>JAUPFR010000015.1:0-1200000 GCA_036925125.1 Oreortyx pictus
ACCCTAACCCTAACCCTAACCCTAACCCTAACCCTAACCCTAACCCTAACCCTAACCCTAACCCTAACCCTAACCCTAACCCTAACCCTAACCCTAACCCTAACCCTAACCCTAACCCTAACCCTAACCCTAACCCTAACCCTAACCCTAACCCTAACCCTAACCCTAACCCTAACCCTAACCCTAACCCTAACCCTAACCCTAACCCTAACCCTAACCCTAACCCTAACCCTAACCCTAACCCTAACCCTAACCCTAACCCTAACCCTAACCCTAACCCTAACCCTAACCCTAACCCTAACCCTAACCCTAACCCTAACCCTAACCCTAACCCTAACCCTAACCCTAACCCTAACCCTAACCCTAACCCTAACCCTAACCCTAACCCTAACCCTAACCCTAACCCTAACCCTAACCCTAACCCTAACCCTAACCCTAACCCTAACCCTAACCCTAACCCTAACCCTAACCCTAACCCTAACCCTAACCCTAACCCTAACCCTAACCCTAACCCTAACCCTAACCCTAACCCTAACCCTAACCCTAACCCTAACCCTAACCCTAACCCTAACCCTAACCCTAACCCTAACCCTAACCCTAACCCTAACCCTAACCCTAACCCTAACCCTAACCCTAACCCTAACCCTAACCCTAACCCTAACCCTAACCCTAACCCTAACCCTAACCCTAACCCTAACCCTAACCCTAACCCTAACCCTAACCCTAACCCTAACCCTAACCCTAACCCTAACCCTAACCCTAACCCTAACCCTAACCCTAACCCTAACCCTAACCCTAACCCTAACCCTAACCCTAACCCTAACCCTAACCCTAACCCTAACCCTAACCCTAACCCTAACCCTAACCCTAACCCTAACCCTAACCCTAACCCTAACCCTAACCCTAACCCTAACCCTAACCCTAACCCTAACCCTAACCCTAACCCTAACCCTAACCCTAACCCTAACCCTAACCCTAACCCTAACCCTAACCCTAACCCTAACCCTAACCCTAACCCTAACCCTAACCCTAACCCTAACCCTAACCCTAACCCTAACCCTAACCCTAACCCTAACCCTAACCCTAACCCTAACCCTAACCCTAACCCTAACCCTAACCCTAACCCTAACCCTAACCCTAACCCTAACCCTAACCCTAACCCTAACCCTAACCCTAACCCTAACCCTAACCCTAACCCTAACCCTAACCCTAACCCTAACCCTAACCCTAACCCTAACCCTAACCCTAACCCTAACCCTAACCCTAACCCTAACCCTAACCCTAACCCTAACCCTAACCCTAACCCTAACCCTAACCCTAACCCTAACCCTAACCCTAACCCTAACCCTAACCCTAACCCTAACCCTAACCCTAACCCTAACCCTAACCCTAACCCTAACCCTAACCCTAACCCTAACCCTAACCCTAACCCTAACCCTAACCCTAACCCTAACCCTAACCCTAACCCTAACCCTAACCCTAACCCTAACCCTAACCCTAACCCTAACCCTAACCCTAACCCTAACCCTAACCCTAACCCTAACCCTAACCCTAACCCTAACCCTAACCCTAACCCTAACCCTAACCCTAACCCTAACCCTAACCCTAACCCTAACCCTAACCCTAACCCTAACCCTAACCCTAACCCTAACCCTAACCCTAACCCTAACCCTAACCCTAACCCTAACCCTAACCCTAACCCTAACCCTAACCCTAACCCTAACCCTAACCCTAACCCTAACCCTAACCCTAACCCTAACCCTAACCCTAACCCTAACCCTAACCCTAACCCTAACCCTAACCCTAACCCTAACCCTAACCCTAACCCTAACCCTAACCCTAACCCTAACCCTAACCCTAACCCTAACCCTAACCCTAACCCTAACCCTAACCCTAACCCTAACCCTAACCCTAACCCTAACCCTAACCCTAACCCTAACCCTAACCCTAACCCTAACCCTAACCCTAACCCTAACCCTAACCCTAACCCTAACCCTAACCCTAACCCTAACCCTAACCCTAACCCTAACCCTAACCCTAACCCTAACCCTAACCCTAACCCTAACCCTAACCCTAACCCTAACCCTAACCCTAACCCTAACCCTAACCCTAACCCTAACCCTAACCCTAACCCTAACCCTAACCCTAACCCTAACCCTAACCCTAACCCTAACCCTAACCCTAACCCTAACCCTAACCCTAACCCTAACCCTAACCCTAACCCTAACCCTAACCCTAACCCTAACCCTAACCCTAACCCTAACCCTAACCCTAACCCTAACCCTAACCCTAACCCTAACCCTAACCCTAACCCTAACCCTAACCCTAACCCTAACCCTAACCCTAACCCTAACCCTAACCCTAACCCTAACCCTAACCCTAACCCTAACCCTAACCCTAACCCTAACCCTAACCCTAACCCTAACCCTAACCCTAACCCTAACCCTAACCCTAACCCTAACCCTAACCCTAACCCTAACCCTAACCCTAACCCTAACCCTAACCCTAACCCTAACCCTAACCCTAACCCTAACCCTAACCCTAACCCTAACCCTAACCCTAACCCTAACCCTAACCCTAACCCTAACCCTAACCCTAACCCTAACCCTAACCCTAACCCTAACCCTAACCCTAACCCTAACCCTAACCCTAACCCTAACCCTAACCCTAACCCTAACCCTAACCCTAACCCTAACCCTAACCCTAACCCTAACCCTAACCCTAACCCTAACCCTAACCCTAACCCTAACCCTAACCCTAACCCTAACCCTAACCCTAACCCTAACCCTAACCCTAACCCTAACCCTAACCCTAACCCTAACCCTAACCCTAACCCTAACCCTAACCCTAACCCTAACCCTAACCCTAACCCTATCCCTAACCCTAACCCTAACCCTAACCCTAACCCTAACCCTAACCCTAACCCTAACCCTAACCCTAACCCTAACCCTAACCCTAACCCTAACCCTAACCCTAACCCTAACCCTAACCCTAACCCTAACCCTAACCCTAACCCTAACCCTAACCCTAACCCTAACCCTAACCCTAACCCTAACCCTAACCCTAACCCTAACCCTAACCCTAACCCTAACCCTAACCCTAACCCTAACCCTAACCCTAACCCTAACCCTAACCCTAACCCTAACCCTAACCCTAACCCTAACCCTAACCCTAACCCTAACCCTAACCCTAACCCTAACCCTAACCCTAACCCTAACCCTAACCCTAACCCTAACCCTAACCCTAACCCTAACCCTAACCCTAACCCTAACCCTAACCCTAACCCTAACCCTAACCCTAACCCTAACCCTAACCCTAACCCTAACCCTAACCCTAACCCTAACCCTAACCCTAACCCTAACCCTAACCCTAACCCTAACCCTAACCCTAACCCTAACCCTAACCCTAACCCTAACCCTAACCCTAACCCTAACCCTAACCCTAACCCTAACCCTAACCCTAACCCTAACCCTAACCCTAACCCTAACCCTAACCCTAACCCTAACCCTAACCCTAACCCTAACCCTAACCCTAACCCTAACCCTAACCCTAACCCTAACCCTAACCCTAACCCTAACCCTAACCCTAACCCTAACCCTAACCCTAACCCTAACCCTAACCCTAACCCTAACCCTAACCCTAACCCTAACCCTAACCCTAACCCTAACCCTAACCCTAACCCTAACCCTAACCCTAACCCTAACCCTAACCCTAACCCTAACCCTAACCCTAACCCTAACCCTAACCCTAACCCTAACCCTAACCCTAACCCTAACCCTAACCCTAACCCTAACCCTAACCCTAACCCTAACCCTAACCCTAACCCTAACCCTAACCCTAACCCTAACCCTAACCCTAACCCTAACCCTAACCCTAACCCTAACCCTAACCCTAACCCTAACCCTAACCCTAACCCTAACCCTAACCCTAACCCTAACCCTAACCCTAACCCTAACCCTAACCCTAACCCTAACCCTAACCCTAACCCTAACCCTAACCCTAACCCTAACCCTAACCCTAACCCTAACCCTAACCCTAACCCTAACCCTAACCCTAACCCTAACCCTAACCCTAACCCTAACCCTAACCCTAACCCTAACCCTAACCCTAACCCTAACCCTAACCCTAACCCTAACCCTAACCCTAACCCTAACCCTAACCCTAACCCTAACCCTAACCCTAACCCTAACCCTAACCCTAACCCTAACCCTAACCCTAACCCTAACCCTAACCCTAACCCTAACCCTAACCCTAACCCTAACCCTAACCCTAACCCTAACCCTAACCCTAACCCTAACCCTAACCCTAACCCTAACCCTAACCCTAACCCTAACCCTAACCCTAACCCTAACCCTAACCCTAACCCTAACCCTAACCCTAACCCTAACCCTAACCCTAACCCTAACCCTAACCCTAACCCTAACCCTAACCCTAACCCTAACCCTAACCCTAACCCTAACCCTAACCCTAACCCTAACCCTAACCCTAACCCTAACCCTAACCCTAACCCTAACCCTAACCCTAACCCTAACCCTAACCCTAACCCTAACCCTAACCCTAACCCTAACCCTAACCCTAACCCTAACCCTAACCCTAACCCTAACCCTAACCCTAACCCTAACCCTAACCCTAACCCTAACCCTAACCCTAACCCTAACCCTAACCCTAACCCTAACCCTAACCCTAACCCTAACCCTAACCCTAACCCTAACCCTAACCCTAACCCTAACCCTAACCCTAACCCTAACCCTAACCCTAACCCTAACCCTAACCCTAACCCTAACCCTAACCCTAACCCTAACCCTAACCCTAACCCTAACCCTAACCCTAACCCTAACCCTAACCCTAACCCTAACCCTAACCCTAACCCTAACCCTAACCCTAACCCTAACCCTAACCCTAACCCTAACCCTAACCCTAACCCTAACCCTAACCCTAACCCTAACCCTAACCCTAACCCTAACCCTAACCCTAACCCTAACCCTAACCCTAACCCTAACCCTAACCCTAACCCTAACCCTAACCCTAACCCTAACCCTAACCCTAACCCTAACCCTAACCCTAACCCTAACCCTAACCCTAACCCTAACCCTAACCCTAACCCTAACCCTAACCCTAACCCTAACCCTAACCCTAACCCTAACCCTAACCCTAACCCTAACCCTAACCCTAACCCTAACCCTAACCCTAACCCTAACCCTAACCCTAACCCTAACCCTAACCCTAACCCTAACCCTAACCCTAACCCTAACCCTAACCCTAACCCTAACCCTAACCCTAACCCTAACCCTAACCCTAACCCTAACCCTAACCCTAACCCTAACCCTAACCCTAACCCTAACCCTAACCCTAACCCTAACCCTAACCCTAACCCTAACCCTAACCCTAACCCTAACCCTAACCCTAACCCTAACCCTAACCCTAACCCTAACCCTAACCCTAACCCTAACCCTAACCCTAACCCTAACCCTAACCCTAACCCTAACCCTAACCCTAACCCTAACCCTAACCCTAACCCTAACCCTAACCCTAACCCTAACCCTAACCCTAACCCTAACCCTAACCCTAACCCTAACCCTAACCCTAACCCTAACCCTAACCCTAACCCTAACCCTAACCCTAACCCTAACCCTAACCCTAACCCTAACCCTAACCCTAACCCTAACCCTAACCCTAACCCTAACCCTAACCCTAACCCTAACCCTAACCCTAACCCTAACCCTAACCCTAACCCTAACCCTAACCCTAACCCTAACCCTAACCCTAACCCTAACCCTAACCCTAACCCTAACCCTAACCCTAACCCTAACCCTAACCCTAACCCTAACCCTAACCCTAACCCTAACCCTAACCCTAACCCTAACCCTAACCCTAACCCTAACCCTAACCCTAACCCTAACCCTAACCCTAACCCTAACCCTAACCCTAACCCTAACCCTAACCCTAACCCTAACCCTAACCCTAACCCTAACCCTAACCCTAACCCTAACCCTAACCCTAACCCTAACCCTAACCCTAACCCTAACCCTAACCCTAACCCTAACCCTAACCCTAACCCTAACCCTAACCCTAACCCTAACCCTAACCCTAACCCTAACCCTAACCCTAACCCTAACCCTAACCCTAACCCTAACCCTAACCCTAACCCTAACCCTAACCCTAACCCTAACCCTAACCCTAACCCTAACCCTAACCCTAACCCTAACCCTAACCCTAACCCTAACCCTAACCCTAACCCTAACCCTAACCCTAACCCTAACCCTAACCCTAACCCTAACCCTAACCCTAACCCTAACCCTAACCCTAACCCTAACCCTAACCCTAACCCTAACCCTAACCCTAACCCTAACCCTAACCCTAACCCTAACCCTAACCCTAACCCTAACCCTAACCCTAACCCTAACCCTAACCCTAACCCTAACCCTAACCCTAACCCTAACCCTAACCCTAACCCTAACCCTAACCCTAACCCTAACCCTAACCCTAACCCTAACCCTAACCCTAACCCTAACCCTAACCCTAACCCTAACCCTAACCCTAACCCTAACCCTAACCCTAACCCTAACCCTAACCCTAACCCTAACCCTAACCCTAACCCTAACCCTAACCCTAACCCTAACCCTAACCCTAACCCTAACCCTAACCCTAACCCTAACCCTAACCCTAACCCTAACCCTAACCCTAACCCTAACCCTAACCCTAACCCTAACCCTAACCCTAACCCTAACCCTAACCCTAACCCTAACCCTAACCCTAACCCTAACCCTAACCCTAACCCTAACCCTAACCCTAACCCTAACCCTAACCCTAACCCTAACCCTAACCCTAACCCTAACCCTAACCCTAACCCTAACCCTAACCCTAACCCTAACCCTAACCCTAACCCTAACCCTAACCCTAACCCTAACCCTAACCCTAACCCTAACCCTAACCCTAACCCTAACCCTAACCCTAACCCTAACCCTAACCCTAACCCTAACCCTAACCCTAACCCTAACCCTAACCCTAACCCTAACCCTAACCCTAACCCTAACCCTAACCCTAACCCTAACCCTAACCCTAACCCTAACCCTAACCCTAACCCTAACCCTAACCCTAACCCTAACCCTAACCCTAACCCTAACCCTAACCCTAACCCTAACCCTAACCCTAACCCTAACCCTAACCCTAACCCTAACCCTAACCCTAACCCTAACCCTAACCCTAACCCTAACCCTAACCCTAACCCTAACCCTAACCCTAACCCTAACCCTAACCCTAACCCTAACCCTAACCCTAACCCTAACCCTAACCCTAACCCTAACCCTAACCCTAACCCTAACCCTAACCCTAACCCTAACCCTAACCCTAACCCTAACCCTAACCCTAACCCTAACCCTAACCCTAACCCTAACCCTAACCCTAACCCTAACCCTAACCCTAACCCTAACCCTAACCCTAACCCTAACCCTAACCCTAACCCTAACCCTAACCCTAACCCTAACCCTAACCCTAACCCTAACCCTAACCCTAACCCTAACCCTAACCCTAACCCTAACCCTAACCCTAACCCTAACCCTAACCCTAACCCTAACCCTAACCCTAACCCTAACCCTAACCCTAACCCTAACCCTAACCCTAACCCTAACCCTAACCCTAACCCTAACCCTAACCCTAACCCTAACCCTAACCCTAACCCTAACCCTAACCCTAACCCTAACCCTAACCCTAACCCTAACCCTAACCCTAACCCTAACCCTAACCCTAACCCTAACCCTAACCCTAACCCTAACCCTAACCCTAACCCTAACCCTAACCCTAACCCTAACCCTAACCCTAACCCTAACCCTAACCCTAACCCTAACCCTAACCCTAACCCTAACCCTAACCCTAACCCTAACCCTAACCCTAACCCTAACCCTAACCCTAACCCTAACCCTAACCCTAACCCTAACCCTAACCCTAACCCTAACCCTAACCCTAACCCTAACCCTAACCCTAACCCTAACCCTAACCCTAACCCTAACCCTAACCCTAACCCTAACCCTAACCCTAACCCTAACCCTAACCCTAACCCTAACCCTAACCCTAACCCTAACCCTAACCCTAACCCTAACCCTAACCCTAACCCTAACCCTAACCCTAACCCTAACCCTAACCCTAACCCTAACCCTAACCCTAACCCTAACCCTAACCCTAACCCTAACCCTAACCCTAACCCTAACCCTAACCCTAACCCTAACCCTAACCCTAACCCTAACCCTAACCCTAACCCTAACCCTAACCCTAACCCTAACCCTAACCCTAACCCTAACCCTAACCCTAACCCTAACCCTAACCCTAACCCTAACCCTAACCCTAACCCTAACCCTAACCCTAACCCTAACCCTAACCCTAACCCTAACCCTAACCCTAACCCTAACCCTAACCCTAACCCTAACCCTAACCCTAACCCTAACCCTAACCCTAACCCTAACCCTAACCCTAACCCTAACCCTAACCCTAACCCTAACCCTAACCCTAACCCTAACCCTAACCCTAACCCTAACCCTAACCCTAACCCTAACCCTAACCCTAACCCTAACCCTAACCCTAACCCTAACCCTAACCCTACCAGCAACCAGCTACAGCCAACCAGGCGCTAAGTCCTACCAGCAATCAGCTACAGCCAACCAGGCGCTAAGTACTGCCAGCAACCAGCTACAGCCAACCAGGCGCTAAGTACTGCCAGCATCCAGCTACAGACAACCAGGCGCTAAGTCCTACCAGCAATCAGCTACAGCCAACCAGGCGCTAAGTACTGCCAGCAACCAGCTACAGCCAACCAGGCGCTAAGTACTGCCAGCATCCAGCTACAGCCAACCAGGCGCTAAGTCCTGCCAGCAATCAGCTACAGACAACCAGGCGCTAAGTCCTGCCAGCAACCAGCTACAGCCAACCAGGCGCTAAGTCCTGCCAGCATCCAGCTACAGACAACCAGGCGCTAAGTCCTACCAGCAATCAGCTACAGACAACCAGGCGCTAAGTCCTGCCAGCATCCAGCTACAGCCAACCAGGCGCTAAGTCCTGCCAGCATCCAGCTACAGCCAACCAGGCGCTAAGTCCTGCCAGCAACCAGCTACAGACAACCAGGCGCTAAGTCCTGCCAGCAATCAGCTACAGCCAACCAGGCGCTAAGTCCTGCCAGCAATCAGCTACAGACAACCAGGCGCTAAGTCCTGCCAGCAACCAGCTACAGCCAACCAGGCGCTAAGTCCTGCCAGCAACCAGCTACAGCCAACCAGGCGCTAAGTCCTGCCAGCAATCAGCTACAGACAACCAGGCGCTAAGTCCTACCAGCAATCAGCTACAGACAACCAGGCGCTAAGTCCTGCCAGCATCCAGCTACAGACAACCAGGCGCTAAGTCCTGCCAGCAATCAGCTACAGACAACCAGGCGCTAAGTCCTGCCAGCATCCAGCTACAGCCAACCAGGCGCTAAGTCCTGCCAGCATCCAGCTACAGCCAACCAGGCGCTAAGTCCTGCCAGCAACCAGCTACAGACAACCAGGCGCTAAGTCCTGCCAGCAACCAGCTACAGCCAACCAGGCGCTAAGTCCTGCCAGCATCCAGCTACAGCCAACCAGGCGCTAAGTCCTGCCAGCATCCAGCTACAGACAACCAGGCGCTAAGTCCTACCAGCAATCAGCTACAGCCAACCAGGCGCTAAGTCCTGCCAGCAATCAGCTACAGACAACCAGGCGCTAAGTACTGCCAGCATCCAGCTACAGACAACCAGGCGCTAAGTCCTACCAGCAATCAGCTACAGCCAACCAGGCGCTAAGTCCTGCCAGCAATCAGCTACAGACAACCAGGCGCTAAGTCCTGCCAGCAACCAGCTACAGCCAACCAGGCGCTAAGTCCTGCCAGCAATCAGCTACAGCCAACCAGGCGCTAAGTCCTACCAGCAATCAGCTACAGACAACCAGGCGCTAAGTCCTGCCAGCATCCAGCTACAGCCAACCAGGCGCTAAGTCCTACCAGCAATCAGCTACAGCCAACCAGGCGCTAAGTCCTGCCAGCAACCAGCTACAGCCAACCAGGCGCTAAGTCCTGCCAGCATCCAGCTACAGCCAACCAGGCGCTAAGTCCTGCCAGCAACCAGCTACAGACAACCAGGCGCTAAGTCCTGCCAGCAACCAGCTACAGCCAACCAGGCGCTAAGTCCTGCCAGCATCCAGCTACAGCCAACCAGGCGCTAAGTCCTGCCAGCATCCAGCTACAGCCAACCAGGCGCTAAGTCCTGCCAGCATCCAACTAGGCGCTAAACTAATACCTGCTAGAGCTTTAATCTAACCCCACACTTACCTGTCACACCTACCTTGGAGTGGTGATGTGCCCCTGGTGCAGAAAATTTAACACAACACTCAGTTCAGTGTGACAAATATTCCTTTATTCCTTCACAGCACACACAGACATTGCTCATTGTATCACAGAGTAGTGCAAACAATACGCATTTATAGACAAAGGATACACATGTTGAAAACGATACGAGGCACAGTTACAGGCACAGTATATACACAGTCTGCATCAGTGCAAGTTACAATCATAGCAAATACAGATACAGCGTGGGTTCTAGATATCATTGCTGTCATACAGAAACTCAGAGCGGGTCTGAGAAATGTTTACAGTCACAGCGTACACAGCATCATTGTACACAGCATCAGAGCGGGTCCCATCGTTATACACAGCATCAGAGCGGATCCCGTCATTGTACACAGTATCAGAGCAGGTCTGAGAAACAGTTACAGCCACAGCATACACAGCATCATTGTACACAGCATCAGAGCGGGTCCCATCGTTATACACAGCATTAGAGCAGATCCCATCATTGTACACAGCATCAGAGTGGGTCCCATCATTGTACACAGTATCAGAGCGGGTCTGAGAAATGTTTACAGTCACAGCGTACACAGCATCATTGTACACAGCATCAGAGCGGGTCCCATCGTTATACACAGCATCAGAGCGGATCCCGCCATTGTACACAGCATCAGAGCGGGTCCCATCATTGTACACAGTATCAGAGCGGGTCTGAGAAACAGTTACAGCCACAGCATACACAGCATCGTTGTACACAACATCAGAGTGGGTCCTACATCAAAACCAACATGGACTTCAGCCCATCCTGCAGGGAACTCAAGTCTCAGAGTGGCCGCAAACCGGCACGAGTCTCAGAGTGGCCGGGAAGGAGCAAAAGGCCTCCAACCAACGGCCGTGCGTTGGTTACGGGGTTGGGTTAGCCTACTCTACAAGGAAAAACTGAGCAAGCTAACCCAACCCCGTAAGCAAGGCCAAACTAAACTCAATTTGGAAGAGGCAAAAGCCTCTGCTGCGCTGAAATCAGCGCCAGAATCCAGTTGGCCGCAAACCGGCACGAATCTCAATCAAATCAGAAAGGAGTGCAAGAGGACTCTATGTGAGAGGGGGGTGTTGGTTACAGGTTTGGGTTAGCATGCTCAACAAGAAAATTCAAAGCAAAGCTAACTCAACCCTGTAAGTGAGGCCTGAAGTCAATTTGGAAGAGGCAGAAATCGCTGCGTGAGCAGAAATCGGCGTCTATCTGTGGCCGCAAACCGGCACGAGTCTCAGAGTGGCCGGGAAGGAGCAAAAGGCCTCCAACCAACGGCCGTGCGTTGGTTACGGGGTTGGGTTAGCCTACTCTACAAGGAAAAACTGAGCAAGCTAACCCAACCCCGTAAGCAAGGCCTAACTAAACTCAATTTGGAAGAGGCAAAAGCCTCTGCTGCGCTGAAATCAGCGCTGGAATCCAATTGGCCGCAAACCAGCACGAGTCTCAATCAAATCAGAAAGGAGTGACTCTGTGTGAGATGGGGGTGTCGGTTACAGGTTTGGGTTAGCGTGCTGGACAAGCAAACTCAGAGCAAAGCTAACCCTACCCCGTAAGCAGGGCAAAGTACTGGACATGGTGACCCATGGGATTCTCCAGGAGAAGAGTGCAAGCGGGCGGTGGGACAGGGACAATATTGGCTGGATACAGAACAAGTGTCATGGCTGGGCCCGTAGGGTGGAGCTAAAACCAGTTACATGCAGCCGGTGGGTGCTCTGTCCCGAGTGGAAGTGGGGTCTGTCCCATATCTTTATTAGTGACTGGAGTGAGGGCACAGAGCGTACCTGCAGATGTTGGGAGAGGACATCGTGGCAGAAGGAAGCGTCCATCTGTCCGGAAGGAGGAAGGCCCCGTGGAAGGACGTGGATGTGTTGGATCGCCAGGCTGAGGCTGATGGAAAGAAGTACAAGTGCGCTGTGTGCTGCGTTCCAAACGGTGCCTGTGATGACTGCAGGGGATGCTACGGGATTGAGATGGTGCACTGTTGGAGAAACCTTCACCTGTAACAACAAGGGACACGGTTAAGAAAAAACACTGTTAATTCTACAAGTGCAGAGGGTTAGAGCTACATTGTGCATGAATACAATCATCTTTAGAGCTCCCGTTAAGCTTCAGAGTCAGGTGAAGATTAACATCAAAGCTGCCTCCCAACTGATCCCAGTGAACCAAAAGCAAAGCAAAATCCCAAGAAAAAACAAAGCAATGAAAGTGTGCAAGAAGGCCCAGGAGAACATGTATGGAGAACAGCACAGAAAAATCCACAGTAAAACTAAGGGAGAACACACGAAAAACACTGCAGAGAACACCAAGAGCAAACACAAGGAGAACACGGAAGTGAACACCGAGGTCGAGGAATGGGAATGGCGCAAAGAATGCACCGAGGGCATCAAGAGGACAGTGCCAAGGGAAGAGCATGAGCCAGGCCAAGGATATGGCACAAAGAGATGAGTCTGAGTTGGGCCAAGAGAAGAACCCAACTTGGGCCATGACTACGACGCCAAAAGAAGAGCCCGAGGAGGGCCAAGAGCATGGTGCCAAGGGATGAGCCCGAGCTGGGCCAAGAATACAGCTCCAAGAGACGAACCCAAGCTGGGCTATAAGTACAACGCCAAAAGAAGAGCCCAAGCTGGGCCAAGAGCATGGTGCCAAGGGATGAGCCTGAGCTGGGTTCTAAGTACAAAGCCAAAATAAGAGCCCAAGTTGGGCTAAGAGTACGGCACCAAGAGATGAGTCCGAGCTGGGCCAAGGATATGGCACAAAGAGGTGAGTCCAAGCTGGGCCAAGAGAACAGCCCCATTGGGCCAGGAGTACAATGTCAAAAGAAAGTCCAACAAAAGAACACTGCAGGATAAGGGCAAAGGCAAAGGAGATGAAACAGGGAAAGCTGAGAGCAAGGAAGGGGAATGGAGGAGAGAAAGCCAAGGGGAAATGCAAAGCAAACACTGCAGAGAAAGGCCAGAAGCAAGGACAACACCCAGGAGGAAAAGCACAAGCAGCTTTTGGGAGCCCTAAAGCTCTGGGAGAACTACATTGTGCACAATGGGCAAACACCGGTGAGTGCGCGCTGTCCTTACCTGTGTGGGTGACCAGTTACCTGACAGCACAGTCCGGTTCTGAGCCATCCCAGGAGATGCAGCTTCCCGTTCCTCACCGCTTTCGTGGAGCACCCCACGTTCCTCAGTGCAGCTGTTATATCCCCAGGAGTGCTGCAGTTCTCCACGGCCACCTGTTGGACACAGAACAGCAATGAAGGCACTGCCCCACACTTGTAAGGCAACAGCTCTTACGCAAACGTGCTCCTCTGAGAAAGGAGCACTCGTAACCCCCATTTCATCTCTTACCACGGCCAGCAGAAAACCTGCCTGCATACAAGCGATGCGCAAGCGAGGGGCTCGTGATGCTCCGTTTCCTGCTCCGCAGATCCCACGATACTTACACCATCAATCAGAGGAGTCCCAGCAAGCCTTATGCACTGCTGAGCTGTATAAAGAGATCAGAACAAAGAAACACAGAACATAATTCATTATGTGACAGCGAGTCACAAAAATGCCTTCAAACAATACTCTACCTGAGCTGATGTAGAGCACCATTTACCAAAGCTGTGAAACAGGCTGGGATGGTGCAGGAGCAGACAAAGTTCAGGACCCCAGGGTGGAGATGAGGAGGTGAGAACTGTGGAAAAAGAAACAAAGGCTGAACCAGGAAAAAAAAAAAACAAATAGGAAAAAGACAAATAGCATTAGGTTTGTGGTTACACTGCACATGAATACAATTACCTTCAGAACTCCCATTAAGATTATGGTTCAGGTGATGATTAAAATCAAAGCTGCCTCCAACCCATCACGGAGAGGCAAAGGCAAGTGGAACACCCAGGCAAGGCAAAGCCAAAGTGAAATCCCAGGGAAAGACAAAGCAAAGGAAAGGTGAAGAGAACTGTGCAGAAAAGGCAAGGGGAAGAACAAAGGAGAACAGCACAGGGAATGCCCTGGGGATGGAAGGGAAAGGCACAAGGAGTGCACTATGGGGCCAAGAGAACGGCGCAAAGAGATGGCCCAGAGCTGGGCAAAGGGGAAAGGGAAGGAGGAGAACCAGGGAAATCAAAAGCAAAGATGGAGAAAAAGCAAAGAAGGAGAATGACACAAGGAATGCACTAAAGCCCAGGGCATGGAAGGGGAACAGTGCAAAGAATGCACTAAGGAATGAGAGGGCGACGCCAAAAGGATCGGAGCTGGGACAAGAGAACGGCACTAAAATGCCCAGGGAAAGGGCAAAGGACTAAGAGGAGAAACAGGGAAAGCGCAGGGAATGCGCTATTGGGGCAAAGAGAGCGACGCCAAAAGCATCAGAGCTGGAACAAGAGAACGGCGCTAAAATGCCCAGGGAAAAGGGCAAAGCACAAAGAGGAAAACACAGGAAGCCTGGGGCATGGGAGGGGAACAGCGCAAGGAATGCACTACAGGATCAACGGAGTGACGCCAAAAAACCCAGAGCTGGGATAAGAGAACGGCGCTAAAATGCCCAGGGAAAGGGCAAAGGATGAGGAGAAACAGGAAAAGCCCAGGGCATGGAAGGGGAACGGCGCAGGGAATGCACTAAAGGGCCAAGAGAACGATGCCAGGAGAAAGCCCAGGCAAAAGTAAGGAAACGGCACAAAGTGAAGGAGAATAAGGCAAGGAAAGACCAGGGGAAGGGCAAGGACAACACCCAGGTGAGAAGTGAAAAGGACAGACAGCTTTTGGATGCCCTAAAGCACAAGAAAAAGCTCTGGGAGAACTACATTGTGCCATGCTAGGTGATAGAAAAACAGCAGTGAGTGTGCGCTGTCCTTACCTGTGTGGGTAACCAGTTACCTGACAGCACAGTCCGGTTCTGAGCCATCCCAGGAGATGCAGCTTCCCGTTCCTCACCGCTTTCGTGGAGCACCCCACGTTCCTCAGTGCAGCTGTTATATCCCCAGGAGTGCTGCAGTTCTCCACGGCCACCTGTTGGACACAGAACAGCAATGAAGGCACTGCCCCACACTTGTAAGGCAACAGCTCTTACGCAAACGTGCTCCTCTGAGAAAGGAGCACTCGTAACCCCCATTTCATCTCTTACCACAGCCAGCAGAAAACCTGCCTGCATACAAGCGATGCGCAAGCGAGGGGCTCGTGATGCTCCATTTCCTGCTCCGCAGATCCCACGATACTTACACCATCAATCAGAGGAGTCCCAGCAAGCCTTATGCACTGCTGAGCTGTATAAAGAGATCAGAACAAAGAAACACAGAACATAATTCATTATGTGATAATGAGTCACAAAAATGCCTCCAAACAATACTCCACCTGAGCTGATGTAGAGCACCATTTACCACAGTTAAGAAACAGGCTGGGATGATGCAGGTGCAGACAAAGTTCAGGACCCAAGGATGGAAACAATGGGGTAAAAACTGGGGAAAAAGAAACAAAGGTTTAACGAGAAAAAAAGAAAAAGTTTAAAGAAGAGGAACAAACAAGATTGTGAGAACACTGAACCCCTTTATAGAAAAGTGCAAATGCTCCAGGCATTCCCAGAGCTGCAGTGCTCCATCAGCTGAGCAGCATTACCCTGGGACTGATTGAAGAATTCCAGAAATGAGACAGTACTGAAAGAATGGAATAAACAGCAGCTCCTCCATCACCAGCTCAGAAAAAAGAAACAACCCCACCATCTCCCTTACAGAAAAAATGAAGGGCATAGAGAGAATACACAGGGCAGATACAGCACCAGTAAACCAGAATAAGAACCCAAAAAGACAAAGAGCATAACCCAGAGAAGAGAGAGAACACACAGAGCAAATGCAATACCAATAAACCAGAATCAGATCCCAAAAAGACAAAAATCATAACCCAGAGCATAGAGAGAACACACAGAGCAGATACAGCACCAATAAACCAGAATCAGAGCCCCAAAAGACAAAGAGCATAACCCAGAAGCAAAAAAAGAACTCACTGACCTCATTCCAAGCTGCAGAGCTTACCTCACTCTCTATAGGAAGCAGCTCCAGGCTGAGATGCTGCCCCTGCGGCTGCCGGCCCTTAAATGAGGGCATGGGAGGGTGGAGCCAGGAATCCCATCCTATCCCCTCTCACGGCTCAACGGCTCCCACCTGTGCTCCCAGGGCTGGCCACGCCCCCTCGCCAGGTGCGCCATCACAGCTTGGGCTGTGACTGACAGTTCACATACAGGTGCAAATTAATTAAATAATGAACAAGGTCTGCCTGCCCAGCAAGCAGGGATAATTAGTGTATGAGCTACCTCATTGCTGTCCCCACGTCCCCCAGTGCTCCACAATGTCCCCCCAATGTCCACAGTGTCCCACATCCCCCTGGATCCCTGCAATGTCCCTCTCCATCTTCCCCTTGCCCCAGTGTCACCACACCACCAACTTACCCACAATGTCTCCTCAATATCTCCCCACTGTCCTCAATGTCCAGATGTCCCCAGGGTCACCACCGGTGTCCTCAAATCCCCCCCATGGACACGTCCCCGGCGCCCATCATTTGTGGGGAGGTGGCGGTGATGGTGGTGGTGATAGTGCTGTTGACAGCAGGGGCGGAGGTGGGGACACTGCTGTGCCACGTGGGTCACCCCATGCTGTGTGCCAATGTCACGGTGAGGTCATGGTGAGGGATGGGGGGGATACAGCAGGGGATGGGGGCTGGGGAGGGACGGAGGGACAGTGTGGGGAAGGGGGACGGGGGATGGTGTGGGTGACAGCAGCAGTGATGTGGGGTGATGCTGGGGAGTGACACCAGGGAGTGACTGGGGGTGAATTTGGGGTGACGACGGGAAGTGATGCTGAGATGACATTTGGGTGATGTTGAGGAATGATTTTGGGGTGACACTGTAGTGGTAATGTTTAGGTGATGCTGTTGGAGTAATGCTGGGAAGTGTACTGGAAATGCTGAGTAAGGACTTGAAGCAGTGATGGAGCACCTGGTGGGGGGCAGGGCCAAGCCAGGGGAGCTCAGGTGTGTGCAATTCTGCTGATTGCAGGAAGGGGAGGAGCCAGGACCGCCCCTCTCCAGTCCTCATTTAAGGGCTGGCAGTGGAGCTGAGGGGTTCTAGCTGGAGCTCTGCCTGTCTGAGATCTTCTAAGGTAAGGCTGATTTATTTCTTTGGCGTTTTTGTTCACATTTGCTGTATTTGGGCATGTTCTCACTTGATGGGAGTTGGTTGTTATGTTGTTATGCTGTGCTTTCATGCTGTTATGGGGAGACGATGGGCTGTTGCTGAAGGGCTGGCACCAGAAAGGGATGTGGGGGGAGGATGCTGAGGGCTGGGAGTGTTAGGGTCCTGCAGAACAGTGATGATTTGGGTTCTCTACTTTCGGCACTTTGCCGCCTCCTGGGATCACAAAGTAATGGTGCACTTAGGCTATAGGGGCTGATAAGGGTCACACTGAGAAGAGATGCTGGAGGAGATGTGGGGTGACACTGGGGTGACGTAAGGCAGTGACATAGGGGGTTATGTTGAGGAATCGGGGGGGCTGAAATCAAGGAGTGACACTGGGTGATGCTGGGGGACAGGCGTTGTTGGGGGGGACATTGTTTGGTATTACTGGGGTGATGTTGAGGTATCACTGGGGGATGATATCAGGGAGTCACACAGGGAGAAAACATTGAGTTAGGGCTAACGGAGGTGGGAGACCAAGGGGGTGGGGGGAAAATGCCGTTGCGCCTGGTCGGGGATGCCGTTGCGCCTGGTCGGGGATGCCGTTGCGCCTGGTCGGGGATGCCGTTGCGCCTGGTCGGGGATGCCGTTGCGCCTGGTCGGGGATGCCGTTGCGCCTGGTCGGGGATGCCGTTGCGCCTGGTCGGGGATGCCGTTGCGCCTGGTCGGGGATGCCGTTGCGCCTGGTCGGGGATGCCGTTGCGCCTGGTCGGGGATGCCGTTGCCGTTGCACCTGGTCGGGAATACCAGAGAGAGACAGAAGTAATTAAGAAAATAAAGAAGAGGAGAAGAGGAACAGAGATGAAGAGAGAGAAAAATAAATAAATAAATGGGAGAAGGGAGACAGATGAAGAGAGAGAGATGAATACATTAAAATATAAATAATAGGGAGAAGAGGGGAGAGAAGAGAGAAATAAAAAAAAGATTAATAAATAAGTGGGAGAATGTGGGAGTGATGGAGAGAGAGACAGAAATAAATAAATACAGAATACAGAGAAGGGGGAGAGTTGATGAGGGAGAGAGAGATAAATAAATAACTAAATAAAGAGGGATATGGTGGGAGGGAATAAGAGAAAGATTGAAATAATGAAGAAAGAAAGAACAGGGAGAAAGGGGGAGAGATGGAGAGAGAGAGAAATAAAAACATACATAAGAGGGAGAAGGAAAGAGAGATGATGAGGGAGAGAGAACTAAGTAAATGGGAGATTGGGGCAGAGATGGAGAGAAAGAAAAATAAGAGGGAGAAGGTGGGAGATGAAGAGAGAGAAATAAAGAAAGAACGAGGAGAAGGGGAGAGATGAAGAGAGAGGGAAAGGAATACAAAAATAAGATGGAGAAGGGGGGAGAGATGAAGAGACAGAATAATAAAAAATAAAAAAATGAATGGGAGATTGGGGCAGAGATAGAGAGAGAAAAATAAATACATATATAAGAGGGAGCGGGGGAGAGATAAGAGACACAGAATAATAAATAAATAAAGAAGAGGGAGAAGGGGGAGAGATGAAGAGGGAGTAGGAGGGAAATAAATAAATATCTAAATAATTGGGAGAGATGAGGACAGATAGAGAGAAGTAAATAGATACATATATATAAAGAAGAGGGAGAAGGAGGGAGAGATGGAGAGAGAGAAATAAATAAATACATACATAACAGGGAGCAGGGGGAGAGTTAAGGAGAGAGAGAGAAATAAAGAATAACTAAATAAGGAGAAGAAAGGAGAGATGAAGAGAGAGTAGGAGAGAGAAATAAATACATACATTCATAAGTGGGAGAACGTGGGAGTGATGAAGACAGATAGAGAGAAGTAAATAGATACCTAAATATAAGGGAGAAGGAGGGAGAGATGGAGTGAGAGATAGAGAAATAAATAAATAAATAAATGGGAGAAGGGGGACAGATGAAGAGAGAGATGAATAAATAAAAATATAAGCAAATAATAGGGAGAAGAGGGGAGAGATGAAGAGAGAATAGAAGAGAAATAAATAAACAAATAAATATGAGGGGGAGATGAAGAGAAAGAGAGAAATAAATAAATGGGAGAAGGGGAACAGATGAAGAGAGAGAAATAAATAAAAATATAAATTAATAATAGGGAGAAGAGATGAGAGAGGGAGAGAGAAATAAATAAACAAAAAATAAGTGGGAGAATGTGGGAATGATGGAGAAAGAGATGGAGAGAGAATTAAAGAATATGGACAAGGGGGGAGAGAAGATGAGGGAGAGAGAGAGAAATAAATAAATAAAGAAGAGGGATATGGTGGGAGGGAATAAGAGAGAGATCAAAGTAATAAATAAAGAACAGGGAGAAAGGCGGAGAGATGGAGAGAGAGAAATAAAGGAAGAAATAACTAAATAAGAGGGAGAAGAAGGGAGAGATGAAGAGAGTAGGACAGAAACAAATAAACACGTAAATAAATATGAGGGAGAATGAGGGAGAGAAGAGAATGAGAGAGAAATAAATAAATAAATGGGAGACAGATGAAGAGAGAGACATTTAAATAAAAATATAAATAAATAACAGGGAGAAGAGGGGAGAGATGAAAGCAGAGAGAAAGAGAGAAATAAATGAATACATACATAAGTGGGAGAATGTGGGAGTGATGGAGAGAGAGACAAATAAAGAAAGAACACAGAGAAGGGGGAGAGATGATGAGGGAGAGAGATAGAGAAATAAAAAAAATGGGAGATTGGAGGAGAGATGGAGAGAGAAAAAAAAAACAAATATATAAGAGCGTGCTGGGGGAGAGATCAAGAGAGACAGAGAATAATAAATAAAGAAGAGGGAGAAGGGGCAAGAGATAAGAGAGAGTAGGAGAGAAATAAACACGTAAATAAATATGAGGGAGAATGGGGGAGAGAAGAGAAAGAGAGAAATAAATAAATGGGAGAAGGGGGACAGATGAAAAGAGATAAATAAATAAAAATATAAATAAGAGGGAGAAGAAAGGAGAGAGGGAGAGAGAAATAAATACGTAAATAAGTGGGAGAATGTGGGAGTGATGAAGAGAGAGAAAGAAATAAAGAAAAGAATGCAGAGAAGGGGGAGAGATGTTGAGGGAGAGAGGGAGAGAGAGAAATAAAAAAATGGGAGATTGTGGGAGAGATGAAGACAGAGAAAAAAGTAATAAATGGGAGAAGGGGACAGATGAAGAGAGAGATGAATAAATAAAAAATATAAATAAACAATAGGGAGAAGAGGGGAGAGATTAAGGGAGAAAGGGAGAGAGAAATAAATACACAAATAAGTGGGAGAATGTGGGAGTGATGGAGAGAGAGAAAAATAATTAAATAAAGTAGAGGGATATGGTGGGAGGGAATAAGAGAGAGATCGAAATAATAAATAATTAAAGAAAGAACAGGGGGAAAGGGGGAGAGATGGAGAGAGAGAAATAAATACGTAAATAAATATGAGGGAGAAGGGGGGAGAGATGGAGAGACAGAGTAATAAAAAAAACAAATGGGAGATTGGGGCAGAGATAGAGAGAGAGAAAAATAAATTAAGAAAGAATGCAAAGAAGGGGGAGAGATGATGAGAAAGAGAAATAAAAAAAATGGGAGATTGGGGGAGAGATAGAGAGAGAGAGAAATAAAGAATGGGGATAATGGGGGAGAGATGAAGACAGAGAAATAAATAAATGGGAAAAGGGGGACAGATGAAGAGAGATGAATAAATAAAAACATAAATAATAGGGAGAAGAGGGGAGAGATGAAGGGAGAGAGAAATAAATATGTAAATAAGTAGGAGAATGTGGGAGAGATGAAGACAGAGAGAAGTAAATAGACACATAAATAAGGGAGAAGGACGAAGAGATGGAGAGAGAGAAAAATAAATAAAGAATGGGGAAAATGGAGGAGAGATGAAGACAGAGACAGAGAAATAAATAAAGAAATGGGAGAAGGGGGACAGATGAAGAGAGAGAGATAAATAAATAAGAATATAAATAAAAAGGAAAAAAAAATGAAAAAAAAATGAAAAAAACCCCAAAAAATTATCCGAAAAAAAAAGAAACAAAAAAAATTCGAAAAAATATTCCCAAATTATCCCCCAAAAATCCCCTAAAATATCCCCAAAATACCCCCCAAAAAAATTCCTCCCACAAAAATAAAAAAAAATCCCCCCAAAAAATCCCCCCAAAAAATCCCCACCACAAAACTCCCCCAAAAAAACCCAAAATTCCCCCAAATGAACAAACAAACAAAAAAAGAAACCCAAAAAATCCCCCCCCAAAAAACCCAACAAATTCCCCCAAAAAAACACAAAAAGAAATCCCAAGAGAAACCCAAAAGAACCTCCCCAAAATCCTCAAAGAAATCCTTAAAAACTCCCCCAAAAAATCCCCCCCAAAATCCTGAAAAAAACAGCCCAAAAAATGACCAAAAAATCCCCAAAAAAGAGCGCAGACCCCAAAAGTTACGGCGCTATGTGGCAGGATGTGAGGTGAGGAGGAGCGCTGTGGGGCAATACTGTAGGGAGGGCAGTGGCGCTATGGGGGCCGCGCTTTTGAAGCCCTCCCCGCTCCGCCCCCACAATCAGCCGCCAGTAATTAATGCAGTGGCAGTGAATCTCCCCAAAAATAACCCCAAAAAAATCACCCAAAAATATCCCCAAAACAATTCCCCCAAAAATCCCACATGCATAGGGAATCAGCTGCTGCAGTCCGCAGGCCGCTGAGACATTGTGGTGTCCAGAGCAAGTCCACGAGACAGCGAGGATCACGGGCTGGAGAACTGTGTGAGACAGTGAAAATCAGGGGCTGGACGAATGGGCGAGACAGCAAGGATCAGGAGCCAGAATTTGAGAGGATTAGCAAGGAGTTGGGTATGGAGTTAGGGCTGGAATAGCGATGGTATGGGGTTGGAGGCTGGGGTGAAAGAGAGAGGATATAAAGATGCAGTTCCTGGTGAGAGAACAAGGACTTGGGACCCCCAAAAAGCCCAAAAAATCCCCCCAAAATCCCCCCAAATATTCCTAAAAAACACCCCAATAAATCCCCCAAAAAAATCCCCAAAAATATCCCCCAAAAATCCCAAAAAGTCCCCAAAAACAGTTTGGCAAGGAAGAGCGAGGAGCTGGGGCCAGAGATTGGTGTGGAATAGCGGGAACAGATAGAGAAACAGAAGAGCGGGAAGAGATCAATAGAGAAATAGAATTGAGGGAACAGATAAATATAGAAAAAGAACAGAGAAATAGAGAACTAGAAGACAAAAGAGATAAATAAAGAAATAGAAATATGAGGGAACAAATAAATAGAGAAATAGAATCAATGGAAAAGATTAACACAGAGAAGAGGAAATATATTAATAGAGAAATTGAATAGAGGGAATAGATTAATAGGGAGTAGACGGAACAGATAAATACAGAAAAAGAATATCGGGAAGAGATAAATGGATAGAAGAGGGAACAGATTACGAGAGGAATAGAAAAGTGGAAAAAAGGAAAATAGAGAAATAGAATCGTTGGAAGAGAAAAATGGAGAAATGGATTAGAGGGAACACATAAAGAGAAAAATAGAATGGAGAGAACAGATAAATATAGATAGCAAATGTAGGGAAAAGATAAACAGAGAAACAGAATAGCAGGAACAGATAAATAGAGAAATAGAATAGTGGGATATTAGGGAGGAACAGCGAGGAGTTAGGGACAGAGATTTGGGAGGAACAGCGAGGATTTGGATGGAGCAATTGTCTGTGCAGCATCCAGCAGCTGAGACCAAATCCATGTAGCACTCTTAGTCCTACCTGACCCCGAACATGCACAGGTCCGCCGGTCCTGATGGATGCAGCATGGAATGTGGAGGGAATTATCAGTTGCGGTCAGCAGGCCGCTCTGTGTAAGAGCTGAGACAGTGTGGCGTCCAGTGCACGGCCACGGGAAGCAGAAAGGAGAAATAATTAACATCCAAAGTCCCCCAAAAAATAAAAAAAAATCCCCCAAAAAATCCCCAAAAATTCCCCCAAAAAATCCCCCCAAACATCCCCCTCAAAAAATCCAAAAAAATGTTCCCCCCAAAAAATCCCCCCCAAAAAATCCCCCCAAAAATCCCCCCAAAAAATGCCCAAAAAAGAGCGCCCAAAAGAGGGATCCCTAAAGGACCCCAAAAGTGATAATCACAAAGAGACCCCAAAGAGACCCTGAAAAGATCCCAAGAGCAACAACCCAAAAAGGATCCCAAGAGAGACCCCAAGAAAGAGCGACCCCCAAAAAAAGCAACCCCAAAAGTGATGACCCCAAACGTAATAACCCCAAAGAGATCCCAAAAAAGAGCTGTGACCCCAAATGAGACCCAAAAAAGATCCCAAAAGAGACCATCCCGAAAATAGTGACAGACGCAAAATAGATCCCAGAAGCGACCCCAAAAGGGAACCCAAAAGATCCCAAGAGCGGCCCCAAAAAAGAGCGCCAAAAATGATCCCATAGGTGACCCCATAAAGAGACGACCCCAAAAGAGACCTCAAATGTGGACCCCAAATGTGGACCCCAAGAGTGACCTGAGAAAGAACCCAAGAGCGACCCCAAAAAGAGCCGTGACCCCAAAAAGAGACGATCCCAAACAGGGAACCAAAAAAATGGGAACTGAAAGAGACCCCACAGAGACCCCATAGAGACCTCATATAGAAACAGAGACCCCATAGAAACACATAGAGAAACAGCTACTCCATAGCGACACACAGTGGTCGTATATCGGTACTGCACCTCCTTAGAGATGCTCTCCTAAGAGAGTGACCTGAAAAAGAACCAAAGAGCGACCCCAAAAAGAGCCGTGACCCCAAATGAGACCCCAAAAAGATCCCAAATGAGACCCCAAAAAGAGGCGAACTCAAAAAGAGAACAAAAAAAATGGGGACTGAAAGAGACCCCACAGAGACCCCAGAGAAACACGTAGAGAAACAGCGACTCCATAGCGACACCCAGTGGTTGTATAGAGGTACTGCAAGTCCATAGAGATACATAGAGACCCCATAGAAACACATAGACACAACGACACCCAGTGGCTGTATTTGGTATTGCACCTCCAAAGCGACATCCAGCGGCCATATAGAGGTACTGCAACTCCATAGAGATGCACGGTGACCCCATAGAAACACACAGAGACCCCAGAGACCCCACAGAGACCCCAGTCACGCTCCAATATAAAGGAGGGAGACGAGGTTCTTCAGATTATGTGTATACCCGGCGGGAGATTAAGAAACAACCATTCAAATGTTGATCCAACCAGACCGACATCCCATCCGGAGATGAGTACCAAACAAAAATGTGTTCAGCAGACACTGAGCTGCAGCTTATTTCTCTTTCGTTGCCCCAGGACGTGCCCATCTGCTTGTCCCTTAGACAAAGGATTTCACAACCCTTGCCCAGGACATGCTTGGACATGTTCGGACATGTTCATCAGCAAACTTGGAAACAATGGTATCCAATAATGGTCTCTTACACAGATTAACAGAGAAAGAGAATTGAGGGAACAGATTATTAGAGAGAAGAGAGAACGGATTAATAGAGAACTGGAATAGAGGAAACAGGTTAAGAGAAAGAGGGAATAGCTAAATTGAGAAAGGGAATCAAGGGAACAGAATGAGAGAGAAATGGAAAGTAGAGGGAACAGATAAAGAGAGAAACGGAATAGAGGGAACTGATTAAGAGATAAATAGAATAGAGGGAAGAGATTTATAGAGAAATAGAATAGATGGAAGAGATTAATAGTGAAATAGAATTCAGAGAACATATTTATAGAGAAAAAGAATAGAGGGAACAGATTAATAGACAAATAGAAGAGTGAATAGATTAATCGAGAAAAAGAATCGAATAAAGAGATTAATTGAGAAAGAGAATCGAGGGAAAAGTTTAATAGAGGAATAGTATCGAGGGAACAGGTAAATACAGAAATAGAAAAATGAGGAAACAGAAAAGTAGAGAAATAGATTTGATGGAACAGAAAAATAGAGAAATAGAATAGAGGGAACATGTAAATAGAGAAATAGAAAGAAGAGAGTACAGATAAAGAGAGAAATAGAATCGAGGGAAAAGATTAATGTGGAAAGAGAAAGAAGAGGGAACAGATCAATAGGGAAATAGATATGAGGGAACAGGTTAGTATAAAAATAGAATGGATGGAACAGATTAATAGTGAGAAGAGGGAACAGATTAATAGTGAAACTGAATAGAAGGAAAAGATTAATAGAGAAATAGAATAGAGGGAAATGATAAATAGAGAGAAGAGGGAATATATTAATAGAGAAATTTAAAAGAGGGCACAGATTAATAAGGAGTAGACAGAAAAGATAAATAGAGAAATAGAATAGCAGGAAGAGTTAAATATAGAAAGAGATTAAAGGGAACAGATAAATAGAGAAATAGAATTGAGGGAACAGAAAAATAGAGAAATAGAATATCGGGAAAAGGAAAATAGAGAAATAGTATCGAGGGAACATATAAATAGAGAAATAGATCAGAGGGAACATATTAATAGGGAGAAGAGGGAACAGATAAATTAAGAAACAGAATCGAGGGATGTTGTGGCCAGGGTTTTGGTGGACGGAACATATCGTGCTGTACGGGAAGAAGGGGCCACTTCTCAGCCAATAGCCTTAGTTTGTGGTGTAAGTAGGCAGAGACAACGTTGTAACCTTAAGTTATAAAAGTACGTGTAGCCCGCCAATAAATGCCATTTGCCGTCCACCATATTGGCGTCTGAGAGCAGATGGACCGAGCAGCCTGGGGTCGGCTGCTGTGCCGTTCCCGAGAAGGGCCACCATGCCTTGAAAGGCAACAGAGGGAAC
Organism: Oreortyx pictus; assembly: GCA_036925125.1. Classification (NCBI taxonomy): domain Eukaryota; kingdom Metazoa; phylum Chordata; class Aves; order Galliformes; family Odontophoridae; genus Oreortyx; species Oreortyx pictus. Next base: position 26,339 of record JAUPFR010000015.1, read on the forward strand.
AGATAAAAAGATAAAAAAAAATCGAGGGAACCAATAAATAGAGAAATGGAATCGAGGGAACTGATTAATAGACAAATAGATATAAGAGGGATTAAACTAAAAAAATTATAGTGAGAAGATGAAACAGATTAATAGAGGAATGGAATATTGGGAACAGATAAATAGAGGAATGGAATCGAGGGTGTAGATTAATGGAATAATAGAATTCAGGAAACAGTTATATAGAGAAATAGAATAGAGGGAATAAATTAATAGTGTGAAGAGAGAACAGATAACAAGAGGAATAGAATTGAGGGAAGTGATGTATATAGAGAAATGGAGTAGCATGAACGGATAAAGAGAGAAATAGAAATAAGAGGGAACATATTAATAGAGAAATAGAATATTAGGAACACATTAATAGAGGAATGAAATAGAGGGAACAGAGAAATAGAGAAATAGTATTGAGGGAGAAGATTAATATAGAAATATATTAGAGGGAACAGATGAATAGAGAAATAGAACAGATGGAACGGATTAACAGAGAAATAGAACAGAGAGTAGATTAATAGGGAGAAGAGGTAACAGACAAACAGAGGAATGGAATCAAGGGGACGGATAAATAGAGGAATGGAATAGCTGGAATGGATAAATAGAGAAGCAAAAAGAAGTGGGAATAATTTAATAGATTTATAGAGAGAAGGGGGAACAGATTATTAGATAAATAGAATATTGGGAACAGATGAATAGAGGAATGGAATCGAGGAAACGGATAAACAGAGAAATAGTATTGAGGGAACAGATAAATAGAGAAATAGATCAGCGGGAATAGATTAATAGATATATTGATTAGCGGGAACAGATGTATAGAGAAATAGAATCGAGGAAACAGATTAATAGTGAGAAGAGGGAACAGATTAATAGAGAAATTGAATAGAGGGAACAGATAAATACAGAAATAGATAGAAGAGGGAGTAAATTAATAGATTTAAAGAGAGATGTTGGAACAGATTATTTGATTAATAGAGAGAAGAGGGAACTGATTAATAGATAAATAAAATACTGGACACATTAATAGAAGAATGGAATTGAGGGAACAGATAAAAAGTGAAATAGTATTGAGGGAAAAGATCAATAGACAAATAGAATAGCGGGAATAGGTAAAGCAAGAAATAGAAAGAAGAGGGAATGGATTTATAGAGAAATAGAATAGTGGGAGCATAAAAATAGAGAAATGGAAATATGATGGAACAGAATAAAAGAGAAATACATTAGCGGGGACAGGAAATTAGAGAAATAGATACAAGAGGGAACAGATAAATATAGAAATAGAATGGAGGGAACAGAGAAATAGTGAGAAGAGGGAACAGATTAATAGAGAAATTGAATAGAGGGAATAGATTAATAGGGAGTAGACGGAAAAGAAAAACAGATAAATAGAATAGCGGGAATAGATGAATAGAAAAATAGAATAGCGGGAACACATAAATAGAGAAATAGAACAGCAGGGACAGAAACTTAGAGAAGTAAAATTGAGGGAACATACAAATAGAGAAACAGAAAGAAAACAGACAAACAGTGAAATAGACAAGTGGGAAGAGATAAATAGAGAAACAGAATCGAGGGAAGAGTTTAATAGATGTAGGATCTAACAGGACTTAGGGCCGGAGTTTGGGGTGGAATAGGGAGGATTTAGGGATGAAGTCTGGGAAGGAAGAGGGATGAGTTGGGGCTGGAGTTCAGAGTGAGATGTGAGGAGATCATTGTGGATTTTGTGGTGAGATTGCGAAGATATTAGGGTGGAACAGCGAGGAGTTAGGGACAGAGATTTGGGTGGAACAGTGAGGACTTGGATGGAGCAATTGTCTGTGCAGTGTACAGCAACTGAGAATAAATCAATGTTGCATTCTTAGTCCTACCTGACCCCGAACATGCACAGGTTCACCAGTCCCGATGGATGCAGCACAGAGTGCAGAGGGAATCAGCCGTTGCAGTCAGCAGGCCGCTCTGTGTAAGATCTGAGATGGCGTGGCATCCAGCACATGGCCACGGAAAGCAGAAAAGAAGAAAAATTAACACCTATTTCCAACCAGGAAAAAAAGGACTACCCACGGAAAAAAATCCCCCCAAAAATCCCCAAACAAACAAACAAAAATTAAGAAACACCCCCAAAAAACCAACCCCCCCCCAAAAAAACAACAACAAAAACCCAAAACCCCCCCAAAAAACTCCCCCAACCCTCCCCCCCAAAAAAAACAACAAAAAAGAAAAACAAACAAAAAAAACCAAAAACAAAAAACAAACAAAACAACAAACAAACAAAAAAAAAGCCCCCAAAACCGCCTTCCATGGAGTCTGGGAGAGGTGGGCTCAGACTCCACACCTTCCGGTCACACCGTGCAGTGCCTTCACCTGTGCTCCTGCGGCTGACTCTGTGCTCACATCAGGTTCTCCAGCAGTGCTTCAGGACACCAAGTAACAGTGACCAGACACTGCAGCCCTTCAAGTGACCCCAAGAGGGACCCCAAAAAAGAGCATCAACCCCAAAAACATATTGAATGTGACCCCAAAAGCGATCCCAAAACGAGTGACAGACCCAAAAGAGATCCCAAGAGCAACCCCAAAAGGGACCCCAAAAGGAGTGACAGACCCCAAAAGGAGTGACAGACCCCAAAAAGAGTGACAGAGCCCAAAAGTGACCCCAAAAAGATCCCAAAAGTGACCACAAATGAGACCTGAAAAAGATCCCAAAAGAGATGACCCCTAAAAGAGCTACACCAAAAAGATCCCAAAAGTTACCCCAAAAAGAGTGAGAGACCCCAAAAGGGACCAGAAAACGGACCTGAAAAAGATTCCAAGAGTGACCCCAAAAAGAAAGAGACAAACCCAAAAAGAGACGACCCCAAAAGTGAACCCCACAGAGACCCCAAAAAAAAAGAAAAAGAAAAAAGAAAAACCCCGACAAAAACCCCCAAGAAATCTCCCAAAATATCCCCCCAAAAAATCCCCCCAAATAACCAAAAAATAATCCCTCCAAATACCCCAAAAAATCCCTCAAAAAATCCCTAAAAAGAGACCCTTGGGGACGTCCCCAAAAGAGACGTCCCCAAAAGAGGGATCCTTAAAGGGACCTCAAAAATGAACCCCAAAATTGGTAATCCCAAAGAGACTCCAAAAGGGACCCTGAAAATATCACAAGAGCTACGACCCCAAAAGGGACCCCAAAGAGGGACCCCAAGAGGGAATGATGGACCCAAAAAAGATCCCAAGAGCGACCCCAAAAAAAGAGCGACCCCAAATGAGATTCAAAAAAGATCCCAAAAGTGAACCAAAAAAGACACAAAAAGCAACCCCAAAAGAGAACCCCAAAAGTGAACCCCAAAAAGCATTCGACTGAAAAAGGATCCCAAGAGTGACCCCAAAAGTGAACCGAAAAGGATCCCAAGAGCGGCCCGAAAAAGAGCCCCGAAAAAGAGCCCAAAATTGACCCCAAATGAGACCCGTAAAATACTGCGGCTTGGGGTGACAGAGTCAGGAGTGGAGTTTAGGGTGACCCTAAAACAACAAAAATAAAAAACATAAAAAAGAACAAAAAAAAAAAACTTAAAAAAATATCCCCACAAAAGAAACCCCCCCCAAAAAAAAAAAACTGAAAAAAAGTTCAAAAAAACCGCAAAACTCCCTAAAAAAAAAAAAACAAAAAAGACCCCCCCAAAAATCCCCCCCCAAAACATAAAAAAGCCCCACAAACAAAACCCCCCAAAAAACAACCCCAAAAATACCCCCAAGGACTTCAAAACTTCACCCCACCAAAAAAGACTTTTAAAAAAAAATTAAAAAACTTTAAAAAAAAATTATAAACCCCCCCAAAAAAACAAAAAAAGCCCCCTTAAAATTCCCCTCCTAAAAAAAAAAAAAAACGAAAAACCCCGAAAAACCCAAAATCCCCCCCAAAAAAACCCCAAAACAAACAAAAAAATCCCCAAAACCACCCGAAAAAAACCAAAAAAGAACAAAAAAGAACAAAAAAAAGCAAACCGCAAATGAGCTGAGGAAAAGCCCCTGCAAGAAGGGCTTTCGTGGGGCCCTAATGACCCGAACCTGAAGCCCCCCCCAAAAAGCAACCCTGCCCCCCCCCAAAAAAACCCCAAAAAACCTAAAAAAAAAAAAAAAAGAAAAAATCACCAAAAAAAGCTCCCCAAGAAACGAAACCGACCCCCAAAAAAGAAAACAAAAAAAAAAACCCCAAAAAATTCCAAAAAACCCCTAAAAAACCCCAAGAAACCCCAAACCCCCCACCCAAAAAAAACCCAAACCCCCCCGAAAAAATAAACAAAACGAAAACCAATCCCCCCCTCAAAAAAAAATGCCCCCCCCCCCCAAAATCCCCTCGACCCCACAAGTGATGGCGCTGTGGGGAGGGATGTGGGGTGAGGAGGAGTGCTGTAGGATGCAGAGATGTGGGGCTGTGGGGCAATAATATAGGGAGGGCAGCGGCGCTATGGGGCCGCGCTTTTGAAGCCCTCCCCGCGCCGCCCCCGCAATCTGCCGCCATTAATTAATGCAGCGGCAGAGAATGAATTAATTATGGTGCCAATAATGAATTAATTAAGCCGCCATTAATTAATTAAGCTGCCCTGTAAAGGGCGCATGCGCAGAGATAGAGACACACAGAGATACCTAGAGACACAGCGACACCCAGTGGTGGGATATGGGGACTGCAACACCATAGCGATACAGACAGACCCCATAGAGACACATAGACACAGCGACAGCACATGGCTGTATTTGGTATTGCAACTCCATAGCGCCGTCCTGTGGCCATATACAGGTACTGCAACTCCATAGAAACACATAGTGACACAGAGACACAGCGACCCCACGAGAAGCGGCGCGGGGTCGTCAGCTCATGAGGGTTCAGATGGCAGAACACCTCGAAGGAGCGGCGAGGTCGAGGAGGAGAAAAGCAAAACAAAAAAAACCCCACAAAATCCACCCAAAATCTCTCCAATTAAACCCTAAAAAAGAGCAGGGACTCCAAAAGTGACGGTGCTGTGGGGCGGGATGTGGGGTGAGGAGGACCGCTGTGGGACGCGGAGATGTGGGGCTGTGGGGCAGTGCTATGGGGAAGGGAGCGAACCTATGGGGCAGGGAGGGAACGGGAGCTATGGGGCAATGCTATAGGGCAGGGAGCAGCCACGCTCTATAATTACAGCGCTTAATGACATTGGAAGACAGTGGATCATACGCAGGGCGCACAAACACACTGCGCACGCGCAGGCACTGTAGTGGGTGCGTGCGCAGTGCTTACCAAATCTGCGCATGAGCAGAGCCTATCTCCACAATGCGCATGTGTAAGCATAGAAATGATGTCGAATTGAAGCATGCGCAGTGCGAAGAGAAGGGGGGGGAAAAAAAAAAAAAAGCGAATGCGCACTGAGCTTCTCAGGAAAACGCATGCGCACGGAGCTTCTCGAGTGAACGCATGCGCAGTAAGTTTCTCGAGTAAACGCATGCGCACTGAGCGTCTGTAGTTAACGCATGCGCAGTAAGCGTCTCTACTTAACGCATGCGCACTGAACTTCTCGAGAAAACGCATGCGCAGTAAATTTTCTGAGTAAACGCATGCGCAGTAAGCGTCTCTACTTAACGCATGCGCACTGAACGTCTCGAGAAAACGCATGCGCAGTAAATTTTCTGAGTAAACGCATGCGCAGTAAGCGTCTCTACTTAACGCATGCGCACTGAACGTCTCGAGAAAACGCATGCGCAGTAAATTTTCTGAGTAAACGCATGCGCAATAAGCGTCTCTACTAAACGCATGCGCACTGAACTTCCCGAGTAAACGCATGCGCAGTAAATTTTCTGAGTAAACGCATGCGCAGTAAGCGTCTCTACTTAACGCATGCGCACTGAACGTCTCGAGAAAACGCATGCGCAGTAAATTTTCTGAGTAAACGCATGCGCAATAAGCGTCTCTACTAAACGCATGCGCACTGAACTTCCCGAGTAAACGCATGCGCAGTAAATTTTCTGAGTAAACGCATGCGCAGTAAGCGTCTCTACTTAACGCATGCGCACTGAACGTCTCGAGAAAACGCATGCGCAGTAAATTTTCTGAGTAAACGCATGCGCAATAAGCGTCTCTACTAAACGCATGCGCACTGAACTTCCCGAGTAAACGCATGCGCAGTAAATTTTCTGAGTAAACGCATGCGCAGTAAGCGTCTCTACTTAACGCATGCGCACTGAACGTCTCGAGAAAACGCATGCGCAGTAAATTTTCTGAGTAAACGCATGCGCAATAAGCGTCTCTACTAAACGCATGCGCACTGAACTTCCCGAGTAAACGCATGCGCAGTAAATTTTCTGAGTAAACGCATGCGCAGTAAGCGTCTCTACTTAACGCATGCGCACTGAACTTCTGGAGTAAACGCATGCGCAGTAAGCGTCTCCACTTTACGCATGCGCACTGAACTTCCCGAGTAAACGCATGCGCAGTAAGCGTCTCTACTTAACGCATGCGCACTGAACTTCCCGAGTAAACGCATGCGCAGTAAATTTTCTGAGTAAACGCATGCGCAGTAAGCGTCTCTACTTAACGCATGCGCCCTGAACTTCTCGAGTGAACGCATGCGCAGTAAATTTCCCGAGTAAACGCCTGCGCAGTAAGCTTCTCAACTTAGCGCATGCGCACTGAGCTTCCCGAGTGAACGCATGCGCAGTGCGAAGATGGGAAAAAAATAAACAAAACGCATGCGCACGGAGCTTCTCCAGAGAACGCATGCGCAGTGAATTCCTCTACTAAACGCATGCGCACTGAGTTTCTCCAATAAACGCATGCGCAGTAAGCTTCTGTTCTTAAAGCATGCGCACTGAGCTTCTGCAGTTAACGCACGCGCAGTAAATTCCTCGAGTAAGCGCATGCGCACTGAGCTTCTCGAGCAAACGCATGCGCAGTGAGCTTCTCTACTTAACGCGTGCGCACTGAGCTTCTCCAGTTAACGCATGCGTACTGAGCTTTTCGAGTAAACGCATGCGCAGTAAACTCCTCCAGAAAACGCATGCGCACTGAGTATCTCTTAGTTCACGCATGCGCAGTAAGCTTCCAGGAAAACGCATGCGCACTGAGCTTCTCCACTTAACGCATGCGCAGTAAAACTTCTCGAGTAAGCGCATGCGCACTAAGCTACTCCAGTTGACGCAAGCACAGTAAGCTTCTCCAGTTAACGCATGCGCACTAGGCTTCTCGAGTAAACGCATGCGCACTAAGCTTCTCTAGTTAACGCAGGAATACTGGAGTCTGCGCTCCGCCAGAGGCAGGCGCCGGGGGCCTCCCGACCCTTCTTTTTATTGTCTCATATCTCTGCATTCGTGTTTTATCTTTTGCTTTTTATTTCTCTTTCTTTTTGCGGCACAGGGCTCACGGGATGCCGGCTCAGCGCCGTGCCTCCTGCAGGCAGGGCTGGGGGGGAAACAGCGTCACGTGGCGCCCTCCTGTGGTCGCCGGGGGGTACTGCAGGTACTGCGCGCACGGTAGCGCCGCCGATGTGGGCACGCGCCGAGCAACGCGGCCGCGCCCGGCAGTGCGTGGGGAGGTGCCCGCGGGGCGTGGGAAAGCCCGTTCCACAGCTCCCGGGAAACTCGGCGGCGTGCCACGGCGGCTCCGCGCCGCTCCCGGGGACGGCTCCGCGTCGCTCAGGTTGTTCCGCCGCTGCCGAGAGCTCTCGGAAACGGCTGGCGGGCGGTGCGGGACTCCTCTCTGTTCGGAGGACCGATCACCATCGAGATTGACGGACTCTTTGTGCAGAGCGTTCGGTACCTCGATTCGCCACTTACGGGTTTCGTCGCACATGCGCCGTTTTCCATTTTGGATCTGAGCAGTGCCTGCAGTACTGCATTCTCTTCAGTTGGCGGCAGCACTGAGTATCTCCGCAGTAGTGCGCGTGCGCGCTTCTGGGGCGTGCTCCTGGCGGTCACGTCTAGCGCTGAGCCAATCGGCAGCCGTGACGTGCGCAGGGGCCTCTGGTAATGGAGGTGCCCGTCCAGGTCGGAGTCGCCATCGACCGCAAATTCGGGGTATAAGAGTGGCGGATTCCTGGGTTCGAAGATGGGAAATGTTCTTGAGCTGACGGTTCAAAAATTGTCTGCTCGCCTGCATCTTTGCGGGCCACAGTAAGGGGGGTTTGTTATGTGATTGTTTGCTCACGCGCAGTATCGTTTGGAGGACTGTTCACGATAAGCATTAGCGGAGTCGTTGTGCAGAGCGCTCTGGTCGCACATTCGCCACTTCACCGTTTCTGCGCGCATGCGCTGTGCTGTTTTCCGGGTCTGAGCAGTGCCTGCAGTACCAAATTCTCTCCAATGGGCGGCAGCAGCGGGCGCCGTTGCGCTAGTGCGCGTGCGCGGTGCGGGGGCGTTGCGCTGCCGGGGGCGTGCAAAGCTGAGCCCGGGCGTCCTACGCAGGGACCATTGGGGCCGAATGTGTTTGCCAGGACGGGTTCGCGCACGAAACCGCGGAGACAAGGGGGGGAATATTGCTGAACGGGCGGCCCAAGAATTGACTGCTCGCCTGCATGTTGTGTCGTAGTAATGGGTGCTTTTTATAAAGTTCGGGAGCGTGTGCGGTTGCTTGGAGGACTAAACAATAAATACTGGTCGATGAGCTGCACTGGGCGCTCAGGACGTAATACGCCAGTGCCGCATCTCTGCACGCGTGTTCCTGCTGTGCGGGACCGCACGGAGCGGCACTTCCGCGCAATGGCCGCGCGGTGGCGGAAGAGGCGGCGGAAAGAGCTCCTGTAGCGCGGCGCGGTCCCGCAGCGCTGCCCCGAGCGCTCTTTTGTTGACAGAGAGATACGCGAAGTTGGGAGATTGAAGGGGGGGGGGAAAAACAAAAGAATAGACGAAGGGAACCAAGGAAAACCTCTTCAAACCCAGGAAACCTGTTCTAAGTACTTATGAATATTTGTAAAAAATATTTCACCTGAAACTTACTATTTCCTTACATTATCTGGTAAGGGACTGAATGTGAACATGTTTATCTGCTTTACGACCCAGATTGGTCAAACTAGCAAAATAAATGGCCTGTCTCAGCAGCCTTTTTCCTTTTATATATATATATATATATATATATATATATATATATATAATATATAAATGTACATATTATTTTATTTGCTTCTCTGTATATGAAAATTACAGGAAATTTAATTAGAAACTCTTCTGCTACAAGGCTTCTCTAACTACTATTGGCAGAGGTATTCAGATGGCCTGGATTACAGCAGACATAAGCAACCAGAACAAAACAGCTTCTCTCTGTGGTCAGTAACATGGCAGTTCATTGTATGTACAGACATTTATGAAATAATTATCACAGGTTCTGAGATGAACAGAATAGTTTGCTGGCAGGGAATCAGACAGTCTGAGGGATCTTCTCATTCAGCACTCTACTTTCAGTAACCAGTGAGAAAGGAGCTGAAAACATAGGAAGTGATAACTTCTGAATGTCACTGTATCCTACTATTTTGTTTCTTTAAGCCTGAGCAGTGGAAAAAAATTACAAATATCCAAATGGATCTGTTTGTGGGTGAAGCAGAAAGGGACAGTTCTATGGCTTTGTGTTTTCTGTGAAAAGGTACCTGGGAGGTAGAATCTGTGTCCAGAAACAAAAATAAGAACAAGGACTTATCTCTGTTTATGAATCTCAGCTACTGCACCTGTTTTTATTCTGTGAGGTGTACTTTAATCCCCTACCAGTTACAGATAACCTTTGTGCTTTTAAAAGAGCCCACCAGATTTGAGCTTTAAAGCTCAATTTGCTGAAATTAATGTTCATTTCAACAAGGTTCTGCTAGCAATGGTCCTTCACAGATGCAAACTCTTCTGCTAGCAATGGTCCTTCACAGATGCAAACTCCCAAATATAAGCGTGTGTGGTCTTCTCCAGGACTACAATGGACAGCATTCAAACTACATTCTCCACATTACACTTCTCAAGGAGGCCTGAGCAAAAAAAAAAAAAAAAAAAAAAAAAAAAAAACTCAATGAGCAAAGCACAAGATGTTTAAAAGAAAAAAAAAAAAAGGTCTTAGTCATGTTAAGATAGACCCTGCATAACATCTGAGAGGGTGATAGTGTTGAAATACTCGGTCTCCCCTCCAATAAGATGGAAAGATTGTATTAGAAAATTGCTTCAGAAGCTGCTGACACAGGATCAAAATTTAGTCACAATGAAAAGTGTTTACAAAAGCTTTCAGTGGGTAGGATTATCATCTGCTAATTAACTTCCAGACCACTTAATGAAGCAGCGGCATGGGTGTAGATTTGGTGGGAGCAATGGTGTGCAGAGAGGCGCAGTCAAGCCCTCAGGGTAGGATGATGGCTTGAAATATAAGTTCCCACTGTACCTGTTATGGCACCCCAGTGGTTAATAGCTCTCTTTGTCCAGGGGTTGCTGTGGAGACTCTTCCTGTACCTCAGGAAGCAGGGACAAGAGAAGTTTCCTGTTTTTAAGAAGGCTTAATAACTATTTTCCTCCAATCAAGTCAGCAGATGCCTGGGCAGGAAATGGAGAATGCAGCTGCCAGCCCTGCTGTGAGTCAGTGCCTGCACTAACCCACGCTGGTTGGGTTTTGTAGACAAAAAGGACCAGCGATAAGTGAGCTGCAAGAGGTGGCGTGGGGGCTTTAGGTAGGAGGGGCCTGGAGTGAGACCAAAGCAAATCCAAATGAATACTAAGAGGAAATGGGTGTTTGACTTCATCCCTATATGCAGCTCTCACATGCTACACTGCACCCAGAATATGGCCCTGATAAAAAGGTGGCATATCATTAATTGTTATGTTTCAGAACAATGCTCTGAGGTAGCAGTAGTCATTGTTGCCTTAATTTTTTCTCTTGATGATTCACTGCTGAGGGAGACACGTGTGCATTGGGGGTGTCAAATGCATGGCCCCATCAAATGCAGGAAAACAGTCATAATTTCTTCAGCTGTTTTTTGTTTTGTTTTGTTTTGTTTTGTTTTGTTTTGTTTTGTTTTCCAGATAGAATTTAGTGAGTGTGTTTGCTGACCTCCAGGAGTGAAGTTCAGTTCTGGCTTCAGTGAAGCTAGAAATCCTGTTGACCTTGTTTGTGCCAAGACTCAGCCTTTTGGACTCAGTGCCCAATTTTCTTTCACTGACATCAGTTTTACACCTGTGCAACATTTGACTCTTACTGACCTTGGTCCTGACTTATGTATGAGTCTCACTTCATGTGATACCTGACCCAGCCATCTGCAGTCCTTCAGCTCCCAGCCCACTGTTTGATTCTCTGTGGTGTTATTTCCCCTGGTACTTTATGTAACAGCATCTCCGAGGGGTTGAAACAACAGATGAAAGCAAGGCTGAGTGCAGTAGGTAAATCCACGCAAGGGTATTTTTAGCTACTTTTTCTCTTTGTTGTCTGTAGAGCTCATGAACATTATGTATTGCAAATATGGGCACCATGTGCTTTTGACTGCATGATCAACATGTCTCATTGATTAAAGATAGGCGTGTTTGTGGACACATCCTTTCTCAAGCTAAGTTGAGTCAAAGGAAGTTTTGCCTAGATAAAACAAATAGAAATTGAGCAAAGGTTTGAGAGCTATGTATCTGGGCATTTGAGAAGATCTGGGGTCTCTATACCTCAGCCATCCTTCAAAATCTATTATCTCCTGCTATCTTTGATGAACTCCCTCGCCTAGACAATGGACAGCATGTTTTCAGTGCCGTTTATGAATGGCTGGAAATTGTTAATCCCTTTTCCTTGTGGCAAAAATATTTACTGCAAGAAGACAGAAAGATAGAAAGCCGAGTAAGTAGCAAACTGCTAGATGCAGGAAAGAAAATTCACCAACTTTTCTCTGTAACTCTCTTACTCTTCTCTTACTCTCCATTCCATTTCTGTTTGCCTTCACTTGCCTTCTCTTCCTTTAGTTTAGGATCTTAAGTTCTTCAAGACCAAGACTGTGACATAAACAGTCATAGAATTGCTCAGGTTGGAAAAGACCTTCAAGATCATCGAGTCCAACCACAACCTGACCACACTACCGTAACTCTACCAACCTGCTGCTAAATCATGTTCCTGAGCACCACATCCAAATGGATTTTAAACACACTCAGGGATGGTGACTCAGCCACCTCTCTGGGGAGCCTATTCCAGTGCTTAACAACCATTTCTGTAAAGAAGCTTTTCCTTACATCCATCCTAGACCTCCTCTGGCACAACTTGAGGCCATTTCCTCTTGTCCTGTCACCTATTACCAGTGAGAAGAGACCAATACGTCTGACAGGTCCTTGGTTTGATATACAGCACTCTACTATTCTGGCTTGAAGTCTCCTTGTGTGAGTCAGGCTTTTGAGTAGAGAGGAGAAAGAAGCAAAAGAGGTGATTGCACACTAGTCCCTCTAGGACACATAAAATACCACAGACATGGGAATTTGTCATCAGGCAGCAAAGACATCACTCTGCAACCACCCACAGTGCTATTCCATCACAGCAAAGATAATTATCCAAGAAGACTTCACCTACCAATATTTACTGCAGGTGGCTATTACAATGTAGTTCATTCTGAAAGTAATGCCTCCTATTTATTTACACTGAAATGACAACAGATACAAAGAGCCCAGTAACACTAATCTGCAGAGCTACAAAACACTGTTTTTTAACATAGTTACTCTCACTGTGCTACTTCCGCTGTTTGGTGACCATATGTGCTCAGAAAGTCAATAGGTGCCACTTTTCCCCCATGGAATAATGAAGTTTCACACTTCTGCTTCATGCGTGCTTCCATTTTGCCCCTATGCTGCCGTTTGTCACGTGGCAACAAAACATAACAGAACGTTGGTGGGAAGGTTCAACCTCTGATGCCGTACTAGTGAGATCTGCCTCTGACATCTTGGGCCAACATCATAGCATAGGAGGCATTACTTTCAGAACAGACCTCGTATATCACTTCATATTTTACATTTAATTTTATTTGTAATTGCTCAGGAGGCATCTGGTTATTACCCTATATTCACTATTCCATCCTGCTTCAAGTGAATGATTTCACTTTTTGTAACATGCAGCACAAGTTTAACCTCAACTAACTGAATGCTTAAGTACAATAATGTAAACAGAATCTGATTAGCATTAACCCATGCCCACATAAGAGACTTTACCCCACATAGGAAGCTTTTCAGGTATCTAGACACACTTACAGAGGCAAGCATAAGCAATTAGCTGTGGTATGTATTCTGTCCTTTGAATTCACAAACCTGGGCTTTGCCAGATAACCAAAGGTGATCAGCATCTCTGGACTGCCTCTTCTTGTCCCACGGTTTCCCAGGTGGTACAGTACCTGCTAAAATACACAAGGAAATATTGAAATAACACAAAAACCTGAGATTTCTCACACAACTAATTCCAGATTAATGAAAAGATTTGTAAAGTGATACAAGTTTCTGAAACTGTACCTAGAAGAAAGTTGGAAGTTTAATTTAGTGCCATTTGCAGGGGAACCCCCTCTCCTCCCAGTGCTGTATTCACAGTATGATGCCGTAAACTTTCTATCAATAAGGCCACTGTCACCAAAACAGTAAATACATCCCCTTACAAAAAGAGACAGCAGCATGAAAGATGATAAAAATATTCAGAAATACTGCTTATAGTAAAGTAGACCTCATCTTGAAGAACATATCTACTTCATAATATAACAAAGGCTAAAAAATAATAATTAGGATGTATAGGTAGTATAGTATGATAGATGGAACCTCTAGAGCTTCATCAAGATGGCAAATAGAGTGCTAGTTTATGTTTCAATTGTAGAAAAATAAGATTCTAACATGCTAGATAGCTCTGATATACTTTAGCACATAATATATGGAATAGCACTGGTTAAAATGGATTAACCAATTGCACGCACTTAAGCACATAGTTAAATGTCCTACCAGACTGGGACCTGCAAGCTCATACAGTTTACCTGAGTTCAACAATTCATCAAAAAGTAAGTAGATATTTGGGTTAGATTTTGAAGGAAATTCTTTGTAAAGTCATTATTAAAAGTCAGAATTATTTTTAAAAAGATGTGTTTCATTTGTTTCACTATTTGAATAATGGAAGTAGATGTGTTGATTTCAGTTCTAGTCAATTAAGTCATTGATTCTCCCTGAAAAAGATGACTCCTGCTGCAAGGAGTGTTTTCTATTGTGTGGCCTCTAATCCTCCAGTACTCTTCCTTTCAATAAACGCTTGCAGAGGAAGTGCTTCTTCCTTTGACTGCAGAAGTTTAGTCTGACCTTTCAATGTCTCCTGGATATGTTCACATCCATTCACCTTTCAGTTCTTCCATTTTTAATACAGATCATTTTCCATTATTTTAAGACTGTTAGAGGATAAACTGGCAAATTTCAAGCAGATATTACTTGTATTTAGGTGTAGAGGTCCTAACGCTTTTCATCATGTTAGTACAAGAACTTAGGCTTGAATTGTTTTCTAAACTGACAATAAAGAGAACATCAGCCTTTTGCTTAGTAAATACACTTTGGATTTTTTTGAAGATAGTGATCACTGCATAGATGTCTGTTTCTTTATCTCTGTTGCATTCAAACTGATGCTTAGCTGCCTATCAAGCATAGTCCTTGGAGTCCAAAATTACTCCAAACTGTTCAAGAATACACTTTTTAGTGTACAGTGCAGTGTCTCTTATCAGTGCACGTTTCATTTTTAACCAACACAAACCATTTCAAAGTTCAAACAAATCAGATTTGATTGAGAGAGAGGACTCAGTGATTCCTGAAGGTACCCAGGCACCCTCTCCTTTCTGGAAGAAGTCAGATTTGAGGACAGACAGCAACTTGTGAGAAGCACTCAGCTCTTTCAAGAGCTGTGTCACAGGACTAACAATTGGCAGTGCTTGCCCTCAGCCAGGCTTCAAGCTCCTGACATAAGCAGGAGATGCCTCCTTGTCATTAAGTCCCAGCTCAGGGGTGACCATTGTAATTCATGTCTCTAGGAAATGGAGAAATGGTAATTCAGATCACAGTCTAAGAAGAATCTTAATTCTTTGCCCTATAGCAGACCAAAAAAGGATTTTGCATGAAGCATATTATGAGCAGTACAGGAACTATAAGGTCAAGTGGTTTATTTGCAAAATTTTTTTTTTTTTTCCCAAAGGGAATTAATGCTATTAATATATTTTTATATGTATATATATATGTATATATATGATATATATTATATATATAAAAATAAAAGATATTATACATTTTATATATTATATATTGTATATATTGTATATTACAATATAAATGCTATTAATACCTAACCAACATTTATCCATTATGTATCTAGTTCCATATATGAGGAAACTTTATTACTTAGACTGTTTTTCAGGTTCTTTGGAGAATCTCCAAAATTCTGCAGCTCACAGCCTTAGTTCTTATATAAAAACTAGTTTCCTTCCCTTCCTGCTGCCCCCTCTGCAGCGCATTATTACTTTTCACATGTATAACTGAAAAGCTGTTCTCCTGGAAAACATACTTCAAGGCAATTTTTCCAAATAATCTGTACTGTGATTTATTTTTTTCTACTTGTGGTTTCGTTTCCATTGTTTCATACAAACTTTTTTCCATACACTGCAACAACATAAAACTGTATTACTGAAGCTACTTCAGATAATGCTTTCTATTGATATAACTTACTTGTATCGACTCACACAGGCATCAAAGCTGCAAGTGGCAGGAGTAAATGAAGGACCAGTACATGAAGTAGGCCACAAAAAACCATTTAATTCCATGCACCTGAACATGCACAAGGCACACTACACTATGAAGGCATAAAGACATAGGCACGTCCTTCTCCTTTTCTAACTCAGAGACATAATAAAAGGGTTGCTACTGTGAATTTATATACATCCTGAACCATACAGGATTTCAAATGCTTGCTTAGAAGTCATAGAATTATAGAATATCCTGAGTTAGAAGGGACCCCAAGGGCCCCTTCCCAGGTGCAGTATCTGGTGTTTGCTCTCATTTAAACTTCATGCAGTTGGTGATTGCCTGTTTTTTAAATTTGTCTAGATCTCTCTGCAAGGCCTCTCCACCTTCAACAAAGACAACAGGTCCTTCTAATTTAGTAGTCAGCAAACTTCTCAAAACTGTCCTACATCCAAGTCATCTATGAAAACGTTAAAGAGAACTGGCCCTAAAATGGAGTCCTGGGGAATCCTGCTAGTGACTGGTGTAGCAATACAACCACGATCCTCTAGACATCAGAACCAGTCAACACTGGATACTAGTCTCAAGCCCTCAAGAACTTTGGCTATGCTATAGTATTTCTGTTAGTAGAATGACATTAGTTATTAGGTACTTTGCAAAGCTAACAACATGGAAAGTCCCTCTAGATGTTGTTAGCAGTAGTCCTAATTTCTGTGGGATGCAAGATGTCAAGGCAGGACCTCATAGGTTCATGTGCACAGTAGCGTGGGCACTCCAGCAGACATACTGTGCTGGCATACATGGCTCAGGTATGGCCACAAGCATCCATCCTGACCTGTGGTGAAATGGCTCTTACCTGAAACAGGAAGAAAATTCCAGTTGTCCTGGGATTTCTTTACCAAGGGAGGGAAATTTGGAATGTTATACTTTCTTGTGTGAGCAATGACAGCTCCACTGGGAAGGGTAGCAGGGCTATATTAAGCCCTTACTGAGAGCAGGGGAGCAACCCAACCTTTTCTGGGGGTTACCGCTGCTTACCAGGGAGAAATGTCCAGACACAGCTTGACTTCATTGAGCTGGAAGCTGTTTTGTGGGAGAGGGGGAAAAAACAACCGCCTGGTGCCGTCTGAAACTGCTCTGAGCAAGCATGATTTGTATGTGAGGGAAGGACTAGGGCTCTGCTGCTCCTAGATACCGCTTCAGCGGCAGGTGCAGCCGGCACCACATGGATGCTCTTCAACCAGGGACAAACCTCCGCGCCGGGGCGGGACTGGGTAATTTGGCGGCGGTTACTCCGACCCTTCTTCCCCCGGTTTTCCGAGGCGGGGGCGGTCCTGTCCCATGGGGAACCGAGGGAGGGGAACGGGGGGAGTAAGAGGGAATGGAAAACCAGATGGGAGGAAAAAGCTGACGAGGGGGAAAAGAATGAGGGGGCGTGGGGGGGAAGGATGGAAAGATGGATAGATGGTTGAATGGATGGCTGGATGGATGGGAGTTAACGGAGAGAGGGAAGTGGGGAGAGGAGATGGGAGGGCGAGGAGGGAGGGCAGGAGTTAAGGGAAAAAAAAGGAAGGAGCGTGAAAGGGAGGAGGGAAAATGGACGAAGTGGTGTACAAAGAAGGACTGAGGAGGATGGAAAGGGGGCGGATAACACCAAGTTGAGGATAGGGGAGGGCAAAAGGGGCGCAGGAGAAGATAACCCACTGCATCTTTAAATTTCCGCGCTCCTGGGCATCTGCTCCGCGTCCCTCGCTCCCGGCCGCACCCCGCGCAGTTCAGGAGCTAATCCCACCGCAGGAGATGGCCCCGCCTGGCCTACCCCCGCGCGCTGCCGGCCGCGCGAAGCGCCGGCGCCGGCCGCCGCCCCTCGACGGGCCGCGCGCGGGGCAGGGCGGAGGCGCGCCGCGGCGCTGACCGCCCCCGAGCCGGCAGTGCTGCCTGCCCAGCTCGCTGCGCCGGGTCCAGCTGCCCCGCCCGCGCTCCCATGCCCCCAGAGGGGCTCTAGCGCCGGGCGCGTTCGCAAGGAGCGAGGGCGGTGGCGACCCCGGGACCATGCTCTGAGCGCCCGGGGCAGCCAGCGAGGGAAGTTGCGGTGGAAGATGAACAACACCGGTAAGTGCGCTGCTCCTCGGCCACGGCTCTCAGCGTCCGGGAGTCTTTTCCCTGGGGCCGGGCATCCTTCCTGCGGTACCGGGACCCTCCTTCCCTCGGGCCGTCACAGCCGTCTGGACGGCGTTCCTCTGGGGCCCTGCCTCCGGGATGGCACCGCCCGGGCAGGCACCGTGCGTCCACGGCCGGCCGTCCCCCGCGCCTCGGTGGGTGCTCCTCCGGCTTCCCCGTGAGACGCGGCGCGCCCCGAGCTGTGGATATGCCCACACCGGCTCCGCCAGGGCAGCGCCGGGCCATGGAGAGGCGGGGGGCTCGGGAGGGATGTGCCCGCCGAAGGATGTGGCGCAGCTCCCGTTCTCCCTCGGACACGCACAGTCCTTCGCAGTGCTTCTAGGAAATTTTCTGCGGCTTTTCTATAGGAATCGGATTTGGGGGAGGTATTGGTTGCTTTTTTTCGTTTCTTCACTTGTTTTGGTGGATTTACTTCTGCATAATTTTCTCTCCAAGGCAAGCCCAGTCCTTTCCTCCTTCCTCTTAATTTCCCAGATCATTTCCCTGATATAAACTGGGAAGGAGAGAGGATCAGAAGGGAACAGCTGCTAAAGACAAGACCCTCAACAGCTAAACATTAAAAGATATCACTAGAAAACTGGGGCGAGCTTTAAATTCTCCACGGTTTCTTTCTTTTCAGGGATGAGGCCTGCGTGTAAAAAATCTAACAACCCAGGAAACCATTACTGCTAACTCCAAAACTTGTTAGAAAAATCTAATGTTGAATAGAGGTAGAGAAAGAGAGAAATAGTCACTTTTGTGTTAGCCCTAAGTTTTTCCACCATGTTTCCTTGTTCCAGAAAGTGAATGTTGCTGGGCACCTCACTTGCACAGATATAACCTGCGGTCCAGAGATATCACTACTAGATGTTTCACCTTACCACTGTTATACAGTTGGGAAACTGTGAATCGTTGTTTGCCGAAGCATGGGAATGCAGTACTAGAAAGGATCATTTGGGCTCAAACTCAGTCCTCTGCACTTGTATCAGTATGTCATACTGCTGCTCTGAGTTTGTATAGAAAGACTCTTGTTCCCCTTTGAGGAATGGGACCCTCTGTTATCCGAAAGGTGGTGACATTTCTGTTCTGTTTCCTGATTCTGTCTGGACTGAACTCAGCCTATCCCAGGAAGATGAACTCTTTTGAGGGTTAAGCAAGCCAGCCAAAATTGTTTTAGCCATGATATTCCAACTGCTCTTTCTCCGTCTCTCTGTTATGTTAAAAAAAAGTAGCTCTCATCTTGTCTGATCTCCGTGGGTGTGCAGTGTAAGAAATATCAGATTGTTCAGTTGTAAACTGAAATTTTATTAGCATTTTTCTTTCTTCAGAGCATAGGGCTGAATGTTACTACCTTGATTACTAAAAGCAATATCCATTGCTACAGATCACAAGGTCATATTACTCCTTTTGTCACTGTGTCAATTTATTACCTTAAATCATTTAGGTAGCTTTCCTGCTATTCCTTCAGGAAGCAGAGAACCTCTTACTCTTCCCAGTCCTTACAGTTTCCTAACCAGATTCATGGCCATTTATTCTTGGGATTACATTGTCCTTTTCCTTAAAATAGTTCTTTTCCTCCTCTGGTGTTTACCTCCAGTTTGTATTTATAGAGAGTGTTCATATCCCTTCTCAGCCTTTGTTTTGTGCATTCACACAATGCAAGGAATGTCTCTCCCGTCAGTGTGAAGCAGAACTCCCTAGTGAATTTGAAGTGTTTATTAACTGGCAGAACTCAGGGACCAGTACTAGTGATCTCTGTATTATAGTAACAGTGCACCAGTAAGTAGAGTCATATGTGAAGGCATATAACACAGCTTTGATCTCACAGAAGTTAAAATAAAGGCAAATGGAAAACTGGAAGGGTGGTATGGATTATCCTCAGAGGTGCAAACTGGTATGAAAAGAAAGATGAAGCAAACCAGCAAGGTCACAGGAAATCTGTGGTAAGAGACAAGAGCAGGCTCCTGTCTCACAGCCTTGTAGACAGAACCTTCCAGGCTCTCGGTACCAATTTGTTTCCTAGGTGCTGAAATGATGCTGCCCAAAGGAAGAAGGTTCAGATGTTTAAATTGTTCAGAGGCATAAACAGGCTAAATATTCTTTCATCTCAAATTGAAATAGGAAAAGCTGCTATATGTACCTCTAGAAAAAATTTAACTTTTTCTGTTCTCAGGAAGCGATATGTAAACCAACAACTGAATATAAGCTCTCTGCTGCAGTATGAGCTTCATATTGTGAAATCACAGCCAATTGGAAACATCACTAACGCTTACAGTTACACTAAAAAGAAATATATGCTAGTGTCTTAGAATGAAGATAACGTTATTGTCATCCATACGGGTTTTTTCACAGACAGCACTAACATTCTAACTAAGAGTTGTGTGTACTGTCTACTTAGAGACAGTGAAATGCTGGAGAATTTGTGAGTTTGCAGGGCTGAGATATTTGGTGCTGAAATCCATCCTTTTCTGATTATATTGTTTTATCTTTTTCCCTTTCCCTAGTAGTTGCTCTGTATGATGTTATGCTATTGTATTATATTTACAGATGGCTGTAATAAAGCTATACAGTAAGAACAAATTTGTAAACTATTGACCTGACATCTCAGAGTCATAATGTATTGATCTAATCATAGAGGATGGATTCCAATAACTGTATAGTACAGCATTTTATTTCTGCAGGGTGGAATGTGTTCTGACGGGCCAGTTGCTAATATTTCAGTTAGGATTTGTAAGGAGACAGAATTCCCATGGGATAGCTGTTACTGACTATGGGTCTGACTCCACACTTGTGAAACCTTGCTGTGTACAGAGGGCTTTTGATGACAAATTTGAAGGATGTACACTGATATATACTGATAAAACAGAGATGTTTTTCAAAAGTACCAGGACTATGAGAAGCTGAAATCCCAATTTCATAAATGACTGAGGAATTTAGGAGCCCTTGACATGCTGGCTGTGAGCAGGACCTAACACCTGAAGTACCTGAAGTCCCAATGCTCAAAAGACTTAACTATTTAGCTTAAGTCAAAGTGAGAGCTGATGCCTAAATCTAGACTGAGGTCCTCTTTTAAATGGAGACTCGCATTCCTCCCTTGTTAGAAAATTGAAGTCTAAATGTGTTTTCCATTTCAGGTGGCTCCTTTGCAATTGTTTTCATTTCTTACATAACTGTTGTCATTTTAAACCTTTTATTTTCCTCTGACTGTGTGAAATAAATGATGGGTTCTCATGCTATAAAACAAAGAGAAATATTTTTGCAGTGAATTGTGCAAAGTTAATGACATCTCTGTTATTTACAGTACGTCCTGGGGTCCAACCAGTGACAACACTAGTGTTTTATGATTTGGACCCCTCAAAGGGATTATACTTTCCTTTTAAATCATACTATCTCATCTGTTTCACCTCCAACATGCTGAGGCAGATTATACAGCTTATAGTGGGTACTCACCTCAGTTCAGAATTACATTAAAATGGCTTATTGTCATCAGCAGTTTAAAAACATCCTTGCTGTCTGATTCAAACAGCTGGTAGTTGTACTTACAGGTTGGAACATAACAGCTTCCTACATGGAAATGAAGGAGCCACTTGGCTTGGGTTATAGATTGGGCAGAATTACTATGGTGGTTCGTGCTCGTGTTCTGCCCAGGTCTGAAGCCAGCTCTTCAATTGCAAAGAAGAGCTGTTTGTTTCACTTACAGTGAAACTCCATGTTATTTTGATAACACACTCTGTCTACCATTAATTCTCGGAACAATTCCTTCTCTAGGGAGTAGGGACCATGGTGAATACATAAAACCATGCATTAGCCAAACTGAAATAGACACAGGTAAATAATTTCTTCTGTCTTGCTTTGAAAGAACTTGGTGTTGTTTTAGTAGCTGATGTATGGAAACTGGCCTATGGCTGTACAGTGCAGTTGCTTTGTTTCCTTTATCTCCTGTATTTGTGCAGCACTTGGTGCATGTGGCTTTTGCACATAATATGAGCTCTTAGCAATGCCATTCTCTGATGTGAGAGTGAATATGATGGCAGCTGATAGAGGCTAGGTTCTTTCTTTGTTGTTTCATATTGTCTGATACACAAAGTAGAAATGCTATCACAAAAGAACTTGCATCTTTTCTGATCCAAACCATTTCTAATGTCTGTAACAGTTCTTCAGCAAATAACATGTAAATTAATTCCTATATTTACTGGTACTCTCAGGTTTGCATATTCTCATTTCCTCAGTGGTGGGACTTTGTTTGCTTCTAGTGAGGAATTTGATCCTCATCTTTGGAAGAAGTCACAGATTTGATAAAGGCAACTGAATTGATGCAAAGGGAAACATTGTTGCCTGCAGAGTATTTTTAGTAGCATGCTCAGATTTTAGAGAGAAGTGTTTCTGTATCAAGAATACAGTCTGGGTTATTTTGACTGAAGAATGGCTGACTGACAGTTGTGAATCTCTGCAGTACTTATCTTTGTGTCATTATCAAATGGTGGCACGTAAAATGCAGGGAGCAGAAGCGGGCTGTTACTGTTCAACATTTTCATGGTAGGAAAGGAAACGGAAGAGTATCAGATGATGAAGTTTATGATGCAAAGGTTGGTAAAGAGTAGTTAACAATGTAGGCAGAGCAGTTCTGTAAACAGATCAAGATCATTAACTTGGTTCCGTTCAAACAAATTACACTTAATGTATATTATAAAGCTATCAGTTTAGTTGACAACGAATAGGGGAAACAATTGCCTTGGGAGCAATTCAGAAGCCATAATGGACAAGTAAGTCAACATTAATAAGCTAACAGAGAATAGTGAGAACTGGGTCTTAAGAAAGTACTGAAATGTGTACGTAGCATCATCTGTACCCACACTGGAATTCTTCCCACAAGTCTGTGCTGTATATTTTATAGGGGCTACTGGGAAATTGGAAAATGTTCAGAAAAAAATCCCAAAGAAAAGACTTAATGAAAAGAGAAATTGTTCAATTGCAAAGATTTAATGAGTTCATCTATTCAATTTACCAGAAAGAAAACTGTTCAGACACATGGCTGTAGGGAAGTATATCTTTTCCTCAGAGAAATACTGAATAATAGAAGAGTCTTTAACTCAGTGGAAGAAACAACAATAAACGCTAGAGATAGGAGCCAGAAGGCACTAATGGGGAAATAAGGGCTTTGTTTTTAAAATCTATTCATTATGGGAATAAGATAAGGAGGATAGCAAGGTATATAATATTCAGCTTCTTACTCTCTTCAGACTAAAGCTTTCTAGAAGACAGTTTTTACCTTTATTCTGATATAACTGAACAAAATTATAGAGCCAAATTAGTCTTTCTGATTTAGTTGTCTGGATATTCTTCCTCTACCTCCTCTTTGTCAGGCACTTTCCATTTACAGATTTGAAGCTCTTCTGGGCAGGAGCAGTGCGAGTCAGGACTTGTGTGCATGGATTCCACTGGAATTCTAGTTTTGGTGCTGTCTCATACCACTATTGCAGTGTGGTCCATCTGTATGGCCACTTTCATCTAAACACATTTCTGCCCTCTTTTGTCAATGTCTCCCCTTCAGTCTGAACTGAATTAATGATGATGGTGTGGAGAAAGCAAAAAGTTTGTTTGTTGGAAAAAGCTACTTTCAGGCAGCATTTGAGATGCCTGAACTCAACTGTGATGACATGCAAAGCTTGAACTAGTATTTCTAAATTATGGAGCCCATTTCTTGAGCCACTGTTCAAGACCACAGGCCTGGGACAAAGCTGCAGAAGTTCCTGTAACTGTGAAATCTTAGTGTTTTAAGTCTTCATGTCAAACCAGCTGCTTAATGGGGTAGCAGTGTAGGTATATGTGTTCCCTTATAAGCAGAAATTAAATTCTAAGCTAATTCTTAAATTTCAGTTACATCTGGAAGTGGATAATTGTAGTGTTTATTCCACCTCAGAATGTCAATTGTTTCAAATAATCTTTTGAACCATGAAGGCTGTTTGAGTTGATTGCTGTTCCAGGAGAACTGCTGCGATCACAGTGTTGAAACTCAGTGTGAAGAGGAATAGGAGTGGAGAGTACAGTAGTTTTATTTGGGCCATGTGAGGAACAAAACCAAGCTGGAATGCAGGTTTGCCTGAAGGAGAGGAAGCCATCCTTGTCAGTACAAGGAAGCATTGAACAATAAGGGGAGGAGCAGGCTAAAGAAATTCCTATTCCCCAAGAGTTTCCTTGTAAGCACAAGGTGGGTGTGTCTCCTTCCAATATAAAATGCATCCTAAAACAAACATGCGTGATTATTTGTTAATGTACATGTTCCTTATGGTGCAGTGCTTTTTTTTTGCCCATTTAGTAGTTACAGCTGGGTCCTATCAAATGGTTCAGACATCAAAGGAAGCAGAAATTGTGTCAATCATTGTGATAAAAGGCACACAGTGATCCACTGTGCTTGACAGATTTGTCTTCTTTTCAGTAACTCTTCTAGAAGTATTAGAAATAAATACACACGGTCCCATAAGTGCAAAATTGTGTAAGAAGCCTTCATGACAGGCAAAGTCAACACATTGAGCAATTAGAAAAAAGAAATCCGACGGGGACAGTAGCACAGGGGAAAAGAGTAGGACACCACCATGCTCATTGTTACACTTTGAATAGGGTCCATTACCATAAATTCTATTCCCCCTGCAATGTTACTTAAGGTAGCAGGTGGAAAAATTCAAGATTACTTGATTCTGCCAAAAATTTACCACTGGAGGGAAATTGGGTAACTGAATTAAGCAACACACACACACACACACACACACACACATATATATAAAGCTATATGTGTATAATGTGAATGTGCACATGGTTATTTTGCATAGAGAAAATGAGTTCATTGCATTACTTTATGTTAAGTTGGTTTATGAGCCAAAGCTTGAAATATCCAGGCATACTCCACAATCCAATCTTTTTCTCAGTGCTCAGTTTTTTGGTACAGACACTAATAAGAACAAGAATGAGAATGAGCAGACTGCTCCAAGCTTTGTCACATCGCAGGAAAGAAATAGGTCTATTTGTGTCCTACTTTTAGATAGACATTCCTAAGAAAAGAATGTCATTATACCTTCAAAGCCATGTTTCTTCTTTGGAGTTAGTCCTAAGAAATGCCTCATTAGGCTGTTAAAGGTTCTATTGCTGATTTCTGGTGAAGACTCTGTTATAGCTGGTAAAATCTCTTGCTAACATCTGTTTACTACCAGAAAATTAGTTTAGGATGTTCAGTCATTGAAGCAACTGACTTAAAAAGGCAGTGTGTAGATCTGGCTGGGGAGACAGGCTTACAAGATGCTCAAGTCACCCTATTCTGTTTGTAACTGGTAACAGTTTTCATTACTCTGTAGATTTGAACTACTGCAGATTAAATTCTGGTGCAACAACAGCAACCATACTTCAGTAACAGTTAAGTGTTCAGCACATCACATTGCTGCACTGATCTGGAGAGAACGGTTAGCTACTCATTCTGCTATTTCAATAAGATTCCTTGCAGCACAAAGCAGAAGTTGATACTGTGAAACAAGAGGACATGTTACTGTACTGGAGGCTAGGGAATATGCCGTTCTTTCTCCCCCCCTTTCCCACAGGTTGCTTTAAACTTTCCATTTCCTCTTCTGCACATGAACCATGTTATTCAAAGCCAATAGGGCCACATACATCCTATTGCTGCAGGTCAACTCACATACTGATGTTTCCAGGGCACAGCTGTGACTCACAGCCTTGAACAGCACAGATGCAAGGAGCATCATTTGTAAATCTGTTACGTAATTTTTTTATTTTTTTTCTCCTATGTCATAGTCTCCAGGTTGGCTACTGCTAGAGAAGCAAGGGAGAAACAACAGGTGAACAGGGTGTTGAAGGTGAAGATGGAAATAACAAAAGCACATCTACCTCCTTTTGTCCTTAGCACAATCTGCATGTCGCTTGTTCTGTGTCAAAGGTTCTTAGCATATACCGGACACTGGAAAATACAGATGCTTCAGCAAATTTCTGCAAAGATGTCTCACACTGTCATTTTACCTAATTTCTACATATCTGATACCCTAGTAATCTTCAGAAACTCTCTGTAACTTCTGTAACTACTTTGCAACATCTCCAAAACCAAGATATATTTAATGTGCATAGTATAATGTAAAATCATTTTCTCTTACGCTGTGAAAAAATTGCTTTTTTTTTTTTTTTTGAACACACTGTTGAGTGCATTACAAAATTAAATTTTTCGGTTGTTTAGCATTCAGTACCTGTACTTTCAGTGCAATTTAACTAGCCAGTATCTTTTAACCTTACTCCTGTTAGGCACATTGTGAGGTGCTGAATGACCTTTCTCCATCCATACACCGATGTTTTCCACCCTTCTCTTACTTCATTCCTGGAGATCTTTCCCCTCAGTGGGAGAGTTCCTAGCCAAGAATGAATGTGAAGAGATGCCTGATGAAGCTGTTTGCAGTTCAAGCACCAACGCTAGTTTTATTTACCTTATAGAAAAAAAACAGGATACTTAAAAATGACAACATATTGTGCTTTATCTAGTAAGTAAATGTTTGTATACAATACTGGCATGCTCCTGAAACATGTAACTAGTCAAAATAAATGACTACTATTTATTTTCTGTATGTAATCTTCTAGATAGCATTAGTTAAACAGCTTTTTGATTTATATGGTTGTACATTTAGTAGCAGAGATACTATGAGTTCTGTGTTCGTGTATGGCACAGATGAACCTAGATCAGATACATCCTCATATACAGAGTAATTCTAACAGTTTATGTGGTGAGGTGCCTGATGAGAACAGAATTCTCATTCCTTCTGGGTTGATCTGAGATCATTAGCTCAGTTTTAATTTAAGTGAAGTCCCTTTTGCGTCTCATAATTCTAGAAAGACTGTTTTCAGAGTAAAACAAAATGCCAAATTGTTGTGAGTATTGGAAGACATTTCATCAAGTTTACAAACATAAGGAAAAAAAAAAAAACAGAACAGTCCCTTATATCTCCCAAGATCTAGTCAAACACCCATACAGACCATCTCCCAGATGGCATCTCCTGAGTTGAGATCCTGCCCCCTTATTCCCTGTGTATAGGACGTGATGATTTTGCACTAAGAACTGTTCCTGTCTCTCTCATCATGAATTGTCTTGTCCTGTGCTTTTCCTTACAATGGCGATCTTCCCTTTCTCCACTACTTTGTGTTAATTAAAATTAAAAAAAAAAAAAAAAAGATAAATTGAGATTTCCCTTCTCATTATTTATCAGCATTTGTAATCGTTTGGTATTTTGGCTTCTTCACACATTTTGTCTCATCAAAAATTTCTTACTGTTGCCTATTTGTGCACCTTTTCAGCATTTCATTTAGTTATGTATTCATTTCAAGATCAAGGCAGCTGGATATAGCTGTAATATATAAAGTATATTGTGAGTACAGTGTCCATACATGACTTCTAAGTTGTCTGAAAAGCAGCGAGGGAAAGCTAGCTTATTGTCAGTCTTCACAGAATCACAGGGGATGGACCTCTAGAGATCATCTGGTCCAAATCCTTTACTAAAGTAGTTTCCTATTGCAGGTTACACCGGAAAGAGCCTGTGCTACCCATCTGATGTGATAGACCTTTGGCTCTGCAGCTCTACACCTTTTTCTTCACAGCTACACTTTTCTTGTATTTCAGTTATGACCCTAAACCGTATTCCCTGGAATAGCTACAGTGCCACATTAAAGCATAGTGCTCTGCTGCAGCAGTTCTCTTTTCAGAAATGCGTCTTTTATTGTCTGCACTTGTTGTGCTTTAAAAGTAACTGGTACAAGATAAAAGTCTACTCTAGAATATGCTGCGGTGGCTTTAATAAGAAAACAAAATCACTAATATGACTTTTCTCTCTTTTCTCCAGAAATCACAAAGCCACCACTAGCACCGAAACCAAAAATTATTGGTCATCTTTCTCCAGTAGCCATCTCCAAATTTTCTCCTTCGCTGCCAAGGTCTGATATTGTTCATAACCCAAATTCTATGTCTAGGGGTCCCAAACCACCTATCGCTCCCAAGCCAAAACTCTCTGCTGACACAGAGAGCAGATCCAGTGTTAACACCAACAATAGTTTAAATAAATGTTCAAATGGTGAACTTGCGTGTCTTGATGGAGAACTGTATGATGGAAATCAATGCAGTGCTGAGTGCCCAGAATCTGAGGCAGATAATGAGTACATGGTACTTCCTGAAACTCAGCTGACCAACAAAGACTGCAATGCCTTGGAATATGAGCATGATCAGAGCCTAGATTCCTTTGCAGAGAACGAAGTCTTGGAAATTCCAGAAGAAGCAGAAAAGGAAGAGGATAACACTGCTAATCATGAGGGAGCTGGCTGTCAAGAAATCAAGCACCATAACTTTTCAGATGTTGCTGACACGATGAAACCAGACTGTGTATCCTCAACCAGAGACTGTGACCAGTCTGAATTATTTTGTGAAGAGTCCTCCGATGCCCCCGATGGGAATAATTACACTTCTAAGAATGTAGATAAAGATGAGAATGTTGCAGGTGATTGTAGTGAAACCAAAAGCAAGGAGAAAACTCCTAACAATCTCAAACTGGTTAAGGACAATGATGATAATAAGACTGATGGTGATAGCATTTTGAATGGAGATGAGGACAATGTCTGCGAAGATATTCTAGCACCTTTACCTGCATGCGAATTAATCGCAAGTTTGGAGAAGTCAGGGGAGGAGGAGGAGGAACTGTCTGAGATTTTAGGAAAGGGAGACAGATGTCCAGCACATGTTGGTGATCACAGTGTGCATGCAGAGCTTGATTTGAACATGGAAGAAAAATTAGAAAATGATGAATGTACAGGTCCTGACATGCCAACTGATGAGGCCAGTGAGAAAGCAGTTCCAGGCTTAGAATTGCCTGAAGGTGAACCCAGTGCTGAAAATGGTCTGGGAGATTCTAATCATCAAGCAGCAGCTGAAGAGGGGGAAGCAGACACAGACAAGCACAATATTACAAATGCGAGAGGTGCCAGTGATGACTGCCAGATCACTGACCCAAGAGGTGAGGAGACAGAGGTAGCCTGTGAAGCAAGCATAGACTCTGGAAAAGGAGAGGAGGAAACTGTGAATACAGAGAGAATGGATGATGGGTGTCAGATACCTCCTTTTGTGAATGACTATGGTGAGGAAGTACACACAGATCTGCAAACAGAAAAGACCTCTCCTGATGACGATGGTCAGATCTCTTATACCCTACTTAGTGGTCTAGGGATGGAGCCAAAGCTAGAAAATACATCTGCCAAAGAACATAATGAAAGCATTGTAGAAACCTCTAAGTCAGATGATTTGCAACCTGAAGACAGTGACGTAGAAACAGACAGTGACTGCAAAAGTATCCTAAGTCCAACTCAACTAGTCCCATGTAAGGAAGAGACAGATGTCTGTAAGCATGGTAAAATGAATTTAACACATGGGACAACAAATGTCTTGCACGAAAATCTAGCACTCCCTGAAGTAGTCATTGTGCCTGAAGAATCAGAGGGAAGAGAAACTAGCAGTGATTCCCTAGATGACCCTTATGTACTTCCTGCAGAAAATGAATTCACTCGTAAAGGACAGACTGATTCAGGAGGTGATCACAGCAAAAGGGATGAACTACGCATGGATGGTGAAAGCAACTTGCTGCCCATTGATCGTAAAAGCATTGTCACTAGAACACGGTCACTCTCTGGCAAAATGCCAGGCTGTGTGCCAGAAACAGTTCCAGAAGAAAGTGGTCCTGAAACTGATTTACCACCTTCCTGCAGTGGATCTGGGACTGAAGATTTAAGCAATAATTCATTTTCAGTGGAAGGAAAAACAATGGTAGACAACAAGACGTTACCATCCAAGCCAAGACGCTTTATTTTATATCCTCGGTCTTATTCTGTTGAAGGGAGGGAGATGCCTGTCTCCACTTACAAAGAGGGTGAAAGCTGTGTACTCAGTGATATTAGAATGAAAAAGACTGAAGACAACTTATCTTTGCCTTGTGTCAATGGTTCCTCACATATCTTTTCCCAGGGAAATTATTCATCAGGTGCTGTGTCTACACCATCCTCAGTTGTTGATATACCACCTCCTTTTGAACTTGCCTACATCACCAAAAAGCCAATCACTAAAAGTTCCCCTTCACTTCTGATAGAGAGTGAGTCACCTGATAAGTATTCAAAGAAAAAGAAATCTTCCTTTAAGAGGTTCCTCACTCTAAAATTCAAGAAGAAAACTGAAAATAAAATCCATGTAGATGTTAATGTTTCCTCTTCAAGGTCCTCATCAGAGTCCAGTTATCATGGGCCTCCAAGGCTGATGGAAGTGGACAGGACTCTAAGTAGCTCACCTCAACTGAAGTCACATGTGGGGAAGCTCCGTGCGTCTGAGTCTCCCTCAGCTGTCCTCTTCTATAAGGATGGTAAGAGAAAAGGAACGCCCAAGTCCTTCAGCAGGAGCGTGTCACGAGTGGAATCCTTTGAGGACCGGTCCAGACCTCCTTTCATGCCACTCCCATTAACAAAACCTAGATCTATTTCTTTTCCTAATGCTGACACTTCTGACTATGAGAACATTCCAGCTATGAGCTCTGACTATGAAAATATACAAATTCCTCCTC
Organism: Oreortyx pictus; assembly: GCA_036925125.1. Lineage (NCBI taxonomy): Eukaryota > Metazoa > Chordata > Aves > Galliformes > Odontophoridae > Oreortyx > Oreortyx pictus. Next base: position 56,824 of record JAUPFR010000015.1, read on the forward strand.
GAAGATCCACCAGAGCAGGAACTTTCACCGAGTTTTTTGAAGATCCCAGCAGGGCCTTATCTGCTGCTAATGAGAATGATGGCTATGTGGATATGAGCAGCTTCACTGGCTTTGAAAACAAGCAGCAAACCACGGACCAGGAAACAGAAAGGTACTGTAATAAATTATTATGTAAGACCTGCTAGTCTGGGCCAAAGAAGCAAGGCCTCCCCTTCTGTAGGCAGATCCTCCATGTTGCTTGTCTTATGTTCCTCACAGAAAATGAAAATAGTCTTGAAAAGCAAGATTGGAAGAGTACAAAATAAACCTTTACCAGAGAAAAGAATAGACATCAAATTAACTCTGTACCTTGTAAATGCATGCCAGGAAGACCAGTAGATCTAGATTCTATGGTTTGTAACTACCAGCCAAAAATTGATTTAAAATATTTGGTTTATCCAATTACTCTACTTTTTGTGGCTTTCTTGGTTGTGGAAGAGTGGGGGTGAAATATGCTTCAGTAAGAAATGCTTCTTACTGCTTGACTGAATGGAAAAAGGTGCCTATTTGCCTTAAGGGATCTTGCATCATATTATTCCTCAAAGCAACAATATTTATATAAATTTATTTATACAGATATAATTCATCTTTCAAAGTGCATCAGTTAAGTATAGACAGAAAATCCCAAACCATGAAAAATCAAACAATTGATTTTATAAGTAGCCTTAAAGCCTATCTCTGTGGATGTTCGATAGAGCTGCAGATTTCTGAACAAATTAAGTAACTGTCTAAAATCATATACATTGCTAACGTTATTAATGGTCTCTCATCCCCATGCTATTAATCACGGAATTGTAGGGGTTGGAAGGGACCTCTAGAGATCATCTAGTCCAAACCCCCTTCCAAAGTGGGCTCCCTAGACCAGGTTGGCATCCTAGTGGGTCTTGAACATCTCCAGAAGAGTCTCCACCACCTCTCTGGGCAGCCTGTTCCAGCGCTCCGTCACTGCACTGTAAACAATTTTCCATGCACGTTTGTGCAGAACTTCCTGTGCTTCAGTTTGTGTCCATTTCCCCTTGTCCTATAACCACACTGCTGAGAAGAGTCCAGCCTCGAGCCTTTGCCTCCCGCACCTTAGATGTTTATAGAAAAGGATGATATCCTCTCTGAGTCTTTTTTTTTTTTCAAAGCTGAACAGACCGAGGTCTCTCAGCCTTTCCTCATAAGAGAGGTGCTCCAGGACTTTTATTATATTTGTGGCCCTCCGCTGGACTCTTTTGAGGAGATCCCTGTCTTTTTTGTACCCCGGCATCCAGAACTGGATGTAATACTCCAGATGAGGCCTCAACAGGGCAGAGTAGAGGGGGAGGTAGAGGTCCCTCGATCTGCTGGCCATGCTCCTTTTAATGCACCCCATGATCCCATTGGCCTTTTTGGCCACCAGGGCACACTACTTGGCTTATAGTCATCCACCAGGACACCAAGCTCCCTTAAGTTTATTTGCAAACAAGAAAATATTTCAAAACTACTACTTTTCATAGTTACATAGGAGTAAAGTACTCAGGACTGTTGAGCTATTATTCCATCATATTCCTATTGTCAGATTATAGCATATAATTATCAGAGTGCAGAGATGTAATGAAGAATGGTATTTTCCATTAAGTTCATGATAATAGGTAGAAAACAAGGTGCAAAGCAAATGAATGGAAAGCAATGCATTTAACACAGTCACATTTGGTTAGCATGTGTGAAAAAGAAAAAGATCTAGTAAGATATTTCAGACTTGAAGAGTGAAAGAACTGTCTTTAAAACCTCTAAATTATAGTCTTGCATGCTGTTTCAAAGTCAAGAGTGATGTACTGCACTTTGTCTTTTGTAAGGCAAGAATTGGAGGAAGGGAGGAGTAAATGTGCCTGAAGATGGGGAGTTTGGGATGCAGATCTGTGGTTTAGCTCTTTGGAGATGTGGGTTCCTTTCAGTGTTGAGAACCCCAGTGGTGCTGGCACTGGAACATGGAGTACAGAGCAGCTTCACAACACACCGCCACATCCCTACAGCAGTGCCTGGCAGAAGCTGCCTTTGCAGGGTCTGACAGTCCATTAGTCACACTCCTTTAAAGGTTTACATCGAGTCCAGCTCACTGACAAAACGTGTTCCAAGTTTCTCTTGGAAAAACTGGCCAGTTCTTTGTGTCCATGAAACACCGCCCATTTTGGGTAGTTCTTGTAGAACCAAGTTAAAAATATTAAAACTACGTAAATTGCTATGACTTGGGTCCATTTATGAACTTCCTGTGGAAGCCTGTTGTTTTAAGGGGAGAGCCAATCCAAACTGGTTCAGGAAGTCTCAAGGTCAAGGCGTGAACATAGTTTTACAGGCTGCTGCTTATTGTGCGAGCAGTTTTTTCTTGCAGGGAAGAAATGAAGGCTAGGTTCTCCTGAACAACAGGAGCAGCAGGGAGACAGCAATATATATATATATTTATATTGCTGATGTGATAGCTACTGTTCCCTGTATTTGTCCGGACATTTTGAACAAAAACATGCATGAAAATGTTTGTTGAAAAGCAAGTTTATAACACACGCAGTGGTAAAACATACTTGGAGATACAGCATATAGTCTAATCTTCTAAGAGCAACATAAATTATACAGATACCTGTATGTGAACACATTTACACATTCATACATGACGTATGGGCATGTATGTTTTATTTCTTGTTAAAGCAGTACTCCCTAAAATATCTCTCAATTGATTCATTCACTTGATTTTTCCCAAACCTCGGGAAAGAAATGCCAGATAAAAGATCTTTATTAGTTAAGAATTCATGAGCTCTATTTTCCTGTTAAGACCACAGAGTAACCTGAGTCTTGAGTTGAGTATGTGCTTTCAAGTCCAAAGGGAATCCCTTCTGGAAGGACAAGCATGAAGTTGAGAGTTTTCTTAGTAGTGTCAGTTCCTCCCATGTGTTCTCCACCTCTCTGAAGACAGGAAAAGTCACCAGACACTCCTTCCCTGTTGATAGGGAGATGTTTATGGGCCTAGTGTGCAGGAGCTCAGGAACATTAAAGCCCAAGAGTCTGGGCATTCCACACATAGTCTCCCTCACACTGCTTGCGGTCACTGATGCTTGCAGCACCAGCACTAAGAAGCCCCATCGTGATGACGTAGGAATGATTGCACTGTTTGGTGTTTTCCCATCCCATAACCGAATAACAGGACAGGAATATGCTAGTTTGTGAGCAACAGGCAGCTCAGTTTTCAGCTCAGGTTCTGAGAGATCTGCTGTCAAAAACTCCCCTGCTCTATAAAGACTCTGGTTCCAACTTCTAGTGACTAGGTTATGCTGCCTAAAATAAACAAAGACAGAATAATCAGAAACATTCTGCTAGTCTCCAATCCATGATGCATGTATTGTCACCAGACAGTTTCTTTTCATGAAATATGGCATATTATGCTAACTGGATCCAGAAGTCAGAAAATAATCGGTGTATGTGTTGTAGTCAGAAAAGTAACTACATGAATGGAATCTGGATAAGAAAACGAAAATGTGCCAGATGTTCATTTCAGGTACATTGTTATGTTCTGTTGGCTTCTACCTCTGAGGCTCTGAACTGCTATTTAACACCTGACTGCCCTGACAACTCAGGCTAGCACTTGAAAACATAGCAAGCTGGTATGTATTCCACTAGTGGAAATTTCACAAAAGCATTTTATGTGTACAACTTCTCTGTTCTGACAGAAGTTTAAGGAAGACTCATATACTGTAGCCTAAGATTTAGAAAACCTGGTCCATACTTTCCCTAAGTCAGGTTTTCATCGCAGATCACCTTGAATAAGTCACCACCAGAAGTTAGGACTGAGTTTCTCATATCCCACAGGTTTTGGTCTCAAGGTAACAAAAAATGCACACAGTTATGTGTTATTTCTTAAACTGAAATACTGTATCTTCAGTCAAGTATCTTCAGGCTCAAAAATATTTTTCTGTGTTCTAGAAGTTCCAGAACGTCCTCCACAAACTCAAATAACATCTAAGATTCTGGAATAATCACATTTTACCATTCTACACGTAACAGATAAAATACCTTTTTCACCACTGCTTTAAGCTGTAAAGCATTTTGGAGTGTTTGACTTTCAGAGTTTGTGTAAAATGAAGTGTCTCAAATGAAAAAGCTAGGTGAATGGGACGTCAAGTCACACCAAAAAGCATCAACACATAAAAAAAAACAATACTATAGCATAGTGCTATTTAACAAGGTATGAAATGAACTTTTTGTGTGGAGAAACATGGCACCACTTAAACCATGAAATCTGTGGAGTGGGACAAGGACTTCAGTGTGTAACTGTGATGAACAGTTGGGAAATTCTCGGAGCATAAAGAATGCACAAAATAGTTGCAGAATGTACCACAGAGATAAGCCAGCTAATGCATGTGTACAGCCCATCACCCCACAGCTTTGTGTAGTCCACATTAAAATGTAAAATGGGTGCTAACACATTTTAAGCCGATTTATTTTAATGCTACTTAGTCCCATGCTCCTCCCTGGCCTTTTCTATGTCCTTCTCCTCTGCAATGGTCCAGGGACTTGTTCAACATGATTCAGACATCTAAAATAGAACTTATTTGCTTTCCTGGTGCTAGGTTAGGTTTAGGTTCAGGACCTAGTCCATACACACTAGTATTATTGGAAAAATGATAAGGGAGGCACAGCCTTACTCTCCATATTAAACATATACTGTCAGATACCTGCAATACTCATATAAAAAATGAGCCTTTTCTCTGGAAACAAGCAACAAATAATGGAGCAAATCCTAAATTCTTTAACATAACAGTTTATTACTGAGGTACAGTCAAGGTTAAGACACATAAAATCCCTTGATGAGTGCCAGCTTTTGTCTTTTATATTCTTGCTTCAATTTGTCATAGCTGAGCCGTGGCTTCTGGCCACATTATTGCATGAGTTTCCTGAGCTGACAGTTCTGATGCTGCTTTTATTGCTGACTGTTTCTTCTTGCCCGCAAGAGCAGAAGGCTGTGCTTCGTATTCAACACAGGTCTGTTTGCTGAGCTTTCTTTTATGACAGGGCAGAAATATTAAAACACTGAAAGCTGCTTTGCCAGCTGCTACTAAAAGCACTCACACTGCATGCCTAGGCACTCTTATATCTGAAAAAGTGATGTTGTCAGTGCTTTGGAAGGAATAGCTTGAAACTGTGCATTACAAATGTCAGCTCTGCTTTGGATTTCACAATTACAAATCACAAGTTTCCTACTGTTTCCTATACCAATTTTTGAAACTCCAGTTTTCCCCATACATAACCAACTTCTACTTCATGTATGGATGAAATTGAAATCAGTAATGGTAGAACAGTGCTTAGAGATAATTCTCTCACTTGCCCTCATCATTATATGATAGTAGTTATCATGTGATTGCAGTTTCATGTCTAAACAAGGCAGAACTTTCAAAAAATTAATTTATTTTGTAACTCTGATATCAGATTCAGACATTATGAAGAATTAGTGGCATGTCACAGCTACTTTTCTTCATTTAGGAATAAAATGTATTCTTTCAAAAGAAAAAGAAAATTGAAAACTGTTACTACCTTCCCTAGACGTATTATTTTCTCTGTTACCTAAATGGTTTCAAGAAGTTTTTTTCCTGACATAACTACAGTTTAAAAAGTCCAAGAATATTTCCCACCAGAAGGCCAATTCTGCTGTCCCTTGGAATTGGGTACCAACAATTCAGATTTTTACTAATAAGAAGATCATTAAAAATTCTGGCTGCAGCAAATGATGTTTGATTCAATTTCAATTCTATGTTTGCATTCCACCAGTGCTGTTTCCAAACTGGCATCCACCTTTGAATTGTCAATTCTATTATCACTTAAGAATTATGCCAGGCTGGATTTTCTGGAAGGTTTATGACGAGTTGGATACATTCCCTGCTGTAATTATCACATCTACATAATTGACTTCTACTCACATATCTGTCCAGATTAGATTCTAGGATCAGTAGTATAGTCCAAGCAATATTCTGAGTTTCAGGACGGCATGTGTAAAATTACAGAGCAGCTGCTGTACTGTACAAAGCTAAAGACACCAAGGAACAAACAGGACTTGTAGAGATACTCTTAGTCAATAGCCACACTGTGCAGCCAACAAACAGACCTGGATTCAGATTCTTACCTATTTAAAACATTAAAGCTCTATATTGTTCTTGTAAGACTGCAGAACTTTATGTCAAACCTAACAGTCCACAAAATACTGAGCATCTCCAGCACCCACTATGTGCTACAGAAGTCTTTGTTCTGCTCTGCACTATTTGAAAAACTCCCCAAAATTATTTATTTAAAACATTTTCAAGTGTTCATTTGTTTATTTGTTTGTTTAGTTTTTGTTTTGTTTTGTTTGTTTGGTTGGTAACTTGCAATTATTTGGGCACTGCCTGAATTGTTGCTGTTCTCAGCAAGTCTTTGTTTAGTAATCAAGCCAGCTGCCTGCCTAACAGCTATTGAGGGTCTAGAATTCAAGAGGCCTCCCTCACTCCCAAAAACAGCAACACTAGCAAACATGACTGTTAAATGGTTCCATATAGGTAACTGTATCTCTGCTGGGCTTCAGGAATGTAATAACATTGCCATATGAAAAAGCCACGTTTGCTGTGACTAGAGGGTGCTCATTAATTAGATGCCTTGAAACCTGTATCAGTAATTAGTGGACATTTTCATTGTTTTCTTCTGTCCCTAGACAGATGTGCAGAGGGGAATGTTTCAGCATCATGCAGACTTAGGCCTGCACTGTCTGGGAAGGAAGAACTTCACAGGAGAGACCACTGTTACTGCCAAGCACTCAGGGCTTCACTCCACCTCTCTCAGTTCAGGTTTCCAAGCATTGCAAGGATTCAGCCTAGCAACAGGCAACTAGAGATGGTAAACAATAAGGGTGCAGGGGAACAACAGAGCAAGGGAAAAGGAAAGCATACCAGGAGCTGCCCTGATACCTTAAGGAAAACCTCTGCTGGTGCTGTAGGACAGAAAAGTTCTGTGCCTGCAAAACTAATGATTTAATGAAAGTAAGTGATGTGATGGCTGACATTCAATGTAAATAATGTGTTCAGAGAAGTCTATAAAGGGCAGAGCTGCTTTTAATAACCTATTATGTATTATCAGCCACCCCATTGTATCTTTTGGCATCATGGGGAATTGGGTGTGGTGCAGCTGAGCGTCAGCCATCACTAGTTCATTGCCAGGTCATCTCTGGGGAGGAAGTGTTCTCTGTTTACAGGAAATGCAGGACAAGGGCCAGAGAACCAGGCTGAGCTCAAGCTGAGGCTGCTGCAGCATACAGCCTCTCTTGTATGGCTGGGAGAGCTGGAGGGGGTGTGCCACTCATCTGAGGCCCAAGGACGCTCTGTTTTGTTTTCAGGCATGTCCAGCTCTTACTGTTTGCTTTGTTTTTCTTAGCAATTTAAAGCTCCAGGATCAAGGAGGTGAACAGTGCTGGCAGGCAGCTGTGCACTCTGGCAAACCTGTGGCTCAGCCACAAACATGAGACTTGCCACTCAGGTTTATGTGTGTGACTCCGGGCAAGAGCAGCCTGATGTGCCCATCTATCCCAGCACTATGCTATGGTTAGTGAAGCGTCACTGTCAGGCTTTCTCTTAGCCCTCTTCTACTTGTACTGCCTAAGACTGGGCCAGAGGGCATTTCCTGTGATGGAGCCTGAACATGCATGCACCTATGCCTGCACCAGATCCACTGTCTCATGAGTGCCTCCAGAAGCATTTGTAGAAGGTGGAAGAGTTTTGTCCCTGAGGTTGTTCAGAGCAAAGCAAAGGCCTTATGCACCTAACTGAAAATCCACTTCGGCTCTTCCACACTGACGCAAGGAAGAGCAAACTTCAAGTGGAAAAGATAACGGCAGGAGGAACAACTCCTTTCTGACTTTGGCCACCAAACAACTTATGCCTTAGAGTATGAAATGTGATTATCCTTGTGTTACTTTGCCTTGTCAGGCTACACATGGTATGAGCGGACATTATTTTTTTCCTGCCCTTTTCAGACCTCAGCTGCAATATTTGTCTTGATGGTCTGACATAACAGGAACTGACTGGCTAAACACATTCTGCACTAATAGGCATTTCCTTTTATTTTCTTTAAATACATTTGAACTTTGGTTTTCTTCATAATGAGACTTCTTTTTGCAGAAGGTATTCCAAAAATTACTTATAAATGGGGCAAAACCAAGAGAATAGATCACCATTTTTAATAAAACAGAGCCATTCAGCACTCCACTGCCTCTCCCAGTTACTGTCAGTGCATCGAGTCTATATCGTTTAAATCTTCTGCGACAAGAGTGTCACTGCTGGAGAAAGGTACTTTTAACTAATAACTGCTGGACATGTGATCTGAAATAAAGCCAGAGATACTGTGTGTAGAAAAGAGTTTAATTCAGTCTATTTGGTCCAATAATAAAGGGCCTGTTGTTTATTTTTTGCCACTGGATATAGGGGATTGGGGGGGGGGGGGGGGGGAGCTTTGCATAACCCACCTGTGTCAGGTGAGATTCTGGTCTCTTTCTTGAATCCAGAGCATTATAGTCAGTTGTGAACTATAATATCTGTGGTAGAAGAGTCAGAAATCCACAGACTGTGGATTTTAAGGTTATAGCAGCAATTTACTAGTCATTTTTAAACTTAGCATATCTGAATCTGAGTTGATATGTTAAGCTTGTCATCACTTAGCTAGCTTCAGTGAGATCTTACTTGTAAGGGACTTACCTCAGGGACAGAGAGCGATTTGTGTTATATATATATGAACATATACCTTATGTTCTTCTGCAGTAAATTCTTTCAAGGCTGCTTTCTGACTTTGGGCAAATGATTGCCAACAGTCACCAACATATGCTGAAAAAAGTGTGGCTGTAATCGACATTGTATGGGAACTGCTGAATCACGGCCTGAACCACTGATTGATCACCTGAGGCAAACACTGAGTCAGCCACAGGGGCACAGGTGAAGGTAATGTACCTGTGTGACTGGAAGGGGTGGAGTCTGGCTCCACCTCTCCCAGACCCCATTTAAGGGCTGACCACCTCCAGGGAAGGTTTTCTCGTTGGAGATCCCTCCCTAGTGGAATCATTGGTGAGCCTCAGCCATTGTAAAAGGTGAGCCATCCTTTACTTGCTAGTAGTCTGTGTACCATCTATATAAAGCCTTATGGAAATATACCATCCTCTGCAATATTTCCTCTGAATTCCATTCTCTAGAATTATCCACCCTACAGACATTCATTCCAAAGCTTTGTTAGATCTTTAGGCCTAACTGAGCTAAATACCACTGCCTTTCTTTAGCAAGGAAGTGGTAGCTTTTAGCAGTCCAGAACCCTTGCTTGCCTTATGAATGGATGGAACATCTTAGACAAAAAGACGTTTTGTTCCCTGCAGGAGGCAGAGTAGAAGTCAGTGATTACTACCAGAAATTCAGAGAGTTCACTTCTTTCCTACTCTTACTATGGGGAAAGAGTGGATATGGTCAGAGATGTGTTGATAATTATGGGAAGGTCAGTTTCTAATAGCAATTGCACTGCAGGAGTGGGATGGAGGATTTTGTTTCCAGCCTCTTATACTGTTTATCTTGTGGTGACATTTTACTAATACATCTTTGATCTTTACTTAATTGCTTGCACCTCTGAAACCGTGGAAAAAGTATGAGAAGTAAATCAGTGAGTTTGGCTCTTTGAGTATGTTGGAGGTAATAAAGTTTCATCATCCAGTTGGTGGTTTACTACAGAAGCAAAGTAAAGAAATAAGTGGGATCTTTAGGAAAACAGTTTGTCTTTTTATTTTTATTCCTTCCTTTCTTCCTTCCTTTTTTTTCTCCATCTCTCTTTCTCCCTTTTTCTCTTTACTTCTTTCTTTTCAAAATCCTATTAAGCACAGCATCAAATTACTCTCTCTGTCCTGGCACGGAGTACAGATTTAGAGTGAAAGAAGACAGGGAGAGGGCAGGGAGGTTACCTGATGTGAGTTTTAATTAACTGAATGCTGCCACAGTGGTTAAAATCTGAGCATGCTCTGGACTGTACATCTGGAAGCTATTAGGCAAGATACTCTTTGGCTGACCTCTGAGTATTACTTACTAGGATCATTCTTACTGTATATACCTTGTGGAGCAAATAAGGGGTTTAGTTCAAATTTGAAAAAAAAAAAAAACGTTCCATAAGTGCTGCACTTGTTTTTACTGTGTTTTAGAGTCTGGAAGTACTCTGAAACCTACTGTGAAAAGGAGCTGATTTATTCTGAGGAGTCTAACTCAGGTTGTCGGGATGGTGTTATACTCTTGTGATTAATGAGAAGACATCCAGTCTCCAGTTTCTCTAGAAACTGCATGTTGTATAGCTGAAATGGAATTTTAGAAATTGTCTCCCTGTCTTTTAAGGGAGATGAGAATGAAGGAAGTGGGATGGAGGAATCTGGATTTACTCAATGGCCACATCACACTTGCTGTGTCCTTTGTCCAGTCACAGGAGTCTCCTACTGTCCTGCTCCTTCTCATACATCTCACACTGGTAGGATCACTGTGGGGCTAAAAATGCAAAACCTGAACCCCACACCAAAGTTTTCACTGTTTCAGGGAGATGCTGAATTGCTGTAGCCTGGCCAAAAAATTTATAGCAGACTGTACTAGCTCCAACAGCATAAGTTACAAGGCAGAAATATTTTGTAAATTTGTCCCAACAAAAATGATCAGAGTGCTCTGGAATTTGAAGGGACCTTGGCAGTACATCCTGAGTCTAACTAGATGCCTTGCAGACGTGTTGGAAGGGATGCATACTCAAAAAGTATCATAAAGCATAACAGAGAGGCCCAGGAATACATTCATAAACACACCTTACATTTGAGAGCACACAGATTCTCCACTTGTGATTACTACTGAGGCAGAGACTATGAGGCAAGTGGAACTCATGAGCCTTTCTTTAGGATGCATCTCTCGATGTACAGATTCATTGAAAGAAACTGCAGGCAACATACAGGAGACCTGATCCTTACTGTGCGAATTTATATCACCTAGAGTAAGTGAGGGGCTTTACGCTTAGGTTTCCATCGACTGGGCTTCTGGTTTTTTTTCTTTTTTTTTTTTTTTTTCTGAGGCATCACTGGTGATTCTAGAGGAATCGAGGCATCCCTGGTGTGTGTGGTGCAAAGATGAGTATACAGAAGAAAAGTGTGATCATCCTAGGTCTTGAACTACAGGCCTTTAGTATGGTAATCATGGCTGATTGGTTAGTGTTCTTTTGGCCACTGTTTAATCCTACAGTTACGCTTTTAAATTTCACTAATGATGACAAAATTTCTAAAACCCCCAAAAAACTGGTTTTCTCGTTGCTGAGGAATGGAGTAGAATCTGCAAATTCATTTGAAAGATAGGTGTGGAGATTAGAAGACTGGTGTTTCTCTGAGAGCTGCACAGTCATGCTGAAAAAATACATTATCTATCAGTCTGTGAATGGTTGCCTGTGAGCATGTACACCTGTTGAGTCTCCACCTGCTCCCTCAATTCCCACGCACACACCATCTGTGTTCAGACCTGTCCCAACCTGTGCTATGGAGTGAGTAACCACAGACAGTAGTCTTGTGCCTTGACTTTATTAACAAAGGAGCTTGTGCTGTGATAGCGATCAGTTCCGCTTCCCATTCCCAGATGGCTTAATCTTACTAAGCCTGCTCGGTCCTCAAATCCTTTTCCTTTGACATCAGATGTCAACATTACATTTGGAGCAGAATAGCCCAAGTCTGTAGACTCCAGAAAATCTTTTTTCAGATGGATCAATGCCTGTTCACAGGTGAAGGTGCACAGGTGGCTGGAGTGCATCTACACAGCTTCTCGGTATTTTTTATCAGTTGCTCTCATAGTGATAGTGCAACTGGGGCTAAATAAAATTATTTCTGTTGCTCTTTATTTTTATGCGCCGATTCAGTCAATTAAAAGTTGACTGTCCCACAAAGCCCCAAGCTGGCTGTTAAGAAATGTGTAATCCCCAGGAGCTCTATGACAATACAGAACAGTCTCAGAAGTAAAGACCTGAGTGCTGCTGGATTGGATGGAGAAAGGCATGATGAAGAGAGTGGCACAAACATGCTGTTGCACATCCCAAGAGATGAGATCCATAATATTTAGGGATATGTTCTTAAACAAAGCCCAGTGTCACTGGATTGTGAGCTTCCTATAAATGAACTCCATTCAACAGCTGGGCAATATTGCAATTTTAATGCTGTGTAAGTTTTTATTAACACCATTCATAATGATTACCAGACCAATATACTTAGGCATTCTTCCCAAATTATAATGTGTTCTTACACTAGCATAATGCAGTCATTTATCTTCTGAGAGAGAAAGAAACTTAATTCCACGTCTACTGAGGCAATTACAAATTGCAGAAAGGCTGAGTGGGTAAGGATAGAGGCTGGCTAAACTGTTAATAAGACTACTCAGCTTTTCCTGTGGTCTGCCTTGCTCTTGCTTTCCTTTGTGCTGAGTTAGCTACAGAGCTCAGAGCCATGCTGCACCACAGCCTCTTGCTGCTGCTAGCTCATTTTCTGAATAATTTTTTTTTTATGAGGAAAATGTTGAGTGATTAAAATCCCATCTGCAAATTAAGGAAAACAAAAGTGTTGTGCTATTTTGTACTTACCTTCCTCTGTACTTGGGGAAGTACAATTTAAGAAACAGGAAAAGTGTAAAAAATTAAATTAGAATTTGCCAGCTTATCAAATATTTTCCATTAATAAGCAGAAGCTGGTTTGGATTAGGGTGCTGCAAAATTGCAGATACAAACAGTTGCATCCCAAAATCAAATGCATTAAAAAAAAAAAAAGAAAAACACTTTTTCCCAGTTTGATTTTTTTCAGCTAGCATGAGTGGTTTTCTTGAATGCTAAGTAATAAGACAGTACAGTGTGTCTGTCATTTACAGGTGGGATGAGATGAACAGCAGGATCCAAAGAGACAACTCTGACCAGCAGATCCAAGCAATTTGTTGTCACAGTACCCATGGACTAAAATAAATTATTTTTCATTTGTTGGAGGAAAAGCTCAGACCTATTGTCCATAAAAAATAACTGCATTAAATATGAATGGTTGCAGAAAGGAAGTGTTTGTAACTGTACAGTTTATGTGGCCAGAATATCTACAAAACCCTGAAATCATAGCTTGTTAACACTTCTCCCTCTATGTCACTTCAGGAGGAAAGTCTAAATGACTTGTCATTTCAAAAGTACATCAGGGAATCATGAGAAAGGGACTTCATTACTACTTTAGTTACTAGTAGCTATTATCATTATCCATCCCTTTTAGGAGATATCAGATTTTTAGATTTCATGTCAAGAGGTTCTGAAATAAAATAATCATGAATACATTAAGTGGTCAAATTTGAACCTGATTCCAGCATAACAAGTTGGAATTTGAGTGTCCTCTGCGAAGGTTGTTTTTGAATTTGCAGACATTTATGAGCAGAAATAGACAAATCATTCCAGATAAAACATGAACGCTCACTCACAGTTCAACTGTTGGTTTTTTTTGGTTTTTTTTTCATTCTTTTTTTGGAGAGTTGTGGGGAAAAAAGAGAGAATTGAAAAAGAGATTATCTTTCCAGCTTTGCCAGGTAGCCTAGATGAGCAAAGATGAGCAGCTAAAGTGTCCAAGTGGTATCACCAGGGTACCATCACTGTAAGCATTTGATGCACCTTGGACAGCTGAGTTTGTCATCAGAGCCTTCCCGGCCTACAGAATAACTACTTGATGTTTCTCAGGCCATTACTCGGAGAAGGAAAAGAGCTGTTCTGTAGCATGAGCCTTGTGGTAGACAAACTTTTGCAAAAGAAGAAATCATAGGTATCTGTGTAGCACCAGCAACAAGTAACTGAAGTAGTTTTGTGTTTGCTTAGTAGTGCAGACAGTTGGAGAATTAAATAGGAAAGTGCCTCAGCAGCTTTAATGTGAAAAATGTGCTATCCAAAAAAATTGGTAAGTAATTTACCTTAGAATATGTTGCATTCTAGTGTACAGTATTTTCTTTGATTCATGGTGTTGTGTGGTATTAAAGGCTCCCAAGGCTGTAGGAAACACCCAGAAAAATATAGCACTTCATAGGCATCTTTGTTTACTTTGTTATTCTGATACAAGATGAAGTTAATTTTGTCAATCATTGCCATAGCTTCTGAGACAAGAGGCTCTTGGAGCAGGTGAGGACTTGACCGTCTGTCGTGTATGTTTTTTTTTCATGTTCAGGTTCCTGCTTTTAGTGGAATGAGACCTGGCAGATGCATACACAACTATGGAGAAAGTCGGCATCTGCTGTGCCTGGAATGGTTTCTGTAGAAGTTAAAGCTCAGATCAGTTCTTCAGTTACTTGTGGCTGCCCCTATGGAGTCTGGGGCCCCTGTGCAGAATGTGCCTGAGGATGACAGAATAAACAGACTAGTGTGTGAAAGCATTAGAAGCTGTGTGTTCATCTGGAGTGGGAGGAGAAAATGCAAAGCAGGAGTAGTATGCTGTTTGCTGATGACTCATGTTAGGGAATAAACTACCTTGCACTGATATTAAACAAAACATCCAGGCAGAATTTGAACTGTCTTTGCTTAGCATAGCTGGCACCCTGTACCACAATTCTGTTTGTGAAAATCTGACCTGAGATCAAGTGTTCTCATCTCTGCAAAGGCAGACCATGCATTCTCTGAGGCATACATTTGATTTCAAACTACCATGTCCCAATATTGCTGATTTTTATTTGCTTTACTGACATCTTGTACTCTTCAGCTCTTGGAGGGAGCAGAATGAGAGACTGCAAGTTGCAAAGGGATTTCCTTTGTCAGCCAGCTACAATAATTTCTTTTAAGTAAAAAAAAAAATTCCATTATCATTGAGGCACGGAGGATGGACAAGGGCTAGATAAAGAATAAGGACAAAGCAAAGAGGTCAGAGGAACAATTGAGAAGTTTATATGAATTACAAGATAAAAGCAGAAGTTAAGAAAGAGAGCTTGAGATGTCTTGAAGCAAAGCCCAATGGATCAGTGGTAATGCCTTTTTCTATCTTGTCCCCTGCCTGACCCCTTTCAGGTTAATATTATCCATTTACTAGTGAGGGAAAAGATTAAAGCATGATAATCAGAATATTCCAATGCTGAACTGAGCCTGAGGATAGACCTGAATGCGGGTATCAGCTGGGAGCAGGAGATCCAGCTAAGAACTGCCCCTTAAAGCAAAACAGCGGTATCTAAATACACCTTCTGTAACAACTCATCAGTTTCAGCCAAATATACTGCTGTTGAAATGAGCAACCTGTGACTCTGCATTGTGAGGCTTTAATTTATTGTTGCTGGTCAATGGGACAGATTGGCTTTAGACTCACATGCTTGTTAGGGTCTGGAAGCATGCAAGTCTCCCCTTTGGGTTCAATAATAAAGCACTTAGCATCAATAAAAATGGAGAAATGAGGGGTGGAGCTGATCCACAGTGGCTCTTTGTTGTTGCAGCTAGACAGTGTTTCGGAAGTGCTGTGTTGCCACCCACACTGAAACACTGCAGATACTAATGATAAACAAAAGGAGACAATGCTGAGGAACAGTGCAGCTGCTGGCAAATGCACTGGGCAGGTTGCGTAAGCTGCTCGCCTCTGCGCACGAAGGAGAGGCTGGCAGCCAGACTTCCATGGGAGACACAGACCACTCTGCAGTTTGTAGGGAGTTTCTGAAAGGAAATCTTGTCAGTGGCCCTGGGAGTCTCTTACTACCCTCCCACTTGCATTAACTCATTTTTGCCCAGCTGCTTGTCACTCTAGCATTCACTTTGGATTTGCTCACAGTTAGGACCAAAGAAAATTAAAGAAATAAAGCAGAGCTGCCTAAGCAAATTAAGAACATTTCAGAGGACGTGAAGACTAAAGAAATCATATGCATTAAATAAGGTATGCTTGTGTTCCAGACCAATCTGGTTGGCCAAGCATTTACAGAATCACTGAATCAGAATATCTGAAATTGGAAGAGACCCTTAAGGACTGTCAAGTCCAATTCCTGGCTCCACACAGGACCACCTAAAAATTAAACCACAGGTCTGAGGGCACCGTCCAACTTGAACTCTTTCAGGCTTGGTGCCCTGACCACTTCCTGGGGGAGCCCGTTCCAGTGCTCAACCACCAGTGCCCAGTGAAGAACCTTTTCCTGGTATCCAACCTGAGCCTCCCCAGCCATCTACTATAATACACACAGATGTCAGGTTTTATATCTCGAGGTAATAGACTTGTTCTGTTGGATTAATGCTGGAACCTACTAATGGAACTCTGTAAAAGACTTGGAGACTCTGTGGTGATTACCTGCATGCTCCCACAATGACAACAAGGCAAAAATCACTAATCTGATGCTTGAGTATAAAAACAGAGTAAAGTCAGGTGGTAGTAGGTGGGTGTTGTTGTTATTATGCTTGTCTCTTCTTTTACCAATTCTGCAAAATCAAGTCTTGTGTTGCAATACCAAGAACAATGCTAACACTGGCTGGTAGTAAAAACTGGTACTAAAGTGGTAAGTAAATTGGACTATGCTCATAGTTGACTGGATGAAGTTCAGAGTATTTACCATGATTAGATGATTGAAGACATGGCATAATAAGACTCCAAGACATTCAACTATCTTATATAAAAGACAGGGAACAGGGATAACTTCAATAAAATCTGCAAGTACCTGCACAGTAACCAAATTTACAAGTCTACCTCCAATCCAGGAGACAAAGGTTTAATCAGATCATGTGTCTGGCATATCAAGATCAGCAAGAGAATACACCTGAGCACAGAAGGCAGTGACTATCTGGAGAACACAGCTTTAGTCACACTTTGTGGAGAATTTTAAATCACCAGCAATTTTAATTTTAAAAGATCCTTTTTTTTTTTCTTTTTTCCTAAAAAAAAAAAAAAAAAGTTATACTGAGAAATCCCAGGCCTGTATGATACATCAGATTCTAAACTTTTATCACATTACTTTCTCTGGATTTCTGGAGCTGAATTCAGACTCCCTTGAAACAACTCAGGAGTCATGAGATCTGAATATCTCATGCCATAATGCCATTATAATTACACTTTTCCTATCCTTTTGATCATTTTTCTCAGAAAAGCAATCGTTACATTATGATATTTAAATTCCATTTCTAATAAGCAATGAAAATGTAAGTATGATTTTCTTCCATAGATTTTGAGAAGTGGTCTATGGAAGAACAAACCAGTTATTGTTGCAATTAAGTATGAGCCCAGTCAAATTTTTGTTCCAAACGAAGCTGAGGCAGTGATCCTCTAGGGAAGCTTGTACAAATTCAGTTACTTTCCCACTGCTATGTTTACATCTGTCTACTTGCCTAAATGGTTGTTAATCTAGGTAGCAAAAAGCAAAGCTTGAGAAAACTTGCTTTCCAAGTCTAGGAGGTCTGCTGGGATCCCCTGTCCTGTGAATGGCTACTTCTGAGCAATGTGTGGATTTTGTTACGTCTGAGCAATACCGGATAACAGAATACTTTTGGTGAGCTGGTCTGTTCTTTCTCTTTACAGTGCCTACACTGAGCCTTATAAGGTATGCCCAGTCTCTGTGATACCTGCAGAGGTCATCACATCAGATGAGGAACAGAAGAGTTCAGAAGATGAGAAGAGCAGCCAAGGTGATCCCAGCCTCGTCAGCAAGGTAAAAGAGCTGCACTAGCAACAATTTACCCTGATGGCATGTAGCTGAGACAAGGAACTGCAGTACTAAGATAGACAGTGGAGGCAACATAGACAGGAAGAAGGGCCTGTTGTGAATGTTGGGACAGATTTCTCACTCAGCAGAAAGATACTACTACAGTTCTGAGAATTTAAAAGCTACACTGAATAAAATGATGACAAATACGTTATTGAGAAGAGTTCTACACTGGCTGGGAGGTGGAGCAAATGATTTAATAGGTCTCTACCTTCTCAGAATTCTCTCATCATTGAAAAATATGCTCAGGATTGGGTTTATTTTACAGATTTCTGATGAATAAAACAGCTCTTGAACAAATTATGGAGGAGATCGAAGAAATGTGACCACAGTTTAAGGCCATACCAGGATGTTTTAATCTCCAGTAAGCTGACAAACAGTTCAATTATTAAAGAAATAGCATCAGGTAGTTTTAGGCACAAACTTATCTTTGGTTTTCACAGATACTTTTTTCAATTCTTAAAACCTGATACAAGCCTATCAACTACCTAATGTCTCTCTTGAGTACAAACACCTGCTGTACAATCCATTTGGAACTTATATAATAAATGGGTCCCAGGAACTGAGGTTGCATAGAAATATGGTAAACCTTTATTTCCTACACCTCTCTCTGCCACTAATTTTGTCCTGGTCTGTCAGTGTCAGCGTAGCTATAGGGCTTCCAGATTATAGACAGATTGTGTTTGATCATGGACATGTGTAAGATCCTGCGCAGATGGCACCTCCAAAACCAAGCTGATGGCAGAGTAAGGGTCTACTCTGTCAAGGACACATGCAGCGATATGTATACTGATTCTAGGGAGCCTTAATCTCTTCCGGCATTCCCAGAAGCTTTGAGGGCAGGTGTAAAGAGAGGGGAACAGAATTTTGCCCTTACCCAGGGCACCAGCTCTTGAGACTGAAAAAGAAGGCAGTTTTTCAAACTTGGCATCTCCCTTGCCAGCTGTTAATGTACTGTGCTATTAGTAAATGAATTGCAGAAATACCTTGTAATGGAGAGGTCTTCAGGATTAGTAGCAAAGAATAAAAATGTGGTCCCTATCTTTACTGAAGGAATATGTCACTTCAGATGGCTCTCTTATTCTGTTTCCCATCTTGTCATATTTCTTAATTATCTCTGGGTTTTGCTGTTGACAGAAAGGCCAACCCAGAGCTTCCCTCATTGCCCAGGAGCTGATGTCTTCAGAAAAAGTGTGAGTTTACTTCTACTGCCTGTCTGTTGCTCTCCTAAAATTGAAGCTATGCAGTCTACCCTTATTTATTCAGCATTGGTTTGATGGCAATTAATAAAAGTTTGTTTCTTTTTCCAGATACGTGGAGATGCTCCAGCTGTTACGTATGGTAACTAAATCATTTCAGTCACTGAAACCTAATGCCATCTAAGAATCATGGAATCGTATCTCACTCAGCTGTAATTTAGGAGACATAAAAGCATTGTAGGGGCTGAGATGAGTTTGAGAAAGAATGGCTTAGACCTGAATAATACTTTTTGAAGCATTGTAAAGGAGTTTGCCACTAATCTCCTCTTGCTACAGGTTTCTCTTTCTAGCATCTCTCATTCACAGGGAAAAGGGTTGGCCAGCTGCACTTATGGGGGCTCTGAGACTGGTGTAATGTGCACAATAGGCCCAGATCAGAGAAGGGGATGGTGAGGGTAAACCCACTTTCTTCAGAAACAGTCAGATAGGAGCAGAGGTTTGAGGCATGGAGGGTTTGTTTCAATAGAGTCACTTAGATTCCCATTAAGCTTCTGCTAAAAAGTGCTATCAAAAGATAGCTCATTTCCAGTAATACTCAGCGTGACCTAGCTTGGGATAGGGCAGCTGTACAAGCTGGGACCCACAGGTAGTTGCAGTGAACAAAACCAGGGCTCTAGGCTCAGAAGTTCATGAGGCAACACACGTCTGTCACGAATAGCAGAAATGCTAAGTACTGAAAGAGTGATTGAGCACCTGGTGGGAAGGCAAGGCCACCCCAAAGTTGTTTTTTTTTCCCCTCAATGACTGTTGGAACACGTTTTTTCTTGTTGAAACACAGTAGTACAGCAGTTCTCAAGTAATCATGTTAAGAAACAACAATCAAAGACTGCTCCAGATAAACTACCTCTTCAAACTGCATCCACAGAAGAAGCATTCACTTTACAAGGCTGTTACTGTCTTATACAAGCTGGATCCTCATTAGTCACTGTAGGTCAGAAAAGCACATATGTATAGAAGCAATGTTAGAGTCCGCGTCTTTCTGGGGCCTCATAGACTGTTCTGAACTTGCATGTCTAGGTATTTGGTTAAAATCCTATGGCCTTGACAGATCTAGCATTACCAGAGAAGCAACCTGTCAGTGCTATGTTCATGGCACAGAAGTTTAACTCGCATTGTACTGAAGAGATTGTCTTGCTGGCTCCTAATCACAGACTGATCATCTATTATATACCGGAATAGAGTAGAATATTTCCACTGAAAGCGACCTTCGAAGAGCACCTATAACAACTGCCTGACCACATCAGGCTGACTAAAAGTTAAAGATCATTAATGAGGGCATTATATAAATGCTTCTTGCCCACTTATAAGCAGGGGATGCCAACCACCTTGCTAGAATGCCTGTTCCAAGCTTGTGTGCCAGAATTTTTTCCTAATATCCAGTCTGAGCCTCACCTGCTTCATCTTTGTGCCATGTCTGCACGTCCTGCTAATCAGTTCCCAGGGAGAAGAGCCTGCCACCTCCCTTCTCTGCTTCCTTCCTCGGGAAGTTACGGAGAGCAAAGAGGTTACCTCTTGGCCTCCTTTTCTGCAGACCAGACAACGTAAGTGTCCTCAGTCACTCCTTGCAGGACATGCTTTCTAACTCTTTTACCAGCACCGCTGCCCTCCCCTGCATGATTCAAAGAATCTTGAAGTCCTTTTTGTGGAAACCAGAACTGCACACAGTATTTCAGGTGAGGCTGTTGCCTCTTTTGATCTTCTGGCTGCTCTGTGTTTAATGCATGCCAAAATGCAGTTTGCCCTCTTGGTTTCCAGAGCACATACTGGCTTATGTGGAGCCTGCTGTCAACCACCGCCCCCAGATTCCCTTCCAAAAGTGGATACGTTTTAATACTGAGGAAATTACTTGCATAATTTATTAACTATGTCAGGAAAAAATACATGTTTCAGATGATGAAAGATGTCTCAGTTAAGTTTTATATGGAAAATTATTTGTTCCATAGCTCAAATCTTACAGCTTCTTTCCTCAGATTTGGATCTGGAGGCAGATGCTGTAATTTATAGTACAGAACATGTACAAGTGTTTTTTCTTTCTTATTGTGGGTCTGTGAAATGATGGGGGATTCTCATCCTTCAATTCTTTTTAAATTGTTTCTGGTTAAGAAAATGAGATTAACTATACCCAGAAAAGCACGAAAGAAATAGGAAAGTAAATTAAAAGATAACAAACTCATTGCATACATAAGGGCCTGATGGCTTGATCAGGTGAAATGTTCAATTTTGGGTTGACAGCGTTGTGGAATTTATCTGCAAATACACGTAAACAATGGATGTAATAGACTGTATGCTATGACCTCCTTGCTCTACTACATACAGTCTATTACTGTTGATAGTGTTAGAATTCCTACGAAGTGTAGCTCAGGAGTAAAAAAATTGAAATGATAACTTCTTAAATCTCTTTTAAGTCTGTCTGCTTAATGTGTATGTTGTTGCTCGTAGGATTTATATGAAGCTATTTTGAAAGCACTTGGGGAAGAAGATGAACAGGAAGTAGTTGAACTCAAACAGGGCTTAAGTGAGCTCCCTGAAATGTATGAATTACACCAAGAGATCCTGGGAGAACTGGAAGAAAGAGTCCTTAAATGGTAAGTAATTAATGGCATGGTTTAGCCTTGACATACTGTCCACAGCCTGTTGTTTTCTTGAGCCTGAAGACATTATATTATTCCCCACAACCAGTTCTCAAAGCCCTGCAGCAGCTGAAAGCTCTCCTAAGAGTTGAAGAATCTGTGTCCTGAAAAGAGGCATCGTGCCTGCTACAGATATACAGTGTTATGATGGCACTGGTGCGACCAGGGGAATGGCAGCCCCTCACCAATGTCTTATTGTGCCTGATCTACAGGAGACAGCTTTGCTATTTAGTGTGTTTGTGAAGAATTTTGTATTTGCTGCCATTTAAGCTAGTCTTTAGCTGCCACTGTAGGTCTGATAAATAGAACTGCTGCAATGAGAGTTTTTGTTTACTTTTTATTCTTTCTATGGCCTTAGGGAGGAACACCAGAAAGTTGCTGATGTTTTTCTCTCCAGAAAATCGAGACTGAATCACCACACAACATACATTACGCAGTTTGACAAAAACTTGGCTTTGCTAGATGAAACCTGCCTTAAATATTCCCAGCTGGCTACTGTCATTCAGGAGTTTGAGGTAAGGCCCCATTGTTTTTCACCTATACTGATGCACGGCTGCGCCACAGGACTTGCTCAAGGTAATCTTGTATGCAAAATCAGTGTTCACACAGGGTAGATGGGAGGAGACCTCCCCTCACACATCCTGATAGTAGAACTGAAGTGAGATGTTCACATCTGCATCATGTGCTTCTGTGTCTGCATCTCTTGCCCACACATTTTTCTGTGTACAGAGAGTATATGTTCATGAATCTACAGACCTATGAATGTATTTGCTAAAATATATGCCAGTACTAGAATAGCTTCTCATTTATATGTAAATATATAAATCCCTGTGAATTTGTGTTAAAATTATTAACTATTATTGTTACTATCTCCTCTTTCATTGCAGTTTGCATCATTTCTTTTGTACTGGGTCTAACCAAAATGAAATTAGAATTAGGCTGCATGAGTGCTTAGCTCCTGGCTGGGGTCAATCCACAACATCTTTAGAATTGCATTTCTCTGTATTTTTAAATGCCTTCTAATGCTTCCGCTGCTTACGGAGGATCTGGTGACAGTTAGCCAACTAACCTGCAAAGACAGACACCACCTTCACTGGCCAAATACAGGGTTCTGCCTATGCAGACTCCCTGAGTGATTTACAAGCTTTGGGCCTGTATCAGTAAGCAAGAAACATATTTTTCAGTTGACTTAATTTGGTCATTCCCATTGAATGACTCAAAAACACTAGCAAGATACAGCTGACAAAAATTAGGACCACAATTCCTGATTACATTTTAAAGTATTTACAATGTAGGCATTTCATATAATTTCAAAAGTGTGAAGTTATTTGTGGATGGAAAAGTTTGAATCATTTTATTTTAATAAATTAAAGTCATGGCACTCTAATATTTATCTACAGTCCATGTTTCTTTTTATCTTCATCTGGTAAGAGGAGTAACAGTGATTACTTGGGTGGAAGAAGGCCTGTGAAGATAAATTAGTGGTTGGACCTTAATGGTTATTTAGCATGTTAGCATATGTGAAATATTAAAGATAACAATTCATTTCAAAAGACATTTGAAAGTTAGCATTTATAAAAAGATACTTTGCAGTCACCACAATTATTTCCTGTTAGCAAATGAGGGTAGCTCTGATGGCTCACACTGCTCTAAACTTGAATCAGGAAAATGCAGGCTTTCTACTGATAGCTTGTATTCCTAGCATCCCTCATTACCACTTGCCCATGCAATCCTGTCTTAACCATTAATCCTGAAAACTGACTCTTCTTTCTAAGAAAGCAGATGGAGCATGTCCTAGGAAGAGAACAGTAAGATTTTACTTTAGAATCAGTAAGCTTTGTTCCTTCTTACCCACTTGCATGTGTGCATGCCCTCAAATGTGGGAGAGTTGCCTATTGGACCTTTCCTATCACATCTTTTTTTTAAAAAAAAAAAAAAAATGTAGGTCTTCATCTTGTTTCTCTCACCTATGACTTGAGCAGTTAGTGTAATGCAGTGACATTAAATGTCTCTTCTGCCTGGGAAAATACTATCTCTTCCCTATCCTTAAACAGTTAAGATTCCTATTCTCCCTTTTGCCCTGTCCGCTTTCACAAGTGGCAAACACTGCAGAAACATTAGTCAATAAACACTGAAACCCCTTGAAACCTAAATGGCTTTTGGACTCAATTCTCATAAAGAACCAGCTACGTTTTGTGCCATCCCCTCAGGGTCCTGCAAACTTCGTTTCGTGGTTCCTTTGGAGATGTGGAGACTTTGGATAACTGAGTTTTGTGGTTTGCTGTTTTGCAGTGATGTTGGGACACTTCACAGATAAACAGCAAGTTTCCCATTTCAATTTGCCACTTCTGAAGCAATAGCTTGAATCTGAAGGGGAAGATTAAAGAGAGAAGTGCTACTTCTCTGTGTGTGAGACCACAGTTCTTTCTCTTTTGTTATAAACACTCTGTAGATGTTCAATTCTAATTAAATCACAGGAAGATGCTTTGCTGTATTTTGCTTAATTCCATGTCTTGGAATAAGATACCAAGAAGTTGGAGGTGGAAGAAATTTTCATTCAAAAAATAAAAATGATGAGCTTTGTTGATATTTGATACTTGACTCTTCAGATGTCATTCTCAATCCTTTACCTTCTAAATAGTTCTTTTTTCCTTCATCCCTCTGAGTCCAAACTATTTGTAAGTGATGCCATAGGACATAAATTGTTAAAGTACTACCTTATATAAACACCCCTTGGCACTTAGTAAACTGGGAATGGTTCAAAAGAATTTTTGCATTCAACTCTTAGTAATCATTCAGGGTACACATCAGGTAGATGAGATGACAGTTTGCTGCTGAGCTCACAGATCCTTGATCTTTATTTCCTCTGCCTTCCCTTGAGGACAGAAGAGCTCTGGTGGAAGCCCACAGAATGTGAAACACCAGCTTTTGAAAGTGGTGCAGCGTGTCTTCCAGTATCGTGTGATGCTCACAGGTCAGTAAAACTAATTAATTCTCAAAGGTATTCAGTGTGCTGCACATTGGTGCCATGACAACTAAGTTAAGGGTGGAGCAGCATGGGAATTCCTGGGAACTTCAATGTATTTAATACAGGTTTCAGGTAGTATCAGAGAGCCTGGGAAGGAGCAGGTACGTCTTCAGCATGACAATGCTTGAAAGGTCACTAAAAAGTGTATGTCAGGTACTTAATAGCCATTCCTTCCTGCCTTTTCCCTTTCCTGAGCCAGGGAAGGTGGAGTTCAGGAACCTCACTGTCAGCAGGAAGGCTTGATTTTTTTTTATTTTTTTATTTTTATTTTTTCATTTCTGTCAGTGGCAATTGTCAGAGGTAGTCAGGCATGGTAGTCACTGGAAAGGGAAGGCACTCTGCACTGTATGCTGTATGACAGTGGTAAGTACCATTTCCTCCTACTCCATCAACAAAACAGTTGTACCCAGTACTGCATCCTGAGCCCCATGTACAGTAGGCCTAAGGCTAGTGCTAAGTTTAGGTCAAAATCCCAGATCAATTTCTCCACACTATAGGAGGGAGAAATCCAGATTTACCTCAACAGTGTATCAAAAAGTATCACTGAGTCTGTGTTGTTAAGTTTGTCAGATATTAAAAACACAAAACAAACAAAACAACAGGGATCCACAGACAAAGATGGAGAAATGTCTTAAGAATATGCATATGTGTGGGTAGATAGGGTGTCTAGATGAGTTATGTGTGGGACAGTAGAAAGGAAGCTACAAACCTTGCTCATGCTTAACAGCTGGTGAAAGGTGCAACATAGTAGAAAGGATTCCTATAAATCCATCAGAGCACAGGGGTTGTATGAATTTTTATTCTCAGCACACATTAGCAGCAGTTTCATCCTGCTCCAGATATTTTCATCAAGGATGCAAGTCATTTTCCACAATTGATTTCTCCTTTTTAGTAACAGTGATGAATTCTGGATGCCAATAGTAGGACTCTTTCTGTCTGTCTAGCTTTCCTCTCTCTGGGTGTGTCTACAATAAAGGCTACTTCCCAAACTACTACCCAGGTTGTGGTACTTCACGATTCTTACAGTCTCTGTGGTACATGCAAACATTTCATCTGAGGAAATGTATTCTTCATATCCCACTCAGTTAAATGTCTATAGCCAAGGAAAGAGCTTGCAGCTGTAGAAAGGAATGTTAAATATTGCCTGATTACACCACACAAGCCCTTCCGGTCTGAGTGCAGGCAGATGCTTCCTTGAACTCATGAGAAAGCCAGGCAGTTACTGGAGCAGCAGAGAGAGGACAGCCCCAGGTAAGGAATGCGTATGGGGAAGATATTCAAGGGAATAAGTATGTGAGCAACACCATTCCCAGCACATAGGCCTTTTTCTTGATTGTAGAATTTAAGAGGTTGCATTAATCAAAGAGATACGAATGAAGCATTTCATGGTTACACTTTAAAAATGGTGGCGCTGTATACTACAGCTATTAAAGGCATAAAGGCTTGGGCAAAGAACAGACAGATGATTTATGTTAGGTAGACCGAAGAAAGGTGACAGGTAAAAGTTTATAGATGATACAAATATAATTCCTGTAAATGTAAGTCCTATTGTACGTAATTTACAGAACTTATTTTCAGAATGTGATGGGGTTCATTATAAGGTGGAATTCTGCAGGTACAGAAACAGAGTCCCTTTCCTGTGTCTACAGGATTTATATAATTAATATAGAAAATAAGTTATTACAGCTGACACCCATCATTCAGGTGGGAAAACAGAATTCATGAGAAAATAATTGTTTGAATGATTTGTCAAAGGGTACTACTCAGCAATTATGTTGGCTGAGAAACAAGGAAATACTGTCGTCATTCTCTGTTGGTTTGTGCCAAATTTTGTGGCAAGTCCAAGTATGAATTTATACGTTTGCACTGATTCTCAAAGTAGAATGCTATCAAAGGTGTTTCCCCCTTGTAAAGAGGCAACATAAATCTAATTTGGGAATAAAGTGATACAAGACAGTAATATAAAACATTTTATATTTTTGGTAATCCAACTACATATGCATGGACCTGAATTTTGATTTGTGTTTGTTTTCTACAGATTACTTGAATAATCTTTGCCCTGATTCTACAGAGTATGAAGCCACACAAGGTAAAATGAAATGGGTAGAACAAAAATCCTGTTTTGCTAACTCTGCTTCTAAAGAAGTGCTGGATCTATATTGGAAATATAAGGGGATTATTTTTAAGATTTATATTAATAGGTTAGATGTAAGATCCACAATAACTCATTACTAATTTAAATGAGTTATTAAATGAAAGAACCCTGTCTTTTTTTTTTTCAGTGAAATAAGTAAACTTCCAATAGTTTTTATGTGATGAATTTATAGAAGAAGAAATGATCATGCATACAGCCATGGTGCTGACATGACCGTTTCCAGCACATCATACAGATAAAGCAGAAGTCTCTTACTTTCCCTGAAGTCAAAGGGCGGTTTAGCCTAGGTATGAGTGGTAGTGGCTTCCAGGATGAAGAAAGGAGGATATCACTGTGTTAATGAAACCAGTTCACCTCTCCTAGAGTGACAGTGAATCTAAAGTAACCCACAGCAAAAAGGTGTGCAACTGACCAATGGTCAGTCTGTTATGACATTCACACTCACAGAATGTAGGGCCCTAGTCACTGACTGTAGGGCACTAGCTTTAGCAGCAGTTTAAGCAGACGTTCAGGCTCTGTACCCACATTTGCTTATCTTGTTTAGGCCTATAGTGTGTGCTTGTCATATTTCTGGCCAGTAATGGTTCAGATGCTCCCAGATTAGGCCGAGAAATAGGTAGGCTATTTCCTACAGAAGAGATTTGAGATAAGGATCTGAACTATGTTATACTGTTGCCCTCAGGCAAGCAAACTTGCCTGGGCTTTTTGCCAGCGGAGAATCCAGATGTTAATTCACATCACCATTTCATACACACTTGTCAAAAAGGCATGATCTATCCTCTCCCTAGGCAGTGAGGGAAAACAAGTCACTCGGACTGCCATACTTTTAGATGATAGAAGCTGGATTACATGAATGTATCCCTACCACAAGCTCCTGCTTTCAAAACTCTGCAACTAGAAAGCATCGTAAAAGGTTTCTTCTGCTTAAAAGGAATCTCTTGAGCTCTCTGTGTTAATACAAACACAATGCGGAGCTTTGATTAGCAGAAGGATGTCTCTTCTGGGCCCTACATTTGTTGGGCAGTTGCATCCTTTATGATGCCAAAAGATTTACTGAGGTGCTGCTGCTAAGGGTTATGCTTTTTTATTAAAGATGTAAACAGAGGATTTGGGTTATTTTCTTCTCTCACATAATTTGTGTCTTTGCTTTGCTTCATTCTTCAGCTGCCTTATTCATTGTTTCTGAAATCACGGATCGAGCCAATGAGAGCATGCTCCAAGGGGTAAGTCCTACCCTGACACACTCCCTCCTGATCTGACAGAGTCTTTGTACACCTGACAAAGTGACTTTCATATCTGTTAAATTCTGAAGCCTTTTCCAGAGTGAAGCTTAAGAGTTTTTACAGGACTGATTTAGAGTACTACAGATACAGAGCAGGCATTATAGCTGTGCAAGATATAAGTCACTGTAGCAAGCAGTGGATTTTTATTTTTTCCTCTTGGGATTGCTGAAAAGGGATGTGACACAAGGAAGTGAGAGACGGGAATTTTTGTAGTTATGTTTCTAGTCTAGGATGGTTTCATTTATTAAATACTGAAGACATTAAGTATGTGCTGTCAAAAATATAGTCTGAGCTCATTTATGTATGTTTTCCTCTATTCTGGAATCCTATTTTACTGAATAATTCATCCTGGTCTACAGTCTTGCAAATGCTCAAATAGCCAACTGGCCACGATTTTCGTAGACTGTAGCTTATGACTGAATTGAGGTTTACATATTTAAGTTAAGTAGTTCTCTGAAGTAAATGAATGTTCCCTGTTAAGTCACTATAACTTATTTTTTACATGATATTAGAGTCCTAACTTACTGGCAAGGATAGGTTAAGTGTAGCTAGTCTTATGGTCACTTGTTTCCAAGGATCTAGATCTGATTTTTATCTAAGGTGACAGGAGTTTTGCTGTGGACATCAGTAGGGTGTCAGCTGGGAGACACAAGCAGCAGAGAGAGTCAGACACAGGATGCAGCAGGTTCCAGAGAAATTCAACTTGGTGGACCTCCAGGTGATATCATAACTAGAGGAAGTATCTCTTCTTTTGCCATATTAACCACTTACACCTTCAGCTAAATTCTTTACATTCTCTCCTGAGGGTCATTTTTTGTAGTGCAGACATGTTTTTTGTCTGCAATGACCTAGCATCCAGCTGAAGTAGTTGGTGAGAATCACAGAATGTCAAGGACTGGAAGGGACCTCGAGAGATCATCTTGTCCAATCTCCCTGCTGGAGCGGGAACACCTAGATTAGGTCACACAGGACTGCCTCCAGGTGGGTTTTGAATGTCTCCCGAGGAGACCCCACAACCTCTCTGGGAAGCCTGTTCCAGTGTTCTGTTACCCTTACTGTGAAGTTTTTTCTCATGTGGAACCTTCTTTGTTCCAGCTTGCACCCGCTGCCCCTTCTCTTATCATCAGATGTCACTGAGAAGAACCTGGCTCCATCATCCTGACACATACCCTTTATATATGTGTAAATGTTAATGAGGTCACTTCTCTGTTTCACAGAGAAGTCTCTCAGAGACATACCTACAGTTTTCATAGTCTCATGACAGATCTAGAGAGAGTTATAGTAGAGCCCAAAAATTCAAAACTGCTATTTTGAAGTATTTATTTTCAAGGCATTTAGATTACCTAGGAGTACGTACTGTTGCTGTGGAAAACGTCAACCATTATGGGGTTTGTGTTCAACAGCATGCAGGTTATAGAACAAAGCACTTAATTCCAAGCATCCTGTGTTTCACTCAATCATGAGTGGTTACACTAAAGTATTTCTTTCTCAGAAGGTGACTTAAGTATTTTTGTCACCGCACTGAATAACAGTTAACTATAAGTGACTGGGAATGCATCATATCTCTTGGGAAGCTGTTTGTGTTTTAAAACTCATTTGGACATTGCTGAGTCTAGCATTCTGCCTTGTGATTTTGCTGAAACTTCACTGAATTAAAGATCTCTCTTGCAGTGCAAACATCCTTCCTCGTGCTTATTTACAGCTGGCAGTCAAGTCACTTTTTCATTATTTCATCTGCTTAGCGGAAGATGGTTATCAACAATTACTTATGCATCATAACATAAAATCCAAGGGACGAAGGAAAAACCTAACCATCAACATGGACAAGGGGAAGAAATGAAGTATCAACTCATCTTAGTAGGAGTTTGTTTTCAGATAGGATTTTAAAGTTGAAGGAATACGGAATTTATAAGGAAAGATGTGTCTGTAGTGGCCCCCAGCATATGCCAGTATTGCTTGCTCAGCACATTTCATTTAATGCCTTTGCCTTCTGACTGCAGGGTGAATGGGTAAAGCAAATGAACCCAAGAGCCAAGAATATCAACTTCTGCTCAAATCTGAAAATCCCTGCTGCTCAGATGTAAAAGCAATGTCTCTGATATGTGTGCCAAAGTCATAAATGCAGCCCATGTGTCCATGGGCTGTTTTAGAGCTCCGAATTTAGTGATGATCTCCTCATGGCTAGGGACAGAAAATACTCAAGTCTGGTAATATTTGTGTCAGAAAGGCATAAATTGTAGTTAAAGGGTTTTTGTTTTTGGTTTTTTTTTAACATAGTTGCTACTATTAGTGGCAATAAACGAGAGCCTGCATGCCATGCTTGTACAAGTCTGCACCAGAGGAAGTTACCTACTGTCATCACTGCTGAAACGCACCACCTACCCCTCGCTGTGCTACATCTGCTGTTTGGACTCCATAAATGTTCATTAATTAGTGTCAGTGGGTGCTACTTTTTCCACACGGGGGAGTTCATTTCCACGCTTCTGCTTCATACACACCTCTATGACACATGCTATTTTATCAGGTTGCCCCTCTGCTACCATTTGTCACACAGCAACAAAATGAAATGGGGTATTAGCAGGGCAGTTCAACTTTAGGCATGACTGTTGGAACAGCCCGTGTGTTTTACCATCAGCCATTATAGCAGGCAGAATGAGGACAAAAGCTGGGAGGGAAGTTTTTGTAGGTAAAATGATAGCTACATTACAGAGTCAGATTTTCACTCATGTTGCAGTGAAGTCAGTGGAGTTACATTACTGGTGAAAAGAGTCATGAAAGTTCAAATTCTGGTTTTTTGTACCACGTTTTTTTCCTGGTCTAGGGAGCCTGCTTTGGTGGGGGGGTTGGACTAGATGATCTCCAGAGGTCCCTTCCAACCCCCACAATTCTGGGATTCAGTGATTTAAACCAAAAAACTCAATTTTGGATTTTACCTATGGGGAGATCATCCAAGAAAAATATCAACAAAAGGTATCAAATTTGGACGAGATGCAATTTCACTAAGTCATGGATGTTGGTTTGCTGAGAGTGCTTACAAATCTTTCAGCTGACTCATTTTGACAACAGCTGAGTTTTGTGTGGTTTAGATTGGCTCTGCAGGAAGCCAAGCCATGCAGGAAGGAAATCTGGTGGTAAGCAACAGTTGTCAAAGGAGCAAAGAGATTCCCTGATGCTTACGGCTAACGAGTAAGCAACTTCCTTTGAAGTGGTAGTGATTAGCTTGTAGCTCTTTCATACTTTTTATGAAAGATTTATATTTACAGTGGTGCATTACTGTGAAATGTTTTTTTATCTCCACTAATCCATGCCTTTATTTGAAGAGCAACACCAGATCCTGTGTTTTCCAGATGCAATAGGCTGTATAATATTAACTTCTAATAATGTCTGTTTGGGAACAATTTCATCACATATTCCATGTTGACTTTTACACTTCATTTTTTATCATATTGTGAGAGCACATGTGCTCTTTTTGAAGCTGTGGCCTGGAAAAGATGAAATAAAATTTCCTTCTTTCCTGTCTGTGTGAACACTGTGGTGGGTTTTATGAAGATTCTCATGTTTGTGAGAATCAAAGTTCAGTATTCTGTGATATTAGAGGCTGTCCTCCTAATTAACATCCCAACCAGGAATACTATAACCAGCAGTTCTTTTCTTTCTCTCAGATTTTTAAAAATGCAAAGAATTTAAGAAGTGTCCTTAATTACTGTGCAATCTGAACAAAGTAACTCAGTGTCAGTAACTTGACATGCACTCAGCATGTCAGTTCTATCAAAATGGCACATATCTGGAAAAAGGAAGTATTCTGCTGCCATTTATTAATTCATCGAACTACACTCCAAATATCAGACAGGAACACTGAATTATGATCTACATCTTTTGCAGAATATAAAAATTCATTATTGACTTTATAGTTTTACTGTAAAAACACACCAGCATTGTTTCCCCTGGGAACTATTAGCCCAGGATTTTCAGACACATTAGGATATTAACTATCTGCATAGCTTTTTTCTTGATTAGAAAAATATTATTGGCACTTTACAAATGTACACCTTCTGCCTCTACTTGCACCATCACCACATAGCATTAAGTCTGTCTGTAACTCTAGGAGACATCCAGTACTTTAACTGAGCAGGGTTTGCATAGCTTTCTGAGCTTCTATGATTTTTTAGAGGCCTTGAGATGCTGAAAGAGTAATAAATTATTGTAGTGATTAGCAGCTGGTGAATTCCTGAGGAGTCAGTACTCCTTCGCAGATGCCATGGTAATGTTGCTTGCCATATGGAAGCTGCAGTTCATTGCTAACCTCTCCAGAGAAGGGTTTTAGCCACTTCGTATCTGCAGTGCTAACTGGGTGGAGCTTCAATTTTGGAATTTCAGGTTGGGAAGGGTATTTAACAGGAGAATGATCAGGGTTTTAAGAAAAATGAAGGTAACTATATAAACAGAGTGTTTTAGGGAACTCTAAGGAAATTATACCTTCCTAAACTGCCCACGTTTTCAGATAAGTCACAGTCCTTCACACGTAATGTCTGTTTGACTTCCTACAGGAAATTAGTTTGATATATCTTTGTCCATTTTCTGGTGAACATGTGTCCATGTTGCAAAAGTCAGCATTACAACAGGCATGTCTACGAGCAGTCCTAAGAAAAGCTGAAGTGTATCTGAGCTGCAGCAACTGAATTCTTCTCTCACGCTTGTAGAAATCCCAGTGTGTAGTGCTAGCACTTGCCAAGAGTGTGCTCACAAGAAGGCAGGTGAAGAATGGGCTTCCATTCCAGAAGTTGTCAATTTGACAAGTTTTGCTAGGGCTAAAATACCTTTAGTGATGCAAAAGTCCTCTAGAAATGTCTTTTTCAAATGTCAGCTGTCCCATGATAGCTGATGATTCCTGTGCTATTAGTTTATATATTGTTTCAATTTTGTTAGCCTGTAGTATTTTGGAAGTTAGCTGAAAAATTCCATTTTCTGGTTCTGGCCTGATGAGTGAAAGCGTTGAAAGTATGTCAACTGTCAGTTATGTTGCCTGGTCACAGTGCAGACTTGTGCTAGTCAAGGCAAGTAGGTATGTGGTGAACTCTCCTTTTGGAGTACTTGGTGAACCCTAATCCATGCGACAGATAAGCAAATCTTTTTTCTTAACTGGATTTTGTTCATCACCCTTTTTGGGGTAACTTAGAAGTGGTTATCTGCCACTGCCTTTCCCTATGGCAGTTAATTGTATCAGAGTCTGTTAATAAGCTTCTTAATCTTTGCAAATTGTCAGAAGAGGGATGCAAGGGTAATGCCTCCTTACTAGTTAAGCTTCTGAATTCCCTTAGTTCAAAGTTGCTAATCTGCTGGTGGAGAATATAAACCTCCAGATAATCCTAGCAATGACCTTATTGTCTCAAAGTGTGTATTAAATTATCCATTTTATGCCACTAATGCACAGTCATTTGGAGCAGATACTGTCTTTAGTCCATGCTTCCAATTTCTTCATTCCCAGATCAAGGAAGTCAGCAAAGATGCTGATGTGTAAGCAGTGCATGGAGTGAGCAGGCTCCCTCAAAGGTGAACTGAAGTACAGAGGAGGGTGTTAAAAAGGTATTAAGGATGTCAGGAGTGTACTATTTCACAGGAGATGTGAATGCAGGTGATAAGGTTTCATAAAACCTATGAAACTGGAAGGACACTTTCTGGACTTAAAATTGTGAGCGGTCTCAGTTCTCTCTGAAACCTTATTCTCTAATATAACTTCTCTGTTTTAGAGGGATAAAATGGTGAGGAGGGATGAGGGAGGGTTTGCCTGTTTTGCTAAGGAGTAATCACCAGCTGGTCACCTAACTATTGTTTCTCTCCCTCAGGAAAACTTGCAGAAGCTGGTACACATTGAGCATAGTGTGAGAGGGCAAAGTGGCCTCCTCCAGCCAGGAAGGGTGAGTGCTGCAGGCAGACCTATGCTGATAAGGACACTGTTTCCGGCCAGTTTTATCTTTGCCTGTATGGATAGCAAGATTTCAGGCATCTACAGGTGTTGTTTTCTGATCCACTGTGATAAGAGCTGCAGTGCTGATATATGTAAAATGCCATTACTCCGGCACTACGGTAATGCTCCGTGCTTTCACACAGCATGGCCGTTTTACTTTTCACTCCCACTGTCCTAAGCCACACCACGTGTAGTGTGTTTTGGAGGTCGTGCTGTTTTCCTTCTTATATATTGCTGTTGGAAGCTTTGCAACACCAGCAAAAACTGCTTGCAGTCTATAAAGGCTCAGAACTTTATTTGGCTAGGTAAGATACCCCTAATCAGGGAAATTATGTACTTTCAGATTTTTATCCTCTGTCCTCCAGTGGTGCTTTTAATGCAAGACATCATTTTTTAAGCAACATATGTAGTGGAAATGTAATCCATGGATTGAAACAGTGATTGACCACCTGGTAGGAAGGCAGGGCTAACCCAGGGAGTTTACGCTTATGCATTGCACCTGAGTGACTGAAAGGGCTGGAGCCAGGATCCATCCCTTCCGAGCCCTCATTTAAGGGTTGGCAGTGGAGGTGAGGGTGTCCTACTGGAGATCCCAGTGTACCTGAGGTTTTCTGAAGGTAAGCAGCTGCTTTTCCTGTGCCCGTGGCTATTGCATCTAAGCAAATCCTCACTTGCTACAGCCTGGGATCTTGCTGCTCTGCTGTCATTGCTGCCCTTTCTGTCACATTACAAACACATGGACAGAAATGCAGGAAAGTGTATAGATGAAGCACCAAATGCAAAAATTTTCCTCCTGTGCTTCCAGTCTTAGGTCCAAACTGCTCTACACTTAAAAAAGATTGCTTTCCTGTGTTATTCAACCCTAGATTTCCCTTCAGTCCATCTGTCTGGTATGCTGTTTTAGCCAGTTATGTGTACATTCCTACTTACATGCACAGTAATAATATGGACAGACAACATATTGTGCTTGCGGATATGTACATAGGTGTATGCAGGCTTTGTTATGTGAATAGGTCTCAATATTTCTTCTTGATTCATTTTATTTTCATGATTAGGTGATGAGTTCTTTTTTTTTGAAGCCCATTAAATGTTAGCTGTGCAGTACGTGGTGCAGAACAGTGTGCTGAGGATTGCCCGGTGTCTGACAAGGGAGTTTCTAAGCCATTTAGTATTGATACAAATGCAAGCCATAAGGAGCAGTGAGGCTAACACAGGCATAGACTAAGGCAAATCATAAAGAGAAGGGCTAGAAGCATGTGTTGAGGTATCCATCCCTTACTGTGCTGATGAAAGCAGTTGAGTGCCTTCTTCCCTAGCAGAACATTCTCTTTTCTCGATAAACTTCATAATCCTGAGTCTTCATTCTGACTTTTCTTCTAGATCTTTGTGAAAGAGGGAACACTGATGAAAGTCTCTGGGAAAAACAGGCACCCTCGGCATCTGTTCTTGGTAGGATTACTTTTATGTTTTTACTGTCTCTTTCATGTCCTCTCCAGCTCTAAGTCGTTTAATTGTTGTGTTTAGTGGGCTCCTGTTACTAACAGGATGTATAAGTCTGTAGCCCTTTCACATGTCCCTGTTGGCCCTGCACAGGAATGGGTTGTGCAGCCTTCGATTTTTGCTATAGCTCTATACAGCCTTGACTAGGCCATAATTCTGCAAAGTTTCCAGTGTGCTCAGGAGGACGGAAGCACTAAAGTGGGCACTTTCATCAATTAAGCTTTAAAATATAAAGTTCTCCCCTGAGGCCTTAGGAGATCTGATTAGAAGCAACAGCGAACAAGCCCTGCTAATAAAGTTTATGAAAGCTGTCTTTTTGGGCTTACTTGGGCAAGGTTTCCATCCTCAAAGCTCAGGGACTGGGTTTTAGTTCCTGATGCCCATTTCTATGTAAATCACCTGATGACTTTGTGCACAACCTAGGGGGAGTCCCACTGGAAGCATACCTCCATCTCTGTTGATTGAAGCAGCAGTTTTCAGTGAGGGCTTGCAAAATTTCAAGACAGTTATGAGAAAATAACCTGTAATCAGTTGGCTGTACTGGAAAAATAAGTATTCGCAAATCAAAACATGGGAAACCTCTGTTTTGTAGATATATCAGCATTTGTGCTTTTTGTTTTGCATTACACACAATATTGAGAAGTTACAGAGAGCCTGAGACTCCAGGCTCATAAGTGTTGATCTCAAATCTGCTGTTAATCCACTGTATAACTACAGTTATTTTTATGCTTTCATCTATATGAAAGGGAAAATATGTGCCTGTCATAAGACTTTTGTGATGCTTACCTATTAATGTTTGTGAAGTTGAAAAGCACTATTTGAGTATTGAGCATTACTTCTGATACTAACATTAAAGTATTGTTTTCAGACTCCATTTTAAAACAAATGGATTACATGCCTGGACTACATGTTTATTATGGCCTCTGTAAGTGCTGAGAGCTTTTCACTCTAGGACCCTCATGAGGAGAGATGGCATATCATAGAAAACAAAGTTTGCTATTTATTCTTCTTTCTTCCCCTTATTAATAATTCCTACTTCTACATAAGTAGGATATGCAAGCTTCTCTATTTGATCATATATTGGAGTCATAATCAAAGATCAGATGAGATTGAAGGACATAGTACTATGCCCTTCACTTTTCTGATGGTTTCAATGGTTTCTGTTCAAAAAAAAAAAAAAAATACTTTCCTGTACTAAGATATTTTATCCAAGTCTGCATCAGTGGACTATAAAAATAGTAAACAACATCAAAATCGTGACTTTCTTTCAGCCAGAAATGCAAACCATGACCAAGGGTGCTGACATGCAAAGTATGTGGTGAACTAAACCATTGTGATTATTTTGAAGAATCGAAAGGTGCATAAAGGTTTCTTTTCTCATTTAATGCATAAGTTGAAACCACTTTAGGCCCCTTATACTATGTTTCCTTGGGGGAGGAGAGGTGAAATTGGAACTTGGAAACAGTTTAAATGTAATTGATAGAGATCTTTCTTTTGGTTCAGTGATTTTCCCCTTTCCTCCCTCCCCACACTGTCTCCTCTGAAAGTTCTTAAGTGCCATTGCTCTGCAGCCTAATGGTGAAAATGCAGGAAAGAAAATCAGTGTGGAATGTGGTAATTCCTGCACTAACATCTAAATGGTTTTGTATTATCTGCTGACACTGGAGATAACGCCATCGCCTCTCAAGTGATGTGTAATGGAGTATTCAGTCTTAAAACAATTTCTGCATAATTCTACCAGTGAACTTTCATCCTTGAATGTAGCAACTTTTCTACAGCAGTCTTAAGGGCCTACTGCCCATTACTGCACACACCTTTTTGCAACAGCCAAGAACTGCCTGAATGCATCCCTTCCTCTGCCAGTGCGTCTGGTCCAACTGATGTGCTATCTTGATTCTGACATCCAGGGGAAATAAAAACACACGGAAAACCCCAGGAATAAAATAATCTTCTAAATATCGTCACTTACAACTTAAATCGATTTTAATCCCTCCACGTATAAATACTTTGCAGCCACTGGCAAAATGCAAGTAGAACAAAAACCTGCCCTATGGTATTTATCAAAAAACTTTCAGAACAGTATGCTTTTTATGATGCCCCTGTTGCCACACAAGAAAAAAATATTAGAAACTAGTATGTACAGGCGTGATTTGTGTTAGTTCTGGATGAAATTATCTACCTTATCTAATCAAAACAGATTTTACATGAACACTTTTTTCTGAAGTTCTTTGTAGTGAACTTATACTGACTATGGCCTGGAGAAAATTTCAGCAGAAGTGAATGTATTGAAGGATAAATATGCTAATTTAACATTGCATCCCAGGAGATGAGCTCATCAAACGAAGCTGTAGCTAGTACATGCCAGAAGAATTAGGTGTGTGCCAAAACTAGATTTGGCCTTTCATTCAGGCTGTGATTTGATGGTATGTGCACTTGTGCTCTGAATATATGCCTTTAAGGAGAGATGCATCTGTGTGCAGCTCATATGGACATAAATGTGTATCACGTGCATTCAGGCATTTTTGAGGTGCATATTTTTTGTGGGTATGCACATGATACGTATCACAAAAGTTTACTTGAGCTGGGTGTTTTGTGCAGGCTGATGATATTGTCGCATGTGGTGCTTCCTGGCAGGATGTTTGGTGAGGTTTGCTGGACGCCTGTTTCCTGAGTCCAGTCTGTTTACAGGGATGTTGGGGCCTCTCTGCAGTTCAGTTTGGGACTGCTGATGCTGGCAGGCCCCCTGACTGCCCCACAATCGCAGAACTTTGCAACTTATACATTGTCTCTTATCTCACCCTTCCAAGAATTTCTCCACAAAGGCTGCTTGTGTTGCAAGTGGGGTGTGGGAAGCTGCTATCAAATGAGAGATTGTTTTAATGCTCTAGCCAGCAGGGCTGGAGCATAGGAAGTTTCTGAGTCACAGCCTGGAAAATGTAGCCCAAGAATATGTTCAGGCTGCTCCACTGACACTCAGAGGATGTTTAACACTGACTTGAATAGAACAGCTTAGAGTTCATAATGAACTATCCTTCAAAAACATTCAGAAATAAGTATATGGTAGGAGCTGGCACTGTATGGGTGCCAGATGTTTGGCAGAGCTTGGATAAACTTGTTGCTGCTGCCGTCCAAAGTCTCAGTGTTGTCATGCACTTAGGTGAATTCTGCTAGCAAGGGAGTCCAGTTACTCCTCTTGTATACACAAACTATTCCTCCCTGAATCATTCTTCCAAGCCTTGACACCACACTTCCTTTCAGCCCAGAAAACATAAGCCCATGAAACCCATCTCTACTTCTGGCCTTGCCACAGCTTTATTGTCACAGGACTAAGTCAGAGCTGCAGGGTTCTGGGCAGTTAGTTGGTATTGCCACAAAATAAATGCACAACCTGCCTTCCTCATTTGAATACAGCATTGCCCCCTAAAGCAAGCAGCAATTTCACCCAAGCTAAATAAAAAGGATACGATCATCTACTTGCTTAGCCACTAGAAAAAGTCAGAAGGGGGAAGGAATCAAAATTCTGGATCCAGGTTTAACAGAGCTCTCTGGAAATGTAGTTCTTCATCTAAGCTGTATAGCTTGGGCCTGCCTTTAAGCAACAGTCCTAGCAGTTCCAAGTTACTGCTGTTCTGGGAATACCCCTGGGGGGTAATGGTCAGACCTGTAAATCATATTGCAAATTACTGATCCTCTCTTTCCCTTTATATAGATGAATGATGTTCTGCTGTACACGCATCCCCAGAAGGATGGCAAATACCAACTTAAAAACACGTTGGTTGTGTCAGGCATGAAGGTAATGTCTTATCTGCATCATTTGGCAGGGGGGTTGGACTGGATGATCTCTAGAGGTCCTTTCCAACCCCTACAATTTTGTGATTCTGTGATAGACTGGAATTAAAATTGTATAGTGGGCAGTTAGTGCTTTTCTGGTTTGTGTCTTATTTCCAGCTGGTGGCAAGAAGACAGAGGGGGTGGACCAGGAGTCAGAAGGAAAAATAATATTAAGTAATTATGTATCAGATTATCTGTAAGGTTGTGACTTTGTATGACAGCCTTATTCAGACCATTAATGAATAACACAAGTTGAAATCAGTTTCACCACCTGATCATGAAACTGGAGACAGAAAAAGTTTATTATCCCACTTCATACATTTCCCCTTTTCATGTTTCTAGCCAATGCATAGTTGTACTCTGTAATGCATTCACTAGGGCCCTAGGTTGCCACGTTTTAAACACCTACCACTCACAATTTACATAAGCTTTCATTTACCTGTTTTCTACATACCTATTGACTGCTTTCATCAAAAATGTTAATGGATTCTAAAACTTCATAGGGAAATGATGTATAGGGTGATGCTATGTGCAATGATACAGATACAGTGTCTTGGTCAGTAAATTCCATAACTGCAGATTGCAGAAGCTAGATACAATTGCTCTGTTCTTGCAATCTTTCTCTAAGCATCCATTGACAGTAGTTTCTGTACAACAGGAAATCTTGGGCTGGAATGGTCTTTATTTCTTACCTAGTTGACCATTATATACTTCCCACCAAGAATCTTCATAACTATTCTATAGCTGATATGCCAAGTTGTATTTTTATGAAATAAGACTTAGAGTGGCAAATCAGGAGGCTGGGGTTGTAGAAAACATGTAAGACATGAGTTTCTAATCATTAATTTCAGCAAAATGACACCAGGTATGTTGGGGTTTTCTGAAAGGGTGGAAAGCTGATCACCCTGAAGACTTCACAGTCTAAAAATAACTGTAGGTTCCCTGCTAAAGAAGGAATCACCAAAGTGTTCCAATTCTAAGTAGAAAGCAGTTGCAGAACAGATACTTGTCATAATACATTTGAAATAGGGAGTGATTGGTATAATAGATGCTTGTTAATAATATCACATAATTACCATGAAGCCATGTTTCCTTTAAGTCGCTTTTGCTATTGGTAGATGACTGGTATGGTACATGGCAGGAAAAACCTTCAGCTGAGCCGTATATTAGGTCTTTTTGGCTCTTAAAGAACCCGGCTGCAGACAGACATTCATTGATCTGAAGCACTTCACAGTGTATAGTCTGCGTGTCTTATTTCAGTCCTTTACAGAAGGCTTCCACCTGACATGCTCTGACAATTGTCAGACTAAATATCTCCTAAACTCGTCATGTGAAAATTAACCCTGACTGTGTATCATTACCTCTATGGTTGGATTAAATTATTTGTTTTCCCTTTAGAACCAGCACTGTATCAAAATAGAGAACATTCCTCGTTAAATTAGCAATAGAATAGGCAGAAAACCCTGACTCCTCTTTGCATTTAAATATGAAACAGAGGTCTGGGGCATTAGAGATCCCTTTGCATTGAGACTTGTACAGTTTAACTCATGTCCACATTAATGTACATAATATTTGTTTCTAGGTGAGCCGCCCAGTGTCAGAAAAAGCCCAAAATGTCCTGAAGATTGAATGTGATGAATATTGCCTGACACTGTCAGCAAGGTATTGTCTCCAAACTGCCACGGCAGAAGGTGTTGCATTCTAGCTATATCTCTAGATCAGCCTAACCAACATCTAAGTCTTAACTAGTGTTTAATTCTTTTTGAACTTGGGTTTGGTTCATGCTATTGTGACAGTCAATGTCTGAGTGCTTGATTAAACAGCTATGCTATTCATTATAAACGCAAAGCTCATAAACTGTAACTACTTCAATTCATTTAACAAGTAAAGATTAGAACTCAGCTCCTGACAACATCTTCAGGAGAGAGGGAAGAAGAAAATCTCTTTTTAAGAAAACTTGTGTTCTTTCAATTATCTTTCACACTCTTTCCTTTTAACTCCAGGAGTATGTTATATCTGTCTTTCACAATTACACTTTTCTAGCTCATACCACTAGTGTTACAAAATTGCTAGAGAAATAGAAACTAGGTAGTATCATGCAACAGTTATAAAAGCACTTAATAACCAAAATTAAATGTC
The DNA here is from genome assembly GCA_036925125.1 of Oreortyx pictus. Classification (NCBI taxonomy): domain Eukaryota; kingdom Metazoa; phylum Chordata; class Aves; order Galliformes; family Odontophoridae; genus Oreortyx; species Oreortyx pictus. Next base: position 98,364 of record JAUPFR010000015.1, read on the forward strand.
ATTGGCAATGTCATAGGTCTTTCTATTAATAAGACCTTCACTGTTGTATTTGTGTAGTGCTAGTTCTAATTGCAACTGCGAGTCAGTGTATCTACTGTGGTATTACAAACTAATGGCAGAAAGAGACTGTAGCTCATTTTTTTTTTACCCACAGATAGCAGTGTACTGTATTTTTTCATGCTTCTAGTCCAAAAGTATACTGCAAGTTTACCTAGATCTACAGCAGAAAGGTGGATGGGTTGATTTTCAGAAGCAGTTTACAATAAAAGACATGCCCAGGTAGCAGTGGTATTAAAATTAACTCTTAAAGTTTTGAAGACTTTTTTTTATTTGAAGTACTTACTTTACATCATCAGTCCCTAACTACAGCATAGCTGGAAACATAGCAGACTTTCCTGAGCTACACAGTGCAGTGAGTGACAGGGAAGGCACTTTCTTACTCAGAATCAGAATTTGGATCTCCGATCTTCCTAGGAACATCTGCAGTCTGTGGGCAGTGCTCTGATACCTGTCAAAGCCTTTTTGTCTGGTTCCTTTTATAACCAGCAAATGAGAAAATATCTGAGATTTCCTTAGATCTTCATACTCATCACAACCTTCAAAATATGCACACAGTACTTCTGAATTACCTGCTGACAATTACAGAAGTGAGTGAAAAGTGCTTCTCTGTTGTAGAGGAGAAGTAGCTGTTGCATGCCCCCTTTATCCTGGGCAACTGTAGTTGGCAGCTCTAGGAAGACCTTGGGATGCTCTGCTTGCATTGTTATGTCATTCTTCGTCCTTTGTGCTCATGTCAAGTCTGCTTAGTTAGCCTAAATTAAGCATGTGTGACCACTGGGTGCTATGTTTCTTTGGTAGTAAAACAGGATCAGGGCTGAGACTGAAGTGACCCTTCCAATAACAGCTGGACTGAAATTGACACTTATCAGAGCACTGGGATAGGTACCCTTTCTTTTCCTTGTGCTGCTCGTTCTGGGACCAGTCTTCCCTAAGAAAGCAGACATTTCCTCCTCTCCCTTTCTGTGCTGTCTGACAGGGCGATGAGACACCAGTGGGACAGCATGCTCTCCTAACCGTGCTGCTGTACTCACCAAAAGGAGCACTAAAGACACAAAAGTACTACAAGGCTTCAAGCACCCCTGGAGACTGCATTGTTATCATTGGCACTGCAGTGCTCCTGACCTGTGCTGAAGGACAGCTGCTGACAATCACAACTGAGGTCTCAGCGCTTTTACACTTGTAGAAGACAAGGTGAATGTGCACTGAAGAAAGGCAGTAACATTTTGACCAAAGCTCTGAAGTTGCCATAAGTATGTGAGCAAGCAGCACTGCAAAGTCTTTGTATCTCCCACTGAAAAGCTAGGTTCTTGCCTTGCATTAAGCTGATGACATATCTGATCACAGAGTCCTTATGGAGAAGGCTGATACTGCTGTTATACCTTTATTTACATGTCAAAAGTGTGCTTGGACGCAGGGGTAGCCGTCTAGTGCCCTTATGAAACACCAGAGCACTGGGAGAAAGCAGTCAGTATCTCCTCCTTAAGGGGCTAACGCGGAGCAACACAGCCACAAAATCCAGTCCCAGTTCAGTTTTTCGTGTTCCCGGGGTGCCCCCTACTGCACAGGGGAGTGCAGTGGCAGTTTGACCCTCTGCCTAAGGAAGAGTGTATGAGGCAACACGGATAACCGGTAGTTTGGCACAAAGGTTCAGTCGTACTTGGGCTGAAATGTAGCGATGGCAAATCAAAGCCTGAGGTTCTCAGAGGTTCAGCAAAAATTTATCTGAGCCTTCATACAAACAATGAAATAGCTAATTGCGAGGCCATTGCCTCTCTGACTTAATTTATCCTACTTATCAGCAGACAGATATTTTTCACATTTATTAGGTTAATAACCTGTGATTACTGCCTGGAGGTACCTTAGTGGAATGGAGAAAAGGTTAAAGGCATACATTAGGTAATAGGCTTTTACTAGTGGATTTCCCTCTTGTCTGTCTGCATTTCTTCACCAAAGAAGATTTAATTTACATCAGTGTGAAATTTCTCTTTATTTATTATTTAGCACTGGAAAGGGCTTGTTTTGTTTTTCAAATCAGATCATCATTCTCAAGGATTAGGAATTCTCAAAGAATTTTCAAGAATGATAAAGGTTGAAGCCAGGACTGCTTCTTTTAGCGCTTTGCAGGATGGGAATGTGTTTCATTTTGAAAAGACAAGTATTTCCTTCAGGTTTCCCAGAAAGCATAACTTGATTATACTTCTGACAGTAATAAGGACTGATGGGTAGTGTGATTCTTGTTGGAGATTACCTCCTGTTTCATAAGCCCTTGTGATGAACGCAAAAGAAGAAACATTTTATTGTCCAACATTATCTAGGACTGAGCAGTTCATAGCAAAGTCAGAGACTACTTTGGAAAAAAAATTGAGAATGTAGTATCCGCTCAGTCACAATAATAACAATAATCATCCAGCTGAATAAGTGCAACAGTCAGTTTTGTTCATGGCTCTGAAATTACTGGTTCAGTGCACAAGCAAATGAAAACAAATGTTCAGAAAGTGAAGCTTTTCTCATCTGATCCAAAAGCTGCTTGTGTTGGTCCCTGATGTACACGGTATTAACTGCTCTGCTGTATTTCACTCCACAGCTCTTGCTTGGAAAGGGATGACTGGTACAGCTGCATCAGCAGACATATCCCAGATGACTACAAAGCTCGCAATACTTCCACTTTCCACAGCAACGTGGAGGTAAGAGGAAGCCAAATATTTCAGTGCTTGAAGGGGAAAAAAAGAGAGCAAGAGGGAAGAGAACAGAAGACAGTGAAATGGGAAGGGAAAAAGCTATGACATTCTAAAAAGTGGAGTTATTTTGGTCAGGATATCCTTAGTAATTCCATTAAAATCAGAATTCCAAGCCTAGATTACAAAGTTTATTACAGTGCATGACTTTAGAGACCACCTCTGAAATGTTAATCACACTCTGTATTCTGTGGTCTTTACTTAAATACAAGCTCACCTGGAGGAAAACTAGCAAAATCTGTTCCTAATGTTCCTAAATAGTATCTTGAATGTTCTAAAAATAGGTACAAATTCTTGTGGTTTCAGATGGAATGGAGTTGATTTTCTCCATAGTAGCTGGTATGATTCTGCATTTTGACTTTTAGAGAAAAATGATGTTGATAACATGTGCTATTTTAGTTGATGCTGAGCTGTGCTGAACACAGCTAAGGTCATTTCAGCTTCTCTTACTGTACTGCCAGAGGGAACTGGGGGTGCACAAGAAGCTAGGAGGACAGAACAAGGTCAGCTGACATAATCCAGTCAATGGGATGTTCCATCCCATATGATATCATGTGAAAAAAACTATAAAACTGGGGGAAGTTGGCTGGGCATTGTTCAGCAGGTGGGGAGTGATGGCATTGTGCACGCTGCACATACATGTGCATAAAACTGGTATCAGTTTCATACTGACTGTGGCTCCATAGGCTTAGAACACAGGCAAAGACACCTGCACAACCCCAGTCCTGTACATTCCTAGAAACAGGATTAGTAAATAGATTCACTTTAGTTGCTTCCATATATCCCAGTCAGCCATGGAAAGCATGGATCAGGTTCAGACTGTGTGGGAATTCCTCTTTGCGCACATCATGGTTTGCATTGGAAAATAAAATAACTTTTTACTGGTTTTTGGTACTTTTGTCTTCCTCATTCATAAAAGTTCCCAAGGTGTAATGAATTAATAAGCTCAGCTACTTTGCTGTCGAAAACTGTGGAGCTACTGAGATTTTTAGGGTTAGTATTTCAGAAACTGATAAGAAAAGGATGGCTTTGACTCATGACCTTACCTGCAATTTGCATTAGCAGTGAATAAGATCCTTGCCTCATGTGGGAAGATTGTCAGTGACTGACCAATAACAGATCAACATCATTGCTGCCTGGTTTTCACAGCAACTTATAATGACAGCCATAGACTTTCAGTGCTGAATCACCTGCTGAAGCACTCAGAATCTGTATATCACTGCACCTATATCTCACTGCATTAAGAACTGAAAAACTGGGTGGATGCTTCTTGATTTGTTCTTGTTTGATTTTAAGTTACGGGAAAGGTTTGGAATACCCTTGGGTGAGAGGCCTCCTACTTTGGTACCCGTATCCCATGTTATGATGTGCATGAACTGTGGCTGTGACTTTACCCTCACTTTGAGGCGACATCATTGCCATGCCTGTGGGAAGGTAAGAGCTGTATGAGCTCCTCAGGGAGGCTTTATTCACACTACTAAGATGCTGGCTACCACTACTGTAATTTCTGCAAGTGTGCTGCAATATTGAGACCAGACTTTCTGCAGAAACTGTAAATGCATTGCTATATTAGGTAGTTACATTTCTAATGACTGGTGTGTGACTAAATTCTCTGCGTGATTCTGGTTGCCTTAGAACAGTGTAAATCTGCAGTAACTATAGTTCAATCAGAAGCTTTACCTTGACAGACAGAGATGTAGCAAAAGTTGTATCTGCTCCACTGTCTATTCGTCTCTCCTAAACAACTCGGAGGATTTGTTTTATATGTGCATATATATAAATTAAAATGATACCTAAGTGCAACTCTCCTTTCCGGAGCAGATTGTATGTCGAAACTGTTCAAGAAACAAGTACCCTATGAAGTACCTCAGAGATCAAGCAGCCAAAGTCTGTGATAGCTGCTATGTGGAACTGAAGAAAAGAGGTAATGTTCCTCCATTCTTGGCAAACTTGACAAGCCTACTGTCTGAATAATGGAGATGGTTTTAGGACCTGCCTTATTATGTTGACCTTTGTAACAGGATTTCTCATTTCAACCACAATTCATGTATCCTGAGGTCCCAAACTGTAAGGCAGCTGAAATTGTTTTAGCAAGCCAAGTTCTCTGGAGGGTTTCTTTGGCCTTTTGCTAAGCCAGAGTAACAGCAAGCAGTGTGAGATGTAAAGCCTCAGAGCTGATCACCGTTCCCTGTCATTTCTAGTGAATAATCCATCAAAGGAAAACAGTGGCTCTGCTGCACCTCACTCTGTCCTCATCCTTGTTGCTTTTACAACAAGGACTGCTGAAAAGGACTGCCACTAGGAGCTTTTCCACTTGGAAAGTTAATCTGGAAACAGATGAAAGCAGAAATTCATTAACGGTAGAGCTACTGCCTAACTAGAACTGTATTATTGTCACACTGTGAGTCCATGTTTTAATTTAAATTCACACCCACATCAAAGATAAACTGGGAGGTGAGAGATTTACATATATAATTGTGGGAAACAGCTCCATATCCAGGTGGAGGCCAGTGATGAGTGGTGTCCCACACGTGTGTGTCTTGAGACTGGTGCTCTTCAACATCTTTATCAGTGTGACTGAGTGCATTCTCAGCAAGTTTACTGATGACTCCATGCTAATGTGATTTGAAGGAAAAAGCTTAAATAAAAACCAGCTATGGTGGAGGCAGCCTGTTTCCATATTTGTTTGCATTAGTGTAGCATTTATCTCTTACCCCTTGTATGACATATACCAATTCATCCATTTCTCCCTTCCCTTCTGCATTTTCTCAATCTTACAGAGCGACCACTAAGTGTGAGCTTCCCTCCAACTTCATCCAGGTGTTCAAGCAGTGCCTTCTCCGTTGTCTTCCATAATATCCATTACTCATCTTTCAAGAAACAGAAGAAGATCCCATCAGCTCTTACAGAGGTAGGATCAAGTTGGCTGCGAAAGGCAAGGAACTGTTGAGAACTGCATGCTGAGATTTCAGCATCTGGGTTTATAATTTATTCTGCAAGCAGTGGGCTCTTCCCATGTTCATGCAATTATTTTTTCTATTCTTCATGCCAGTGTTTCAGACATAAAGTACTCTAAGCTCTGGATGCAGCCCAGAAACTTCTTCAGCCCACTAAGAAATCCACATTAGAGCAGCTTGCTTACATTTCCTCATCAACCTGTACCATCTTCAGAAAAGACCAGCTCATGGCATTAGCTGGTACAAGAAGGCAGGTCATGGCCTTCACAAGTATCAATGGAGCACAATTTGCTGTTGCGTAGTTACTTTTTATGATAAGAACCTTACTAATGAAATGAAACTGGCGAGACCCTTATGTCTTACAATGGCATTATCTGTAACTTTTTCTCATTTGCTTTAGTCAGGATCTGGAATGCTTTTGTTCTGCTACAAAATACTGTCGTGATACTGCTCAGTCTTCTATGTTGTCAAAAAGGCTGGTTTTGAATCTCTGGCATTCTTTTCTAATTTGATATCCTTGCAGTTTACTACTGCAATTAATGAGGTGTACTGCATGCTGTATTTGTGTTTGTGTAGAGTACCCTCTAACCAAAATGTGGATCTTTAAGGTCATTAATGAATGAGGTCTAGGAATAGGTTTGTGAGAGGGGTAACTTTCCTCAGAAATACTATTTTTCAAATGAAATCAAGTCATAGTCAAGTTATTAACATAAATTAATATAAAAATATTGCAAAGTCCAAAATATAACCACATCTTAAAGGTGCTCAGACAAAGGACTGTTCTCCCCTACTGAAAGCATGATTTTTTTTTAATATGTCACCTCACCCTCCAAAAAGAGCTGGGAAGAGAGACAAGTTCAGCTTCTCAGAATATAACAGTAACAATTACATTGAATGTTTTTCATGTGTTATCAAGAACAAAGTTTAACATCTTCAAAAGTAAAACAAAAACAAAAAACCAAACAGAAATAAGCATGGTATTACTTTCTCAAAGTAAAAGTGCATATCAGGAGGAAAACAACCTCTGCTGTCATAAATTCAGATTTCTCCCACTCTCCTTCAGGTGGCAGCCTCAGAAGAGGGAGCTACCATCAGTGGCTACCTCACCAGATGTAAGAAAGGCAAAAGACACTGGAAGAAACGCTGGTTTGTTATCAAAGGCAAAGTTCTCTACACCTACACAGCAAATGAGGTACTGTGCAATCTAACTTAAAACAGTTTCTTAACTGAATTTTATCCCGTATGGTCTGCAGTCAGCAGAAGATATAAATGATGGTTCTCGTAGCAAACTGCCTCTGAGAACTGATTCTAATAGACACAGCCCTTAAGCAGTAACCTTTGGCTGAAGGGCTCAGCCACATCCCTGGGTGCACCTCAACAACCTCTTTGCAAACTGCCCTTCATTATTGATTATTATTATTATTATTATTTTGATGGTCATGTTTTTATATACTGTCAATCTGAGCCTAGGTATTTACATGAAACCTGAAGGTAATTGCCAGATTTTTTTTTTTTTTTGTAGATATATGGTGCTGTAATACTTTTCTGCTGGGGAGAAGAGTCTTGTATGTGCAAATAAGGCACTTATCCTAGAAGTATCAACAGGGAAATACAGGATAGTCTGCAGAGCTAAGAATACTGCTTTTTGTATTGACCTGTAGGCTTCTTCTCATAGCTGAGGAGGCTGGCTTTCCAATAGGCTATTTTTATCTATTTTTTTCTTATCCCAGTCCCTTTTCACATTTTTATTCCTTCTCCAGTTGAATAGCTGCAGTGCTGATAAACTTGAAGTAATTGCAATACAAGGAACAGTTAGAACTGACAGATTTTGCAAGCAGAACCATCAGTTCAGCAGAAGAATCATACTACTGCTTTTGCAGCCCACAGAGTGTTTCTACCATGATTGTTCTCCAGGAAGAGCCCATAAACTGACAGAAGCTTCGCACTGATTTTTGGTTCACTTGTTTGCTTTCAGGACAAAGTTGCCACAGAAAGTTTGCCTTTGTTGGGTTTCACTGTTGCCCCAGAAAAGGAGGAAGGATGCATGGATACAGTTTTCCATCTCTATCACAAGCAAACTCTGTTTTATAGCTTCCGAGCAGATGACAGCTATTCAGCACAGAGGTAAGGGAACAGGCTTCCACGCTAGCAAGCCTCCAAGTCCAAAAGCTTACATAGGGTTCTTCCTCTCCTTTGCTTCAGATGTGTACACATCTGAATGCATCTATGCAGAGGAAAAACAAACAGCTCTCAGAGTGTTAACTAAGCCCAATTGCATGCAACTGCCCTTAGTGATGAAAAATCTACCTCCTTTCACTCCTTAGTTTAGATGGAAAGAAGGCTGAGCCTCAAGAATCATAGTTTTCCAGTCAAATGTGATTTTCATATGGGATCTTCTCTGGTTTGTGTTCTGTTCGTTCACCTATTAGTTTGCTCATCAAAAAATAATTGTTCAGATTTCAGTTTATTGCTACTCTACTCCTTCCACATAGTAAAGTAATTATGAAACTTGTAATAAAAGTGGCAGTGCCTCAAGGCACGCAGGAAGGAAATTCGTAGCTATGGGGAGTTTTCTTGCTTTTAAACGTAATTCAGTGGTTTCATATTTCATATTCTAATCACAAAACCACAGCTGCTTATTAGAACTAGGATGGGAAATACAGTCATTTTCAGACTTTATGTAATTAAAATACATATTTTTTCAAAAGAAACAATTTGATATGTACCACTCTTTCTTTCCTGCCCTTTTTAGGTGGATTGAAGCCATGGAAGAAGCATCTATATTATAGCAGCTATCACTCAATGGACTTAAAAATCTGAGAATTAGCATTCTGTCCAATCCAAGCAATCCTTTTATTTACAGAAGTGAACGGTGTATTTCAGGCAAACCGGCTACAACACTGGATATGAACTGTTTCCAGATTGCTGTCTGTTTCCTTCCTCCCCTTCCTTTTACTTTTTTTTTTCTTTCCCAAAAGAAAACTTTAAAATAGGGAATATTTATGTTGACATTTATGCCTGTGCAATTTCAACCTGTGCTATAAGCTTCTCTTATGATCCCATGCTAAGCTAAATTTAACATTAAGGAAAAATGAAAGCCATGGAAGTACTGACTACAGTAAGCAACAGGGTCCCTTTTACTTACTGTAGAGCACTATCATATTCCACTGGATTGGTTTTGGTGTCTACCATGAAATCTGAAACAGTGTAGTAAAATAACAAATAGTCATTTAAAGCACTTTATAATTTTCATACAACTGCAGTTTAATCTTCTCATATTTCCAGATAGTTTGGTGGACTGATTTATTATTCATCCACTACCAAATGCCAGCATGAAATTACACCCAGCATATGCTAAATTGTTTCTACAGAAAAGGAACAAACAAAAATATTCAGTTTACGCAGTCTACCAACATTGCACTAGCTATGATCCAGGATAATTACTATCCCTTTATAAGTTGACACAAATCACTGTATAACTTATTTTAAAGTGTTTTCTTTCATATCACTACAGTATTTTGAAATGCACTATAGTTCCTCTGCTGTCCAGATGTAGAAAAGTATCATGTCACCCTGAATACCATGTCAGATTCAAACCCAAAGGATATTTTTAATTTATTATAAACCTACAGACAATTTTTTATTTAACATTAATCTCCCTGACAGAATTAAGATTTGTATCATTTATTTAAATATCTATTTTCAGTCCTCCAGATGTTCCTGCTGTTGTTATGAACAATGTCATCAAAAGTTTAATCCATACAACAAATGCATCATTTGAAATATGCTGGTGGGGTGAAATGCACTTGTCTGAACCTTCTCTAGTAAGAGTGATTTGGAACTCCTCTAGCTAAATGCATCTTACTACACTCCAGAGCTGGACTCTCAGCAGCCAAGTGACAGTATGACTTCAGATGTGTACTCCAGCTGAAGATGCCAGAATCTGGAGTTTTGGTTTCTGTTACTTTTTTTTTTTTTTGGTTGGTTGGTTGTTGTTTAAAGAAGGTTGAGAAGTGATGTTATAATCATTGCAATAAAATCATTTTGTGTTCCATGTTTGTCATAAAACTTGAGTGCAAATAGAATGGCAATTATGATTAAAATATAACTTTCTACAAAAATAAAATGCTCAAGAATTTTTTTATGTTAAAATATATTATGGGGCACAGGGAGGGAAAGAAACTTCACTACCTTCATTTTCATTTCTTCAGTAAGCTTAACAGATACCTCAATTTCTGATTAACAAACTATCTAGTTTTCTGTATTTCTGAAGGTCTGTAATGTGTCCAAATGATAAATGTAGTTCAGTTTATCACCTAGAAAAACAAGCTTAAAAACAAACACAAGTCTACCACTGAATAAAAACATACTTCTTTTGTTTGGGGGCTTCTTTGTTATGGTATATCTGAGTCTGGTAGTTTCCTAAAACACAGATTGTCATATACAAACAGAAATCAAGTATCTCTCATGTTAGAACTTCATCCTTGTTACTGATAGATACACGTAGTAAGATTTCTAACTGTGATCCCAAACAAAAAAAGTCTGCATCACAGAACAACAGCATTTTGAAGATTTAGGTGCTGATGTCTTGTGACTATTGTATAAAGTTTTTCTCAGTAATAAACTGGAAATGAATATACAAAAATATTTTGTTGTTAAAAAAAAAAAGTTACAGTGCGTTTAAGTCTGATATAACGTGGAAAAAATAAAAGAGCAAAACATGACTGCAGTTCTACAGGCTTTACGTTATTTTTACCTTAACTCCAATTCATTAACGGATGCATGGGTATTATCCAATTTTCTAACAAACTGAGAGCACTGATCAGGAGACAGCAGTTGTGGCCTTCTGGTAAGACAGGGCTTAGATGGTAGCAAAGAACATGTGCTTCAATCCACACTACATTTAAACTTGTTGAGCCAGACTACCTGTCAACACTACTTCAGTTACAAACAGTCTTAATGTATCACAAAAAAAGAAAGTAAACAATATACATAAAAAGAAAATGCCTTTATATTTTCAATTTGATTAAATCTAATTTGAGTAAAGCAAAGCACCAACGACAAACACTTGTCTTCAGAGCTAATTCAGTAATCACTTTTTATAGGTTTAACATTAAAATAGAGGTTTTTGGATAGTTCATTCCAACGACTTGCAAGTAGCTCGGTCATATTTCCTTCTAACATGTACCAAGCCTCGCTTTCTCCAAAAAAAAAAAAAAAAAATCCACAAATTTGTAAGTATTAAAAAAAATAGATATCTGATTATGCACAGTGTACTAGCTAATCAGTCAATAGTTCAGACGCAAACTGTATATTATTTCAGTGTGTTTTTGTTTATTCTGCCAACATTAAATTGATTAAGTTATCTACAATCAGTATTTAGAGCTGTATTACAGTACACGCCTATTTAAAATCCATTTTTTATACAGCTATCATAACACTTTGTTTTGGAAAAATGATAAATCATACAGCAGAGCTGGAGTGCTCCAACATGACAAGATTCCATGCCATTGTAACCAAGTACTGCTGGTCAAGAAAGCCCTGGGGCTACCACCCTTCCTGAGCTGATGGTGGACTGCATTTAGGATGGAAGAAAGCACAAAGCTACAAACATACACTGGGCTTTTCAGTCAAATTATCAATTTAAAAGACAGCCTGTGGTCAAAGAATCTGCTCCACAACTCATTATTCCTGATTCACAACTAGGAAAATACAATCCTACCCTAAAATCTAACTTCACAAATCACGGTACTGTGAGGACAGTGAAAATTACTAATAGAAGTATATTCCCCTCACGCTCCTGAAAAAAAGTGTTTACACTTTAAAATTACACTTTGTGGAGGAAAAAAAAAATAAGCAATTGTGTTTAGTCTTCTTTTGGAGGAATGTATATATCCACATTTTGGAAAATATAAACTCCTGCCTTCAGGAGTTACTATCACTTCCCATCTTCCAGCTTTACTGTTTGCCTTAAACACTCAAGTCCTTAATCAGACATAAAATAAACCTACTAGAAGTACGACAATTAAGCCAGGTAATTGCGATAAGTGTAGGTTAAAAAAACACTACAAACGTAACAGAAATGGTCCCACATTCACGTTCAACAGCCAGAGACAACGAGCCCCTAAAAGCACCCCGCTGTATACTGCAAAAAAGCCTGACAACACCGGCAGCCACATTCGGAAGCAGAACAATCTCCACATCCAGCTCCACTATGTGAACCGCCACCAGCGACAACAGGCAGATAAAACTAAACCAAAATTCAAGACTATTTAAGAGCGGCCTCAGAGCACCGAACGTTTCTGAGTTAGCATCTTGGCTCAATGCACACGCACGCCACACGCCGGACACGGCCACGAGCGCCACCTACCGCGTGCGCGCGTGGAAGGCCGCTCCAGCCGCCACCGCGCCGGCTGCGGCCCGGCTCCGCTCGTCGGAGCGTTGGCGCGAACGCTCCAAGCGGCTCAGGTAGCCCCGCCCCCCCCGTCGCCACCCTCGGCCCCGCCCCACGAGAGGATGGAGGGGGCCGCGGCCGGCGTGGTGCCGGGAAGAGGAAGCGCTGGAACGCTCCCGGGCGGCGGCGGCAGGCGGGGTCACGAACTCTGACCTTTCGCAAGGCCCTGAAAAATAACACAGAACCCCCCCCCCACCCCCCCCCAACACACACACACGCTCACCCCTCCAAATAACACAGTGCCACCCCTTCTACCCCTCCGCGGACCCCGTTAAGCTTCCACTGCCGCCGCCCCTCGTGGGTTGGGGGGGGGGGGGGGGGGAGCTTGGGCCTCCGCTGGGCACCGCCACCACCGCCGGCCCGCTGGGCCCGGGACACCGCCGGGGCACGTTTGGCGCCAATTCCTGAGGTAAAAATCGTTTTTTTCTTTAATGGAGACGGCTTCTTCGTCGCGACGGGGACTAGGGAGGGGGAGCCGGGATCCCGTTCGGGGAGGCGGGGGCACCAGAACTCCCTAAGTCGCCGCGCGGCGGTGCCGCAGGCCGGCCCGCAGCTCCCGGGGTGACGATATCCGCGCTGGGATATGGGCGCCGCGAGGCCGGGGCCGGTCCGGTGTCAGTGAGAGCCGTCCGCCGCCTCGGGGCCGCTGGGACCGCGGTCGTGGCGATGCCGAGCGCGAAAGACGGATGGAGAGGGAAGATGGAGTCTGAGCGGGCGGAGGCGGCGGCGTGAACCCGACCCTTTTACCTTTGCCACCGGGAGGGCGGAGGGGAGGGGGCGGTGGGTACTTTGCATACGGGGCCGAGGCCGCCGCCATCTTACCGGCTGCCGCCCCGGCGCCGCGCGCGGTACTCCCTTAGCTCCGCACAAGGGGATACCAGAGGGGAGGGGGCCTAATGGCGGCGGCGGCCGCTGCCCCGCCTGGGATTTGGCCGCCTGCCAGCGCGGCCATCTTGCGCGTATTCGGGTCCCTCGGGTGTTTTCCCTCATGCTCGAGGGGAGGTGCCAGCTGCGTGACGGGCGGTGCTAGCGGCCAATGGGCAGCGCGGGTAGGAGCGCTGCGTCCTCCATGAGGTCATCGCCCGTGACGGGGCGGGGAGGAGGAGTGCGGCCGTCGGGCTCCGTCTGCGCAGGGAAGCTCAGTGATAGGATGAAGAGCCAAGGGGCGGTATTGCCAGTGGGCAGTGTGGAGGCCGAGGCCGTCCGTTCCCGGGCGTGCAGCTCGTCGGAGGCGTTTGAATTTGTTAATTTTTGTCATAGGCATTGTCGTAAGGATTTGTGCTGCCTTCCTGTTACCGCTCTTAGTGTAACACGGGTTCGCAGCAGAGCCTCGCTTGCCGGCTTCTCTTTCCCGTCTTCTGGTCCAGGATTTCGCTGGAGAGATGCCGAGCTGCTGCTGGGTCGGGCATGCAGCGTGAAGAAGGCAGCCTCACTGAATAGTTGGAAAACGTTTCAGGCAGCTAAATTGAGCCTCTCTGTGTCAAACTTGTAGGACTGTCCCCATAAAACATTCAATGGAGCGTGCAGGTTTATTCGAGATGGGTTGCCTCAGTTGCAGACCAAGTTTTGTCTCGTGTTTTGGACAGGAGGTCTATGTATGCTCAGGTGGTTGCCGTCCTGTTATATTGGAATTGTTTTTCTGGTGCTCTTGTGGTTTTGTTTTTTGTTTTGTTTGTTTTTGTTTTCCTATTTTTGTGTTCGGCCTTTTTTGTTGATCTGGGGAATTTTATTTTTCTTCATGAGGTCTGCTGCTGACGGGTTTTTCTGGGCAGCAGATTCTGCTGTTTGTGTTGCTCACTCAAGAATCACGTTCTTAACAAGCTTACAAGCGTAGTCCCTGAGCTTCCAGTTGAATTTGTTTTGATAGCCTCCGCTTTATGGAAGGGCTGAAAACGCAAAGAATCTTGGTGGATATGAACGTTAACAGCAAATTTGTTGAGAGACTTATCACAGGAAAAACTTGATGAAATCTCAAAAGATATCCTTAGGAACAAAATCTCATCATCATCATCTTAAAGAACTGAGAAAACATGCGTGTGTTGTGATTTTTTTTTTTAATTGACTTTATAAAAATAATAATTCTAAAACTCGACAACAATGAAAGGGAATTACTGAACGATTTGGGGAACTTGCAGAGTTAAATAAGCTTGGAGGAAATGGTAAAATGAAAAGGTGTATGAGAAAGTAGCATTAATATGATTTACACATAGGGTGTCTCAGTTTTACTAATAAGGTGTTAGGAGCAGTCTTCCACTTACATATGCACAAACATTTACACACTTGATTTTCCATAGTAGAATTTAATCTTTAATCAATTGTAAAATTTTAAACAACATTAGCTTTGTAAAAGTTGAGTTTTGAGAGAGGGTGTTGTGCTGGAGATGTGAATGTCTCACAACGTTTCTATTAAGTGCTTTGCTATGTTTGTTTTTCTTTAACTTCATGTGAAATGACTGCTTTGCAAGTACCCACAGAAGGTTTTCAATGAAATGTCAAATGTGCTGCTATTCAGGAGTGTATTTTCGTTACCTACACCTGGGTCGTAAAATGAACTCTGGCTTTGTAATAAGAACGTCAGTGCATGAATTTGAAATCTTAATTAAATTTAACTTTGAGGAAACAGCCCTTATAAGAATCATTAATAAGGTATAGGAAATATTTATTCTTATTTCTTCTGTTTGATCTTTTAACCATTGGAAGCATTGGAATGACTTAATAAAAGTTTACTCAAACACGGTTCTCAGATTACTGTTTCCTTGTCCAGGGCATAATCAGCCACAATTTATCTGCAGAGTTTCCCATCCCTTGACTTCAGTAGAGTACTTAAAAGGCCTGTGAATTCTACAGACTGCATTGATTGTTGATGCTTAAACCAGTCCTTTCTCCGTTATAAAATTAGTACTTTATGCTTGCTGCTTAAACAATAGAGTAAAAAAATTGTATGAGAAGCGTTATAAAGTAGAATAACTGCGCCAATAATATCAGAATTCAGCTTTTTGAATACTTTATGTCCTGTGTGCATGTACTGCACATACACATGCATATACACTCACACGTGCACACTGTATCTATTTTTCAGATAGATGAAATAGTATCGTAAATTCTTAAGTCGTATCAGAGACTTGTTTAATAGTAAGGAAAAAAAAGTAACCAAACTTCTGCCTGATGGAAGTTGCTGACATCTTTCTCAAACAGGTTTTCTAATGATCTTGCTTCGCCATGGCAACCAATACGGAGGTGCTGGCTCAGCAGGTAATGGAGACTCCTCAGGTGGCTGAGGTGAGTGAAGAAGATACCACAGCGATTGGCATGTGAGCCTCTGAGAGGAAAGCTATTTAAGATTGTCTTTGCTGTTTCCTGTTTATAATAAATAGAGCAGATCCTCATAGGACAGTTCTGCTTTATGCCTGGGGACATATAAACCAGTGCAACTGGTGATATGTGGTCTGTTTCATTCCAGTGACCTCCCTATCAGGAATGAAAGTGGGAAGTTCACCATTAACTGCAGAGATGCTTGTCTGTATTATGAATTGTTTAGAAGAGTAAAATAAAAAAGTCTTTTTATGATTTGATGCTAAACTTATTTTGATTGTGAAAAGTTTCTGCTCTTCTATTGAGTTACCATCTATGTCCCAAGTTTGAAGTTACTTGCTTTACTTCTGTACCATACTGAATTTACGGTAGGGTGGTTGACTGAAATCAGGCTTTATATTTCATATCTCTGTATATGAGATAACACTTTATGTAGATTTTTGTGCTTGCTATTAAGTGATGCCTTTGAATTCACTGAACTTGGATATTCAACAGGTAAAATGTCTCAATCAACTTGTAAACATTCAAACTGTGTGTATTCATGGCTAAAGAAGAGAAGTAATTTGTCTTTCAGTTTGCTAACTGTAGTCTTTTTTTGTCTTTTTTATTTTTTTAAATTATTTTGTTTAATATCTTTCAAAGTTATTACGGTTTAACCGTGAGATTTTATTAACCATGTGATTTCATAAATAATGAATGGCAAATACAAATACGCGTAGAGACTTAAGTGGACAAGACCACTTTTCAGACATTGCTTTTTGTTAGTTATTTTTGTTTTTTAACCTATTGAACTAAGATTATGCCTTGATATTAATTAGAATTATCAATTCAAGAATAAGCTGTACATGGTAAATGTACCTCATGTTTTCTAAAATGGATTAGAAATTTTTCATGGCATTTTTTCGTTAAAAATTTGGATTCTTTTGAAGTACATAATAACAGTTAAGATGCTACAGCATGAAAAAAGGTCTGCCAAGTAGTCTGGAAATGATGTCTAAGGCATAGCTTTAAGAAAAAAACAACTATGATTTCACAGTGAAAACTGACAAGTGATTGTCACTCAGATTTGCTGTATCAGATATCAATTTAGCAAACACATTTCTTTATTTGTTTGAAGAAAAAACCTTTTCCAAAACAACTTGGGAAAAAAAAAGCCTGTAATGGAAATACTGCAAACCATAAACTGTTTTGGTAGAACTTGACATCTTTAATCACATCTTCGACACATAAAATATGTGACATTTGTAATTCCTCGTGCAGGAAATGCACCGTGGTAACATAGTGTGATGGTTGTATCTTGCCACTGGAGAGATCGCTTCATCCCAAGAATTTATGAAGCTCTGTGATTTCTTCCTAGCCGGTGGGTAAATAGAGGGCTTCATCTCTTTACAGTATTCAACTCCTCCTTAAATTATACACCTGTTTGGCGCATAACCCCATGAAAACTTTTTTCATGGAAAAGCAGTTGCTAGCAGCATTGTCTCACTGAGAGTTAATTGATGTTGCCTATAAATTTTGAATTTTTTTTTCTGTATGAATGAACTGGATGTCTTTAATACAACAAAATACATTACTGATTTTCTTCAAGTGTACCGTGTCTGTGCTCACTGATCACAGTAGAAAATGTAGCATAAAACTTGGTATTAGCCTTAGGTGAGTGACTTTTTGGAATATTACAAAATTAAATGAAAGGAAGAGAGTTATTAATGATGTACTGAATTTTATGTTATGAATGTTCAGAGACAAGTTGCAAGCAAGATAACTTAATATTCTTTCAGCTATATCTGCAGCTGTTTTTCAATATAGTTGTCGCATACATTGTGAATGCCTGCGTGGAAGACGACAATGCCAAGCACCAAATCAGATTGCTGTGCAAGTAGGCTATATGTTGTTTTTTCTTGAGCAACAGTTAGTCATGTTTGCTTTCCATTGTACTGTGCCTGCACCACAGGAGTTACTGAGCAGTCTCCATTGTTTGTGTTTTTGTACTGATTGTATTTTTATGGGCTTTGTAAAATTGTCCTTTTAATGGTTTCAGATGGTTTCCACTGCTTTTGATTTCTTTAGCAGTGTTGCTTTTTGTGTTTTTCCAATTGTATGTTTCTGAAGAGATTTTGTGAGTGAGTTCCATTTTTAGTGTATGCATGTGATTGCAGAGGAGAGAGCAGCTTGGGGATTCAGAGGGAATTTTAGGAATTCTTCCTCAGTGTGCTGAGGAGCAGCAGTAGCAATGCTGCGAATTGAGTTGAATAAGGTTTCAGTATATTGTAAGAGTTAAAACGCAAAATAAACCCATTTATATTCATTGTTTTATTGTCGGTGGCAGACATTTTCTCATTCTGGAAGAATTCTCAAAGTGATACTTTGATGCCAAGTTTTCTCAAA
This sequence comes from Oreortyx pictus, assembly GCA_036925125.1. Classification (NCBI taxonomy): domain Eukaryota; kingdom Metazoa; phylum Chordata; class Aves; order Galliformes; family Odontophoridae; genus Oreortyx; species Oreortyx pictus. Next base: position 116,267 of record JAUPFR010000015.1, read on the forward strand.
CGATTCTTGCTTCAAATGCAACTGTTCTTAAATCACTTCTGAAGTGTATACCAAGTCAGCCTGAAAGGTATCTCATGCAGAGTTCAGATTAGAGAAGTGAGACCCTATGGATTCAGATACACCACCAGATGTCACAGTCTCTGGTGTAATACCGGTCTGCCAAAGGGGTTAATGTCAGACTCAGTGTGAGATTCTTTGTGATGCAGATAAGATGAAAATTGCAGCTTTTATGGTGGCGTTTGAATTCATATGGCCCATACAGGGTTTTGCAGCAGAGTCAGCCTGTTAGGGCAATAAAACTGGAAATGATGGTTCTGAATTTTGTCATTCCACAAAGGGCCCAAATGGTCAGGACAGGACATTCCAAAGGATAATATTGAAACTGTTGTAAGATACAAACATATTCATTTCATGGATGTGAGAAATATTTCATGCTTCCAGGCAGCGTGTTCATTTTTTCAGGAAGACCTGATATTAACTTAATAGCTATAGACATTTATTAGGAAGAAGGTCCATAAAAATATTACATCAAAAAAATTAACTTTTTAAACTGTAAAAATTGGATAGTGTATCTTTAATTCAAATTCTTTTTAACTTCAATTAGATAAGATTTGTAGGAAGTTTCTGAGTACACTTGAATGTATTTGGTCTATAATTGTTTTATCTAAGCCCTACTTTAATTTCTGTTTTTTTGTTTTGTTTTTTTTCTATAATACTAATAATACCTCTGAAATTGCTTCTCACTTAGTGTGATGTGACCCGGATATTCAAACAACACTCTTAAGAGTTTTAGTGGCATACATCTGAGAAATTTTCTACTTAAGCTGTAAAATTTACAGCCTTTAGTGAAAGTATGAATTCAAAAATTCTTCTACTGTGTGGTGTACTGATTTGTTCCCTGGATGTACTTGTTAGATAACTTTATTGTCCATGTAGTAGTAGGGGAGTAAACTATAGGAAGTACTAAAAATTTGATCAGTAAGTACAGAAGTGTTTTTTTTATTACGTGTGTTCATGCAAACATACACCTAAACACATAAATGTGTATGTAAATAAAAACTAGGCAAGCAAGTTTGGTAAATTGGTAAACAACTGATTAGCAAGGCTGTGAAGAAACCTTTGTTATTTCAAAGGCTGGAGAAACTTTGTTTCAAACTACTGAACTTGTGCGAATGCAGGCAAACATAAAGCATTAATGATTACAACTAAAATGTTGAATGTGAGCTACTTTTTTTTTTTTTGAAAAAAAAATATAAAAGTATATATACTTACATATAAATTATTATGTGTTGTATATATACAATGCACAAAACAACAACAAGTAGATAAATTGAAGAGAAGAAACCGTATTTATTTTGCCATTCTTAAAAATGCATCTTGTTGTCAAATACTTGTATTTTAGGCTAGCAGTGCAAAATGTGAAGTAGTTACATATGTTTCTACGTGTATTTTTTTTATTTTCTGAGGTTTGTGCAGATTCTTAGTGGTGTGTTTAATGCATACAATTATTAGTTAATTCGTAAACAGACTTCTGATAATTTTGTTAGGTGCATGTTACTTTGGGAGCTCAGATGAATGAAATTCTGTACTGAGTGGTCCAAAGCAGGCAGTTCTCCAGGCCTTGCCAGTTTGCTTCAGCTTCACCTTCCAGTGGTACATATTTGCCATCCTTCATAGGATTGTTTTCTTCTCCCAGTCTGTCTACTTGTATGTAGTGTTTCCAGTGTGAATTCTGAAGTGGAAAAATCGATGGTATTCTTACAAACTTTTAAGGGAGTTGCATAAATCCTGAGATGTTTTAATCGATAACAGATTCACAGCACTAACCAATCCTGAATACTACCCTTGAGAGATGTTGAGCCTTTTTAAGTCCTAAATTTATATTTAATATTGATGGCTTCTTCTTTCTCCCCCCCCAACTCCTTCAAGCTAATACCATCTAATTCTGTAGTCAGAGAATTGTAGGGGTTGGAAGGGACCTCTACATAGAGTCCAACTACCCTGATAAAGCTGGTTCCCTACAGCAGGAAGAAAAGACTCCACAAACTCTCTGGGCAGCCTGTTCCAGTGCTCTGTCACTCTGATGGTAAACTTCCTTGCATTAAGATGGAACTTTGTGTGTTTCAGTTTCTGCTTGTTGCCCCTTGTTCTGTTGCTCCTTGCCATCAAAATGTCTCACCCCGTTATCTTACTAACAGTGATGAGAACCCCTCTCAGCCTTCTCTTCTCCAGTCTGAAGGGTCCCAGGTGTCTCAGCCTTTTGTGATATATATATACACACACACACATATAAAATCTCTATGTACAGTAGCAAAAAATCCAGTATAAGATAGGTCCTAGTCTTCTTCAGGCACATGCAAGAGATGTCATTATAAGAATGCACGTAATGTTTCCAGTAAGTGAAATACAACAACAAAAAATCAGGTTTTAAGCAGAATGGTAGATATCTGAAATCATTTTCGGGTAGTGTTTTCCTGTGAAAATTACTATTTACAGTAATTTCAGAATCTTCTCAATCTAAGAGTCTTGCTATTATATTAAATGTCATATGATTAATATTAAACATAATCCAGTACTTAAACAGTGGCTATGAAGAGCATGGAGGCTGTCTCTTCGCAAGGAGCTGCATGGAGAAGGCACATGGCAGTGGGTACAAGCTGCGCCAGATGAGGTTTTGTCTTGGTAGAAGAAATATAGTATAGTGAAAACAATCACTTGAACAACCTCCCCAGGGCTGTGGTAGAATCCCCATCTCTGGAGGTTTTCAGGGTGCAATTCAACAGGCCACTGGATCTAATCTAGTATCCCTTTTCCTGTGGACGTGATAAACTTCTGGAGGTCCCTTCCAACCAGGGGTATTTTGTCATGAAATTACAATATGCACTCTTGCAACACTGTTCACTAATAATGCCTCTGATTACATAGAGAAGTTGAAGGTACAAATTACTAATTCTTCTTCACTATGGATTTTAGTACAGTAGAGTATATAAAAATATAAAATATAAAAATAAGTGTACTGTGTCTGTGCAGCATATAATACATAAAGTTCTATTAGAGAAGGAGTTGCAATGATCTGAAAATACAACTTTTCTCCTAGTTAAAGGTGCATTTAATATATATGTTTCTTGCTCAGATCATTGAGGTTTACTGTGTGAGTTAGGCAGCTACATGTTTGTAAAGTTGCTAACTGCTACAGGACATTATATAGATGGTTGATATTGTATTTTATTTCAGATTTCAATTACTCTACCTTGTCTTTCAATTTGAAAAAGTAAGCAACTGTAAGTTGTGTTTTTCTTTCCCCCCTTTTTTCTCCCCTACTGTGTATTTTAAGTCTTGCGAGGATTCCACCTTCACAATGCAGTTATTCTGAAGTTTGAAGTGAGAAAGATATTTCTGAAGCAGAGGGTTATATAGTGATTGAGGATTATTATATTTCAGATTCAGTTCTTCCAGGTAAGACAAATGCAAATTAGATACCACAAGCATCTTTCTTGAGTGACCAATTAAAGACTGGAGTCAAAAGTTTATGTATGGTGTCGGATATTAAGCTCAAGAATATCATGGTTGTAATGTTACTGCGTGTTCTTACGTGTTTTAGGTATAATAGATTCTTCACACTAAATAAATGTCAGGTCAGCTAATTGTTATGCTGTACCTGTGCTGTGAATACAATCTGGTAGTTACAGTAACTATTCATGGTTACTGTTTTCAAATTGTGTTTTCTATCAAGTAAAGAGCTTGATGTCAGTTAGTAGTGAACACACTTCAGTAGTAAGGTTGAGGGTCCTTAAAGCTGAAATAAAGTAACATAGCTATATAAATAAACCCAAGTCATTCATTTGTTGCATGAGGCTTTCTAACGGTAATTCCCTGCAATCAGGTTTATTTTCATAAAACTAGTCTAGTTCGTGGTTACTTTTGGAAAAGTTCAGGTAATGTAACTTAAGAATTTCCTTTTTGTTCTTTGGTCAGCCTTCATTGCAGCTTTGTACAAATATTTTTGTCATGGAATTGAAACTAATGAATCACCCAGGTGTCACAAACTTACTGCATTAATTCTTACATGTAAAAATACCGATTTGTTTTATTTGCAAGACCTGGACAAGTCAAGAGAGGAGTATATTCTTTTAATATATTTAAGTTAATGAACTTTAAGGCCAAAAATGCTCCACAGGAGATATGGTGGGTTTTCCTTTTCAATTTGTTGGTTTGAAAATACTTCAGGCTACCAGCAAACGCTTTTCTCAAGTTTCATTTTGCTGTTTTATAATTCACAGAAAGCATGTTAAGGGGCTTAAGAACAGAGAGACCAGTAGGAGGAGTAATCTTGACAGTGTGGGACTATCTCCCCCAGATGCAGTTAATTTTATCATTAGGCAAACTCCTGTAGCAACTGGCAAAGCAGCGGGAGCACATCAATTCTGCTTCCTTACAGGCAGTGATAGTACACTTGACCTTCAGAGGAGAAGGGTCACTGAGAAGCCATTTTATAACAATTATGGTTGCTTTGTGATTGGAATCCTCATTAGTGGAGACTGGATGCAAATATCTTTGATCTGACTAAAAGTGACTTCAACATTTCTTTCAGATTGATTTTCCTCAGCAAATCTCTGAGGCCAAAATGTAAATAAGGCTGCAGGAAGGATTTGACACTGTAAGTACTAGAGTCTGTACAGCGTACAATAGGGAACTCCAGAAAGCAAACAATACTACATACATTAGGACGTATTCCTATTTCTTAAAATAAGTGTATTTGATGTGTCTTCTCTAGGAGAATTAGGAGGTATTGAGATAGTCTTTTACACCACATTCATTATTTTCTATCTCAAAGTCATGATATTAGTGTGGATTTGGGTTTTTTTTTTTTGTTTGTTTGTTTTAGGATTGTGGATTTAGCTGTGTAAAATGTGATGCACTGAAGTTCTGTGATATAAGGCTGATTTATTTATTTCATCTTCTCTGGAAGTCTTCCTGTCTTAAAGAAATTGAGGCACATTTAATTTTTTAAAATGTAATTTAGAACTACAGAAATGTACCGTCACTGACTTTGAAGGACTAGGTTTTTGTAAATATAGCTTTCACAGTGTTTGCTTTGAACTTCATACAGATTTTTCATGGTGTGATGTTTGTTTTGAACAGTATGTAAATATAGCCAACAGTAAGAGTAGTCCTGTAAATTGATCTTATGTAATGCTGAACTATGTTATCTCCCTGACATGAATATTTACAAAAAAATTGCTTTCAGAATATTTTTATTTGATTTAAGCTGTCTTTAATTGGAATCCCAAGTTCTTCCTATAGCATTTATGTAGGCTATCTGCAGTCAGAAAGTTTACATCTCTGACTGTGTTGTGAAGTGTTGCCTTGGGCTACTGTTTCTTATTTTATTTTCTACTTAAGGAGTCAAAACTTATTGCAATTGAATGAGTAGAATAAGAAATAAATCATCAGAGTTGTATCTATTCTTATCCATTGTAGGTGTGTGAAAGTATTCAAAGCAGAAATTTAGCTGACAAATAATATTGCAGAAGGTATTTTTTCACTCTCATAAACTCTTCCATTTTTGCATTTGACTTTCTGCCTTGGTTCTTATTTTGCTGTCAACCTGTACATTTGCCATCCTACTTCTTTGCCCTTTGTTTTAAATATAGATTTAGATTTTACTTATACAGTATGGGACTATTTAGGATATGGGCAGTAGGAGAGTTAATCAATTTGGCTTCATGAAAAGTGCTGTGTGTTTTAAGACTATTTCTTTTTCCCCAGGGAGACTGTGCATATTTTCCTTTCTATCCAGACTGTTTTTTCTTTCCTTGGATCACAAATTAACTTTTTTGTCTATTAAACAGGAGATAATTTTTTTGATGCTAACATGTTGTCCACGTATACAAGTTTTGGTAAAGAAATCATTCTGAAGTTATTTGAAATAAGATTTACTAAAAACAACTTGTGAGTTTCCTAGGTTTGGCCACCTGTCTCTGCAGATATTAGACTATTTTGCTGCACTAATTCCTATGTAGAATGTAATTGTCATAACCAGGCATGTTTTGCTGAAAGAAGGTTGTGGTGAGGTGACAGTTGGCCTCTTCCCCCTGCATAGCTAGTGATAGGATTAGAGAAAATGGCCTCAAGTTGTGCCAGGGCAGCTTCAGGTTGGATATTAAGTAAAATTTCTTCTCCAGAAGAGTGATCGGACACAGGAACAGGCTGCCCAGGGAGGTAGCTGAATCACTGTCCCTGGAGGTATTCAATAAACGTTTAGACGTGGCAATAAGGAGCATGTTATAGTGGGGAAATGGTAGTGGTAGGCGGGTCTTTGGAGTAGATGATCTTTAAGGTCTTTTCCATTCTTTGTGATTCTCTGATTCTGTTTATTAAACGCAGCACTATAGATAGTGTGAAACAGTGGATACTTTTATTTGGGGGATATTTATGAAAACATTGTTTACAATTAAATTCTTAATTACAGTTATTGTAAATTACAGCACTTACAATATAAAAATACTTACAGTTCTGAAATTATCAAAAAGTAGAATCCGTTAAACTGAAAAGAAGGTTTATTTAGCATTAGACAGATGTATGTAAAAATCTAGGCATATAATCTGTTGAGATTAAAAAAAAACTTTTTTTTTTTTTTAAAAAAAAGTGTTTGCCTGGTTTTCCATAACTAGTAATGGATTAATCTGGGTGTAGAAGAAACCAGGCTGCAGTAGTCTGTTGTTTTTTTTTTACATAGTACATCACTGCAGTATTTTATTCTCATTGAAATGGAATATCTCTGTAAGCATGTACCATATCACAACAGTTCGTAATACTTTATTTTCAGACACGCTGCATGTGTAAAGTTTGCTGTCAGCAATCTTCTAAAGTATTGTTTTTTCTATCATTATTATATAATAACTTTTAAAAAGAATGTGACTAAAAGGTATCTGTGTCGTACTGTTGCTTGTGGAGTTGCTGCAGTCTTATTATGGTAAATATTTATTTACTGTTTGAAATTGTTATTTGCTGTAACCTGTTGAAACAAAATGTCTTATGTATACTGTTATTCAAATATTTTTGTACCCTGTCTGAAAACATTGGTGAGCATGTGCAATATGTGGCTTTAGAATAAAATTATCATTTGTTTGAATTTTCTCACAAGCGTTTATCAGTCCAAGTCATAGATTACTGACTTGGAAAATGCACCAGGAAAGCGGAGCTTTTGTAACATCGTGCTAGTGAACTCCTTGCTAGAATAATAGAAGTTACCACATGCACCTTAATATGTACTGAGTACACTGATATCTGTAGAAGTAGACGTTCGAGAAAAGCTTGTACCACCATGAAATAAAAAAGACAGAACCACTTGGAAAAAGAAGGGTGGAGAGAGAAAAAGAGCGCACAAAGATAACATGTCTGATTCTGGTTATCTTTAACTGTCTGTCTCTAAAAATATCAAACTGTTGATTGGTGAGGAGGTTAAGGAAGTGAATATAAAATTTTAAGTTGAGAAAATTGTATTTCATTAAATCAAAGACTCACACAATTTAACTGTGTTTCCTTTGGTTGTGAAAAATTATAACTACCCTGTGATTTTGAATATGTCTTGATTTGGTTTTGTTTTGTTTTGTTTTTCTGTCATCTATCAGGTTCATTCTACTCTCCCAAAAAGCTATTTTCCTGTAATTCATTGAAAACAAATTCAGGTTGGTTTAAAGGCTGTAACCTTTCCAATAAATGCAGGTTGCATGCTAAAGCCATCTGAAGTTTAGAGAACATCTATATTTTAAAACGTGTAAATCAAAATTCTGTGCACTATTTTACAGGTACAGACTATTCGGAATTCACTCTCTGATTCTCCAGTGATGACCAGCCCTTCCCAACGTATCCAGATTATTTCCACAGATTCCTCTGTAGGTTCACCACAACGCATTCAGGTAAAAATTGATTTAGTACTATACTGTTTTGTTGTCTTTTTTTTTTTCTTATCCTCCTGCTCTCATTTTATACAAAATAGCACTAAAATCTATTGAAGGTTTTTTCAAAATCTGTGAGAATAGATCATTTTTATTGCAGACAAGAATTCTTCCTCTCAAAAGATACAATTGGTGATGCCTAGTCGGCTGTCTATAATAATTATATATGTGTAGTGAAGTGAGGAGTATTTTCAGGTACTAAACAAGCTGCATGAGCTCTAACTGTGCCAAATGGGCAGGGACTGTCAATAGACAGTTCAGAGCACTTAAGATCATCTCTGAAGGCTTTCTTTTCTCTCCCTCCCTCTCTCTGTCTGTAATGTGCAGAAAGAACCAGCGACAGGAGTTGCCTGTGAAGGCTGAAGTTAGCCTTTGGCGTATTATTATGTGGTGGATCGATGTTACTCATAGACAATATAAAGAAAACTTTAACGTACCAGAATTCTAAATATGTGCAGTGCCAAATTATAGGAGAATTAAATAATAGCATTATTAGAATGTTGCAGGAGTTCTTTAGCGCTCCTTGTTCTTTTTCTGTGCCAGTTTAGTACTCTGTTCTACTTTTCCTAGCGATGGTGCAGGAGAAGAGTGCCTTCTATTCCAGGTCATTTGTAATGGTCCTGGGCATAGAACCTCCATCACAAGATGAACTCACACTTTTCACAAGTCTATCTAGTGTTTCTTTTCTATATGGTAGGTATGTATATACAGAAATATTCTAAACAATTTGCTTTGATTATATTGCTTTGTACTTAGAAACTTATACCAGTCTAACAAATAGCAAAACAATTACTAGCAAGGGCTTTTATGAAACAGTGTTCTGTAATTCTGAGACAGAAACATACCATTCTGCAATGTGTTTTACAGATTGTGACAGATCAGCAGACAGGTCAAAAAATCCAGATAGTGACAGCAGTGGACTCATCTGTGTCTCCAAAGCAACAGTTTATTTTAGCCAGTCCAGATGGAACTGGTGCGGGAAAGGTGATTTTGGCAGCACCTGAGACATCTAATGCCAAACAACTTATCTTTACCACCGCAGACAACATTGTGCCAGGCAGAATTCAGGTAAATGTAGTAAACAAGATAAACCACAGATTGTTCAATTTCAGTTTGAGTTTTCAGTGCTTTAAATGTAGAATTCCTTTAAGACGTCAGAAATTGCAATAATTTTAGAACATGGATTTAGATGATAACAATTGTAGGCTATGATAGTCAATTTTAAATCCTCGTCTTCATGTTCCTCATGCATTCCATTGCATTCGTAATTTCTTGTCAACGGTTTACTGGGCTGGATCAGCCCGGTTCCGTGACGATTGGTGTGGGGGACCCACAGATCCATGCCCCAGGAAAGGGGAAGGGGGAAAGGGAAAAGGAAAAAGGGAGATGGGCCTAGAAACAAAACAGCGGCAACGATCTGAGGAGGAAAGCTAATTTAGTAAATAAGATATCAGAAAGCAAAATAACACAATATAATACAATATAATTGGAATTGAAGCTAATAAATCAAAGAAAATGAGCAAGAGAGAGTGTCCGATAAACCGAAGGCCTTACGCTAACGCTGAAGGTGATACGGCAGCGAGCACCCACCGCTGAGTCGATCCTGAAGGAAAGAGAGTGTCCCGTGACCGCAGAGGGTTTTTATCTTTTCCCTCTGAGCGGAAAATACGTAAAAATGCAAAGCATCGCAAAGTCTTCTGGGGAATATAGTTCTTCTCTTCTGAGACAGGTATACCCAGAAAATATCAATGATCTATGGAGTTGGAGTATTAACTCTTTAACTCTTAATGCACTACATGTTGTTATGATGTGGAATACCAATACCAAAAATCATAAAACCATGACATTTCTCATTAAAATTTCAATTATGGGAAGACGTATGCAAGTACTTAAGCTGGTGCTTGTGAGGGGTGTCAGGATTTCAGATTATCTATTAAAGTTACAGATGTACGGTGATAGAATTTACCTGGGAAAACTTAGGTTCACAGTGCAGTATCACAATACTGGGGTTGATGTTCTTCGGAGCAGAAGCTGTCACATAACTACAGAATTGTAGGAGGTAGAAAAGGCCTCTAAAGACTGTCTGGTCTGTGAGAAATGCTTATGTTCAATATTCCAGGCTCGGGCAGAATTTGCTTTGAATCACAAATTATTTCACACGTCTGCTATAGCAGGTAACTTTAAGAATGAAAGGGTGCAAGGAGTGGAGAGACAGGACCAGTTCTGTCTCCTGCTTCCCAGTGTGAATTCCCTGCTGTTTCCTTGTTGGTCAAGGACTCCAGGGTTTACAGCCTGTCCTACAGTTCTAATTCCCTTAGATGTCTGGTCCATGTTTGCTGCTTGGTTAAATCCTCCCTCTTCTCCCTTTCGTGTTTAGTTTTTACTTACTGTGGTATGCTGTGATAACCTCTCATAGTTAACCTTCCTCTCTGGCTGTCATTGAAACCACAGAACTGGTTTGTGCTAGTACATCTCCTTACGCTACTCAGAAATTCAAGGTCTTCAGTTCTGTAAGCAGAAACATACCTTGTATCAGAGCTTCATGGTGCCTCTTTGGACTTTTTTACAGTCATAACATCTTCATTTCTTTCACTATAAGTTCAACCTTCCTGCTAAAGCAGATTCCCCAGAGCAGGTTGCAAAAGAATGTATCCACGTGAGTTTTGAATATCTCCAGAGAAAGAGACTCCTTTACCTCTCTGGGCAGTTTGTTCCAGTGCTCTGTCACTCTCCCATTCATATGGAACTTCCTGTGTTCCACTTGGTGTCTGGTGCCCCTTGCTGTGCACCACTGAAAAGAGCCTGGCCCCATCCTCTTGTCTCTCACCCTTCAGATATTTATAATCATTTATAAAGTCCTCTCTTAGCCTTTTCTACTCCAAGTTGAACAAGTCCCACGTTTCTCAGCCTTTTCTCAAAAGGGAGATGTGCCAGACCCCTCATAATCTTTGTAACCCTCCACTGGCCTTTCTGCAGCAGTTCTCTATCTGTCTGGAACTGGGAAGTGCAGAACTGGATGCAATACAGCCTCACCAGTGCAAAGTAGACGGAGAGTATCCCTCACCCTGTTTGACCACACTCTTTAATGTGCCCCAGGGTACCATTGGCCTTCGTGGCCACGAGGGCGCGCTGCTGGCTCATGGCCTCTGTTAAATTTGTGGGCCTTGAATGTAATCCATATCAATGGGAACTTTGCAAAAGAAGTTATTTTAACAGTAATCCATTTCCAGTGAAATTCGAGATTTTTTTTTCCTAGCCACCTTTAAAAAATTAATAAATAAAAGCTGGTGCCTGGCTTCCATTTCTACTGTTAAGATAGAGAGTTTTTTATAGGGAAATCTTTTTTTAAAACCAGTTTTTAAAAACAATTGTTAACATTCCTTTAGAATTTATTTTATAATGCTTCATGAGTTGTTACAAAGTGGATTTTGTTTTGTTTTAATTTTTCTGTGGTAAGTTGAATGTTTTGAACTGAAGTTTTGGGGTCCAAGGTCTTCAGAAGCCAGACTGTTTTCTATAATTGATCTCTGTTTCAGGCTGCCTCCTCTAAACCATATACACATATTAGCTAATGTGAGGATGTCTGGACACAGCATGTGGAGTACAACCATCTTGGCTAAAATATAGCAGTTGTTTGACAGTAACTGCAAGAAAGGAAGCATACTGCTGACTGCACAAGTGATGCACTTCCATTGAACAAAGCTGCAAATTCAGTTTGCAGATTTCACTGCTGGTAGTAAAAATGCTCATTAACTTTATTCCACGTCATACTTGTCTTCACATTGAACTGCCTCTTACCTGTGGATACATGAGCCCTAGGCAGAGCTCCTTGCTTTCATCAGGATATACTGCCTACTTACCTCTTTTTGTTCTGGAATTTTCACTCAGATAGTGACAGACTCTGCTTCGGTGGAACGTTTGCTGGGAAAAGCTGATGTTCAGCGGGCCCAGGTAGTAGAATATTGCGTGGTCTGTGGTGATAAAGCATCAGGTAAGGAAGCATAGAAAGCCTCATTCAGGAAACTGACTGGAAAGATTACCAGGGTGAATGAAGGGAGGAGGTTTCATGTCGTTTTAAATGATTATAACCATGCTATGGGAAAAGCAGTTCAGTCTGAAGTGGAAAGAGATGTTATAAATAACTACACACACTGAGTAATAGAGCTCTGCTTGGATGAATGTGAATTTGTACTTCAAGTGGAGTAAGTGATAAATTGGCACGTGCTGAAACAGAAAATAAGGATTGCATAGCTCCTAGTAACTGAAACCATTTGAAGAATGAAGTCCAGTTCTCCAGAACTGTGGGCAAACTTGCAGTAAGTGTTGCCTAGAAAAGTCTACTCGCTCCAAGGAAAAAATGCTTCTCAGAGATTGCTGACAAACATTAAACTTCTTGGTAGATTTTGGTTTTTTACTGTTAAAGAGAGGCAGGTAGAGATCAAGCGAGTCCTCAGCGTTTCAGATCCATTCAGTAACAATGAATCTACTAGATAAAATTTCACCATTAATTAAGGAAACTTTTGTGCTACAGAGAGAACATTTCTCTCTCTCTCTTTTTCTTTCCTTCTTTTCCATTTCATAAAAGCATTCATGTAATTAAAACAGTCCCAGAATTAATACACACAGGAGTTTTGACTAAACATTGAATTTCAGATTTTATTCTGAAATTACTTAAAATCTCCATTTACTTAAATGATTAGCATGTGTGCTTTTTTAATGTAACTTCAGGCATGTGATGTTCTTCATATAGCTCATGTACTGTAACAGCAGATAGAATTGCTTCTATAGCTGGCCAGATTAGGAACTACCACTTCAAAGGCCTCTCATTCAAATCAAGGGTTAGCTGCCTTCTCTCCACTTCCCCACCTAAGATTCCTGTCAATGGATTAAAAAAAAAGGAACATCCTGTAAGACTTTAATAATACTTCTGCAGTCCAAAATGATGACAAGAATACAAAACAAGGGTGACTCTTACAATGCTTTACTTGCCTAAAATAATTCTTTTTATGTTAAAATGGGAGTTTTTTTCCTCTGATAACAGTATATATGTTTCCTAGGTCGTCACTATGGTGCTGTCAGTTGCGAGGGATGCAAAGGCTTCTTTAAAAGAAGTGTGAGGAAGAATTTGACCTACAGTTGTCGTAGCAACCAAGACTGTATCATCAATAAACACCATCGAAATCGCTGCCAGTTTTGTAGGCTTAAGAAATGTCTAGAGATGGGCATGAAAATGGAATGTGAGTGTTAACTACCCAGTGTGAGAGTGTGCCTATCAACTAGAAAATAAGTGGACTACTACTGGTTTTTAATGTGTTTTCTCTATTTCAGTCTGTATTGACTGAAGTAAACAGAATTTTTGATAGCCATCTACTTTACCTTTCTTTCTTTGCTGTTGATGTTTAATGTCCAGTAGTGATTTCTTTTAAAGTGTATCTCAGATTACTTGCACTCCTACAGTAGTCCAATTAGGGCCTCTTAGTATGCATGTTACAAATGTAGCATGTACAGAAAGTACAAAATAACAAAAATAGACATAAATCTGAGTCTAATGTTGCGTGTACAGAATTTTTTTTTTTTGCAGGTTCATTTTTCTCTTTTAACCCAGACAGGGGAAGTGCTAGTCTTTTTATGTATTTGTTTGGTCATTTTTAAGCAATATTATATTATATAATTCATTATATATAAATAATCATGTTCTGAGCAGTATTATTTTCCTGTTTGCGTACAGTACTTAACAGTTTCAGAGCTAGAATCCAAATAATGCTTTCAATGCATTTTAATTCCAGTTTATAGTACCCTCTGCTTCTACAGCCCAGCACTTCATGAAACCTGTTATCTTCTTGTTCTCAGATAAATTTAAAGAGAATTTAAGGTGAAGCTATAAATGCTTTAATTCTTATGTCTACTCTGATCAAGATAAATTCCAGCCACTGAGTTATAAAGGAGGCAGAATTTCAATTTGTAAACGAGGAGATCTTTGTTGTATTTACACTTTAAAACTTCAGAAAGATAGTGATGGTTCCTGTGCTATGCACGCACTGTGCTGAATGTCAGGTTTGACGTCCATGGTGAAGAAACTGCTACATTTCTAAAAGCTAAACCCTTCTTAGCCCCATGTTGTTAGGATTTATGATTACTAATTTTACTGTGCACTGGGTCAGGTTTCTGATCAATACCTATGCATCCACCAAGCCTAGAGAATAGATACATCTACTTACTAAGCCCCTACATTTTCCTGACACTAGCAGTATTAGTAAAGACAAGATGAACAAATAAATAGCTTACTGTTTATGAGGATAGGAGGAAATATATCCATGTATTTTAGTGTTACATTCAAAAAAGGCTGTTGTCAACGACTTACCTGGTTCTGTGATGACTGGGGCAAGGGACCCATGGACCCGCACCACGGGAAAGGGAAAAGGGGAAAAAGGGGAGGGAGGTGGGAACAAAAAAAAAAAAAAGTGTCAACAATCTGAGGAGGAAAGCTGATTTACTAAATAAGATATCTTGTGTTATTTTGTATTCCAGTAGCACAGTATAGCTGAAATTGAAGCTAATAAATCAAATAAAAAGAGAGAGAGTGTCCAAAAACTGAAGGCTTTACCCTAATGCTGAAGGTGAGATGACTAGAGAGTTCACAAGTTGCCAGGACAAGCAGAGAGGGAAAAGAGTGGATGACTTGTGACATGTGAACAGTTTTATCTTTCCTCTCTGAATGGAAAACAGTAACACAGAGTTCTCTGGGGTACATAGATCACTTCTGAAACAGGTATGCCTGGAACTATCAATGATCCACAGAACTGGAGCATTAACTCTTTAGCTCACAGTGCACTACATAATGTTATGATGTGGAATACTGATAACAAAAATCATAAAACCGTGACAGCTCTACAGTAGAGTTCATTTTTTTGTTTGTAATATTATTCTTGTAGAGCAGTAACTGCTGTATGATTGATTTGTACAATGAATGCACAGTATAGTTTCCACTTATATTAAGCCCTACATTTGCAAAATATTTTGAGAAATAGTATTAATACAGCGCATTTGCAAATTCTCTGTGTTACTGAGTTTTATTTTACTAGTTATTTTATTAGTTATTATTATTACTGAGTTTATTTTATTAGTATTGTTATCCATACTTTCAGGTGAAAAAATGACGCAGTCAAATGTTATGCCAAACTAGAGATGAGTTTGTAAAGATCAGTGACTTAGATTCCAGATAACCTTCTGTAATCCGCTGAATAATAATGCCTTAGTATTGTACAGAAGCACTCTTCACTTCCTTTAAAATTACAAAGTTACTGTTTTTATTAAAAGATTTAATACAGTTGTTGGGCACGTTGGAGACTAACTTTATTTTCTTCCACTTTTCAACTGGAAACTTTTAAGTTCTGAAAAGGTTAGTTTTAGAACCCTGCTCCCTAACTGGCTGGAATGAATGAATGAGTTAACTGTGTATCGTGCAGAGACTTTTTCCAGGGAATTATGCGGCATCTCTTGTATAACAGAATAATTCTGGAGCTAACTTGTATTGTTTATACTCATCCAGAGTAAGACTTAGTCTTACGTTTGTGCATAGCTTTACCTGGAAGAATAAGAATTCCACCCTCCCCCCCCCACTCCTCTTTTTCTAATGTATATTGCAGAATGTTTTGTCTCCTAAATACCGTTGAAAAGATAAGCTTTGCCTCTAGTTCATGAGATCTTAAATGATTGATCTGTCCTTTTCTCAGTTAAAATTTACTTAGATACAAGTATAGCAAAATTGGAAGTGTTTCTTTGGTCTTTATTTTAAATTTCAGTTTCACACTGAACTAATTCACCGCTGTAGTTATTCAAACAGAAATCCTACTATTTGAGTTTTTAGTAATATTCATTTGAATGATTTCCTTTCAAATCTGTGTGTTTCTATTTTCATGTAGCGGTTCAAAGTGAAAGAAAGCCTTTTGATGTGCAGCGTGAAAAACCAACCAACTGCGCAGCTTCCACTGAAAAAATATATATCAGAAAGGACCTTCGAAGCCCTCTAATAGCAACTCCAACATTTGTTGCAGATAAAGATGGCGCGCGGTAAGTAAGTTAATATAAAACATGCCTGTTTAAAGTTGCATTGCAGGCACGGCTATGTTCTTTTTTCCTATACACTCTAAAGCATTGGCTAGAAAAAGAGTTCCAGTTTTGATTTTCCATTACCAAGACCAACCTAGTATCTTCTGTTTATCATCAATGTCTTTATGTCTGAGTATAGTTAGGCGGTTTTAAGTTAGGAGCTGTAGCTCGTGTCAAAGCACAGCCAGGACAAATACGTGAAATGTAAGTAAAAAACATGCAGACGTACCGGTGCAATGAATTCGGGTTCATGCTTTTCTGAAATCAGATCCACAAATAGCAGACTTTAGTCTTTCCCTTCCTGAATACAGGAGTAAAGAGCCTGCAGTGACAGTTGATTCAGATCCCGAAAGATTGATCTCAACAACAGGAAACCTGCTGTTTCTTTTTGCTATACGGAAGATTTAGACTGGCTATAAGGAAGGTTTCTACAGTAAGAGTGGTGAGACATTAGAATAGGTTGACCAGAGAGATGGTGTGGATGGCCAGTTATTTCAGACATTCAAGATCAGGCTGGACCAGGCTCTAAGCAATTTCACGTAGCTGTAAATGTCCCTGTTCATTGCAGGGGAGGTTGGACTTGATAATCTGTAAAAGTCCCTTTCACCTCTAAAAATTCTACAGTTCTATGACTTCTTGAGGATACTATGATATTTGTAAATGGCTTTTATGTTCTCAGTTTTCTCCACAGTGAATCAGAGAAAATGCACGAGTAAGGTGTAATATCATAATAAATAGAGGCAGAATTTTTTTTCCTCAATAAAATAGAACTAAATATACTATATCACATCTTGAAAGATATTGCTCCAGTATATAGAGAATCTTAAAATCTCAAAATTCAGTTTTTGTGTGAGTATGTATATGCATGAGTAATACACACGGGTTTTTTTTGTTTGTTTGTTTGTTTGCTGATTAAATAATACTAGGATTAGGAAGCTTAAGCCACAGATTTCCTGAACTGTTTTTCAGTGTTTCTCATTTGCTGGTCATTTTGTTTAAATGTACTACTTGCAAACACGTTTGCTACCTCAAGATTTCCTTGTGCTGCAGATGCCTTACCCTCCTATAAACAATATAATACTCATTGTATGATTCTATATTATTTATGTAAGATTCAGATTAGTGGAAGGCACAATAATTTGTGTCCTGAGGTAGTTCACAATGTTAATGTCAGACTCTAAGGTATCAGTTCAACAAGGTCTGAATGTGCTCTGCATCATTCATTTATATTGGGCTACACACGCCAGGAGTGCTGTGGCTGTAAATCAGACTTACTGGCTGTCCTTCAAATAGACTGGAGTGAAAGGATGCATTGATTTAAAAGCAGCAGAAGAAAAAACAGCTGAGATTTTATATAAACCTTGAATACACAACTATTTTGTAATGTGAAATAAATTTCATTGACTGAACTTCGTTTATTGCTGTCCATTATATAACTTAGAGTGGACGATTATGCCTTAGGAAGTCTAAGGCTTTACTTTAGATCTGCTGTGTGGCTTCTTGAGAGCTTTCATAAAATAGAAAGAAAATATCAAAAACAAACGAGGAGGATATCTGTTTAGGAATCTGTCACTGGTTATGCACAGGAAGGGAAAATGTGTTCCTGTGTTTCCAGCTGCTTTTGGGAAACTATTTCATAAGTACTGGTGTCCCAATGAATAAATTGTTAGTTTCATGAAATTGTAAATTTAAAAACTGGTTATTTTTTCTCATTCTGATGTTCTTCCTATGGATCTTAGGTACCATTAACTGTCACATGGCTTATGGTTTTCATCAGGTCTGCAGGTCTTCTTGATCCAGGAATGCTTGTGAATATTCAACAGCCTTTGATCAGGGATGACGGTACCATCCTCCTGGCTGCTGACTCCAAGGTATTAATTCTTTCAGTTAAGTTCTGAACATACTAATATATACAGACTATTTTAGCTATGTACTTAAACACAGATCATTCTTGCACTTGAAGGGACAAGGTTGGGGTAAGTCTGAGAATACGTAGGAATGCCAGTAAAATAAGTCTCAACAGAGACATGATTTCTTTTAACACTTACTTGCAGCATAGCTTGTTCCCTGTACAATATGTCAACACAGGTTGTGATTTAGGCTTTAAAGGTCATTGCTAATCACACGTGAGCCATTGTACTTTCTGCAGGTGATTGAAAAATGGAAAAGTACTTAAGGGTAAAAAGAACTCAAGGATTAAAAACAGTAATAAAGTTATGTATGATGTAGCACCTGTAATTCTGATCCACTTATATGGTTCTCCCTTTTTAGGCTGAGACAAGCCAGGGTGCTTTAGGAACACTAGCAAATGTTGTAACATCTCTTGCTAATCTCAGTGACTCACTAAATAATGGAGATACTTCTGAAATTCATCAAGAAGAGCAATCAGCCAGTGAGATTTCACGGTATGCATCTTAATTTCACATTTTGTATTCTGTATAGTGCATACTTACACTCACTCATTGAAGTAATTTGTTGTTGTGATACCAAACACAATAGAAGTTGCCCAGTACCTTGAAATGCAAAAAAAACAATTCTTTGGAAATCCAGGCTTGGCTGTTGTCTTAATCTGTATTCAGCTTGTGAAGAACTGTGTCATGTGTTATAAGATAGTGGTCTGAGGCTAAAGCTGATTTCATACTAAAAAAAATAGGAGTAGGATAGAATTACAGAATGGAAAGGACCTTCAGTGAGTCCATCCATCAATCTCACCTACCAGGTCTCTTCACTAAACCACATCCCTTAGTGCTGCATCCACACATCTCTTAAATGTCTCAAGGGATGAGGATTCCACCACTCCTGTAGGTAGCCTCTTCCAGTGCATGAATAAATGACTGGCTTGTGGCCTTCAGAAGAACTGAGAATAGTAACACTTTGATACTGCTTTGTTCGATAGGCTTGTTATATGGAAGCTTCTGTGAAGTGCTTGCTGCCCTTAGCTCTTTTCCTTGGGGATCTGTATGATTTTCCTGTGAGATTGTGCTGCCAAAATACGAGTTGGTTAAAATACGATAATTGTGGATAAAGTAAGATGAATAAACATTATTTAATGTTTGGAAGGAATTTGAAGGCTTTATTAAATGAGGAAAACCAACACAAACTGGAGATTTAGGAATGAGGTAATAGTGTTTTTGTTGGAGGGGGGGATATTGATTTGTTTTTTATTATTCTTATTTGTTGTTTTTTTGAAGGAAAACTTAAGTTGGCAGTACAGTGAAATAAGAAAAATACTTGGCCTCAGAAGTGTCCAGATTTTTAAGAGGAGCTTTAAGCTCTTAAGTCTTTCAACTGAAACCTTAAAATATTTGTCACAGCAGATTATTTTTTTTAATCCTTGTAGTCATCTTTTTCTGCTTAAAAAACAAAAGAATCCCCCAACTTCTCAACAAAAATAGTGGCAGAACAACAGTATCAAATACCATTATATTATTCCTTTGTATTAAAATGGAGCACAAAATTCTGATTCTAAACCTAAGTTCAGTCATCATTAAAAAGGGAATTTACACAGCCTTATTTCTGCAGTGGCCCAACTACAGTTTGAGCATGAAGTACAGGAACTAGTCTTCCTTATATTACTGTCATAAGATTTCTAAGGCACTGTCCTTAGTAGAAGGAAATTGAGGGACATTGTCCTGTAGGTGAATGCAGTATTCTCCACTGTTTCAAGAAATTGGTTAGTAATGACAGGGTCTACAGGATATTCTCCAGGCAGCATGTGGTATTTTTGAGGATTTCACATAATGTATTACAAATTTCCAAGGTGAGAAGAAGCAGGTAGTGAATGGTGAGTGTAAAAATCCCATTTACTGGTACAAATACTAGTATAAAGTAATTAAAGCATGATTCACAGTGTAGTAGAAAGTTCCTCTCCTTTCAAGGATTTTTTTTTTTTATTGGCTGTATATTGGGCATTTCCCAGTGTAATGTCCAAACAGTATAGAAGAGCCAGGCTGTAATCAAAAATCTGGCCTCATGTCTTAGGGTAAACAGCTCCTGTTTGTGTTAACTTCTGAGTGGAAATGCCTCATTGTGTTTTATTTAACAGCTTTGAAAATTCTGAGCGTGAGGAAACATGCTTTCACTGTCACTCTTTATTGCAGGGCATTTGATACTTTGGCTAAAGCACTCAGTACCACAGATGGTGCAGCAGCTCCTAACCTGGCAGATGGGATGGATCCTACAGGAGGAGGCAATATTCATGTGATCAGCAGGGATCAGTCGACACCGATCATTGAAGTAGAAGGACCCTTACTTACTGATACGCATGTTACGTTCAAGGTATGTTTCTTGACATGTCTTACTAAACCATTAAAGATGTAATCCAAAATATGAGTTTACTATGCTTTCTTTAGCAAAATTAAATATAATGATCTAGAATAACACCTGGTATTTGAAAGAATCTGATACTGTTTTCATTCTTGCATGCTGTATCTAAAATGTAGGCATAGTTTTTTTTTCCATAAGACATTTCGCTTTGCACTACTGTTGATAATCACTTACCATGTCATCCATATAGTGCTATGTCTTGCTCAGTTCATTTAAAATTCTAGGTAATATAGAACTTTTATCTAAAAAAGTTTCTGTATACAGCTTCAATTACACTACTCAAACAAGAATGCACTGATGAAAATTGTAGTAGAAACGATTACAGTAACAATTACAATAATAATCACTGTTACCAGTTTGCACTGTTCAAACTGTTACAAAGATCATTACAGAAATAATAGTACTCAGTGTAGTTTAACCATAACTTGCTTGTGGTGTTTTCTTTGTAGAGTCATACTCTACAATTTCCCTATGTTAGGTTTTATTTTACTTTTTAAAAGTTTTAGAAAAATAGTTTCCTGGTGCCATGATGTTAGCAATGCAGCAAGCAAAGAAATACAAGTATAAAGATTAGAATTATAGAATCACCAAGGTTGGAAAAGACCTACAAGATCAACCAGTCCAACCATTCACCTATCACCCATAGCTCCCACTAAACCATGTCCCTCAACCCAACATCCACAAACATCCACAAACAATTAGTTATTACATGAAAATTAAAACAATCCAGAATGAAACATTTGAGGGCTCTCTCATGTTATGTCTATTTCCCATCCCCATTTTGCATTCCTTGCAAGTAGTAATGACTTATTTAGTAAAGTTTTACTTTGACAGTATTGTGTGACACAATTGTTCATGACAGACAGTGAGAGCAGTTTGATTGTTTTCAGTGGTTACTTCTGTGATAATGAAAACTATTTTATACCTAACTGTACATATTGTACTCTACGTTTTGCAGCTGACAATGCCCAGTCCAATGCCAGAATATCTTAATGTACACTACATCTGTGAATCAGCATCACGGCTACTTTTCTTATCCATGCACTGGGCTAGATCCATACCTGCATTTCAAGCACTTGGGTAAATAGTCATTCTTCCATTGAATGGTTTGCATTCCAGTTATTTCAAGCGCTGACCTTAATGTTTTTCAACTATTTTGAATTTTTAAATGAGTGAACTGTTTAATTGTTACTTAATTATTTAAAATATGTGAAGGCTATATAATATTTTATTTTTTGAAGACTAATATAGATGGTGGCAGAGGAAGGGATAACTACAGTATCTGATACTGTTGTTACAGAAGTTTAACCTAAATTGAAAGCAAGCATTTAATTTGTAGAAATATATCTTGGTGAAGAATTGGTGAGCACCATTTTACAGATAACCTGTGTGGTTTTATGTAGTTAATCTATTACTGCTTTTTGTTTTTTGGAATGCCTGTAATATGCTAATATAAACCATTTTAGTAAGGTGGTTGGTATACGTTAACCCTTGTTACTAATTATAAAATGTATATATTATATATAGAGAGTAATACCAACCTGATATGAAAACTAGCTACTGCTTACTTTGTATTGTTCATAGCCAGGAGTGTAATACAAGCCTTGTGCGTGCCTGCTGGAATGAGCTGTTTACCTTAGGCCTGGCACAGTGTGCACAGGTGATGAGTCTGTCAACTATCCTAGCAGCTATTGTCAACCATCTTCAGAACAGCATACAGGAAGGTACGTGTTCACTGTGTAACTTTTATGTATGCTTAGTACAGGGTTGCAGAGTAGAATTTTGAGTAACGTTTCTCACAAACCCTTTTCTAGTTGGTAGCAGAATTGTTCCCCCAGGATCCAGGGGAAAAAGCCACCATCCTTACACGTTTAGTGGTTTTAAAATACCAAATGTGTAGGGGAACTGTTAGGTCAGAGCTTGAACTGGTGATTGAGCACCTGGTGAAAGGGTGTAGCTGGCCCAGGGAGCACAGGCAAAGTGTGTGTTGTCCACATGAGCAGAAATGGAGCCACACTGGGCTCTTACAAGGGCCAGACACTGAAGGGAGAACATCCCTTGGACCTAGGCTGCTTCCTGAGAGGGAGTGCTGCATAGTCAGAGATCCCCTTCGCCAGTTGGGTGAGTTCAACTCTTCTTTCTGTATTTGACTGTTGGCTTACCTGTGAATACTTTACCTGGTATTGGCAAGAGCCTGTCAGAACAATTTTACTTTTTTGTGAGTGGAACAAAATGACATAAAATTCTTTGATATGTCACCTGTTTCATGAAAGGAATGCTGTTTAATATATAGGATGTACTTGAGCTTACATGAAAAAATATCTTCTTGTAGATAAGCTTTCTGGAGACAGAATAAAGCAAGTCATGGAACACATCTGGAAACTTCAGGAGTTCTGTAACAGCATGGCCAAGATTGATATTGATGGATATGAATATGCGTACCTTAAAGCTATAGTCCTCTTTAGCCCTGGTAAGGAATTTAGTAACAGTATTTGTTTAAATAATTAGTATTCATACGTTAATTTAATTTTTTAATGAGGCTAATGTCTTGAGATGAGACTGTTCTGTTAAGATGTGGATAAAATGAGTTATCTATAATGATTTATCACAAACAATATATATTTAAAAAATAACTTTGGACCAACAAATTTGTGTTATTTACAGCTCCAGTCTATCAGGTATTTCTTGCAAACCCAGTTCAGGAAACCAGACTTCAGTTATTTTCAGATGATAATAATAAGTTATCAAGCAATATTAGTGAAGCAAATAGCAGGAAGTATTAAAAGAAATACATTATCAAAATGACAAAAAGAAATTTTACTTCAGTGTTAATATTTTTAAGGCACTTGTAAGAGGAATGGTGAAATATGAGCAGAAGCACTGCTGTATTTTATGTATGAAGCTTCCACCAAATATCCAGAATTAAATGCAAGCCATCTGTTTTCGTAACGTTACCAAAATGACAGCAGATACATAGAGCATGATCAATAAGGAACTCCTCACCTCATAAACACTAAAGAAGACACTATAAAATTTCTGAAATTACAAAGAAGAATATTAAAGAAAGGGGAAGTGACAGTTTTTGCAGCCAAGGTAGAGAAATGTTCCTAGGATGCTGGAAGGTTAATTTGAAACTGCTGACATTCATGAGTGAAAGGGAAGTTCTCACCCTGAAAAGTAAATATCTTAAATTCAGGTAAATAATTTACCACTTTTAATTTTAAGAAAGTACCACAAAAAAGAATATCTTGTTATCAGGCTGCATTTTTAGGTTAGTGTTTTGTTGTTGTTTTTTCTTGACAGTTGTTTTTGGTTTTTTGCATTGCTATTATTTTTCTCTTTGTAATTAAAAAAAAAATCAGATCAGTTAGAAAATTTCAGGACACCAGTATTGCTTTTGGAAATTTCCCATAGATTGCATTATTAGATGTAGATTTATTAGGGCTTTTATGCAAGTCTGAGGAACAAGAAACTTTCCAAACTCAGTGTAATTCTGTGCCGTTTTCACCAATGGTGAAAATATTGGGCATAATCAAATCTGTATTATTTCCAGTTTTTCTGATCATGTGATCTTCTCTGAGGTACAGAGCCAAGTGGAATTAAAACATGATACAATTTCAAGAACAAGAAGTCAATCTGCCAAGAAAAAAATAGTGATTACTTAGTCTGCTTTGATTATTAAAATTACAGTGGAAAATGCACTTTGAAAAGAAGCGTTAGAAACATGATCTGGGAATGTCATTGCCTAGTATATACCTACGAGGTTAATATTTTTCTGCTTTCTTGTGGATACAGCCAGCAATGGAGAGAAAAGTGAGTATGCCACTTCTGAAGCTAGAAAGCAAATGTTCAATTGAATGGTTTAAATTTATTCAGTTAACATGATAAAAATCACAATACAGTGTTTAAATCATGTAAGTATGTGTACTTTGCAATGTATAGGGAAACAGTCGACATGTAGAAATGTTTTGTTTCTTTAGATCACCCTGGTCTGAACAGTACAACCCAAATAGAAAAATTCCAGGAGAAGGCACAGATGGAATTGCAGGACTATGTACAAAAAACCTATCCAGAAGATACTTATAGGTATTTATTATCTGTGGTACCCATAACAATTTTGTGACCTGTAGCTGGCAAAAGTACAAAATGGCATCATGATTCCCTTTCTGACATCTGTTCTTCTTGACTATTGAGGTGAAACAGCCAGAAACTTGTTCACAAAAGCAAGTGGGGTTGTTTAAGGATAGAGTGAAGCAAGAACTGTGGGTCTTTTTTCTAAGCTAGGCTTGGGTTTTGTGTGTGGGTTTTTTTTTTGTGGTTGTGGTTGGTTTTCTTTGTTTTTTTGTTTGTTTGTTTGTTTTTTGTTGTTTTTGTTTGTTTGTACTTGGGTTTGTTGGTTTGGTTTGTTTGGGTTGTATTTTTTCTTTTTTGGTTTATTTAAATCATGAGTTGGAAGGGACTGCAGAGAATATCTAGTTCCAATCTCCTTCCCACTAGGTTGGGTTGCCCAAAGACCCATCCAGCCTGATCTTGAACATCTCCAGCACTGAGGCATCCACAGCTTCTCTGGACAGCCTGTGCTTGCATAGTAGAAAAAAAATCTTATATCTAAGCCCACCTTTTTCAGTTTAAAATTGTTACTTCTTGTCTTCTTTTTTTGTTGTTTGGTGTTGTGTTGGGGTTGAGAATTTCATTTCTGTACTTAGAAAAGTTGACAGACTTATTTTCTATATTAGAAGTCTCAAGTTGTTTAACTCAGTCTGCCTCCTTTTTCAAGGAGGCTTTGAGATAATAAAAGGTAATGATTGTCCTTCAACTGTTTGTCAAGATACATGTGCAGAAAAATACTGTTAGTTTGGAAGTCTTGAAAAATTAAGGTCTATATGTGGAAAACAGTAACCAACTCTTGATGTTCTAAGAAATTCTCACGTCCTGCTTCACCTTTGTTTATTTCTTTATTATTATTATTTTTTACATGTCCAAGGACTTGTCTTTGAAAGTGCCTGGTTTGCTTTTGTTCAGCTATTAGCTGTTACTTGCCTTGGAGTAAATAACTTCCAATTATCTCCATTGAAATTGTTTTATTTTTTAATGTTAACAAGAAGATCTTTCCCAATACTACAAGGGCAATTCTGTCTAGTAACTGTACAATCACACAATGGCTTGGGTTGGAGTAGACCTTAAAGGACATTTAGTTCCAACCACCTGCTTTGGACTGGTTGCTCCCCCACCAGCTCAGGGTGGTGACTGGAGCCCTATCCAGGGATGGGGCAGCCACTGTATCTCTGGGCGGTAGTGCCAGGACCCCTCACTGCTCTCTGAGTAAGGAATTTGCCCCCAACATCTGATCTAAATTTCCCTTTTTACTTTAAAACCATTCCCCCTTTCCTTTCACAGTCAGACCATGTAAAATGTCTGTATCCCTTCTGATATTTAACCTGCTTTTTAGTACTGGAAGGACTATGTCTGAAGTTTATGTTACTGTGAGAGTTATTTCAGTGTTAAAAAAACAAACATAAGGGATCACGTGATTATTATATTTAAGCAAGTTCTCAGGGTTGTGTAACTTTGAGGGAGGGGAGGGGCTGAAACTCTAAAAGAGCTTCTCCCATCTCAGAAAATGGTCTCTGCACTGATTCTGTAGAGGAGGCACTGTGTGGAGCATTAGGATTCCCAGTTAAGTGATACTGAAATTGGATTTCTGCTTCAGAAATATTCTCAGATACAACATTGTTCTTCCATATACAGTTCAGTTA
Source organism: Oreortyx pictus (assembly GCA_036925125.1). Lineage (NCBI taxonomy): Eukaryota > Metazoa > Chordata > Aves > Galliformes > Odontophoridae > Oreortyx > Oreortyx pictus. The sequence continues at coordinate 142,419 of JAUPFR010000015.1, forward strand.
TTCTGATTTTGTGAGTGAGAGGTGGACTTCTGCCATAAGAAGAAATACCAGAATTTGTTCCATATACTTAATTTTCTTAGTAATAGGCTCTGAAGTGAAGATTAGAGTTTCGTTTCCAAAATCCTGTTATGTATTTTAATTTTCCATTTATAGCTCCATGTTCACACATGGATAAATCTAGAGTACAAATCTGATTACTTCTGAGCAACTGAATGCTAGCACAAATTGAAATAGAAGCACAGGTGCTATCATTTTCACAAAATAGCACTGTCTCAGATCTTTCCAGTTTTCCCATGAGGTTTGCAAGATGTGGTCTATTATTTCAATAGTCTTTATGTATTTTCTGTGTAGACAGTGAAGTATTCCAATGGTCTGTGTTCAGTGCTGCCCAAGTTTTGCAATTTCACACTTCCATGACTGTTTGTTAAAATCCCTAGTAGACAAAAAGCACACCATTTGGAAGTATGTATAAATAGCAGCACACCCTCCAAATTAATTTTCTCATCAAAAACCAGGTTCTCTAATTTCATTTATACATATGCATCCACCCCTTACTGCAGTGTGGCTTGTCATTAAGTTGCTAGGCAACTGGGGTCTATTCTGTTTATGGTTTCAATTTTAAATAATCATTTGACTCTTAAAATTGTGCAAATGTCAGTTAAGTAGGGATGTTACTCATCTTAATGTTGTCCTGAATTATGCAGTGCTTCCAGAGCTGAGAATGTCAGAAGCAGCCCAGGAGAACGTTGTATATATACATACATGTTTACATTTACAAAGGGCAATAATATGTCCTGTTCACCAAAGAACCACTAAGAAGATGGATGTTTTTCATTTCACTTGCAGGATAGAAAAGTAATAGTTCTCTTCATGGTAGCTGAAGTGTTTTAATTGCCTCTTTACTCCTGTTCATCAGTTATGGTAATAAAAATAGCAGATCCAGCTTTTTAGCCACGCAGTATTTTTAACTTGAAATTTATGTATTTATAATTTGCTGAACTTCTTTTTCAGGCTAGCCCGGATTCTAGTTCGCCTGCCAGCACTTAGGCTGATGAGCTCTAGCATTACTGAGGAACTATTTTTTACTGGTCTCATTGGAAATGTTCCAATTGACAGCATAATCCCGTACATTCTCAAAATGGAAACAGCAGAATATAATGGTCAAATAACTGGCACATCTGCATAGTGGGAACAACACAATTTGAAGGATCAAAGTAATTTTCATAAAAATTTACAATTAAGAAGTTAAAAGAATAGCATTTGGTATGTACAAATATTTCCAACTTGTTACCTGTTTCCTATCAGATTTCTCTTTGTCTGTTTGCTAATATTGACGAGACTGAAGCAGCTATTACAAGAGCTGCTGTGGGACCTTTTCTGCCATAAGGAATGCCTTTGATGCCTTTCATTCAAAAGGCTGTAGGTTACTGAACTTACTTTTCACATTCTTTGTACTTAGAAATTGTCAGTGGTTAAAAATAGAATTTTACAATTTAATAAGATTACTTTAAAAGTAAAATGAACAGTGTAGGTAGATCTAAAAATATCCTTGGAATTAATGTCTAATAATTGCTGGGATATAATACTAGCACTTTGTAAGCACTTCTTATCAAAGCGATATTATCAGCATCCTGCTTGTGAGTAGGAAGGATGAAAAAATTTTATATATCCTTAGTAAAAATGCTAGTGATTTCTGTGAAAATGTAGAATGCTACAGGAGACAATCATTTATTCCACAAAAAGTCACTTGCTCTTACAGTGTATGTTAAATAGTAATGTGGATTCCTGGATGTCCACATTATGAGGATCTATACTGTTAAATTAGTGCGTTTGTTATTAATAGCATGACGTGATCACAGTGACTCTTACATGCTACAGAAATTACCAAAATAAGGATAAAAAAATGTTTTTACAGTAATGGTGAATTATTCAGGTTCCTTAAATGCTGAGCTGAATAGAAACTTTATGGTAAATGTTATTCTAATGGGAAGCCTTTTGATTGTGGAGAATTGTCAGTCATTAACTGGAAGAATACTTGTTTTAAAATAGAGATGCTCTTTTAGAATGCTCTGTGTATCTACAAATTTGCTTCTTCTATCTGTGCTCCTGCACACTCTCATCGTCCAGCACAGCCTGGAAAACTGAGAGCATCTGGCTGTGAACAAGAGTATGTTATAAAGATCTCATAATTTTATCTGCCCCCTTATTAGTCAGAGCACTCCCAGTTTTGCAGTGCTTTCAGCCCTATGGCTCAGTTTGAAAATGTAGTTGGGATTTACAATTCTGTGCATGATTGCAGTTAATGACTGATATAAAGTGACTTTTTAATAGCCCAGAGTGATGAGTCAGCAACGCTTTTTTGTCCCTACTAGCATTGCTTTTAATTTAGTGTAATTTATTATTATTGACATAAAACATTTTAAACAAAGTGTTTTGCTTCTTAAAAGTCATGATGGTTAATACCTTCATCTGATCCTGGCATATTAGATGCATCAGTTACTTTAATTATTTGTATGATAGAGATGTTTTCTATTTGCCTAATTTTACGTGACAAAAATCTAATGGGAAATTCAGCACTTTTTTTTCTTTCTATAGTGACACTTAATTAGTTGTTTTTTTAAGTCTGAACTATTGCAAAGAACTTAGGCAGGTCTACATAAAGCTTCTGATGTAATAAAAGGTTCTGATCTGGTGTACTTCATTCTCATGAGGAGACTCACATTTTTATAACTTATTATGATATATTACGTGACTGCAAAGGCTATGTAATTTCAGCTCCTGTATGCATTAAGATCTAGTAATGGTCACTGCACCAGAACATTCATGTTCTCTAAAGGATGTAACGAAGAGTCCAGTATACATGTGGAGATCTGTAATATTGCACTGTTCTCTTAGTCTTTGCTATATTGTTGTACTTTTAATGTGGTGGAAGGCCACATTCTGAACCATAAGTCAATTGTAATGCAAGTCATTGTACTAGTGCGACATGACTTAGTGTGATTATGTTGGCACATCTGGTGCAAGGTCTCTGTTCTGAAGGTGTAAGAATTAAAAATAGTGGCTTTATGAACAGCAAAGGAAGTACCTACCTTGGAAAACTTTGTGGCTGGTTTTGTTGAAATTGTAAATTTTATGGCATTATGTCATTGTTCTAAAAGTGGTATACGTTGAACTTGTGATGATTTTTATTGCAAAAAAAGTTTCATTTTCTTCCAGTATTTTGTAAAAATCATTGAAGCAACTATGTGAGCATTGTTAAAAGAGAAACGAAATATTCCTGAACACAAAAGCTAGACATAGGATTTTCTTTTTGCAATTTGAATACACACCTGATAGCTTTTCATGACAAGGATCACTTTCACTTCAGTTTTTCAAGTAAAAGGGTACATTTTCAGTGCAAAAAATCGTTTTCCCCATTTTTTCCTACTCATGATGTGACCAAAGTTCAAGGAACAAAATAAAGCCCACCATATGTTTTTTGGGGGGTACAGGAGGGACATATGAAGTAAACTCAAAATGTATGCATTTGTAAATCAAAACAGTAAATACCATGCAGCTCTGGTTACAAATAAACTACAGTTCCTAAAAAATGCAAGATCACATAATAATAATCCTCAGTACATCTCCATTATTGCCTTACTTTGCAAATATTTATTTTGCAAATATCTACCTGTGCGACCTGGTGCAGGGAGCTGCTTTGGCAGGGGGGTTGGACTCGATGGTCCCTTGAGGTCCCTTCCAACCCCTATGATTCTATGATGATTTCCTTAGCCTAACAATATTTTACCTAGGATAAAATAGTAACGTGTGTAAATGGAGTTACCACGGTGCAACTCATATTTAGGGTTTATGTAGTGAAGCAGTTCCGTAGCTTAGGTTATATCAGAATCTTAAAAGCTTCTCTTTGTTCAGCATCATCACCATGGCTGACTGCCTTGCATTAGTTACAACCAATGTATATCAGTCCTTTTGCTGTTAACAAAAATGCACTTTCTCTAACTGTACGTTAATTTGATTCTGAGCCTAACAGCTGGAAATGTGGAAATTTGGACAGCAAACAGTAGATCCTTCAGCTTAAACATTGCATGTTTGAATGCTAACTGTAAATGCTAAAGTAGTTGTGATAAATGATGCAGCACTTCTTTCCCATATGCTGCTCAAGGGCTGTCAGAAAAATGAGTCAAAGGTTTGGCATGTGAATGAGCCGCTGGAAGCAATCACTGCCACATAAAGCCATATTCTCCAGTGGAGTAGGACTCCTTTGCACTATATTTCAGGTGTTATCTGGCTGCAAAACTATTTTAGTTCATTCAGATAAATGTTTTTCTTTCCTTTACCTGTCCACCAATATAAGATAGATGTTCCAAAGATGCAGAACTGACAGAAATTCTTTCTGCCAACAGTTAAGGTGTTCCTTGCCAGCAACCACAGGAGACACAGATAAGGAAAACAGAGTGGAGGCCATTTCTAATAAGATCCATGTTCACCAGTTTTCAGCTTCTTATGGTGATGGAGTTTTGAGGCCAATATAACATAATGAAGGTAGAACAGCAGACATGGTAGAGCTATAAGCTTAAAAAAATTTTAAACTCATCATTAGTTTGCAGTTGAGCTTGGATCATAAATTCTGATCCCTCATAATCCATGTGTGTTACATTAGGTACTGGTACTGCAAAAAATACTACAAGACTAACATAGCTAGTGTCATTTTTGAGTTTGCCAGTGAGTGGAAAGCAGTCACAGACTAAGCTCATTAACTTGTCTTTTAAATGAGTTTCCCTTCAATTGTTTTCTATTTGTTTGTTTTTATTGGGGGGGGGGGGAGAGGTGGTTGGTTGGATTTTTGTTTGTTTGTTTGTTTGTTTGTTTTTAAGTGCAGCCTTTTGCTTGTGAATATAGAACAGGACTTTTTACATTATTGTAAAATTCTTGCAAAATGTTTTACTGACTTTTAAGTATGGAAATAACTTCTTTTCATGCAGGCCTAGTAAAGGCCAGGCTTGTGTTTACAGAACTAGACTCAAAAAGGATCACAGTCTAAAAGTGATTCTAAGAAGAGTGTCATCTCAGTGAACCTCTACTCAGTGCCTACAATATGCTCTGCAGAATCTTCCACTCGGTGGAAAAATAGCAATGAAGTATCTGGTTAGATGGAACAGAACTTGTGTATGTGTATATACTGGTTATAATTCGTGCAGAAAATTGAGAGTTCTGTACCAATGGAAACTGGAGTGTGCAGGGAATGGTAATAAGGCAGTAATGTCCATGGGCTGAGCAGTTCATTTGTTTGCTCCTTCTTCAGAAGGAATAGATATGGATCATGTAGATTAAAAAGAGCAATGACAGATAATGGTGTAGGAGTATTTGGGGTTAGCTTTGTAATAATTACTCTTACTGCATATGTGAGAAAGGCAGTAACTGGATTAATGAGATGCAGGACTAAGACCAAGAAAAAAAAAAAGAAAAATGATCTCCAAGAATTTTAAGTGAGATCCAAGGAAAGCATACAGGACTCTATTTTATCTGCTGTGAACTCACTGAATTGCAGTTTTCTTAGCACTCTGAGACACAAAGGTATTGTTTGTCCTTGTTGATTACTTGGTGTCATTTACGAAGGGTTTTCTTTAACCATCATTTTCAAGCACTTGGCCCTCAGGGCAGCAATAATATAAACAGCACTGACTCAAAGTTTCTGTACTGCAAACCGCTGTCTCTGCGTTCTCTTTATGCCTTCAGGAGGAGGCATTTTACTGCAGTGTTATTGGGAAAACAAGTCAGAGCCAAGGCTTCCAGGTCAAACCAGTCTTCTGAGTTTATCTTCTTTGATAGAGACTATAAGACACCTTAGTACTTTCCTTGCTGTGTATAGTACACAGGATTTTTCACAGATCTCTGGATTTCACTGAAGACGGTGGAGATGCTAGTGTGTTTCTCCAGCCATTAAAATTAAGAGGTAGCCAGGAAAGGGGAACATAGCAGGCTCAAAGTTCTGCCAAAGAAGCAGTGATCAATGCTGCTTTCTGCAGTAACAGAACCTGTGAGGGAGACCTGTTTGAACTGGGTGATGTGAGTAGTAGAACTGGCAGGAAAATCAAACATACACTTCTAGCAAGTGTTAACCAACTAAACTCTGTGAGTTATGATAGTATCATTGTCCAGTTCCACAGCATTCAAGGTGCTTATAAAGTGAAAATGAAGCCTGTAAGTGATACGAGTGCCCAGCTATCAGTTCTGTGAATACTGCTTAGTGAGGAAAGGACGGGTGCACCAGTAAAAGACCTGTAAGATCACCTTCCCCAGGAGAAAAAAGGAAAAAAAAGAAAACCCAAACAGATACTGTTTTTCTATTTGAAACCTCACTCCTCTCCTCCACTTATTCTTTAGAACACAAAAGCTAGATAGGTTGGTTCTTTTCAACTCTGCTGTTGCCTCATAAGTGAAATAGTAGAAATAAGTTGTGAATGAGATCCTGTTTGTCCCAGTTGAGACAAGAGAGGCAAATAACAGATGTGGTGACATTTTGCCCTTGTCAGACATGCATACAACATCTTTAAATCCGACAGCTCAGTTTACCCAGGCAGAATTAGCAATGTGAAGCCATGTGCATCCCAGAGGAGCATAAAGGCTGGAAAAAGGTCGAATTCTCAGCATCTACTGCATCTTGAGGGTCAGAACATGATTTTTAAAATGGCTTCATATGGAAATTACTGAGAAGGTATGGTTGAAGGGGAGTGTAAGTGGAAAATGCTTCTAGCACATGTGGATTCTAATGTTGCTGACTTATTTTACTGGTAAAGACTCCTGAATTAAACTCAGGCTTCCTGTTTGACTAAAAATGCTGTAAGCCCTCTTGTTAGACAAGAATACAATCCTGCTTTTGCTCCAATTAAAATTATCATTATATGAAAAATTACACGTGCAGAAATATTGTGTGTACCAAAGGTGCAAGTTAAAGTAAAATCTTCCTTAAAGTTTAAATTGTGTGAGTCTAAATACTAGACAAGGAAAACATACATCCCCAGAATTACCTTATTACTGAAGATTTTTTTGTGAAATCTTAAGTTCATCACAAATAACGTCGTCATAATGTTCCATAATTCCCATGGCCCTTTTTATTATCTGAGTTGCATGAATGCTTTGAAAATAGGAAAATGGCTTATTCTTAAACTCATACTGTTCTTCCCTTTTTCTTTTCTAAGGGAATTTTTTTTATTTTACATATCTTTATTTTGTGCCTCCCACCACAGCACATTTCTGCATGTTCAGTATTGAAACTCACTAGAACAGCTGATGCCTGTGTATGTAGCTGTATGTGTATGAATGTAGATGTGTTTATATATCTAAATATATTATGTACAGTGTATATAAAGTGTGTAGTGTATGTAAATATGTACATAAATGTAGCCAAATATTCTTGATGTTCTTTGTTAAAGCTTTTCATTTATTTTCTAAATCAGAGCTACTTAATTTTCATTACTTAGCCTAAACTAAGCTTGGCTTAAAGCAACTGAACACCCATGAATTTAAGAGCTTTGCCCCTTTTTCTAACCCCAGCTTGAGTTTGGTATTTTCTCTTCAGTACTCACAAATACATTCAGTGCAGCTTCTGGCTTTTATTATTATTCCCTTCACCTTTTCTCACTTGATGGGTGAAGTGATCCAGTAAAGAGTTGGTAGAACCTGAAATACCTGTTAAAAATAAATGTATTTAAAAAAAAAAAAAACAACCCTACAGTCATACTTGTATATTTTCAGTATGCGCTTATTCTCTTTCATCCTTCTGAGAAATGTTTTTTGTACAGGTTTATCCCACAATGAAACACTGTAAGAGAGTTTTAAGTCTTCAGCTGCAGTCAATTGGAAGAAAATGTTTCTGCATCATTGAACAGTCGCACTCAGAACAGTATCAACCAATGCCATTTAAAATGTAATAACAAACCAGACAGAATTTGTTTGTTTAGTTGCTGAGGGTGTTGTCTGTTCCATGTTATGTCACTTTCTGAAGCTGCAGTCTGTGCACATTTTGCAGCGTGTGAGAAGTTTCCATTAGTGAGTGGGAGCTGGGCACAGAGCGTTCATAAAACTGGACTTGCACAAACTCTGTTACAGGTAGGAAATGTTCAGATATCTGAATGATCAAAATACAGGACGTTCTTGTTCGTTTTCCCTCTTGATGACTTGAAGTTACGTGGTTAAGCCTATCAGAGTAGTCTTTTTTTTTTTTTTTTTTTTAAGACATTTTTACAGACTGTCTAGGGGTGTAGTTTAAGCATGTCTTCTGTATTGAAAACAAGTGGAGTTCTCTGGGCGTTTACCTCACAGACTCAGTGTTGTGTCCAACCTTGAGCAGGTAGGCACACAGCACCAAAAATGCCGTGAGTTTCCTGCATGATGAAAGCAGAGCACAAGTCCTTCTCAGAGCCAGGCTGCGTGCGTGACATCTCTGCTGTGAGCAGTGCTAGGACTGATCTCGTTTCTTGCTGTTTGGTTTAGTAAGCATTTGTCTGCATGCTCTTGTTTTAAATACAGAACTGGTAAAGCATCTGTCTCTGGTGTTTCAAGTCCAATTTCTGAGATCTTCAGCAGGAAAAAATTATTTAAATGAATGGCAGGAATTCCTGTGACAGATGGTCCTCCTGTGGTGTCATGACAATCAGTGTGGTCCCTACAATGCTTCCTTCCCTCTTTAAAGGCTGAATGGAAACCTGAATGTCTCTTAACTGATGTGACTGTAAAATTTAAAGGGTTAGGAAATGGACATGAACTGAATCTACTGGAAAATTCAGTTGTGAATTTGTTTTATATATATGCTTGAATTGTTTTTATTCTAAAGAACAAAATGTGCTCAGATTTAAGTGGCAATAGAGCAGAGTTGTAATGTTCTGCAGGAGCTGTGGGGTGTGTGATGAGCTTTCTGTACGTGAGCGGTGCACATCTGGCCAGGGATCCAGCACTCCTGCAGGACTGGTTCCTGTATGTTTTTTAATGATCTCAGATAAACAGTAATAAAGCACAGGTGCATTTGAGCTATTTTCTACAACTGTGCATTAAAAGTAGTCTAATTCATTAATTAAAGAGTAACCTTAAGAAAAAAAAAAAACACACATTGCTTCCATAGCGTATGCTTTCTCGTAAGTGGAGTTAAGGCAGAGACGTGGGAATGTTCCTTACCATCATCTGTACTTAGAACACAGCTGCAGTGCTCAGTGTATACAGCTGAGGAACCAACAGTGCAGAAGTGCTGCATCCATTTGGCGTGACGGGCAGGAGTGAGCTGCTCCCAGAACACCTCAGTTTTACAGAAGGAGCTACCTACTTCTAATTCCTTGGGGCACTCGCTGCCATTATCTGCGTACTTCCTTTAGAAAACTGTTATTTGTGCGGTTAGATTTTCATTTCAGGTTTAAACATCACAGCAGTTACTCATTTCTCACAGCTTCTTTTGTGAATCAACATTGTATGTGTAATAGCATATAAAAATAATAGCATGGTCTTTTTTTAATATGAATTTTATATCTAATCAGTGTCTTCAGTTCATGAAGAGGAATTTGCATTGTTGTGTTTATATACAGTATTGCAGTGCATGTTTTAGCTTATGCATTTTATTAAATGCTGTTTAAATGTGGCTTTATATTGTTGTGACTTACTACTACTACATGAGGTTTATACTATTAAAGCGAATTACAAATACCAATGCATTCTTGATTGTTTTATTTTTAGGTTCACTGCATTCTTTAACGTTATATATATATTATATATATAACATGTCCGAGCCCAACACAGTACAGAAACAGACCTTTCCCTTCATGGTAGAGGTGTGACAGGCTGTAATATACGAGAGCAGTGCCATGGGCCTTATGTCAGCAGGGAGCGACTTCTATGAACAAACTGAGGAAGACTTCTTTTTCATAGAAGTTTTAATTCATCTTCTTTAGACCTATCCTGACTGCTGAAGGGGCAGGGGGAGATGGACAGCTATTAGGAGAGCATACGGTGACCATAGGGCCTTCCTCCTGCTGGGCTTGGAATTACGGTGCAGTGTTGGATTTCCGTTCCTTTCACCCTCACTTTATATTAAAGACAATGAAATCGAACTCTAATCTGAATGGTTAAAGCATCCTTATTTTACGTGTAATACAGCTGCGAGGCGCCATCGTGTTCCCAGAAGCCACTGACTTCACTTTCTGTTGCTATTAGAAGCTCTGCGAATCGGAGCGCCGAGTTCCATTGTGCAGAAATAAGGATGGAGAGTTCTGGATCCGGTTACCAAACCTCGCTGCCTCCATGTGCGGAACAGCGGCTGCCGCGGGCGGCGGAGGGCGGAGAGCAGCGGCCGTGCGCTGGGGATGCTGCGGCGCCCCGCGCTGCCATCCCCGCGGCCGCCGAACCGCCCGCACTGCGCCGCACGGCTCAGAACGACGGGCAGCGGCTGCGCGGCCCCGCCCCCACGGAGCTGCCCCGCCCACAGCGCGGCCCCGCCCCCTCGTTCCGCGCGGCCGCGGGGCGCCGTGCCGCACTTCCGCCCGCCGCCATGCCCATGAAGGGGCGCTTCCCGGTGCGGCGGACGCTGCAGTACCTCAATCAGGGCGACGTCATTTTCAAGAGCTCGGTGAAGGTTATGACCGTGAACTACAACACGGCGGGGGAGCCGAGCGAGGGGGCGAGGTGAGCGCGGGGAGGGGGGGGGACGGGAAGGGTCTCCACCTCCGAGCATCGCCGCCCACCTCGTTCCGTGCCCCTGTTCTTTCTCTTCCTAGAAAGTTTGTGTTTTTCAACATACCTCAGATCCAGTACAAAAACCCCTGGGTGCAGATCATGCTCTTCAGGAACATGACGCCGTCCCCCTTCCTCCGCTTCTACCTTGGTAGGTATCGTGCGAGGACACGGTGCGGCGTAACGAGCAGCGCGCACGCGCAGACGGGGCTGATGCGGGGCTGGGGCTCATGTGCGATTGAGGCTGATGAGGTGTTGGGGCGGACATGGGGCCTTCGCTGCCGAGAGCCGCGCCAGACATAGCAGAGCAGATTTTTTTCATTAAATCTTCCTTTAAAGTACTCCTCTTGCGGCTCCTGTGAAGGCGTGCGCTGCTGCATGGCTGTGACTGTTTTAACAGATAGCGGAGAACAAGTGCTGGTTGATGTGGAGGATAAAAGCAACAAGGAGATAACTGAGCACATAAAAAAAATCCTGGGGAAAAGCAAGTAAGTATCTCTCCATATCAGCTAACATTCCCTCCAGTGTCCATTATAGTACAGCCCCTCAAAACTCCTAAAAAGTTGCCAGAATTGGAATTGTCCAGCTAAACTCCATCGCTACTGTAAACTGTAACCTGGGAACAGAGGGGAAAGGCCTTTCTTTCTTTTTTCTAGAGAAACACTTGAAAAAGAGAAAAGAGAAAAAGAAAAACTGTCACATCCTGCAACTTTTGGGCCCAAGAAGTATCATCTGCGAGAGTGCATGTGTGAAATTGAAGGGCAGGTTCCTTGCCCTGCCTTTGTGCCACTTCCCAAAGAGATGAGAGGAAAATATAAAGCTGTTCTGAAAAACGAAGCAGCTGCCTGACCTCGCAGGTCACACGGCTGTGCTCGCTCAGGTCTGGATGATAATGACTCTTCAGAGACAAGAGTTAACACACCCTGGCAGCAGGAGCAAACTTGTGCGATACTGACGTGGCTGTCTCATTCTTACCACCACAACTAGAATAATTACAGTGAAAACTATTCTTAAATAAACGTAAGCTAAAAAAAGGAGCTTCCATTGTGCTAGTTTTGACATAACAATGCAATCAAAGCTGTGTGAAAGTAACAGAGAAGGCAGTGACCGCAGCCCTATCTCCTGCTTGTGTCTGCGAATAAAGGTTTCAGCAGGATGAGAGTCACAGAATGGCTCATGTTGTAAGGGGCCTCTGGAAGTCATCTTGCCAAGGACCACATCTGGACTGCTTCTGCAGATCTCACAGACACAGCCCCACCACAGCCTCTTGTACAACCTGTGCCAGAGTTCAGTCGCTCTCACTGTTGGTATTTTTTATGATGGCCAGAGGGATCCTCTGTTCCAGTCTGTGCCCATTTCTCCTTGGCACTTAGGCAGCTCTGAGAAGCCTGGCACAATCATCCCCATACTGTTGATAAACATTGATAGAACTCTGCCTCCCCAGCCCTTCACTAGGCTGAACAGTTTCAGCTCTCAGCCTCTCCTTGTAAGAGAGATACTCCCATCTCTTAATTATCTAGATGGCCCTCAGACTCACCAGATGTGCGTGGCTCTGTTGTACTGAGCCCAGAAATGGACTCAGGACTTTAGCTGTGAAGTAGTACCCCTGCCCAGTGCTGAGCGAAGGATCAGGTCCCTCAGCCCACGGGCAGTGCTTCCCGTGGTGCAGTCCTTAAGTTCGTATCTGCTTTGCAACAGACGGACTACGGAAATCATTTCTGCAAAAGCAGCACAGCATGCCCCAGGCACGTTTTAACTGTTCCTACTGATTTCCACCTTGTACAAACTGAAGGAAGACAAATGATAACATACCCGTCTGAAACTTAAATGCTGAATTTTCTTGCTTAACTGATTTGGTTACCACAGTCTTATTTATCAAGAAAACTTGAAAGTTTTTTTTGAGAAGCACTGAAAAGACAGAAGAACATGCAAGCTGATATTTCAAATACATGCCTTAAAATAATCATTATCCTTAAAAAAAATAAAATCAACTACTAAATGCAGAAACAAAACCCAAACCCATACAAAGGAGAACTGCATCTTAAGAACTTCCAGCTAAGGCAGCAAATTGTTCTGCTGGAGTCCAGTGCTGCCACACATCTTCCTCTGATGCCACTGCCCCTGCACACAAAGGTTCTGATCATAGTTTCTGCTTCAAACAATTACACTGCACCTATAACAGTATATAAATACACAACAGTACTACATTGCTTTTAATTATTTAATTGCGTATACCATTAAGTCAGGCTTGTATGTGCAAATTACTGTAGAAATAGTTATCAGCACTTCCAAGCTAATGGTTGAATACATTTCACACCAGTGTTTAAGGGTTGCTGAACTATCAAGGGCAAATACAGCACAAAATAGATGTTATTTCATCCCTGGTTTACTACGTCTCCATACAGAGCAGCGCATGCAATTGTAACGTGTCAGTGCTAGCTACTTACTGGTCTTATAATTAATACATCTTCATTCTGTTGTGCCTTGGGAGCCTCACAGCAGTCCAAGAACCAGCATACAATCTTCACATTGGAGAGAACTTTCAGTATCAGAGGGCTGGTCTGCAACATTTAACACTGCCAACGATCACGAGGTGTGCTGTCTGTCACTTGTGAAAGTGGTGTTACATGAAATAAGGAGACTTCATTAGTGCTTCAGACTGAACATACAAATAATGCGGGACAGTTACAACAAGGAAAACACACTTTTTAAATGCAAAAGCTGAAGCCACCAAAATATTCTTTTCATCTTGATACCAAAAACAGCTTTGGGTTACAATGCAGGGAGCAATCCTCCTGACTAGCAAACTAGTCTGCCCTAAGTAAGTGACTTCTATTTATTTAAAAATGAACAATCCCTGGGTAAACTAGCTATGTAATTTCCGCTGCCTCTGTAAATCTAGTGCCACAGCACAGAACTGTAGTTAGTTTACAGCCTTTCAGAATTCACTGCTGCAGACACTTGGTCCACTTCACGCACAGTAACGCTCAGAGATTCACTCAATAAAAAACCTGAAGTTCTCACGACTCATTCTGCACACCTACAACTCCAGGCTAAGGCTGCAGTAAGAACCACCATCCTGAAGCTGCTGCACTGCATTACTCTCATCAATTAGTGTTATCAGGGTATGTTTGCTGGTTTTGTTTGTCTTAAGCAGAAGTACACACCTCCAACGTTTAACATTTATAAACTAGAGTTCCTACTGTTCATGATCGTGGTTCTGAAATACTAACAGTGCACAGCGTAGCTCTACCTGAGGCTGTTACTGTATTCACAGTTCAGAGACGTCGCTCTCCACCAAACTGTATTTCTCAGTAAGCCCACTAATATTAGTGCAGGAGATAATGATCAATATCCTCCATTTCAGCTGTAATTAAATACACCCTTTCACCCCCCCCCTTTTTTTTAACTAACTCCTCCCAGTCACCTTTTCAAGGACTGATGTCTGAAGATGGGCCTCTGCCTTTCAAAGGGGAGGAGTGAGAAAAGCAGTCCAGACTGCCCTCTGCAAAATGCAAAATAAATGCTAATTTAACACTGAACGATCCTGAATTTCACAGTACCGATCTTCAGAATCCCTCCTGCACTCCAGGGCCAGGCCTTCCCCTCGTCACTGCCAGGGGCAGAGCTCCACACCACCACTCCCATCTGCACCTGCCTACTTTAGGCACACACGCCTGATTCCTGTTAACTTCCTTAGATGAGAATCAAGCATAGAATAGGTACTTATATTTGGCACAATCACAGCCCAGCTTTCAAAGAACTCCAGTCGCACTTCATCTCTCCATTGTGAGCAGGATTTTTGTAAATGCTATAAAGAGGATTCGAGTTTCAGCTAAGACAAATATTCTCTGGGTGACAGAATGATCGTATAAAGAAAGGAATGTGTATTGTTCCAGAATATAATTAGCACTTTCAAGGTCACCCTTAATGCTACAGTTTGTAACGGTGCTTGCCTGATCTCCTCCCCAGAAACGACAGCCTACAGATCCATTCCCACACTGGTAGCTCTGAAGCCAACGTGGCTTTCCCTGTTACTCTGCAATCTATGCCTAGGGCAACTGAGAAACTGAAAGTAATGACAAGGCAGCACCTCAGATTTTACCTAGGAATTCTTATAGACACATTTTAAAACTCACTTATATTAAGATCAAGAGAAGCCTCTAACAGTTTTTAAATTCATTTTATGTATTATTGCACAAAATTGACCTGCAGCCTGTATAGTCTGCATCTCAGAATCGCAGCAGCCTTTCAACAGCATTTTCTTGTAACTTAGGACAGTTAGACTAGCCTGTAACTTGCACTGTGCTATGATCAGAAGATGCAGACTTTAGAAACATTTTTCTCTCTTCTGTCAAAGCTCCACTTGAAAAGCCAATAACTCAGCTGCTATAACACAGTGGAAACAAGGAAAGATGACAAACCAACCCTGAGATCATTTCCAACTGACAGTTCCCTATTACCACTTAACCCTTCACCAAAATAAGCTCACAATAAGATGAGTTAGCATTAAGATGGTTCTAACAAGTTACTGTAGATTTTCTTAGTACAAGTATCCAAGACTAGAAGCATTCCTCTATCTTCTTTCTTCAAGGCTGAGTAGTATTGGGAATACATAAATAAAAGTATAGGATACAACGTTCTCCCAGCTCATTCTTGTAATCTGTACTGCTGTTTGTAACTGCTCCATCTTCCCATCTCTTAGCAGTGGACTTGAGATAACTACTCATGGTGTGACTGCTGCTTCAACAGCTGGATTTCTCCTTTTGTTTTGCTAATGTGTACTTCAGTTCCTTTAAGTTCTCTGTCAGTAGCTCCACCTCATCCATTCGCCCGCTATGCTTGGCATCAAATATATAGGCTTTGATATTATCTATCTGTTGGAGGAGCAGTTCCTCCTCTATAGCCTCCTCTCTTAAGATTTCACTGACATCCTCCTCTTCAAAGGGATTGGTAGATCCTTCTTCAAATGGATTTCCAGAATTCCCCTTGCTCACAAGCTTTTGAGATGGATTTTCATCCTCTTCAAAGGGATTTGAAGTACTGACAGATGCTCCATTAGTTTGCTCACCTTCCTCCTCATATTCAAATGGATTATATTCTTTATTACTTTGCAGAGCTGTGTTAGAGAAAGAAATCTGTGGAGAAATGTCTTTGGCAAATGGGTTAGTGGGATCCTCCTCTGACAAAGGGGTATCTGCTTCATCTTCAAAGGGGTTTAGACAGGCTGCCTGACTTTGGTCTTTGTCACACTGTGGGACATTCTGGTGTCCAACTGGAAAGACCACGTACTCTTTAGCTGGCAGCTGCTGAACAGCAGTAGTTTCAAAATTTGGGTTCCTTTTCACTTGAGTAATATCCAAATCCATTCCACGTGCTAATAAGTTCTGATTCTCTTTTGCAGCTTCATACTGATGCTGCTTGACTTCTCTGAAATCTAAGGAGCCTGTCCTTGAATGCTGAGACATGAATCTGTGGTGTTCTCTTTCCCACTCTTTTTCACAAAGGAACTGAAGTTCCTCCCTCTGCTTCTCTTCCTCTTCTGCCTGTTTTTTAGAAAGCTCAATAGCTTTCAGAGTTTGTTGTTTATCATATTCATCTTGAAGTTGCCTCAGGTTCTCTTGCAACATGTGGACCTCATCCAGCCGATGAGCTGCCTTTGCTTGCTTAATAAAGGAAGTGATGTTGTCAATCTGCTGAAGAAGAGGGTCTGCTACCTCACTCTGTCGAGAAACGCCAGAGGTTGGGAGCCAGCCTTCAGATTTCCTGACTGTTCCTTTTTTAAGGAGAGCTGCATCACCATTAACTGCACCTGCAGATCTGCAAGTCAAGTCTTTCTGCTTTTCCTCTTGTTTTCTGTGTGTTTCCAGAGCTACCTAAAACAAGCATATACAGAGAGAGCAATGAGCTTGGAAAATTCCGTTTTGAACATTCATATTTACAAAAAAATAGGCTGTCTACCTTAGCTACTGCTGTCACAAACACTGATTCTGTTTTTAGTTACTCTGCAAAAAATTGTTCACTCTTGTAATATTACCTATTATTTGGAAAGACATTTAATGAAATATGTTCACATCTACCTGTACAAACCTGAGGTCAAGGAGGAGCAGTGAGTGCTGTACACAGAGCAGAAGATGCCTAAATTCAACCGTCCAAATAGATGTCTCAGACAGATCTGGACAGTAACAATACTACATCCACCTACAGCAGGTATTTCTGTGATAGGGCACCAGTGTAAACATCAATTATATTATCAGACCTTGGAATGCAATTAGTTATATTTCTTAACCTCTACTTTAGCACGAAGCTGGCTGATTTCACAGTTAGTGATTTATGTATGGAATGATCTGCACAGAAAAAAGAATGAAGTCTTAAGGACAGCTGTTCATACACACGTGGAGATAAACTATAGCAAATAATTATGTGTCTGTTTAAGTCCTTGAAGGAGGCCCTCATACAAACACAGATCTTAATCTGTCTTACCATATGCAGTCTTCTCTTCTTCAGTTCTTCATACTGATCTTTGGTTGGCAGGGACATTAGGCCAAACAGCTTTTCCTGCCAAAGATTGAAATATTCACAGTGAACTCTTGCAGGCATTCAGACAAGTTTGTAAATACCAGGAAATGCTCCACAGAAAAATATGAGGTACTTCTCCACTGCAGTCACTGCTCCAAGGCAGAGCACATCATGGCTGCTGGAAGTATGCTACTAGCTAGGCTGGGCCTCTGCAAGAGACAGAGCCAAGCCTTGTACATTCTCTTAGCCCTCTGAACACAACACCACTCTGACTGTGCTATCCATGTTCAGAATGACTGCAGGAAACCTACAGAAGTAAACCTTCTGTCAAAAGTTTTAAACCACACAGATAGGCAGTAAAGAAAGGAACACTACATTACATTTAGCTCATAATATATGCTCTATTTACCTGAACAAAAAGCGTGGCTGAGTATCTTATCATCCTTTGAAGTTGTAGTGTTTTCGGATGAGGTTGGGGCTCTTCGTGCAAGCCCAGACTCAGAATCTTCTTACTGAACAAAACAAACACAAGTCATCCATTCACCCACAACCAAAAGTGAGGAACACAATACCAAATGAACATTTTCAGAAGTTCGATCAGGCAAACCATCCTAAATACTACAAGCTGTAATACTTTTTTTCTTTTTTTAACTATGCTTCTATTTGTCTCCTCTGTGCATGGTTAGAGAAGGAAATAGAAACTGATGGTGCACAGGAACAGCATCTACATTTCAATGGAGCAGGCAAGTTGACTGTGTGAATAAGCATAGGCCCCAATTGTTGTGAATAAAAGGAGAGTCAATACAAGCTGTATTGGAAGAGGGGAAAAAATAATTCCGTTTATGTATACAGAAAAAGAGAGCACATGCACTTCCTTTACCTTAGGGCATCTATAAATTCGTAGACTTTCTGAATCTCCACCCTCAAGTCATTAGCGTGCTCAAGACTGTAGGTTGTCTCCCCAGCACTACAAAAATAAACAGAACTTCATTGCAAGTCATAGCTCCAGTGAACGGTACATACAACACAAAGCTATCCAAGATTCCAACAAATGTAAGGATAAATCATTACAATCAGCTTGAAGCGAAAGCATTCTATTTAGAAACTCTTCTTTGCTGACAGCAGTGGAAAACAATTTGTAGACATGAATCTTTACAGTTATAGGAAAAGTTTTAGTATGAGAAGAATCTCACTCCTATCAAAAATGGATACAACAAATGCACTCTGCATTTTTTCCAGGTTCAGAAAAATCATCACTGATCAAATAAGCAACTACACCATTGAAATAAGTTTTCCTCTAATGCTTGTCATAAAGCAGAACTCCACAAGCCCACGTGGGCATAATATTTAAGTTTCCAGCAACTGATTGAGTCCCCATGGATACACAATCACTAGGTTCTCATTTACTGACAAAATGAAATTAGTATTTCCACATACAAAATCATCACCATGTCTCAAGAGCACCCTCCCAAGACTTCGTACTAATCAGCAGCAGCATTCTTAATGTCATTTTGTAATTCCACCTCCAAAACTACTTGCAGGATCCTTTATAGGTTCATCCAGTTACACGGGACCAACCATATCTAGTATTTGGATATCTAGTGCCTCTATATGAATCAAAACAGACAGCTGTTTCACTTAATCTAACTGCAGAAATCTGAATATAGGAAGGGATCAATTTCAATAGTAAAAAAAATCAGAAAGTAGGGAAAATAAAACCACCTGCATTCTTTGTAAGGCTGCAAAGAAATGCTGCTGCAATCCTTTGCAGATGAAATCCTAGTGCTCATTATGAGGTGATCAAACATTGTAAGATAAGGAATGAAAGTGAGTCAGCACAGCATATATTGGATGCCTTTGTGCACATGGCTTTTTGAAGATGTCAGGATGTTAAAAAATATATATATATTTCAAGTAGTAAAAACTCAAAACTTCATAGTAGCCTAATTTACATTTCCTCTGGGGCAATGTCTTCATGTTCATGTACTGCACAGCTTCCTACTCTGCCTTCAGCAGCTCCCTGAAATGTCTCACTTTCAGCAATACCACAAATGCCAGGTGCAACTTTTTTTTAATACCTAAGCAATGTTCTGTTTTTCTTCCCAGCCTTCACCACTCTCTGACGTTTCTTATATTAAACACACGTTACAGGCCTGTATCACATTTACCCTATATGTGAAGTCTTTCAGCAGACCATTGCAACACCTTCATTACCTTAAATAACATAAGCCTTAATTATATACAGGTCTGTAATATAAAATTCTGATCACACTGCAATCAAAAGCTGTTTAGGACTGATAAAACAAATATAAGTATATCCTAGCACTTCTTTTATACAGATTTGTGGCAAGAAAATATTAATTAACATTAATTCACGCATTTAAGTCATGCCACATCGTACTCAATACTAAGTCATAAGTTAATTAAGTTATCCCAGGGATGACACTCATCAGATGTAAGACTTGCTTTGGCAATCCAGTCTGTGAATTAACTTGAGTTTTGGATAGTTATTTGTCTAGATTAAAACAACAGAAAAAGTAACGCTTCTTCATGGCCAACCCACACCCACAGCCTTACCACACCAGGTCCTTACAACTGAGGCTTACAGGGCAGAAATATACATACATTCATAAGCAAAATTACTAAGTGAGACTTACTTCAGAGATTCTGCCATCTTTATGTACTCCGGTGCCTTCCGTTCAACCTTCTCCATGCACAGTCGGAGTTTCTTGTTTAACAATGCACACAAGAGGAGAACTTGCATTAGGACGCGAATGTGAGCGCCCACTGACGTGAGCCTTTCAATGTGCCTGAGTACATCCAAAGCTAAGAAAGCCATCTGACTTCTCAGGATCACAGGGTCCTCCAGTTATCCTCAGAACACAGATGGCATTACCAAGAACAGAGAAAAAAATCTCTATACTCCCTGCAAGATTAACTCTAAATTCAGAGACATTTCTGTGGGCAACTTCCAGTCTTATTCTCTTCGCAGAAAAAGACCAACAGAAACTCCCATTAATGGTCAACTTGGGGCTCAGAGAGGGGCTTGCAGGCTACCAAGAAGACACCCAATGATCATCAGTACCTGCTATTAAAGTATATCTGAACACAGAGTTCCGGCCACACGCTGTTGTGACCACCATCTAAACTGAGCTAGTGCAGGGACAAAGTTCTTTCAACATGAAGTTGTACAGTTCTAGCACAGCCCACTCCCAAAGTTAAAAAAAATAAAAATAACTTATGACAAATCCCAGTTTACATTATTCACAGCTTCTAAGGAAGATCTCAAAACTATTAGTTCCAGATGAGAACAAAATAAGGTTTAAAGCTACCATGGTATGCAAACAGCATATGGCAACTGAATGCTTAATTTCAGATTTATCTTTGTTACTAAAATATTAAGCCATAAAGAACTTGATCACAAGAGAAAAAGCCAAAAGTCAAGCAGCATCAACTGCACATATATACACACCAAGTATGAAAGCAGAAAGGGGTTTGATTTACCTCATAGAGTTTCACAATCTCTGGAGTGTATTCTTTCTCATCAATCTGCTGTTCTCTTTTCAGCAGAGTATCTTTGCAGTGCTGACAACAACGGATTTGGTCATCATCCTTCTCATCCAGAACAGAGCTCACACTGCTGACACTGCTAATGCTGCCGCGGCGCGAGCCGTGCACGTTGCTGGGTGAGGCACTGGGGCTCGTGTGAGAACTCAACGCCTCTTTGCTGGCACTGGTGAGTTTGCCTAAAAATTATACATGGGTAATTTTACAGTGGCAGGAGAAGCCAACAGATTTCAGCAACACAAATGAACTGCACTCTAAGAAAAGCTAGGATTACCCGAAATACTGGAAAACCAGCCTGAAACGGTGTTCTGGGAGACACGTGGGGAACACATAACAACCAAAACAAGTCAGAATTTGGGACTTCCCTGCAGATCCTGTTTCACTCTAAAAGTAGCAAGAGACCATACTGCTGGGAACCACTTTGTTTATGTGTAGTACCATTCTCATGTTGGAAGTTGCACAGTTAAAAAAAAAAATTAAAAATAAAAAGCATGTGGAAAAATGGCTATGTTAATACTGTCCTTATTTTGTGCTGGAACTCCCTGCAGGGACCAGCTGACATCATTTATGTCCACAGAAGAACAGTCTCCTTTCCAACGCACTAGATAAGGAGAGTTGGAAGGGCTTCTTAAAGGCTTAGGGATTAATTCCCTTGCTGTCAGCATGTGGACAGCCATGAGTAAGACTCAACATTTTAAAATGGTACAGATATTTCAAGAATCTTGGCAGTTATGACTCCAAAAATAAATACCTTCATAATTACAATACTCAATTGTGGGATATACTACTTACAGTATTAGTATAGTATACTTGAGTAATTCAAAGATAATCCAGAATTTCTAAAGCTGAAGAAGGAACACATACAAAGAATAGATAGAGCATTCTTATTCTGTTCCACATACAACCGTCTGCATGAAATTGAATGACACGTTAAAGTTTTCCATATAGACATTATATTAAGCCTGCTTTCATGTTGCAAAAAGCCAGGGTGCATTCAGCATTCTGAGTGAGATAAAGAAAGGAAGAATTAACACCACCCACCACACTTACTTGCCAAGGGCAGACTGATGAGTTCCATGCACTTCTTGCACATAATAGACCCACAGAGCCGGCAGTGGTGACGTCTGTTTCTCATACTGAACTTACTGCCACAGTCCGGGCAGAATGGAACGTCGTGGTCATTGACCCAAGGCACAACAGACTTCTCTATAGCTAAGATTGGGTGGAGGAAGAGGCAATACAACAACAGGAGATGTTAGTTCAATTCATTCTTTAGCTGATAAACTACAGCAGCATAGAGTCCGAGGTAAGCTTTTACCAACCTCTTATTTTAGCTGACTCAGTGTTTGCTCTGTCAAAGGATGTAAGCTAGTAGAAGATAAACAACACATTAAAAACCTGTTTTTTTCTTCCTTACAGAAGTACAAAGACAAAAAAATCCACAACACTCCCACATTCATCTACACCTTGCAAGTTAAAAAAAAGAAAGTGCCATTTTAAATAAATAGGAAGATTTCTGAACCTTAATGCCAAATTCAGACAAGTAGTACAAAACAATTACTGTCAAAATTACAAAAGTCGTAAAAGTTACATCCACATATCATCCAACATTCCTGTGTTCAAGTAAAAATACAAGTTGGGGATTTTATAGAATAAATAGTTGGAATAATCATGACAAAAGCATTCTGAAGTAACCCTATAAAGTAAAAGATGAAGAAAGCACATGGTTCTTGAAGCACATGAAATAGCATCTTGTGCTGGAAAATACTGTACAGAAGTAGAAATCATACCCACAGTGCAAGTAAGACGAAACACACTACACCAAGATACAATGAGAGGACAGTAAGATGTGAAAAGACTCAGGTTACAACAATTAATCAATTGCAGCACTACATAAATGGGCACCCTTCACACTAAAATTGGATTTTATTTTTAAGAAACATTTAAAAGGCTGCAATATTAAGCAGTAGAAAAATTACCTTTTCTAACCTGATTAACAACTTATTGACTTCAACTACATAATGATCAATCCTGGCTGCTCGGTACTTCTTGAAACTGGAAAGATGGCTTCTCATAGCACCTGAGGGAGAGAGGAGAATTCAGTCACCTGGGTGTTCTACACAAATGTGAACACCTTCCAAAAGGCAGCTGTTCCTTCTTCACCACTTACTCCTCAGGTTCAAATTGTAAAGACCCTAGAACCTTCATGTTTTCACTGTGCTGGCCTGAATAAAACATGCAGGCTAGCCTCCAGGCTAGTAATAAGTGGTGTCTTATTTCTGCTACAGAAAAGCAAAGATTACATTAAAGCAAACATTCACAACAGATTTTTTTCATCTTTATCCCTCAGTTACATTTGTAAGGTGTTACCAGCCAGCACTGTTGTCAACATCAGCTCTTGTTATTTTCTTACTACATCCAGGACAAGGGCAAGATGCAGGTCCAACAATTATCTGAGGTTTATGCAACAGCAGCTTCTTTCAGATTGCTGTCATCCTTCACACTTTTAGAGGTCTGAACTAAATCCCTGATCACAGCTCAGATTTACAGAAACCTCATCTACAACTACACAAAAGATCAATACAGCATCTACTAAAATATATAATTCATTCCCAATAAGTTTAGACCCAAGTTTTGATCTTTTTCATAAGACAGTTATTAAAAAAATCAGTTACAGTCAAAATACGAAAAATACTATCCTTCTGACTAGCAGAGCACAAAGGCAGCTGTTGTTCTTTGACATTAACAGTACAATGTTATTCTAACAAAATATGTAAAAACCTCTCCATAGCCAAATTCACAGGAGTAGGAGAGTCCCTCTGGGTAACTAGATTCAGTCTCTGCAGTGGAGACATTACAGAACCCCTTACACCCCTCCACCAAATCACATCAAAATACCTAAGATTCATCTTCTCCACCCCAGTTAAAAAATAAAGTGCACAATTATCTACAGAGCTTGGATTCTGCAGACCCAAAGAACTAAATTCCTCATCTACCAACAACACAGGAGAACTCCCAGGATCCACCAGAGACAGTGCTGTCTCCTCCCCCTGAAAACAACCACAGTATTTCCATAATAGTAAAAAGCAATGAGAACTCAATAGCTCAGGCCCAATGAAATTACAGAATTATCCTACTTTTGAGGTTAGTTTACCCTGGTTCTATAGATCTTCCCTCCCCACCCCAACCTACATTTTCTTCATTAGCCTATACAGTGCATACAGGCTGCCAAGAATCAGTGTGCAAGCCACAACTCCATGCTACGGTACATCAGATGCAGTATAGACAATTCCACACAGCTTCAACAGTACTCATTTCTTCCCAATTAAAATTAAGTAATTTCCACTGTGCATCACTCACGCTTTCCTACCTACTTCTTGGGGTTCCCACATGGATGGATCTACACCACCGTAGTTGAATGACTCGTATCGTTCCTGAGATCCAGAATCAGTTCTGTCATCTCCTTCTCGTTTCAGTAATCTCTTCTTTGCTCTCTTGGCCTTCTGGACAAGACCTGAAAAATGATAAACCCACGTACAAAAGAGCAGGCAGTTAGCCTCCCAGTATCTGCCATGTGAAACCAGTATGCCATACTCGTTCAGAACAAATCTGCCTCCACAAGTCAGTATACTCTCTTTCGAACCAAAGGATTGTTCAGCACCACCAGTGGCATAAAATGCTTTTTGTTATCTGTTAAAGTAGTGCTACAGTTCTAATAACAAACGGGTAATTTTAGTCACTCCATTCAAGGACATCACTATAAAAACAGTGAACTGTATGAAACTATGGGACCCTACTTCACAGGGCTCTGGGACATTACGTACGTACTCTTAATTCCGGAAGATTTCCTTTGGATTCGAGGACATTCAGTATTTTCTTTGTACTTTTGCACAAAAGTACAAGCTAAGAACATCAGTGTGCTTGTGCACCTAAGTAATTTTGAAAGAACTGAAAGACCACCACATTATCCTACAGAAAAGCTAGTGAGTGCCACAAGACAAGGGGTGGCCAGGCCAGTGGAAGCAACTGAAGGAGTCACAGAGCTATCCTTAAGGCAGGGTTTGTTAAAAAGCACAAACTTTGCTCAGAAAAGAGACTTTTGAAATAAAGATCTTTACTCTCCTAGAGGAAAAAAAAAAAGGCCAAAACCAGAAAAACTGTTATAGGGAAACACAGGGAACAATCAAATAATTTTGTACAATCTTTTCTCAATGTCAAATTGAGGCACTGCATACACTGAGTAGGGCAGGGACCACACTTCAGTTGAAAAGAACCCAAAGGTATCTTCCAAACACTACGAAAAGCCAGCTGCCCACAGCACAGTTCCACGCTGTCCGCCTCTGCTCCACCACTCACGCTCCTCCACTTCTGCCACCTCTTTCATTCGCCACAGACCTTAACTGCTGCTGCACTTTTAGCCACTGTGAAAACAGGGCTGATGGTGCCTGGCAGGAATCAGAAGTTCCCCTCTCTTTAAGGCCTCTGACTAATGCTTGGGAACTCATCTGCACTACAGTATGAACAGGAGCGTTCTCATGAAAAGAAAAGTCCAAAAAACAAAGACAAGCCCCAGTGCGATGTGCCGCACCCCGGGAGCACAGAGGCACAGCACGCCCACTCGCAGGCCTCGTATTCCTCGCGTCAGGAAACGGTTGCGTCAGGAAATAATGGCACAGCCCGTGCCCGGGCCTACGTTCGTACATACACAAACGGGGCCCACGTCTCACTTGTGTATTTCTGTCAGTGTTTCCGAATCGACGGACACCCAGAGCGCTCACAGTACAGCAACTTCTGCTGCATGGGATCTAACACCACAGACGCGAGAACACTGAGAACCGCCGCGGCCCTTACTTCGGAGCTGGCCTCTGACGTCTCTGTCGTCCCCCGAGTGCTCCTCCTCGTAGTGCGCCCGCAGCTGCTGGAACGCCTGCAGGTCCTTCAGGCACAGCGGGCACAAGAAGCCCTCCCGCATCTCCGCCGCGTCCCCGAACGGCGGCGCGCAGCTGGACGCCATGGTGCTGCGGGCTCAGTGCTGCGGCATCGCCCGCGCCGTTCTCAAAGTCAGCGGCCCGGCCCGGCCCAGCACGGCCCGGCCCGGCCCGGCCTCCCCTGCGCCTGCGGCTTCCCTAGGCCCCGGAGCCCGCGCGATGGCCGTACCCAGTCCCGCGCTCCACAGGAAGGGAAGAGCGGGGAGAGAAGGAGCGGTCGGGGCGGGGCCTGAGGTAAACGAAGCGGCGGAGGACGGGGCGGGGCTTCACCTGGCGCTGAGGAGTCCTGCCCCACCCGGGGCCGCCGCACGCCCTGTGGTGCGGCCCCGCTCCCCCCGTCTCGTCACCTTAGCTCGGCTCCAGGCGGGCGGTGCGCGGCCGCGTCCCCGCCGATCGCAGTCGCCCCGCAGGCGGATCCTGCGCGCCCCGGAGCAGCGGAGCCCGGCGGAGGGCGGCGCGAGCGCCGAGGTACGGATGGGCGGGAGGGGCTCCGCAGGAGTGGTGGGGAGGCGGGGCCCGGCCCGGCGGAGGCCGCGCTATAGAGCGCGGCGCTATCGATGCTCGGAGCGGGCTCGGTCTGGGCGTCCGTGTGGCGCGGCTCCGGCTGCGGCGGGCTGGGCGCGCGGGGCCGTACGGGGAGACCGTAACGCGTTCCGAGGCGGCCGCAGGGGCGGAGGAGGGCGAGAGGGGTGCGGTGCCCCTCGTCCCGGCGCCGCGTGCCGCCCCGCGGGCTCTGGCGCCGTGCTGTTGTCGAACTGCAGGGCGCGTTCCTACGGATTGGTCGCTGCGCGCTGTTAGAATCGCAGTATCGGTTAGGTTAGAAAAGCTCTCTTAAGGTCGCCGAGTCCAACGCAGGATGAGAGGGAATGGCTTCACGGTGCACCAGGAGAGGTTCAGGTTGGATACTAGGACAAACTCCTTCTCCAAAAGAGTGGTCAGGCGCTGGAACAGGCTGCCCAGGGAGGTGGTTGATTCACTGTCCTGGGAGATTTGGCTCCGAGGGAGATGGTCAGTGAGCATGTTGGACGAGATGATCTGGGCGGTCTTTTCCAATTGGTGATTCTATGATTCTAGCACTGAGACAAGCTTGTGCCTTGTGTAAACTCAGATAGAACCTACTGTCTGTCCCTTTGTTACCTGCTCCTTTTGTATGGACCTCTGCTGAAGCCGGTGATCTGTACCGCACTGAGGCAGTGCATACACAAACTGTACAAGTGCCTCTGGGAAGCTGGCAGGAGCTGAAGAGGTAGAGAAGGGCAGTGAGATCTGAGCTTGGATGGGCGGAAGTATGTGGAGTGATAGTGAAAATAAGTTAAAAAGACAAAATTAGCTGCAGGACTTGTGATGGTGTGGCTGTAGGCATTTCAGTTTCTTGTTCTGGTTGTGTATGTGTGTGTTTTGTTCATTTAATCAGAAGTCCGGCTTGCTGGGGGTAAGGAAGAGACAGGAAAAGTTAAGTGCAGAATGGAAGTGTCTGTCGCTAGATGGCACAACTAGCACGTCTGAGAGCGACTGAGGGGTCCTGCCCCCCCCCAGCCCCCGGGGCCGCCGCACGTTATGGGTCTGCAGTGGATTTCACAGCATGCAGCGCTGCTGTACCTTTTTGGCTTCTCTTTTTAGCTTGGAAAAGAGAAAGCTCCGGGGAGATGTCATTGTGGCCTTCCAATACTTGAAAGGAGCATATAAACAGGATGGAGAACGACTGTTTACACGGGTTGATAGTGATAGGACAAGGGAATCTCCCTAAGACAGGGAGATTCAGGTTAGATGTTAGGAGGAAGTGTTTCACACAGAGGGTAGTGATGCACTGGAACAGGTTGCCCAGGGCGGTTGTGGTTGCCCCATCCCTGGAGGCATTCAAGGCAAGGCTGGATGTGGCTCTGGGCTGCCTGCTCTGGTGGTTGGCGACTCTGCCTGCAGCAGGAGGGTTGAAACTACATGATCTTTGAGGCCCTTTTCAACCCAGGGCATTCTGTGATTCTAGCACACGGGATAATCCAGCCTGAAAGCTATAAGGACAATGACCCAACAACTCTGGAAGCTCAGTCCTCTCCTGATCTGTCATTCAGAAATAGTAAGAATCAGGTAAAAGGAAGAGGGAGACTGTACCAAACAATACACTTTTTTTTTTTTAATATGCTTTTCTCTGTAGCTTCAGTAGCTGCTCATTTTCAGTAGGATAATTTTAGAAGCTCATTAAAGTGGTAAATACAGTGATTAAAGTCTAGTAGGTTAATGTTAAACTGAAACAGCGCAGCAACAAGGGCTGGCTACGGCAAGTTGAGATGAGTAGGGTAACGCTGGGGTGTTTATTACAGATCAAACATTTCACTGAGTCTTCAGTGTTCTTTTGCATGTTATGTCTTTGACTACAGACTAAATTTCACTAAATGAATTGTTTTGCATAACAGATGAAACACCGTATTGTGTCAGTCGAAAAGGGGAATTCCATTCAACAGTTTGAAACATAAATGCTGTTTGCATATTTATGAATACAAATGCTTTTTAGCACTTCCTGAGGAGTTCACTCGCTATTAAGTGATTGCATCCATCTGGTAGGATTTTGATCTTTGTGAGATTATGAGACACCTTTTTAGAGTAACTCATAGCTTCTATAACTCTAAGAGATATCCTATATATTAAGTTAGCACAACAGATGTAGTGATATGTTGAATGGTATCCATTCCCAAAGGAAATTTTATGTATCCTTGTGAAAGTGGTATGGAATAATGTAGGTTTGTGTTGGAATAAAAGAGCTGTTGTAATACCTCCAATGCTGAATTTTAGGACAAGATCTGATGCTAACTTGGCCATTGCTACTGATGTCGAAGAGTAAAAAGTTGGAAACAGTCAACCCTGTACCCGTGGTGCAGTCCTGTTAGAACTGGGTTCCAGTGGGGTTCTCTTATGTTCTTTGATTTCTTCTAAAAACCTCTGTGGAGTTTGGAATGTAAAATAATGGAATCTGATCACAGCACAAGAAAGGTAAATGCAGACCAGAAGTAATTCTTGATAATGCCTGTATGCTTCTCAAGAAATGTAGTGGAACATTTTTGCATAAATATGGCTTACTCACTGACAAAAAAAAGGTTTAACCTATCTGAAAATTAATGGTGTTGAGTTCAGTACAGCCTTTGAGGCAGAAGCGAAGAGCAGAAAAACAGAATCTTCTTCCCAAGCATTCCTTGAACTAAACAATTACTCAATCTAAATGGAGGCTGTGTTTTGAAATTGGCCTAAATTCAATTTTGTAATTTAATGATAAATTGGAGGGGAAAAAAAAAAAGTAAACCACCTAAAATTGAAATGAATAGTAAAAAATATCTCCAGTAATGGAAAAGGGTTTGTTTTCATTTATCTGAGAAAACAACTATTTTGTTTGGATGGTTTTGATTAGATGGATCTGAACTAACATTTTTCGTTTTTTTTTTTTTTTTTGGTTGTTGCTCAGAGAACTAAAAGTATGGCATATCTGTTAATTTCAATAAACCTCCTGTATTCAGTGTACGCAGTTTGCCTTATAGTAAATATTTTGATGCAAAGCATACTTGTTTAATTAGTCTGCAAAGAGGTGATAGGAGCAGCTGTGTACATCCCATGCTGCCCCTGACCTTCACTTCCCTAACAAGTCCATGTTTATTAGTATGAGCAAGGTTCAGTAGCACCCACCCCTTGTTGGTTCCCCCACCATCTGTATCAGAAAGTTATCTTCAGCGCGTTGCAGGAACCATCTGGAATGCATGTGCCTGGCCATGTTGCTTACCCAACAAATATCTGGATAGTTGAAGTCCCCTGTAAGAACCAGTGCCTGGGATTATGAGGCTGCTCCCAGCTGCTTGTAGAAGGCCTCAGCAACTTCCTTCTCCCAGTCAGAGGGCCTATAATATGCACCCACAGGTGTCACCCATACTAGCCTGACAGTTTATTCTCGCTCATAGGAGTGGGGACATTAAGCTGTGATTTTTGGAAGTGGGACTTTAGCAATTCAATGAACACTGTCCACATATCTATTTCCAAAAAACAAGCTTTTCCCCCTCTGCATCTTTTTTGTTGTGACTGTGTTAGGGCTGTACTCACTGGCCTCACCCCTTCTGCTGTGCTTCTCCAATCGACTGCTTTTGATCATAGCTTTTGTTCATAGCAGTGTCCTGACAGATACCTTGAAATTGTAGTTGACGTTAGCTGAGTCACCATGCGAGCAGTGACTGCTTCAGCTATGGCGTTCATATTCTTTTTAAACTTTCTCCAAGTAAGAGTCATTAAAAGTAGTAATAAAGTAGTAATAAAGGGTATGTTCTCTTGGAAACGCTCAGCACATGCTGATTATGATGGTTTAGCAAAAGAGGTCAAGGCTGCTTAGTGTCTTGGGAGGAATACAACAGTAATGGTCAGAGGAGTTGAAAACAAAGGAAATGTTAATTGTACAGTTTGTTCACTTCAGCATTTCCCTTCTTTTGAAAACAAAGCTCATTCTGAAGGCACTTTTACCATTCTTTTCTAATCAAACTGCACAGTGTCTCAGTAGCTGGGATGGGGATTATTCATACACACCAGGAATCTCTGTGTTTCTGTCATTTTCCAAACATCTTTTGCTAGAGTAATGAAATTTTGGGAAAGTAGTTGAAATAGATCTTACCCATTTGATACGTTTTTCTTTCCTGTTTTTTTTTTTTCCTCTCTTGTTTTTGTTTTAGCAAGTATTGGTGGTGTTGTGCAGTACTACCGAGTTTTCCTGATCTTTAAGAACCATTCATTCCTTACAGGAAATTATTTATGAAATGGTATCCTTTAGATAAATATATATATATATATATATTTCCCCTTGTGAAATGAATCCTGAACATGTTAAAGGGCATTGTATGGTGAAAACACGCTGAAGAAATTCAGACTATACAGTATGTTCCCATCTACCCCCTCTGAAGATTTGTTTTGCGTTCATTAATTAGAAAGCTCCTGTCAACAGAAGAGGTCTGCCAGTTGTCGTATGTATCAAACAGTGCATTATCTCCAGTGTTAAAAGTTGTTTGATAGACTGTGCTGGGCATTGATCAGCCTGGGAGCATCTAACTTCAGTCAAACTTGCCAATATGGTTAATTATTTTTCTTCAAGGCTGCTAAGCCAACTGGCATTACCAATTTCTGTAGCTGAGGGAGTTCTCTGAGACAGTGGGGAAGCAATCCGTTTTAGAAAGTGCACTCAAGGTACTTCACGTGCTTTGATGGTATTGAGAGGGATATGATATTACTTTTTGAAAAAATAACATTCTAGTGAAATGTTGACATGGTTTAACCTATTTAAATGTATAGGAAAATAATATGAATAACTCTCCATTCTCAATAAATGTGCATTAATTACAATGATCAGTAGATCTGGTGTTTAGATGTGTGAACAGGAAATCAGACTTGTAATTTTTGTTCTCTCAACTGCTAGTACAGTGCATGAGGTATGTACCTCACATAATGACATCTTTTGAAAACAGTAGGAACCTTGAACAAAACACACAGAAGACTGGTGTTTGCAGCCCATCCAAATCCATTTAGAGGTATTCTAATTTCATATAAGTGATCGTTTATACAATTCTATGAGATGTGTTTGTGTGTGCATGCATAGTAATCAGTCACATCCAGTGAAGCTCAGCTACAGCAATGCCCTCTACCAAGCATGTGGTGCAAGACCACTGAGTTCTTTTTTTTTTTTTTTTCTCTCTGTAGTGACTTGCATGTTGGCATGACTTGCTGTCTAACTAAGTTGCAAAAGGTTATGGAACTCAGAAGGTTTGAGGTGCACAGATCAGTCAAGCTTTCTTCTTTTGTTTAAAACAAGTCTGCTGCAAAACACTTTTTGCCTGCCAAGACCAGTTTCAGTTCCTGAGTGTCATACAGGTAGTGGAATTTAAAAGTGGATATATCTGTTTGCTACTGTACTAGCAAACCAGTTTTACAAATAAAGAAGAGATGAGCAGCATGAAAGCTTCCACCTAGAAGAGTATTCCCTGGTGTTCATTTATTTATTTTGACTCAGCTTGGATTGGTTTAAGTTTTTATATCTATTACAGTATGTTTGCACAACCAATGAGTACGCACAGAGTTTACTTTTGGTGTTTATTGAATCATTCATATCAAATAAACGCTTTCAGGGGCCTGATCACAGAAGGGAAAACATTCCTTTGAGAGGGGAGAAATCAGAGATCCTATCAGAAGAAAAGATTTCCTTTCCATTTTAAATATCTGAGGAGAAAGCATATTTCAAGGAGAGTGACTGAAATGTTAACACATCAGAATGGGGGTTCTAAGATGAGATGTATGCAGCCAAGGTCACAACTTTGCGGTTGAGTTGCATTAACCCTTTACACTTTGCAGTTTCCTAGATGTATTTTTTTTTTTTCAGTTCCAAGTCAAAGTATTAAGGCAGTCATCTTTTCTGTTGCCGTTGGAGCAGTCTCTCTGTCTTTTCAGTGCTTATTGTCTGGACACATTGTAGTGTACGAAGTCTCATTAATGGACTGTTTAGAATTGAAAACTCAGTTTCATTTTGAAATCGTTTGCGTATGTTATTCTTTTTTTCCAATTCATGTACTGATTTCGCTGACATGAGAGGAAATGATGTACTCTACTCTAGTAACATCAGAACAGATACTAAAGAGCCTGTGCTGGTTCATGCATAACATGAATATTTTGGGCTCTAGGCCCGTAAAGGAACTGGCTGCTCTTAATTACACAAAGTGCGGGAGTTGAAAGCTCGGTTCTTGCCTGGGCCATTCAGCTGAGCGCTTCCCAGTTCCTTTACTGTCGGTGTGTGACGAAGCCGTTAGCTTAAATGAGGACATGCACTCACTGGAGGATAGGTTCGGAAGTCAGCAGGAAGCTAGAAGGGAGTAAATGGAATTTTTTGTGTTCTGTCATTTTACTTCACCATATTCAAATGATAAGCAATTACATTCTTATTCCTCTGTTCCATTCTCCCATGCTGACCTCCTCCCTGGGTGCTGCCGTTTTTCCTCTACCCTCTCTTTGATAAAATTTTCTGCTAAATCAAGCAGTAGGCTGCCTTTGTTACAGATGGCAGACTGCTGGAGGTCACAGGGACCTGCGTAATCTTGGCTGTCAGAATCCCTGTGCCTTTTTCTAGAGTGCTGGTGTTTCTCCCAGTTTTGACCACTTAGGTTGAGCTCATCATTCCATCCTCTCTTGTTAGGATGCTGGTGTTTATACATCAGGTATCTTCTGCCTGGATGCTGTGTTTTGGATAACTCATTTAAGTAAGTTAGCTGTGAACTAGGGATGCCCGTGGACTGGTCCCACAGTGATCTTCTGCCAGGATGCTGTCGCTTTTTCAGCTCTGGATAGTTGGCAAGGTAATCTTCTGTTTTCCCTAAATGCTGTATCTTCTGAATGTCTGCGTAGGATGTTTCTTCCTCAACATCTCTTTTTCCAGGATGCTGTCTCTTCTCCAGGTCACTTACATATCTTTTTCCAGGATGTTGCCTTTTGTAAAGCCACTGTGGCAGAGGCGCATTTAATTCTGTTCAAGGAGAAAAATAACGTTAATTAACCCCTATAAATCCTCTCTAAAGAACTTGAAATATGAATCTGTGGAGTACTAAGGGGTCAGATCTGTTGTTCACTGTACACATTTAATTGCACTGTAAAAAATGGTCTTGAATTTGATCGCTCTGGCCTCTCTCAAAACAATTCCGACTCATGGTCACCAAGGATGGATTTGATACATTAGGAACTAGCTGCAAACAAAGTGGGAAGGCATGCAATAACAAAGCCTAGTGTGTTGATTTAAAATGAGGTGAGCAGAAGATGCTGAGCAGCTGGCAGAGATCAGCTGCAGTACCTGGAAGCAGGAATGTGTGCATTTGAATGCAAAGTCAGTATTTCTGACCACCCTAACTCTATTAGTATCTCTTACTTATTCTTAAGCTCTGCTTAGTATTTCAGATCTTAGTTTGATGTGACCAACTCTCAACATTCAGGTGAAGAGGGAAGAAGTCTCTTTCTATGGGCACTTGAAGCCAGCTCCTCTTCCCGCTCTGCAAGGGCTCTTTGCTCTTTGTGGGTGGCAAGCTCCTGTGTGCTGCTGCTTGCAGTCACCGCGCCTGATTTGCTTCCAGTGCTGTGACTGATGAGAGCAGAGCATCTGCAAGCTGTCAGGTGGGGGCTGATACTAGCACAGCCTCTCCATTTCCAGCTGTAGTAAGCCCACCTTTGTTAAGAGTGTGGAAGCTTGAAGGTTGAGGTAATAGGTGAATGGGAGCACTCCTACGTCCCACTTACCATTAAGTACAGGGTCTAAAACTGGGGAATGTCTTCCATGAGTCCTTTAAGGGTTTCCCTAGGAAAGAGCTTGCCAGATAGGCAAATACTCCGTGGCAGATTTCTGCCCTTTTTTTGTTTTTCTTTCATGCAGCCATGCAGCAGCTTACTCAGTAATGGTGTGGCAGTGCTTGAGCTAGGAGACCTTAAGGGCTTTAGCTAGGAGAAGAAAGCACCTATGAACTATGTCAATGTATTACAGCAGACTGTCTGCCCTTCTCCTTCTCTTTGAGTAATAAATATATACATTAGAATCTAAATACACTGACTCTAATAATCTCAGCCAAGAAATACAGCAGTATATCTAGAGGGTTGTCCCCAATGTTATATATACCTTTATTCATCTCTTCTTTCTTTTCAACTTTCTTGAGGACAGATTGAAGCATGTGGCTTCCAGATCTTTGTGAGATGTCATCCAGGGAACTTCTCATGTTTTCACTTGCTTCTGCAGGGGATTGCCTGCCATTGAGGCAAACACCAGACAAGGTCAGGCATAGGAGTAGCACCGGTACTTGGATAGATGGCATTGTGATTTCCTGCCGCTTCTATAGGAGAGAGAACAACAGGAGAGGAGGATGGAGTTAAATAAATCTATCAATAATGGCCATGTATCCAGGTGCTGAAGAAGAAATTTGTCACTGATAGATGGATTGAAGTTATGAAGATCCCTCTTGCTTTCTGTTACAGACCTCTCAGCCTCTGTCACATTCTTCCAAGAATATGTAAATTCTTCATAATTGAAAACAGCCACTTGTTGGTTTTTCTTTTCATGATTTTAAAGCCAGAGATTTTGTTTTTCCTTTTGCCAAGACAAAACAAATGTCCCTCTTGAACACTATATTAACTATTGCCCTGCATGAGGTGCACAAATGTTTACTTGCTCTAACAATGTCCACTAGGCAGTTCCTTTGTGAAAGGGCTCTTGTAAAATAGTGTTGTGATTTACAACATTTCCATTCTGCCTCCAGATAACACCTAGCCTTAATAACCTGTTAGATTTTAAATATCTCTTTCTGTGCATTTGAAGTAGCTGCTTGCAGGTTTTCTTTCCATTTAAGAAGATAGCTATGCTGTATTAGCTGCAGAGATTTCTTTCATTGGAAAACCACCACGCATATTTTTCAGAGGCAAATAGTAATCATTGTATTCTCTGTTACCTTTTGCCCAGATGACAAGTGTTTTTCTGTTTCTTCCAGCTAACACTGCAATTCCTAAGGCACTTACCACAGATTTATTTTCCAGTAAGTGGAGTTCCTTCAACAGAATAAAATATATATTTAATATTTCCATACAAATAATTTAGCTTAACATAAAACATAAATGAACA
Organism: Oreortyx pictus; assembly: GCA_036925125.1. Taxonomy (NCBI): domain Eukaryota; kingdom Metazoa; phylum Chordata; class Aves; order Galliformes; family Odontophoridae; genus Oreortyx; species Oreortyx pictus. Next base: position 177,855 of record JAUPFR010000015.1, read on the forward strand.
TAAATACACAATGTTGTGAAGGTCTATGCATTTTTAAAACAGGCAATTACGACCCTGAGATTATTACGTAGGCTGTTTGTCTCAGAGCAGTGTTTAGAAGGCAAGTTAAAATCAGCTAAAAAGGAAATGATTTGATTACCTGGTTTGTAGGTTTAGACTTTCCAAGATGCTTCTGCCTTTAAAGCTGTTTGCGCATCTGAGCTTCAGAGTTGTTCTCCTGCTACAGACACAGGCAGTATCCAACAGTTGCTAAGTTCTCTTTGGATAGCTTCTGTCTCTGTACTTATACTGTACTGCCTCTGGACCCTTATGCAGATAGCTGTGAGGTAATGTAGGTGGTGTGGGTTGCTGGTTGTTTTTTTTCTTGCTTTTTCTTTTTTTCACTGATGGCAGAGATCTGCATTTTCCATGTGCTTTAAAGCTCTGATGATTATTTGCCAACTTTCTCATGTCTATACCGGACTCCCAGAACTTACTGCTTTTCCATTCTCTAAAGAGACTATGTTGAATTTTATGTGAACTAGCATAGAGAAAATGAGTTGGTTTTTTTGTTTGTTTGTTGTTTTCTTAATAAAAAGAAGCTCAAATATCTTCTATGAAGCAAGATTTTCAGAGTAAATGCAAAGAGATAGACAGCTTATCAAGCCAAGGAAGAAAATTAAAAATATAATAGATTATATTTAAATAAATTTATGCCATAGAATCTTATTCTGCAAATAACTCAATAGTTTCTCTCTTAGTATTGCATTTTTTCTTTGTACAGATTTCCATAAGCAGTATACTAAAATTTGGAGTATATAGCATTAGATATTAAAGTATAGCTGTGTTGCTGCTGTGTGTTTCAAAAAGTGTTATGCTATTGTAACTGGAAATAAGACTTCTCTATTTTTTTAGGATACCCTTCAACACAGCACTACTACTAAAAACATGCTGGAGATATAGATACAGGGCTAGTATCAAGGGCTAGTGGTTCCTTGGTAACATCACATCCTTGGTGATGACAATACAAACGACAACGAAATGGAACAGCACACTGCTGGGGACGTTCAACTACTGCTGCACCACCACCATCTGCCTCTGATGTCATGGGCCAACATTGTAAAACAGGAGGCATCACTTTCAGAGCAGCCCTTAGAAGTTTCAGAAATGCAGCGCAGTCTAGTCAGAGCCAGCACTAGTGTAAATTTGCTCCTTTATATACAGCTAGATGAGCTTCGTGATATTCTACAGCAGAGAATGTCACTCCCAGATGGCTTTGTTGTAGATTATCAAAAAACACAAATAGTGAAGATTAATAACACTTTTTCTGTTTATTTCAGTACTTGGGATGATAAAATCTAGGAGGGGAAATGAAGGCAACTCCTCTGCTGTGGACTGTATTTCCTCCAGTATTGAGTCCCAGCCTTGGTGCTGCTGCTGTTGCTTACTGGAAGCATCGGTGGTACTAGATCAAAGGCCTTTTTTGATTGAGCTCTTAGTTAAAGGCAGTTGACTGAACAGGTGTAGAAAACTGCTGAAATCATTAGAAGCTTTACTGGCTATTTCTAAATGTCATTGGGAGTGTGACCTGAAAATGCTGAGAAACAAAAGTAAAGGGCCTCTTTTGAAGGCTCTGATATTTTCAGTTGATTGTCCTGTTCAAAAATGAAAAAAAAAAAAAGGCAAAACCTTCTGTTCTAACTTTAAGATTTTTGTAGTTTTGCAAACACAGAAGTGTTGAAGCTTAGTCTCCTGAATTCCTTGAAATAAATACAAAATCCTTTGAGGAAACTTAATATAGGCAGAGATTAGGTATTCTGTTTTAGGTAATGAATAGGATGAATAGTGGATGAGGTGAGAACATTGATTTCTGTGAAAGGAAGCTCTTAATAGAATTACTGAGTAAATGCCACATGGAATGCACACAGCTCCACTCACCAATTGAAATGTCTAAAGGCAAGGGACGGTTGTTAGATTGGAGGAAAGGAGAAGTATTCTGCATAGCATTAAACCTTTTGCTAAAATGACTATAAATATCACATTGCTTATATCAGCTAAATTGTTTTATAGTTTCATGAGGAATCAAAACCAAATCGCTGTGACATTAATCCTGCATACTGGCTTACTGATAGATGCTTCAATACTAAACAGCATATTATGGAATCAGAACTTGACAGGCTTAATTGTATACTTAAGAGTCAGTCTAACACAGTTTGTTCCTTCTGGGATGAGAGCAGTTTGGAATTAAAGATCTCGATGGATTCACTGTAATGTTGTAATTATTTCATAATTAACTCAGCAATGTTTATGCAGGGTCATTTCTATAGTTTTCTTATTGAGAGAGAACCCTGTGATTTGGGAAGGAAGTGGAAATCTTTAGAAAGGACGTAATTGTGTCGTGTCTCTTGTTCAAGAGACAGTCCAAGATCTTTCAAACCAAATAATGTCATTTAATTAAACAAGGAAGACCATGCCACTAGACACCAAACCAACAGCTTCCCAGTCCGTTGTTTTTTCATAGCTGCTAATGGCAGCACTCAAGAGATCCTTGTTTTGTTCCAAGTGGGGAATTGATTCTTGGACAAAGCGGCAGCTTGGTATTCCTTGAGAAAATTTTGCTTTCCAGTTTGGGAGAGATTAACAATATGGAAAGAAGAGATTGAGGGATATTTGATGTGTTATGACAGGAAATGGTGGTCATCTAGCTTCCTTTTACGAAGCAAGCCTGATGGACGCTGTCAGGAAACTTGCAGTAGGTCACTGGTCCCCACTGCAATTAAGGGAGTTGTTCTTCTGTGCTGGTCCTTTACAGTTTCTGCTAACACAGTCCTAATTATGACAGGGAAACCACGATTGGGTGTGAAAGAGGGTAAATTAGGGAGCAAGAGAAAACACAGAGATTTACCCTTTGACATGAAGTATTGGGAAATGCTGGTTTGGATGTTAAGTCTCCAATTCTTATATTCACCTACCTAGTCCTTCTGTCAAGTTCACTGGGAGTTATCAACACAGAGCATATTTAAAAATCGCACCTGATAGTCCCTGCTGGTTCAGATGTCAGGGACAGAGGGCTTAGAAGCTCCTGAAGATGTCACATATACAGTGCAAGCCCAGTGGTTAAAGACCAGGAGCATGAATAAGGAGACCAAATAAATGCAGAATGAAAAGTTCTAGAACTTGCCCTTGTGGATGATGGTAGAACATCTTCCTCTTGAAATCTGGATGTTTATGTAGCAGTTTTAAAATTAAATAATTTTAATTTTCTTATTGCTTGCTGTAGCTGTAAGAGGCAGCTATTCACTGGTATGAATTATTCAACAAATCAATCTTGAGGCCTGCTTTAAAGATAAAACATGAATTTGATTGGTCTCAAGTTCTCTGCATTGGTCTGGTAAGAAAGAGAAATGGGGCCAGTGGCAAGACCCCATCAACAAGCCAACTTCCTTTCTGCCTGGCTGCACACAGCACCTAAGAGCAACTATTCTTAAAGAAAGTGCAAATTGGAATCAGATGTAGAGAGGAATTTTGAACAGGGATCTGATGTTACTAAAACCCAGAAATTTCAGGAGACTGTTGTATCAGCTGAGGTGGCTGAGTTGGATAATGGTTTGTTCAAGTATTACTTCTTTCCCTTCTTTTATTTCTGTGTGTCTGTGGATGTTTATATGTGGTATGTATGAGTTAGTTAGTAATGAACTGCTCCTGATTTGTCTTTATTTTCTTAGTAGTTACTAAGTGATTTGGTCTGCTCATTTTCTGAGAGCTTAAATTGGCTCACTGTATGTTATTGTTCCTGCAGTAAGATTGGTCATTTTATCCTCTAGGTTACACGTCATTAAGAGTCCTGTGGTGCTGCGACAATGAAGATCATAATCCTGTTGTGGTAAGCGCTGTACAGAATTAAAACTGAGACTATCCATCCCTGGAGAATTACAATGATGTGTTAAAAGTGGATGAATGAAACAACTGAACGTAATCGCAGAGAATGGTTTCGGTTATAGATGGTAATAGACCTTAAACTTTATTATATTATATAATATATAATATTACATAGTTATATAATATATATTGTATAATATATTTAACTTTTTTTTTAATATTTAGTAGCTTTTTAATTCTATCACTTTTACCCATCACAAATTACACCAGCAAAACAGGAAGTTGTCACTTAAAATTCAAGTCGTCATTGTGTCAAGGATATGGATTGGTGGCCAGAAATCAAGCAGGAGTGTCTGCATCTTGTACTTAGTTAACCACAGAAGCCACCAGAGATGTAGCACAGCTTGGATATATGCTTGTTCCAAATGTGTATTTGAGAACGGTGCAGAGTACAATAGGCCATTGAGTCCCTTCTTTGGAGGGCAAGAGAATTGCCTGGGAAAGGGTAAGGAAAGTTCATAGAGTACTCGTTTTAGAACTGTTCCCCTGCCCATCATTCCTAGTCATTTAGATGAAGCTTGGTCACAACAAGGAGACTTATGGGTAAAAATAAAAAGTTCAAGTTAGATAGTTTTCATATTGTACTACTAGTTATAAAATGACAGACCCTTATGAAACTTGCGTTTTTATAATAACTTCTGTAGTCTCTGTAATAACAATAGAGTTCTACACTAGTGCTTAATGGCTTTGTTTGCAAACAAACACCACAAAGTGAGATTCACTGGGTATTCAGCTGCTTTTTGGGAACAGAGATAGTAATTAATCCTGCTCTGTAGGCCAAATAATAGGCGTTAAGCTTTATGAGACAACAAAGGCACAGACCTCGTGAGGTACGTGCTGAGGCCAGGAATAGTACAGGCTTTAGGAATCTGTGATCTCCTCTTGGCTTCCTCTTCACTTTTGCCCAGGTGGCACACTCAAGTGTGCACTTACTCAAGTGAACTCATAGCAAACTTCCTTTAAGTCATTTCATACCTGCTTCTGCTGAGGAGCCTCTGAAACACAAAGCCTATATGCTTCTCAACTTCTCTGTCAATACTCACCCCAGACCCTGTGAGCTGAGCCTGCCTATGAACAAAGATCCATTTACAATCAGTTGAAAAATGGCTTGAATATGCAAACTACAGCAGCTAGTGTGTTTTTATGAGCATCAAGATGGGAGGCTCTATGGTCATTTGTCTGGAATGGAGTTTGGGTACTGGGACAGCTGCATTCTAATTCTCTCTCCCATTCACTTGCTCTTTGACTATTAGGGATGCATCAAGATGGAAATCCAGCTATAGTTAAAGTCACAGTCATACTTTTCCTAAGTGAAATAAAGTAGAACCTTAAATACCTGAGTTTTGTGTTTCCTGGTTACTAACAAGGATTGGTGATACAAAGTGTGACTTCTGATGTTTGTGAGGTGCTTTGAACTCTCGGATGGTGACAAGAGAAGTGAAAAGCATAATTAATCATTAGGAAACAAGTTCAATTCACCAAGCCCAGTGAGTCTGACATGCAAATTTATGTCAACAAAGCAGTAAATAGAAAAGGTGTGTTTGAATGGACTCACATGAAGCTTTGATGTGACTGTTTGTGATATGAACGCTTTTCTTGGCTCAAGAACAATTATATAAGATCCTGCAAGATGAGCAGTTTCTCAGGATTGTTTCTACAAACCACTGATGACTTTCATAAACAGCTTTATCCTCCTTCAGATACTAGTACTCATCTCTTTCTTTGTTTATGGCTGATACCCAATTCAGAATGTCTTGCGTTAGCACCTGAAGTCTGGTAGGATGGAATTCTAGAAATGCATTCCTGAAATGGCTGGTGGTGGTCTCCATATCCTTTGGTGAAAAGATAGCTGTACTGTATCTGTTGTTTTTAACCTGTAGTATGAGACAATACAGGGTCTAAAATGACTTCAAAAGGATGAGGCAAAGGTCATTAATAAAATCACTGCTTTTATTATACTTGCTCTGTGATGATCTGTATCTTCCCTGGAAAATGCTTACAGATCTACAACTGGAAAAAGAATGAAAAATATCTTAGAAATCCTATTTAGACCTTCATTTCAATAACTTTTTGATTCAGAGACCGTCATGGAAGTTGTAGAGTTAAAACTTTAATAACTCTTATTTTTTTGTAGCTACTGCTAAAAAATATGACTCAACATTTTGGCATTTTGAGAAGAAATGGCTCATCAGGAGCAGGAAGATTGTTTTTGAAATATGTTTTGGAAGACTTCAGTGGCAATCTGTAGTTATTTCTGAGCCTTCTGTGCTCAACGTTGTGTAAGCAAAGCTCAAGTCTTATTGCATGGGAATATTATGGAAATGCCAAAGGTTACCTGATAAACAAGTGGTGCGATTGATCATTCTTTCTGCTTTATGGACACAGTATCTTTCTGTCGTTTGAATAAAAGATGATCTCCAGGCTTATACCAGAGTAAATCTTATTAACCTTTTACAAGTGCTTATGCTTTTATTGAAAAACAGTAACTTCATCTTCATTGAAAACACTTTCAGCTATGTATGGAGACAAGTATGGAGCAGAGTAATTCCATAAACACATACTTTCTTAGGAAGAAGGAAGGCATGTAGCAATTTTCTTTACTTGAAGGTATGTAGCATTAATCAGTGCAGTCTCTAATGGGGAACTGAGAAACACCACTAAGTAGATTTTTGGCCTGTGCACATCTGTGAGTGTATCACACAGCTTAACTGCAACTAGCTTATTTGTTTCGCTTCTCCAGCTGAAGTTTTCTTCTATCAGTAGGGATTCAGCTACTCTTTAACGTGTGGAAAGAATTTGGGGATCTCAACACACTGCCCTTGGCCTAAGTTATATTTACATTTGTCATTTTTCTGTTGGACAGGAGTAACTTTGATCTCACTATGAGAGGTTTAGAGAATTCTGTAGAATGAAGGATTCTGTACATTCATTCTTCATATGAGCATATCACCCCAGGTCCAGGGTGTGCCAGGTCTTCCAAACGACCTCTTGCGTCTCATTTAATTTGACAAAAGTGGAAGACTATCTTAATTTATGTCCTTACCTTTTCTGTCTGTTCTTCTTTGAAGAATCTTGATTCATTTCAAAAATGAAAGCCAAAAAAACAGAAGAAAGTTGTTTCATGTGATTTCACACTGAGGCTGATCCCCAGGCAGTCATTCGGAGACACATAATGACTGTTCTTGCAGAACACCGTCTGATATGTCTCTGAAGATGTGTAAGGAATATAGTTTTTTTCCTCAAGATTGTTTATTAAAACCAGACCAGATTTCTTTAAAGGAAAAAATCAACAACAACAACAAAAAACAGAAAAGAATTTGAGGGTTTAGCAATGCTTTGTAGTAACAGTTGTGAGCTGATAATGGGGACAGGTGGTGTATGTTCTTTATACTGAGGACAAAATAAATTTGCTTATAATGTGGATTATCAGTTCAAGTTTATGGTCATGGATCAGGTTGGACTAGAGTTCTATGGCCTACTCAAAATGCCTGTATGCTGGTTAGCGCAGAGTGAAACCCAACAAGGGGAGCTGCTGATTTTCAAGTCTAAGCATCTATCCCCCTAATGGTTAACATAGGTGGAATGTTAAATCCTGCAGCACTAGAAAAAAAATGTTGTATTTAAGCTTCACTGAATAGAGCTAAGCACAGGTGGACAGGTGACATAGAATTTCTCTGCTCCAACCAATTAGTTCATATCACTTTTAAGGAAAAATTTCCATCCATCTCCATTTACACTTGGATCACATCACAAAGTGTCTTTTCTTCCTACCTCCTCATAACTTGGAATTCTAATTATCAACAAATCTAGTACTCTTACAGGAGTCCTGCAACTGTGCAGCTACTGGGAAGTGTCAATGCAGAAGATTTTTTCTGGGTTGATTTTTCTTCAGAGTCCTTGCAGATGCTTCTAACCAAGCAAAGTGACTGAAGTTAAACTTCACCTTGATTCTGTGGCGATGGTTGTGGTTCTCAGAAGTGTGAGAGTTTAGTGTTGTCTTGTTCAAATGCACAGTTTTTATTCCAGAAATGTTGCCACAGCCACTTTAGCCTGTCTGGCAACAGGGTCAGAGCACAAATAATGAAGAGTTTCTGCTTTATAGAGACTCACACATCCAGCTAAGGAAAAACAATCAATGACCATTTAGATGTTTCTGACTGAACAAAATGTCTTTAAATTAAGTTTCTCTCCTTCTCAGATGAGATTTGAAAATAAGAACACTCCAGCTTCCTAATTTAGCTACTGAACAGACAGCAGAGAAAGCAGTTTTATTGGTTTGTTTGGTTGGGTGGCAAGCCTTACACTGCTTCTTAGGGAAGTCTTTTTCTTTAGGGTTTCTATCACAGTTTAGAAACTACCTTTAAAGTAGCCTAAGGACCAGTGAGAAAACTAAAATACTTGACTGGTGTTTTTGTTACAAAGGATTAATTTAAGCAGATATTTCTCAGATTATTATATTGGTTCAAGGAATTCATAGGGCTGAGAGCTCACTGCTTGTGCAAGAGAGGGAGCACAGTCACACAGCAGGAGGCCGTGAGAGGGTGGAACTGGGGCAGCCTAGTTTTGTATGACCATCATTGGGTTGCTGTTAAGCATGGGCAGATGTAATTGTAGGTCATCACTGAAAAAAAATACAGTCTTGTGCCTTCTTCTTCCCACCACACTATATTCTCACATGCATAAGTTGTAGCGACTGCTGAGCTCCAGTGGATTCAGTTCAAGCAGCAATCAGGTGAATCAAGAAGAGTCAAGACTCTGGCGTGGAACTAGACGTTCCCAGGACTGACATATTTACTGTGTTCATCTTGCTGTATTAAGACCCATTTATATGGTGCAATTAATTCTAGGATTGAAATAAACTATGCTTTGTTCTTTGCTTATTTCATTAAAGGTAGGGAGTATTGTTATTTGCTCATTTAGAAAAAAAAGATCACGAACGCTTATTTAATTACTACAGAGAGAATTTCAGGGTCTCTGGGTCTGCTCTTTGACTTTGTTCTTCACGGGATGCTTCCACATATAATTGGAACACAACTCAATTATATTTAACTATGGAGAGGCAGCGAAGTGTGTAGTAAATATTATTGTTTCATTAGCATTTAATTTAGATAAGTATTTCCACAAATGGGAAGTTGGGGCACTTTTTCCTGATAGTACTACCCCATGTAATAATTGTGATTTGTACCTCTGGCCAGATGCTCTGACAGTATGGATCCCACCCTGCAGAGCAGTCAGTCCCTGGATAAGGTGAGAAAGAGTAAACAAAATAGCAGCATTGGAAGTGCACCTCAAACACCGTGTAGTTGTTTACAGGCAAAAGGAAACATCTTTTCTGGTTCTCTTTTTGAGGTGGGTCATGGTACCTGCAGGTAGTTTGTATCCTAGCCTTCTTTTCTTTCTTCTTCCTCATAGACAACATGAATACCAAGCAAGGCAGTGACTCATGTTGGAAGAAGACAGCTACTTTTTAAACTGCAATGCCTTTGCTTTCTTTTGTCCTTGGATTGTTCAGAGTTGCCTCTTAAGAACCGACAAACTCTCTCTCAGAGCTGTTTAATTTATTAGACACCTGAAAACATCATACTGATTATCTAAGCAGATGTTGAGCACTCATTTTTAGCAGTCATTCTTTTATCAGAAAGAAATCTAAATTCTCTTCGTGCATTCTTTTTGCTTTGATAGTGTCCCTTTTGCAATTTGAGGGTGGTATAATAATTTCTGAGTGTAGATTTTTTTCAAAAATAAAAATAAAAAAAGCAAAAGAAACAGTCTAAATCCCTAGCTAGGGTAGGTCACAGTAATGAGAAATGGAGCGATCCACTGCTTGCTTCGGCTGTGCGGCTCACCTCTTCAGCAGGGCTTAATCCAATCTTTGGTTGGGTATCTCGTTATAACTACTCGTCTTTACTTGAAATAAACCATAAGCACTAGAATTAAGAATTAAAAGCTTTAAAAAAAATCTCTGCTACCCATTTGAACTACAGAAGGAGAGCTGCCAAATTACAAATTGCAATAAATATCAACAAGTTAAATCTAGTATGGAAATAAGAACTGGAGTGATTAAGAATTGATTTGCAAAGCAGGGATTGCAAACTTGTTTGTTTTCTCACACCTGCGCTCCACTTCAGAAATACAATGAAGTAACACATATCTAATGCACCTTTCCCCTAACTGGGTAATGCACTCAAAGGAATACAATCAGCAGAGGCTTTTAAGATCACACCACAATTTGCCCAATTATCAAACCTAATGACAACACATTGTTCCTGCAAAATGTGTCTTTATTCCCTGGTAGGTTACATTTGCTTTCAGCCTTCTACCTATTGATTCAGCAGCAGCTCATGAGGAACAAATGTCTTCGCTGGCAAGTCTTGATTACAGCACCGGAAGAATATTTTATGTCCTTAATATCCTACCAAGTACATAAGAGAAAGTCAGTTTAGCATCATGGACACAGGCTTCAGTGCTGAGATATCAGTCCAGAGTAAAGAGCTGATGGAAAACAAAAGCAGTTAAACTGACTAAGAGGTATTTTATTTAAAGACACTTCATGGCCTCCAGCACAAATAGAAATTACAGATCTTATTGCTTCCTTTAGCTTTTATCTCTGTACTTTCACATTTCTTGCTACATATGCGTATTTGGAACAGAAGGTCTGGTAGGCTAAACTTCTCAGGACATGGCCATTATATGGGCAATTTTAAACTCAAATTAGTCATTACAATTTGCAACCTCATGATTATTGCTTTCCATAAAGCACTCCCTGTACAGTGGGCTGTTTCTCCTAAGAACGCTGTTACATTGTCACAAAGGTTCTTGCCAGTAAATTGAACTGGGGGAGTATATTCAGGGGCCTTGTTTTTTTTTCCTGTGGAGCCTAAAAGCACTGAGTCCTTGGGAAATGTAACTGAGTATGCTATGTCTACTTGCTACAGTCCATTTTGTATGCTCCACGGACTTAGTTCTCTGCATTCATCCTCAGTAAGGTGGCAGACCTGGTAAGTTCTACTTACATGTAAATGTGTAAGAAAAAATGTCAATATGTTTTTTCTCTCTCAGTGTATGAGAGCTGGGAGTTGTTTAGTACTCATTGTCATAAAGAGAGAAACTTATCACGCCACTGAATCATTGCTCCCAAGCTGTAATTCTGAGTATTGATCCCTTTTCCAGAGTAAGTAAGCCCTGTGGTTGATCATCATCATTCTAGGACGTCTCATTCTAGAGAACGGATCAATAATTCCTTCAGTGCCCTGCTTCTGTGTGTTCCCTCTGCTATTCAGAGGCTGCCAGGGACCAGTGAGGCCAGCTGCTCACCAAGGGGAGGAGAGGCAGGAGCTGCATGTGGCAGTAAGGCCAGCAGGGCTAGCATAAAGCTGCAGCTGCAGAACAGAGGGCTGCACTCTCACTGACTTCCTTAGAGTGTTAAACATCTGCTAACCTTACTTGTGAACCTTTCTAATAGATGAGACTAGTTCCACATTCGTTAGTCACAAAGCGCGGGAATTCTAAAGCTGTAGAACAAGGGTGTGTGTTTTGGTTTTTCTGTTTTCTCAGGAGTGTGGTTTCCTGTTTTTATTTTCATACTGTTGTGGTGATACAAATCCCATCTTTTGTCCAGGTATGATAATAGAGAAAACAATGACATCTGCTGTAAGTTTGTGTTAGATCTAGCATAACTGTGTCTGCGTGAAAGTTTATGATATGTAACTGCTGATCCCTTCCATCAACTTAAATCATTTCAGCACATTTACACATTTGGAGTCTAGGAAATATTCGCATCCGCCCTGGAAATGTAAATGTGTAAGTCTGTAATGGTAGTGTAGAAAAAAAAAACTTTACAAAAATTACTATAAATAAAAAAATTCATCTTGCCCCTGCTCTCCTAGTCATCATCACATGAAGAAAAACAGGATTTTTACTTCATAATTTTGAGCCTGAGTGATAGAGGAGGCTACAAAAAGATTTTGCTCCCAGAGAATTGATGTCTGGTAGAAATTTGATCTGGCAAGACTTTGATCATATATAGGCACCAATGGATAAGAAGCCTGTGCCCTGACATTTCTGTCTGCACTGGTTTAGAGCGTGCATTTGGGATTTCGGCTTCATTCAGTAAGAGGACCTGCAATTTTCTAGTGTCCATCCCTTCACCTTAACACAGCTATCTCCATCTGCTTCTGTAATTCTTCAGGGCGGAGTAAAGTTCAATTTCAGAGGCTTGAAATACCAGTGAGACTTGATCTGCCAAGGAAGCACTGCACAGTGTGTTCACTGTTAGGCACAGCTGTTGTTTTAAATATGTTTCCACTGCATGCAGAGCTGCTCTCATAGCATTCATTAGCTTTTTTTGTTATTGCGGACTGGACTGTGGCAGACAAGATACTGGCAGCACCTCATTATAGGCAGCTTTCTGCCTGCTGCAGTCTACCAAGGAGCTCAGGGTAGACTTCAGGGAACAGTGCTCCTGCCCACTAATCCTGCCTGCAGAGCTGGCACTCAGGTTGCAAGTACACTCCTTAAGATCACCACTGTGGCTGATTTCTGTGAAATGAAGCAATAAGGGCTGTGGCCTGTGTTTCTCTACCTCTAAAAAGAACTTCTAATGCCATCTCCTCAGTGATCATCTTGCTCTGGACATCATCTGTTTGCAGCTCTTCCAGGGATGGCGACAATATCAGGCAGGAGCCAACCAGCTGTCAAAGGCTGACAGAGCCTTCAGTGACACAACAGAGAGCTTACCTGCCAGCACCTCTCACTTTCCCATGGGATAGGCATACCCATAGTACTCAGGCTGTTGAATGTTCGTCAGATGCTCCATCAGTATCACACTCCCACTTCCCTGTTCCTATACCAGACTCCTTTCTGTTACATTAGAGTGTTTTTTCTTGAATTAAGTAAAGCTAGACTGTGTCACTGGAGTAGTATGGAAATGTTCTTTAACACTTCTTCATGAACTTGGTACATGCATGTTCTGTACTGTGTTCTTCTGTTACTTGCACATGCTGCAGAGCAAATACAAGTGTGCAGGCTTCCAGCACAGAGTGATGGCCTGCAGGTCCTGTTCCCAGCTCACTGCTGTCTGACTTGCTCATTGCCCTCCGCACAGCACAGCTGAGTTGGCTGAGTTGATCTCCCACACAGAGATCATAATTGAAAGACTACAGAAGTAAAAGTCATGGTTTAATTCTCATCTTTCAAAACATGTAGCACAAATGTTTCAACAGAGCAGATTAATTATTAAGCAGGTCAGTATCATTTGGTAAGGGAGGTACACGTCTGAAAACAGATAAATACAAACTGCACCTCAGAACCAAGACTGGGTTTTATTTAAAGAATGCTGATAATTTTTTTTTGTATGGAACAGGTATGATGGACACTAGATAAGGGAACTCAAATGAGCCATGAACACAGCAGGTTTCATCAAGTAGATGAATACAATGTATTTTGTACATTATTACTGAAAGCTCTGTCTGTTTTTAGTATACCCACCAAATCTGAAGGAGACGAAAAAGCAGCTGTGAAATTGGTGTCCAAGAAGCATGCCTTGCAATGGGTCAGTGAATTCCATACAGAAAAATAATTCTGTAGACTTAACTAACCAGATAGCCGCGTAGGTTCGTCGTCATCACAAATCGTCGGTATTCTCGGCGTTACAGCGATGCAGGAACCGGCCGGTCCCCAGGCGGAGGGCTTTGGCATCTACCGGGGCGGGACCGCAGCGTCCGGGAGCGCTCCGCTGCGGACCGGCCGGGCGCGGGGCGTGCTGCCCCCTGGCGGCCGCCTGGAGAGGGCACGCGCGCATCAGTGCGGGCGTGAACGGCCGCGCCGCGCCCGTCCGCTCCGAGCGCGGCGCGCGTCCCGTGCTCGTGCAGCGGGTGAGGGCCGCGGGTCGCGCGACGCGTGCTGCGGGGCCGTTACTGCTCGTGGTGAAGGCGGACTGCGGGGCGCGAAAGACTGAAGGGGCTCTGGTTCGTTGGAGCTTCGCGAGCGCGCACAATTCCTTCAGCGGCGCGGCGCGGCGGGGCCGGGCCGGGCTCGTGCAGCCAGGGGCCGGGAACAGGAGGTGGCACTGCTGGGTTGCCTTGGTTTTTGGGTATCAGGACTGCTGTAGGGAACGTGGGCAAGAGCAGTGCATTGTGGGCTCTGTTCGTTTTCATTGCTTTTTATGAGCGAGTGTTATCCCTCCAGAGCATCCCTTCCTCGTTAAGCTGTCACGTCAGCTGTTCTCATCAGTGCCCCCAGCTGGTTATTGGCTGTCCCCCTGCCCCGTGAGTGAAAGACGGGCAGGTGATGTTTTGCACATCCATGAGTCTTTGAGGAAGAACTCCGAACTTCATTTCGGCTCCCTAGCACATATCTAGTACAGCATCTGATCTGCGCACGGGATCGGTTTTATTCATCTAGCTCGGTAGCTGTGCGGTGAGGCTAACTTGCTTGGAAATGCCAGATGGAAAAGGTTGCGCTTTTATTACTGTCGGTATTAATTGCTTTTGTTTTATTAACTTCCTAGGCTGGGTTGGAGCACGTACATGGGACAGAGCACTTTGCAAATCAGAGTGCGTTATGTTTTGTTGTAGTATTGCATTACACCTGTAGCATTTTACTCTCTAGATACTTCCAAGTTGGAACAAGCTGTAATTGCATTGAAGACTCTCTAGTAAGACTCTATAGTATTCCTGCTCAAGAGCAGAGCTGCGTCCAATTATTCACAGGAGCCAGAAAGTAACATTATAGAGCCCTCGAATGTACTTTGCTGCACGTACAGCGCATCTCGGAGAAGGCAAATTAATTTTTGATTCCTTCTACTTCTTCAGACTTCGGTAACCTTTTCTGAGTGAACGATTTGAGCATGACAGCTCCTGACCGGGAAGAGCTAGCATGGAGAGAGCCCTCCAGCTGCTGGCGCTGAGCGCGAGGCGGGCAGGATCGGTGCTAACGGCGCCCCGGCAGAAGGCAGATCCGCATCAGCCGTTGCAGCGCTGCGGCTCGGCTCGGCTCGGCTCGGCTCGGCTCGGCTCGGCTCGGTTCGGCACAGCTCGGGCGCGGCTCCTCGCCAGGTGGCGCGCGCCGAAGCACGTGACTCCGCCCCGACCGCCGCGCGCGGGGCCTCGGGGGCGGGGCCTCCCGTATCGCCGCGCCTCCATCGGCGGCGGCGCTGCGCGGTGACGTCGCGGGGCCCGGGCGAGCGTTGCGGCGGCGGCGGCGCGCGGGGATGGAGCGGCCGTCGGCGGCGCGGCGGGAGCGCCTCGCTCGGCGGTGGGTGACCCGCGGGGGGGGGAGAGGGGGGGAGCGCCGCGGCCTGGGGCCGCGAAGCACGCGTGGCGGGGGCGATCCCCCGCGGGCCGGGTTAGGCCGGGCCGGGCGCGGAGGCCTCCGCCGGTTCCGTCGCTCGGCCGCCCTAACGCGTCGCCGCCGCCGCCTCGCGGCCGGTTCGCTCCTCCGGTTGCGGGGCCGTCCTCCGCCGTCGCCCGGCTCCGGCCCGCGGGAGCTCGGCTGGGGAGCGGTGCGGGAGGGCCCCGCCCGGAGCGTCGTGCGCTGCTGCCGGCCTCGCCGTGGCGTCGGTGTACGCGGGGCGGCTGAGCGGAGCCCGCGCGCGGGGCCGCAGCGCTGCGGAGGCGCCCGGTGCTGAGGCGCCGCGCTTGGCGCGCTCGCGGCCGCCGCTCCGCTGCTGTTCCTGCGGTCCCGCGCTGCCGGGGGCGGCCGGAGCCCCTCTGCCCGCGCGGGGGAACTGCTCGGCGTGCGCCCGGCCGAAGGGATGCGCTGTGGCCGGCGGCTTTCGTGCCGCTCGGAAAACCGAGCAAACAAACTAAGCCAGACCAAAAGCAACGACTTGTTTTTGCCGTTGCTGCCCTGTGCTGGGAGCGCCCTGCACTGCCTCAGCCCTCCTCCTTCAGCTGCGGTGGAACTTGTGGGAGGGATGTGCTGAGCACGGTGTTTCTGTGTGGGGGTGGATTCACTGCCTGGGAGTTTCCACTTTTCCATAGCAAGCAGTGGGAGTTAAGAATCCTTATTACATCTCAGTCCCATTTTTTTAGTGAATGAGCACTAGAACAGGCCGTACTAACTGCTGCAGTGTTTCTCTATGAAAATATGGCAGAGATCGCCAAGGCTCTGTGAAGCTTGGAAGTTTTGTCTGAACGTGATCCTCAGCAATGTGATGTTATGCTCCCTTATGGTCAGTCTTTACCTGAGCACTCAAGGATTTTTCTCTTTGGTTTAATTTATTAGGATAAATTACTCAGAATAGGAGTTAACACCAGAAGCAGTCTCTGCTACTGAAGCAGTGAGCTTCCACCAGCTTTTGACACATTTAGGTCAGAGTTAGTTCTCCTCTCTGAAGGAGATGGTTGATCTGTGGTGATGTCGATGCTTTTTCTTATTGTGCTTATTAATTATGGCAGGTCTTCGTCCTCTGTGAAGAAGCTTTGTTGTCAAGACTTGCTCTGAAGTTGACCCACACTACTGAATGCAGCTGTCTGCAAATGTAGGAGCCAACAAATGCTATGTCCTGCCCTCCCTTGACTTTCCTGTTTCTTGTGGAATTTATATTTCTGAAGCATTTCCAGATCTTTTCTGAAGACATTTGGATTACAGTTATGTGCATATCTATGCAAAGAGATGAGCAAGCCTGAGCAATGCTGAGGTATGTATACCTTCTGTATCTCATAACTCACAGGTAATCCAAGTTTGCTGTTGCAGTCAGTAATAAATGCGTTTGGGGAGTGAACCTTTGCTAAGTCTGCCCAAGAATGGCAAGTGACAAAGGCTGTAATATGTGCTGTCTGGGCAGAGCACAAGTCACTGGATCTTGGGTTTCCTGTGTGCTGTAGGTGGCCTCTGCCTGTTATACGTCGGAGGAATAAGGAGGGACAGTGGGAAGGTAGATAAGGAGAAGACCATCTGATTACAGGAGTGAAGAATTGGAGCGTGTTAGTTTTTTTTTGGTATTAGTAGTCTAAAAGGTGAAGTAGTATACGCTGGAGAAATGTTGCCCTAATACGGTTCTGAAGGGCATCTAAAACATTTTGGAGTGTTAATGGGCATTGAGATACAGAGCTGTGTGGTAGTGCCATTGGCCCAACTTAGGTGATAGGCTGTGGTGGGGATTCTGCACACACCTACACTCACGGTTTCTTCAGAGAGAAATTTGGCAGATTTCAGTACTTCTCAGAGTTGCATGTGCTGATTGATCTCTCTCAGTAAATTCCTTGTTGGCCCAGTTTTTCATCCTGGAGTTGTTGGCTGTGATTTTCTTGGAGGTTAGTTGCCATGGTAATTATCCTGTAAGCAAATAAATGTGCTTTTTATAATCTCTTGGGTATGGTAAGGGG
Source organism: Oreortyx pictus (assembly GCA_036925125.1). Taxonomy (NCBI): domain Eukaryota; kingdom Metazoa; phylum Chordata; class Aves; order Galliformes; family Odontophoridae; genus Oreortyx; species Oreortyx pictus. The sequence continues at coordinate 195,101 of JAUPFR010000015.1, forward strand.
AGCAGAAAGACTGTAGGCCTTGCTGAGATCAGTAGAAGCTGCAGACTCATGGAGGCTTGGAGTTGGTAAATCACCACCAGCAGGAGAGAGCTGAATAAGTGCCTGATCGTGGGTGGGTGGTGACAGGGGTGAATAACTTCATTTAGTCCCTGAGTATGGAACAAAGGTAGAGCGCATTACAGTGACTCTGAATAACGGTTAAGATTGGAGACATGAAGAAGAAGCAACTTCTGTTCAGAGTCTGTTATGATGGAACTCAACTGATTCAGGCCAACTGTGATTTCCTCTTTGAAGTGAAAGTACTTTTTATAGAAGAGAACCGTTCTGAGGGATGTGGCCATTGTGGTCCTTTGCAGTGTGGAATTTGGGTTGGGATAAACTCCAGCTTCAGTCTTGAGTTGGCATGCTGGTTGTTCTCCTGAGCGCTGCCATTTGGTTTTAGCTCCTGAATGTTGGGGAAGCAGGATGGTTGCAGCTGACCCTGTCCGTGCCATTGCTGTGGTGTGCGAGTTGCAGCTTGCTGTGAGACCCCAGTAAGTCTGTGCCTTATGAACCCACAGGGTGTGCAAGAACATTGCAAGTAGGTCTGAAAAGTGAGGTGTAGAAGTGGAGTTGCTCAGGAAAGCCTGGGTTGGTGTGGCTAAGTGGGTGTTAATTAGCATTAAATTCTTTGTAGTGTAAGAGCATGGGCTAGGTGTGAGTCTTTCCTTAGAGATGCTTGTTTAGTTTGCAGTGTTCTGCTGGCTGGTCTGCTGAACGTGCTGCAGCCCAGGTGTTGGGCTGTGGAGCAGTGGGGTGGCTGTAACAAGCTGCTGCTCGCTGTGCTGCAGGGCAGCTTCTGTTCTCATCACATTTTTCTGGGAATGCTGATCTTCAGGTGGTGTGCCCTGAAAGAGTGCCTGGTATTGAGTTCTGATTGTGATTTGAGAAGTCCTTTAAATGCTTCAGGTGTTTTCCTCCCACAGACAAATGGTCAGTTGGTTTAGTGATGGTTTGAGTCTGTGGTGAGTGTTGGAAGTTTTCATCTTTAAAAAGAATCTGCCACAGTTGAGACAAGAAAGGTGTTTGGTGGTGGTTTTTTGTTTGTTTGTTTGTTTTGTTTTTGTTTTTAAGTAAAATTTATATGTGAAGGTCACAAATGGTGCTGCCAGATAAACACTTGAAGGCATCTGTTAGTTTTTAGGGGCAGCTTGAATCTAACCATGGTGGCCCAGAAATTGCCCATTTTGAAGGTTCTGCAATTTCCTGAACCCCACTTGTCCCACAAAGAAACATCCTGTCAGGGCTCTTCTCTTTTGGCATCTGGCATCACTTGCTGGGGGTGTGTCTGGTTCTCATGGTGCGTTGCAGTCCTCCCTTGCTGAAAGCAACTCCCTCTAGTCTGAGCATTGGGCGTTCTCTATGGTAAGTTTCCCCATCTAAGCCTTCAAATACTAATGCATCACAGAATCCAACAAACTCGTGTAGAGAGCGGTCACATACGTTATTTATATTTATATAATATTTTATATTATTTATAGTTTGCTGCTAAAAATGAGGTAAGGAATTGCTCCCAAACTTAACTTTTTTCTTGGATCCTTGTCTCTTGGTTCCTAAACTAGTTTTTGTTTTTAAACTTCAGATTTCATTGAGGAGCAGAGCTAGAAATGGTGAAGGCAACTAGCAGAACAGGGGATAGCTTCCTCCAGTGAAGCCACTGGTTGTTGGCTGCTGCTGGCTAAGCCTACATGCCTGAGCCTTGCATTACCTTTCATTTTTAAGTAGTTTGAAATGGAACTCCTAGTTATAGGGTGCTTGCAGATAGTTAGGGAAAAAGCATCTTTGGCTGTCGTCACGCTTGTCCTGGGTGTCCAGTGATAAACCCTCATGGTGGAGGGAATATAGTTACACAAAGAAGCACTTCTGTTCATTCTGCTAAGTGCAAGCTTTCAGTGAAGTATGCTTTGTACTACTTTCTGGACTAGATGATCTCTAGAGGTCCCTCCCAACCTCTACAATTCTGTAATTCTGTGATTTATCTGGAGTATCTTTCTTTAGCTTTTTTTTAGGTGTTTGCTGAAGTAAAATATTGAGTCCCTTTGTGCCAACATTTGCAAACAGTCACGTGCAACTTGGGCTGTTCTCATGGATTGTGTGTGTGTGTGTTTTGTGCAGATGGCAGTGAATTAGTGGCAGGCTGACTGGAGTTGGGATGTGACCGTACCAACAGGGAATTGTGGCCTGGTCTCACCAGGCAGTATTTTCTATTACAAATGATGCTCTTGCACAGAGAGTGGTTGATAGTTATGAAACTCGGAGGAAGGTTGTTACCCCTGAAAATTAATACTTCAAGAAAGCTTATCTTTTCACAAAGTTCAGAAATTGAGTGACTCTATTGCTACTGCTGATGTATGTTTTGTGAAGAGGGCTGTTCAGCACTACAGTACACGGGTTTTCTGTCCTGAGGTCAGGCTATACGAGAACTGAAAGTTTCAAAAATAAGATAAAATCTCACCATCTTTAACTCTCCTCAGCTGCTTGGAGGTGGCAGTTTTTAGATCAAAATGGTGCAAGAAACGTGAATGAAGGTATGTCTGATTTTCTGCAGGCTGTAGGAAATTCTTTGAGCTCTGAACTGTAGAGAGGAGTCCATTAAAGTTCAGCTAGGGAAAGGGTCCATCAGGCTGAATGTTCTCTGGAGTTCTAGATCCTTAGAATCTGTCGCTCATTTGTGTTCAGTGATGGTATTGATCTCCAGGGCGAAAAAACAAACAACTTGTGAAGAACATGTGTAGCGGGTTCTAGACCAAAGGCATCAGAATTGAAGGCAGGTTTTGCTATTGTAAAAGCAGTTAGTCTGCCTAACTGCCCTGACTGTGTATCAGTGTTCTCTGCAGACTAGGAAGTTTGCAGGTGTTCAAGAGCCTGGACCCCTGTGATCAGTGGGAAGGCTCAAAGCAGAAAAGACTGTTTGCTGGTGGAGTAGGACCAGGTTAGGGAGCGTGTAAGCGAGGCTGTGACAACTAATGAGATGTACACATGAGCAGTAAGAACCAGCTGATACCATTGCAAAGCTGCAGCTGGTTGTGTTGGGATGGCTGTCCTGATCAAGAAGGCTCCCTATGGACTCTAAGAAAGCAAGTGTCACCCATGTTCCAGTAGGAAACTTGAAAAAGAGGATCAGGAGAATCATGACTAGATCAGTCAGCTCACCTCTGTTCTGGAGAAGGTGGTTGAACAAATAGTGCTAGAAGCTATTTCTAAGCATGTTAAAAAATGAGGTGATTGGAAGTAGTAATTATGCCTAACCACTCTGATTGCCTTCTGCCAAGGGATGACTGGCTTGGTGAATTTGATTACTTCAACTTCGTTAGCGCTTTCAACAGTCTACCTTAACATTCTCATAGGTAAACTGAGGAGATACAAGCCAGATATTTGGACACTGAGGTGGATGGGTTCAGTGAACTAGTTGAGCTAGTTTGCCATCCTACTCACTGTCTGTGTATCTGATTGCTACTCAGCTTGTGAAAGTTGTGATGAGAGGCAGGAGAGCCCAGCTGGAGGCCTGTTGCTAATGGAGTTCTTCAGGTTTGGTGTGGTGTCAAATCCTGTTTAACCTCTTCATTAGCAACCTGGGTGGTGAAGCCAAATGTGTCCTCTGCTAGACTGCAGGTGTTACAAGGCTAGGAAAAGATTAAGGTATAGCAGGTGAGTGTGAGATCATTCAGATGGGCATGGAAAATCTGGAGAAACAAGCAGACAGGAGCCTCATGAAATCCAGCAGAGGGAAAAGCAGAGCCCTTGTTGTACCTTAGAATGAACTATCCTGTCCACCAGTACGTGCCTAGGGCCCAGCCAGCTGGAAGGATGCTCTTCAGGAAGTGACCTGGGAATTCTGGTGGAAACCAAGTTGAAGGAGTCAATAGCCTGGCTCTTGGTTGTTTTTGGCTATGCTTATAAGCTTGAATTCTCAGTGGTAGATAAACCTGAGCCCTATTTGAAACAATTCTGAACTCTTTCTATGCTGTCTTCAGGAAAGATTTTGTGTAAGTGTGGTAGGAAGCATTCTGATTTTTGGTGAAGGCTGTAAATTTATGACTAGGTGGTTCCTATTGGTAAGCAAGTTGTCAAGCCCAATTTCTGTATACCAGTGTGGCTGAGTTGGATTTGGAGGTTGGCATTGATGAGCTGGCAAATTTGTGTGTGTGACTTCTTAGGTGTGCCATATTTATGCAATTTGTGTGTGCTCTCCAAAAAGGCGTGATTGGATCTCTTATAAGATGGCTGTGTGGACGAGTGTCAGTATTCTTGTTACTTGATGTTAGAAAGCATAGTCTTTTACTTCTTTTAAAAGCATTTTCAGGATGAGTCAGCTGAAGTTGAAGGTGTCTGTCCTTGTAGTGAAATATTCATTACATCTATGCCAAGAAAAGAGATCAGAAGTAAATACAGAACAGTTATCATACTTCTGGTATGTCAGAGCTTACGCTAATGTTGTCTCATGTTAGTGCACAAGGACTAAAGTAAACCTGATTGTGTAGAGACTGTTCAGTATCTGTCAGTATGCCAGGGCAGGTCCCTGTGGCTCTGCTCAGTTCGCGTTCCTGAGGCAGATGACTTCCACTCCTTCTACCTGTTAGGGTACATGCAGACTCAGTTATAATGTTCCTTGTCTTAAACTTGAGCTACCTGGGATTTACAAAAGTGGCTCTAATGAGTCAGGAGAAAAATATATTATGTTATATAAAATACTTATAAAATATATTATGTATCCTATCAGTATCTGATAGCAGGTTCTCAGGGGTGACGGTAAGGAGCTGTGGATAGGGCAGTTCGGGCGAACCAAGCATTACAGGTTTCTGTTGAATGTTGGCTGAAGGTGCAGCATTGCAGAGACTTGCCCATACTGAACTGTAGGAATAGAAAGCCTTTTAAACAAAGCGGCCCCAGATTAAGGCTGTTACATTACTGAAATTTTTAAGAGTTGTTTAGCAGCAAGTGGAGAGATTTATAAGAAATACTGTATTTTGGTGTTTCTTTCAATCTGCTTTTGAAGATTGGATGAGGAAGGATGTGGTGTTCCTGAAACGTTGCTAAATGAAAGTGGAAGTGTCAGCTCTTGGCCTTAGTGAACTCCACAGCTGTGAATTGCAGCCTTCTGAAGCTGCTGTGTGCGTGCTGTAGTGGGCATGGTGTGAAGCTGCTGATTTTTAGTCTATGCTCTTAGAAAGGAACACTTTCTATGAGGCACATTTCCTTTCACATCTAGTAAAGCAGGTCAGCATTTTAAGGATCTTTGTATATGCCTAGATCTGTAAAGGTCTTTTTTTTTTCTCTTGCAAAATACCTTGAGGCTGCTTTTTCAGTGTTGTTTCTTTGCTTTTAAATCCATACACATTTTATATGTTATCTTTTTTGTAAGTGGTGTATGCAGTTGGGAATGCTGGGAAAACAAAATACTAGTTAAATCCTTCTTTTACCTCAATTTATCTTTCTTCAGATACAGATTTTATTAAATCCAGTGGAAAATAGCCTGGAAGTGGTTGTGGGAGGCTCCAGATAAGTGCTAAATGCTACATGCTCGTAACCAGTCGGAAGGTGTCAGCAGTGAGGAGTGATGTAGATGTGGCATTAACTGTAAGGGTAAAGCTGGTTTGGTTCTCTGCTCCAAAGGTCTCAGATAACCTTAAGGCAGCTGCGTGTTTTACCTGACAACTTGGGATGTAGGAGTAGTGCAGTATAATGCAGTAGCATTCCAAGGACATAAACCACTCACGTGCTATGGTAACTTTACCTATAACTGTTATATGTAGTGAAGAGTTTCATGGGAATGCTTTATGGAAAGCTAGGGCTTTTAGAAGGAAGCACAACAAACTGGACTGCATGAGCAGTCCCACTGCCACACAGTCTGGTGATTACAGAGTACCAGCTCTGGGAGCAGCAGCGTGGTCTCATCTTCTATAGGTATACAACTTTCAAGCTGTAGGCTGTAATATTTGCTTTGATTTGTGTGTGGAGTTTGTAGCGTCTACAAAACCAGAGTGTGTATGCTTTGGCACCTCTGCACAGTTCTTATTTTTGGAGGGATCCTGACCTCTACTTGACAGCTTTGAGGCACTGCCTGAGCACTGGGTGACTGGGATGTTCTGAGCGGTGGAAAAGCTTCTGGTACCAACTGCTAATGCTGCCAAGCAGTAGAAACGTTCCTGAGAAGTTCCCTCCTTTAAGCCATCGCAGCTTTCTTGTAAATGACCTAATGAGTCTGTGACTTACTAATTTTATTTTCATGTGTGATGTCCTTACTGTAAAGTTTTAACCTTGCAGAACAAACTGTTGGTCTTCATATAAGCAACAACCAGTGAGCAGTCCTACTTATAGGACAGCACTAATGTGATGACTGTGCAGAGGTGATACTGAAACAGTTTGGCTCCAACACTGGTGTGTTCTGGAACGTGTTTCATAATTCATTGGAAGGAGCAAGGTATCTGTTGCTTGTTAAGGCTGTTTTGGTATCTGTTAATCTGTGTAACTGAAATATAATTTTCTCTTACCAAAAGAACTGATCTTTGAGCTTTCAGGAGCAGAAAACAGCATTAGCTTTGTTGATTAACAGCATTAGATATCAAGTTAGAGGAAGGAATGGTTTCAACAGGCTGCGTATTTGAGCAGAGCATGGTGTTGAAAGACCACCTTCTGGTGGATCTGTGAATGTGTTACAATGCACAGCAGAAGCATTTGAAAACTAGGTGAATGCAGCAGTGGAAGTGGTGAATGTGTTCGGGTGTGCTGAGGCGTAGCATCTCTGCTAATGAACTGCTGAAATGAGCGCTGTTAACGCGCTCCTCCCCAAGTCCTCTCCAGAGGAGAACGGCTTTTAATGCCTTCTGTGGGACCTCACAGAGGTCCTTGCCACATGCTTGCCCTTGGCAAACCAGGGGAGAACTGTCTGTGTGGTTCAGCTCTGCAAGGATCCAAGGAGAAGGAGGACTGTACGCCACATGTTTTCTGTGGGCCCAGGTGTAATGCCATTTTTGTCACTGATTATCTTCATGCATTGCTCCTCAGTGATTCATACACAGACATAGTTGACATCTCTGCTGTTTTATTAATGGTGTGCTGGAGTGAGTTTGTACTGCTTGGTACTCCCACAGGCTGTAAGCTGCGGGCCTACTGGGCAATGGATTGATTTATAGTGCATATGTCAGTTGACTTTAGTTCTTACCATAAGCATACAGTTGTGTTTGTTCATAAAATTCAGTGCCTTGGCATTCTGAGTTATTCATGAGTGAGATCTATACGCATTAGTTTCAAAAGAATCTAAGTACTTTTCTCCACTTTAAAATATTCTATTCAAGTGTCTTCATCAGTATTACCTTCAGTGTTCTCTCTCTCCTTCAGCTTGCTGGAAAGCTTGTATTTTGCATGTAGGAAAACATTAGGTACAGTCTGACGTGCTCAAAGCCTCCCAACAGGACTGACTGCCACATTAACTCAAGGTGCCTGTGGCTGGGGCTGAACAGCCACCAGGCTGCATTCCTGCTGCATCTATGGCATGAGAAGGGAAAGCAAGGGTGGCAGAGTTTGCATTGTTCAGCTGAGTTCCTTGCTGACATCTGTATACTTCTGGGAATAGGTTACAGGGTTTAGGGAAATTGTTAGGCACAGATCAGTAAAACCTATTGCTGGGTTACAGGGCACTTATGGAGGTTCTTTGTACAGTGCAGTGAAAGGCACTCGTGTTTCACAGTGCTCTCAGATCTGTGTCCTGTTGGGTGAACTCAGGGTAAACAAGACCAACCTTTCTGTCCTGTGCCCAGAGCATCTGTATTACTGAAAAGGAAGAGAAAGTGAAATGGGTACAGACCAGCCTGGTCTTGGTGGCTTTGCCTTGTGTTCCAGCTTGTTTCCAGCCCTCACAGCTGGCCAGAAATCCCTGGAGAAAATGTGCCTTCCCAAGAACGTCTCAGTTAGCCTGAAAGATTCAGTTTTAACTTCAGTTGTATTGTTATCCCTTCAGTTAGTTGAAAGAGTTTTAAATAGCCAGGCTTCCAGACACAGTTGCATTTAAATAAATTTTTTTAAAAAAACAACACCTTATGTATGAGTTGGAACCATGCTCACTTTATTGTTTGTGTACATCTTTAGTCCCATTTTCGAGAATTGCATCTCATATCCAATTTCTTTTTGCAGTTTTGTTCAGTGGAGGGACTGCTGTATGTCAGCCATGCTAAAGGGCAAGTGATGGAGGCAAGTATTAGTTTATATATTCATAGTTACCTCATACTGTTTTTACCAGTTTGTCCTTTTCAACTGCTTTGTTTCCCACTGCTGTGAAATAACTGCACAATTGAAAGACTGTACAAGCATGTTCTGGGAGGGAATAATGTTATATGGTCTGTGTGGATATAGAACTGCTAATTTTATCCCTGATGTACTGTATTCTCATACAAATCAGAAATGTATGTTCCCGAGCTTCATCCTGAAGTCATTGATTTTCCTCCCTCAGGAAGAGAGAATAAGGGTTGTTACAAGTGGAAAGCAAGTTTAAAACTTGAATGTTATTGCAAATAGACATGTTAATTTATTCTGCTGGTTCACAGTTCTGCTCATTTATGAGTGAAGCAAATGTTATTATCTGCAGAACTAGATACTAGAACAAAGTAGTTCCGAGGGTCTTCGTGCCAGAAGTGCCATTTGAAAAGCTGTGTTCAGGCTCACAACAGATTGTCCATAGAGAAATGTGAGCAGATGACCACAAAGCTTCTGTAAGAGCATTTTGAGATACAGGTCAGTGTAATGTCAGCAATCAGTCACAGAATGCAGATGAAGTAGTGACTTGTTTGTGAACTTGTTGAGCTCACTTGTTTCAGGTGAGTTTGTAAACTGGAACAGAGTGATTTCAAGCAGCTGATGATTTCCAGCAGCTAATGAATGCAGGGAGTTTCAGTTGTATGGAGGTGATGCTGTTTTAGATTAACAGTATTACCAGTGGTAATCTGGATAGAAAGTATGTGGTGGATAAAATGATGGGAGAAGAATAAATTGGACATTTTTGCTGTCAACTACAGCTCTTCAGTGAGACTAAACTGAAAAATGAATGCCAAGGGAGATAGCTAAAATGGAAGAGGCAGTTATAGGTCAACTGTCGAGGCTGTATTTCACATGCCAAGTAATTCTGGGACTCTTGCTTTTTAGCCAGTGAGGTTTGTTCACTAAACTGTTTTGTCTCTTGGGTGATGAGAAAAATGTAATTTTCCTTCTTTTTTCTCAAAACAAATCTAATAGGGACATGACAAACAGTTACATTAGATAAAAGAAGTAATGTTAAAAGGAAAGATAGAGCTTAAAAATCCAAATATGATGCTTATCACTTAAAGGAAGTGTTATGTATGTAAAAATAAAAGATTGGTTGTTGTTTGTTTTGGTTCTGCCACAAATCCTCTGCAAACGTGGATATTTCTGTTTTTTTCTGAGGTGAGACTTACTGCTTTGTATGTAATGGATTATTGTTTAAACTGATACTATATTTTAACTCAATGCTTTTAATGTGTTTTCAAAGTATGCAGCTAAAATACTGTAAGATTCCAGTGTTTTGTTTCCTGTAAGTACTGAATTTCATCTCACCCCAGCTCACTGCAGTGACATTTGGGGAAAAAAATGAAGAAAAAAACAAAAGGGAGTGTGAGGCAGCTCTGTGGGTATTTTTGGATGCCACTTTAGAAAGCATTCTGGAACATCTGTTCTAGCCCATTGTGTCAGGTTTCAGAAGTACAAAACTGAGAGCTCTGCAGTTGTAACCTCAGCACACAGTGTTTTTCTGCAGCTGCTTTAAAATACAAAGGGATGTTCTCAAATCCCAAACGTACACTGCATTTCAAATGAAATGGTTTTTAAAGCACAGGCTGCCATCTGCCAAGATTGAGATAGACTTCGGTGATCTGGCTTCTGTATTTTTATAGAAGCCTAATCAAAGCGTTTTCCTGCAAGAAAGCAATGGTCAGCTTCTGAGCATGTGATCTCATGGTGCTAATGTGGAGCTCGGATACTGTGTCCTTCCTTCCTTCTTTCCTTCCTCATTCCTTGCTGTACTTCTCCAAACAGTGTGTTGTTGTGTAAGTTCTCAGCTGCACAGTAGTGTAACCAACTGCTGATGTGAGTGCAGAGGTTGACGTCTTCTGGGGAAAACCTGTGTGTTTTCCCTGCGAGGCTGAACTACTGTGGTGCTGCTCTCTCTGCCTGCTCACATGGGTTCCTTGGTCTTCTTTTAAAAGGAGTTTCTGTTTTCTCTGAGAACTGTGGACAAGACTGCCCATTGAAACCATTTCAATTGCCTGTTCTTGCTTGACTTTCACATCTAGTTTCTAGTGCAGTCAGCAGATGCTGGCAGTAATAAGGCGTTTCTTACTGCTTGGACATAAATGGTTAACTGATTTGGAAATGTTCTGTCTTCTTGCATTTATCACATACTGTGAAGTTAGGCATTCTGCAGGAAAAGCAGGTAGGCAGGACAGACATCATGACTGAAGCCTGAGAGATCACATCTTTGCTAAGGGACAAAATTGATTCTGCCAGAAAGTCTAACATGTTCTACAGAAGTGTAATTCCATGTTCTGTTAGATACTGTTATGGGCCTTGTTCTTAATAACAAAAAAAAAACCAACCTGTTTTTCCCTTCCTTCTTACCCCCTTTTGTAGACTTTTCTTTTTTTTTTCCCACGAGGTGAAAAAAGCTTTTATTGCTTCATTTTGTGCTATGCTTCTTCCCCTAGGCAGTAAATGAGTTGTCTCATACAAGCTTTGGCTTCTGCGCACTGCCTTAGATGCAGCTAATACCAGGATGGAGGGATGCTTGGAAAACTGATAAATTTGTTTTGTTAATGGCATGTTTTGTACATTGTTTTTTGTTTTTTTTTAACCCACTACTTTCTGCATGGATGTGTAATAATGGCTCTTTTGTTTAACATTAGATAAGCATGAGATCACCGTGGCACAGCTGCATGTGTAGTCACTCTTGAAGCAATTGCACACCTAATTGGCTGACAATCTTGGCATTTTTAAAACAAACACAAGCCTTTTAAAGACAGGGGACATGTTTATGTACAAATAGTCAAATTAACCTGTGGGGTGTCATCAATGGAGCCCTCTGGCAGTGAACAGTTGTGCGATGACCCTGATCCTGGAGGCAGATCCCAAGATCAAGAGACCAAAAAACAACATGAATCAGAGCAAAAATTATCCAAAATAACCCATAATGCTTTGGAGAACATTAATGTGATTGGTCAAGGCTTGAAGCACCTTTTCCAGCATCAGCGCAGGAGGTCTTCAGTTTCTCCACATGATGTTCTGCAAGTTCAGGCTGATCTGGAGTCTGACATGGATTTGGAAAGCCAAAGCGCCTGTGCTGAAATTGATGGTGTCTCCACCCATCCTACAGCTCTGAACCGAGTGCTTCAGCAGATCAGAGTGCCACCTAAAATGAAGAGAGGGACGAGCCTGCACAGCAGGCGGGGCAAGACAGACCCTCCCAAAGGAAGCCCGCAGATCAACAGAAGGTCTGCCCAAGATATGCAGTCAGGTCGTCCCAGATCGTCATCTACTACAGACGCTCCCACGAACTTGTCTGTGATGGAGATTGCTTCTTCTGTCTGTGTAAGTGGAGAGGAGGCCACAGCAGCAGTAAGTTACTCAGATTTACCTTTGGTATTTATCATCTCCTTGTGTGTTTTCTTAAGACTTTTGAATCTTGTTTTTAAAAGAAAGTTTCTTTCAGCAAACACTGATGCTACTGTGTTCAAAATTTCTTATGTGGTGAAGCAAAGAGCTTAAAGGATGCAAGCATTAATCACTTTCTCACGTGGCAGGTGGCTAATGTTATTTATTGCTGAAATGAGGACTACTTCTGCAGCAGGTTAAGTTGGTCAGATGGTGCATCACAGACAAGCGAGGAATGATGGGAAGGGCAACAGGCACAGCAATCCTTATTAGCAGCTATTTCCTGCAGTAAAAGCGTGTATTTACTGATGATGGCTTTTTTCCTCCCTTCGTATATTATTGCGTATCTTGTAAAAGTGATGAATTCCAGTTTGAGCAAATGGAGCTGTAGACTGTTTAGATTTTTGAGAGGCTCTGGGCATGGTGGCTGCAGCAGATAATCAAGCTCTAGTGCCAGGTTGGCTGAATCTGATTTAAATCAGCCCTGCTACTATGCTGAAATTGGCCTTTGACAAAATAACAGCCTCTGTTCTGTGACTTGTTCTTGCAGAAGTTATCAGTTCACTGGCAATATCAAGAAGTAGTATTTGTGTTAATCTTTCTTCTTTCCCAGATCCATTGAAGTGTTTTCATGATCTTAAAATGGTTTATCATTGTGCTCTATTAGTTGTGTAACTATTCCTCTTGGAAGGAGCATTGAGAGTCTACTTTATTTGAGATTTCTGTTCTGACAGCAATTAAAAGAATAGAAATAGTAATGTATTTGGGAAAAGTGGATGCTGTCCTAGGACTGGTTAACTTTGCAGCTGAACCATATAAAAAAGAGCTCGTGTAGTAGATTCAGTTTTATTTGCTTGCAAGCTCTTTTTTGTTGTGATTGGACTCATGATCTTTGCTTCAGGTGAACTTTGAGGAGAGCCAATAATTTTCCAAGTTTGTATGCAAATCCCGCAACCTGAGCTATGGAGCATGACAGGCTTTGGTTTGTCAGGTTAAAACCTTAGCTCATTTATTGCATTGAGATCTGGTGTGCTTGATTTTAAATGTAGCTTGCTTACTTTTAAAGTGCCATTGCAAGGAAGTGACAGCTGTGATGTCCTCTGCATAGGTGCAGGAGGGAGGCTGTTCTGAAAGTGCTCACGTTTTCCTTTTGTAGTGGTACTTGTATCTCTGTGATGTCTGAGTGCAGTGTGAGAACTGTTCCTCACAAGGCTGAGGAAGGCCATGGAAATGAAGTTGATGCACTTCAGCATAGCCCCTCTTTATCATCTGAAGTATATCTGCTGCTTTCAGACTTTCTACCTCACCCTCTGCCCTTAACCTGAGACCTGAAATCCTAACAAGCTCTCCAGGAGTGCCAGCAACATTTGTTGATAGGTCTCTTGAGTTTGGTGTTTTAGAAATTTCAGTATTCCTATTCCGTGTATTTCCTAAAATCTGGCTTTGCTTTTTTAGGTCACCAAAAGCAATGAAAACTGATGAAAAATAGCTGCATGGGAGCTTCTGTGAAGCAGAATAAGTAAAGTTCTGCTTATTGGTTGATTCATTGTTCAGGGGTGTTTAAGTCCTATAGCATAGACAAGGAAGACATGCTAGGAGTTTTCTGGAGTTCTGGCATTACCTTAGTGCTTACCTTCTTTAGCTAGAACCTTGTTCCATCTGTACCACAGATGGTATGTGAACTGTGCTCCCTGTCTAACAGAGCTCCACTGGGGCAGAGGGAAGGAGCTCCTCAGCAGCACACAGCAACAGATCAGGGCACAAAATAAACAGTGCATTTCTTTAATAGGAACAGTGGTGTTAATGAAAGTATTAGTATCACTCCTTGCTTATTATCAAAGACCTGCCATTAGGCAGCCCGTTCAGTCGCTGCCAGAGATGTAGCTGTCAGCTTGGAGAGCATCTGTGTAGACCTGTATAGAATGGGTAAAGAAGGGAGTGAGCAGGATTTCAAATTGCTTGAAATAAGAAATCTTTTGTCAGAGGTATTTTTTATTTAAAATACTTGATAGTGATAAAAATCTAGAGCACAGTAACAACTCAGCTCTCATGGTGACTCTAAAAATCTCCAGTAATGATCATTCAAGGAACGTCTATATTTTCCAGAAAAAGATTTTGCAGTAGCTAAAACATGACTGTGTACTGTTTGCTCACAGATCCAGAAGAGGGCATGGTAGGACAGGAGGTACTGTGAAGATTAACCGAGTCCATCTAAAATCAATAAAGCTGATGTGGATACAGAATGGAAAAATTTGCCGTTTCAGCAGATTGGAGGCTGTGATGTGATGTCTTCAACTCCAACTAGCAGAGGTTGTTTGACAATCCTCTCAGCCTGTGGATTGCTTCTCATGTTTGTGTGTTATTGTATGTTTCATGCAAAACCAAAACACTTCCACAGAGGGACGCTTGTTTTGGACTACCATAAATCCATTATTTCCTAAGAAAGAAGTGGCCATGAATTTGCTAGTCCCTTGAAAATTATTCATTGGGAGGACCGCACTCACAGCTTGCACAGTTCTCAACTGCTAATGAGGATGAGACCTAAGATTATGCTTTCTAGTCTGAGTCACTGGTAAGGAAGTTGTATCACCCCTGCCTGTCATCTGCTAAGCAGCTCTTGTCTTTTAGCCAGTGGACTGCGGCAGTGAGAAAAGTTTGGTGGCATAGTAGGAGTTTTATTTTTTCCTAGGAAACCTGCCAGGTCTGTGTGACATGCTGCCCTGTTCTCCTTCTCAGGAGCTGGGAACAGTATGGTCTTGTGGCATGATGTTAAGTGCAAGGAACTCAGTGTGGGCCTCAACCTCATGTAATGGAGATCTCTATTTCCATCCAGAAGGAAAAAAAAAAAAAAAAGAGGGAAAGAGTACAACTAATGCAGTGCTGCTATGAAATCTGTGCCTGTTTTATTGAGAGATGTATTAGTCCTGTGAGCTTCCTTTCATTTGAATTGCAAAGGAAACACAGTAAAAATTGAAAATACAAATTCTAGTTTGTCTGTTCTGCAAGGGAGAAAATACTGTCTGTTCTGATGGATGTTCTACAAACGTACCCTTGGTGCTACAGTGTTAATGCAGGAGGTGGCATGTCTCAGTCTGCAATAACTGCAGTCTCAGTGTGTGACTGTGGGTATTAGGCAGGGAGTGTTGATTCTGCTGGAACTTACAGGTTAGTGGTAGATAACCCACAAGTTAAATGCAGATGATGTACTGTGTTAAATAATACATGAAAGCTTTTACTAACTTTGCAATATAAAATCGTAATACTTTTGAAAATCAACCCCACGTAAATTTTAAATCATTGATACGGTTCTAGTGGAGTTTCTCATTTTAAGATGCACTGAAATCAGGAAAGCATAGTTCAGGCAAGTGTTAAATCAGTCTTATAAGAGGCATTGGTGCGTTTGGCATTTGAGAAGCTAACACAGCATTCAGTTAACAACTTCTTGTTTAGCAACTTGTATTGCAAAAGCAGTTACCACACAGTTCAGATGATGTTGTTGATAAAGGGTGTTTAGCAACGTGTATTGCAAAAGCAGTTAGCACACAGTTCAGATGGGGTCAGTGAAAGGCTGTGTAAAATCTGAAATTGTTGCAGCGAACTTAAATGGAGCACAGGTCGTGTTAAGCACGGGCTCAGCCCTGAAACACTGTCTGTAAGTTGTGGGAGATGAAGTTTTCACACAGTGTTACAGCAGGGAAACGGGGTGAAAGTACTGAACTTGCATTATTGCGTGAAGCTTAGGGACTAGGAGTGAGTTCTTTAAGATATCTGTTAAGTAACACTCAGTGAGAGTACCCCGGACTGGCGAGTTCTGCTCTTGCCT
Source organism: Oreortyx pictus (assembly GCA_036925125.1). Classification (NCBI taxonomy): domain Eukaryota; kingdom Metazoa; phylum Chordata; class Aves; order Galliformes; family Odontophoridae; genus Oreortyx; species Oreortyx pictus. The sequence continues at coordinate 210,615 of JAUPFR010000015.1, forward strand.
GTGTTGACTGTGTGTGCAGCGATTTGTACTTGGTCTCTTGTTTCATATTAACTTTCTCATGACCGTGCCAAGTTATCTTCTTTGTGATCTTGATCTCTCAAATAAATCTTTACAGAATAAAGTACCACCAATTTCGCTTTCTTGACTTTGGTGTGTGTTGGATGACAGTGAAGAACGTGCTGACATTCTTTGCTTTGAAATTCTTTAAAGTTTCAGAAATCCAAGTGTAATGAGAAAAACACTGAGTTGTAGCATCCATCTGTTGTGAACGTATCTGTCCTGTACGTTCTATACAACTCACAAAGAAGCAATGTATTCGGTGAAAATACTGTGATTTAATAGTGACAAAAATGTGTAGTGTGAGAATTGCAGTCAAGCAGTGTTGTTCTGTTTTTACTGCTGAATGACTTCTGTCCTCAGCTGACCTGCCAGCACCTCCTGCCTTTCTTCCTCTGCAGTAGCTGGCTGCCCTTTGTCGTGGAGCTCTTCTGCCCCCATCAGCTGCAGGGTGGCAATTTGCCCTGTGCTGCTTCGAGTGCCTGCTTCTTCCCTGTGGCCTGAGCACTCATCCCTGCCACCGTGGTCACTACTACCCCTCTGGCAGAAATTCGTGCTCTGCTTTCCCTTCTCTTGTTCTTTTCTTCCTAGTGTTTAGGTCTTGTCATCTAGAAGGACTAATAGACGTTTTATTTGTATTCTCTCGTGTTGGTTTCATTATTGCAGTTTTGCAGATTGCATTTTGAAATAAGAAGTAATGCATTCTTTCACTACAGCATTCTGTAGCTACTAAGTAATGCTGCTTAGTGTCTGTGGTTATTAAGCCTAAAATTTGCCCGTGACTGCGAAAGATTTTGGTACCTGGAAAGACAGAAAGTCCGCAGACGTGGCTTGCTGAGAAATTTTCTTTCAGTTATATTTTCTTAGGTGCATGTGAAAGCTTTTGCAGTCTGCTCTGAAGTTGTTGGTGCTTATTGGCGTGGCAGGAGCCTTGCCTGTTGCAAATTATATTTGTGAAGTGTAGATGAATGGTAGCCCAAGTGCTTCTGCCTGGAGTTTACTACTGAAGCTTAAGAGCTGTTAAATTCATCCAGGCTGTCTATACCTTCCGTATTTCGCAGTCAGGCCCAAAGCTTAACGCTTTGTCCTTCTGTGTTATGCTGCACCATGGTTTAAGCTTATGCTCTCCTCTGCCTACAGGAATGGGGTTCTGAGGATAACGTTTGATTTATTTTGTTGTGCAGTTGGTCCTATTGTTACACTTACATACTAGGTGCTGTACCTGTGATAATTTGGAGAAAGGAAAAAAAAAAAAGCCACCTTACCTTCATCAGCATGCCTGTGCTAATGAGGTCAGTGGCAGAAATGAAAAATAAATCATTTTTTAATAAGATGTCCATTTGTACTTAGGAACTCAGACCACGCTGTTGTTAAAAGACAAGACTCCTCAGACCCGAGGCAGATGTCTGGACCTGCATTCCTGGACCTGCCCTTCAGGGTCCTCTTGTAGGGAAGAAATCTCTTTCCTGCCCCATACGTGTGAGTTCTGCACCAAAGATCTTAGCAGGGAAAAAAAAAACAAAAACCAGACATGACAATATTTTCTGTGATCAGCTCTATTTGCTGTCTTTCACGGTTGATACTTCTATTACCATGTCCTACCTTATCTCCATTTTTCCCCTGAGTTTTTGTTATGTGAACTGGTCTTTGTTCATATACTGGAAACCATTTTATGGTTTTTGTACCTACAGTTTAAGACCTGTGTGTCACTCCAGATCCATAGTACCAAAGACGTCTTGTTAGGCCTCATTCTTCCCTTCTCAGAACGTTCTCCAGCACGTTTATTTTGTGCAGCATGTCTGCTTTCTTCCATCTCCTGATGATCTACACCTGTACTTTTTCATGCTATAGCCTCATCCTGGCCATCACGCTAAATACACTGCCAGGAAGCTGAGGAGGTTAATCTCTTCAAAATACTGTTTCCTTAACCCAGGAGGGTTTTATGTATGTTTTGTGTGTGGATACTGCAAAGTTTTAGAGAGAAGAATCTTTGTTTCTTGTTTGTTTTGCTAATCCCCTGAGAGCAGTCAGGGATTAGATTGATGTTGTGAGCATTAACTCATGTTTGTATGGTCCTCCAGCATAATGAGTACTGGGGGAGGGGGGCAGTCCTGCGTGGTGCTGAGGTCCTCTGTTCCAAACGGGAATTAAGGACATTGAGTGCCTGTGGAAAAAGGGAAAGTAAATTCTGAATAATCCTGTGTGTGCAGTGTGGTTTTTAGTTCACGGTGTTGTTCTCTGTTCTCTTCAGTTTCTGTTGAAGTAAAAGGACGAAGTGTTATCCCAAAACCATAAATGGGATTTGTCCTAACACCTCATTTACATGTTTGCATGTGTAATAATCCTACTGTGTATTGTCAGGCTCTGTTAAAAAAAATAGAAGAGAGAGAGACTCATGGTGTGGAAAATAATGCAGTAATTAAAGTTTTGTGGAAATGCTTCATTTGATGTTGTATTCCAAACAGTGTGCATTTAAATATTTTTGCATAAAGCCTTATTTTTGTGAAAGCTGCCCACTGAGCTGTGAAATCAGGACTTTGGTGGCTTAGAAATGGTGGTGTGAGATTGTCTGGGTTTCGCTGTGCTTTGCGCTTTTTGTGGGGTAAGGAGTAACAGGACACCAACAAACGAAAGAGTATTAAAGTTGCAGAGCTACAGAAGTAGCAGCTGTACTTTGGTGAGAGGTTGCTCCACCTGAGCTCTGGGCGCCAGGAGGGCAAGGGCAGTGCCCAGCCGCCGTGTTGCATGGCACATGTTGGAACCTTACCTGTGGCAGTTCCTGAGGGTGCGCAAGGGGCACAGGGCCTGGCTTTTTCTGTGCTGCCCAGAGGCAAGTGGAGATGGTATGGGCAGGAATTGCAAGACTGGAGGATCCCTCTCAACATCGCTGTGTGGGCAGCGGGGAGCACTGCATCAGGTCACCCAGAGGAGCAGGGTCTGTCCCCCCTTGGAAGCCTCCAGCCTGGATGTAGGGCTGGGCATAGCTCTGGTGGCCCTTCTGGGGTGGACAGGGGGAGTGGGAGGGCCCTGCCCACCTCTGCCAGTGCATGATTCTGTGATCAGAGTTGAGACCATCACACATTAAGATCACTGAGCTTTTTGACGGGTTTTAATGGTCAGAGGGAATGCTGAATATGATACGAAATCGCATAACCTAGAAAACAGAGCAACTCCAAGGCTGTCAGTGCCTGTGCCAGCAGTTCAGTTTGTGTTCCTCCAGGAAGATCCAGGCAGCTTTCCGAGGTACTGTGCACTTCAGTTCTGCTGTGTTCTCACCATTTCCATTTTCAGTGACCAGTTTTCATAAATATTTTAACTATCTTTAGACATTGGTTGCCGCCTTAAATCTATATTCTGTTACTTATCTATTTAAAAGAAAAACGACAGCATGTGCTTCAATTGTGTAACAATTTCTAGTCTGTAGTTTGTAGGCTCCTTAGTATTTTCCTATGACGGTGCTGGCATCATGAGCATCACATAAAGGCTGCTAGCTGTAAGCCTGCTTTTGTTTGGTACTCTCTAATGACCCTTACCAAGCAGTCGCTCTGGTCTATGAGCCCCCTATTAATGGGGTGCTGGGACAGCCACCTCTAACGAAGCAGGAGGTCACTTTGTATGTTGTTATCACTGTGTGGAAGCATTACTTGGGAGGTAAAAGATTGCTTAATTTTTCACACATCTCACAAAATAATAAGCAGTATTCATAACAGCATAATGTAACGTTTGCTCTTCCATTCAACCCCTGTGGATGTCTAAATGCTGTTGAAATTTTACCAAAACATTCTAAATAAAATATTTGGTAGTTATGCCCCTGAAGCACCATTTTTATATTAAAAATAATTTTTGTCATATAAACAGATGAGGTTAGTCATGAGCCCTTCTGGAAATTATGTATTTGATATTAACTTTGAGTACCTATGGCTGAGTCATGTTAAAAGAGCACAGATCGTGCAGAGTTGACGTGGTTTGTAGTGAGGAGGAGGACCTTCTCTTCACTGTATCACTCGGCAGTGGTGCAACCAGAAGTGTAGATGGATTAGTGTATGAGGAGCATCGGGCTCATTTCAGCCTCAGGAATTTATTCTTAAAGCTAATGCTGCAGTTACCTGAAGGCACAGCTGTGAACTTCCAGTAACTGTGACTCAGTGGGTCGGTGCAGTGTGTGCTAGCACAGCCCAACCCCCTGCACAGTGACCATCGCTCTCGTCCTCCACCAGCAGAGCCACAGCACAGCGTCAGTGCTTTGCTCAGGGATAGGGTTGCATCGTTTGCATCTTGCAACAAGATAAGATAACAGCAGATCGTGTAGTGTTGTAATCACAGAGTGATAGGTCAAAAGTAGGCTGAGGGTTGTTTTACAAGCACAGAAATTAATCTTCAGTTGCTTAATTGCTTCAGATGACCATGTGGTGCCAGGCACTGCCTTTCCCTGCCTGGTGGCCAGCACCTTTGTGAAGCACTGGAATGACCTTGTGCTCAAAGTCTTTATGGACAGAGTGGCAGGGTGCTAAAATACAGGAGAGCCAAGAAATAAATTATAGTATAATTAACATCTGAAGAGTCTCATTGGCATTAGTCCAGATTTATTAATAAATACCAGTAATAATAACCATAAAAACCAGTAATGCCATTAAAGTTGTCATGCACACTTAGTAGTTTGTCCCTTTCCTTCAGCCCATGCTGTGCAGCCTGGAGTGTCTCGTGCACTCCATGTGAGGCTGCAGCTCACCCTGCAGTACCTGCGGTGCGGAGGTGTCCGTGGTATCTCAGTGTTTGTGGGGCATACACAGCGAGCAGAGCATGGCACGGCCAAATGTGTTCTGCTCTGTGTACTCCGGAGATGCCAGGTGGGACCTCTGACAGCACAGTGTGTGGGGGAGCAGGCACTCCCTGGGTTTGTCCAGGTGTTTGGTAGAGATGGGAATGCTGTGGCACTGCTGCTCTGATGGGAAGTACGGTTACTTCATTCTTAGTGCTGGCCAGGAACAGAAGTGCCATCCCTGATGAAGTTTTTCTTGTACCTTGAGCTGATTTTGACTTCCAGTTAAAAAGGGAATAAGAATCTAAGCATTACGGTGTGAGAGGGCAGCTCTGAAAGTGATGCCTCCTGTTTTACTGTGTTGGCCCATGACATCAGAGGCAGATGGTGGTGGTGCAGCAGTAGCTGAACGTTCCCAGCAGCGTGCTGTTCCATTTCGTTGTCGTTCGACAGATGGCAGCAGAGGGGCGGTCTGACAGAATGGTGTCTGACGCAGAAGTGTGTACGAAGCAAAGGGGTGGAACTGAGTTCCTACATGTGGAAAAAACTGCACTCATTGACATCCATCGACAAAAATACCATTTTGTATCTGAGCATGTGCTCTGTCCAACAGTGTCACTGTGCTCTGGAAATAAACAGAAATGGAAATAAACAGAAGGCATTACTTTTGGAGTGCCCCAGTTTGTGTCAGCACTCTAACTGAGCATTTAAAAAATAATGGTTACAAGATATTTTGTACTATAAACAGTTTAACTGTGATTGCTTTTGTGTTCTTATGAAGGGATGTCAGGCAGATATGCTCACTCTTAGGTCAAGTTCCCTTTAAATTTGAAAATCAGTTTTGCTGGCTTTTCCTTACAGCCAAATGTTCTCTTTTGTGAATGTTTTAACAAAATGGTTATGCACATTGGGAGGGCAGGGTCTGTGACAAGGGCTGTGTGGAAGTCAGGAGGTTGCTGTTCTCCTGGGAGGCAGCGGGGGGGTTCCAGCAGTGCTGAACTACATTCTGGGCTCATCTCCGTGATCACCAGAAAATGATTCAGGCAGTGCTCGTGGGGCCGTATGGTGCTGCTGGGAATGTGCCCCAGCTTCATGCAAACCAAAGGGATGGGCTGTGTGCAGAGCTCATCGGTGCTTCAGGCCCTGTCTTCTAAAGGGGTGTATTTACATTTACACAGACAAGTGCTGCCTGATTATTTGTCTGGCCGTGGAAGGAGGAGATGTTGTCCCCTTGGAAAGCAGTGAGTGCAGAGCAGTGTGTGGGACTGGCTGCCACCTGGCTGCAGTCCGTAGGCACCGTGCCTTGCTGCTGGTGGGTTGTGGGTTGGGGGCCAGGGGGCTGGGGAGTGGTGACTGGAGGTCTGCAGACTGGAGACAGCAGCTTGACACGAGAAGGCAGTGCCAAAGCTGCCGTGATGGGCTCTGAGTGCTGCATGGAGCTCACTTGGAGCTCACTGGGAGGCTGCTGTCCTTCACAAGGAGCAGTGTTCTGTCTGTTAGATGATGTGGATGTCAGCAGATCTGTGTAACCCCTAGAAACTGTAATCAGAGATAATTCAAGGGAACAGTTCAGGCAGTGCACACAGAGGTGCAGGAAGGGCAGGGCGTGGGGCTCGGCCCCATACCTGCTGTGGGACCCATCCGTGGCAGCCCTCACGGCGTGTGTGTGAGTGTTTGACCACTGCATGGCATGGGATTCCTTTTCGTAATCGTGATTGAAATTCTTCAGCCATTTCTGTAATTTTTTTTTTTATATCTCACATCACTAAAAGGTAGGATTATCTTGACCTCTCCTTGTATTGTCACCTGTTTCCTACAGACAGCCCTGAGTATTTGTGCTGCTGACCTGGCCACGGCCTTGCCTTAGATTTCCTGTAGTTGACTTCCACCTGCAGCATTCCAGTGACAAGCTGCGTGCGCTGAGCCTACAGCTCAGGCATTGCGCTGCACTCCTGCACCATGTGGATCAGTGCACCATGGGCACAGTGTGAATTAAGATGTTTAATTAGCTTACAGCAGTTTCTCTTGTAATCCCATTATCTGTGCAGTGTGTCGTTCCCTTGGTGTGAGCTCTTAAATCTTGTCCATAGGGCAGCAGGTTCCTGAGAGGTTCAGTGGGGCAGCCCCCAGCGCAGGCCCTGCTCGGGCAGCGCAGCCTTGTTCCCACAAGGGTTGGTGGCACGGCGTGTGCTTCGTTGTTACGCTGTCAGCAAGGCTCTTAACAAGGCGGTGCTTTCTACTGCAGGTGTGTTAGCCTCGTGTAAACTGTCTGGGGGAGTACACCTGTTTTGAGCAGCCTTTGGTTGGCATGGAACTGCTGGTACTAAAATTGAACTGTTTCATCATTACTGTAAGCTTTAATCTAAGCAAAAGATTTTAACAAAATGCCCCAAATTAGAATTAAAAAGAAAAGGAGTCGTGAAAAAAACTGATTTATTTAGGAGTATGAAGCTTTTGGAAGCTGTAAAGCCACGACGACCATGCAGTGGGTAGAAGTGGATTTAAGCTGTGGGACATTTGGTTATTATGTTGATAAATAGCACTGGAGAGCTTGTGTACGTAGCATAAATGTAACATCGGTCCTGTTTTTTATCATTTTCCGAGTACCAAGTGCACCTTTCAGCACACAAGAAGGAATTTCAGCCACGTTTGAGTTGCAGAGCCGCTCGGGCCGGGCGGTGCCGCGGGCGCGGCGCTCCGGCTGCGGGCTGCTCCGCCGCGCGCGGGGCGGGGCCGGGCCGCGGGGGCGGGGCCGCCTCCAGTGCAGGCGCGGAGCGGTGCGGTGCGGGCCTGCCGCGCCCCGCCCTCCTCGGGGGCTGCCGGCGATGGAGCGCCCCGAGCGCTGAGGCCGGCGGGGCCCGGGCCCGGCTCCGGCTCCGGCTCCTGGGGGTGCGCGGCCGCGGGGGGGGGGGGGGGGGGGGTGGACTGCGGGCACCGCCCTCCCGCCGCCTGCGGAGCGGAGCGGACCATGGTGCAGCGCTTCAGCCTCCGGCGGCAGCTCTCCAAGGTGGGTCCCGGCCGCTCTCGCGACTCAACCTCGGCGGGGGGTGGGGGCACCGCCGCCTTTTGTTCCCCGCACGCAGACACAAAGGCGGGGCGGGACCCGAGGGCGGCGCCCGGCGCGAGGCTCGGGGCGCGGCGCTGAGGGCTGAGGCTGCCGCTTTCTCGCCGCTGTCATCTTAGAACCGGAGAAAGGAGATGTGCGGAAAGGCGGCGCGTAACTAGCAGCTGTGCCGGCGCGCGGTGTGCGAGAGCTGCTCTGGCGCTGCTCGGCCGCGCTGCTTGCTGCCGCGTGCCGGCGGGAGGAGCGGCCGGCCCGGGGCCGCACCTGCGGGCGGGGACACCGCGCCGAGAACAAAGGCGGTGCTCCCAGCGCCTCAGGTCGCTCCGTGCAGCTGTGCGCTTCTGTCGCTGAATCAGTGCGGTGCGTTTGGTTTCCATCTGTGAATAAAATGAGGCTGTGTGCGCTCCGGGGGAGGTCCCGCCCTGCGGGGCTCCCGGCCCGGCTCAGCCCGGCGCGCTGTGGGAGTGGGCGCTGCCCGGGTGCCGAAGTGCCAGGCGGCTTCGTGTTACGTTTGAACTTTTTTCCTGTCAGTATGTGTTTTCAAATGCGTTTATCAGAAACGTAAAGTGCTGTTATTGGTATTAGGCCAAAAAATCACATGCAACAGACCCCTTGGGAACAGATATGGTTCTGCAGTGAGTTGATACCTTTCTTGTTTCTGTTTCTCTGGGTATCTCCTCAACTCGAAGAAAGAGCGGAACCGTTTCAAAGTGTCGTGCAAAGGGTAACTCACTTCTCTAAGCTGTTTCCCTTATCCGTGTCAAGAGCTGTGCCCGCAGGCAGAGCTGAGCGCGGCACCGGGGAGTTGTGTCTGTTCTGAAGGGAATGTCTGTCAGCACTGATCCTCATACGTACTCCCTCTTAGATGGGGCATCTCAAATAATTTTAAGTGAGCTCCCTTGGATGACTCTGTTTTAATTCTGTTTTATCTCAGGCAGGCGGTGTGATTTGGTTCCACTCTCCATTCTGTACTGTTGGAAACCCTTGGAGGTTTCATTGCTGTTACTCAGGCCCTCAAGAGGGCCGCTGCTGCGTTATGGTTTAGTTGGCAGATTCCTCTGCTCTTGGAATGATTGCACAAAACTGTATCCAACTTTCACTAAGCTGATTTAGTTCTAAATGTTTGAACTGTATTTATGGAAGTAAAATAATGCAAATAAAGCTTTCTTGAATACAGTTCAGTTTTCTAAGTTAAAATGCTTACCCTTGCATTTGAAGGCTGGCTTTCCCAGGAGGTGCCCTCAGTAGGCATGAATTTGCCCCTAAGAACCCACTCTCAATGCCATGAAGTGACTGTGTTCCTTATTGTTCCTCATTGTCTCCATCCCAGAGGCTCATTCTGCCTTGTCTGTCCCGTAACAGTATTTTGGGGCACAGTTACTTTAGTGGTGCTGTTTGGTTACGTATTGCAGGTAACAGAGCCTTGTGCAACTCAGACGGGTTATTTCATCTTCCAGTTCTGTTGTTTTCCTATTTGTCAATGATAAAACTTGCCTAAAATGTTTAAAGAAAGAGATTTTAAAATTAGAAAGTTTGAAATTAGAATCATTAACAGTCTAAGTAAGAAGAGTGTAATGTTCTTCTGCTGTTCAGGTCTGAGCAGAACAGACTCGCATCCAGCAGTGTTTCTCATCAGTATAATCCATTTAGGCGAAGATTTGGAACTCTGCTGTAGTAGCTTGGGAAAATTTACTCATCCAGCACTTAATTAAACAACAAACACACGTTTTTAGATGCTCTGTTGGATGGCTCTGTGCGCTGCCTCCAGGCGATGCCCAGTTCAGCTGTGCACTGCAGCTGTGTGCAGAGTGCTGCATGCAAGGGAGAAATGTGAAAAGTGAGCTCCCTTGGATGTGAAAATTTGAATTTAAAGTGGTTTATTCTTCTTTCTGCTGTGCTTACATGGTAGTTGTTAGGATTAGATGTGCAGAAAATTATTTTAATTTTTAATTTAAATTTAAAAATTTAATTATTATAAAAATAAATTCTGAGCAGAGCTCTCCTCAGCTGATGGCTGTTGGGCTGCTTCATTGGTTTTGTTTTTAAACTTCCTGCGTAAACTAGGTTTAAATGTATGTGAATATATACATTTAGGTGTATTTATACCTAGGTGAAAATAGAGTAATGGGGCATATTTAGTGCTTCTCTAAGTGTTTTTAACTAAAGAAGCTTTCACACTGAGTAACTGTGGATGGTTTGTAGGTCCTCTTTTGCTGACATTGACTGTGTCTGTGCTGTTACTGCATTGCTGGTATAACTTGCCCTGCAGTCTGGATGCTCGGGAGCTGGGATCAGGTTCTCGCTGACAGCTGTTTGGCGTTGGGTTACCAAAGGACCCGCATGCCTTGGGCACAGGGCAGTGCTCGGTGCTGGCGCCGCAGGCAGGGCAGCCCCAGCTGGTGCTCAGGCACAGCCTCGGCTGCTTGCTTGGAAAACATCTCCTGTTGTACAGAAAATGCATGGTTAAGGAGCCTGGGGGAAACTGGGAGAAGGAGATGCTCTAAGTGCTGGCTCAGCCACGCTCCCACAGCCTGGGGTATGAGCTGAGAAGCTCTCACCAGTTGGGCATGTGAACAATTGTTGAAATTTGTGCAGCTTCACATTACTGGTTCTTTACTTAGCATGGTTTTACTTTGCTGGCTCGGGAGCACTAAACCTGGCTGTTCAGCCTGTTCCATAGTTTCCATATACCATCCCTCATTTCTTGCTATTTCATCTAACACACAGTTCGGTGGTACTTACGTGTTGCTCAAGGGCCATCCAGCTCTGACCTGTCCGTGCCCCAGCCCTTCATTGTCACATTTCATTGACGGTGTTAGTTTCAAGATGTTTTGTTGATCTGGCCTTCTAAAATGTGACTTTGGTGTTTTTTGAGTTGTTTAATAACGTTCTGTAATTAACAGTTTTAGCAAGGTAGAGGGAAATCTTATGAGGGCTGCTCCAAAAATAATGCCTCCTGTGTTCTGACATAGGGCCACGAAGTCAGAGGCGGATGGTGGTGGGATGGCAGTGGAGGTCAAACCTTTCCCCAGAGTTCTGTTACCTTTTGTTGCCGTGTGATACACAGTTGCAGAGGAGCACTCTGACCCAGAGGCAGAGCAGCAGCAGCCAGCTGTGATTCTGTGATTCCCACCTGAGCAGTGATTTAATGTCTCCTCCAGAGACAACGTGGCAATGCAGATGAGATGGTATCTGTTCTTTACCACTGAACAAGTACGACTGAATGTCTTAAGCTGCTCCACGAGGAACTGATCCATACTGTCTTCCAATGTGATGTCAGTTCACAGCAGTTTCTCCAGTTTGTTAAGACTGTTTCTGTCACAGTAAATTACATTGTGTCGGCATTATTTTTGCAAGGTCAGTACAGTTCTTTGTTGGTAAGTGATGGTCTGGTGTCTGGTTTCGTTTGACAAAAGATCCAAAATTATGTACACTGAAGAATTTAAAAAGCATTCCAGAAGTTCTGGAATCACAGAATCGTTGAATCTGAAGGAGCCCATGGAGTTCCTCCAGCTGTCTGATCCAGTCCTGCTCAGAGCCGGGTTCTGACTGACTCCAGGACTGGGGGTTCTGCAGCCTCTCTGGAACTTGCCATGGTGTTCAGGAATTCCTAAGGTTAAAAAATAAATAAATACAAAGTTTTCTGTTCGTATGTGTGTTTGTTTGCTTTTTATTTTCAGTGCATCTCCTGTGCATCCTTCATAGCTCCGCAGTGAACAGCTTTGGCACAGATAAATCTTTTAAAATTCTTGCTTTCATTTCAGGACTTAAACTTTGTTTCAAAAATTTCAGTTGGTTTAATGCTGTGGATTACACATCCTATTGAACTGAGAGAATTTGTGGAGGAGGATTCTGATTATGAACAGGTTTTAAGGAAGATGCAGAGCCCTCTGTGCCCTCACATACTGAAGACATGACGGAGATAGGAGGGGAGTAGGAGCAAACATTTACAGTGTAGCAGCGCGTGACTGTTTGTAGGTGTTCTTTGTAGAAATCTGCAGTGAAAGAAAACAACCACTCAGCATTTCGTGTATGTTCTAGTTAGTATGAGAAAGAAGGCAGTTCTCTGCAGTCTGCCTAAATAGTGATTAAATGCTAAGGAGATTTGAAAAGAAATACTCAATGCTCTACAATACCAGTGGTGTGCAGAACACACAGAGTCTGTGTGACTGAAGACGCTGCCTTTTGCATGCAGCTCTTCTAAAACTGGGTGTGCTTTTATTTCGTCATGCCCCATCTACTTGCTGTTGCTCTGGCCGTGTTTCAGGTTACTGAGCATTGCCTCTTAGAATTTCTTTTGCTTCCTTCAGAGTAAACCTGATTTCTGGATGAAACCACTGCTCTGTTCCTGGAGGTAATTACCTGAGTGATTAAGTAGCTCATGTGTAGTGAATGGCATTGATACTCTGGCAGCCTTGGTAGCATTTCAGCTAGAGGCTTGCTGTGCTGCACTATAAACCTTATCGATTTTATTGCTAAAAAATTTGGGAACAGTTTTATGTCACATTGTATAGAAAGGACATTACATTGCATTAAAAATTTTGCTTTAGTGCCAGCTCAGGGCTTTGGGTCATTTGTTTGGGGCTTTGTGGGTGGTGCTATGCATATTGGTTGGTTTGTTTATGTTGTTTTTGTTTAGTTCTTGGTATTGTCAGGATTTTTGTTTTTTGGGTTGGTTGTTTTGCTTTTTCCTTCTCTTTTTTCATAGCACTGCCTTATAGCCACTAAGTTTCGGAGAACCATGTGGTGAGAGCAAGTGTGTGTGTGCGTCCAGCAGCCAGGGCCACTGAGCAGATGTGAGCCGAGCTCCTGCAGGCAGTGCTGGGGCAGTTCCACAGCCCCTGCCAGGGTCAGGGTGCTCCTCCTGGCTCAGCTGACTGCCACAGAGGTGGCCGAGCTTATGTGGGTTACTGGGAACCAGGGGATGTTACCTCCTCCAGCTGGAGACATCAGTACCAAGAGCCAGGAAAGGCCTGCACAGTGCAATGAGAAGTAAGAGCAAACTGATGTAATTGGGATCTCTGGAAGGTGGGACGAGAATCCCTTTTGAAACCGATAATTACTGATCTGTTGGCAGGGACTGCTCTAAGAACAAAAGGTGTGCTTACTGGCCAAGCTTGAAATGCATTTAATTCTCAGAACTGTAAGTCCAAGTAAAGCATCCAATAAGCTGAGAGCTTGTGTTTTGACACTGAGCAGAGTGGAAGGAGAAGCACTTTCTCCTTCCCATCTTTTAAGCCCAGATCTGGTTGTTAACCATGTTCGAAAAACATTTCTGCACTTCTTGCACCTTTCTTCATTTTCCTCTCTTAAAAAGAGGACCTTTGCTCATGCTGTCATTGAGCAGAGCTGCTCAGCAAAGGCAGAAGTTGGATTGGTGGGAATAGCTGGCAGATTGGATCTGCATCTAAATCCTAATGAGCTGTTCTCGGAACAGTTTGTAGTACAGCATCTCCCACTAAAATGGGGAGTCATAAACTTCTCTGGCTGTTGCTGCTAGGTAAGTAACTATTACAAGTCCAGAGAATATCATAATGTAGTAATAATCCATGTTTATGAGCTGAAAAATAGCAAGGGAAATATACAATTATCTCTTATATTAAACCTAATGTCCACCTCTGCTTGTATGAATTAATGATGTACAGAAAATCAAAGTGATTAGCAGCCAACAGGATATAACCCATGTGAAAACATGCCTGATGAATAAGTCAACATTTCTTTCTTCTTAGGGGAACTTTAAGCATTGCTGCTGTACCGCGGAGCAGTGGGGTAAAGAGGAACTGAAATGAGAGAACGTTTCTCCTTCCCTAGAAGGACATGTTGTGTTGCTGCCCAACAGATTCCCAAAACATGCAGGGCAAGCTCACCGTGCTTATGCCAGGCATAAAATAAAAGCCTTATCTTGACCAGTTTTCCCCGAGGGGCTCATCTGTGCAGAGTTCCTTGGGATCAGTCGTGCCCAGGGACGGCACGTGGCTGTGGAGGACAGGAGGAGGGCTCCCAAGTGCACCCCATGTTAGAGGCAGCTTGCCTGTTGATCAGTTCCTTTTCCTATTCTCTGTCCATCCTAAGTGTAAAAGGGACACTGTGCAGGTTGCATCAGTGAGGTAGTAGGTGTTTCATCGGCCTCATATGGGAGCAGGGAACTCAGGAGGCTTCCACACTGCATGGAGATTTTGGATGGGTTTGCAGTTAACGCCTCAGCTTGTGGCAGTGGTCTGACAGCTTAGTGACACGGGTTGCAGATGAGATTGTGGTTTGCCCGGAATTCTTGAAAAAATGCAAATACATCATTCAAGCCAAGAGTTACTGTTGGGAGGAATCTGTTCAGGATTTATTTATTTATTTTTTTAAGTGAACTTCCAAGACCATTGTCAGTTAGATGTATTTTCCTTTTGGGTTCTGCTATTTTACAGAGAACAAATCACTTCGGAGGCGTTCCTGACGGGGTCAGTGGTGAGGTATTTTTAGCAGGCTCAGTAACTTCTGCAGTGCATTCACGCCTCTCTTGCCTGCAGTTACTGTTGCTTTCTCAAACATGCATTCAGGCTTCTGCCAGCGCAGCCAGGCTAGTGCTGCTTCATGTTACAAGATCCTGCTTTGTCAGGGCAGGGCTCAGAGCCCCGCAGGGCTGGGGCCATCCCTCTAACAGAAGTGGGCACGCAGCATGCTTGGTGCTGGGCTGGCCCTGTGTGCTCCCCCGCCTCGCACCGAGCATGGAGGGCTCACCACCTGCCTCCGAACGGGTACGTCCCGCGCGTGTCGGTGACACTGCTGGGAATATTGCTGGGTAGAGACCAGGGTTGTGGGTGGCTGGCTGGGATCGGTGCTTTGTTATTTGCTGCTGCTATGGTTTGCTCTTTGAATTTCAGTTTGCTAGCTGCTGCCTATTGCAACAGCAGAGGAATAAAATGGAAGGTCTTCTGTCCCTTAAATTTTTTTAACTAAACCTTTTCCTCTGCTGTTGTTCTGTAGTTAGCAATGTTGTTTCCTAGCATGGGTTCAATCCTAAAGTTAGGGAAACTGTTTGCACTGCTGACGTACTGTTAAGTATTTGTTCTTGCTGTGTGGGTGAAGATTTAATGCTGGGAGAGCTTTCTGGGAAAGCTGCAGTTTGAGTGATTTCGTGATTAGAAGAGCTCTCTAAGGTGAGAAGTGTGTGTCTGTGAGCTGCGGCCGGGCTGCCTGGTTGTGGTGGTGTCCTCCAGGGGGTTGTGAGGTCGGCTCCCGGCAGCATAGCACGCTGCTCAGGGCGGTATGAGGGCTGAGGGAGCGCGTGGATAAGGTCAGCTTCTAATATTGCTTAACATCTCCTTTGCTTCTACTGTGAGTGTGTTTTATCAGAATTTTGAGTTCTATGAAAAGCCCTATTCTTCAAGACAGAAATGCACTTTTTTGAAAGTCTACCCATGTACCCTGGTTTCATAAGAAATATTTTGGCTGACTTTTCAAATCATGCGTTTCAAATCAGCTCTTCGTTAGAAAAATGGTGGCATTTTCTTCTCTTGGACTGCAGAAACTTCACAAATCCACAGGCTGCAGTGAGCATTCGCAGTGATTTTTGCCTGCCCCCCCATGCTGTGGGACTGGCGTTCTGCTTACTCTGCCGAATGCGTGCTTTGTTGGTGCCAGGACCTGCCTTGCGTTGCGAGCCGGGCCGGGGTGCAGCAGGCCGGCTGTGGGCGCAGGGATGGCCATGGGAGAATGACATCTGTGTTGGGTGTGCGCGTCGTTCCCGGAGCACAGAGCTGCATTGTTGGCACAAAGAAAAGTGAAAATACGAAAAGCATTTCAGTTATTTTCATTCTACTGGAGAACTTTTATTTCTGTTCTGCCCTGTTGGTAGCCCTGAACATAGAGCCACTTCCAAACATTTGACAGTGAGCTGTAAGTGGAAAGAGCGTGGTCTGTGTAATTTTTGCTTTTCTGCATCTCACAGCAAGGGAGTGCATAATTTTATAGGAGGCATTATCAAAGCCAGACTAAGGTGCCTGGAGAGCTAGTACAAAATGTGACAACTGAGCTATTTAAAAGGAGAAATTATTTTTAGTCTCTCTACTTCCAGGTTTTTATGTATTATTTTTTTTGAGGAGTGGTGAACATGCTCAGTTTTGATAACTAACAATTATGATTTTAAAAATTCAGCTTCATCATGTCATCAGTTTAGCTTCACCTGTCTGGATCTTCCCTACTGCTACAGCAAGACTGGGAAAGATCAGGTTTTCTGCTGTTCATTCAGGCAGTATAAGGAAATGTGGGGTAAAGGGAAGAATTCATGTAGCAGAAAGGACATGCTGCATGTGTGGTTTTATAAACTATCAATGGAAAAAAAAATAGCACAGGGCTGCATGTTTAAAAAAGAAAAACCTTTTTTGTATGTTATCTGCAAGGAAGAATTACATCTTGGTTGTCAGAAGCAATGCTGAGTTGTGGGGTTTTCTTTTTTGTGAAACAAAATATTGGGATCTGTTTTTATTTTTAATACTGTTTTGACATTCCACGTTCACAAAGGCCACCAAGAAGAATCAGCTCTGAACAGTGACTTATTGTTCAGCATGATTTGTCATTGCTATTTACAGTGCTACAGCTTCCTCACATTAACCAGGCTATTAAACTAGCTGGATGTTATTGGTGGGAAGCTTTGGCATTATCCAGGGAAGATAGCTGTTAAAATAGCACAAAGAGAAGCTCGTTTCTTACAGAACTACAGTCATATCCTGAACACTGTCATTGCTAGTCAGATTTTCTTTCCTGTGAGACAGTCCTAAGAACATAACCCAAATGGAAATTAAAAGGAAAGTTCCAGATCAATAGAAACGTCCTAATGAATTAGTACTTCCTCACAATGGGGGCTGAAACTTGAGGAAAAAAAGAGTGGAAATTAATCCTGAGCATTTGGAGCCTATAGCTGGAGCACTGGGAGGCAGAACAGGGTGCTCACCGGAGAAGAGTGGGGCTCAGGAATGGGGAGTCAGTGTTCCTGCGGAATTCTCATCTGCTTTTCTCCCTAGAGGCTGGTTGGCAGACCTAGGATACGTTCGCATACTCCAAACTGAGAGCTAATAAACAAGCAGAAGTGCAGAGGTTCTGAAGAGAAGCAGAGCACAGCTAGAGCGTTCCTGGTGAGCATAACTGAGCTGAGGGTGATGCCTCCCAATGGGAAGCAGTTCAGTGGGTTCAGAGGATGTTCCCTATGGCTTTTGACTGTAAGAGTGAAGATAGGGTGCTTGAGATAGATAAGAGAGTGTCTGGAAGGAGGCTGCTGTCTAAAAGGGCAGACCTATAAATAATAATTTCTTGGGTGTCTATGCAAAAAGCAACGCTGTATGTCAGTACGAGCAGCGGGAGCAACGCGGGATTCAGACCAATGAAAAAAGATCCAACAGTGATATCATGCTGAGCAGCTCATAGTAGTAAAAGGTTTTTTATCAAATAAAGAGAAATGCAGAAGTTAATGATTCAAGTTCTATCAAGAACGCAGTACCAAATTTTATTTGTCAGTTTATTCTCCGTCAGTAATGTGTCACTTAGGATTTAAGGTCGTATGGACCTAGCCTATGGACCATTGTTTATTTGGGGGAGGTAAAGGGATGCTAATTTGGGAAGATTGATGGAGAAGACAGAAATAACTTGAAAATAATCAAACACAGGTGCTGGTTTCTGTGATAGCCAATTGCCTTTGTGCCCTCTGGGAAGGGATAGAATTTCCTACTTTCTGTCATAGAGTTAAGCTTGAACGTATCCAGAGTGAAGTATTTTCATAAACTTCTGGGTAGAATTAACCATGAGCAAAGTTTATCAGACCTCGTGACTCCTGGGTCAGTCAATGAAATCATTCAAATTATTATTCTGTTTTTTAAATAAAGGAATAAATAGGGATTGTTGCGTGCCAGTTGCTGACGTTGGCAGCTTCTTGCACATTATGAACCCGGAGCATGGGCAGGCCACATTTTGTTCAATACTCTCTCTGAAACCTGCAAGTGCAACAGCATTTTCTTTTGTTTCCATTAATCCATGCAGTCAGTGACCCTGTTCACAGTTTGCATTCGCATCTTGTTTTTTTGTTCTGGAATAAAGGAGCTCTCTGTTCAATGCGTTTGCATCTTATTTATGGCTTGTGGGGATCTGCTTTCTTCACACCGAGAAAGTTGTGATATTCCTTCTAACCATGTAACTCATCAAGAGTTTACTTAATACACTGCATTACGCATATCTAGAAGTCAGACATGATGATTTTGTGTGCTGAATTTAATTGGCTTTTCTGTCATTGGGATTACTGTAGAGGTTTTGCAAATTCCAAATATCTCTGCATCTTCATATTTTGTCATGGCAGAGGAGCATTCAGAAATAAACAGACCAAGGTCACCAAGAAAAATTGCCAGAGGGAATACAGCTGTAAAGCACTCTGGAAAATGAAGGTCCTTTAGAAATCATGAGTTTGTGATGTTCTTTCACTTTTGAACTGAGAGGAGAACTGTCAAATTAGATGTATCCAAGCCATTGTAATGAATGTAGACTTTGAGTCTACAGTTTGTCTCCTGTTGGATGAGATAGCTGAAATCTGCAGGTTAAAAGGAAATGAAAGCAATCTGAACTACAGCTGCCTGCCTTTCCATGTTGTTATTGGGGAAAGCACGGCATTAAAAAGAACCAAGTCTGGGGGAGTATGTGGATTCTCTATCAGTTAGGATTACATTAGACACTATGATGGTACACACACCAGCAGTATTGAAAAGTGGAACACCAAGCCTGCTTGGAAATTTTCCATTCTTAGGTTGCAGCTTTACTGGTAAACTTAATCCTTTACACAGACTGGGCATTTTGCCTTGACTGTGGTTTCTGCTGAAACGCAGCGGTGTTACGTAGTGTGCTGACAATCTTTATTTTGCTTTGTACCATGTTGGGAAAATTCTGTAGACTTAAATAAATAGCACTTAAGAGCTGTGAAAGAAGATCCAGACCTGCAGCCCCCTCAGCAGCATTAGCCAAGCTCTCGCGGGGCAGGGAGGGCTCAGTTTCTTCCCTGACAGGCTGAGCTTTAGCTGGGCACTGCAGGTGCTCGAGTGCCTTCCTCTGCACTCTGGGCTTCTTTCTTCGGTCAGAGGGAGAGTTCTTTTGGCATCCATGGAGCTATATGCTCTTCATTTCTGATTCGAGAAGCCTACAGTGTCAGAAGGTTGGGAAACATGCTCATTTGGATCTCACAGCTGTGTCTGAGAGGAGCTGAGCCCTTCCCACCCAGAGCCACCTCCTCTCTGCAGCCCTCAGCGTTGCCCCTTGCACTGCAGGTCATGGATTTGCTGGGTCAGCACTTTGCTTTCCCCCGTCGTGAGGAGCAGAGTGCATCCCAGGCATCAGTGAGGTAACCACAGCCTGTGAGTCCTCTCCCTGTTAGTTCTGGGTTTGTGTGCAGACAGCAGTCTTGGATTTCTCCTCTCTACGTGTATGTGCAGATCTGGTCTAGTAGCAAGGTGGCAGGCAGCAGTGTGAGTTCTGCCATCGTTACAGTGGGGGAAGTTCATCTGATGCAGCAGTGATCAGTATTCCTTGTAAGTAAGATGTTCATAGTATTGCCAGTTTCCTAAAAGATGAAGTGCATCCTCATATGCAAATTTAATCTTTAAACCAGTTATTGGAGCCATCTGCTGGCTAACAGTAGCACTGGCTGCAGGTAGTGTTTGGGCAGCACTTGGGTTGTCAGTGGCGTCTCCTCCTGGAGATCAGTGTGGTATGCTGCGCTGAGATATTCACAGTATTGTAACCAGAACTGGTGCATTTCACAGCAGTGCTACTGGTGTGGCATCTCTGGACTATCCTCTGCCTTTCTTTTTTCATTTTTTTTTTAAAGTGCTTGTAGAAACATTGTGATGCCTTTGGGAAGAGTGTGTGAGGAAGTGATGCACCGTTTGTTTATCTTAAGGTGATTAAAACTGAGGCAAGAAACTGCAAACAGTAAGAAGAAAAGCAAGCCCTCTACAAATGGCAGTCTGAATGAAATAATTAAATTGACAGAAGGCAAATAAAGTTGGTCCTAACTTTATCCCAATTGGTATTTTCAGAGAAGGAATCATTGTGCAGTGACTTTATAGCCTAGGAACTGAAATTAAAAAGTTAAACAATCCATTGTCTTAAAGAGCTTCTGATACAAGCAGTACCTTATGCCGTCAGGTTCCTGTTGATTTTAAAATCACATGTGATTTTGTAAATTTGTCTATGCTAACAAGGGTGGCAGGGTGATGTTAGCCCTTGTGCCTAGGGCAGTGAGCACGCAGTAGGCTGCTGGCTTTCAGTTCTGGGGTTACTGTGGATCAAAACAAGGTATTGGCATCCTGCAGAGTGCAGGAACTTACTGCACACCTCACAGATAACCAGAAAGCCTTAGGAAACATTTTTCATATCACTGAGGTTAATTCAGGAGCAGTGTTTGGCTATTAACTCTTTACTGGCTATATAAAGCTCTAGATAAAAAAGGCAAATTTTGTGGTATTGTGTGTGTGTGTACATATATGCAATATATGTGCAATACAGCAGATATATATATTGTGTATATAATAAGAAGCAAACTGTGTATCAGATGTTTCTCTTAAACTTATCCACAGTACTGTGGACCTAAGATCTCTTGCAGTACTGCTCGGCACCACTGATGATGCATCTGCAGCACTGGCACTCATCTGCATGTTCTGTAGTTCTTGGCTTCAGCCACGAGCAGGTTAGTTCTGTCCTTCCATGCCCCTGGCAGTTTCTGGGTATCTGTGGCCTGCAGCAGCAGTGTTGGTGCAGCCCCAGAGAGGCACAGCAGGTGAAGAATCGCTGCTGTGCGGGCAGGCATCTGCACTCAGTGCTGTGCTGCAGGAGCCCAGGGTGGCTGTGCATTGAGAGCACTGTGAGCTCCGTGCTGCTGGTATCTGCTGTGCACCTGAAGTTAAATTAAGGATGTCTCGCTATGGTGCTGGCCTAGTTTCTTTCTGGTAATTGTGCTCTGCCTCTGTAGACCCTGCTGCTGGTTCAAGGTTTTTTGTTCCCTGCAACTGTTGCCTGTGACCTCGTTTTCCCAGTCTCACTGATGTAGCTCTTTATGTTTTTGCTGTGAGGAACTTGCTGAGGCTGCTTCCACTGTCAGTGCAATGGGCAACTCAGGTATTCAGAGATACTTCACATGTGAGAGGTACTCTGTGCTGGTGGGGAGTGGACATCACATTTTCTTCACAGTCTGAGCACTGGCTAAGGGGACAGCACAGGTATGGGATGATTGCAAGTTAGCTTGCAGATTTTCCATTGTTTTCTTGCTCTCTTGATGTTTTGCATTGTTTGACGTTTGGCAATATTCACATTTCATCAGATTTATACATCTACATAGTTCTTTTCCCTAAAATTCTGTTTCAGTCTTGGAAAAGCTCTCACCTTGTTACAAGAGTCATAGGAGCATCTAATCTCCAAACGTTTTTAAGCCAGCCACCTCAAAGTTAACATGCCTCTCCCCCATCCCCAGGTGCTGCTCAGCCTGGTAGGCTGATGTTTTTGTTTTTATTGCTCTGTAGAACTTGCAAAGGCTGTCCAATCATGTTAAATAAAATAATGACCTCATTTACATGTATTTTCTTATATTTGTATGTTGCTTCATATTATGAAATGATCTATCTAAATAGCATTAGAATTCCTGTGAATTAAAGTAGATTTTAGTCAACATAAATTGCTTCCTAAGGCTAATGATGTTCTTTGTGCACAGTGTTCCACCTCTCTTCCCTTTCACATCTCTTAGATGGGATCCACTGTCATTAATACATAAAAGAAATCTGAAGGTTTCTCAGTATAGATGTTCATCTAGAGTGAGATGTACCACGTGAACATGGAACAGTCCCTTAGAAAGGGTCTGTACCCAACATGCAGACGTGCTGGTGTTCAGCATGGCTTTGGGGCAGCACACGTGGTAGCAGTATATTGCAGGACGGGTTAGGAGGAGGCATTTGCTGATGCAGCAGTGCTGATAGTTGTTGCTGCCTGTTCATCTTCGTCAAAATGATTGTCAATTCTACTGCAAAACCCAAATCTATACCAGAGACCCATTCCACAAGTTACAGTTTAGTGGCTGCATGCAGCCTGGTCACAGAGTTCACTAAGTACATGTTGATTGGCAGCTTTCCTTTTCCTTCATCCTTCACTCTTCATGTCCTATTCTCTGACCTGACAGAAATCTTTACAGAATGTATTTGTGTAAATAACTTCTGGTACCTCCACACCAGTGTGTTTTATCTTCTGCGTAGATCAGACTTGGTATTGCTCTTGCTACGTGTGATGCTTTTATTTTCTGTTTGTGTTCTAAGTGCCCTTTAAAATACACTTGCTTTTCTATCATAATTCTTTTCCAGAAGCATCATCTGAGATACCAGTATAGTTTAAGAGGGTGTTTGGTTTTTTTAGCTGTTTTTCTTCCTAGTTCTGGTCCCAGTAAAAAATGAATTATACTCTTAAGAACATTTTCTTCTGCACTGTGTTTTGAGCAAATCAAGTTTTTTCCTCGCTTCTACTGCTGATACTAATTCATATCCTATGAATTAAGGCTTTAGTGCAGAATTTGATCACATCAGAAGGGCCTGGACTTTAGAAGGCAGTATGGAGTCATACCTGTGTATTACCTGTGTGTCTCTGCAAGTTAAGAGAATGGACAAAAACCCAAACGCAGTAATGTTGGTGAGAGCCTTTGTCACCTTGCTCAAATGGACAGACAAAAAGCAAAGAGGAAAACTGTGTCCTGTACCTAAACTGGCAGTAAAGAAACTTCTGAAGGCCCATTTGCATTCTGGTTTTGTTGGTTCCTGAAACCCTGAAAGCACACTGCATCAGAAGGTACTCTAAAGGTTGTGAAGATGTTAAACTCAGATGATGTACAACGTACTTTGAGACCATCCATCTCTGTCCTGGGCAAGTAATAGTAATATTTGCTACAAAGAGGAATTTTAATGAGACAGCAGAGAAGGGCGAGGGGAGGAGAAGCCATGAAGTGCAGGTGGCTTTTCAAAACTGAGTCTGAGGGAACAGACTAAGTGGCAGCTGCTGCTGAGGGTCAGAGTTCAGGTGGTTACGGGCAGGTGATGTACCTTTGCTTCACAGCTTCCGAATAGAAGAGCAAGGCACCTTACCTTTGACAGAGTCAGTGCAGGTTCTTCTTGCACCAAGGACAGCTGAGGTTGCGATGCTGTTGCTGTTTCTGTTTTGTACTTGATCCCTTATATGGCAGCTCTCTTAGTAGAGTTCCTGCCTCAAAAGATCACATACATCTATTGAAATTTTTATGTAGTGATTTTTAAATAGCAGTGTTTCCGTGGTGATATAAATAGAACATATGGTTTAGAGTTGGATTTATGTCCTCCTGTGCATCTCTGAATCTGTTTTCAATTCTGTTTAAACCTTACTATGAAGTGAACCACTTTGTGTGCACCAAGGAGCATGTGTCATCCTGATGATGTTGATTTGCTATTTATTTGTCTGTCTGTTGGCTGTCCAATCTATTGGCTCAAATGTGCAGTTTTAAGATGTGCTGTGTGTTGAACGTGGAATGGAGAGCCCTGTAGCTTTAAATGGAGCAGACCCGGCCCTTCTGTGCCTCTAAAGCAAATACTCGAGCAGAAGAAGAGGTTCATAGCTTGAGCATGACAGTCTGCAGCCGCAGCGCAAGGGCTTGGCAGGCAGTGATGCCTGGCGTGGGGCGATGCCCACGGCCCTCCCAGCCCCGCAGACTCATGGAGCGGGGCCGGCAGCAGCTGGGCGGCAGGGAGCCATGCGGGGATGTTGATGTGGTGCTGCTGCACCTCCGTGTGCTGCCAGAGGGACTTCTGTGAGCCAGTGAAGGTAAGAGGAGCATGGGGCATCCTTAGAACAGCGTCAGTCATCTTGTTTGGCTGCTCTGTTTAGATCTCCAGAAGAACTTGACCTCATTTTGTAGCATTAGCCTCGGAAATGCTGCATTTTCCTCTGGGCACTGTTGTTAAATTCACTGTGGTTATCTTTATATAACTTTTCTTCACTTCAGAAGCTGGGAAGCATGAAGAAGGCTTCTGTCTGAGTGAGTGCTGCAATCTGTGAAGATCAGATGTGGTGCTGCTTCTCCGAGCGCTCTGAATTTTCTTGTTTTAGAGTTTGTTGTGTGTGATGCAGTAAACGATGACAGAAGAGGCTGGTGCAGGCAGCCTGCTACCAGGGAGACGTTGAGCTGGCAGCTCTTTAAATAGGATGTTTTGCTGTTCTGACGGTGCAAAATGTATTATCAGGAGGTAGCAAACAAACTGCAGATTCAGATTTTACTTTCGGTGAAAAAACAAGAGCAAACAGCTTCCCATGGATTCAGTGACCTTCAGAAAAGAATAAGTAGTTTCCTTTGGTCTCGGCCGGCCGTGTAGCCTGGTGCTGCTGTGTCACAAGTCTGAGTTAACAGGGAGCTGTATTTTCCCCATGTTTATTAAATACTGAAGAGGAAACAGTGAGGACTTTGAGACCGATCTCTGATACAAACAGAAGATAATTCTTTTCAATTTGCTGCAATTAGCTTTCCCTTGCATTGTGACTCCAGTATTTGGAAGGAAAAAAACAGAAATACGGGATGCTGATGTTAGGCCTTTGCCATAGATGGATGTTATCTGCAGAAGACCTTGAGAAATTGTATCGTGTTGCTGGTGTGTTGGAAGCCTGTATGTCTGACCACATTTGTTTAATACGCTCGCTGTATTCCTCTGGGAAGATCTCGATCTGCTATACTGGGATGTGTACTCACTGCCTCTCAGTGATGCACAGGTGGCTCTTGGGCACAGCTGTGTTTGAAATGCAGAGATGATAGTGCTTCAGACAACAGCGAAGACAGAGGACAGTAAGAAAAAAATGTTTTTAATTTACATTCCATGTTTCATTTTGATGGATCTGAGTACTTTGCATCTTGGCATCTGTAACATCAGGCTAATACATCGCCTGTTGAGAGCTGGGGGAAATAAATAATTAGAATAGGGTACTGTGTTCTTGCCTTCTACATCAGATCATGGCAGTTTGCTGTCCCTGTAGTTGGGAGAAGCTTTTGACGTTGGGTAATGGAAATGCTGCCAGCAGTGTGTGTGCTACCATCAGTACAACATGTCTCTAGGTGGAGTTCCAAATCAAGAATCATAGTTTTCTTAAGGGAAATACTGAAAGGAGCATGCTGACTTCAGTATTTATTTAATACAGTGTTTGGTGTGGGGCAGGACTCCGTTTCCTTCTGCTGGGTACCCGCCCTCTTTCCTTTCAGTGCAGCCATCTCGTTGTAGTGCACTGCGTGCAGTTCCCTTTCAGATGCATGTTCCACGTGCTCCACATGTTCCACATGCTGGTCCGTTCCCTGTGCTGCAGCAACTGCCCTTCCCACAGCATTGCTACTCGCGTGTTAAGTTTGCTGCTTCGAGCAGCCTTATTGGTTAAGTGTGGGAGTGCCTCTGCAGCACTTAGGACTGAACTGCACACTGTATTTGAACAGGAAAGACATCTCTGGGGCCAGCTCTTCTGCATAGCTCTCTAGCAAGTGTAATATTAGCTGTGCGTACGTTACATAAGAAAGGCTTAAATAAGGGAACAGTATGTGAAGAGATTATATGTAGGAATGACAGAGAAATGTGTTCACAGGAAACATGAATCCTGCTGTTGTGAAATGTTTCTTTTACTATAAAATGCCGTTTGAATCAGCTTTGAAATACTGGTCGCAGTTACACTGTGTTGTACCTTCATTGAATTGCGTGTTAGCTTTTAGCAGAGAAAAGTCCCTTGAGAAGGGGTGAGTTGTCGCTCTCCATGCAGCAGTTCTCTTCAGTGTGGTCATGGGGAGATGTTTGTTCTTCCAACTCCAGACGTGGGTTTGCTCAGTTGCTTTACATGTCAAATTTAACTTGCAATCTGAACAGTCAACTCTCTTCTTTATTAATGAATATGTAGTATGCAGTAATAATCTGCACTTAACCAGTTAGCAGGTTCAAGCATGAGAAAAATAAACTGTACTCTCTGGGAAGTGTTAACAATCATTTTGTCTATACATTAATGAGATGTGATTTGAACATCCGGGGGAAACCAGAATGTGTTTATAAAGGGAAGAGTAAAAAAATCATTTTACATGGTTCTTTTCAGATAAAAGCTTGTGTAAACTTGTTTCTAAATCTATCCTCCTCCCAGTCCCTATGCTTAACTTTTTGTTCAGATTCACCTCATTTCCTATCCTTATTTTTAACTTCTGGCCTGATTGGCAGTCTGCGCTTGATTAAAAGTCTGCAGCTGCTAAAATAAACATCCATTAATATTATTCTGGCCATCATTTTTACCGTGTCGTCCCCTTTCACCTCAAAAATCAGGTTCCTGCAAGCCTTTGTGTATAGTTCATTTCCTTGCTATTTTTCTGTTCAGATTGTGTTATTCATTCCCGTGGACTTGCCTTGCCCATAATGCTGTCATTGTCATCCTGTTTATTCAGCTAGCACTGCTCATTTTCTTCTTGACTAATCTGTAGCTTTGGAAAACCATTACTGAATTGGACCACCAGGCTTTACGCTTTTCACATTCAAAAATTTACTCTCTCAACATTTTGTAAATTCAGGGTCAAGATGGTGAGGTCTTTGACAGCAGGTAGGTTTTAACATGAACAGAAGACATAGACGTGTTGTGAAATGTTGCTCTGATGAGCTTGGTGGCTAGCCCTCCTGCCCCTCCTTAGTCATCTGCCATCTCTTCCTCTTTCATCAGCGTGCAGATGTGCTGGCCCCGCAGGAATCCTGAGAGCCACGTGTGTTGCTCCAGGTTGGCAGGGGTAATGTGAGTGCAAATGTTTTAGTAATCATCACTCATCATTGTTTAACTGCTATGAGTAAGGTGTAAAGCCATTTCCTCTTGGCGTTACCAGTGTTGGTTCCTTGCTCCAGTTTTTACCTTGGACGGACAAAGGGATTGGATTGGATTTCCTTATTGTATTTTTTCAGGGCCATTTTTCGTTTTTGTTTTCTCAAAATGTTTTTGCATTTTTTTTTCCATAGCCAGGTTGTTCTTCTTGCCATCCTGAGGATTAATTGCCTGCAAGCAAAGATTGTTTATGTCTTTCAGAAATCCTAATTATGATCTAACCACTGAGCTGCAGGAAAATACACAGCGAGACTTCCTTGAGCTGTCCATCTGCTCTTACGCTCTCCTTAGCCAGTTTTGACCGTGTTTGGATTTAAGCACTGCTCAAAACAGTTTCTGACAATGGTGACCAGCAGTTTTCTGTGGATGAGTAAAATGCAAAGTTGCTGTAGGTTCTGAAGATCTGGTCAGCCTATAGAATTCTGCAGGATAACTGCAGTGTGTCTCAAGGAATGTTCTTCATTGTTTTCCCTTTGTATTCTTGTTGGCAGCACTGCCAAGGCAGAAGGTGCGTTAA
Source organism: Oreortyx pictus (assembly GCA_036925125.1). Classification (NCBI taxonomy): domain Eukaryota; kingdom Metazoa; phylum Chordata; class Aves; order Galliformes; family Odontophoridae; genus Oreortyx; species Oreortyx pictus. Next base: position 237,909 of record JAUPFR010000015.1, read on the forward strand.
ATAGCACAGGAGCACATCTGCACACTGGGCACTTACTGAGGGAGGTGGCAGGTGTAGTTCTCTCTTCTTTGAATCCACACCAGTGAACTGTTGTGTTTCTAGGGGTGGTTCAATGCAGCAGTATTTGCCTCTTCTGTTGGTCTTCAGACTAGAGGTGAATGAACAGAAATCTTCTCCCTTACACCTGCTGTTACATCTAGATCAAGAAGCAACATAGAAACAGGATTTGCAATGATACAGACATACATTTTGCCACTTGTAGTGAACCAACGAGTTGGTAGTATCAAATGTGTGGCAGTTTTGCAGCAGGCAGATGTGACTGACCCCCTTAGTGGGGGCTGCAGAGCACGTGGCTGCCATAGGATCATGGACTTGTGTCTTTTTGAAAAAGCTGTGTAGTAAGAGGTAGGAACTCCTAGCTTTTTATTTCTTATTTCTTTTGCTGCAACTGAAAACCAGTCATCAGTGTTTCTTATTTACAAAGTTACTTTAACATGGCAATGAAATGGCTTACCCATTTGGACGTCAGCTGCGGGAGATCAGTTTCACCGATTTGAATCTGCTATCAGATTATTTTTAGAACTACATCTTGGCATTGCTGTGAGTAGTTCTTCCAGGCTTACAAGAGTAGAATCACCAAATAGTTCTTCCCTTTGTTGAAGTGTTTTAAAATAATTTATTAGAGCCAGCAGCAATGAAAAGTCCTCTGGTACAGAACATCTCATAAGGGACATCTGAGATAATTCTTTGTAAAGCACGACTGTTTGCGTGGGAGACTGGATCGATTTTAAGACTCAAATATGGCATTTTCCAAAAGAATTTAGATTATATTTTATAGTAGTGCTCTTCGGTTCCAAGATCCACTGTTTTTTTTGTCTTTGTTTTTGATTCTCCAGAGATCTCAAGAGCTGTTCTGTTTGTCTGCATCTACTTGTGGGTATTCTTTTTTTCTCTTAAGGTTTACCTTCTTGGCACAGAAAATATAATCTAAAAGGTGCCTTGAAACAACCTTTCGGTTTGGTGTTCAGAGCCAGTACTGAGCATATCAGGGTAGGAAGTAAATAGCTTTGTATCCTGCTGAAAATATAAGGAGACTCAGGAGAGGTCCCAAGCACGTAGTTAATAGCTTTAATAAACACCGAGCATGTTGTGGGAGTTCAGAGGACAAGCAGTGGGGCCTCACTCGACGCCTCTGCTCAGGGCATTGGCTCCGTGAGCCCTGGCTGGGAGGGTGTGTGGTGCAGGGCCCATGGGTTACGCTGCAGGCACAGTCCTGCCTGGCGCTGTAAGCTGCCAGGTGTGGGCAGCATGAAAGGCGGTCTTTCTGTTTTCTCCACTCTGATCTTTATTCCCATGAGGTGTTTTAATTACAGGTCTATTTAGTAAAATGGCTGTAGTGTCTGTCACTGCAGACTGCTGTCCCTGCACGGCTGCGTGATGCAGGAGCTTTCTGCCGCTGCTGAGACCCTCCTGCAGCACATCTGTGCCAGCCGCGCACCAGCGCTGTCCCATCTCTAAGCAGGGAGTCCGAGCTGTGCAGTGTTCTGATGGTATTACTTGCACTGCTTTAATTACAGCAGGCATGAGACAAACACCCACATTTTTTATCAATTAGTTTATACTGCTGTGCGTTGTTCAGTCACTAGGAGATGGCTAATGGGTACCTCGGGAGCTGCCAGCACCCTTCTGGGGCTGCTCTCAGTTCTTACGGTCCCTGTTCCCTTCTCACCTTGCCCTATGTACTTCTGTACCAAGTAGCACAGTGCTTTGCAGTCACACTTCTGAAGCTCCACGTGAGGGAGGAGGGAGCAGGAGCACAGTGTCTCCCTGAAGCAGGCCTGCTGTTTGCCTCAGCTAGCTGCCCAGATTGTTCTCAAACAAACACACTAAAATTGAGCAGAGAAAAACTTTGTGAAATCCTGAAGTGGTTTCTGTAGTAGAGAGACACTTCTGAAGTGAACACTCATGACTCATCTTCAGCAAAGCCAAAAGGCAAAAACAGAGGTTCTGTGTGGGCAGTGATTGTGAAATGAACATATAGGAACACTTATGCAGAACGGAAATCCCGATGGCTCTGGAAGTGCTGAAGGTTCAGTGGGAAGGAGGAGAAAGAAGCGAGGTCCTCTGTGACTGTGTGCTGGGCAGCTCAGTGCTGGAGCAGCCTCCAGCTCCCTGCTGCTGGGTGGCCAGCAGGCCTGCCTGTTTGTACTGACTCAGGGTACCACCAAACTGCATTGCAAGGGAGAATTTCTGATTGGACTGTAATGCCTATTTATATCCACACACGGACCATTACACTGTTTCTTTTACCAGCATACTTTCAGGACAGATTGCCAGTCATCCTCAATCAATAACGCATCACAGCACTTCCTGGTATGCTGAGGGACCTGATTGTGCTGAGCTTCCCTTCCCAAAGCCCCAGCTCCGATCCTGAACATAACTTCGTACCATCCTTTGCTTTTTAATTGGAATAAGCTGCTCTTGTTCATCTAGAGTAATATCTGACAATTCTAAAATAATCAACCCAGCATGTTTTATTCCACCACAGCTCTTCTGATTTATTTTCTATGACACATGGATATAGGAAAACAACTTGAGAAGATATGCTGAAGTCATTTGACTGTAAAAAGGGGAAGAGAACATTTCTTCAGACATTTTTTTCTCCCACAGAACTCTTGTCTGAGAGGGTATACTGTTGGTGTAATTTATTGTAACTATCCACAGATGTTAATTAGGTCCAACTTGCAGCATATTAAGCTGGTAGAAACTGCTTACTGCAAAGTAATGTAGAAGTCCCATTTAGTTCCTCAGCACTGATTTGTGCAGGATTTAGCTTGGAGCTAATCAGTGCCGTGGGTGAGCTCCCAGCCACTGGGCACGGGATCAGGCACTCACCTGTACTACCACCAAGAAGGTGCTCCTGTATGAAACGAGTTGCTTCAAATCACTTTAAAAAAATAAAAAATACAAGACATCAAACTGATGTTTCTATTTCTTTTGTCTGCTTTTTTATCTGTTAGTATCTTAATACTTACATTTACTTCTTGAGTAGATGGAGATCTTCACAAATAAGTTGGCAGCTTTCTTTTTGAGAAGCCAATTTGTTTTGTGAGTCAATTAAGAGGAGTAATAAGATTGCAGCGGTGTACTGAATAAAGAAGTCTGCAGTGTGCTGCTTTGCAGCTTATGGCAAGCTGGGAAAGCAGAAAATGGAGCAGTGTACCACTGCTCATAAGGAGCTAAGTGCTGCAACATGGAATCGTTCTAGATCGGGCGTGCCTGATGCACACAGATCTTTGGTTCCTTCCAGGAAGGCACTGAATCGGTGACAAAATGAACTCCCCTAGGAAATAAGCTAGCTGAGTGTTCTGTGCATCCTGCTGGTTCCTCTTGGTGAGACAGCAGAGCCCCAGAACCAAGCTGCTGGGAAGGACGCTCACTGCGCGCAGCGTGCAGTGCTGCCGGGCTGCAGGACACTCGCTTCATGAAGGGAATGGTGGACGCAAAGCGATGGAACTGGAGAGAGGGATGCGGTTAATTCTGATTCTTGTTATTTTGTAAAACATGTATTCACCAGGCTGGTATGGTAATGTGTTCCGCGTTCGGGGCTGAGATCTGAACTGTCTTACACTGGTTGTGTAAGTAAAGTAGCTGGGATGCTGCCCTGTGCTTTGATCAGGCTGCTGGCTCCAAGGAGACAAATCTCAGAACTGTAGGGTTGGAAGGGACCTCCAGAGATCAGCTAGTCCAACCGCTTGTTTGCTGGACACATAGGGAGGGCATGGATCAGCCTGCTCCTCCAGCGCGCTGCGGAGCTCCCTGCTGCATTCGCCAAAGCCGAAATACGCGTCTGTGTGTGCGTCGTTAAACGGAGGTGATACCGTAAGAGGCACCGTGTTAGAGTCTGCTTTTGGAATACCGCTGAGCTGTGCGAAGCACGGCAGCCCGTAGATGAGCAGGTGCTGGTCACGTGACCTGCAGCCGAAAGCGAAATTGTTTTTAACTGTCCAAGCGGTGAGAATAAATAAGGAGAGGGACGCTGAGCGGGCGGGGCCGAGCGGGGCTTGTTCCCGGGGCGCCGGGTCACGTGGGCACCGCCTCCGCGGCGGGGCGGGCGGGGTCAGGTGGGCGCCGCGGCGGCGGCGGCGGCGGCGGCGGCGGCGGCGGCGGAGCCATGCGGGGCTCCGGCGGGAGCCATGCACTGCGAGCGGCCGCTGCTGCTCCGCACGGCCAAGGTACCGGGGCCGCGGGCCGGGCCGGGCCGTATGGGGGCCCGGGGCTCGGCGGGGCCGCGCTCGGGGCCGCTGAATGAACCGCGTCGAAGAACGGAGGGTGTCGCGGCTTGGCTGAGCTGCCGGGCTGCTTTCTTTATCCCGGCTGCGGGGAAAACTTCAGCGCTCACTCTGCTTACTTTGCATGGTTCCTTTGTGGTGAATAGTTCAACTCCTAGGAACAGACGATCGCCTGTTCTTGTGGGCACCCGCTGGCTGCTGTGACTGTGCTGAGAACCTGAGGTCTCAGAGTTTGTCCTCAGCACTGACCTCACTGCGGCTTTTGCTTTTCTGATAACTTTCGTTGTCGTCTTGCTTTCTGGTGAGCACGTGAAGTCCAGGGGATAACTTGGACTCGCCGAATGCTTGAGCTGTACGGTTTTTCTTTCCCCGGTTGCCTTCTGTCCCGTTCTGTTCGGTTGCTGTCTGATCTGTAGCTACATATCAAAACAGTAGCTGCCAGCCTGCGAACCCGGGTTCTCTGCCGTGCTCAGGGGTGTCGAGCTGCCTTAAGCATTTGAATCTGTCCTTTCTCTCATCTTCTGTTGGGTGTCTGTAAAATCCACGAAGCGTAATTTTTACCTGTAGAAGATGAGTTTATTGATGCTGAGCCCTAGCCAGCTGAACAAAGCTGCATTTTTTGCAGAATTACATCCACGTGTCAGTTTGATTGGTACAAAAAAGGACAGTTTCTGCATTAGTAAAGCTGGACTTCAGTGCTCATGTCCGTCTCTCTCCTTGTCTAGATTGAGCGCCTGGAAGTCAGCAGCCTAGCCCAGACCTCCAGTGCAGTGGCCTCGAGCACTGATGGCAGCATCAACGCAGACTCGGTTGATGGCACCCCTGATCCTCAGCGCACAAAAGCAGCCATCACACACCTGCAGCAGAAGATCCTGAAGTTGACCGAGCAGATCAAAATCGAACAAACAGCCCGTGATGACAATGTGGCAGAGTACCTGAAGCTGGCCAACAATGCAGACAAGCAGCAGAGCGCCCGCATCAAGCAAGTGTTTGAGAAGAAAAATCAGAAGTCTGCCCAGACGATCCTGCAGCTGCAGAAGAAGCTAGAGCATTACCATCGAAAGCTACGAGAAATTGAACAAAATGGAATCCCTCGGCAGCCAAAGGATGTCTTCAGGGATATGCATCAGGGACTGAAAGATGTTGGAGCAAAAGTCACTGGCTTCAGTGAGGGAGTAGTAGACAGCGTTAAAGGCGGACTTTCCAGTTTCTCCCAAGCCACGCATTCAGCAGCAGGAGCTGTGGTTTCCAAACCCCGGGAGATTGCGTCTCTCATCAGGAACAAGTTTGGGAGTGCAGACAATATTGCTAATCTGAAAGACTCCTTAGAAGAAGGCCAGGAAGATGGGACAGGAGGCAAGACTCTAGGTGTTATCCAGAACTTTCAGTCAAGCCCAAAATATGGCAGTGAAGAGGACTGCTCCAGTGCTACATCAGGCTCAGTGGGAGCCAACAGCACAACAGGGGGCCCTGTGGGAGCTTCCAGCTCCAAAACAAACACTCTGGATATGCAGAGCTCAGGGTTTGATGCAATACTACATGAGATTCAAGAAATTCGAGAGACACAGGCAAGACTGGAAGAGTCATTTGAGGACCTTAAGGTTCGCTATCAGAGGGATTACTCATTAATAATGCAGACTTTGCAGGAGGAGCGGTACAGGTAAGAACTTTTTTCTTAGTTTTCACATGAAGTGCTGTGAGTGTAGAGCATGAGAGTCCTGGAGAGTAGTACTCAGCAGCCTGGTTCAGGTGGGGTGCTCTGCAGTCAGTCTGGGATTTTGCTCTCCTAATATTGTCTTTTGTAAATATCCTTATTCTGCTGATATCTATCTTCTCTCTACAATAAAGGAATAGCAATTAGTCATTTCATAGCCAAAGAAGTTCAAGGAGGTGTCACCAGGAAATGGGAGTACATTGATTACTGTTATAGCCAGGCAGTGCTTTGCCCATGAAAAAACCTGTGAAGGTCTGGGGCAAGGCAGGGTTCAGGTGACATCCAAACCCTGACCCTTTCAACTCTCAGAGTTGCATCTACAAGGGAAAGTTGTATCTAGCTTTCTTAGGCTCTACAAAAAGACATGGTCTTGCCCTTATACCAAAACTAGGGTGTACATTCTTGGTTGTGCTCCACAGTGGCAAAGTTTAAATAAATGAAGGTAAATGAATTGCTAGTTAATGGCAGTGCTTTTGTCATGAAGGTACCGAGGCTCTGGAGGTCACTCTTCACCTTTCTGGAAAGACTGGGGATGCAGTGAGGCTGCTGCCACGCTGCCAGACTCCAGCACTCCAGAGTATGCAGAGTCCCCCTCAGAGCAGAGCCTGCTCCCCAGCCTCCACAGGGGCAGGAGGAGGGGACAGCTGGAGGCTGCCTCTCTGTCATCCCACCCAGGACACCAAGCCTAACTTCAGTGTGGGTCTTCTGCTGCACTTTAAAAACTTTAAATGAAAAATAAAAGGGACCCAGCTCCTCATTCAGATAGAGGACAGCAGACTTTTGTGAAAAGCTTGTTGTGGGATTCATCACTTAGACCAGACTGCAAAGCACGGTCTGTGAGGCTCAAGACAGTTGCTGGGTTTGGGGACATGCTCTCTGAAGTACTCTGTGGCATTTGCTGCCTCACTTTGGTTTGCTGTGTGCTACATAGTCACTCTACAGCATTTCAGACATGCTGGTGCCAGATCATTGGAAAAACATTTGAAAAGGCTTAGCCTGCTGGGATCCTGTATTGTTAGCAAGCTTTCTGTGTATTTGCAAAGCCTGGCTAGACAAAGCCAAATCAACATCACTTTCTAATCCCACATTGTGACAGTCAGCGATTTGACTGAAACCAGAGCCCAGCACAGCAACTTCGGGTCCTAGTACCTCACTATCATGAGGTCACATGGTGAACCAAAGGGGAGTTAGATCTGCTCCACAGCAGAGAGGGGTTGTCTTATCTGGTGCTGTGTGGGTTGTTGTTTTGCACGTACAGCAGCAGCCATTTGTAATGGAACACTATATGCGAGCACTGTGCAGCTGAAGGAGTGGCCTGAAACTACAACAGAAGACCTTGGTTGGGGACTAGAGTATGTTGACAGCTAAATGGACTAGTTATTCCCTGACAGCATTCAGCAAGTTTAATGTAGGTCCTTCTGTGAGTCCAGCATGAAGCCCTCCCCTGAGGATGAGCCTAGCATCTACCCACTAAGGCAGCCTGGAATGAAGAGCTTTCAGAAGGGTGTGTATTTGATTTATACAGACATAAAAATATAGTGATTGAGACTTGCATTTGGGATGTTGATGCAAAGTAGTTGAAGGTGTGACATCTAGAGAGGACTGCTTGAACCACATTAAGTGCCCTTGACTCTACAAGCTTTCAGAGATGAGCAGGTAACATAAGGAGCTCATGGGTTAATCACAGTGAGAGAAGTTGTATACAGAGTCTAGATTCTTGTTTGATAGCCTCCATCTTTTAAAATACCAGGAAGATAAAAGCCAGGAGAACGATGTGATGTGTGAAGACAGAGAGGATGCTCCTGCTCCATGTGGGAAGGCTGGCACTTGTTCCTCTGGCAAGTAACCCTTCCTCTTCTTCAGGAGCAATACAGGAAAGATGGAAATGGAAGCTGATATTCAAGACTGAAGATTCAAACCGATCATAACCTGCCTTTAAAAGCTATTGATGCCTCATAACTCTGCAGTATTTCTGGATGCTTTCAAAAGAAAAAAGCACTGAGATGTAGTTGGAGTTTTTCATAGAATGGCCTGGGTTGAAAAGGGCCTCAAAGATCATGTAGTTTAAACCCTCCTGCCATGGACAGGGTCGCCAACCACCAGAGCAGGCAGCCACATCCAGCCTTGCCTCGAGTGCCTCCAGGGATGGGGCAGCCACAGCCTCTCTGGGCAACCTGTTCCAGTGCATCACTACCCTGAGTGAAACACTTCCTCCTAACATCTAACCTGAATCTCCCTGTCTTAGTTTCAAACCATTCCCCCTTGTCCTATCACTATCAACCCGTGTAAACAGTTGTTCCCCCTCCTTTTTATATGCTTCCTTCATGTACTGGAAGGCCACAGTGAAGTCTCCCTGGAGCCATCTCTTCTCCAAACTAAACCAGCCCTGTTCCCTCAACCTTTCAACCTATTTTTAAAAATACTTATTTTAGAGAAGCCTTTGCTTATAGTCTCCTTGCATTGTCTCTAGAAACCAGAACAAAGCAGATGCTATGATGTTTTCTCACCCAGTTTTGGTCCTTTTCCTCATTCTTAGATGTTCTGCTTTTTTGTAGACTCTGGTCTTTTCTATCTGCACGCTTATTTTGTTTCTCCTTATCAGCCAGGGCCTGCCTCGCAGGCATCCCTGACCTGCTCCATCTGCCTCACGTCCTCACTTCTAGCTCTCTCAGTACAGCTGCTGTCACCATCTCTGCATGCCCCGCTGGCACAGCCACTCCAGCCCTTGGCCTCGGGGATGCTGGGCCAGCCTGGCAGCACGCAGGGGCACGTGTTGGCAAAGCATGGCCCCAAGAATCTGTGGAGGAAGGAGGACTCTGGCCTGCACCTTCACGCTCATTGTGTTCCTTCTGCACTGGGAGCGGACCCTGCTGCTTATCTCGGCAGTTGGAAGGCAGCAGTTGTTTACTGATACGAGCAGGGACTTTCTGTGCTATTGAGACTGACATAAAGTTCCTGCTGAGTGTTTTCATCTTTCTTGTGCTTTCAGGAACCTGATTGTACACAGTGAGATCATGAGCTCACACGTTTGGAGTGTGGCCAGGCTGAGGTCTTGGTCTCCCTCCCAGTCCAGCATCCTTGGAAAGTGTGTTCCGATCCCCCCCCGTTCCTGTCAGAGAAACCTGCCAGCTGAAATGCTGGGAGCTCACACTGTGCTTTTTGTTGTCGTTTAATTGTTGGGCTTCAGTCTGTTCTCATTTATTTTAAAATAGATCAAATGTGCTAAAACTCTGGGACTGGAGGATTGAACTGTGTAAGCCAGGGCAGCAAATGCTGTGTGTATGACATAAAAGGATCTTCACCCAGGTATGAAGCACTGAGATGTTCCCACAGAGCTGTGGGGAGAGGTCTTGGAGCTGAAAGCATAGCATAGATAGTGTCCCAGAGGGCAGCTCTGCCACTCACGTATTGCTTAGGTAGAAGTCTTGGAACATACTGATAGCAGTGCTTTCAGCTGTGTTGCTCTGCTATTGGAAGCAATGTATTCAGCAGCATGAAAACCATATTTGAGAAACAAAAGCCAGGGACATTCTGTAGGACATAGCCCCCTCCAATAAAAAAAAAATAGTATTTTGTGAGATGTTTGAGGAGAGAGATTAAACTCAGTTCATTGTGTGCTATTAAGATCTTACAGCATTTCTTCAGTCAGTTTCTTCACTTGACAGAGCGCTCACTGAGCATAAGTAAAATATCTTCATGGTGGCTCTCCTGTGCATATGCTGTATTAGCTGTGTATTTTGCAGCTATTGAAACATGAGTTACTTGTAATGGGCTTGAAATTCCAACAATGAAGTGCTGCATACAAATGCGAATTATCCCATCATATTTTGAAGGTTCTGAAATAACATGAACCTATTACTGAAGTCCATTTAAAACTCCTTCAGTGGGAAACAAAGCTTTCTCAGAGATGTCATAACTCCTTTTTTGTGCAGCTCTCTTCTACCACACTGCTCTCAGATGGTTCACCATAGCAAACTGAAAAATAAGCCTGCAATTCAGTGATTCATGTGCCCTTGGTGTAAGTAATGCAGTGGTCTTCACTAGTTAAGCTGAATCATTTACAAGAAATTAAAAATATGTCAATAAATCAAACCTCTGTGCGATCTCATGTGTAAAGACTAGGATGTGCCGTCATGTTCTCCAAGGCATCAGTTGCACATTAGAAGGAAAATGCTTAAGAGTTTACAGTATTAGAAGGGAATTTACTCTGGTTAAAACAAAAGTTTGGAGAATAAATACGCTAATTCTGAACTTGATTTCTTCTACCACTTGGCAATTGTCATTTCTCCTCTCTGCTTGTTTTTCCCTGGCTTAAAACAAGACTAATGCTATCTTACCTGGTAGAAGGGCGTTTTTGAACTCCCACAGGGAGGGTTTGGTGTTGTTTATAAAGCAAACTCCTGTAGGCACAGTCATTTTTCAATAACAGGTCTGCAGTATTCACTACTCAGCTGTCACTGGTCTAGCAGTTGCCTTCCTCAATAAAGTTGATGGACCTTATTATCTCATTTCTAGATGTGAAAGACTTGAAGAGCAGCTAAATGACTTGACTGAGCTCCATCAGAATGAAATCCTGAATCTGAAACAAGAGCTGGCCAGCATGGAGGAGAAAATTGCCTATCAGTCTTATGAGCGAGCCCGGGATATCCAGGTGGGTGACAGAAATGGGTGTCCTCACGTCCAGTCCTACACCTGCTCCCTTAGTAACTGATTTTTAAATACTTTGATTCAGTGTTTGTTGTAAATCACTATAGATTTATGGCTATGTTTACATTAAAGATTTCTGTAGGGTCTTTATTCACTCTCTGACCCTCAGTTATCTCCCCAGATAATTATTCTGTAATGAAAGTCTGTGCACGTTCAGTGAGCAAATTCATCCTGAGGGGACCTCCACTCATTCAGATAAGGGTTTTAATTTGAGGGATAGCATAGTGGAAGCTGCATGCACTTTTCATACTGGCTCTCTTTGTAGGGTTTTGTTTGGATGTTGGAAACTAATGGGCTCTGACCTGAAGCATTTTTTTTACAAGTGTTCCCAGTGAACTCCTGTAGAATGCATATCTGTGTCACAAGTTTTAGAGCAGTCGTTGAAGATGTCTCAGGAAAAATACAGCTAGTTTTGTACTGCATTTTGTCAGGAAACAGTTATTTCTGTTGGTTTACGTAAATACAGAAATATTTTAAAAAGTAAGGTTCCTAAAGTGTGGACCAGAGCTAAGGAACAGAGTCTGTGTGGTGGGAGGGCCTTCCACAGACCCAGGCAGGCACAGAGCAAAGACCTGTGCAGTGATCTGAGCCAACAGCCAGACCTCAGCAAGGCCTGTTCAGAAACAAATCTGTTATCTACTTTAAATTCTTGTGTTCGCTTTAGCAGGCATCCCAGTGTAGATAACTGACATGAAATATTTATAACACGAATGGAGAACTGTAGGTCAGAATTCTCCCTTTCCTCCTCTGAAGGAGTCCCAGGCAGGTGAGTGCCTCTGCAGACAGGGCATGCCTGGCTCATGGCACACTTCTAGGCCCAACTGCAGGGCCAGCTGAGTCCATGTCCTTTTGGGCTCCTTGCTGTTTGCAGGCCTTGTTCAGTATTTCTTGTTACTTTCAGGTAGCTGAACTGAAAAGAAATCCTTGTGCTTCATTGACTTCCACAGATGTCAGACAAAGGCAGAAAAATGTAACAAATGACGGTGACCTTTAGGTTAAGTTTGACATAAATCAGTGTCTGTGGCCTCTGACAGTAAACAGCACTCTCTCCCTTTGGGGATTGTTGCAATATTCACATTCTCCTTTCTAATTTAATGCACCAGGAAGAATTGAGGTTGGAAACTCAAACTGAAATGGGATATTCTCAATAGCTTCTTGTATTCTTCATTTCCTGGTTCATCACCTTTAGTATAAACTTATAAATAGGGACTAGCTACTCCTCAGCACTGCTGGGGAAAAGATAAATGTTCAGTTTTCTTGTGTGAAGGAGCAGCCAAGGACATGGGCTGATGTTGCAGAGGAGCAGCAGCAGAGCTTGGTCTGCAGGCATGGGTCCTGGTTCTGATTTGATCACTGATGTGAGGGATGTGGCTGCTCTCTGCAGACTTGTCTGTTACCAGAGTCCTCATTCCGGTCCTGGGGAAAGGAGTCTGGAGGGAGCACTGAAGGCAAAATTGTAACTTCATATCTCAGCGAGCAAATTGCCTTAACATCCCCTGTTTGTCCCACATCCACCTGCTGTCTGGTGCCAGTGGGTGTGCTGGCCAGGTCTGGCAGCAGCCCACAGCTACTCCCCCCTGGTTGCCCCGTGGGCAGCCCCGGCTCTGCATCCCCAGAGCCTTCCCTGGGCTTGTTCAGCTCACTAATCAGGCAGGATGCAGCTGAGCCTTTTCAGTTAGTTGTTGCTGTTGACTTAGTTTTGAGCTAGGTTGAATGGGGGTCAGATGAGCACAGACCAGAGGAAGAAAGTGATAGAAATGAGAGGCTCTGGGAACACACAGAACGAGGGAGGAAGAGGAGTGCTGACAGAACACAGTACCTTCATCCCCTGAGGGTTCTTTTGAAAATGAAACTGAGGTGAGCAGCCCTCCTTTCAACTAGGTGAAGGCTGTCCGCTTGTGAAGGGCTCTGTGTCCTCCTCCTTATGGATCCAACCGCAAATCAGGAAGGATGGTAAGGCCTCTGCCATGTGCAAGGACAGCTCACATGCAAAGTGTAACGAAGCCTGGCTTCTGCCAAAGCTGTCACCTTACTCCTTCAAGACATTCTCAGGGAATTGAGGTCACACGGTGTCTTACACACTGCTGCATTTTGTTGATGAGGACTCCTCAGTCACATGAAGTGGCACCGCCTCTTCTGCTGCAGGATATGAAATCAGTGTCATGACTTACATCCTGCAGGAGGTGCATGGGGAAGGTGGCCCTGCTGTGGTCTGGTTGCTAAGATGAGAGCCCTGGGCTGCTGCAGGGTCAGCCTGCGGGGCACAGGAGCCAAGCGGTGTGTTGTTGTCTGCAGGAGGCCCTGGAAGCATGCCAGACCCGCATCTCCAAGATGGAGCTCCAGCAGCAGCAGCAGCAGGTGGTGCAGCTGGAGGGTCTAGAGAACGCTACAGCCAGGAACCTGCTGGGGAAGTTCATCAACATCCTCCTGGCTGTCATGGCCGTCCTCCTCGTCTTCGTCTCCACTGTGGCCAACTGCGTCGTACCCCTCATGAAAACTCGCAATAGGACGTTCAGCACTTTATTCATAGTGGTTTTCATTGCCTTTTTGTGGAAGCACTGGGATGCCATCTCTGGCTACTTGGAACGGTTCTTGTCTCCCCCCAGATGATGCCATGAGGAATTGGCTGCATCGCCGCCTCCCAGCACGCTCGGTGAGCAAGTGTGGCAAAGATGAGTCAGCAACTACTCCGCTGAAGTTTTAAAGTGTCTGAGTGAATTTGTTTACATTTAGAATAACGTTTTTTCTCTGCGAGATGCATTGCAATAGTATTTTTTAGATTTTATTCAAGAACTCTTTTTGGCGAGAATCCTGGATAATTTTTATGTAGCATGGTTCTCTTTGGATGCAAATCTTAAGATTCTTTAAAGTGTACAAAATAAATAAATAAAATACAGACATTTGGAGCATACCAATGGGCAGTTTAAACTGTGGCTTGAACTACTGTACTAAACCTGTCAGGAAGAGGAAAATGTGATTAACTTAAGATGAGCAAAAATAAATGTAGTGCACTCAGCCTTGAGGGATGGTACCACAGCAAACCTGTAACACTAAACTTTTACTGTGAAGTCTGCTCACATTCCATGTCCAAATGTGTGGGTTCTGAGTGGTTTCTTTTCTTAACAAGGAAACAAAACAACGCGTGGATCTCTTTCCTAGCTCAGCATCTGGGCTCGCCGTCTGCGCTGACCTGACTTAGTGACTTTCTGTAAGGCTGGTTAACTTTGCTAAGCATATGAAGTGGGAGCCTTATGCCATATACAGTAACTGCACAGTCATGCTGCAGTATTTTGAAGTAGTCCTTGAAACACTTCTCTTTAAGCAAAGCCCTTGGTCGCACTTTTAAGGTTTTTTTTAATGTATGTATATTCACAGATTAAAAAAAAATCCAAACAGCATACTTGAAGAGTGTTATACTCAAACTCTCAGTGCTTCCTTATTGTTTCTAATAGGATTTTTTATTATTATTATTATTATTATTATTATTATTATTATTGGGTTGTTATTGTTTTTTATTTTTTGTTTTATTTTGAAGGGGTTGGGAGGATCATTGCTTTTTTTTTTTTTTTTTTCCTTTTAAATAAAGAAGTGATGTTTTTAAATGAAGAAATGCGTGAATAATTGTGAGCTGTCTTGTCCTGAAACAGTTTTGAGGAGGGCAGAAGGTAGTTTCTAGCGCCAGCCTGTCTGGAACGCAGTGCTGTTCATATGCCAATATCTGTCCTCCCATGCACACAGATGCAGCGTCAGGAAGAACGTCTTTCCGCACGTTCTCATCAGCCAGGTGTGTTTGTTTTTTTTTCTTTTTCCAAATGCAAAAGATAATATGTTTATATTTCTCATTTCAACATCATCTCTCATTCTTGGCCTCAGGATCAGAATAGGGAATTTATTTTCATCCCTTCCAGGCCAACAGTCGGATTCTTTAAAGGAAGGAATCGCTGAATCCACAGTCTGCTCACAGGAGCGACTGCCTCACAAATATCCCTGATTCAGTTTTTAAACAAAGTCCTAAAAACTGAAACCAAAGTTTTCCTCCTGTCAGGCTCTGATAAGGTCATCTGTGTAGAGATGTTATATAGTCTGTACCTGTGTAGCGTGCCATAGCCAGCGTCTTCTTCCTTGCCTGTGAGGGCAAGCACTTGCTGTAGGTACCTTTCCAAAGCTCAATGTCAGCTTCAGCCATAAGCACCCAGGCCCAGTGACACTGCTGTTGCTGATGGATGTTGGTACTGGCAGGCAAGGCTGCATGTCCGAGGAATCTGAATTCATTCTTGGTTGGTTTTGTTTTTGTTGTTTTAATTCGTTGCCCCTTTCCAGCCTAACAGTGTCAGGATACAGCTTCCATCTCCATTAGATGCCAGAAGACTCCAGGAGTCTCTTCCAGCACCGTTCGTGGTGTTTAGTTACACCTTGCTGTTTTTCTTCCCTCCAGGTTTACGTTTTTTCTAGGAACTAAATGTTGCTCAGGTGACCTAGACCAGTTGAGATCATACATATACATAACGTGGAACATGTGCATTATATATACTATATTTGTATATGTGTATATGTGTGTGTGTACATATGTATATATGTGTGTATATATATATGTATGTGTATATATATATATATATATATATATATATATAGGATATATATGCCGTGATGCAAATTCTGGACTCTTGTGAAGTTCCCCCAAACTAGTGTAACTGCTTGCTGGCCGAGGCAAGCCCTCCACAGTTCAGCCATCCTTCGTGTTCTTTTCCATACTTGCAAAAAGCTCAGGTACCCCCTGCCAGGGATCCCAGCACGCCTGCCTTTGTCACCATATGCACTAATCTACTCCTGTCGTGCTCAAAACACAAGTTGCCAATTGCAACTTAACTAAGCCAAAAAGAATCATTCTTCTCACAGAGTTGGAGACAGAGCAAAGGTTACGTAACCGTTTCCTCTCTGCACCACTCTTCTAGCTTCAGTGAGCCTGCATTCTCTTTACCATCCTTGTCTGGCTGGTACAGATGACAGGTTTATCATCTCCTGCCATTAGGCAGGTTTTGTCAGAAACAACAGCATGGATCACAGTAAGAAGTAATTTGGTACATCACTGCAAAGCGTTGCCTTTATTTGTGGCTCCTGGCCTCTGCACCTCTGTTCCCCTCGGTTCTGGTCACTGTAAAAGAGCTCACGGTGGATTTTCCTGTGGTTAAAGCAGGAGGCAATTGGAAGCCAACGGACTTGGAAGCTCAGTGCCACTCATCTGTAGTATCTGAAGGAAGCAATTGTTTCTCATCTTTGTATCCTAATTTCATTTAGTGTCTCAACTGTGTCACTTTCAGTGGAGGCCATTTGCTAATTTGCCAGGTGTAGGCTTGATAGAAACTTATCACCTCAGAACTGTTCGGTGAAGGCCACGTGTGGATGGTCGTAGGCAATGTCTGTCTGTCTGTCTCTTTCTCTCTCGACACGTTTTTCCATTCCAGAAAGCTGTCTGTAGTAATGCCACACGTGATGCTGCATCCACCACTTTCCTTTTCCTAACGGGACTGCCATGTGTTTTGCCTTTTGCATTAGCAGAATGTTTTGGGGTTTTCCTCCGTCTTCAATTTGAAGGTCTGTGGCGATTTCTGATAGATTAACAATGATGATATTGTTGGAAATGTGATTCTAGCTTTAAGGCTCCCTTTCCCTGTAAGTGGTTGTGTTTGCTTTCTTGATGAAGTGTTCCCGGATGATGTGTAGAGGAGTATCTGCTGTGTGTGTGGGTGTGCATGTGTGAGTACCTCTTGTGGACCTTCCTCACGGGTGCACGCTGTGGTAGTGACCGTCTCTGAGCTGCAGAATGTTTCCCTAAACATTTCATATTCGGAGTTGGAATGATTCTGAAGTTATCTGGATATATTTAGAATATATCAACGTGGCATATGAAAAGGGAAGAACATAATGGACTGTGTTAGCTGGGAAAGCAGCAGCTCTGCAGAGAAACTGCAGCTCCAGAGAAGTTCCTCAATTTTTCCCCATTTGCTTTCTCAATGTTAAAAAAAAAAAAAGTCATCCTGATGCAAAAACTTTCTGGTTTTGATATTAATTTCCCCTTCCTCTCAGCTTCATCAGTGTAATGATACTGAGCATGCTCACAGCAGTGATTCCATTGGTTTATTCCAGTCCTGTGAGTTTTTAGGGTCTGGTCCGATTACTGAGTTCTGTTTGTGTTGCACTGGGACAGAAGCTCTGTCTTTCAGCTTTGACAAATATGCATTTTTTTTAATTAAACGAAAGGCAGCATTATAACAAAATAAGCCAACCTACAAAGGGGTCCGACATTGGGTCATTCTGACAGTTTTTAAGTGAATTCTGAATGTGGCTTAAGAGTTAAAACCCTGTGTGTCTGTCGTGTGTGCCAGGTGGTATAGTGGTAGGCAGTTGACTTAGCTGTAAGTGTGTTCTAAAGGTGTATAAAATAAACAGAAAAACTCACTTGCACGGATTGAAGAGTACAGAAATGACACTTGTGAACGTAACACTGTAGTTTGTAGATCTTAAGCTGCTAATTGTTGAGAGAGATTTACATTTGTCTTGTCTGATTGTTGCAGATTTATCTGTGACACTTTTACTGTATATAAAAAGAATTAAATAAAGACCTCAGCTATTAACACTGGACTGGTCTGAATGTTTCTGTAGGGCTGCAGGAGGGGAGTCAAGAAAAATAAGGAGGTGAGGAGAGGGTGGGAAGTGTGTTGCACCCTAATAGCTCAGGTTTGATCGTGTCCTCCCCTAAAAGATTCAGGTTTGATCAAGTTCTCTACAGATTCTTATCAAGCTTCATCCTATGGTCAGCCAGACCCCGTCTGGCCACGGTGAGAATGAATGTGCTGTTCTGCACAATGCTGCATGCTTCATCCAGCTCAGGACAGCTGCTGGGCAGGGGCACTGTGGCTCCCCTGGGTACCAGACCCATGTGTGCACCTCTCGGTGTGCGTTTACACTCCTGGCCTGCAGAGCTCGAGGCTCGGGCTGGAGGTGGCTGCTAAGGGGTGACTCGTGCTGCCCACGTGGATCCTGGCTGCAGCACAGACTGTGCCAGTGGGGAAGGGGCTGGGGCTGAATCTCACATGTTCTTTTCTTTATGGGTTGGCAGGATGAGCATGTGCAAAGGGGGCTGTGCTTGTGGCCACAGCCCACAGCTGTGCTTCACATGGAGATTGTGATGGAGGAGGCCCTGGCTGCATCTCAGCCTCCGAGAGGAAAAAAAACAGCTGTAGGACCATATGCACTGACCAGAACCTGTTCCTTCTTGCTCTGAGGAAAGGTGAGAGCCTATACAATGTGTGCTGGGCCACCACAGTAAATACAAAGATGTTTACCAATTTTCATGCAATTTTGTCTACCAATTTTCATGCAATTTTTCAATTCTCCAGTACTTGTACAAGCCGGGAGCGAGCAGATCTTACTGATGTGGAGAAAACACTCGGTCCCATTACATTTGGTGAGCTCCTCAGGAACACGAAACCAAGGGAATGGTAACAATATTAAGGGGAAAGAGTCTTCTATTTATACACACACGAGTTGTAAAACCAGCAAAAGATGAGAGCAGAAATGGCAGCTGTTTCTCCCCATAGAACCCCTGCAAATGGAGGGGAAATTGCAGTGGTTCATGGATGGAGTGAGCGCCTGGAGCTGACTCGAGATGGGACGGAGGGACTGCCCGAGGTTCCGTGGGTCCGCACTCCTTTGGGGTCACCCGGCAGGGGTTATGGCACCGATGGTGGCTGCATGTGGCTCGAGATGCACAGGAGGGCACAAAGACGAAGGATGAAAGCGGTGGTTTTCTACCCCCACGTCAACAGCACTGATCCCAGCATTCAGAGGCTGGGAGCCATCACTCCGCTCCTCGTTTGCCGGTGGGAGCAGTTCTGGGGGGGGGGGGGCAAACGGGAACACAGCGCCGGACTGAGCTACGCTGAGTGCCGCCCTGGAGGTGGAGAAGCGCTCCATTGGGGCAAACGGAAACTTAACACTCCACCAGCGGCCCTCAGTCCTTCCGTCCCTTCCTTTTATCGCCTCTTATTTCCGCACTCGTGGCGTGTCCTCCTTTCTTTCTGCGGCTGCACCGGTTGTTGCTGGGGGGTCATTTTCTGCCTCCTGGTGATCGATGTGATCAAGGCCGTAGTCTTCCACCAAAGTGTCCTCTTGACCTTTCAGCTCTGATCGTGGCACTCAGGAGGGCATTTCCACATACTTGTCACGTTTCCATAGAAAGTCATCGTTATCTGTTGTCTGCTGTCCGGGATGTCAGAACTAAGCGCTGTGGTTACAGCTTGCACAAGCTACAGAGCTTCCAGACAAAACATTGACATATTCGTTTCAAGTTGGTTTGATTAACAAGTACAAAATTAACTTTACTACAGTCCCCCTTTATCTCATTTTGTTCATCAAACCGAGTCACTGCTTCTCAGGCTAAAACATGATCGTCATTTTCTTCCAGCTGTTCATATTGTTTCCTGATTACCATTAAGTGTGCCACTTCCAGGTAGCTCTTCACTAATGCAATTACCTTATTCAGTGTACAGGGACTGAAGGTTAATATCAGGATTAGTAGGATCAGGGGGCCAGCTATGGTAGATAATAAGGTCATAAGCCAAGGGGAATAGTTAAACCATGACTCATACCAACTTTGACGGGACTCCCTCTCCTGTTTCCTTTTTTCAAGCCTTTAATCATTTTTTCAAGTATTTAGTCATGGTGTCCCTGACTACCCCTTTTGATCAGCATAGAAACAACACTCTTCCCCCATTGCCACACATAGCCCCCCTTGTTGTAAAAATAAAAGATCTAATCCTCATCTATTCTGTAGAACTACCTCCAATAGGGATGGTAAGGATTTGTCTAGAGCTGTTACTGATTTTTCAATGCAGTCTAGATCCTAATCCACGTCCACTCTTAATGAAATGAATCCTTTATCTTGTTGTATTAATTAGGTAGTTCCAGTCCCTGCTCCAATCCCCGAGTTCCAGTAAGGTTGCCACAGTTATTGCAGTGATAGGTTCTCTCCTCTTTACATGGTTCATTGTAGGTTCCCAATATTTATACACTTCATTCTCCCTATGATATAATATTCTTGGAATGATCAATACCTGTATGCAATATTCCCGGGATACATTAAACACATTTAGAGATATACAAGCGGTAAGTCCTGTCTTTGAACATATCCATCTAGCTCCTAATGCCGGAATTACCCATTTCTTTTCTGTTTCATTTATTGACTCTTGAAAAGAACCACAGAGTGATTCCCTCCCTTTTGGTACTCGCCCTGTGCATGCCCCTGAGCCTGTGACATATTTCATGGTTAGTCCCTTCTTCCTACCTCCCCACTGGCATAGGGAAGGTGCTTCCTCTGCACTCAGGCCGAAAGGTGGAATTTACCCAATAGCTTCGTAATAAGGGGGAGCTATATCATAACAAAGCCAACATGCCGTGGTCATATTAGGATTGCTAGCATTCGAAGTCTCATATGAAGCCGATACCATTTTCCATAGTGGGTTCAGGGCAGTTTTCTGTTCTAGGGGTGTTACAGAAGGATATACTTTCTCTGAGCTATTACTAATATTCAAATTAGGAATTGAGAACCCAATGGTTCTTTTATAACCTTATTGCGCCCTACAGCCTGACTGTACTATTTCTTTACGAATTTGTATTATACTTCCCCTATCATGTCCATGTTCCCATGCTCTTACTCCCCAAGCTCTCCCAATTTTCCATTTCTGATCTTGTGGATTTTGTATTTCAATCGATAGACTCACACAAGTCCCGGGGTCTACCACCGTTCCATCTGAAGAGTGAACAGGAGGTGTGCACTTCTCTGGTGCCCAGTTCACAATTACAAATTGATCAGGTTCTTGTACCCTCCAGTACCCAGTGGTAACAGTCTCACAACCCCACTTTGCACAGTACAGTTCACTAGGGTCGTTACAGTATCCCTTACTTGGATTTGAGGTTGGGCACCAATAGATGGCGCGCCTATTTGGGTGTCCCTGATCATTTGTACAAGCCTCTATCATACTGGAATTTATCAACTGGCAAACTGTAACGTTGAATAACGGTGCCCCTGCTGTAACATCTGTGGCAATCACTTGAGAATCATCAATCCTTACAAGCATCCATTTAAACAGCTGGTCGGAGTTTTCGTCCGTCCTCACCATTGCTACCCATAACAATATTATAACTATTGTTGGTGCACTCATTTTTCCAAAATGAATACCCCTAGCTAGCTCTTAGTCTCTTCCAATTTATACAGTGAGCACTTCTAGTATAGCTTCGTGAGGCTTTTTAGATTGGGAGACAGAGGTCAAGGTGATTTCACCCCGGAGGTCATTCTCATAGCCCCACCTTTGTACACCTCTGCCTCCCTCACCTACTCTTTGCTTAGAGCAGAGGGGTGTATGATCTTCTCGGCGGCAGTCGCAATCTTCAGGGGAACCTCCCTTTTCCCTTGCCTTATGAGTCTTCCCAATCTTTACCTTTCACCCCTTTTGGGTTTTAGCCTCCTAATTGCTCACAAAATTATCTCCCAACTGTTGTCTTTACCAAATATCTTAAGGGGTATTCATAGGGAGAATGAGTTCACCATTGGATATACAATAAAATAACTAAGTTATCCCATCTATTGTACAAGACAGTTTTACTTTTTCCTTAAAGTAATTTTCAGATCGTCCAAGGTCTTGGATACTTCCCACTGGGATCCTGTGTCACGGACTGGTCCTTTCACTCAGCTCACATGGGTCCACCCTCGCTCAGCTGTCCGGATTGCTGTTTCTGTTGTCAGTAAAACAAGAACAGGTCCTTAGCGTGGAGTCAAAGATGACTCTTTCCACGTTTTAATTAACACCTTGTCCCCTGGACTGATTCGGTGTCTTGCTGTATCTAGTGGAGGCCTTTGTACTACCAGTCCTTTCTTTCTTAATTCATTCCTTCTCTTATTGATTTTGACTAAATATTCCTGTAGTAATTTTTCTTCTACCTTGGGGTGCTCCGATGGGAGTTATAAATCATATGGCATTCCATATAACATTTCAAAAGGTGATATTCCAGTATCTGTTCCCAGCTGTGTTCTTAAATCAAGTAGTGCCAGGGGCAAACACTTAACCCAAAACATCTTGGTTTCAATCATTGATTTAGTAAGCTGTTTTTTCATTTCTCCGCTCATCCTTTCTACTCTTCCAGAGCTCTGTGGGTGCCATGGTGTGTGATATTCCCAATTGGTTCCCATAGGAGCTAAAGTTTCCTTCACTGCCTTTGATAGGAAATGGGGGCCTCTATCCGGATCTGTAACTTCAGTGTTCCCATATCTGGGGATAATATATTACAACAACGTCTTACCCACTGTCTGGGCCGTCGCCCTAGCAGCAGGGTAGGCTTCCACAAAATGTGTTAAATGGTCCACTATTAACAATAAGTATTTATATCTTCCAACATTTGGAAGATCTGTGAAGTCTATTTGTATTTTAGCAAATGGTCTCACAGACCATTCTCTTCCTCCTTGTACTCTTTCCCTCAGTTGTTTTTTATTTACCTTTTTACAAATCATGCAGTTGTCTACCATTCTTTTGGCTATGGTATAAATGCCTGTGCACGTATAGTTTCAAATTGGTCCACCAAGGCTTGAACTCCCCAATGAATTTGCCTATGAAATTCTCCCAATATTCTTCAAGCTATCCCTTTGGGGATTACTTCTCTTCCATCAGGTAATAACCATTTTCCTTCCTTTTCCTCAATTTCCATCTGCCGGAGTCTTTCTTTCTCTTGTATAGTGAAACTTCTAGCCTCTCTTGTTTCTTTTTGGGGACTGTCAGCCTGTATCTCCTTTAGGACCGATTAGGCTGCCCTTTTTGCTTCCTCATCAGCTAAATTATTTCCTCTTATTTGAGCTGATGTCCCCCTCTGATGGCGTTTTATGTGTACTACTGCGATCTCCTTCGGTTCCCTTAATCGGACAGACTCTAAAGGCGTTAATGACTCATGGATCAATCCTTTTCCGTGTGAGTTCATCAATCCTCTTCCCTCCCATATCTTTCCAAAGGTACGGACTACCCCATACGCATATCCCAATTTTTCCTTTTAACATTGGTAGGGCTCTAAGGACCACGTGTAATTCGCAGGCCTGAGCTGACCACGTTCTGTCCAATGGTCCCGATTCAATTACTGTAAATGTTTTCCCATTTATTATAGCATACCCTGATCTTCATTTCCCTTCTACCACCTGGGAGGAGCCATCTACGAATAATTTTCCCCCTTCTATTAACTCCTCCTCCTCTAAGTCCTCCCGTATTTTAGCCTGATACTCTATACACTGGATACAATCATGGGTTAAATCATCACCCAGTTCCCCATATAATAATTGAGCAGGGTTCTGTAAACTTGTAGTCTCTATTTCTAATTTAGGAGAATGTATTAGGATTCCTTCATATTTCAATAGTCTAACGTCTGTAATCTACTTATCTGCTTTCTGTTATAATACTCCACCTTTGTTATGTGGAGTATACACTTTTAATTTGCCCCCAAAGGTAATCTTTCCTGCTTCTTCTACTAATGGAGCTACAGCAGCTATTGCTTGTAGACAGGTGGGCCTGGAACGTCCCTCTCTGTCCTTCTCTTACCACGGCTACCAGAATTCCAGCTTGCCTCTTCTGAGTCTCCTCTTCTCTCCCTACGTATACTTTCTGAGCCTCTCTGAATAATTCATCTAATCCTCTCTCCTGCCCATCTTCCAAATTCTCCAGTTTCTTTTGAATATCTGTCCAGGACTTAGCCGCAAACTGTGTTTTTAAGAGGGCTTGCCCCACTGTCCCTATGGGACAGTCAGGCGTGCTCCGGGATGCCCACCCCAACCGAACGGCTTCACTCACCAATACTTACTCAATCCTGAGTCTCCGTTTGGGTCTTTGTGCACAAAAATGACGGGGTACTGCAGTTTCTTCACTTACTGAATTTGGGGTTCGGAGCTACAGGTCTCTGCACAGGAACTGTTCAGCCCAGAGCCGTCCGAAGACAGTGTGCCTCTGGGGTGGGAATTCTGCGCCAGAGTTCCCTGGATCTGAGTCACGGCACCAAATTGTTGTAAGTTTTGGGAGAAAGGTACACGCCAATCGATACTGATTTATTTCAAAATGTGCTGAGTAAGCAATAACCGAGCGGAGCAGCGCTGCGCGGCCGGGATCCTCCGCTCCACCAGCGGCCCTCAGTCCTTCCGTCCCTTCCTTTTATCGTCCCTTATTTCCGCACTCGTGGCGTGTCCTCCTTTCTTTCTGCGGCTGCGCCAGTTGTTGCTGGGGGGTCGTTTTCTGCCTCCTGGTGATCGATGTGATCAAGGCCGTAGTCTTCCACCAAAGTGTCCTCTTGACCTCTCAGCTCTGATCGTGGCACTCAGGAGGGCATTTCCACATACTTGTCATGTTTCCATAGAAGGTCATCGTTATCTGTTGTCTGCTGTCCGGGATGTCAGAACTAAGCGCTGTGGTTACAGCTTGCACAAGCTACAGAGCTTCCAGACAAAACATTGACATATTCGTTTCAAGTTGGTTAACAAGTACAAAATTAACTTTACTGCAGTTCCAGTCCGATCCGCGTTCAGCGGCAAAGATCCCGGGCGCAGAGCCGCGCCGGAGCCGCCGTCCGTCCGTCCGGAGCGCCGCCCTCGGTCTGTGGCGCCCCCTGGCGGCCGCACCGGAGCGGGCGGCGCTGAGCGCCGCGCGGAGGTCCCGTCCCGCTCCGCGTCGCCGCCGTTTTCCCCGCGCCCGAGGAACGGGATCCGCTTCCGTTGTGCGCTCTCCTCCCGCGGTTGCGGTCGCTGCCGCTCGGAGCTGCGCCCGTGTGCGCGCGGGCCCACGAAGGTCCGCTCCGCGCGTGGCCGTGGCCGTCGCGCGGCTCTCACGTCGCTGTGGACGCGGCCGCGGTTGTGGCTGCGGTGAGAGCCGTTTGCCCGAGCTTTCCGCTCCTCCTCTCCAAGCGTCCCTGAGTTCTACGAAGCGGCCGCGGCCGCCCACCCGCGCGTGGGAACTCCTGCGGCCGCTCAGCGCATCTCCGCCGCAGGGCCGGCGCGTCCTACAGCGGGGAGCGCATAAAGGCGCCTTTGGTGCGGTGCGGGACGCGCTCCGAACTGAAGAGGAGAAAAATCATGAGACGGAGAGGTTCTGTGGGGACACGGGGAACGCACAGAACAACGGCCGCGTTGATGGAGCCCTCGTCCGGCTGCGTCCCCCGAGGGGCTCCGGGATGCGCTGCGTCTCCCGAACGCGGCCGTCATCGCGGGCTGCGCACAGCGGGGCCTTCCGCCGGAGCTCACGGCGCCGCTCATCACTGAACGGGGTCCGGCGGCGGACAGCGGCGGCGCCGCAGTGCGGGAGGGGGCTCCGCCTCCAGGGCGACGACGGGGATCAGCTGGAGCTGCAGAGTTGCTGGGAGCCGTCCGGTCAGGGCACTGCTGGGTGACACGTCGTGACAAGACACGTCCCTCCAACCTTACGGTGCAGCACAAAGAGCAGAGAGCCCCAGTCCCAGCGGCAGCAGCGGAGCAGCCCCTGCTGTGCTCCAGGCGGCTTTGCAGCCCGGGCCTCACCCCGCGCAGGGCTGCTCTTTTTGCTACACTTTCCATTTCTGCTACTTGCGGCCATCCCTGCAGGCCGAAGCCAGCTGCAGTTTCTAAGATGCCGTTCTCACTTCACCTCCAGCAGCTCCACCTCTCCCTCCCTTTCCCACTGCGCTTTTCGGACGGAGCTGGAGGAAGTCCCGCTGTGAGCAGCCACGGGCACACTCTGGTCACCTCCTCCAGCAGCACCATGCCGTGTGACACTGCTTCGTGCACACCACTGAAGCTCAGGCTCTCTGTGTGCCCCCATAAACCCTATCCCTGCCCCTGTCACTCCACCGGAGCAAGCCCCCATGGATCAGTTCTTGTATTCATTTCCTCTTATTGATGGCACTCAGCTTGCCTGCCCTGACTTGGAATGTTTGATTTCTGTCTGGAGCATCTGGAAACACTCAACATTTCAGACAATACAGGTTGTTGTCACCACGTAGGGCAGCCATTGCTGCTGCACTTTCAGAGGAGGAAGATCTGGGCAGCTCCTGAGGAGGGCTGCATGTTGTACACCAAGGAAGCCCCTACCATGCTCAGAGCTTTGGCTGAGGATGCATTAATGAATCCTCCTGCACAGCGGCCTGGAAGAGCAGCCCACCCCCAGCCCAGCATGGAACTGGAGAGGCACCATCTGAGAGGACAGACTGTGGCTCTGGGAACTGGGCACTGAGCCCTCTGGGCCATTGGACAAGAGTCAGACTGCCCCCGTGCGAGGGCAGCATCACTTCCCACAGCACGGGGTGGGCACAGGCTGCCATGTTGGTGCACCTGTGGCACAGCACGAGGGTCCCCACCGCTCCCCAGAGCCACAGAGCGGGGGTGGTTCTGCGGCACACACTGCACTCCTTCTGCCCTTCAGGATGGGACATGGAGCAGACCTTGTCATGCTGAGGAAGAATCCATTGAAGCCTGGTTGCTTTTTCACTGTGATTTTCTGTCATATTAGACAAGCTCTGTCTTTTGGCTCCTCTGGTACGGCCAGCCATGGCTACTGCTGTTGATTTGATAATATATCTGATCTGGCTTTCTCAAGAGCAGCCATACCTCAGAGCTGCTGTTCTCCTGCTGGAGCCATCTTCCTTCCTTCCTCGTGCTCTTTCTCTCTTTCCCAGCTGGGGCCAATCTGTCTGGGAAATAGTCCAATTTTCTTCCATCTGATGGGAACAGATCCCAGCTCCATTCCCTTCATCTATGCCGGAGCTGAAATCGGCCAAGGTCATTACTCTGAAATCACTCATTTTTCTCCTCTGCATTTTTGCTGCCCCTTTTCCCACTCTGTGCTGGGCCAGGTGGGAAGCGGTGGCAGTGCTGGAGATCTCTTTTCCTTCGGGGTCTGCTCTCTGTGGGTTTGGTGCCACACAGCACCACAGGCCCAATGAGATGTGCCCCAGATTGCAGCCACTCACGTGGCCTCAGTGGGAGCACCATAACAGTGCTGGGCAGAGCTCAGATCCGAAGGGCCCAGTCTGCTGCAGCCTCTGCAGTGCTTGGCACCTGCTGGGACGCCCTCCTCCCGGTGGGTCTGTGCTGGGGGATGGCTCTCCATCACTTCCCGGGGATCTGCAGCCAATAGAGCTGAGGGAGCACTCCTGGCCCTGTGAGCTGGCATGGCCTTGGGGCACTGCCTGTGAGGGCTGAGGGCGTGGGTCAGACCCTGCAGAGGGAGCTCGGCAGTACACATCCCTGCCTGTGGTGGGTGCTGGGTGGCTGCTGTCCGGTTGTAAATAGAGTGCTCTGTGTGTGTAAGCAATGAATGCAAACTGTGTTGAAGCCCAACCCTCCTGAAGGAGGGCAACAGCGGCGTGTGGGGTGAGGAAAGCAGGGTGAGGTGCATGGGTACCTGCCCCCACTGAAGCACTGAGGAATCGCATGCGAAATGGTCACTGAGCCTCCTGTGATGTGATGGTGGTGGAGAGAGAAGTGCTGCTGAGCTGCCTCCTGTGATGTGATGGTGGTGGAGAGAGAAGTGCTGCTGAGCTGTCTCATTTATAGTGCCACAACATTAATTAACTGTGATTGATAAGCAGCTGCCAGTATGAACTACGCTGTGGGCTTATCTGTACAATCCCCGTTTGTGTGTTTAAAGACTGATAGGAGTGCCAGATGAAAAGATAAGGCTGAAGATGCATGGTGATGTCTTGGAAATCTAATTTAGTGTAGAAAATATCCCTTTTAAAAATACATTGTTCGCTGCTGTCAAGTGACAGCCGTTTGGCCCTCACGTGCTCCCGATGAACTCAGCCAAGTTGTGCCAGAGCTCTTCCGAGAGCACCGCCTGTGCTGCTCCCCAGGTTCCGTCCTGGTGCATGCTGGATGCAGGAGATCTGCACCATCGCTTTGCCATGGGGCTTGTCAACAAAGCCTACAGCTGGGTTATGAATCACTTCCACTTGTCATGTGGGCTGGTTTCACACCAATGTCTCTAGAGGGAAAGTGCTGGAGGGTTGGGGAGGCAGGAGTGGGGATGTCAGATCCAATCCCCCCGCCCTGGTTCCTGATGGAAATGTTTCTTCCCCTCCGCCAGCTAATGACTAGTTCTAATGTAATAGAATGGAGTGAAGTGGCCAACGTAAAGTGCATGTATTCTGTATTCACATCTGAGCCTAACATGTCCACAAGTCATAGTCTGAAATGATTGGGGGTGTTATCGGTCACACAGCCTGACATTTTGCCAAAAGGTCTCTTTTGTCTCTTCTCAGAAGTGTGAAAATGAGGGATGCTATTTCTTGTGTTCTGTAACAAAAAGCAGGGCTGCTGCAGCTTAAGGAGCCATTAGATGAGGGGAACTGAAGGAGGAAGAAGATGGAGGAGGAGGGTGAGAACAGCAGCACCCAACAACAAAACGCAGACTCCTGATAATCACACAAATACAGGAGCTCAAGGGATGCTTAATGGAACACATTGTAGGGAGCACCTGAAAAAATGCCATGGAAATTTCCCAGCCCAGGCATCATACCATCTCCTGCATCCTTTACCAGGATGATCTTGAAAACTCAGTTTGATTTTGCTTGGTTTTATAATTATTTATTTCGTTGTCATTAATAACAATGAAAATGAAACTACCCACCCCTGCGCGAGTTCCCTTGGCACTCAGTTGAAGTATGCAATTATGCAAAGCCAGACTCCCACTGCACATTATCCCAGGCAGTGAAAACACAAACCAAACATCAGCCCCTCCGTGGAGACAAATTACTCACCCACCAGAAGAATTACTCACTGTGGGTAAGGAGACTTTTACAAGGTTGATTTGAGTGTGCAGATAAACGTTGCAGCTGGTGAGAGTTCCTCAGTCAATGAACACACAGCAAAGGGGGGAAAAAAAAAAAAAAAAAAAAAAGAAGAGATAAAGAGATGAGGATTCGTTTCTGAGTGGAAGAGGTCCTGCTCTGCCCTGCTCACACGGAGTGCCCCATTCACTGCTGTTCTCAGATCAGGAACATATTTGATCATATGTCAGACTTTAAGCTCTCGATTATCCCTAACAAATGTTAACTGTTTTGCTTAAATACAGTCACATTGCTAGGTGTCTTGCAAAGAAGGCTCTGTTTCCCAAGAGAGGAGCAAAGAGTGAAACGGTGCAACAGTAACGCCTTTTTCTGACACTGTCTCACCGTGATCCCTTTCTTTCCCCTATTCGTACAGAGCCAGGGATGCAGAAGCCAGCTGGCTGTTCCGTGGTGCTGACATGGGCCAGCACTGGGGCTGCTTAATGTGCTCTCAAAGCATCCTCTCCTGGTTCTGAGAAGCAGTCCAACCCATCAGCTCTTTCCTGCACGTCACAGATCTGGCCTTGCAACAAGCAGCTCCCCACAGCAGCCATGTTGCAATTCTGGTAAACAACATATGTGGCCATGTGCTGCCATGAAGGCATCTGCTGCTTTTGCACCACTGCTCCTCCTGCACAGACCTGGTGCAGAGCAGAGCCCACCTGTTGGCAGCAGAAATGCAGAGGCTCACACTGCGTCTGTGCACATGTGTTGGCTGCAAAGCACAGCAGTGCTCTGTCCGGGGGTGCTCAGATCGCAGGAGTGGAGCATCCCGGGGCGTGCTGGGGCTGCATCCCATGGCAGCCCTTCCCCTGAATCCTGCTCGGGCACAGCATTAACCCAAACCACGGTGGGACAGCTTCCCCAGCTCAAGGGCACTTCCTAAACCTCTTTGTTCTGCAATTGCTTCCTGGGATACTTCTTCCTCCCCTTCTCTCGTCTGTATGCACGCTGAGCAGGTGAGCAGGGTGGGGAGCTGGGCTCTCCCAGCACTATGCATTGGCTTCTTTGGTTTGGGAACGAGCACGGCAGCTGGTTGTTGGGATTCAGTCTTAGTGTGAAACAGATGCGAAGATTCATGCAATGAGTGCAGTGGCATAGGAGAGAAATCGTACTGCTCTCTTTCTGCATCTGTTGTGTGGGATCAGAGCTGTTCGATCTGCAGCTGGTGATGTGTGAGAGCCCGGCACAGGAACAGAAACGTTTGGTTCTCAGCGACTGCCTGGGAGCTGGGACACAGTGCTCCCCCGAAGCACAGCCCCACACACGCTCCTGCCTTTCCTCCTCCCCCAGCTCTCCAGAGTAGAGAGAAGGAAAGAAAACAGGTTTGCTAACAGTGCCAACCTGGAGGCAAGAAGTGCATTTGCATTCCAGACCTGGCATGAATGTCCAGCTGCAGAAGTCACAAGCAAGGCGACAGCCTGCAAGTGGAGGGAGCCAGACAATTGCAGCCATTTTTCCGCCCTGTTTTCACTGAAGTAATTCAGACAAGGCCAACTGTGTTACTTGGATTCTCTAAGGTATAATTTAGGTGTGAGATGTTTACAATCAACTCTCATTTGCATCAGCTGGGAGGAAGGCACAGGTTCTGTTGGATATTCCATCGGGTGGGCTGTTGACTAGTTTAACCACTAGTATTTGTTCAACCTTCTGCATCCGAGCAGCCACAGCTGGGCCCTGCCACTCGCGCCTCTGCACTTACCCTATAGATTTCATGCAAGCAGCAGAACAGCATGGCAGGGCCCTGCAAGCGTGGGTTCAATTTTGCTGAGCAGAATTAGAGCCAGAGATGGGTTGTTTGACTGAAGGCCCTACGAATGCTGGGTCTGCTGGGAACAACGTGCCCTTCCTTTCTGCAGCCCTGAGCATGACCGCAAAGAAAAGTCCTGTTTGCTATGGGACACCCTGTCATCCTGGCTATTGAGCAGCTTAGTAAATGGCATGATGGAATCACTGGGACTGCTTGTGGGGTAGGAAACATCAGTGAGCTTGGGGGCTGTTTTAGGGTACGTTTGAATCCAAGAGACAGGATGTCTCAGGAGCAGAGGCAAGCAAACAGTGCACTCAGCAGCACAGTGGGCTTTGAGTTTTATTCCACACACACATACCTCCATTCAGATAACCCTAGTAAGAGGCAAGCAGAAACTCCCTAAGCAAGTGCAGTATTACTTACTAACCCATGAGAGACAATGAAACACCGAGGAGGAGCAGGAGGAGGAGCATGGCGGCAGCAGATGCGATAGGTGCTGCCAGAAGTGCGTCCCCTGCTTCCAGTTACACTTTTCCTCTCTCCCATGGCAGCTCTCCCCCGCTTTGATTCTCCCCAGGGTCTGCAGGGTTTGTTCCACTTGCACACTGTACCCATAAGGCCAACACATGAAACTGAGCCCAAGTGGCACACCTGCAAAAAGGTAAACTACCAAGGTCAGCTCTCTCTACAAAACAAGATATTTGCACCTACACCCACAAACACTTCCCAAAACTGTCAGAAAACTTTGTTCCATCCCAGAATCATTCTTCAGTCAGGGGCCTTTAGGTCTGGCCCCCAGACTCCTTCCCTGAAAACTGTGCAGAGGAGGCCAGATGCTGCTTGACCAGGATGGGGTGAGGGGGGCAATTGATTGACAGCTTTGATTGAATCCAGAAGCAAGTTTAAGACTTAAATAGACATCACTTCGAAGAACAACATTGATCGAAAGATAAACCCAGTGCACAAGAAGACCCCGAAGGTGAAAAGTACTATTAAGTGGGTTAAAGGAGTCTGCCCTCTGTGGCAAGTCATTCTCCATGAGGACAAAGAGAACTGAGAGGGAGATAAGGAGATTATGAGGTTGGATTTCAGGTTATCGAGACCTTGGTGTCGTGCTCCATTCTGAGCCCCTCTGCAGGCTGCAAATGGGAGCCTAACACATGCCTGCTGCAGTGGGTGGGTGCTGCTCACACAGCTCTGGAACCAGCCCAAAGCCATCGCTAACTCTTGTGTGCCAGTGGCTCCCGAGGTGGGAGCAAAGTTGGATGTTCAGCTGCCTGGCCTGGAGGAGGCTGGTTGGCAGGAGGGGAAAGCCCCATATTTCCTGGCAAATGCCCCAGAGAGACACGTGTCCTCCTGCCCCAACCCACCCTGCCAGCTGCTGGCTGAGGTGCCAGGAGGAGCACAGGGCCACATCCTGCCCAGTTGATGCTGCACAGCTGGCTGTGCTGCAGTGCTGCAGGGGGATGCAGAAGCTGCCAGAGCCCAAAATTGGCGTGATGACATCAGAAAAATGGTTTTGTGCCAGTCCTGGAGAACAAAGACCCATGGCACCCACACCTGGGGCTGCCAGCTCCAGCACAGAGCCAGCACCTGCAGCTCATTAGTAATGACGAGCCTTAACAATAACAAGGGTGATCCCTTCAGGTGAACTCCATGGAGTTAAGAGTTGCTGCCATTTTGGTGATCTCCCCAGCACTTGACAGGCTGCAATGCAATGAAGCCACTGCTCTGTGCTCCAGGGTAAGCAACTGCATTGCTTGCACTAAGCTCAGGTTGGATGGCAGTGTTTGTGTGATTCATTCTGTTCTTCTGTGGGTAGAAGGTGCTGAGAAAGGGGTGTCCCCTGTGGCACCCACAGCCCCTGAAACGTGCTTGTGTACGAAGGGATATGTGGACGTGGAAATAGCAGGGAGATCACTGCTTAGCCAGAAAGGTTGAGTAGCTGATGTTCAGGTGACAGAAGTACTTCAGTTTCTACCTGCATGGTGTTTACATTTTAAAGAAGAGAGAGTTTGGAAAGGTGATTTTAATTATTTAGGCTGTTTGTTTGCCTCTCTTTGCCCTCTCCCAGCTGTACCAGCAGGTTGTCCAGTTTCTTTGCTGTACCACTCCTGCTGTGCAGGTTCAGGGCTGGGGGGTGAAGCAGTGGTGTGCCTGTTCTGCCAGGCTAGCCGGTAAGCCAAAGACAAAGCTGTTTTCACTACTATAAAGAGTTGTGTGGATGTTCCTATTGGTATGCTGTTTTCAAACTTTGCATATTTTACAAGATTGATTTCTTAGTGAGTTCACGTGCAAATACATTTCTGTGCACATGGGCATGAGTACTGCACACTGCCTCTCTGCAGCCTGAACTGCCTCAGAGCAATCTGTCTTCAAGCTTTTCTGCTATAAAATCCGAAATGCTGCAACTGGTCTAACGTAGCACTTACTGACACTTTAAATGTGTACTTGCATCTGTCTTTTTTTTTTTTTTTTTAGGTATAAATGTGTATATTATGTATGTGTGAGACTTTCACATTTTGGCTTATCGTTAAGATTAACGGCTGTGTTGAGTGCACATAAGAAATGTGGAAACCCCCGAGACCACAGGAGCCACCAGGGAAACTTCAAGAACAAGACTGCACTGTTTACATTATGTCCAAAAATACACAACACCAGATGACACCCCACTGGTGACACTGTGATGACAGACAGCTATTAGCATCAGTGCAGAACACACACTGGTGGGCTTCATGTGCCACAGGTTTATCTCAGAGTTACAGAGAGTAGGGCTCTGCGAGATGTAGCTATGAAAGTGCCGCAGGTTCCCTGGTAAAAAGTAGTGGATGAGTGATTTGTGACTGTGTTTGCTAATGAGACACCCTGTGCCTGTATTCCAGCAGCAGGACAGTTGAGAGGACTATGACCTGGACAGGGCTCCCAGCTGGGGCTGGCTGATGAGAGGGGGCTGAGGGTCAGGCTAGCAGAGCCGTGCTGTGTTACAGCTGGGTGCAGGAGCTATGGGACTGTGCCCAGGGCAGGGGCTGGAGGGCCTAACCCACAGCTAGAACAGCCTGTGGTTGGAAGCTGGAGCTGACCTCACAGAGCGTGTGGATTGCGTGGCCCTGGGTCCCGCAGCAGCTGCTGGGAAGTGCTTAGAGCAGTGGTGGCTGTGCTGGGCTCAGTGCAGGACTGGCTGCAGCTGCACGGAGCCACCGGGGTACAGTTGTGCTGTGCTGGGGCTGCAGGGCCAGGACGTGCCTGGGGCTGTCCGGGGTCTGTTCTCTGCAGCACAGCAGAAAGCAGAGCTGCCAGGAGCCAGGCACGCCCAAGGGAGCGGACTCAGAGCTCAGTGACGTGGTGCACCCTTTAAAGCAATGTGAGATTTTAACCGTAATGCCTGGGTTTGTGCTGAGGTGCGTGAAGAAAACGATATCTGCACGGTTAAACACATTTCAGTCCTTTCATTTAAAAGCACATCGTGAGCATCAACACTGAATCCTGAACGAGGTCTGCAAACGTGGGAGAGAACAGCACTGTGTAGCTACTGAGGTACATCAGATTTCTTTGAGCTAACAAAGGGGAGTGCAGACTGCAATAACGAATTTACAGCCTGATGGTTATACTGTGGGAAAGAGGGGAAGGATTTAAATCCCTATTAAGTCTAAGCTGCATTTTAGTGCAGCCGGCCCTTCAGTAGTACACAGTTAGAAATGCAGCCTGTCAAATCCCACTGACATATTTTGGCAATAGATATTTCCTCTAATTGAAAGCCATTGTTGCGCTGTAAGCCTTCCTCCCTTCCCTTTTATTTTCGTAGTAGCGGTGCCCTGTTTGCCTGAGCACGTCCTGAACAACCGCTCACTGGAAAGTTAGCGCATTTCGGAGTGCGGCACGATCCTCCTGGCTTCACGGGCAGAGCTGCCTGCCGGCGCTGCAGGAGCCGCCGAGCAAAGCGAGCAGGGCTGGCTCCGCACGGGCAGAGCCGGGCTCCACACGCCGGCCCCACGAGCAAACGAGGCCCGCTCGCTTGCAGCGCTGCCGGGCTTTGTTCCGAGCAGTCAGCACAGCCCGCACCGCGAATCCCACGCGGGATGCTCCGCTTTACGTCGCGCCTGCTTCCTCTGCTGGAAGCCAAGCGCTGCATCCCACGCTGCCGGAACTCGGACGGAAGAAGCAGGGCTGGGCTGGGTGGGCTGGGCAGGGCAGGACTGGGCTGGGTGGGCTGGGCAGGGCTGGGCTGGTGGCCCGACGAGGTCCTGCGCAGAGCGCGAGGGAGGGCTGGCAGCGCCGAGCTGCCCGCGGCCGCTCCGAGCAGCGCCGCGCCCCGGGCTCCGACGGCTGTGGCGGGAGGCGGGCAGGGGGCGAGGCCGAGGCCGGAGGGGGGTCACCACGGCCGGGCCGCGGGGAAGCCCGCAGAGCACAGCTGGAGGTGCGTTTGGACCCCCACCTCCGGCCCCGGTGTGTGCCGAGCCAGGTCTGAGCCTTCGAAGAAATGACTAAAGGCGAGCAGCAGGGCACACGTGGAGCCGCAGGAGGGAGGAGCCTGGACTCGTGCATCCTGACGGACAGCCCACCTGCACAACCAAAACTCCATCCCACCCACGGCGCGAGTGCCAATTCCCGGCACAGGCTGCAGAAAGCGTATTTTTCTATTGCCCCGCGACAAAACTCTTTGTCTGGAGGATCCTGTCATTATGTGCGTGTGAACTTTCACCAGCGCCAAATCCATCACTCGCCCGGGAGGGACCTCCTGGTGCTCCAACCTCAGGGCACCGCTCTCTGGAGGCAAATCCCTCACGGTGCGCGCCAGCCGCGCCGTGCCGCCGACAGGGTTACGGCTGCCTTACGTACTCGGCTCTATATTACGCTGGGAAAGGTTCATCTTTGAAAACAAAGAGGGTGGAGGAAGAAAGCATGAATCTACGCAGACAGCACGTCCATAAATCCCTCACTTGGGCTGGCGGTGGTGGCACAGTGGCAGCAGAGCACACGAGTGCCGTTCCTGCTGCAGCCTGCAGTGGAGCCTCAGCCCTCACCACTGCTTGAGCTGAAAGGATGTTTGGGAAAGGACCTTGCCTTAATCTTTCTGTTAAGCACTTGGCAGAAGCTCCGTGTGCCAAATCAGTAGTAGTAAGAGTAACAACAGCCTAACCTCCTTTTCCACGAGCTGCAATGTAGATCAGTAACAACGAAATGCGGCCTCAGTCCACACCCATCCAAAACACACACTGAGGATTGCCAGTTTGTTTCCGCACTCATAGTTATTTCTGAGTGCCCTGAGGTGCGTCTGAGCACTCTGCTGCTGCATCCAGCTCAGTACCAGCAGGCACTAACATCAGGCTGGCAAGGCAGGCAGGGCTGGTGAGCACCAGGTGGGGTAGTTAGGGCTGTTCTAGGACAGGCAATGAGTTCTATGTCTAAGTGTATCTCTGATCCCCCTTCAGTTCCCCTGCTGCGTGTCAGCAGGGCAGCTCTGCCTTACCCACAGCCTCCAGCCTCACCTCAGCTCCCCCTGCAGCCTCTGGGGTGAAAGGAGTGCAGGTGCTGCATCCCTGCTGTGACCCAACACAGCTACCCAATTGCCATTTTCCATCGTTAAGTATTTGAGCAGCACAGTATAGCAGAAATGTTCAGTCACGGCCTGAACCAGTGATGGAGCACCTGGTGGGAAGGCAGGGCCAGCCAGGGCAGCTCAGGTGCACGCACCAGAATGGGTGGAGCCTGGATGCACCCCTTTCCAGCCCTCATTTAAGGGTTGGCAGTGGAGGTAAGGTTATCTCACTGGAGATCCCTGCATATCTGAGGCTCTCCAGAGGTAAGCAGTTTTTCCTTCCTTTGTTTCTGCATCCATGGCTGCTGCACTGGGCCTTGTCCTCATTTGCTGCAGTCTCGGACTGTGCCACTCTGCTATCACTGCTGTGTTTTCCAACACATTACACAAAGCAAGTGACCAAAAGGGACTCAAAACCTGAGTGTGCTGAACGTTGGTGAATCTGCCCTGCTGTTGTTCTGAAAACGAACCAAAGCCCCATTCAGAGGAGGGAGCTCAGCAGAACCAAGCACTGCTTGGCCCAGAGCAGCACGCATCTTGACCCAAGCAGTCCCTGCGTGCCCATCGTGGGCTCAGCTCTCAGCTGCTGTACTTAAGCCCGCTCACCATGTGCAGCTCTCCTCCAGATGGGGGAGTTACATGGGCAGTTACCCTGCAGGAAAACCCCACTGAATGTATAGGGCGTTCATGCTCCCTGTGTTAAAGCGCTCAGATCCCGTTTTTGTCAGTGTTGAGTCAATATAACCTGAGTAATTGCATGAGTACCTCGTGTTTCCCCTAAAGGGAAACTGTTCTTGTGTAAATATATTTATTAATAATTAAAGTGTTTTTGAGTTCTGACGCACGTGGCCGCTCTCCCCCGCAGAGACGGCTGAAAGCCGTTATCTCTGGACCTGCACGGGGTCCACGGGAGGGGACCTGGGGCCGTGATGGTCTATTGCAGGAAGCAGAGGTTCAATTGTGACCCTTTTTTTTCCCCTTCCTCAGTAACAACGAAAAAATAATGGTGAGAACTGTGCATGAGATTCAAACCCTTTCCTGCTCCGTTAGGAGCATTACCCTGAAATACCCAAACAGCCCAGATAATAGGGCGGAAAATCATTTCTGGAAGTACTCATTTCAAAGCATCTTACCAGAGGATTGTTTCCTAACAGCAAATAAATCTTTGTCAAACAATCCTTCAATACCACAAATATTTGGGCTTTAATTGTATCAGTGTAGATAACGGCTCAGCATAGGAAATGGGCACCAGGGCTCTCAGGGGATTTCTCTCTGACAAAGGCAGGGCTGGATACCTTGGGCAAGTCACACGTTTCTCTGTGTCCTTTGGCCTACATATATATATATTTAAAGTGACTGTAATCTGGAACCTAATTTGATGTGCTTTAAAGGCTGATTTCTCAGGGAAGATGCTCTGCTATCGGGATAAGCAGCCATAAGGAATCCTAAAATAGGCAGATTAAGGGTTTGGGATCATGGAGGTTTATTTCTATGCAATTAAAGACACGATCGCATTTAAATATTGCTAACTTGTAGTTTTAAGAAGCCCGAACAGCTGGGAGCCCCACATTCACAACTAGCTAATAACTCTACTAATTAATGACATGATCAGCAGAGACAATGAGTTAGATAGGGTGAAAACACAGCGTTTAATTTAGTACACAGTTTCGGTGGACGTGGCGTGGCTGAGGCAGCTGAGTGTTAATCAGCGCTCTGATGAGGGTGAGGACAGGAAGGGGGTGAGGGAAATTGGCAGGTGTAGAAATGAGATTAGACAACAACAGAGGATTTTCCTCTCCAGAACAGAAGTAGTGCAGAATCCCCATCAGCTTTGCTAACATGTTTTGCATAAATGGAAATAAGCGCCGTGAGGTCGGGCAGGACGGAGCGAGCTCCAGCACTCCCCGGCAGCCACGGCCGAACGGAGCCGTGGCTTCCCAGCCCTGCGTTGGACGCTGCCGGTGGGCGGCGAGGTGTCCCTGCTGCAGCGCTACCTGTGCCACGGCAGCAAAGCCACAGCCTTCCCCTCGGCGTTCCTTCGCTCACCTCTCGCCAGGCGCTGCGGTCCGACGAGGACACGTTCCGGCAGCTGTTACTGCCCCCAGACCCGCTGCTGGTTCGGCTCCCAGCGCCCGCGGGGTGCCCACGTCAGGGTACGGCGGTGCTCACCTTTGCCTCCCTCCCGGCTGTGCCGCCCGAGGAGCCGCGGTCCCTCCGCGCGGGGCCCCGCTCGTTTCCCACCCACGAGGAGACGAGCACCTCGGGCGGGTGTCCGCCACGGCCCCGGGGGCTCTCTGCAGAGCCCTCCCTCCCCCTCACCGGCTCTGAGCAGCCTCTTCGCGTGCCCCGGGCGAGGCAAGAAAAGCGGAGGTGCAGCTTTACACCTTCAGCCGCCCAAGCAGGGCGTTCCCACGGTGATAAGGGAGGGTGGGTCACAGGCTGCGCTATCTCGGAACCGTTTTCCCCGCTGTGGGTTTTCAGTGGGTGGAATTGGGGAATCTTAACGCTTCTTTTTCCCTTTTTCTTCCCACAGTTAAAAAAGAGCCCGATGGAGGGCAGAGGAGATGCACGGTCCTATTTCGCGTTCGGGAACGTGCGGGCAAAGCTTCCTCCGGGGGTGGGGCGTCGCTCCCCGGCGGCAGCCGGCAGGACCGGACCGAACCGAGCCGAGCAGCGGCGGCGTGCCGGGACCCCGCGTCCCCCCAGGGCTCCCCTGCCCCCACGCAGCCCGGATGGGACGGGCCCGACAGCCGCCGGCCCTGCGGCCGCGCCGCGTAAAGGCGCGGAGCCCCGGGCGTCCCCGGCTCCGCTCGTCCGCTCCGCTCCGCGCGCCGCCCACCCCGGGCTCGGGCACGGCGACCGCCGGGCTGTGGGGGGGGGGGTGGGGGGGAGAGGAGGGGAGGGCGGAATTCTCTCCCGCTCGATGCGCCGTTGGGAAAAGGGCTGCGCCCATCACCCATCCTGCGCGAATAACGGACGGGAAAAGGCGGGCAGGGCGGAGAAGAGCCGCTCCCGAGGCGGAGGGCCACCGCGTTTGCTCCCCTGCCCGGCGCGGGGAAAACATCGTCAACTTCATCACGTCCACATGACAAACCCCAAATAAGAAAGAAGTGAGGAACGCCAGGGAGGGCGGGGACGGGGGCGGGCGGAGGGAGGGAGGCGCGGCCGTGAGCGCGCCCCGCCGCGCAGCGCCGCGCACCACCGCGGCCGCCACTTCCCGCGGGCGTTGCTCGGCGGCGGGCGGCTGTGCGCGCTGCCCCCGCAGGAAGCGGCCCGGCCCCTCCCGCCGCTCGCCGCGGGCTCATGCAGTGTGCGGCGCGGCGGGATGGGCGCGGGGACGGGGATGGATCCGGCGGCGAGCGCTGAGCCGCGGCCCCTCGCTCTGCTGCCGCTGCTGCCGCTGCTGCTCCTGCTGCCGCTGCCCGGCCGCGCCGCCGGCATGGAGGTGCAGCGCAAGTTCCTCTCGCCCACCCCCACCAACAACTTCGCGCTGGACGGCCCCGGCTCCCGCGTGTACCTGGCGGCGGTCAACCGCCTTTTCCAGCTGTCGGGGGGCGAGCTGGCGCTGCAGGCGGAGGCGGCGGTGGGGCCGGTGCTGGACAGCCCGCTGTGCCACGCGCCGCAGCTGCCGCAGGCTTCCTGCGAGCACCCCAAGGTGCTCACCAACAACTACAACAAGATCCTGCAGCCCGATCCCGAGCAGGGCGTGCTCGTCGTCTGCGGCTCCATCTACCAGGGCCTCTGCCAGCTCCGGAGCATGGCCAACATCTCGGCCGTGGCCGTGCGCTTCCCGCCGGGCGGCAGCGACCCGCTGGCCGTGTTCCCCAGCATGCTGAACGTGGCCGCCAACCACCCCAACGCGTCCACCGTGGGGCTGCTGCTGCGCCGGGGCGGCGGCGGCGGCGGCGGCGGCGGGGCGGGCGCGCGCCTGCTGGTGGCCGCCACCTACACGGGCTTCGGCAGCCCCTTCTTCCCCCGCAACAGCAGCCTGGAGGACCACCGCTTCGAGAACACGCCGGAGATCGCCATCCGCGCCCTCAACGCGCGCGGCGACCTGGCCAAGCTCTTCACCTTCGACATCAACCCCTCCGACGACAACATCTTCAAGATCAAGCAGGCAGCCAAGGCGCGCCACAAGCTCAGCTTCGTCCGCGCCTTCCTGCAGCGCGCCCGCCGTCCCTACGCCTACCTGGCGCTCAACAGCGAGGCCAACGCGGCCGACAAGGAGAGCCCCTCGCACAGCCTGCTGGCCCGCATCTGCCTGGGCGACGCGGCCGAGGCCACGCTCAACGGCAGCGGCGAGCCCAAGAAGCTGACCGAGTCCTACATCCAGCTGGGGCTGCGCTGCGGCGGCGCCGCCGACGCCTTCACCCGCCTCGTGTCGGTGTTCCCGGCGCGGGCGGCGTGGGGGGGCCCGGCCGACGAGGAGCTGCTCTTCGGCGTCTTCGAGCGCGCCGGGGCGGGCGGCGGACGGCCGCACTCCGCGCTCTGCGTCTTCCGCTTCGCCGAGATCGAGGAGACGATCCGCGCCGCGCGCAACTCCTGTTTCGTGAGCCCGACCGCGGGCATGGTGACGGTGCTGGACAGCGTGGTGCAGGGCACCGGGCCCGCCTGCGAGAAGAGGAACATCCAGGTGGGGCTGCGCCGGCACCTGCCGGCACCTGGGGCGTGGACGGGACGGGACGGGACGGGCGGGGCGGCGGGGCGCGCTGTGCCGTGCCGCGCTGCGCTGTTCCCGGCCGCCTGCAACTGGGGGGCGGCGGAACCCCCCGCCCCGTTGGGCCGCGTCCGAGCCCGGCGGGCTCCTTCCTCCCGCAGCCGAGCGTGCGTCCGAGAGGAGAGAGCGCGCGGCTCTGACCGCTGCGCCGGGGGAGGCTGTGATTCCCACGGCCCTCGTCCCAGCGGGCGGACCCGCGGTGACTCCCGGCGCCGCGCGCTCCCGGCTGTGCGCGCTCCCGGCGCTGCGCGGGTGGGGACGCGCTTCGCGGGGCACCGCCGGCGGCGGCCGCTCCTTTCC
The DNA here is from genome assembly GCA_036925125.1 of Oreortyx pictus. Taxonomy (NCBI): domain Eukaryota; kingdom Metazoa; phylum Chordata; class Aves; order Galliformes; family Odontophoridae; genus Oreortyx; species Oreortyx pictus. Next base: position 278,802 of record JAUPFR010000015.1, read on the forward strand.
CACGGGGCGGTGCGCGCTGCGTTCGGGGTAAAAGTTCGCTGTTGTCGCAATTTGTTGCCGAGTGAACGAAAACGTTCAGGGCAGATGAAGACGTATGTTTTCCCTTTCGCTGAGGATGTATAATGCTTTGGGGGAAAAAAAAAAAACAAGAGAGAGAAAAAAAGAGCTGTTTTAACACTGCATTTTTCCCGCCTTCTGGGAAGGATGCATAACTCAGCTCCATCAAAGATCGTAAAAACATCTGTTTGATTTCAAAAGCGAGATCGAGTATTCGGGCTGAGGCTTCTCTGAGCAATGCTAGTGGCAAAGAGAAAGGTTTCCCATGGTAACCGAAGTGTTTGTGTGGCATCTCCGTGCTGTGTTAAAATATGTAGTCTTCATGCACTGGTTCACGGACCTGCTTTGGCAAAGTTGAATAGTTTTTCCCTGGTGGCAAACTACCATCTCCCTGACAGCCAGGCAGTCTGGTACTGTCCTGTCTCCGCACCGCAAAGGCTCAGTTCATTCAGCGCTGGGAGCCCGGTCTCCAAGTGCTGGTGTGGTCACATCCCTCCAAGGAGCCACGGGCAGTCAGGAGTCCCATTCCCAGAGCAGGAGGCATTCATGGGCCCCGCTGCCCATGTCTGAAGCTCGGTGCCTCGGCGGGGTGCAGCAGCTCCATCAGATGGGCTGAGAGGAGGTGGGAACTCTGCGGAGGTGGTGGCTCAGTTTTAATTGAACCTCGGTGGCAGAGACACTCAGTTCCCCAGAGCTCCCTCTGTGCTCCTGCACAGTCAGGAAAAAAATGCATTTTTCTGACTTTTGGTTAGTAAGGAAAACAATTCCTGGACATCTATAATACCAAGTGAGGTACTCAAACAGCCCATTCCCAAGAGATTCGGCAGTGAAATGGGGATTCTCTCCATCTCTGGATCTGTCCCATGCCATTGCCCCAAGGCACACTCCTGGCTGCTTCCCACTGAGCTCTGTGAGCTGAAGGTGGCCTGGGGGATGTGGCAGTTCCTCCCATGGAGGCACTGTGCTGGAGAGGTCTGTTCTGGGAGGGGCTGTCAGGTGTGTGCGGGTCGTAGGAGTGTGCTGGGCAGTGCTGAGCCTCCAGTCCTGCTTACATGGAGACAGCAGCGGGGCTGGCGGGCAGGGAAGCTGGGCTGTGGTGGCATTGGTGTGGCATTGCTGCCCCTGAGCAGTGTGTCACTGCATGCCCTGGTCTCCTGATTGGAGGCACACTCCTGTATTTGTTACTCTTACTCAGAATCCTAACGTGGAATGAAAGATTACATTTGTAAAGCTACTTTGAGATCCTTTGAAGTCAAGTAGTGCAGGGTATAAATGAAGCATGCTATTAATATTTGTTCGTGGCTAATATTTCTACGCTTTCCACTTATTTGAAGCATATTCCTCTAAAAGTGCTGACCAAGGCCTTCCTACTGGGCTCAGAGACGCTGCCTTTCCGTTGTTTTGCCTTCTTTTTTGTTTTGCCTTTTCCTTCTTACTCATTAGAATTGTCAGCAGATTACCAAGCTGTTTTTGTTTCCAAGTCCTAGAGTGGCAGTATCACGAGTTGTAGCGTTGTGTTTCTTTGTGTTGCAAAAATCTAACACTAATTTTCACTTTGAAGACAAGGAGATACGGTGACACACTGTGTGTTCCAGCCCTGGGGACGCAGCAGGAAGATGCTCCAACGCACAGTGGTTCGGTGGTGCAGAGCTGCTTGGAGCTGCCTCCCCGCTGCGAGCTCTGCTTTTCTGCCCATCAGTGGGTTCCCAAGTTTTCCTTTGTGCATTACCGATAGGTGCTGCGGTGCTGTCGGAGCTGTGCATCATTAGCTCTTCCTGCAGTCTGGGTGGTTGGGTTTTAAGCTCCTTCTGGGGAAAAAAACAAAGATGGAATGATGGCCTGATTAATTCTGAATAGGCGTTGGGCTGAAGTATCCAGTTGGTACGAATAGGAGCACGGCTGTTAGGCGTAATGCTGTGTGAAAAGAAAATCATTGCCCCCGTGTGCACTTCTGTGTGATTGAATGCTGCTCTCCTGCAGCACCCTGCCTGGTGCAGCTGGGTCCGGCGGCACTGCGAGGCTCTGTGCGGTGCTTGGGATGGGATGGGTGCGGTCTCGGGCAGCTGCTGGCTCTCGGGGAACACCACAGAAAAGTCTGAATGGCAGCAGCAGCTCCGGGGAAGGAGGGTGCCTCAGGGAACAGTTTGGTTTGGTTGTGTTCCCACCGTGAGTGGGTGAGTTTTGGGATTGCTTTCCCACTACAGAAATAGCTTTCTGTGATGAAGTTTTATCAGACAGTGGGCCGCTCTAGCATGAGGCTACAAGGAACCCCTGTGTGAAGGCATGGCTGCTGCCATGGTCAGGAGCCCGGCTCGCAGCACAGACACTCACCAGTGCCTCCGCAGCACTGCTGACTGCAACCTGTGGGTTGGCCTGGGCTGCCCTGCCCCACACCCCTGAGCCCCTGAGAGACAGCGAGACGAGGCAGAGCAGTGCTCGCTGGGGTTAGATGTGCTACCCAGGGATCTGCATCTCTCCCAGGAAATGTTTTGGACTCTGCAACTCCAAAAAGGCTGAAATTGCAGTTTGTTTTCTGTGCTGAAGGACTCGGGCATGGTGGCATGGGATAACAATGTGTTTCAGCACTAATTCTCGAGTTTCTGGCTCTGTGGCTTTGTGTCAGATCCTGCGTGCTCATAGAGCACAGTGTTCTGTGGTGTGCTGATGAGATACCACCAGTGAGCTTTGTTGTAAGGGGTGGTTAAATAAAACCAGCTCCTTGGCAGGCTGTGCAAACACCCAGTGCCTGTGTGCTCGGGCAGGGGAGAGCGGTCTGCAGCCAGTACAGAAACGTTCCCAAAGAAAAAGCTCATATCCACATGGGAATATGACAAAGCATCCACAACATCCAAACACGGCAGCATCTCCGTGGGACTGGGTTCTGTAGCGGCTGGGCCACGTTGGAGTGCTGGTTTATACTAATTTAGAAATTTCAACCATGAAAATAAATGTGATCTAACCTTCCATCTACTCACAGAAATCCGGAGGATTACCCACAGACAGGAAACTGGAAATTTGCTCTTACTCTGTGCATTAGGAATAAGGAGGAGCTTCTGCAGCAGAATGGGTCGCTGCTGCTGGCAGAAGGTGCTGCCCATGGAGGTGCTGCCATCGCCTGCATGGAGCACAGTGTCACGCAGTATCACGCTGTGATGGGTGCTACAAAAACACCTTGCCCTGCCTCCTAACTCCTGGTGGGCATCTATTTAGACTTGTATGCCAGGAACCTTGTGACGTTGCCAGTAAGTCTCAGGAAATATAGAGAGGCTGAGCCTGGGCTGTGGTGATTTACTGCAAGCACAGGGCAAGCTGGAACCTGTGGTGGTTGGAAGAAATCAATGAGAAGCACCTGAGTGCTGCCTCATGCTCCCTACAGCAGTGCAGCCACCCAGCAGCAGGGCTGTGTGTGCACGTCCAGCCCTTGGCACATGATCACAGCACTGAGGTGATAGATGGCATTAGAGCTCCCAGCTGCTGTCTGCAGGACAGGGGATGCCAGGGAGTGACCTGGCCCTGGCGCTTCGTGGAGTGCTTTGCTTTTGTTTTTATTGCTGCATTGGTAAAGGAAAGGTTGCAGTCCTTGTTTTCCTTTCAAGTAGGAATGTAACATCTCGCAGCAAGTGGAGGAGGTGGCAGACTGTCAGCAGCAATCTCCCACTTTGGTGAGAGTGTCAGAGTTTATTTCTGAGTGGAGGAGCAGCACTGGGTCACACACCTGGGCAGCAGCTCTGCTGGATGCTGTATGCCAGGAGTGTCTGCATTGAACCAAGCTGGGAAGAGCCCATGCAGCTGTGCTGTGCTGGTGCAGCCGCCCAGTCCCAAAGCTGTGGTGGTTGTGCCTTGTGGCCTACCAAGCACCAGCAGGGCTGTCCACGTGGGAGCACATGCAGGCTCAGCTACAGACCTGTGCTGGGGTCTGGAACTGTGTTGTCCCTCTTTGTCCTCCCATTGCAGCATGACCTCAGGCAGCAGCAGCCTCATGGGGCTTGGCTGCTGCTGGATTTGTGGTGCCCCAGCTGTGGGTCACTGCTCTCACAAGGTGCCAACAGCGTATGTGTTCTTAGTGGCACTGGAGCATTGGTATTTCAGTTCTAACTTAGAAGCAGCATTGCCTCAAAGTCTGGGTTCTGCATGAACCCAGACCTCTCTGCTATTTGAAGGGCATTTATGATTTGTGTTCCTCTTTCTGTTTCATCTCTGTTTAACGTATTATGCTGTATCATATTCCTCACTTCTGCAGGGAAACTCCTCCAGCCCTCAGGGTTTCATCCTGCTGTTTGCTGGCCACTGCCAGCATTTAACGGGCTGTGACAGGAGCCATCTCTGGTGGATATCCCAGTGACTGCTGAAACACAGAGTGTGCTAGAAAACTTCTGTGTGCAGAGCTATCACTTTAGCAAGGAGCTGCAGAAAGTTTGTAGCACAGTGAGAGAGCGCACTCAGTAAAGAAAGGAAATGTGGACGGTGAGGGCCTTTTAATACAGCATAAAATATCTACCTGAGATGTTGTGCCTGTCAGCCTTTGGTATTTCTCACAGACCAGAGCTGGGCTGGAAGCAGTGCAGAGGCACTGATGCTGTGTGCTGCTGCGTGGGGTCCTGGGGCTTCGTGGCAGAACGTGGTGGTGGTGGAGCAGTGCTGAGGGCTGAGGACTGAGGAAGGACTTTGTGCCTTCTGGAGAGGTTGGCACTGTGCTACCAGTCCCTGGCATCTCCGAGCTGTAGTGTCATGTGCTCAGGTTTGGTACCATGGTGAGCTGGAAAACGTGGCGAATCTTCCCGAATAGCTTTGGGAGTGTCAGTTTATGCAGTGCTTTGACCACATATGAGAGGTGCTCAGTAGCTGAATCCAATAGGGCAGGTTTTGGAATAATTCTCCTAATTGCAAATAACCTCACCATAAAACAGGCCTTGCAAAGAAGATGGGGATATGCAATCCTGGCAAGTAAAGAAGCACAGTGCTTTTGGAGAGGTGCTTGGAGAAGGCCTTTAGGGTTAAACCAATGCTGCCTCTGCAGCTGCAGGTCCGGAGATGCATGTTCAGACCTTAATCCTTTCTCACTTTCCATAACCATCCATCCAACTTGTTACTTGGATTTCCTTAGTCCCAAAAATGCGGGCAGAGGTCTCTGCCTCATGTGCAGGAGTGTAAATGCATCCCTGTGAGCAGCACACGTTCCTTACAGCATGGTTTTCCAGAGTGGGGGCAATGCTGAGTGTGGGGAAGTGCCCAGGTTTTATTGAGGATGTGTAAAAGAAGAGTGGAGTTCTGCTTATTATCTCAGTGCTTAATTGATTTGGTAGAACTAATTAGAATACAGCAAAACATTTACTATAAACTGTTGCTGACTGAAATAGATTTGAACTGACACGTGCAGGGGACCGATGGTGTTAGGTAGAAAGTTGTTACCCTAATGGATGCTTTTTTCAGCACAGCCGCACAGAGCACTGTAGATGTGAAGTGCTGAGTGTGAGCAGCAGCTATAAGGAAAAGTAACCTCTGACGATCCAGGGCCAAACTGCTCACCCCACACTCCTTCCTGTGGAAAGGAGCTCAGGTATTTTGAAATTGGTTCCTGCAGCCAAAACCAAGCGTAAATGAGAAATACAGCTCGAGCGATGGAAGGGATCCTCTCCCAAGGAAAGAGCAGCTCATAACACACAGTCTAAATAAAGCAGATGTCTTATTCCCAGTAGTTTATCAAGGACCTCCAGCCAGGCTCCGCAGCCAGACACCCTACAGAGGAGGCAGTAGATGATGGTTTTCTCCTCCATGTCCCTGTAGAACAGGGCAGAGGAGCAGGGAGGAATCTGACGGCCACGCGACCTCTGTCTGCTCTGGCACCACTGCTCTGACTGTGACAGCCCCTTTGGAGCCTGTTGTTGGTTAATCCTGGTGCCTGCCCCTTCTGTGGGGATTTGGTTGTTTAATCTGAAGCAGTGTACTTAATGCAGGGTGAGGACCAGACCTATAAACCTTACTGGTTTTTCTGGTGGCTCCAAGGAGGTGCAGTTTGCAGCCTGTGTTTCTCTGCTTCTTGCAGTGTGTGGGGCTGTGGTGTAGGGGCATGGTGCCGTCCTGGGCTGGGTGTGGGGTGAGCGCTGTGGGGAGCTGGTCATGGTGGGATGCTGGGGGCCTTCGGTCTCCTGTGCCAGCAGTGGGATGTTGGGGTCAGACCTCCCTCCTCTTGAAACCAGTGAGAGGCAGCACTGGTGACACTGGCACCTCTTGCTTCTGCTTGTCCACACGCTGTGAGGACACAACAGCGCGAGCAATGTTCCCCACAAAACATGGGCAAACAAACCCTGACCGATTCTTGTGCAGCTGCAGAGCAGATGTAAAGGGATGATAAGTCCCAGGAGAATGGCTTGTCCATGGTTCTTGTTGCAGCCTGCCTTTCCTGTGGCGATTGTCCCTGTGCTCACCTGGCTTCTCTCATTGTTTGCTCTGCTTCCTTAAGCTGGGGGACACTACTCTGAACTCGGTGGTTGTTTCCATCAGGTGAACTCCCCAAGAGACACTGTGGATGTCAGGAGCTGGCAGAAAGGAGTCAGGAGCAAGGAGAGGGGAGAATGAGGAAAATAAAAGCTTTCCTGTAAAATAAAAAGGAAGATAAGAGGCTAAAAATCTGCTAGGCATCAGGAACTGTGCAGGAGCCAAAGGGACACTGTTTGGTGCGGGGGTGACGTTTGTCTGCTGCAGAGGGCAGGAACTGGGGAACTGATACAGTCATTTATGTCTGTGCAACAAATTCAGCATCTATTCTGCTGGCTGCTGCTGGCTTTGGTACAGTGAATGCTCGTTTGTCAAGGGAATGGTGATTCATGGGGGTTTGACAGAGGGAATCTGTTGATAGCTTTTCATAAGCAATTACTGCAATTCAACAAGCCGTTAACTTTCCCAACTCATGGCTGGAAGCTCCTGCTGGGGAGGAGCAGCCTGGGCTGTGAGCAGAGCTGGCGGAGCTGGATGTTACCCCTATGCTGCGGGGACACAACAGCACGAGGGATGTTCCCAGCGAAACATGGGGCAAAAGCCATCACCGAGCAGGGCTGGGGCTGGGGCTGGGGTCCCACGGCAGTGCCTCGAGGGCTGTCCCAGTGCCTTGCTGCTGGTCCCAGGGCACAGACAGGCACAGGGGTCAGCAGAGGTGTTCCAAGAGCTGTATGTGGCCTCTTGCACACTTCAGACCCTTGGAGACAACACCTGGGCAGATGTTACCTGCCCGCAGTGGTGCTGTGCTGGGGGTGGCACGGTGGGGCAGGCAGCACTGCAGATGAAGCTTCCTTGCTCACAAGACTTGCAGCCTGTATAAACAGCAAGATCAGGTGCAAATTTCATGTTAAGCCTTTTTTAAGGGCATCCAGGGTGCTGTGGGGATGCTGATTGCTCAGTGTGTATGATTCCTGCAATTGCAGTAAGATCAATTTTATGGGTGATTCTTGGCCCCAGTGCCTCCACTGGTCAAGAGTGCCTTCCAGCCCCTACAATTCTGTGATTCTGTGATGGGTCTTACTGCCTCAAACCGTGGTGGGAAGTCACAGGAGCTGATAATGGCTGCTTTGCGGCAGCATCACAATCAGAGACCGCTTGTGTTTCAAGTGCCTGAACAGTGGAGTCCTCTTCAGAGGATGACATTTTCCTCCAGGCATCCTACAAGCCTGTTTTTGACAGCTCTGGTTGCAACACTCTGGCAGATAAACGCATGATTGTGTGTACAAACTGCTGGCAGTGCCGAGAGGGCTCTGCAGGGAATAGCTGTGCCTGGGGAAGGGCTGTGGCTGAGCCCAGTGCTGCCCAACACAGATCAGCGCTTGTGCTTTCTGTCCTTGCAGTGCATGGGCACTGCTCATGCTGCCTGTTTGTTGTGGCGTCCATGCAGTATCTCCACATTGGTTGTTAGCTGCCCTCCCCATTCAGCTCTGAATCCACGCACTGCTGTTCTCTTTGGACGTGTCCAAATTGTTTTTTGTGTTCTCTCTGCAGTCAGAGATTTCCCTGAGTCATATCTACGTGTTCATAGGAGCCCAGTGGTTTATGTGGAGGAAGACAGGAGATAAGGCTAGAGCCCTTTTATCACCGAATGTAATGGCCTGAAAATGTCAGTTGTGTGGGAGCAACTGCCAAATTTTGAGCCTATAAAGACGGTTCTAAGTCCCACAAATCAACAAGTTTGGAGCGGATTATCGGATGCTGGCTGTGTCATTTTCCCAGGACTCCAGGCATGTTGGGAGCCAGTGCTTTAATCCACTCTGATACGATGCTCCAAGGGGTGGGCTCTCTCCTGCTGTTGCCGCACTGCGAAGCATTCAGCGGCTCTGCGCTGCAGTGAGGAAGAGTTTTGTGCTGCGAGCAGAAGCTGCAGGGCTTTTTTTCTGGTTTTGATTCAGGAATGAACTCCATCTTTGCTTAAGAACTATTTTTAAGGTCACAAAGACAGGATACAGAAATCAGCGCGTTTCATACATTTCCTGAGCGCTGCCTCACCACTCCTCTTCCTCCTTCTGTTTCCAGCAGACTTCCTTCCGAACCCGGCATCCTGTGGGCCTGCCTCTGGGGTGCAGCTCGGGGATGGGACCTGCTAATGGCAGTCTGCTACACTGCTCCCTGGGTTGGCACCCAGGGCTCCCATGGGCCTGGGATCAAGGGCTCAATGTGCACCACAAACACAGCCAAGTGCCCAAGCTCTGATGTGTTTGGAGATCTTTTATCTCTTCACAGTTTGGGCTTTCTGGTCACAGTTGGGTTAATCTGAGAACCCTCATCTTAGATGTTGCTCCTTGGTTTGCATTAATTTGCGACAGTTTTGCAGTGTTGTAGGAGTTCTGAGGTTGCCCTGCTTGGCGCGGTTCAGCCCGGGCTGGCTGAGCACTGGCAGCAGCTCGTGCCCAGGTGGCTCCTGCAAAGCACGAGAGTGGCATGGCCGAATGGATTGGGTACAGAAGGAGCTGAGTCTTACCTCCCCCGGTACTTCTGTGAGTTACTGAAGGCATCTGCAGTGTGTAGCAGAAAAATAGTGGAAACACAGTAAATACTTGTGGGGTTATTTGGAATTGCAGCTGACAGAAAAGTACTGGCTTGGGTAGAAAACTTCTCTTCCTGCTTTCCCCGCTGCAGGGTTGGTCAGGTTGGTTTAAGATGGAGCAAAATTTCACCCTTTTGCTATTAAGAATCTTTTCCAACACAACTTCTAAGTGAAATTTCCCAAGCTGCAGTGATTAAGTAGTGTGATTGCCTGGTGCCTGTGTGGGGATGTGACTTGGTCATATCCTGTTTACCCTAAAATGACGGAGCCAAAATATCTCCTTGGTGCTGCAGTTTACAGACAGAAACGGCATATTGTGTCACCCCACCCGGGAGCCCAAGTGAGGGAGACACCATCTGTCTCCTCCTGTCCTTCAGAAAAGCTGATGTCATCAGCAGAAAGGTGTTTCAGAGGAAGGATGTCTGAGACCAAAATAATGCTTGGCCTGCTTTACAATAGTTACATCCTGTTTACCACGAGAAACACGTTGCGTTTATATTGGGTCTGTAAACGTGATTTATAAACAGGTGGAGGTGACAGATAAGGAGCTTCCATTGGCTTCAGCCGTCTGCACGCAGCCCTGTCCCGCTGTGCCCCACGAGGCAGCTGTGGCAGCACAGCCCCACACCCAGCAGAAGGAGCCCACGGAGCCTCGGCTCGCAGGCGTTGGTAATGAGTAGCAAAGAGGAGCTGGGAATATGTCCCCAAGATAAATTAGTAAAACCAAGTGCCTTTCTGAAAGTTTGGCTGTGAGTGAGACAGACCATTAAATCAGAAAAATGAATGGCTTGCCATACTCTGTGCAGTGCAGAAAGAAATCGTGTTGCCCAGTTACAGAGAGAAATGTATACACTTGAGAATTTGGGCTGCAGTTTTATTTTTTAATGGAATGAAATGCCATAAAACTGCAAAACACATTTAGCGGTCGCTTGCGTCCGCCACTTGATCCTTTCGTCTCGCTCCCATTCGCTCCAGGCAGCAGCTCCGGGCGCGTCCATCCCCGCGGGGCTGAGCGGGGCTGTGTGTGCTGTGTCCCCAGACCTGCAGCCAGGAGCCAGTCCGGGGCTGGGGCTGCGAGGGGAGAGCTGCAGGCAGCACGACGTGTCACAGGAATACAGGTACGGGTATGGGTGTGCAGCCCAGGGAGGACGGGATGTGCCAAACACACCGCTCGTCAGCTTCTGCCTGGTAGAAGCACGCAGTCTGGTATCCCTGCATTTGTTCTGCCCCAGTGACGCTCCTGGTTGCTGTTCCGGGTGGGATATCCACAGTGTGGCTGATTTCAGTAGGGCACAAAACATGTGTCTCAGGGCTGGAGGCTGAGCTCCATCGGCACAGAGCTCCATGGGTGCTGCCCGGCGCTGTGCGTGCCTCTCGCCGGCAGAGCTGTGCCTGCCGCTGCTCCTTGGCTGGCAGCAGCCTGCACATAGCCACACCTGTCGGCCCGTAGCTGTGTGCCAGCGCCTGCGAGGGTGACAGCTCAATTGCTGCTTTCGAGATGAGCCCAAAACAATGGTGCAGTGATGTGGTAATGGTCCTCACGGTGCCATCACTGAGCGGCGCTGGCCGACCCCACAGTGCTCCTTCACAGCTGCTGTGGGAGCGACAGCAGGTGGGTGGTGGGCAACCACACTGCCGCGGCTTCAGGCGCTGCTGAATCCATTCACGTCATCTGAGCAGAAATTATAAGGAAAATCTCACAGGACTCAGGGTGAGAGCAGTCGTAAATCTTGGGTGCATCTTGACGGGGAAGGAGAAATATGAAGCGTTGGTCTGGTTGGTAAATGCTGCTGTCATGCAGCAGTGGCGCTAATTAATTTAGCACAGGGTCGTCAGGTCGGCTGTGTGCTGTGGATCCCAAACATCCACCCACGGACTGCGTTCATAGATAAGGACTCCTTGCAATTTGTCCTCTGCTCTTTCACACCTGGTGTGGGTGCAGAGCTGCGGTACCAACCCGGTGGATCCCCCGGCAGTGCCAGGCACCCAGCTCCATGGGAGGGCTCCCTGCCAGGACTGCAGCTCCTGGCCCCACGAGACCCTTGATTCAGCCAGTGTAACGCAGCCAGCTGACAAATGCAGGCAGAGGCAGATAACGAGTGTCCTGTGTGTGGCTGCAGACCCGCGTCGCCCTGTGTTTCCCGGCGAGGCTCTTTCTGTTGGCCTGGTGGTTTGTCCCTGCTGGGTCCTGGTGGGCAGGGGCCGCTGTGCTGCACCACTGATGTGTGCGTGTCCCTGCAGCTGCAGCCGGAGCAGCTGGACTGTGGAGCAGCGCACCTGCAGCACCCGCTGGCCATCGTGAACCCCATCACTGCCACCCCCGTCTTCACCTACAATGGCCTCACTGCTGTGGCGGTCGCCAGCGTCAACAACTACACCGTGGTGTTCCTGGGCACTGCCAGCGGAGGACTCCTGAAGGCAAGTGTGGGAGTGGGGATGGGCTTGGGGGTGCAGGGCGGCTGCTGTTGGCGTGGCTGGCCCAGCATGGGGAGTGTGTGTCAGTGGGTTTCTCTTAGCACCTGCTTTCGCTTGGCAGTGAGGAGGTAATTGGATGCTGCTGTGCTCTGTGCAGTGACTGCGCTGCCTGGTGACGGGTGGCTGTTAATTACTGTTCAAGGCTGCCGCTCGAGCAGGATGTACTTGATGAGACCTGTGCTGAAATGTTATTGTGCAGCATTTAATTATTAACGGCTTTTCTAATAAACTTTCCCTGTGAGCTGAGGGCCTTGGAGGGCTCCGTGTGGGCAGGGGAATGGCAGGCAGTGGAGGTGTGGATCCCTGTGCCTGGCGGAGCCAAGGGGCTGATTTTATACCACGTTCCAAAGGCAGCGCTGCACCTGGAGCCAGGAGGCAAGCTGGGGTTTCAGTAACTTCAGGGCTTGACGTTTGCCAAAAGAAGCTTTGATTCCAGCCAGACACAACAGTTTGGTGTGTTCTCAGCATCAAAAGTCCATAGAGGAGGAGGGGGAAAACCTTGGAGGAGAAGCATGCCTGACAGATAACTGCTGTGTGTCAGCCTGGAGCGAGCCGTGGTTTGTGTGGAATACAGGATCAGAATGCTTGGGGAGAAAAGCAGAGCCCGTCTGTTCCCTCGCTTCTTGGCAGAAGTGTGGAAGGGATCAGAGGGCCATGGCTGCTCTGACTCCTGCCTGAAGGGGCAGGATCCTGATGGAGCGGGCACACCTTCGGGTGGTGGGCTGGGGGAGTGTGTGCCACACGCAACACAGCGCACTCACGCAGTGCTGACAGCTCTCCTTCCAGTGCCATTGCAGAGCAAGAAGCCTTATCTACCAAGCCTCCATTAGGGAGAGGCTCCTGGCTCCCCTTTGCTAGGATAATTTGCTCAGATAGCTCTAATCTAATTCTGCAACACAGCTGCATAACCAGAAGCCCTTTTACCTTCGGGGTCCTTGTTATTTGGCACGGGATACAAGATACTTTGCGTGAGTTATCACTTAGATTTGCTGCCTGAGAAAAGACAGCAAAGGGGCAGAAATAGTGCTTGGCCAGCTCCTGCCAGCAGCAATTATGGCTGCCAGGGAATGGGGAATTAATCAGATAGTCTGCAGGCGGGCACCTCACGGGGCCATTATCTGTGCCATGGCCAGCAAAGTCATTAAAGGGGCAGCAGCTCTGTGTGGTGCACGGGAGGGTGTGGGCAGAATGAGAGTGGGATAACTGCACTCGGATGTAGGGACCTGGGGCAGCACCTGGGAGCAGCGGGCACTGAGCTTGGCAAGGAGGGAAAGGATGGCATAGAGCTGAGGTGTCACCAGAGCTTGGTTCCTGCATGCTGTGGGTCATCACAGGCAAATTGTTCTGCCAGGTTTTGTAGGAGACAATGGTAGCTCTCTTCTTTTTCCATAGCTACTCACATGGGAAGCTCTATGCATTCAGCCTGTGCTAGCTGTCTGACCAGGACATGTCAGTGCAGCTCTAGTGCAAGAATTAATTAATCCTATGTTAATTAATTAATCCAGACTTTAGAGATAACCGGCATGCTTGGTCCCTACTGTTATTGCCTCCTTAGCAAGGAGGTAGGAATTTTCCTCACTCCCTTTCAGTTTTAAGCTGAAAAGTGACTGTCATGCGAAATTGTGTAGCCCTATTGTTATTTCCTCTCAGCAATGCCACATTTAATTTGCTGAGTTCTCAAGTCAAATGCCAAGACATTCTGGGATCTGAAAGGCAGGCTGACACTGTGCAGCCTTTTCCATCACTGCTGGTGGCTCGCGGGTGGTTAGTGAGGCAAGGTGGGTTCAGCTCTGCTGCTACAGCTGCTGCAGTCCCCTGGAGTCAGCAGGGATGAAAGCTTCTGGCCATAAATGACACACTTATTTTCAGATAAGCAGGGGGCAGGGAATGCCATGTAACATGTCCACATTGCTGATTTCTGCTGTTTTTCATTAAGCCTTAGAAGTGAAGTGTTCTTTGTAACAAAAATGCACGTATGTGTGCAGTGAGGGCTGATGGCTGATACCTCTTCCATCAGGGTGCAGTGTGAGCAGCACTCGTTGTGGTGCTGACATGGGAAAGGCCTCGTGGCCATGTAGCCAGGCAGTGCTGCGGGCCCTGGGGCTCCAAGTATTGCAGGTGGTCATTGCTTCAGAGGGGTGGGAGGTGTGTAAAGCACGAGGCATTTCTCCTGGTGGAGTAGCTTCCCTGTGCCACAGAGCTGGCTTTGCCATAAAGCTCTATGTCTGCAAGCTGTAAAGGGTTTAAAGCTCGGCAGCACTTGGAGATACCAAATGAATGCCTTTAGATACCCTCTTGATTCTTGTTTATTACTGAGGAAAAATAATCTTCTCTCCATAGCATTTGAGAAATGTTCTCAGTGAGTGGCTTATTCTCACTACAGATTAACCTGGACAGTGCCATGAGGGTTGTCAGCAGGAGATCCATCTCAGTGGCTTATGGGGAACCTGTCCACCCCATCATGCAGTTCGACCCCTCTGATTCCACCTACCTCTATCTGATGACATCCTATCAGGTGAGCTCTGCATTCACTGCTCATTGAGCAGTCTGACCTTGCCTTGAGCACTGAGCTGAGAGCAGGAAGGAGCATTACGATGTGCTGCAACGCCAGTGGGCAGAGCAGAAGAAGCTGGGTGCTTCAGCTGCTTACCTAGCACCCCTCTGCCCTTCCTACTGCTGTGCCCATGCCTGCCATGCTGCTTGCAGCAGTCCTCGTTTCCTCCACGCCTCCACCCTGAGCAGAGCGGTGATGCTGGGACCAGCTCACTGGGATGTGGGTGGTGGGCAATGGGCTGTGGCACTTTCCCAGCATCTGTGTCCAGATGCGGTGGTGAGGTGTGGGCTCGGTCTGTGTGCCTTCCAGCTGGGCAGCAAGGCGTGCGTTGTGGTTTGCTGGCCATATTTCTGCAGCAGTGTGAGTTCGAGCACACACAAGCCTTTTCCCTGCCTTGTGATGATTCGCTGCTGTCTGGGGCAGGGAATATTCCTGTTATTCACATTGGCTTTCCTGTCTTTGTAGTGGTGAGATGAAAGGAAGAGTGAAAGATATCTAAACTGATCCCACTTGTGGGAGTGTGGAGATAAGCCGAGGCTGCTGCTTTATAGAACACTGCGAATTATGGCATGCAGTCTGTGAGGAGGCTTTGGGGAGCCCCAGCAGAAAGGCTGCCTGCCAGGAGGGCTCTGCAGGGGCAGCTCCTGCACAGCTGCGGGCAGAGCGGGGACGGGGCTCTGTGGGCTGCAGCAGGTAGGAACAGACGGGCTTGTCTCCCTCAAGTGAGCAGGGGAGGAAGATGAGAGCTGAGCACTCCGGGCTCTGGTGGTTTGTCCTGAATTACATTTTAATCTGTCGAAACAGATGCGCAACCACAAACGTTATATGTTGCATTTGTATTTCTAAGCCCTAATTCCCTGCAGATTGGTCATTATCATTTCACAGAACACTCCCAGGATGCCTCTCCAGCTGATATTTCTGACTTTCTTCTCTCAGATCTCGGGTTGTGCTGAGGACCTTATTCCTGGCCAGATAAAGCTCTGAGAGCAGCACCTGCGCTGCTCTTGTTTGCTCATTCCTTTCCCAACAAACCAGACATGTTCCTGTGCCACTGGTACCTGGGAGGCTCTCGGGGAGCAGAGCACAGCCAGGGCACTCCTGTTGTTGGCCTCTGAGTTACAAAACAAGGTTTTTTCTCCCAAATGTTCAGAAATAGGAGGAGGAAAAAGCATAAACTGGTGCACACATTCCCTTCAGGTATGCCTGTAAAGCAAGCCTGCAGCAGTACTTTAGAAACTAATGTTTTCAAAATGGTGTTGCTTTCTGGTCAGTTTGTAAATAATCAAGTAACATTTGGCCGTGTAAAGAAAGAAGCTCTCTGCAAGCCTGAGAAGCTTTTTAAAGCCAAGAAGCTGTGAAACCCGTCCCAGCCATCTACTGTGAGGCAGTGGAGAGGTGTCATGTCACTGCCAGTCACTTTCCCATCGCACATTGATGCTGAAGATGCTGGCTGGGGAGGAGCAGCCCAGCTCCACATAGCCATGGCTCCAGGCTGATCCAGTCATGCTGTCTCTGGTGGGTGCAGCAGTGCTGGGCTCTGTACCTTGCTACAGGCCACACCACAGCCAGGTGCAGCCTTTCTGTGGCATGAAACAATTAGGTGCAACCGTGCTGTTGTTGTGCAGATGACACGAGTGAAGGTGGCTGCCTGCGAGCAGTACTCGACGTGTGCGGAGTGCCTGGCTGCAGCTGACGCGTACTGCGGGTGGTGCACAATGGAGACCAGGTAGGACCTGTTGCGTCCTGACATGGGATGGCAACAGCTTTGGCCTTTGAGGCCACATACGGGCATCGTTGGTGGCTTTGTATTTCCACCAGTCTTTGTTCTGTTCTCCCAAAATTAATATTTTTAAAAAACATCACATGCCCTCCTATGAGATGTAACAGCAGTGGCATTGCTGTGCTGCAGGTAGCTGCCGGCGCAAGGAACATCTTGGAGGCATGCAGCAGTGGGACTGCCCACCCCAGTGTGCTGTTAGAGCATGTCTGTAAGCCTTGGAATTGTTAGTTATGGGTAGGAGACAATGCTCAAATGGAAGTTCACAAATGTAGGCAGAATATTTACAGACAGAAGTCAGACAAAATTTCACCTTTCCTTCCCTGTTCTTAACCGAGCATGGCCTGCCCTCGCTTTCCCTGAAACCCAGCAGTGCTGGTGTGGCTCTTATCATGGCACCAGGTGCTCAAATGTGGCAGCAGAGCTTTCTCCTTAAGTGCATGGTGCAGACATGAGGTTTTCTCAAGCTCTTTGATCGCAGGGTGTCAGTGTGGTTATGGACTGTTTGGAAAATAATCGAGCTCCAATTGTTCCCCTGTCCTGCAGGTGTTCCCTGCAGCATGAGTGCATGAACTTCACAGAAGCCAATTTCTGGGCAAGTGCAAGTGAAGGAGTGCAGCAGTGCCCTTCCATGACCATTTTGGAACCTGAGATTAATATCGACAAAGAGAACCCGGTAGGTTTGCTGTTAAAGCAGCATCCCACGGGGTGGTGTGCAGGGGATGAGCGTGTTTAGAGTTCACAATGCACAAAATGAGGGCACACAGCTCTTCTGCGCTTGTGGAGTTCTAGTGTATGAAAGCCTTGTGAAGCACTGACAAACACTAAATATGATTTTCTAAAGCGAATAACTGATATTTTTTTCCCCCCAATGGCAGGTCCTGATAATACAAATAAATGGGACTATCCCAAACCTAAATGGAACAAACATCTCATGCGATTATGGAAATAATATCCACACAGTAGCCAGAGTTGCCGGAGATTATGCGAACCAATTTATTTACTGCAGTTTACTTCCACGCCAGAAGTACCCTGCATTTCCAGAAGACCAAGGTATGAGAAGGGAAATAAGCTCAGCCCATTCCTGCCACTGCTATGGAAATAGTTCTTCATAGGCCTTTTCCCCCTGGTTCTATGCACAGATAATGCGTATGGAGAAAAAAGACCCAAGCTGTTTCTGTTTCGTAGGGCATATGACTTTAAAGCATGGATGTTCCACCATCTTAGTAAGAATTGACAGCCCTTCAAATCTGCCAATTTTTATTCTAAACAGTGAGATTTAAAAGTTCATTCCCATGCTTATTGCATTGAGGTTTATCTGGTTAAAATTTCTGCTTGAGGGTCAAGAATTACTCAAACAAAAAAGGTTTAGCCTTATGGAAGAGGTATTGCTACCAACGTTGATGCTTTTAATAGCTTTTGCCTAAGCTCAGTTTGAAACGTACTGTGCCCTTCAGGGATTCCCCAAGAGCAAACATGTACCTAAAGGTAGTTTAAAAAAATTCTAATCATGTTCTGCAACATCTCTTCAGATGTGGCCAAAATCCAACACCCACCCTGTGGCAGCCGGCAGCGCGGTGGGCACTGTGGCCGAGCTCCCCAGAGCCGAGAGCTCCGGGCACAGCCCCACGGGGAAGTTTGGTACTTCCCTCCAGACTTGAGTGTTAAACTTCTATCGTTCCAGCTTAGAGTGAATGCCCTATTGAGGATGACTGATTTCAGTAGGAGAAGAAATAGCAAGTCCTTTTGAAAATCCTACTTTCATAAGCAAGTTGATAAAGCTGCGTTGTTTTTCTCCCTAGCTATCCAAAGAATGGGAGATTATTAACTGTTTTGTATTGTTAGTTATGGCAATGTCCAGATGAATTTCTGGAATCCAGTGCACTGATTTATTGTACATATTCTGAAAGAGGCATTGTTGCTTGTCCCTCTGCTTATATGGCAAAACTGTGGGGGGGAAAAAAAAAAAGCAAAAGCGATTTTTGTGTGGGGGGGAATGTAGCATAGCAGCCTAAAAAGGGATCTCCACTTTTTCTCTAGGTTTGTTGTCATGGGGAAAGTGAATGGGGGCTTAAAACGTGTTAACTGACGTGTTTTAATTACCACTTTTTTTTTTTTTACGATATCATTTAGCACCTACTGTAAGCAAGGACAGCGATTAACTCCCTCCTTAACACTCGCACAGTGCACTGGAATTTTCCGCTGAAATTTGCAATGTTCTTTTGGCAAGGGTGCTGCAAAGTGTTGATTTAAGAGGGACGGGTTTGAAGTCAGAGGGCACAAGATGAATGCAGCTCTAAAATGCAGCTTAGAGGAAGCCCCAGAGAAAACAAATCAGATTTAGCTGTTGTTTTCCCAAGGGCCTGTCTTGTCTTCTGAGAGTGAGCTCAAAGGAGCGAGGCTCTTGCAACCCAGTGTTCTTTGGCTTGATTCTCTCAGACCACGTGACTGTCGAAACGGCTCTTCGGGTCAACAGCAAAAATATTATCCGGGCCAATTTCACCATCTATGATTGCAAAAGAACTGGAAACATTTACCCAAAGAGAGCGTGAGTGGTCCATGTTTGCATGCAGCACTGCTGCCCGGGGCGCGAGTGGTGTCTGGCAGGGCAGGATGCTGGCAGCTCTGGTGCCTGCGTCTCCTGCTGCCGTGCACTGGGGAAACGGGGACAAATCTGGCAATTTGAGGGCAGAAGCGCATAGCTGGCTGGTGAGGGCCTCCAGCCCAAGGTTAATTGGGCGAGTGCAGCCCCTGCCAGCCTGACGCTGGGGGCCTGGGCAGGATTTGGCAGGAAGGTGGCTGCTGTGCTGCCAGGGACTTACAAAGGAGGGTCCTAGCGGCATCTTGAGCCGTCTGGATGCGCTGGCTTTTTTAAACAAGAATAATATTTCTTTTTGAGACGTTCTGTTAACCCTCGGGCAGCCAAGCCAGCCTCCCTGACAGCACGATGGGGCAGGTGGCTCCATGTGTGTCCCCAGCCTGCTCAGGTGGAAGGAGAGAAAATGCCATTGCATGTGGTGGGAGGCTTTTTCCTCGGCACATTAAAGATTGAACACAATCTGTGAAGATTTACTGTGTGACTCAGGCTCAGCTCTGCTGAGCATCTCCAGATCTGCTTTTCACCCCTTCCCTTTGGCACTGCAGGTGCACCAGCTGCCTCTCAACCAAGTGGAAGTGCTACTGGTGCCCCTCCAGGTACATGTGTGTCTCCAACCGCTCGTGGTGTGAGGATGCACTGCAGATGAGGGTAAGTCCCAGCAGATGTTGCTGCTCTATGAGATCTTCCTACACTGCCCCACTGTTGCTGTCATCTTCCTTCTCCCCCTGGATCTGAGTACTGAAATGGATGTAGCAGTTTGGTTAGCTTTGACTTGGCTGTTGTGGTATGTCAGTAATTTGATAGAGCACCACTGGCGGTACTCATCTGAAGGAGAAGATCACCCCTTCCAAATTAAAGCTTTTGCTAACCCACAGCCTCAATGTGTTGCCGCTTCTGAAATTTAAATTGAAGTTAATTTAAGTAAAATTGGCTTTTTAGTGATCAATCTGCTGTAGACACAAGCCAAGCTTTCACACTGTAAATCAGATCTTTTGGCAGTGGTGTGCTGAGCCCCATCTCAGCTCCTCTGGAGCTCCCTGTGCTCTCTGCACTGGGTGTTCAGCCCCACCAGACTCAGTGGGGTGCTCCGTGAGCCCGAGCAGGACGGGTGGACGTGTACAGCACACAGCAGCCCCGTGCAGTCCTGTCTGATAGCAGAACAATACGGAATGTTTCCTGCCACTGCTGGGTCGCAGCTGGTGGATTGTTCCTGGGAATGCAGGACATACTTCTTCTGCTTTGTGAATTGTTCCTGAATGGATTGTGCTTTCTTGTGAATGCCTTGGCTGTTTATAATGAGCGGTTTAGAAAAGCACACTTCGCTTAGCGAATGTTCTGTTCCATGACATACCTGGTGTTCTGTCTTGCTGTCTGGATGGGTGCTGAGCAGCAAGCTGCAGTCTGGCCAGTGACTGCTCTGATTTGAGCATGGTCCCATTCTGTCTGTGGCCTTCCTGAGCGCTCTCCCGGGGAACAGCCTGCAGGGAAAGGTGCTCTGTAGCCCTGGAAACGTGGCTCCTCGTGCTGCAGTCTGAGCTGTCGGTAAATAAACCATTGCTGGCGTGGTTGCACCTGCAAACAGGTCTGCTGGGAAGCCAGCATCACGCTGGCTTCATCCACAGCATCTTAAACACTCAGACCCTTCACCCTGCTCCAGACATGAACAATATCCTCAGCTGGAAGGCTCTGTTTCTACCTTCTGATGAACAGCGGGAGAAAGGACTGCAAGGCAATGAGTTAATCAGCCCTATGAAGTGTATTTATCTAGCAAGCCATGCCAGCTGCTGTGACATGCAAAGACGCACCAGGCAATAGACACGTTAGCATGAATTTCCAGTGGCAGCCCCGCTGCTTTTATTTTAACTCTTTTGGTTCAGCTCAAAGAAACTTGGGACTGAAATCTCTTTCCACTGCCTTGCTCTGTTGTTTTACTTCTCCTAGCACGTGCATCTCTGTCATTTAGTCTCCTTGTGAGCCTGATGAAGACGAGTGCCCTGCTAAGAGGCGAGGCGTGCTCCCCGCAGCACGCGGTGCTTGCACAGCTCCCTGCTCTCTCCCACCCGATGTGTGGAGGGTGGGCAGCCCTGCTCCGTGTGTGCCCCTTGGCACAGAGCAGGAGAAGCAGCAGCGCGGTCAGCAGCAGGCTCAGTGCAGGCAAGCAGGAAATCTTGCCTGCTGAAAATTATTCTGCATAATGGCCCAAATATTTTGTTGTCTTTTACCCCAATGGCTCCACTGTCAAAGACATTAATCTGGATGTACCCTGGGGCAGTGAAGAAGCTAGCTTCATTTTTGCTGTAGTTTTGCAATGTGATTTACATCTTGTGAGAGAACAGGATGGGCTTGTCATACAGATTTTAATTCTGAGTCAGCTTCAATATCTGAGCCATCAATTTAAAGTGAGAACAAAAGTGAGGGACAGATGACCTTTTAAAATCAGTTTTCAGCTTCATTTAGGCCTTTCATTGCTGTCCTCCTGCTGCAGTCCCCTTCCCGAAGCCCCCTGCAGCCCATTATACCCGTTCCTCTGCATGTGCATGATGCTCACAAGCCACCACACTTTTGAAATAACAGCATGCAGGAGGGAGAGTGCAGAAAGGGAAATCCCTGCAGGGGTTGCAGAAATGTGTGGCAGCAGATGAAACATCAGCTCCCGTCCTACAGGAGGGTCGTGCCCACAGAGCTGCCCTCATGGGCTGCACTGCAGTGTCACTCCAGCACCAGCTCCTGCCACTGGGTGTGTGCAGTGAGTGAGCTGCCTGGACTGGCAGCAGTGAAGTGTGACACAGAGTTGTGCTCCTTTTTATAATCCCCTTTTAAATATGGAAGGCTGCAGTGAGGTCTCCTCCCAGCCTTCTTTTCTCCAGGCCAAACAAGCCCAGCTCCCTCAGCCTGTCTTCGTATGAGAGGTGCTCCAGCCCTCTGATCATCTCTGTGGTCCTCCTCTGGACCCTCTCACATCCTTCCTGTACCGGGGGCCCCAGACCTGGATGCAATACTCCAGATGAAGCCTCATGAGGGCAGAGTAGAGAGGGACAATCCCCTCTTCTGATGGAGAGCAGTATCATCTGACTTTAAAGGTTTAGTGGAACTAATTGTAGGTGCTTTGACATTTCCTCCTGACTTGTCCCTGCAGATGCTCAGAACGCACCCTCTAACCTTTCTTTTTTTCTTCCTTTGTCTGTGACAGAAGCAAAGTGATTGCCCACAGATTGTGCCAGCCCCGGTGGACCCGATGCCCACGGGAGTGTCACGAGACATCACGATCACGCTGGCCAATGCAATGTTCTCCGAGGTAGATAAGATTCTAGAGGGAATGGGAAGGCTGAGATCAGCCAGCTGGGTGATTGAGCTGGGGTGGGATCGACTGCAGGGCGTCTGAGTGCAGGCTGGGTGCTGCCTCAGGGTGTGCGAGCACGTTATCTTCTGGTGGTCACTGCAGAGACATTTTTTTTGTATGAAGAAGTCCTTTCTGTAAAGTTTTCTGGCATGTAAATTGTAGTAGGGCAAAAAGTGGGAGTGGACATCCAGTGCTGGTTTCTGAGATGTTCGTACCACGAGGATTCAGAGGAATTTGGGCTAGGAAAGCTGGGCACTGGGAAAACATGTGACTGCGCTCTGGTATTTGTAGAAGAGTGCTCTGTCATTTCGGGTCAAGTCTTCAATAGAGCCCCTGGGGCTGATTTGCAGCACGCAAATGGATGGTGCCACATGCCAGGCAGCCTGGGGACTCATCCTCCTCGAGAAGAAACCCTTTGAGAAAGGGCTTGGAGGGATGGGAGGAGCTCCCTGACCCAATGAGCTCCCCTGTCCCAGCCCTCACTGCCGCTTCCTGCGTGAGGTCCGGCTTTTGTGAGCACGGATGTGCTCCTCTGCAATCAGCAAAAGAGGGCAAGAAATCCTTCTTCCTCTGTGGATGCTGGAGGTGGCCAGAGAGGAAGCCATACCACATGTAACCTGAGAGGAAATGAAGTCAGCAGGAAAGGAGCTGACTCCTCCATCCCCAGGGGCAGCTGCTGGGGCTCCGCTTCCTCTCGCCACCATCTGCAGGGCCGTGCTGGGGCACCATCGAGATCCCTTCCTGCCGGGAGTGGGCCGGGTTTGCTGCACAGAGGTTTCCCTTCCTCTCCCTGCCAGGAGGCTGCTGATTTCTTTCATCTCTGTTATCAGATCCATCCATTTTTAAGAGCAGTTAGACCTCTGTAGCAGCAGAGCAACAGCCTGCTTGGAGATAGGAGTTTGACCTGGCGAATGGGACACAACAGTAACTCGAGGATATCATCCTTCATGTTATCAGTAAAGCAGCACTGAAAATCTGTCTTTGAATATTCCCCCAGCTAGATCCTCATTTGAATTAGAGATCTACTCGGTGCAGCTGCTGGGAGCAGAAGAAAGGTGGCTTTGAGCCCAGGTCCTTGTCAGTGTCCAGGCTGGTGCAGGGGCAGCTGCAGGGGACGCATCGACCCTCAGTGTGCGACAGCTCTGAGCGATGGTCCAGGGCTTTGGCAGTGCAGGGGCCGTGGCTCTGGGCTGCAACAGGGCTGCCCCATGCCAGCGTGCTCACAGCAGCATACAGGGCACGCAGGAGCCCGGCAGCTCTGCCACCACACTAACAGAGCGGGATTAGCAAGGAGCAGAGCACATCCCTGCTGGTAGTGTTGGACTATAATTTCTCTGATCCTTGTGCCACCCAGGCACTTGTGGCAGAAGCTAAGAAAGTCACAACACGTGTTGCATCCATCGATGGTGGCAGAACACGATTGTTGTGATCCTTCAGCCCTTGTCTTCCCTTCCCCAGGAGACAGCCCTGGAGTGCCACTTTGGGACGGAGAGGACATTTGAAGCCCGCTGGGTGAACTCCTCTGCCGTGGAATGTGCCCACGTGCTGGTGAGTCCGGGAGCGGCCGCGAGCCCCCAGTGCTGCAGGGCAGGGCCAGAGCTGGGAGATCTCCCCTGGACCCCCCATAGGGCTATCGAGACCTTCTTGCCTCCTCCTGCCCTCCACTGCCAGCTGAAGAAGCACGAAGCAGGTTAGTGCCCCAAGCAGGGGCTCACTGCGTGCTGCTGGCTCAGCCCTGCGCTGCTGGGACTTTGGGAAAGAGCTGCCTGGTTCATCTTGTTAAATGGAAAAGTTCAGTAACAGAGACAAAATTCTGGCCACCTTCCAGTGTTACTAATTCTGGTGCTTTACTTCTGAAATAGGATTTGTTCTGAGAAAATGCTCAGGCGCTCACCAAAGAGTGGTGTGCAGTTTCTGCAGGACAGAATGCTTTTCTGAAATGCAGCAAATGTTTGAGCTCCTGCCAGTGGGAATACTCAGAGGCTGGAGAGGAACACTTCCCCTTCATCACCTGCATACCCTGTGTCGTGGCCCAGCACTGAACACAAGCAGTCTGTTCAGGCCTTTAATTGTCCTGTCTGCTTCTACTAAAAATGTCATCAAAGCAGAGCTCAGCTCTCACCACTGTGTGTACTGTGCTGGTTTGCCTTATGTTGAGACCTCAGCAAAACACTGAAAGAGAAAATACCCTTCCCCTTCTTTCCTTCTGCTGCCAGTGAGACCATCGTGTACTGAGAAGCAGTGCTCAGAGGAGCACCAGGCAGTGTTAGTCAGTGTAATGTGCACATGTAACCTTGTGTTTTACTGAATGTCCTTAGCTTTTGTTCATTTGTGTTTTCCTGCAGCTCCACACAGCAGAAAAAAGCCATCTCTTCCCAATAAACCTTCAGCTGAAGGACAGACCAGACAGATTTATCGACAGTCCGGAGATGATGACAGGTTTGAGTTGGAAATATTTTTGTTCTGCTCCCATCTGGTCAGTGTGAACGATCCTAAAATCCTAGCAAAGTTTCTGGGTTCAGGAGAAATATCATGGCTCAGGTGGGCATAGCCCTTCTCTTTCTCTCCAGCACATGCAGAAAGCACAGTTACCCAGGCTTGTGTGCACAGATGCACACTCACTTTTACACCCAGGCAAACTCAAGCCCTGTCCTTGAGTGCGTTGCTGGCCTCCCACAGTGCCTGGGATGGAGTGCGTGGGGGCTCAGCTGCAGGAGGAGCGGGGGGGAGTCCCAGGTCAGCAGAGGAATGTGTCCTGAGCAGATAAGGGATGGGGAAGTGCCCTGTCATGTGCTTGCCCAGGGCTGTGGCATCAAAGCTCAGCATGCTGTAAAAATGGAGCCTTTTTTCTTCTGTGCTGAGAAAGAATAAAATGCATCTCACCCGTTCCGTGCTCTGTCTCTGGGAAGAATGCTTGGGTTCCCAAAAAAGCCCTTGCTACATCAGCAAACTGGAAGGCAAAAAGTCAGATGAGAAATCCACCCAAAGCAAGGCATTCAGATAGAATGAACCCAGCCCAGCTGGCAGCACCAGAGCTGGCACAGCAGCCTGCACTCCCTGCCTGGGCAGAGAGCTGCTATGCCCACCTGTGTGCTATTGCTGCACACAGCATCTCTGGGACCCTTCCCCTCCTGCTGTTAGCAGTACAAGGGACTGATCTGTACTAGATGCAAAGGTAAACTAGGTCCTCAAATCTGAGGTTATCTTTTGAGGGTGGCTATAGTGTGTCCAGAGACGTTAATTAGCACCATCAGTCAGTGACCCTGGATAGAATAGTTTCTTAGCAAATCCCAGTGTATAAAGGAGTTGTTCTTGCAAAACTTTTGAAATGTCCACATAAGCATGAACCATGGTCTCCTTGCAGGAAAAAAAAAGTTTGGTTTTTTTTTCTTTTTTGTTTGTTTGTTTTTGAAATATAGATGGGTAAGAGATTTGATACGGAGAAGGAGATTTGAGCTAAGATCATTTTGATTTGCAACAGAGGATTATTAATTCCAGGCATGTTGCTGGGAGCAGGAAGGCAGCACAGAGAGTGGAATCCACATCTCCTCCTGCAGGAGAAGGGTTCGGTTTCTGTGGCCTATGCTGACATCAGTTTGAATTTGCCAGGCTATTCTTAGTCCTGTGGGACTGCTGTAGTTCCCTGGCTGCTTCTCACCTTGGGCAGATTGATGCGGCTGAACGCTTGCAAGCAGAGATGAAGACCTGCTTGGCCAATAGAAGTGTTTCTTGTATAGTGAATTTAATGGAGTCACTGTTGTTTTCTGGTGCTTCCTAATATTTATTAGCCTTTGTTGTAAGCCGTGCTTTGGCGGCTCACTGAAGGAATGCCAGCTGGCTGCTGCTGGGTGGAAGGCCAACCAGTGTAACTCGCACAAAGCAAGGTGAGTTAAGCTCAGTGTTTTGTGGAGAATGGCAGTTCCTTGTGGTGTTTCACTGGGATAAGCAGACAAACCAGTGAGGGCTGAGACTCGTTAGCTGTTTTTGAAGCACTTTGAGATCCTCCTGTGAGCCTAAGTGTCACATGTGAGTGCTGCTTTATTTCATACTCTTCTGCAAACTCTCCTCTGGGGAGAAGGGTGTGAAAGCAATGTTTCCTGAATGTCTCTGACTGTTTATCTCAGCGGATACCCACACTCCAGTGGCAGAAGGGTTTGGGCTGGAAAGGAAACATAACCTATGGCACTGGCTAATGAAGAGGTGAAAGTCTTGTAGGAAAACAATTTGGAAGCTGAGCTGAGCAGATCTGAAGGGAGAAGTTGATAAAGAGAGTCCGTGATCACCGGGTGGAAAGGAAAGGGAATGTAAACATTGTACAAAGCATTGTAACAATGTCCCTGAGTGTGGAAGCGACATGATTGCTGTGCTAACGGGATGGAGCCAGCCTTGCCAAGCAGCTTCCCGTGTGGATGTAGAGAATTGGATCTTGTAGTGCAAATTGACAAAAGGTTCCGAGTTAAGAGTGTTGTTTGTTTTTCAAAGGGAGGAGGAAAGGAAAAGAAAGTGCTAAATTATATTGCAGTGATAACAAGCACCCGGTCCTTCTGGGAAATCTTCAGGATTGCAGCCAAACTCCACCTCGTCCTTACTGTGTATGCAGGCACTTCTGCTGTTGTGCTGGATTTCAGCTGTTAGTTGGGTTCATATAGCCATGGGGGCTTTTGTTACTGCCTAAAGCTAAGCAAAGCTATGAAATCCTTGGGCCCAGAAGCTCACATTTCCCATTGTCTCTTGTGGTCTAGTGGAGGTGTACAACTGCGCAACAGGAAGCGCTGACTGCTCCCAGTGCCTGGGCAGGGAGGACCTGGGACACCGATGCGTCTGGAGCGAGGGCAGCTCCAGCTGCAGGCTGAGCACCGAGTCCCCCCCAGCCTCAGATGTGTGCCCAGCTCCAGAGATTAAGAAGGTGAGACTCAAAGGCAGCGTGGAGGGTGTGCGTGGCAGGGCAGGTGCTGGCTGCGCTGCCCCTGGATGGGGACTGTGCTTGTAGCCCTGACACAAGGCAGGGTCGAGACCAGTGCTGCATTACTCACTGAGCTTTTATGCTATTGAGTCACCTGAAAGTAGAAAACTCCATTCCAAAAGCATCTTGATAGTTACAAGGTTTGATCTTCTTCACAATGGGAAAAACAGCAGCAGCACAGTCAAAATGTACTGGGGGTCCTGAGGTGGGCAAAGCAAGAAGGATTTGTAGGACCAGCTGAAGGATTCTTATCAGAAATAGCAGTTGATGGAGCACAGCTGAAAGATGTACGTGAGCCCTATCTCCAGACACATGTGCTCTGCAGTTCTGCTGAGATTAACAGTGATGGAGAGGCCTTTGGCATTATGCATTTTGAAAGAAGTTTTATTTAAATTGCAGTTGAATTAATGTTTGGGGAGGTATTTGGATCAGGGGTCCTGCTTAAAGAGATGGTATGAGTCAAAAACATTTGTTCCTGATGAGTAGAAAAGAAACTAAATGGAGCAAATCTTAAAACAAGCTCGCTAGAAAGGGAGAGAGGCTCGAGAGGAAAAACAGCTAATGTGGCTATCGCAGTAATGTTTCTGTTCTTGGGAGGCATTGTGATACCTGCTCAACACCCACGCTGCATGGAGGGACTGCAGGGACCCACCCTGCCTAGCTCTTCCTTCTGGTCATCGCGGGAGAGGGCTGCTCTCTGTGAGCCACTCCTTCCTTAGAGCACATCAAGCATTATCAGCACCGTGCTTGAAAATAATGGAATGAAACCATAGTTGAGGTTGCAAAGTTGAGGTTGCAAAGCGTCCTGGGACTGTTACTATTTCCTTAGTAGATGGTAAATCCAAATACTCTGGAGTCACACAAGTGAACAAACAAGTCCTGGCAGAGCCCTCCTGCAGGCATGGAGCATTGAGACGGGCGAGGGAGGGCACCAGGCCCACTGGTGGGTGATGGTGGGCCCTGGGTGGGGAGGGAGCTGCCACGTGTGGCTGTCGCTGGGGTGTGCTGGCGGAGCCTAGGGACGTGGCCTCACCAAATGCCCTCCGGTTCTGGTTGGTGTTACCAGGCAGTTTACAATTGCACTGCTGCCATTTGCCATTGCATTTGCAAAGGGAAAAGAGACCTTTCAGAACTGGAGGGATTTATCTAACCCATCTGATGATGAGATCATACTGGCTGTTTCCTCTTCATCGCAGCATGAGGTCAGCAGGTGCCAGGTAAAAGCCAGTGGTGACAGGAGATGGATGGGGAGCAGCTTTCTTGAGTCATTGCACATGCCCTGTGTCACTAGCTGTGGGGATGCTGGCCACGTGTCCTTTTTTTTCTCCTTTTTGTTGTGAAAGACCCAGCTGCACATAAAAACACACTGGCAGCACTCTCTCTTCCCAGCACACTTGCACCCCTCCCCTCGGTTTCCATGTCTCTGGGTTTATCTCTGTCCCACCTCCACTTGGAGAGGAGGGACGGTCTTTCATCCTAGATGCATTTGCAGCTGCATTAACCCGTGGCCAAGCCCCGATACCAAAGCTGCCCAGAAGCGTGACACTCGTTTGCAAAGCTGCAGCATGGGCAGTGTGAGCGGTGGGTTGGCCCTCTTCACCAAGAGCATGGGAACGTGGGTGCAGACATGGGACAGCTCAGGGACTGAAGCAAGGAGCTGTGGGGGGTTGTCCTCCAACCTCTCCCTTGGTGCTGCAGATCGAGCCACTGTGTGGGCCGCTGGAGGGGGGCACTCTGCTGACCATCCGAGGGAGGAACCTGGGCCGCCGCTTCAGTGACATCCGCGGGGCCGTCAGGATAGGGAGCGTGCCCTGTGTGCCGCTGCCCGACAGATATGTCGTCTCTGAGACGTGAGTGCTGGGGAGGGGGGCAGGCGGGATGGGTGCGATGGGCGGTTTGGCCTCAGGATGGCCGGGCTGGGAGCAGTGTCCAGCGCTGCAGGAGGAGCCGCGGCTCTGCCCAGTGCTGCACAAACCTTCTGCCTGCAGGATCGTGTGCCAGAGCGGGGCGGCTCAGGAGGTGTTTGCTGATGTGGTAACAGTTAACATCAGCCGGGAAGGGAAGTCTCGCGAGCGGTACTCCTATGTGGTGAGTAACTGCCTCCTGGAGGCTCTTTGACAACTCTCATGTTCCTTGTACCCTTTAAGACAAGCCTTGATCCTCCAAGCCCCCAGCTGCCTTAAGGAAGAGGTTCTGTGGCAAAACTCGTCAGAGACCGCGAAGAACAGACCAAGTGTTTTCTTACCTATAGTTACCTGAACTACATCAGCACACCCAGACTTGAGAGCGATAAGCAGGGCTGCAGTCAAGGTGTCAATGCACAATGCGCATCAAGAGATCTGGTTTCCGTTCTCAGCTCTTGAGATGGTTCCTCACTTGCCCTACTTGTATCTCTGTTTCTCCTGCTATGTAAAAGGAGTTCATTTTTCTTCCTCTTCTTTTGCAAAAGGGCTGTTGTGACCTGTGAGATTTTATACGAATTGCAAAGTCTCTTGCTATGTAAGCTAGGTACCGTGAATTCACACTGCTTAGAACTGATGTTTTTTGCTCCAGAGATTGTCTTAGTTTTCACATGAGAATCCTGTGTAGGGATTAGACTGGAGCTAACCCCGTGTCATTATGAAAAGAAAAGCCCTTTATAGATTTGTACTGTGCCATTGCACAGAGATGACTTTCATCTCTATAAACCTAAAATAAATCCATGCAGCTCTTCTCTTTCTAACAGGCACCCTCATTTCTGGCTAGACGCTATTCATGAGTAGCCCCATGCATCCAGGGCAAACACAACGGGATGGGTGCCAAGGGCATGCTACTTACTTGGAGTCTGTGCTTATGCTGTTGTTTGTGCTGGAGAAGTGCAGACTATACTGCAGTCTAGTGGCTCGAGGGAAGACCAGAACCCCAGGAAATGGCGTTTGATTCCTGATAGCTCTTGCAAGGAATTACAGTGCAGGATCGTGGAACACCATCCCTCGTGTTTGTAACTGGTGGTGTGTTTGGTGTTCTGGTGGCACAGAGAGCCGTGGCTGGCAGCAGCCATCAGGGAGGACACTGGGGACGGGAAGGCAAGGCCAGAGCTGGCTCGGTGCTGGTTCCTGGAGGGTGAGTGCTGTGGGACCCTTTCCCATAGTTTCCAGAAATTCCTGTTCATATCCAAAACATCTAGGAGATTGTGCAGTGTGGTGCAAATGGGGTACTCCCATTAGTGACCCGGGGTTTGGGATTTCTGGGGCCTGAGTCATCAGGATGTGTGTGCTGCCTCTAGCAAAGGCCTCCCATCACCTGCTGCTGCACCAATTGTTTCATTGACAAAGAGAAAAGGGCCTGAAGGGCTTCTTAGTGTGCAAGAAAAAACTCTCAGGAAACACCTGTAAAAGCACCAAATAAAGCAAGAAAAGCAACAGGCAGTCTGTGAACTCGAGCCCAGTCTGTGCTGAATCCCCGCAGGCTGATGGTGAAGGCTTCTGCTCCTGGGGAGCGGGACAGGAGGTGTCCTCTGCAACGTGGTGCAGCAGGAAGCTGTCCTGTGTCTGTGTGCCTCAGCATGGTCAGCCTTTTTTTCAGCAAAGTTTGGACAACAGATGACAGAGCTTGGAGAACAGCTGACACGATGCCCTGCTCTGTGTGCATGTAGACTGTATCACACACAGCTGATGTCAGTAAGATCTGAGCATGAGCACTAATATCAGTTTACCTACAGAAGGCTGAAGGACTGCTGGAACTGCCTTTCTGAAGAAGCAGTGGTCCTTTGTAAGATGCCAGATACTCTTTGGTATTGGTATTGATGCTGTGCCCTTCAAAGTCATTGTTGGACATATCTAGGGGAGATAGAGCTTGGCTGTAACTGATGAGGAGGAGGGAGAAATGCGTTCCAGAGTTTTCCAGGGCATTCTAGTGGGCTCTGGTTAATCTGAATTTGCTCAATGAGTTGAATTTGCAAAGGTTGTGTTGGAAGCAATCAGTGTTGGCAACATACCGGGAGCAGCAGCCACTGGCTGTTGCTGAGGAAAAGAACTGGAGGGCTTTGGGGAACAGGCATAATCCTCTCTGTTTTGTAGCCACACACTCGAATGCGTAGGTTTGGGGCCAAGGGCAGGAGGCGGCTGCCTACAGACACTCAGAGAAATACAGATTAACAAAATGAATCTCATGGAAATGGGTAATGATCAGAAACAACAGAGGAAATGACTGGAGTGGGATGGAAGCAGTGTGAGTGTAGGACAAGGGCAAGGATAGCTATTAATAATCATGTTTGTGCGGCTGAGATTGACAGGGAAGGAGATCCGCGGGGCAGAGCAGCTCGCCCGCATGTGCTGCAGCCGCCCCTGGGCGAGTTGTCCCCGCAGCTGCAGTGGTGTGCAGGCTGCAGCACTCCAGCGCTGAGGTCTGCTGCCTCCGGGGGCTGGGAGCGTCTGACAGGGGATTACCAAGTCGTTTATGCAAGGCTCTTGAAGTAATTACTTGCTGTGCCCTCGGTGTCCTATCCAAGCCCCAGCAGGAAGGTTGCCCAGCTGACTCTCCTGGGGCAGTGCTGTGACGTGCAGGCTCAGCACTGCATTAGTCATCAGAGCCTCAGGCTCACGAGTCTCAGGGAGATTTCCAGGGGCTGCAAATGCAGATAACAAACATGGTAATTTCTGCTGAAAATGGCGAGAGGCAAAGTTACTTCCCTTTAGTTTCTGTAGCCTCAAGAGACTGCAATTTCAAGCTTCCTTAAGAGCAGATTTGATATTCAGTTACCTCAAATCAGGTGGCTGTTTTCACAGATCTCAAGGCCATTGTCCAACAGGGCTTTAACACTGGCTCGGCACTGGGGAGCAGATGGATCTGAAGGGCAGAAATGGTGGGAGTTGCAATTTGCAAATTTCCTTTCCTGATGGTTCATGAGTTGCCTTCCAGCTCTGGACCCTGCATTTGAATTCTCAAGAGAGTGGTGGCATCCTGGGCTCCAGCTTGGGCTCTTGTCATTTTTACTGGGAAACTTGGGACTGTTGAAACGCAGAGGTTTTGTACAGTCTCGCTCCTCCTTATGCATCTCTCCTTGTTCTGAAACCAAGCCAGCCAAAGCTTTTATTGTGTGGCTGTTCGAGAGCCTGGCAATGCCTGATGCTTAAATTTACTGCAGCAATTCCCATGTGCACTCTGGAGTGTCCAATTTACCAGGCTAGAAGACGATTGAGAAATGTCTGCTCTGTTTCTAGCTTCCCGTGGTGCGCTCCATATCTCCCCAGAACGGCCCGAAGGCTGGAGGGACCAGAGTGACCATCAGAGGCAGCTGGCTGGATGTGGGCTCCGAGCTCCGCGTCCTTGTCAACAGCTCCAAGCAGTGCACAGACCTCAGGTGGGAACGGGTCTGCCTGATGTCCAACTAGTGGCAGGAACTGAGGTGCTGGAAAGATAGTATCATCCCCAGTAGGTCAGGAAGAGATGGTTTTTGGGCAGGAGCACTGCATGCTGCTGCTAGTGTAGGATCCCTGCCCAGCCAACATCCTGTAGCTGCTGCAGCCCACTGGTTACTGTCACTGGGGAGAAGTAGGAGCCTGCCCCTTTTCAGTTGACTATATGGGAAATTAGTCTGGCAGCTGGGAGAATCGTGTATGTGGGTAATGTAGTTAATAGGCGTGTGACCTGAAACCCCTTCTTGCCTGTGTCTTCTTTGGGGAGCTCAGGCCCCTGGTGCCCGCCCCCCCCTGCTGCCCCTGGCTCTTTGCAGCTCACCCTGCCTCTCCCCGTGCAGCCGCAGTGACAGCAGCATCACTTGCATCATGCCGTCCGCGGAGCTCACCACGGCCGTGCGAGTCTGCGTCCAGTTCGAGAACAGGTCTTGTGCCAGCTACAACATCACCTTCAAGTACGAGAAGAACCCAATGATAACAGACATCAACCCGAAAAAGAGCCAAATTAGGTGAGATACAGCTGAGTCTGCCAGAATTTGTCCTTCCTTTTGTGGCTTTTGTTGAAATTTTGCAGAATGCAAATGTGAACGTTGCGCCCTCATCACAGAACTAATTGGAATATCCTGGTGTATCCCATTGCAGGCAGCATGAGCTCTCTGCTCTGAGCCATCCCAGCACAGAGCAGCTCCCAGGCACATCACACACCCAGAACCCCAGCGGTATCAAAACACAACCAGGAGGTAGCATATGTTATCTGGGCTCTGCAGTGTGCTCCTGCAGCATCGTGACTTCCATTTCAGAGCAGTCTCGTGATGTCTGCATCTGCCTGCAAAGGAGAGGGTTGGCCGCAGGCTGGGAGGAGAGGATCCAGCAGGGAAGAAGGGCTTTCTGCTGGGTCTGGCCCACTGCCTTTCAGACACGTACAGAAGAGGCATTGCAAAGCTCTGCCTGGGTGATGCAGGGCAACCCAGCTCTGCAGCAGAAGAGGTCTCACACACTAGGACTGGCTGCAGTTTATTTCAGTGCATGCTGGACATGGGAAAAGGTCAGCTGTGGTGCTTGTACTACTGTCTGCACCTCGTATGTGCGTTAGTGAGTTTCAGATGGAGAGATCTGTGAGACCCGAAGATTTTCCTTGTCAACAAAACTTCTGGAGAATAGGCTGTGATTTGTTATTTCAGTATTTGACGTTCCCCAAGGCCACTGTATTCCATTTTTAAGGCGCGTTGCTTTTAATTTCACATCTGTTCATGGGGCTCCCGGCTCCTGTTCCTCTGATGGAATCCCACCTTCCTCAGCTGCAGAGCCTGGCAAACCTGGCTGACCAAGACATCTGAGAAACCAGTGCCAGTGCCCCCAGGGCAGCAGTGACAGCAACGGGCGCTGACGCTCTGCTCCCCTTGGAGCAGAGCTGTGTCTCGGCATTCCCAAACGCTGAGCCAAAGATGCAGGCTGTGGGAAAGCTAATAACAAGGCACTGCAGTGACTCAGCCAACCTCAGCTCCCAGCCAGCTTGTGAACTATGCTGAGTGGCAAGAGCAGTATCTAAACACAGAGACAGTGAAAGAATGTCACTGCCCATAGTCACAAGGGAAAGCACCAGGGTATTTCTCCATCACCTTCGTCTGCTTTCTCAATATACACATCAGTTTCCGCATTTCAGACCACTGAGAGACAGCAGCCTCTCCTCAGACTGCTTGGTCGCTTGTGTATTCTGACTGCTCTGGGATTGGTGGGGTGTTGGCCATGAAGGGTCACTAAGCTGTGTAAAGATTCGGCTGGATCTGATTTATTTTGGAGCATTGCTGAAATGATCAGTGTAAGCAAAGTTTAAAGCAGAACAGAAGTTGTGAACTGGTTTGCAGGCGTGACAGGCACTTAGATAGAGACTTGGATTTACAGTGTTGTACCTGCAGCACTGGGGAAGATTTCTTAGGGCCTTGGACCCAAACTCACTGATCATATTGTGCTCTTGAGATAATAGGGTTTATAAATCCTGACTGTTTCCTGACAGATAGCCCAAACTTTGGGCATGGTATGGAGGAAGAAGAAAGAAAATTCAGTGTGTGTTTTCTGCTGTCCAGAGCAGAAAAGTTGTTGCACATTCTCCAGCCCCCTTTTTTTTTTTTTTTTTTTTGCTTAGCAGTCTTGTGAGCATCGGGGCCCTTTTGTTACTGTCACTAATTGGCTACACATTGAGGCACAGATTTCACATTCCACGGGAAGCAGAGCTGAAACAGAAAACAATTTTCAAGTTTTGATCTAAATCTGAAGTGATGGAGATGCAGGATCCATGTCAGCCTCACAAGGAGTCTCTTCACTCCCCAGGAGGAGTTCTCCATGGGGCAGGGAAAGGGAATATCCACTTGTCCCTGCTTTGAGTGGTCAGGTGAGCCTTTTGAGACACTGGTGGCCTGGGCAATGCACTTTGTACCCTGAGCATGCAGGGGGAGCCTGCTCCTCTGGGCACTGGGAGCAAGGAACAGTCTACTGCTGCTGGAAGAGGCTGCCCCTTTCCACTAGGGCAGCTGCTCCTCCCTTCCCCTGCTTCTCAGTAGCAGAGTGGATGCTTGTAGCAAGTAAGAGAAGGTCTTTGGCTTTTGCTCAGACAACTGGGAAAAATCCCTGGGAAAATGACAGGAGGTGAGACTCAGCCGTAGCACCTTGACACTTAATGTTGTCAAGGGCACCTCTTCTGCAATCATCCTCTCTTTCTTCCCATCTCTTCAAAGCGGGGGCAGGATCATCACCCTGGAAGGAAGAGGCTTTGAGCTGGTCCAGAATGTCTCCATGGTGGTCCGTGCCATTGGCAGAGAGCAAACGGTGGGTGCCCCCCTGGATGTCACCTGGTAATGGGCAGCAGGGATTCTGGGTGAGAGCACTCAGATGCCTTTTCTGACGCTTGTGCTCTCCTGCTTCCAGAGCTGTAAGGTTCACAGTGACACCATGATCACCTGCCCTTCTCCAGCTGCCTCCAACATCACTGCTGGGAGCAAGCCCGCTCCTGTTGATTTCTACCTCAATGGCCGCCTCTACACAGATGATCGCCCAGCTCTGGATGAGGAGATGTACCCGGAGGAGGCCCTGCACATCAGCAAGTTCAGCCTGGAGTACTATGCTGACCCCCAGTTCTTCACTGCCAAGAAGGAGAAGTGGATCAAACACCATCCTGGCGAGCCCTTGACGCTGGTTATACACGTAAGAAAGCCGAATTTACAGCCCTGCTCCATCAGGGTGCTGCCTGCTTCAGCTGGGAAGCTCCTCAGTCCTAAGGAGCAGTGAAGCATCTGTCTGCAGATGCAGTAGGGAGAAAGGGGGTGCGTGAGGATGGGAGCAGCAGAAGTCATGCTCAGGCAGCTCACATGTCCTGCTGCCTCTGCCTGCTGCTCTCCTGGAGCTGCAGCCAGTCGATCCTGGCAGTGCTCACTAAGGCATGAGCACAGAGAGCTGCATTTCTGGGATGTCATAGCAAGGAGCAAAATAAAATGCTGGATGCATGGAAAAGAACAACAGTGCACCGGCATGAAGTCAGGCCCGTACTCCAGAAGTCCCTGACAATAGAAATTAATTCCTGCAGAAACAAATCATGCATTCTTCACTTTTGGCTGCTGAGTTCAGTTCAGTTAACAAGGAAGTTGGGGTATGGCAGTTCAGAGGGGCTTAGACAATGTGCAGCACTAATTGAAAGGCCGTTGTTGGTTGCAGGATATCCTTACTGCTGTAACATGCTCCCCCCACCTCAGACCCCACAGCCGCATCCCCTCACTGTCTGCTCTGCTGTACATCCTTCCCCCTTGCAGGTGGGCGTTCAGATCTTTATCTGTGGCGCTGAGCCAGGGCAGATCAAAAGCAGAGCTTCCCAGATTCCACGAGGGGCTTGTTCATCCCCTGTCCCATGCTGAGTGAGGAATGGGAAAGAGGAAAAATGGGAATGGTCCAATTCTGGCTTTCGTGTGGAGTGCTGGAAGAATGTTCTTGGAGAGGGAGAGTGCCCTCAGGTCTGAAAAACCAGCAGGGAATAAGGAAAATAAAGCAGAAAAAGCCACTGCCACTCCAGCTGACGCTCAGGAGACCAACATCCTGGTTTTATTTTTGTCTTTAGAAAGAGCCTGACAACCTGGGCCTGGAGAGCAGCGAGTACCAGGTGAAAATTGGCCTCATCTCCTGTGAGATCCAGATTGTTTCAGACAGAGTCATTCACTGCTCCATCAATGAGTCGCTGAGCACCTCGGAAAGACAGCTGCCTGTGACGGTGAGTGCCCGGCGGTCACGTTTGCTGGGCAGCATGGCTGTGTGCTGGGAGCTGTGTGCACATGCAGGGCTGTGCCAGCGTGGCTGCCCAGTCCTGCTGTCAGCAGCCTGCAGGAAAGCCGTGTGGGCAGAGGGATGGGCAGCAGGCGATGCCTGCAGTGTCCCAGGGCTTCCTGTGGCAGGGGCAGAGTGCTGAGGCTGCCCAGCACCGCGGGTGCTGGGGCTCTGCCGCATCCGGGCTGAGCTGCGATTTGTGAGAGGGGGTTTTGTCAGTTCTTGTGAGGTGCTGTGAAGTCCCAGGCAGGTGATGTGTTTTGACACTTGCAGTGATTTTCTTTCTGGTCCTTGTGAAATGATTTTGGGAGTTTCCACACAGTTGTCCATCATCTGGTCTCTTATGGCCAGCAGAAGAGCTGTGCAAGGAGATAAGACCCGAACCTCACTGCAGTGCAACAAGCTGCTGGATGTGGAGGGTACTCAGCCTGGGGAGCCTTGAGTTGCTTCCCAGAGTCACCGTGCCCTGAGACCAAGCACAGCCTCGTGCCACTGCCGTGCTGGAGGGCTCCCAGTATCCCGGCTGTGGTTCATTCTGTGTGAAATTCAGCTGCAAACTGAAAACATGAAAATGCAGAAGTAGGAGAATTTCCAAAGTCGTCTGAATGGAAATTTTAAATAGGGCAATTTTGTTTTTTAATGAGAACTGAGAAACAGGGAAATTCCTTTGGGAATAAAAGGGAATTTTCAAGATTGCTAGTTTGGGTTTGATGTGAGCCGTTTAGAGGAAGTCCTAGTAAGTCTTCAGGAAGCAGGGGAATGATACCCAGCACTTCAGTACTGCAGAGCTACTGAGTGTGCCGGCAGCTGAACAGCCAGCCTGTGTTCATCTCTGTGTGCCCTGACCAAACCTTCATGTGTGGCTGGAGATACCATGTGCTGGCTTTCTGTAGCTCACAGCTGCTTATAACACACTTCTAATAGCTTTGGCAGCACAGAGCCAGACTCTCACAGTGTCCCCTCCTGATCTGCACTGCTGGGGTTTATCAGGACCTGTGGAAGTCCCACTGGCTCGCTGGCGGATACAAATTCTTCTGGTGAGCTGATACACCTGCTGTGACCGCCAGGATTCTGTTAAGTGCTGCTGGAGCTCTGCAGTGATAGCAGCAGGATTCAGCAGCCCTCTGCTGGTCTGTGTCCTGGTTGGGGACCTGATGGTGCCTGCAGTGTGGCCATGCTCACAGGCTGAGGGGATGGGAGCTGGCTGGGGCCACGTAGCGGAGCTGAGAAAGGGATGTGGGGGCTGTGTAGGGCAGGCTGGGGCTTGGGGCCATGGGTCCTGGTTTCCCCGTCCTGCCTGGCTCTGGCCATCCCCACTGATCTCTGCACTAAGCCACAGCATCATTAATTCCACTTACCAAAATTATACTGAACTGACTGTTGAAATAAATGAGAGAAGGCTGCTGGGGGCTTCAAGTCCACTTTTGTCCATGACCACACTATTTAGACAAAAGGTGGGTGGTGGATGTGGGACTGCTACTCTGGCAGATGTGAGTCAGTGACAGCACGTGGGCCCAGCCGTGCTGCAGTGCCCCACAATGCGCACCTTTCCTGGAGCTGCTCCATGACACAGTTGTAATCCTAAGATCCTTCCATCTCTTCTCGTTTCCACTTTTTGCTCAAGTTTCTCTCACTTCCTATTCCTGAAGGGAAGTGAAACTAATTTCCAGAAGTGAAAGACTGCAGTGTCATGAGTTTTCCTTATCAGATGGTGCTGTTGAACCCTTTCATCCCAGAGGAGTGGAGGACCTTTTTTAAGCTGCGCTGAGTAGACTTGCCAGCTGCCCCTGGCCCCTTCCCTTGTGGCAACAGGAGACCGAGCCCTGGGCTTGCCTGGTTGGTGCTCAGTGCCATGGGCAGAGCAGAGCCAGCACTCCTGACAGCTGTCCTCTGCTTTAACGGAGTCCTGAGTTGCAATCGTTATTCAATTTTATTCCCTTAATCTATTTGCATTTCAAAAACTTTTGAGTTTCTTCACCCCTGTTTTCCCAAGCAGGAGTGTTCTGCCTGCGGAGAAAGAGGAGTGCGGCTGTGACTGAAGCTGTTCCGAGGCACAAGGTTGGGTGATAGTGGAAGTGAGGCACAAGGTTGGGTGATAGTGGAAGTGGTTTCCCGGTTGCAGTGGTACAGCAGTGATGTGTTATCACCACTCTCCAGGATGGGGCCATCCCCAGAAGCTGCGGTGCTGTGATGGGCACAGTGCTGCAGGTGGCATGGGCAGCCTGGCTTCCCACCAGGGCTGGCAGGAAGGGAGCTGGGCTGCTCTGACACACATGGAGCCATGGGCTGGCTGTGAGAGGCACAGCCCGGGCTCCCTGGGAAGCCTGCTGGGCTGAGCCATGGTGAGGTTTGTCCAGCACTGCCCATGTCCCTCCTGTCCCTCCTCACTCCACCTCTGAGCCCCCGACCCAACGCTGCTCAGCTCTCACTTCTCCCTCCTTCTCCCTCTGCAGATCCAAGTTGGAAAGTTCAACTACACAATTGCAATGCTGCACCTTGGTGGAGGAGAGACTGCCATCATCGTCTCCATTGTGATCTGCAGCATCCTGCTGGTCCTCTCTGTTGTAGGTAAGGGAGCAGGGCAATGGGTTTCCAGGCTGTATCAAGGTTTTTCTTATTGCACATGGAGGTGTGCCATGGTTCACTCATGTGTCAGGAAACCTGCAGCTGAGATCTGGAGCCAGCAGGTAGCCATTCTTCGTGTGGAACCACACCAGCACCCCAGATTGAAGCTTACTGCAGCGTGAAGACTTTTGTTGACTGAATCCATGGTTTATCTGTTGTTTGAGGCTGTGATGTTTATAAATAACATCACCCTTTTTCCCCAAATGCTTCTTAATAGTATTAAGTAGCCTCTCACAGGCATGGCTGTCCTGCTGCAGAGGTCTGTCTGAGCCAGCAGCAGATGCCTGCCAGGTAGCCTTGGCTGCAGAGCTGGAGCAGGCACAGCAATCTGCTAAGCACACTGGAAGCTGCACAGCACACCTGTATCCTCTGGCTGGCATCTTTTTGTTGCGTGCTCAGAATAACTGTATGGCATGAAACTCATGGTTTCACAACAAACGAGATGTTTCTAATAGGTATTTAATTTATTTTTAATAAAGGTTATAAAGCGTGCTGTTTCTTAAATGTACCACTAGTCATTAGAAGCACATTTCTGGAGGCATAGGAAGAATGTCAGACATGAACACTGTAGTACAGGTAGTACATCTCTTAAAATCTGTGATCATTAATCAGCCAGGATTCGCTATTGTAACAGTTTATCTAAATATAGACAGCCCAGACATAAACTGAAGATGACAGTCAAAGCGTGGTCATTGCATTCCAGCTGCTTTTACTTATTTACACTTATACTAGCCTGCTGCCCAATCAGTGCCAGTGTTGTTATAGGTGTTAAGCTGATGCTGCAGTTAGCTTTCTGCACTCTGTTAACAGAGGACCACTCTGGTCCTGGCCTCAGCTGCTCCTACTGTCCTTGTCCAAAAGCTCATTCCCTTCCTCTCCCCCAGCTCTCTTTGTGTTTTGCACAAAGAGCCGCAGAGCAGAGCGCTACTGGCAGAAAACCCTGCTCCAGATGGAGGAGATGGAGTCACAGATCCGAGAGGAAATCCGCAAAGGTAAGTCACTGACACAGCGCAGTGCAGAAGAGCCCAGACTAGGAGGGAGATGCCAGAACAGTAGAGTTGAAGTCATTCACCTTCTCCTTTGTAGAAATCTGTAGAATTACTTACAGAAAGCTTTCTGTCATTGCCATTTTCCTTCACTGGGATATATGTGTGACACTTAGCTTTGGTGCTACCGATGTCCAAGTCTCAGGGTTAATGGCCCTTGGCCACGTGGAGGGTCACCTGAAGGTCACACTGATCATTAATGTGCAACAAAAATTGCAGCACACTCCTGCTGGAGCAGTGGGAGAAGCAAGCCAAGCATCTGCGTTCGGTGTCTGCTGAGTACAACATTGTGCTGCGGGTGCAGAAGTCTGTCTGCAGAACCAGGCCCCAGGGCTGGTGTCCTGGAGGTGGGGGAGGTTTTCTCTCTGTATGTGCTTCAAAATGTGAGGTGTAGTGCTGACAGGTAAGCCCTGAAAGACTGCTCTGCCAGGAAACCCTCCTTCAGCCCACTCATGGGAGAAGGCTTGAGAAGACAGAGGAAACATGCAGCATGTTTCAGTACCAGCCTGCCTCAGCTGGTAGATTATCAGAGCTCTTACCATCTGTGGGTCCCTTTGCCTAAGGTTTTGCAGAACTGCAGACAGACATGACAGACCTGACCAAGGAGCTGAATCGTAGCCAAGGGATCCCGTTCCTGGAGTACAAGCACTTCGTGACCCGGACGTTCTTCCCCAAAGTAAGGCCATTCTGCGCCCGATCACTGCAATTCCTTCCTACCCAGATCAGGGCTCTGCTCTCCCTC
This sequence comes from Oreortyx pictus, assembly GCA_036925125.1. Lineage (NCBI taxonomy): Eukaryota > Metazoa > Chordata > Aves > Galliformes > Odontophoridae > Oreortyx > Oreortyx pictus. The sequence continues at coordinate 319,706 of JAUPFR010000015.1, forward strand.
TGCCAAAGGGTTATTACAGTGTAACAAAATCATTCCTCTGTTATATATTTAGATGTCATATATTTCAGCCTAAATTATCATCAACACTGGAGCCACAGCTCCCGGGCTGCGGAGCAAGGTTAGGATGCTCGGTATGGCTGCAGCCTGGCAGAGCTGGAAGACAGACAGGGCACAGCTCTGGGAGCCATGTTAGCTCACCAGCATGGTGCTGCTGGACATCCTTCTCTGAAAGCTGTCTCTCTCATGTGAGGAGATGGTGCTGGGGGCACTCCATTCTCCCCAGAGGCTTCTGCTGCGACTTGCTGTCTGCTGGGAGAAAGCTAATGCTGCAGGGCACCTCCCATCAGTGCTCAGTGAAAGGTGGCTTTATGTTCCACACAGCGTTCCTCCAAAGTTTTTCAGCTGCACTGCCACTTCTCAGAGCTCATTAGATGTCTCTGTGTCTCCCTTTGTCACCCCTCCCACAGTGGCTGGCGTACGGTGCCCGCAGCACAGTGCCCCTCGAGCATGCGGTCTGGGTCTGTCTGCCCAGAGCCCTCCTCCAGGGCAGCACAGATGTGCTGGTGCCGTGATTTGTTTCACCAGCTGCTCTGCCATGTTGCTGCGTGCTGCTAATCGTGGCCGTATTTCACCCCTGAGGCTGTTGCATTTTGGTGGTGAGGAGTGAGAGGATGATTTATAACTACAGAGTGTTTCATTACAAGTTACTGCTCAGGTTTTGAAGTTACCCATTCTGCACACTAGACTCTTTAAGATTCAGGCTGCTGTATGAATGCTAGAGACTGAAGCATGTTTCCCATCTGTTTCAGAAGTTACATACGTTAAGACACCCAGAACTTCTCTATTTTGACTTACTCTTCCATAATGCTTTCTCTTCTGGGGTTTTCTAGCTGTCAAATTAGTCTATTTGCAGTCTCTCCACTCTAACAGCCTCGTGTCTGGCTCAGACATCTGCCTCCCCTTATTCTTGTGTTTGCTCATTCGAGACACTCTTGGAAAGTGTGTAAAGGCCTTATAAACCATTCCAGTGTGTTTCTCTGTAATGGGCGGTAGTTCTGAAGGCGTTCCTCTGTCTCGCTCCCCTTGTGGTGTGTGGCACACGAGGTGGTCTCTGTCCCTCTGCTGATGGCTGTGTTTGGTTGTGTTGCAGTGTTCCTCGCTCTATGAGGAGTGCTACGTTCTGCCCTCCCAGCAGCTCAGCTCCCAGGTGGGCTCCCAGGTCCAGGAAACCCATCCGCTTCTGGTGGGGGAATGGAAAGTGAGTAACCCACTAACAAATGTTCTTCAGTGGTTGCTAACCATACTCGCATGTGTTGACAGTGCCATGCATTTTCTTGTGGCGTGTGGGGAATGTTTGATTGCTCAAAACAATTAACACATACCAGTGTTGGATCAGCGTTTACTGGTTGGAGAAGAGAGATCTGTGAAATTCTGCTCTCACATGAAGGAGCTGTGTCCTGAGCCCCTCCCCAGCTCCACTGTGAGCTTTCTTCCTAGGCGTACCATAGTGTATGTCACCTTCAGTTCTGTGCACAGTTCTTCATAAATGAGATTAATTACAAGTGAGGACTCACTGTGAGCCATTGTTGTCCCAGAGCTGGGTTTTGAATGAACAAGAGTCAGGAAGTGAAGAATCAGCAAGTAATTTAGGTTGAAGGGAGATCTGCTTACAGCAGCTCCAACTAGGTCAGGTTGCTGAGGGCCATGTCCAGCTGAATGTTGAGATATCTTCAAGGATGGAAGTCCCACAGACCCTCAGGGTTCTTTTTCCACTGCCTGATGACCATAAAGGTGGAAACGTCTTTCCTTATATTTAATTAGTGTCCCAGGCTCCAGCTGGGGTCCCTTGCCTCTTATCCTGTCACAGACTGAGCCTAGCTGTCTTCTCTACCCTGACATGGTGCAGTTGAAGACTGCAAGAAGTTATCCTCTTCTCAAGGCTGAATAAGCACCATCTCTCTCTGCCTCTCCTTCTACACAACTGCCCCCTAATTGTTTGGCACCCTCTGCTGTACTTGCTCTGGTTTGTCAGCATCCACTTGGCAGTGGGGAGCCCAGAACTGGGCACATTACTCCAGTTGGTCTCACAAGTGCTGAATAGAGAGGGGCAGTGGCCTGGTGGCTGTGCTGCCTCTGATGCAGCCCGTATTTCAGTTGTGCCTTCACCAGGAAAACAGTCTGGCTAGTGCCAAGCAGAGAGCATGGAGGTCTCAGCACAGTGCTCTGTGCTTAGTAGGGACATCCTTGAAGCCAGGTAGGATAGAAGTTGTGGTGGGGGGAAAAGGAGCAGTGTTTTTCTCATTCTGCTTTCTAATTTTATTCTCTAGATCCCTGAAAGCTGCAGACCCAATATGGAAGAAGGAATCTCACTGTTCTCTACCTTGCTCAACAACAAGCACTTTCTCATCGTTTTTGTCCATGCTCTTGAACAACAGAAGGACTTTGCTGTTAGGGACAGGTATGAGCTCCAGCAGACTGCAAAGCCACGCTCATCTGAGAGGAGGTCCATGTGCCCCACAGGAAGCTTAGCAGTGTGACTGCTGCCTCACAGTCTCTGCTCTGAAGGGAGGCACCATGGCTCCTGCCTGGTCCTATGAGGCTGCTGAGTGTGTCTCTTGTCCTGCATGGACATTTTCCGTAGGCCTGTGGTTTTCAGGCACTGATCATCTATGCTAAATTTCAACCAGAGACCTGGCAGCTGGACAAGACTGATTTGTTCCTAAACTCTATGCTCTAAGTAATCCAGCTGCTATCTTGAGCCATGCATTGCAGCTGAGGGTTACAACTGGCTTCCCAGTTTTCTTTTAGAAATGGGCAGCCAAAGGCCTCCATTTTCTTGCAGAGCACCAAAAGGTGCAACATAGGATGTGCTCTTGCAGTGTTTACATTCCTGAACGCATATGGTTTACCAATAAGAGTGTGTGAGTTGGTCTGAGGTCCGTCAGCACAGAAAGAGTCTGTGGAGTTTAGCACCATTGAGAGAGCCTGCAGAAACTGTCACAAATACTGCCTTTGTGTTTTTTATGCTAGTTAACAGTTTAGTGTTGTGGCCTCAGTGCTGAAGTCATACACAGTTCTTTTTTTCAGGTGTAACCTGGCCTCCCTGCTTACTATTGCATTGCATGGTAAACTGGAATATTACACCAGCATCATGAAGGACCTCCTGGTGGATCTAATAGATGCTTCAGCTTCCAAAAACCCCAAGCTGATGCTGAGGAGAACTGAGTCTGTGGTAGAGAAGATGCTCACCAACTGGATGTCCATCTGCATGTACAGCTATCTCAGGGTAAGTGAACCAGATGAATGCATTGTAGGTGCATTGCACACAGGAGTAACAAGGGACATTGAGTCAGCTGGACCTAAATATTCGCCAGTTGTCCCAGTTACCTTGTCACTAATGGCTGACAAACTCCAACAAATTGAAAGTTCGAGTGTAAAAAGGCAACTGGAAGTTTGGTTGCTTCTGGTGACTTGATGGGATCAGTCTTTACAGCAGGCTTCCTATTGTAGCTGCTTTTTGTAAGGCCAGAGCACTAACTAGCATCTGTTACCATGGTTGAGAAGAGAACCACGGGAGAGTTGGGAAACAACCACAATAGCTTGAGGTTTGCAGAACAGTGCCAGCTATTTGTTGTTTTCTCTGACCAGCTCGGATAGCCATACTGGTGGTTGCCAGCTAGTTCAGCATTTTGCTTGAGCACAGCACCCCACAGGAGGGGATCGTGGCATGGGGCAGGAAGGCTGCTGTGCTCTCCGTGCTCATCTGGGCCAGGGCTTCTTGTGCTGGGCATGTCCTTGCGGTGCCACACTGCCCAGGCAGTCTTAGCAAGAGAGGAGAATGTCCAGAAGCCTGACTGTCTTCCTACATAACTAAGAGGAATATATTTGGCATCCCAAAGCGTCTCCATCTGCTCAGTGCTTTATCTCCAATGCTTGCCAGCTCTGGTTGGAATTTCTCAGAAGAGTTGAGCAATAACATAATTGATTCCACAACAGCTAATTGGAGGACACCCCATTATACCCACAGGGGAAAGCCTGAAGAAGGCCTTTAGAAAAATCGCTTTTTCAAAGTGTTTGTTGTAGTCACAGAAGCAATACTTCATTGTCTTCATACATATCATAATGTCTTCTGATCCCAGCTGAAGATCACTTTTTGTTCTAAAGCTTATGGCTTTGTAGTTCTTAATCTTTCATTCTAGCTCACATAATTATGAACTATAATGAAAGAAAAGTCACAGGAACAAGTAGGGTTGCCTGTGCCAACGGAGCATGGCTTTCCAGCCTGTCAGAGAAAAAAAGAGTGAATTTGTGATTATTTTTTTTTTTAATCTTTCAGTTTTGTGGCTGTAGCTTAACCATTGGGGGGAAAAAAGTGCTGATCTCTTCTCTTCTCTTGGAGAGCAGAGCCCTCATATGAGTTATCTTATCCTGCTCCGATGATGCTAAAAATGGCCATTGTATAAGAAGGCTTTCTCAGGAAAAAAAAAAAAAGAGGAAAGAATGTTAATTCTTAATCACACAGGCTGAGGACATGGGCCTGATACAGAGCTAATTATCAGCTCCCAAGCGCCTGCACCAGCCCTCCTGTGGCCATGGCAGTCACGGTGCAGAGCTGGGGCCAGGAGCAGGGCTGGGGCTGCCTGTGATGAGCAGGGCTGGTGCCAGCCGTGAGCTGAAGCCGTGTGGACATCAGAGTGGCATGGTCAGAGGGATGGTAAAATAGCCAAGCTAGAACCATAGAATGGCAGAAGTTCCCGAGTTAGAAGGAGCCTGCAGGGATCAAGTCCAGCTCCTGCCTCAGCATGTCACCACTCAAACCTGATGTCTGAGAGTAGTGTCCAATTGCTCCCTGAGCTCTGGTAGCATGGGGCTGCCCTGGGGAGCCTGTTCCATACCCACTGCCCTCTGGTGCAGAGCCCTTTCCCAGTGCCCAGGCTGACCCTTCCTTGGTGCATTTCCTTGCTGTGCTGGCATGAACAATGATCAGTGAAAATTTATTTCCAAGAGCCGTGCACATCATGTGCTTGTGGTGGAGGTGGGGGACCCCATTGGAGGAGAGGCTGCTGACAAGGAGAGGAAGAAGCTCTGTCTGTCCCTTCAGGATTGGGCTCCAAATAGGTGCTGTGCACAGGGATGGAGGGCTCTCAGCAGTCAGAGCAGAACTGGTGCATTCCCCACTGCAAAAGCCAAGCATGGGGCCACCGAAGCACTCCTTGCCCACGGACTGCTTCTTACTCAGGGCAACTTAAGTATTAGTGACAGTCAGGCACCTCCCATGTGCCTTGCATCCCTCTGGGTCAAACTGTTGCCTTCAGAGAGGCATTCCTTGGTTAAAAAGAGTCCTGCCTGCCTGCAGCACTGTGCTGTCAGACGTGTGACGATGGGTCTGGTTCTCATTCCTGAGTGATCTCCATTAATCACAACATCTATTCGAAACAGCTGCTGCAAAGGTCCCTGCCATTGTTCAGTGGAAAAATTCCAAGGGCTTGTATTTTCCCTTGTAAGTCAACGCTACATGCTCAAAACATTTGTTTCATATTAATGCTGTGACTAGCAGTCCGTCTGCTTGTGTTTTGGGCAAAAATGATTTGGAGGAGCTGTCTTCAGCTGGGAAGAAGAGGTGGCCACAGCCACTCACAGCTGCACATGTGGAGGACACCTGAAAGCAGGTTTGCCCCTCTGAAGGGTGACAGCATGCAGGAGCTGTCATAGAAGGCAGCAGGAAACTTGTTCCTTGGGGTTAGAATCAGAGAAGGCTTGAAAACATGCAGCATTTGCACGATGGATGCAAATCTTGGTTTCTACAAAACTGTGAGCTTCACCAATGAAGTGTCTGTGCTTTCTGATACCACGTCAATGGAAAATGCTGAGAACCTCTTCCCCCTGCGATACCTTTGCACCGTTCTGCCCAGCCCCTCAGGGTCGGGGCTGGTGGCTGGATTAAAGCTGATGCCCTGGGACACAGTGCTCACATCTGGGCCCACGCTTCCCAAAGTTTTGTGCGGAGGATGGAGCTGGAACTGTATTTGTCACATTACACAAATAGATTATCATCCCCAAATAAGCTGGCACCTGCGAGAGGCAGCTGCTTTCTGTGTTTCCCTCACGCCAGCCTCACCAGGACTTATTTCAAATGACTGTGGAGTGTTCCCAGAGGACGTCTCTGATGACTTGTTGGCCTTGTTAATGGAGCAGCGACACTGAATCCAGTCTGTGCTCTGAAACTTCTTCCCAAGTGCATAGAACCTTTGCCTCCCACGCTCCCCGTGCACGAAGCAGCCCAAGCAGTGCCAGCAGAGCAGCGTGCTCCATCACTGCGGGCTTATTGCAGCGCCCCGATAGCTTTAAGAGCTGGTAATGGTTCAGTCAGAACTGAAAATGAAGCCTCATTAAAATACATTCACAATAGGAGGGAGAAAAGAAGGCCCCAGACAGAGTGTGGTTTTTTAAATCATTTTTGTCCTGAATCAGCGCTGCTCTCTTCTGGTTGAAGTTCCTTTCTCCCAAGTAGCCAGCTCTGGAGACACTGCTGGTTTGTTCCAGAATCATTTTCTTAACAATGCTCGAGGTTTCCAGGCCTGCCGTGTTATCTGCAGCCCCTGCCTGACCGCCCTTCTTTCCTCTCTTTGAAACTTGCAGTCTGATCAGTGCTTCTGCGGATTTCCATAGTGTCCCACAGTTCCTGGGTCTGAAAGCCAAGAAGGCAAACAGAAATAGCATCTTGCAGGCTGAGCTGCCATTTGGTTCCTATGCAGCACATCCTGAGGACAGAGCTGGTTCATCCACATACCACATGGTCTGAGCACACACTGTGCTGCCCCTCTGCTCTGAGTGCATTCCCAGGACGGTGCCATGTGCTCAGCTTGACCCAGGGAGCACTGCTGGCTCCAGGCAGTGAGGAACCCCTGTAGCTGTGGGACTCATTTGGCACTGTGTTGTCGTCCTCAGCCTCCTCCCTTCCTATTGTGTCCGAAGCAGTTTCCCCAGCAGGATAGGGCAGGCTCCAGAGCCGGCTCTGAATCTCAGGGTGGTCCCCTTGCACGTCTGAGCACCGTATCACGGGCAGTGTGTCAGCTCACGAGCAGTGTGTCAGCACCCCTTGCATTGGGCCTGCACAGCAGCACTCCCATTCACATCATGCAAGTGGTGGAAGCAAGCAGTGAAACCTGGGCACGTCTGTGTTGGCATCACCCCTGCCTGCTGGCTCGCCATCCCACCTTTCCCTCAGATGCTGACTTTTGTTCCTTCCTGCATTTTGCTCATGGTCCTCAGCTCCTCCACATGTTCCTGTGCCTTCCTCCAGCACTGCAGAGCCCATGCGCTGAGGTGGTGCTCCGAGGGAGCACTGCAGGATGTTCTTACATCCCAGCAGGAGACCCAGGGAGCTGCCCCACGTCCATGAAAGCCCTGTCTTGGGAAAATAAAGCGTGTGCACCGTGGCACAGATGGTGCGTGCCCACCCACAGCCCTGCTGCGGCCCGAACGCTGAAGGCAGCCGAATCAAAATTGACATCGAGCTAATTGCTTCAGCAATTATAAGGCAATTAGAATAAAAGAATCACCGAGTCTTAATTAAGAAGCAGATTGAACAGGATTTAGCAGCTCCTAGCTGAGAAATACCCAAACCATTCTATATCTGTTGTCTCGAGCAGGATTTCAGATGCCTGCGCAAGGGTGCGATGGTCGGAAGGTACAGGGATGTGCAGTCATTTGCATTTGCCTCATCTGAAGGAAATTGCACACGAACATTAGGGAGAATGGGATGTACTCCAGCACCGAAATGTTTTTTAAGAAAATAACTTGTGTTTTATTTGCACATTGGCGTAGCAGATGTAAGTGGATCAGAAATGTGGCATTGCACCATGTCACTGAACCACACCACAGATCGCTGCTCCCTGTTAGGATCCGTGTTCTTGTTGCAGCACTGTCACAGTTCACAGCTCTCCTGTAAGATGAAGTTTGACAAATGTAACGAGCTAGCTGCCATGTTTGCTTGTTGTTGCATGGGAACAGCATGGCTGACTCTGATCTTTCTCTTTTGCTGCCATCAGGGCTCTGCTGTGCTATGAGAAATACGAGTGCTGCTTCCCAGAGCTGCAGGCTGCACAGTGGCCTTGCTCCCACAGATCTCAGTGGCAAACCAGGCAGTGCAAAGAGGACTTTGGCCAGCACCTTTGTGAGGAAGCTGGCACCCACAAGTCCCTCTAGACCTGGGTTTCTGTGCAGAGCCTGTCCTGGATGCATCGACATGTCTGGTACTGACATGGGCTTCCCTCCCTTTCCCCAGGAGACAGTCGGAGAGCCGTTCTTCCTGCTGATCTGTGCCATCAAGCAGCAGATCAACAAAGGCTCCATCGATGCCATCACAGGGAAGGCCAGGTACACCCTCAACGAGGAGTGGCTACTGCGGGAGAACATCGAAGCAAAGCCAAGGGTGAGTACCCGAGGTCGGGTGGTCCGGAGGGGGCTCATGCCTCAGTGAGAGTTAGTGCCTGTTCACTGCAGAATAAGGCTCACAGTGACTGCTGGTCTGCATGGCTGGGCTTTGTGGTCACCAATGTGGCTCCAGTTAGAGGTGGAGGGAGGCAGGGAGATTTGTTCTGCCCTATTCAGAAAGGGAAAGCAAATCAGCATCTGTGCTCCCTGTGAGAAGGTGCTGTCCCAGCCTTGCATGGCAGGCTGCGGGCAGAGCGTCTCAGAACGGTGCTGCAAAGCAGTCTGCAAATTACCTCTTGCAGGGCTTAGGCAGAGCTGTGCATGTGGAGGGCTTTTTCCCTTCAGTGTGGGGCAGAGAATTTGGTAGATGCCTCTCCAGAGCCTGGGTCAAACCCTGCTTCCAATTACCGCATAGATCTGCAGTAGTTCTGCTGAAGTCCATGGATTGCCCCAGATGTGCATCACCGTAACACAGAGCAGGTTCCTGCTCCACATCCTCTCCGATTCCTGTTACCGACTGACCTGTAAATTTACAGCACAGAAAAGAGAGGTTAGCAGCAGGGCACCGAGTATTGGATTTCCCAGCAGGAATGGTAATTCCGTGTGTCTGAGCAGGAGCAGTGCGGCTGCTCCCTGCTTTGTGGGAAGAGAAGCAAAATGATGAGCTGAGTGCTGGAGGAAGGCAACCATCTGCAGGGCTGGTGCTAACTCACTGCCAGTCCCCTGCTCTGGGAATGCCCACGCGACACCAGACTTGCTCTTTAGTGTGCTCAAAGCTTGTTTACACCAGAGAGCTCAGCACGTTGTATCAGGCAGCCCCACTGGTGACCGGTCAGAGCTGAGCACGTGGTGGCGGTGGGGGCCGACCTCCTTCCTGCCTTGGAGGTGGTCTCTGCACATCAGGGCTCAGGCCCATTAGCAGGGCAGCGGGAGAGCAGGGTGCAGCATTGCTCCGTGTCCTCTTGGCTCTATCCATAAATTGAATCTTTCAGTTGCCAGGGGCCATAAATCAGCACTTTTGTTAGCAGTAGATGACAGCCTTTGTTCAGCCTGACTTCAGCCCCAGAGCTCTGCGCATCCGTGGGAGCCCCACTCACCCCTAACATGGCCTCTGCCCACAGAACCTCAACGTCTCCTTCCAAGGCTGCGGGATGGACTCCCTGAGCGTCAGGGCCATGGACACAGACACGCTCAGCCAAGTGAAGGAGAAGATCCTGGAGGCCTTCTGCAAGAATGTGCCCTACTCCCAGTGGCCGAGGGTGGAAGACGTTGACCTCGGTAGGGCGTGCTGGGCAGGCTGCACCTCCAGATGAGGGAGCTGATGTTGCACAGCAGCCCCTGGCATCTCTTGAAGGGTGCTGGGTGGGGGAGCACTGGTGAGAGGGCAGGCTGGAGACAGCTTTATCCTCAGGGTGGTCTTTGGGAATAAGTGATGGGACCGGCAGCAGGGAGCTGTGTCACTAGCAAGCAGCTTTAGAAAAGCCTGAGCTGAGCAGAAGGGTGCTTGGATTTCCACTCTTTGAAGCCTAGTGTTAATCCCAGGAGTGGATGTATCCTCTAAAACTCTCTTGGGCCTGAACGTGGCTCATTAATGGCGTCACAGGCAGTTACAAATGAGCCCATGGAAGCCTGTCTGGCCGTGGGTTTGGTTGTGTCACTTATCTACCCTGTGGCCAACTCCTTATTGTAGAATTTAAGAAGGATCCAAGCCCAGTGCTGTGAGGAGGAAACCACTCTGGCCTCATGCCCGCATGCTGTGCGGGGCTGTGGCTAACTGCCAGAGGTGTCCTCCTGCAGGGACTGCTGGGCTGAGCCCCGCTCCTCACCCCAGTGCCTGGGCTGTGTCCTCCTGTCCTCATGGGCTCTGCCCCTCAGGAGCCACCACCGACCTTCGGTGACCCCATGTGCAGCCCCACAGTGCCGTGGCTGCGGGGTGCTCCCAGAAGCAGGTCCCAGCTGCCCCGCTGCCCGCTCACCTCTGCCCTCCCCACACAGAGTGGTTTGCCACCAGCACCGACAGCTACATCCTGCGGGACCTTGACGACACCTCGGTGGTGGAGGACGGCAGGAAGAAGCTCAACACGTTGGCGCATTACAAGGTAAATCTGCGGTGTGCTGCAGAGAAGCTGTGCTTCCTCAGAGCCTGCCTGGCCCCAGGGGAGAGCAGCACTTCCCCCCCAAAAAACAGGATTATTGGGGCCAAGCAGGAAGGTTGCCATAGCTCCGCGAGAGCTTCCGGGGAATAGACATCTGCCCTGGCGAGAAGCTTGTTAATATTGCAACACACTGAAACTAATTAAACACACTTCATGCAAAACAAGTTATTACTGACAACAGAAAGAACAGGAAAAAAAAGATCCTATTTCCAGTGGCCTCAGCTCAGCTGATGGGTACTGCCGAGCTCTTGGGCCGTGCCCTGCTGTTGCTGGAGCTGCTGCTGCCCTCGGAGCGGGGCTGGGGATGCCGCTGAGGAGCGGAGGCCAAAAACGTGGGGCAATGTGGCGGAGCAAATTGTTCTGTTGACCAGTTTTCCTTTTAAAACTAAATGAAACCAGAAAGTTTATTTGGCTTCCCCATTCCCTGGTATGCCTGGAAGCATAATCCTCATCACTAGTCTGCAACAGCGCATGGAAAATCAAAGCTGCGTGCTGATGAGCGCCATTATTTGTGTAGCAGCAGTGCTGCTCCTGGCGTGGTGCCGCTGTGCTGGGAGCCGGGCACAGAACAAAGAGCAGCCCCTGCCCGGCGGGCTCCTGCTCCCTGCTGGGAAAGGCCAAGCAGTGCCTGCACAGCTCAGTGCTCTTTCTTCTTCAAGTTACCTGCTGTGGACATGCCAAAACTTTATCCTGGGTACATGTATTTGCCTAATTCCCATTGGATTCGAGGGCATCGCCGTCTTGTTTTTGCACTTTAAAAGCCTTTCCCAGTAGGGCAGCACACTGCTGCCAGTTCCCACGCTGGGAAGCAGGGGCAGGGTTGTGGCGGGGTGCCCGTGTTTGGCATCAGATCCCCAGGGCCGGGAGCTGCCAGGCACTCACCGATGGCCACGCTCCCCTCTGCAGATCCCCGAAGGAGCATCGTTGGCCATGAGCCTGTCGGACAAGAAGGACGGCACACTGAGCAGAGGTAAGGCCTGTTCCGTGTGGCAGCAGCACCTGCATGTTTCAAGGGTGGCTCTGAGGTGATGCTGAGAACTGGCAGCCACGTGCCCCAGGCCCTGCAGTGTGGTGCAGTGCAGTGTGATCCCGTGCTGAGGTCACTGGGAGCAGAAACCCCAGCTGGGCACCACTGCTTCTTGGGGATAGCAAACACGTGTCCTCGTGGGTGGAGTGTTCTGACTGAGCTGTTGTATCCCTCTTGTTCTTCACAGTGAAGGATTTGGACTCGGAGAAGTACTTCCACTTAGTGAGTATCCTGCTCTCCACGTGGCCGTGGGCATTGCTGTGTGGCACCATGTGGCTGCTGGGACAGCTCCTGGCCACACACTGCTCCTGGCAGCAGCACGGGGCAACCGGGTGCTTACCTTAGTCTGGTTGTTGTCTGTGTGTCAACACTTGCCCTTACAAAGACTGCCCATTAACAGAGTGAGGGGATGCTGCTGCTGCTTCGGCACAGGATGTCCATAGCCATGGGTGCCCCACCCCTGGAGGTGCCCAAGGTCATGGATGGGGCAGTGGGCAGCCTGAGCTGGCGGGGGCAGCCAGCCCACAGCAAAGGTGGGGCTGGGGGACTTACAACCAATCTATTCTTTGATTCTGGGGTTGCAGCTTAGAGAAGCTGCCCTGCAGCCAGGGCCATGCTGCAGCGATAGCAGAGGTATTGTGATTTGAGCTAGCTGAGACCCAGCAGGGCTGGGTGGGAGGTGGGGCAGACAGCCTCCGGGCCTGTGCTCACCTTGGTGGCAGGACATGACCCCCAGATGTTGGTAGCCTGAATACTGCTGGGAGCGAAGGTGGCCAGTGGGGAGTGTGTGGTGATCTTTCTTTTCACCTGCAGGGAAGTCTCTAGGCTCCCATTTTTTTTTACTGTTTGTGATGAAAGAAAAGAAAATCTTATCAGCCTCGCTGATACTGTCTTAATTTATCTCCTTGGGCTTAAGCATCAGGTGTGATGAACAGGCTGGATCAGCAGTCATTAGTTCTCTTCACAGAGGCCCTAATTGGAGCAGGAAGGTTATCTGTAGAAAACCTTTAGCACTGTGGGACATAATAAAAAATTACCAAGACAGCGCAGTGATTGCTGTGGCCTGATCCAGCCGTCAGCAGCCAGAGTTCAGCATCGTGATGTGAGCGCGGAGCAGGGCTGCCAGGAGCGTCCCACAGCCTCAGAGCAGTCACCTCGCAGGAGCTGTTGGCATTCTGCCCCTTCCCAGGGCCGCAGAGATTTATTAGTTCCTGCTTGTGCACCACTCCAAATCGACGAAGTGCTAAATGCTGTTAAAAGCTGTTATGAGAAAAAGTGTTATGGACAACAGCGGTATTTTATAGCTCAGGCTTTTTTCTCTGCTAAGTTTTCCATGCTCAGATGGAGTACAAACACACAATGCACGCACGCACACATCTACACAGAGCGAGGAGGGAGAGGGGACAGGAAACCAAATGTGCGCATTTGAAACAATGCCAAGATGTACTTAAATGGTCATTATAGGATGGTAATTAACTGACCTGACCAGCAGAATATTTATTTTTGTTTTTAAAAAGGCCAGAGTAGGAATATTGGCTGATTGCTCTTGCATTTTTTCCAAGCCTAAGAAAAGCTGCTTTCCGTGGAAGCCTTTCTGCTTTGTTTCTGGGAAACCAAACTGCAGCCACACAGGAGCACTTCACAGGGGCCAGAAAGGCAAACAGGCTGACTTACCCAGGGAGGCTGATGGTTTCCTTTCCTTTGTCTAGATTGAGAGAGACAATGAAGAGAGCAAGAGAGACAATGTCAGAAAACTGACCATTATGTGCTACTTTCTTAAAGCCATATAAGGCTGTATTTGTAACATGGTAACTAGTTTTCAATTGGATTCTATATGCGGTTGAAATTCTGTAGTTAAAGGAAAATTCAGTGTGACACATCCAGAGAGGAGCATTCTGAACATATGTTTTGTGTTGGACCAGGTTCTCCCAACCGATGAATCAGTGGAGCACAAGAAGTCCCACAGACAGAGCCATAGGAAGAAAGTCCTGCCAGAGATCTACCTGACCAGGCTGCTGTCTACAAAGGTAGGAGGTGGGGGCACTTCTGCTTACAGCAAGTGCGGTTATTGCTTGTGGTCTGTAGCTCAAAAAACGATTTCAGTCGGGACTGCTGCTGGGCCAGTCACTTCCAAGGAGCTTTGGGACCAGTCTGTCCCAAATGTTTGCAGAGGCTCCACGCCATCTCCCTGAGTGCAGGGCTGACATCTCCAGACATGAAAGGATGATGACCGCCTCAGGGCTCACAGTGCGCAGTTCAGACCTGAGCCAGTCTCCCACCGGGTGATCCTGCTGGGAAGAGGGATGGAGGAGGAATGTCTGTGCAGCCTAATTTCAGATTTGGACTTCCCCATTCACTGCAAGTGCTCAGCTCCAGCAGTTGGGCTCCCAGACCATCTTTAGTCCCGGCATGATGCTTCACTGGAGCAGAGATCACAAGGATGGCCAGCAGTCTCCAGGCTTTTTTGTATTTACTGTGCTGAACAATCACAGATGCGAGATCCCAGCAGTAAGAAAGAAAATCTCAATGCCAAAAGAAATTAAACCCAAATGCGAGCTAATTATATCACTATGCACAAACAAACCTTTCCCTCCTTGCTTCAGCATCCCCTTCCTCTCGTGGCTTATCCAGCTGGTGGCCAAGTACTTCCGTGGTGTGCAGTCACAGCCCCTCGCACGGGTTTTCACGGCTCAGGTGCTGCTGCTTTCTGCAGCCCCCACTGTGTGTGCTTGTCCCACAGGGCACGCTGCAAAAGTTCCTGGATGACTTGTTCAAAGCCATTCTCAGCATCCGAGATGACAAGCCGCCTGTGGCCGTGAAGTATTTCTTTGACTTCCTAGAGGAGCAAGCAGAGAAAAGAGGGATCACAGACCCTGACACCATGCACATCTGGAAGACCAACAGGTTTGGAAGAGAAGACCTCTTCTTTCTTTCCTTTCTTCTCTAAGGAGCAGCAACTGCAAAGCCTTGGTGTCTTGGATTAACCACTAGGCTGCTAAAAGCAGAACCAGTGAGAGCCATGAAAAACAGGGGGGCTGAAAGATGAGAGCAAATGTAGGATGGAGAGCTCTTCACAAGCGCAGAGCTGGAAGAGCAGGCATAGGCAGATAAAGGGCGGAAGGAATGGGCACAGTGATACACATAATTAAGGAGAAACAGAAGAGGGAATGGATGACAGGAGACCGCAAAGATGTAAGCTGTAAGCACTGAAGAATCTGAGATAGATTCCAAAATCACATCAGGTCTTAAAAACCACGCAGATTTTAAAATCTACACCTGGTTCCTTCTCATTTCATTTCCAGCTTTCCAAACCCTGGGGACCCTTCTCACTTATCTCTGACACCAGGCTCAGGCTGCGTGGTGCTGCTCAGCACCCCAGCTGGTGCTGTGGCAGCATTCTGCCATGGGCACACGGCAGCAGGGGATGCTGGCAGCAGTGCAGACATGACGTGTGGACTGCAAAGCTGCCCAGCCTTCATTACCTTGATTGCCAGTAGAGCAAAGACCTCTACAGATTTTACTCCCCAGCTGCTGAGGAGGGATAGCAGTCAGGGCAAGCAGTGTACTGAATAGTGTTGTGGCCAAAGGAGCCCTGAAGCAACTGGAGAAGAAAATGATGAGAGAGCAGGAAAAAGTATATATGAAATGTACTTCATGGGGCCGGGCTTACCAACAAGACCAGATGGTGGACAGTGTCAGGTAAAATGGAAAAGGAGCTGACACTGTTACTACAAAAGAAGTGAGGGAGCTGGATTGGAAAGCCCACACAGCAGAAGTGCTCGTGCCTCCTGCAGCACACACAGCACAGCTGCTGGAGGAGGGGGCAAACGCTCACCTGGGTAGGGCTGTACGTGCAGCCTGGGCAGGTGCTTGCCCTCGAGCTAGGCAGAGGAGCGTGCGCTGCCAGGAGGTGATTAAAGAACAGAACCTGGCTCCTCGTTTTCCCACTCTTTTATTCACATTCTATCATCATCTTTCTGCATTTCCTCCCTCCCTTGGAAATTCACCCAGCGTGTGTTCCTGCCCTGTTTCCTCCACAGCCTACCCCTGAGGTTTTGGGTCAACATCCTGAAGAACCCCCAGTTTGTCTTCGACATCGACAAGACCGACCACATCGACGCCTGTCTGTCTGTGATCGCCCAGGCCTTCATTGATGCCTGCTCCCTGTCTGACCTGCAGCTGGGCAAGGTACGTTGCCGCGCGGCTCTGGGCAGCGTGACACAAAGCGGTGCGGGTGGGAGGGGGCTGTCGGGGCGGCCTGGCCCCACAGTGGGCTGAGAGCCACGTGCTCAGTTCTGTGCTGCTGAGGTCTGAATGGACCTGAGGATGAGTTGTCTTCTCCCTCCTGCACCGGGCACATCCTCGCTGCTTTCGCTCTACCTTGGCTGAGTGTGGTGTTGCCAGGGGGTCCAGCAGCGAGGGAGGGGGACTGCTCAGCACGTCCCCAGGAAACCCCTCCTGGGAGGGATTAGCTCGGAGGAAGATGTAACGAGTGCTCCATTTTTGTTTGTTTGGGTTTGGGACATTTTCTGTGAGTGTTACGAAACACCTTCAGTCTGTCCTTGTGGAGCTGCCGGTGAGGGGAAGAGGGGTCAGCAGGAGTCAGACAGCAGATGGAAACATTTCTCAGGAATACAATAGCGTAAGTGAAGGAACTGTTGAGTAATGTGGGGAGAATAAATCCTCAGCATGAAAATCAGCCTGCATGTACTGCTGTAGACCACTGGGTTGTCCAGGCTCTTCCCCTGGATACAGGATGTCAGCAGAGCCACTTCTGATCCTGCAGTCACAAGAGCACATTCACTCCGACACCCACCGTGTGTGGGCAGTTAATAAACCACTCATCTCTTCCTAACACAGGGAGGACAAACCAGGCACGAATGTAAGGAGTAACCCAGAAAGAAGGCAGCATGGGTTTCTGCTGCGTTTCCAAGGGGAAAAAAAAGTGTTGTAAGCAGGCTCTGTAACTTGGCTGTATTCCTGCAATGCCTTGTCATTGGGTTTGAAAATAAGCTGCTTTGGGGCCTGGTGCCCATTTCCCCTGCAACCTTCCCACAGCAGCTTGCAGTTACCCCTGGCTTCTTTATTTACTGCTTGTACAGCAGGGGGATGCCATCTCCATGGCTAGAACCCTGCCGGGCTTGTTTTGTCTGCAGAGCCTTCCTCTCCCTCTCCACCTGCCAGCACCACGGAGCGTGTCAGGGCAAGGGGACACATTGATCTTCCTCCCCTCCCATCCCAGCACCTGGGGCTCTTTTCCCTTTGGGTTACAGCGCTAGAGTCAGCCAGGTTCATTCCCAGGGTAATGATGTCAGCGGGACAACACTGCCTGGAGGTTAGAATCACTCATGCTTGTGTTAGCAAAGAGTGCAAGTGGGGTTATGCCTGTGCTGGTACCACCCGCTCGTGTGGCTGGGAGGTTAAGACTGCTTTGTCCAAGCTGACATTAATCAAGAAAACTCACAGCATTTTCAGTTAATTACTTTCCATGCACTCAATATAGGTCAGACAGGCTGAGTTAGCCAATGCAAAATAAATCAAAGCTACATTAAACATCCAAGAGCAACATTTCAACTGACAAAGTTCAGCTTTGTTCTTTGGTTTAAATCAAGCTGGCTGCTCCCGAGACCAGTGATGCGCTCAGAGCATCCTTCATTTCCACGTTCCACACGTGGTGTCACGGGACAGAAGTGGATTACCAAACACAGTGGTGCTACACGCACTTGCAGAGCATTGCCTGCAGCAAACCAGCCCTGACCCACACGGAGTTCAGCCTGTCAGTTGTAACATGCTCACTGTGACCACCACTGCTGGCACAGAAGCCAGGAAGGCAGGCAGGGGATGGCTGCATGCAAAGCGTGCTGCACCCGACGTACTCTGCCCTCAGCAGTTTGTGCCACGCTCCTGTCTGCTTACAGCCAGGCCCAGAGCTGCTTCCCGAGCCCAGCTGGAGCTGAAGGCCCCGTGTGACAGCCAACGCTTCAGCCGGACAGACAGGATAAGAGGCTTTCCATCAGAAACAATGCGGAGTCTGATTTCAGTATCTATCTTGCCCTCACTGCAGGACTCCCCGACCAATAAACTGCTGTACGCCAAGGAGATCCCGGAGTACAGGAAGATTGTGCAGCGGTACTACAAGCAGATCCACGACATGCCGCCGCTCAGCGAGCAGGAGATGAACGCTCACCTGGCGGAGGAGTCGCGGGTGAGTTCTGCTGGGGGGAGCGGGCTGCAGGCAGCTCCTGCTTCCACGGGCACTGCAGGGAGCAAACAAGGAGGATATTTTGCCTCAAACTTCCAGACACGAAATTCATCTGACCTAATTCCAAACATCTTTAGTGACTGTCAGAGCGGCAGTAAACATCCACAAATTCGCTTGAAAGTAACTAGGCTTTGGCACCGCTGGGAGCTTTAAGCAGAATGAAGTGCCAAAGAGCCAGGAATTTGGAAGAGGCTGTGCCGGTCCCCAGGTTCCCGGCCAGCTGGCCCCTGTGCCGCCAGCCTTCAGTGCTGGCCCCGAGTCCCAGGCAGCCCGCCAGCAGCTGGCAGAGCTCCCTGCCAGCCTGGTACCAGCTCAGGAGCTGGCAGCTGTGCTCCGGATCCCAGCCCTGCCAGCAGTGCACCACGGCTCCCTCAGAACGCCGTCATCTCCCCACGGCAGCTCAGCCTCGGCTGTGGAGCGTGCTTTTCCCTGGGTGCTCCTCCACACAGCTCTGCCACTGCCCCATCCTTCACAGTGCCTCTGAGCACCGAAGGCTGAACAGGGCTCTCAGCCGTGGTCACTTTATAAAGACTGAGACCATCTGCGATGTAAGTAAATGCAGCTTCCTTAAATGAAAAAGGCAAAGCCCAGCTGCATCAATTCAATGGGAATAAAAATAGCCAGTCTAAATCTTTTAATCTCGCTAATGCCTGCAATTGGGCTTGAATTTGCTTGCTGTGTCAGGTTAACTTATCTCCCCTATTTGTTCTGTCTTTCTGAAGAAATACCGGAATGAGTTCAACACAAACGTCGCCATGGCTGAGATATACAAATATGCCAAGAGATACCGCTCCCAGGTAGGTGGGCGTGGCTGTGCTCAGGCTTGGGCTACGTGCGGGGGGAATAGCAGGGGGTGTTTTGTAACCAAGCAGATAGATGCCCTGCAGAAAACTTATTATTTTTCTTTGCATAATCCCATGCACGTATGTAATACATGCACACAGGTGCATCGGCTCTCCCATCCCTTGGTTGATAACTTTATAGGAGCAAAGGCCAGCTCTTCCCAGCTGTTTGTAGCAGTGCTTGGCTGGGCAAGACTGGAGCAGGGCTGGCCAGTGCACAGACTGCTCCAGTCCTCTGATGCTCACAGGAGCAGTCCCCAGTATTACCCTCACTGCTCCCCTTGATGCAGCCCTGGCTGTGACCCAGCACCCAGCCCACTGTGCCATTCCCAGCTCTGTGCTGGGAGGTTTCCTGCAGGGTTTTCTGTTGCATTCTCTCAATCTGCATCAGTCTGAATGCAGGGACTCAACCAAACCCAGCTGCGCCTCGAGGGTGCGGGGCTGTGTCTGTACTAGGTTCTCCATCCTGGCTCCAGCTGGGATTGAGAAGTTTTGGAGCAGCTGGGGGAGCAGGGCTGGCAGATGGGGCCCCATGCTGCCCACCCCTCATGTGCCCACCTCTCCTGCAGATCGTGGCCGCCCTGGACTCCAACCCCACAACAAAGCGCACCCAGCTCCAGCACAAGTTTGAGCAAGTGATTGCACTCATGGAGGACAACATCTACGAGTGCTGCAGTGAAGCCTAGGCTGACCACAGCCTGGGAAGTGACCCCTAGGGTACACTGCTGTAGGAACCTGCCTTGACCATGGAGACACATTGGGCCATGTCCACGAGGGTCTTCCTCAAACCAGCCTTGAGGCAGCAGCGGGCCTTGCCTGCAGCCAGAGAGCTCCCTCACGTACCAAGAAGCCACAGACACCCTTTGTGCAGCTAGAAGACTGTCTGGTCAGCACTGTGGCACCCATAACTTACTGCTGTTGCAAGCCAGAAATGAAGACACAACACCTGCGGTGAGCTCGGTTCACCACTTCTCAGTAATTAGTTCCTGAGCAGCTGGCTCCCCACATCCCTGTCTGCATTCCTCATGGACAAGACCAGGCTGCAGAAGCCATAACGAAATGGCAGCCTCAGGGAGTAACAAGCAGAGATGGCAGAGGCCATCAGAGCAATGGCAGTGCTCTCTCCGTTCCACACCATCCCTCCAACATCGGCGTTTTGACACCATGGACAATCAGCTATTCACTATTGCTGCATTCTGTGTATTTTTGTGCCTTTTAATTTTTGTATTGTATGTGCAAACATAACCACTCCTTCATTTGAGATTTGGGCAACCCAAGGAACTGGGGGTGAGTTAAAGCAGTTGCTTCTTACGTAGCTGGGGAATGCTGAAAGCACTTTATCCCCCGACAGTAACAGCTGCTGGTTGGAGGGACTGCATCGCACATTGGTGTGAGAAAGACTGTTCTGCCTTCCCCCGATTCCCCAACCTGTGTGCAGTGAACTGCAGTGTGCAGTAGGGTAGGCAGATATCCCCAGCTCCAGGCAGCTGGGCACAGGTATCACTTCCACCTGCAAGCAGAGAGCAGACACCAGTGGGTAAGGGAAGGACCTCTGCCCCTCCCTCCGCTCTCCCCACCCTACTGGCTCCATACTTGAGCTCACATCACCAGAATGTGATCACCATGATGTGATCACCAGAATCTGACAGAGCAGAACTGAGCCACATGCAGGGCAGAACATCCAGACATCCTTCCTCCCTCTGCCCCACTCGCTCCAATACATCACTCTGATCATCGCTTGAAGCAGGCCAGTGCTCCAGAGGGCTGTTCCTAAGGCAGCCTGCTTTGCTTGCATTGAAGCCAGCACACCATGGTTACCACCCAAGAGCAACAGGAGTGGTTTTGTGACATGTTCAGTTTGTCAGCCCATAAAGACAAGCAGCCCATCCTCGTCCCTATGGCAGCAAGATGCTCTCACTCACACAAGCCAGCAGAGCAGGTCAGATATCACAAGCTGCAGAGGTAGGGAGTGTCACACTCCACAAGCTGCAGAGGTAGGGAGTGTCACACTCCACATAGCAATGTCAGCAGAGTCCCACTGCAGAGACAAACATAACTTGTCTGAGCCCCAGGAGCTCCCCTGCTGTCCTGCAGCATCTGCCAGGGCCATCCCAGCTTGGCATCCATTTCCATCTCCTCTCTGCTGGCAGCTTCTGATCCGCAGCCAGGGCAGCCATGCCTGCTCTGGTCTTCCCCAGCATCACTCAGAGCCTGGACCACATGTCTGAAGCCAGCACTCCCATGCAGACAAAGGCAGCCTGCCAGTGAAAGATAAACCTAACTGTAGCTGTAGGCACCACACTTCCAAACTGCCAAATATGTATTTAAAAGTGACTACCTCAGTCCAGGGAAGGCCTCAAGGTGAGCCTCCGTTCCTCCTCCAGCTGGCAAGGACACAGCCTGGTCCACCAAAGCCCTCCTGGGGGACTCACTGCCGCGGGCAGGTGGTCGCGCCCCACGTCTCCATAGCACCGCATCCGTCCGAAGTCAGAACGTGGTGTATGTGTATATAGATAACTATTTTAAAACAAATCATAGACTTTATCCAGTATGTTAAAAGGGGGCAGGGAGGGGAGGGAAAGAAAACAGCATTTCTTTGGGGCTTTGTGTTTTTTTGTTTTTTAAAGAAGATCTACAGAAGAAGTACACACACTGTAGAGGTTTCAATGTCTTTGCTGAGGATGTGGTTTCAGAATAGACACTAACAATGTAGCTGGGCTACATTTGATTTTGAAAGTGATTTCACATGCAAAAAAAAAGAAAAAAAAAAAAAAACCCTTGATTTTTTTTTCTTTAGAAACTGTGAATAGTTGCCATAGATATAGACAGGCCCAGCACAGGGAAGGTGAGAGTGGGAAGGATCAGGGTTGTAGGGAACGTCGATCTTGGCTGGAGGTGAGGAAAGGGCCATGGAGCAACAGCCCCATGTCATTACAGGAGAAGGGCACAGGTGAGGCAGTGTGAGTGTGATTTGTCTGCAGGAGATGTGACTGGGCCAATATTGGGGTCTGTTGCTTTCTTATTTAATTAAAAAAAAAAAATCCTACAACCATTCTAAAGAGATAATTTTAACAGAGCAGAAGCTTAAGGGTTTGTAGTCTTGCCTTGAACCCCTGAGCCCTTTGTAACATGTTTTTAAACTTTGGCACGTGTTGTGGGTATAGTGCCCTTACCTGCTGTGTAGTGAAAGTGGCAGACTCTTGGAGAAACCTATCTTTGTAATAAAACAAGGTGCTGAAACCCTGTGCAGTGAAGTTCCTGCTCCTGGAGCACACAGAGGATGCCTGGCACTGAGAGGCTGTCCCTTCCCTGAGATGCCTTCCTCACATAGACCACACAAATCACTGTGCTCCTCCAGCACAGGAGCATTGTTTCCACCTTGTTTCCTCACCCTCTCTGGGCTGCAGCATTCACCATTCCTACCCAGCACGGCAGGAAGGTCCCACCAGAAGAGGAACTGATGCAGGAGGTAGAACAGCCCCATGAGGACCTGAACAAACCACAGTCACACACACCAGGACCAGCATCACTGTGCCAGCCCCTGGGGCTGGACACCCTTGCGCTGCCAGGAGCAGTCTTGCAGCCAGCTGTCCCTTCTCCCAGCAAAGAGAACTCAGTGCCTGCTCTGCACTGCCACAGCCCTCCAAGCTTCTGGCCTCAGCAGCATGACACCATTCCCAGCCTGCAGGGCTTGATAACCGTGGCACTGCTGAAATCCTCTCACTTTCACCCAGTAAAGCTGCTCTTCCTGGACAGCATCAGGATTTTCCTGCATTAAAGTTGATTCTTAGTAAAGCTAAACCCACTCACTTAATACGGCCTCTTGAGGAGCCTTATGCTTTATATTCAGTGCCTGGTGAGCAGGACACAGCTCCTGCCCTGCTCTGCTGTGGAACATTTTGTGCTGGCAAGCGGTCATTTGTGAGTTTGACCACCACTGAAAGCACAGCTGAGCTCTCCTGGGTTATTGCTGCAGTATCCCTCACCCTGACCCCTGGGAACACAAGTTCAGATTCATTAAGGATGCATCAACACGGCCAAGGCTGAAGTTTAAAAGCAGTTAGTTTGCTCAGCTCTCGCTTAAGCCCCACAACAAGGCCAGAAGCCTTGGAGGGCATTGGCAAAGCCAGCTGAAGATTAGCTAAATCCTCTTTAGGAAGAGAGTTTAACTTCCACTTACTTTCTCTCACCCAGGAGGACTGTCAACCTTTGTATTATCAGACTGACCTTCACAAGGGCTCTGTTCTGCACAGAGCAGGAGAAATTCAGGCATTTGAAACTATCATATGAAAGCCTTCATACTCCGCCAGCAGAAGCAAGATGGGTCTTGGGGTGGGTACTGTGCACAGACACCAAGAGCACAAGCAATCCCTACACTCTGCTGCAGATACCCCAAGCTCTTTTCTGAGCCCTAAAGCACCACTATCTTCACTGCTTAACGTGGGTGGAGCTTAGGCAGCTCCAGCCACTGCTGTGCACCATTAATGCACCCATCCCCACTGCCTTGGCACTGCTGCCATCTGAGCTCAGGCAGGCCATAGCACAAGGGCAGCTGGGAAGGTACGAGACCAGACACATACAGGGCTGTGGGAGTCACAGCCCCACTCCAGTGGGACTGGTCAAGCCTGAGCTTCCCAGGGCCCAGGGGGTGTCACCATATCAAGTCACAGCCCAGAGCCCCCTGCCTGGGCATCACCCAGCCCTGGGGCTCACCACCAGCCTGCAGCCCCCCAGCACTGCTGGCCAGCCCCTCCCAGAAGCCAGCAGCTCACCACCACTCCACGAGGCTGCACATCATCCCATCCTACGTGGGGCAAGGTCAGGCTCCGGATTCACCCTTGGCTGGAGGATATCGGCCTCAGGAAATGGGCACACAGGGCAGGAGTTGTGCTATTCCATGAATCAGACAACCTTTATTAGCAGTGAACGAACAGAGTTAACACCTGGGAATTAAAACCGCCTTTTCCCCCAAAGCCCAGGCTCAGCTGGGGACAGCGCTGGCTGCCAAAGTCCTGGGGCCCCTATGTCACCTTCCTGCCAGGGGCTGCCTCCTTCGCTCCAGCCTCCTCCCCCTGGCCGGCACCCAGGGCTGCCCGGGGCTTCCTTGCCTTGCCTTTACCTCCCTTCTTTTTCGAGGCAGCTTCCTGGGCCTCCTCGGGCACCTCCCCTTTGCTCTTGGCTGCTGGGGTCTTCCGGGGTCTCTTCGCCCCAGCACCTGCAGGGCGGTCCCCGCTGTCCCCTCCCGCGCCCTCGGCAGCAGGAGCCGCAGGGGCCCCCGACCGCGCCTTGCCAGGAGCCCGGGGGGGCTTCACTCCATCGCTCCCGGGCTTCACCGGCACCGCCGGCTGAGCCTGAAGGGGAGAGAGCGCTTCAGGCTGCTGCCGTGCCGCATCCCGCAGCTCGGGCACCTCGTCACCCTGCCACACTCACATCCGCGGGCTTTGCCCTCGGCTTCTTCACCGCTTTCGGCTTCTCCTTGGCAGCGCCTGCGGAGAAGGAGCAGCAGATCAGCGCGGGCACAGCACCTCGCGGGGGCGCGCCCCGCCCCGCCCCGCATTACCTTTCCCCGCATCGCTCTGCAGCGCCGCAGCGGCTCCGGCAGCCGCTCCGCGTCCCAACTTCGGGGCCGGGCCCTCCCCGGGGTCCTCCCGTCCCGGCGTCTGCTTCCGCGGCGGCCCCGTCGGGGCGAGCTGAGAGCGGGGGAGGGGCAGCGCGTGGGAGCACCGGGCAGCGCCCGGCCCCGGCCCCGCAGCCCCGGCCCCGCTCACCTTGAAGCGCCCCGTGGCCCCCAGGGCGGAGGAGTTGCGGGGCCGCACCAGGAAGCCGCGGCTCAGCCCGGTCGCCAGCGCCCGCTTGAGCAGATACTTGAGGCGCACGGGGTCCACGGCGGGGTACCTGGCCAGGATGAAGCGCCTGATGGCCACGACCGAAGCGCCCTTCTTCCCGTCCTGCGCCCGCAGAGCCTCGAGCACCATGTGCAGCGTGGGGGGGTGCCGGGCCCGCCGGCCCCGGGCGAGCAGGCTGGAGAGCCGGGCAGAGCCGGCGGCCGAGGCTGCGGGGGACACGGAACGGCAGCGTGAGCCGGGCGGGCCGCAGCCCCGACGGCCGCAGCCCTCGAAAGCCCGACGGCGGCACCGCGCCCGTCCCGGCAAAGGCCCCGACCTGGACGGGGCTCCATGGGGCGCGGCAGCTCTGCTCACAGCCGCCATCACCTGCGGCTCATTTATATCTGATTCCGCCCGCTAACGAGGGCCGGCGGGCAGCTGCGAACTGCCGGGCCCTACCACGTCGCGCACGAGCGGTGGTCGCCTCGGAGCACGTGGCGTGAACCCGTCCGGGAGCCGCGCCCCGGCCCCACGCGTGTCACAGGGCCGGGCTCGGCGCTGCGTGGCTCTGCGGAGCGCGGCCCCGACGTCGCCCGACCTTCCCCTGCTCTTCCCTCCGGAGCCGGAGCACGCGAGTCAGACATCAGCCCGAGCGCTGCATTATTCATGATCCGCTGATCTTCAGATTTCTCTGAATATGCAGAAGTATCGATAAAAAAAATAATGAGAGAATTGTACTTGCAAATTGCTCTTTATTAAAGATTTAACTCGCACGGGTTCTGTACGTTCCTTATTAGACCTTGCAAAGCTGCATAGGATTAGAAATCAGAGAGGATAATAATGTACAAAAATAGTTTCAAATGTTGATAACACTGAACAGCAAGAAAAACATCTTATTTGTGTAACCGAGCTAAAAATAAAAACGAACACTGCCACCATTGCAATTTGCCATCTTGTAGTGCCTGGAACATATGCCGGTGTCTCTGCACCATATGCTCCCACGTCTTGCCTGCTCTAACACGGAGGAAACTCAGCGATGCACCAATGCGGCCTCAGAAGCACGAGCACCGGGCACGGCCACGCGTGGGGGGCGGGGGCTGCGGGCACTGCCGCGGGAGGGGCTGTGGGGGGGGGGGGGGGGGGGAGGGGGGTCCGGGGCTCCGAGTGTGGCTGCTCAGGGTCTGATACCGCGAGCACTGCGCGGTGCTGAGCGGAGGGAGAGAGCCGAGCTGCTCCCAGGCACGGGCAGCTGCAGCGGCACCGCTCGTGGGTGGGGTCTGCACCGCCACCTCTGAGAGTGTGTGCATCAGAACCCACCCGGCATCCCAGCGGTGCTGGGGCACGGCCGGCACGGTGCTCAGCCTGCCCCAGCGCGCTGCCCAGCGCCTGCCAGGCTCTGTCTGCGGCAGTGGGGCCGGGAGGGGCTCAGCCTGTGCCCCACCGAGGCCTCGGGTTGGGGGGAGGGAGGAGGCGGTGGCTCCGCCGTGCCCGGGGGTGCGGGATCTGCGTGGTGCAACGGTGTGAGCCCTCAGTGAATCAACAGAGAGAGAAGCACGGAGTTATGCCAGCGGAGGAGCTAAGCTTTTGCATTTTAATTACAAAACGTGTACATTTTCACAGCCTTGTTCCCAGGGTTCCTATGGTCGGGAGAGCAGCCCGCCCCGCAGGGCCGTGCAGGGCCGGGCAGGCGCTGGCAGTGGGCGAAGTTGGTGTGATGGGCTCTACGCAGGGGACACCTGGCTGGTGGAGACCGAGGAGGTCTCTGTCTTGCCAGCAGACGTGTCCTCATCGCCCAGCGGGTTCTTGCCGCAGCAGAGGGTTGTGATCATGCAGTTACGGAACTGGAAGAGAGGGGAAGCGGCATGGTGAGGGGCGGGGGGACGGTGGGGGGCTGCCTTCATGCTGTGCCCAGAGCCCGGGGTGGTGAGAAGTGAGCCCAGCAGTGCCATGGGCACCGTCCAGCACAGGGACCATCATAACAGGAGCAGCAAGTGCAGGTACAGCTCCTGTGTGCTGGAATGGGAACTGCACGGAGGCCTCCAGCGTGAGGGCACTGTGCCGCTGAGGTCTCCCTCCCAGCACGTGGGGCTGTGGGAGGCAGCCCCAGCTGCCCTGCTGTGCACATGGCTCAGGGGTGTGCACCAACGAGACCTGCACAGAGCGAAGGAGTGAGCCGCACTCCGCTGCCCCGCACTGCAGCACGCAGTACCTGCAGTGTCCCCTCATGGCTCACGGTGCTGGAGGCGTGGGAGCTCCCGTAGCTGTTACAAAGAGGAACGCTACAGAGGCACTCAGCTGCCCGTTACCTGTTTGTTCATTACGATGTAGATCACGGGGTTGTAGATGGCAGAGCTCTTGGCAAAGAATGCCGGGATGGTCATGAAGATGGGCCCGAAGTCCGAGCCCTGGTTGGTGAAGATGTAGAAAGCGACGCTGGCATAGGGAACCCAGCAGATGAGGAAGGCGATGACCATGATGATCACCATGCGGGTCACTTCCTTCTCTGCCTTCTGGGTGGTGGCAGACTCCTGCTGCTGGGCGGCAGCCTGCGGGCAGAGCGGGGCGGTGATGGAGCCGGGAGGGCTCAGCCCGCGTGGGGCTCAGGGCCTGTGGGGTGCCGGCAGAGCCTGGCACAGCCCCCACCCAGCGGGCAGCACCCACCTCCTTCACAGTGCAGACCAGGTTCCCGTAGCAGAAGAAGATGACGGTCAGTGGGATCATGAAGTGGACCACGAACATGTAGATGACAAAGGATTCGTTGTTGATCTCCGGCTTCAGGGTGTAGTAGTCGATCCCACACGAGCATTGCATGCCCTCGGGGATGTACCTACGAGCACACACGGCGGTCAGAGCCCAGCGGAGCTGCCCACACCCCACACTCCACACCCAGACCCCGTACCGTGACCAGCCGAACAGCGGCGGGGCCGCGCACGCCATGGCCATGATCCAGGAGAACGCAACCCCCATGATGGCGTGGTTCTCCCCGAAGCGGAAGTTGCTCATGGGCTTACACACCACCACATATCGTTCCACAGCCAGGACGACCAGTGACCAGAGAGCAATTTCACCTGCACCAGGGAGAGAGGGATGGAGATGAGGGGACCTCGAGCGGCGGGAGGACGAAGGCACGCCAGACCTGGCATGGGGAAGACCCCATCAGCAGCGAGCCTCCACCCGCTGTGTGGGAACAGAGCGAAACAGAGGACGAGCACCATTGCGGGGGGAATGCCTCCAGACCCCCAGTGGGGGGAGAGATCCTCCTTCGCTCCTGCCCTCCTCCTGCACGGCCCTTCCCCCGTGTGCCTGTGGCCCCACAGCTTGCTGGGTCACCGTGTGTGTGGGCCTGACCCCACCAGCAGCCGTGCAGAGTGCGGCTGAGAGCTGAGCCGGGTGGAGGAGGCCCTTATTTCACACCTGCTCTCCCCGGCTGATGCTGCAGGAGGGGCGGCTGTGTGGGACCGCGTGGCCCCGCAGCCATCAGGCACTGCTCCATCACACAGTGAACCCGAAGGACATGCAGGGCATGCAGCTCTGCACTGCTCTGTGCGGTGCTGCTCACTGCCACGCTGCTGTTCTCGGGAGATGGAACCCGAGGGAGCAGAAATAAGGCTTAAAAACATCTGCCACTTCCTTCATCTCCCACCCCAAGTGCTGCAGTCACTGCAGCACTGCAGCACGGCAGCACGGCAGTACGGCAGCATGGCAGCAGCCTGGCATGCACTTCTACTCCTTCCCAGAGCATTTGTGCGCTCTCCTGCCCGCTCCTGAAATCTGGGGAAATTTCTGCCGGAAGAGTTTTGAAAATGTAGAGGACTCACCACCCAGCGTAGCAAAGAAGCCTTCGATGTAGCACCCCGTTACTCCAAAGACAAAGTACCCATTCATCGAGGTGTACATGGTGGTCGTGAAGCCTCCAAAGACCATGAAGAGGTCGGCGACCGCCAGGTTCAGCAGGATGTAGTTTAGAGGCGTCCGGAGTTTCTTGTGCTGGATGGTGACGTACAGCGTGAGGAAGTTGACGGGGAAGCCGAGCAGGATCAGCATGAACATGTAGGCAGCCAGCGCCGAGAACTTCCACGGCTCAGCCAGGTAGTACTGGGGGTACTCGAAGGGGCTCCGCACCACCCCGGTCTTGTTGGACATGGGCACGTAGAAGTCTTGGCCCTCCGTCCCGTTCATGGCTGCGCTTTGGGAGGTGCCTCTCAGTCACACTCAGCGTTGGGTTTTGTGCGTGGGGGAATCCTTCTGCCCGTGGGCTCCCGCCAGCGCCCAACCTGCGCCGTCACCCGCGGAGAGGCGGCTGCGCCCACCGCTGTTGGGCGGCCCTTATAAAGTGCCCCCAGGGGTAAGCTGCAGGCACCGCCGTCAGCACGATTAGGGCTTAGGGAGTTATTAATCATAATCACCCAGGGGTAATTGGCTTTTCTGGGTAGGTATTAAGGTGACACCTGTTTCTGGCCCACACTGTCATTGTTGGAGTCCACGGTTCATGGTCATACACAAACAGTGGGGGCCCAAACCAGAGGGCAGCCCCACCTGCACGGCCCAGCTCCCCGGCACGCGGTGCCTGAGCCCATCGCGCTCATTGCACACTGTGGCTGGGATGGATGCCCACAGCCCGTGCTGCCCAGGACCCACGGAGTGCCCCAACTGCTGCAGCACCCATCAGTTCAAAATGCCTGTTTACCCACAGGGGGATATGGGAAACGGGACACAGCAGCCCGTCCCCGCCACAGCTGCCATTCTCAGGATAGGCCGATGAAAGGGTGTGCTTGTCAGCACAGCCATCCGCTGCCCTTCTTCTGTGTGCTCTCAGCCACTTGCGTTTTCTGCTGCAAAACTCATCTGGGAAGGTTTGACTGCACTGATCCTGCTAACAGGTTTCCAGTTGTATCACCTCCTCTGGTCCTGGCTTTGCATGCAGTTTGCATCATGGCAATTATGGTAGCACCTAAAGAGTAACCTTGTCCA
Source organism: Oreortyx pictus (assembly GCA_036925125.1). NCBI lineage: Eukaryota > Metazoa > Chordata > Aves > Galliformes > Odontophoridae > Oreortyx > Oreortyx pictus. The sequence continues at coordinate 349,225 of JAUPFR010000015.1, forward strand.
TCCATCTCGGGCAGATACCGATCTGCCTTGATCAGAGGACGGTCACGGGCAAGGCACAAGTTCTGAGCTGAAGTCAACACTCGAGCTCTTATTCTGGCAACAGACATCTTCAGCCTCCCTGAAGCCTTGCAAAGGGTGAGTTCCACATAGATGGGCACCGTCGTTGGAGCCTCCCTTGTCCCCAATGTCTCTGTCCCCCTGCTTGGTGTGCCCAGTGTCGCTTGGAGCGTTCTTTGTGCCAGCCAGCAGCTGTTAGATGTTATCTGGTTTTAACTTTTCAGAAACAATGGCACAGCACATGCAGCAAGGGGAGCAAAGCGGAGCCCACCACATAGGGTCTCCGCTAAGTCCCTCCCAGTTAACTTTTCACGTGTTGCCAAGGCCAGAGAAGTGCCTCTAGCTACTTGCAGATGCAGCTGTTCATAATATCTGTACCTGGGCACACAAGATTACAGGTTTATCTCCCCAATACACAAATACACCACGCAAAGCTCTGATGCAATAAGCCCCTGCTGAGGTTAGCAGCTGCTGTTGTGAGCTTAGGGCCCAACGTGCGTCACCGCGGCGGTCCAGCAGTGGGAAAGGCGAGCGGTGACAAGGTGGAGGTGCAGGGCAAGTGGAAGAGAGCAGGTGGGGAACCACCAAAAGCTTCAGGGAAAGGCTTTGCGGTGGGAGTTCTGCGCATCCAGACTTGGCATCATGAGGTCACTTCACGACGTGAAGCATCCCGGAGCTGGCACATCTTCCCGACTTACAGATGCGTGGAGAACAGCTTTGCCTGGAAAAGCCCAGCGCTCTTTTCAAACCTAGACTGCATTCACAAAGAGACTGATAATAAATAAATAAATGGAGCTTCCTCGTTTGCTCCGTTTTGTCTGTGTAATTACAAACCTGGTCTGTTTATTTGTAAGATTTTGCTCCTGCCAGCTCAGTGAAGCCAGCTCGGTTCTGGGAGGCGGAGCTGCATTCCGTTCTGGCTCACATTTCAACAGTGCTGTTTATCAATGTCAATCACAATGTCTTTATTGCAAACAGTGATATATGAGTCAGAAAGCAGACAAGTGCTAATTAGAACAGAATGTTTTTAAAGTGGTAAATTAAGCAGATTTGGTCAGGAGTCGTTGAGGGACTCAGAAATGCAGTTTTGTCTCAGGACCCCCAGCAGGGTGGGGGCGGAGGGGCCGCACTGCCCCGGCCCCTCTGTGCTGCGGTGCTGCTCGTGGGGCCGCACGGAGCGCATGATCCTGAGCGCCGCTGTCCTGTCCTGTGCTGTCCTGTTGTCAGCATTGTCGCTGCTTCAGCAGCAGCCGCCGATCTCAGCCAACAGGTTAATACAGTGAAGTGAAATATAGTTTCCCAATCAAAACAAAGAGAGGGTTGTGTGGCAGAGAGGATGTCATAACAACAAGACTTAGCTGACAAGGGCACAATTTAAACTGGATTCAAGTCAAGAAACCTATCACTTCTCCATCGAACCCCAGCCCAGCTGTTACCCACACAAATCCTCCAGCTCCTGCACAACATCTCAGTGAATGCCCTCAAGAGATTCAGTTGCACAGAAGTACTTCTGTGTACTGGGCCTGGCCAGAATGGAGTTAACATCCTTCAGAGCAGCCCATGTGGTGCTGTGTTTCGGATGTGCAGCTAAAAACAGTCTTGATGAAACATCAGTGCTTTAGCTACTGCTGAGCACTGCTGGGGGTTTGTGCTGCTCCCCACTTTGCTGCCCAGCAATGGGCCGGAGGTGGAGGAGGGTACATAGCCAGCACTGCTGACCCCAGGGCTGTTCCAGGCCTGATGGCATCGTGCTCTTCTTCCCACGTAGCTGTGACTCACTCTGAGTCTCTGCTTTCCAGGAAGTGGCTGGACATCTGCCTGCTACGGGGAAGCAATGAATACATTTGTCATTGCTTTGCTTGCAAACATAGCTTTGCTTATGAAAATACCTTTATCCACAACTACCTTGACCCACAAGCTTTTCCACTTTCTCTTTTGATTCTCTCCTGTCAGGGCAGGTGGGAAGTAAGCAAACAACTGCATGGGGGCTTAGCTGCTCCTGGGATGGAAGTGCTACATTTGGTTAAGCAGCTGGGTTGTTAAAATCCCCTCAATCCACTTACTTGGCAGCAGTAAAAGAAATTGGAAGGCAGGTCCATCTCCTCCCACCTCCTTACAGTGCTCCCCACGGTTCTGGAATACTCCTTCCTCACATCACCTCTTCCAGACAGCGCGATGGCCAACGGGGCTGTGCCAGCTCGGCCAGGCACGTGCGCCCGCACCACAGAGCTACACTCAGGTGAAGCCACAAGAGCTGAAAGGGTGACAGTGTTCCTGGGAACTCTCCCATGATTCTGTGAACACACTCAGTTGCATCACTAACCATAATACTTCTAAGGATGCAAATACACTCAGTTTAGCCCATTAGGTCGGTGGCTTTTCTTTCACTGATGGTAAACATGCTGTTACTAGAAGCAGCAGTGTGTCAGTACACAGATAACTTTCCTCTGGGTATCTCAGTTAACAAGAAACGAAATGGGTAATTTTGGATTTGAGCCTGCTTTAAACACATTATTTTGGACTTTAACAAGCTCTACACAGGTTAAAAAGGAAATTTTGAGACAAAAGTACTGAAAAATAGTCCCATTTATTTGAAGCTGTCAATAACAGGTACATTTTAAGGACAAATTTTTAAGTTCTGGCACAAGTTGGAGTAAAAGCAATTAGTGGGTTAATTTGACTGTAGAAACATTCCTGTGAAAATCTGTGTCACTTCAGCTGTTGATATGGGAAATATAGATGACATTCACCAAAATAGACATCTCCATTAAAAAAAAAAAAAGTTAGATTTCCTTCAGCTCAGTTCCATTCATGTCCAAAATAGAACAAGATGACAAATAAGTTGTTAGGAAACCTAAGAACATACAAGTGCCTTGCCAAGCCAATAGGGAAGTCTCTCAGCTGAGGTATAAGATCACTTCTCTTCATTGGTTTGACTCATCTATTCTCCTTCGACAGAATGGACAGCAGTTGTGCTGCAGTATGAGAAGCTCATAATCTTCTGTGTGAAACATCTATGAATTAGAAACAGATTGAGGGACAAGTTAGCCTCCGACCAGCTCCAAGAAAATCTGATTTCAAGGGGGTTTCTGACACCTTCTGAACCTACTATTACACAAGAATTGGCTTTCTTCTTTCAGTTACTTGTCAGAGCTACGACCCGGAATGCAGCAGAAAACATTGCACAGACCACTGCCAGCACAGCTTCTCAGCTCTTTCTTCCCAAACTCAGCTACCTCAAGCTTTTAGGAATGCAGCCTTTTCTCTGTGCCCTGCATTACTCACTTTCTTTTCCACTGCCTTCTGTCTCTATGTCTTGTTAATTTACTAAATGTATTTCAAAGTATGGCATATCAATCATTTCAATTCTCAGCTGATTTTTCAGGTGCTGTGGGCTTTGGGGCTCTTCAACCCCCTCAGTAGAACTACCTGAAAGCAGGAGGGACACATGGTGATGGAGGCATCGGGCAGCAGGGAGCGGTAGTACTGCCAGCGCAGCGGCCTGGGCCAGCGCTTAATGAGGACGTCCCTCCGGCTCATCGACTGCAGAACAGCACGGTTCACAACCACAGGAACAAACTCTGAGCCGCCCTGCTGCAGGAGAGAAGGTTTAAAAGGAAGTACTGTTACCAACTGCAAAGTCCTTTGGAGATTAGTAAGAGCCTGTGAAATGCCAAGTATAGTTCAGTAGAACCCGCCTGAGTCCGGCCCCAACCTCACTGTCTGGTTTAGCAACAGCTTCAGTGACAGCAGCATCCAGACACATCTCTAACTTGTTCTCCATGGCTTTCTGTTACACATTAACACCACTTCTTGCAAATAACACCTGTGCCCAGAGGCATGTATTAGAACCTCATGGTAATGACTGCTATTCTGCCTAGACACAGAGAGCCAGGGAAGACACAGTGATAAAACCAAATCCCAGGAACACCTACGTTAAGATCTTTGTACGTGCCTGTTTCCCAGGGCATTTCTCAGCACAGGAAACATTTTGTTTTTATTTATTTATTAAAAGACAGGAGTTATCAGCTCATAAATCCCTTTCCCTCTCATGTTCCGGCCCTCTCTCCTACTCCCTGACTTTGTATCTCCCCTCTGGGAGTCCACATCACACACTCACACCAGAAGAGCAGTATGCACTAAGGGAAAATTTCCTCTGTATTCCTACTAATAGCAAGAAATAAATGACTGAAGGACGCAGGCACAGCTCTTACCTCAAAGCTCAGTTTTGCTGTAAAGGGATCGTCATCCTCCGTAATAACTGCGCTGTCATTAAGCCTCAGGCTCTGTGCATCTAGATACATTTCTTAAGGAAGAGCTAGAGTTCCTCTAAGAACAGCTGTCCCCACTCTACCCCACAGAATAAATACATCATCCTAGCAGGACTGTATCCTTGTTGCTCCAGAGGGTCAAAGTACTCTCAGAGTGCTCCAGTGCCCAGATTACTGTAGAACACGCTGGAGAAGGGCTTGCTCTGATTGCAGTAACTACAGAATTTTATCACTGCAACTGCTGTAGAGCAGCAAAATTGACTATAACCAAGTATGACATCAGCTCTGCCTTATTTCCTGTCTGTCTGCTTCTGGCATTGCAAAAAGCAAATGAAGCAACCTCCTTAAATTGCATCTCAGGTTGTTTTGGTTAGAGACTGTTTTGTTGTGCATGCTCTGCATCCAGTGCCATACATCCCCACAACAACTGGGGGCCCTGGATGCTGAAACATTACAAAACATGGTTATGAAGCAAGTCCACACTGGTTGCCTTGTTAAGGAGAAGCAGCCTCTAAAGCAAGCTGTTAATGGAAGGAGCAACACACTTCAGGTCCTGCCCACTCTCCACAGAAAGCAGTTACAGCAGAATAGGTACAGTGTGGCATTCCACTGCTGAAAGAACCATTTCATGTGATCAGAAGCATTCTAGTGATGAACAAGCTTCACAAAAACATGAGGTTAGAAGACCACTCTGGTTGTTACACTAACAAAAAAAGGAAACACAACATATGTTTTCTGTCATACGACACAAAAAAAGCACACACCCCCCCCAGAAATAAAAACCAACAAACCCAATTGTTGTTTCTAAGGGATGAGAAACAGTTTTTAATCAGCAGGATACCATCACCCATCATCTCTTGCCATTTCGTCCCTCTTTTATTCAGCCTTGGAGCTTCAAGATCAATGAGAGATACGGCTTCTTCATCTGTGATACCATCTTCCAAATAGAACTCGACCAGATGCAGAACCTCTAAAGGGCGTGAAAAACAGAGCATTGGACGTGCACGAGGGCAGAACAGCCTCCTACAGAACACTGTGCCCTTGAATGAAGATGAACACCCTCTGCCTTCTCTAATGGAGTTTTCCCACACGTTCTCATGATGAACAAAAACAAAAGCAGCCCCAGCCCCACACTCCCAAAGGATGGCATCAGCACTGAACACTTCACACATTCAGGTTTCCACAACAAAGCTTTGCTGCTGCAGGGCAGTGAAATCCAGCAGTCCCTGGGACATCCAAACCAACAACATTCAAAGGAAAGATTTGTTTGCCCAAACGTTGCACGGGGAGCAAACCAAGTGCTAACTGACCCCGTTCACTTTAACATTTACCTACTTGAAAAGCACAACAGAATGTGATACTCCAACGCACCATAGGAAGAAGCGGAGAAGACGAAAGGCTGCCTGCAGTTAATGCAGACATTCCCCAGGTTATTTAGCAAAGGGTTGTTGGTAGAGCACCTATAGCACAAGGGCACAAGCTCCTGCAAAGATACACACACAGCACAGTGATTGCACACAGGTCTGCACAGTCAGTACTCATGATTTCAACTGAATAAGAGTTCCTCAGGTTTCTACCACTGACATTACACATTACTACATTAACCTGAAGAAATACTGCTGTGAAATCACATTCTTTAACATCTGAAAATGCTTTCACATTAGAAATATCTGTCTTTGCCACAATGAAATTTCCCCTTGTCTTTGTGGTAAGGAGCAGAATTTTGTATTAAACGCACAGTGCCAAAAGAAGTTGAAGATGTTACTGAAGCTTTTTTTTTTTTTTCCTTCACAGGTTTGGTCAAATTCTCAATCAATTCATCTCTCTTATTTTCAGGAGCACAGTTATTTCAGGCCATTCTTAAGACTGAGTTTCTGTTATTTCAGGTGGCCAGGTACACGTTCACTTGCACAATACAATTTATTTTTAGTGAGTACTCCATGAGACACGGCTTTGTGGAGCACTGCAGAAATTCAGACTTCAGTTAAAGAGGAAAAGGTGACAAAATAAGACTTGAGGAAGGAAGGTCACCCAAGGGATAGGGGGAGGAGGGAAGGAGTGCTAGGAGTTGGGACAAATGAAAGTGACCTCCAGCTGCAATGAGACACAAAGACTACGCAGAAAAAGGCTTGCCAGAATTAATAGGCAGAGAGGAAGGAGATAAAAGAGAGGAGAGGGAGGAGAGAAGCTGCCCATAAAGAAAGAACTGGTTTTAGTTTGTTCTTGGGAACAAAAGGAAGCCTGCCCTGAAGGATAACAATGAAAGGACTGTTTCCAGCAGAAATGTAATTCTAACACAGACCTACGCATAATATGTTTCAGACTCTGTGTATATGGCAGCTCAGCTCCTGGAGTTAGGGTCGTACATTGACGATTAGCATGAAACTCACCTCGCTGTCATGGAACGGCTTGGATCGGATTGTCAGGCTGCCCAGCTCCACGGACTTCTGGAACCTGGCTGGGATCTGCAGCCCCTGTAACTTGTCGTACGCGTGACGAGCCAGTTTGTACGCACCCAGAGCTCTGCTCTGCTTTGCGAGGGCAAATAATGTATTGCTGAAACTAAATTAAGGAATAAAAATTCGTATTTAGGAAAAAATACAGTGTTCCCTCTAATCACAGAAGACGTGTGGAGGCACGTTTCACACTGGTACCGCCCCTAACAACATAAATGCACATACAATGCCATTTAAACAAGCAAATGTGAAAGGCCCATCAAAGTGTCCAGGGGCAGTTATAACTGAAGTAAGGAACTGACCCTACATTAATACTGCGTGGTTAAATATTCTGACCTCCACACAGAAGTTTGTTTTAGGTCAAATGGAGTCTGCCCAGATAAAACAACAAAACTTGGAACACCACCAATGCACTGTCACCTGCTAAATATACATGATGTCACTGAGAGGCGTGTAGCACATGCTCTGTGCCAGTGACCAAGGGTTGTCTCTTTCCTTAGCACGTAACAAAACTGTTCAGAAAGTCACCAATCACAGCCATGAGCAGGCACGTCAGGAAAAATATTTGGAAAGAATATGTAAGTGAGGAAGTTACTAAAAGGAAAGCAAACACCCTATCCAGAGCCATAACAGAAGCAAAACTGCCTTCCCTCTGGCAGCTGGTGACCCTTTCTGTTGTCTTCTACAGACAGATGTGTTTCTGCAGCATTCACGCAGGCCTTTTACACAGTGCTCCTCTCCTATGAGGACAGGCTGAGGGAGCTGGGGCTGTTCAGCCTGGAGAAGGCTCTGGGGTGACCTGATAGTGGCCTTTCAATATCTAAAGGGAAGCTACAGAAAAGAAGGGGACAGACTCTTTTGCAGGGTCAGTGGTGACAGAACAAGGGGAAATGGCTTCAAGCTCACATAGAGCTAAATCACAGAGTTGGGCTAGATGGCCTTCAGAGATCCCTTCCAACTCTAAGGACCCAATGATTCTATGATTCTACTTCCAAAAGATGCAACCCACACTCACAAAGCTGTGCAAATCTGAGACACCACACAGCTCTAACAGCCTCAGATGAAGCAAACGTGCCTGTTCTTTTCCCCCTGCTCCCGTCTCAGCTCAGGATCCTTGCAACAACGCTGTCAAGATTCAGAGCCAGCATCCTGTTGAGATGACTAACACTCCTTGACAAAGTCACACACCATGCTGGGTGGGTGGCTGAGAATTACATCTTAGTTGATTTGTACAGCTCTCCAAGACTATAAAAAAATAAATAAAAAAAGTAGTGAGTGCAGTTAAAAACAATGGTTTGAAGGTGCTGATTATTTCCTTAGGGGCACAAGTCAATTTCCATTAGCTATAAGCCACAGCTGAAACTGAACATACCCTAAAGTAGATCTCTGCACTGTGGCTCAACATCAGTGACTGTTTTCGTGTACCTCAGCCTCTGGATTCTGTGCAGTGTTGGAAGGATACACTTTTGAGATCCCCAAGGGAGTCTCCTTTGTTAAGCTGTGAAGCAGAAACCTGGAAATATTGAAGAGTGTTTCAGGCAAGTGGAAACTGAAAGGCTCCTCCTGTGGAATTAAAAATAGAGACATTCGTAAGCTGGCAGAGCAACAATTCATATCCCTATACATCACAACACTGGGTATCCCAAGTATTGTCCTTCTTTCATGCAGTTGCAGAAAGAGGAGATGCTGACAGAACATACCAAGCAGATTTCACACGTTTAACACCAAAGTTCATGCCTATCACGTGCAGAAAATGACAGAAAGGGATCCATGCAGCTAAAATAGATCCTTAGCAGGGTATTTAAAAGCAGGACACAAATAGCGTGCAGCCTGCACCACTGAGAGGTCTGAAATAGCCTGACCAGCAGAGACCTCAGTTGCACAGACTTCTTTTGGGCAAAGGCATGGATCAGAGGGTTCTCATATGCTCCACAGAAGATATTTTCACCAGCAGTGGTAGGAACATTACTAGAATTGCTGGGAGCAGCAGGAGCTCCCCACTCGAGACTGCACGTCTTTTGGAGTAGTTTACATACATCCTCACTGATAAGAGGTAACACGCTGTGTGAATCTCTAAATGAGGATGTCTTCTGTTCAAACCTGCCTCCCCTGATTAAAGGAAGAGCCCACTGCAGTCTGTACAGGGCTGGAGATCTGGGGTGCTGGAACCAAACCAATAGAGCCAGCAAAGCAAGAACTGGGGGTGGAGAGTCAGCCATGAGCACATCCTCTATGCACACACTGAGACAAACACACATGTGCTAAAATGGCACTGCACTTTTTAAGAACTATGACAAGAGCAGTTCTTGCACAGTACAAAGAAATGTCACTGTACAGTATCACTAATTTACACTCTATTTAATTGTATGAAGTCATTAAATGCTTGCTTATCTATGAACTTCTGAAAGAAAAACATTCAGGAATCATACATACACAACTAAGGTAAATAACTTACAGTGTATCTTTGAATATAGTGATAGACATGGTAAACTTCTGCCAATTGCTGGAAGTGATGAAACTTCTGCAACAGTTCATTCTTCTGTTCTTCATTCTCTGTGGGAGGGAAAGGCATTAGAGTAAGCCCCTGAGGTAAACCTATGAGGCTCAGTGCGAAGAAAGCAACGTATGGTGATAGTCTCAGAAGAAGTACACACCAGCCCAAGTGTGTCCCATTCACCTATTCAAAACACAGGTTATACAGACTTGCTATTTTTGGGAGCAAATTTCTGCTTCAAATAAAGTATGCTGGGATATAAGTGGCAGTGGTTTTAGCTTGGCTAGAGGCTACAGGTCAGGTAAAGGGAGAAAAGAGCAGGGGTGCTTTGCTCATCCATGCCATCAGAGTTTACAAACAAAATGCATTTTGAAACGTTTCACAGATACTAAACACACTACTAAAAACTGGAACAATTTGCATCTTCATACAATACCTCAGAAGCAACATATCAACACTCTCAGGTGGACTAAAAAGTACCTAGGGCACTGAGCAAGACAGCACTATCAACCTTTGCATTCACTACCAAATGAGTTCTCCTAGGCCCTGGCTCTACCTCTCTCCCAGAGAAATACACTCAGAAGACAAGAGGACAGATCATGAACAACCAGTTTTGTATTTGTTGGCAGAAACAATTTGTAAAGTACCTCCCCTACCTACATTCAAGTACTAGGCAGATCTCATGCTGCAAAACCACCTCCCAGTTTCCGTACTTGGGCCCTCCAATCACTTCTCTATCTGCAGCGTGTTGAGGGAAGCTACACGAGGATATAGGCTCCCAGGAGACACTATTTTGATTCCAGCCAGATTTCAAACAAGGCCTACACATGCTGATGTTGTTCTGCTCATCTGTTTTACATAAGTGCATGGGAAAACCAGGGGACTACAAAAATAGCACAAGCCAAAACTATGCACAGTATTAAAGAAAAAATCAGTGAAGGAGTTGCAGCAGTGCTATCACAATTCAGCAATTGCCCGTCTACATACACAAGAAGGTAAAAATGTAAGCCCTTCAGTTACTTACCTCGGGCTATATCTAAACACTGCATGGAAAGCATCCAGTAATAATAGGCTGCGTCGTTAAATCGGCTTTCAACCACAGCATTGTGTGTTAGCTGCTCCAGCACTCTCACAGCTTCTCTCTGCCTGCCAGCCTTGTGGAATGCTACAGAGAAGGCCAAAACAAAGAGGATTTTACAGTGTGATTATATCAATTAGCTGAAATTAATGTTTTTAAATTAAGAGCAGTCTATTCAGCCAATATCAAATCATCTATTCAGGGCAGGATGAAAGGGATTAAGCACTGGCATTTTTCTACTTGAAAGCAGCAACACTAATGGAACACAAGATGCAGCTGTAGGTGTTTTGTGGCTTTTGCACTGTCTCAGGGGCTCTTGAGTTGCTGTATCTTGTACACCTCCAGTGCTTCTGTTGTTCATTTCTTTTTCATATAGAAATGAGCAAAAGCACAACAGTCATTAGATCTGTATACAAGCAATTGCAGATCATACCTGCATTTAAAACTACAACAAGTTAAAATTAGTGTTCTAGTCAGCAACACTGAATATCTTAAAACATTATACTATTTATTATATCTTTCTAGCACTCATTAACAGCTTCTGTTTCAGCGAACCTCAGAAGCCAGCATAAAGCTAGACTCTGAGTTCTCACTTGGTACAAATGCATTTGGCAAACACTGTCTCCATACAGGGTAATAAAGGAATCAAATAAAGTACAATAAAGATAACACAATTGCCTCCTGGCTTCAGCCAGCTCCAATAAAAACATGTTCTCGTATACCCACACAGTGATCTGTTGGTCACCCAATCTGCAGAATTTGCATTAGCCAAGACACAACAGCACGGAGCTTTGTGGAACAAGCTGGGAGCAGCACACTTATATTCACAGATCTGCACGTGCAAACCCCTCGAGTTGCTCAAAGGTTTAGTGCTGAGACATGCAGCCTCATTCAGAATGGGCACAGCTCATGGCTGGCACGTTCACTGGCTTGGCCGTGTGAGCAAAGGCAGTTACACTCTTTCTCAGATCCCAGCTGGATCTGGAAAGAGCAGATGCAGAAGTCACATGGAGCAGCACCTGAGTAAAGTAAGTACTGAAAACACACCGGCTCCACATGGAGCTTGCTTCAACTTCTCCTTATCCCTGGCACAGCTTACAATGAAATGTAGAAGCCTGTCCACATGGCAGAAGATTGACAGTTCTCTTTAAGTAATGTTATAAGCCTAATGGCATCCATGAAAACTCTTACAGAAAGATAATAATGTTACTTGTACAAAATGAGCTGTACGTAAGGAAAAACTGTCACTTCTGTAAGGTACCTGCTGCATTTTGAATCTTACTGGGATAAAAGTATCAACAAAATACAGTTCAGCTCTTAAGTCAAATGCCATGCTCAATTGTGTAGTGAGATTGGAGATCTGGGACTCTATTTGGATGCCACCATTTCTGATAGGTCTGTCACACTTTGCAGTTAAAAGAAGAGACCTCCAAATACTTTATTTTTAAGACTGCTATGAAGATATTGATCCTACTTGTTTTCAAACCCACAGATAGGAAACTCTCCAGGGCAAAGACAGCATATTCTGCATAGGAAAAGTGCAGAGGACATTCTGAGTGTCCAGTGCTCCGTCAGAAATCCGTACCTTTTTGGGCTTCTTCAAATCTATCGTTCTCTGCCAGCCACTGAGCGTAAGGGACATAGACCTCATCTTTGAATTCAGGATGCTTTTCACTCAAAGCAAATGCCTGAGGTATATAAAGTCAGCTTTAGAATACTGCATAGTTTAACAGTTAAAAGGTTTAGAACATCTCATACAATCAGTCCTTCGGCTCTAAGTAAATTCACAATAAAAATACACAGAATAAAAACTGTAATCCATCTTTTCTCCAGTATGAAGCAAACGTATTTTAAAACAAAACCAATCAATGACAAAAGGAAAGCTGCGCATGAAAGCAGTGTGGCTTATGAACTAGTGAGACTTGAATGTGTGTATATTGAGGAAATATATTGTAATATATCTTCTAAAGAGACCGGAGCAACACTATAAATTTGGTTTAGATTTGCTTCCGGCACTCAATAATTAGTCAGTAAAGGACCAAGCCTACAGCTTTCCAAAGCACCCCAATAATTTAGGGGGGAAGTGGATTGACAGTTCTAGAAGCACTCTGAAAACCCTTCCTGAAGAAGCTACACCCATCAAAGCTTAATTTGAAGAAATGAGAACAGAATGAATGGCGACCCCAGTTTTGAAGGATGTGATACTGAGGCTTGTGTTCCGTGGAAATCCCAGATAAGTCTGCAAAACTTCACCTGACAGTAACTCCAGTTCATAAAGTGGTGTCCTCTTGAACAGAACAGGTATTCACCAGGTCTGACTGACACCTGTGGTATGCTCACTCACAGGTGTCCAAGTCAGAAAAACACTCCAGTTCAAAACAGAATTTCCCTCAATACAGTTACTATTCATTCCTTCTAATAGTTGAGAAGCATTCTGTGGATTTGCAACTACTCCTGGACGGGCAAAAAAGGCAGCTTGAAGCAAGACCAAGAAAAAAAAAGAACAAGAAAACCAACCGAGCAAAACAAACAAAACATTACCACCCGCTGAACTATCAGAAAAGCAGCCAACAAGAAGCACACAAAATTGACTGCACTCTTTAGAAGCCCTCCTCCTCCCTGCCTCTCCCTTCAGCACAGGGGTGGGCGCTCACTGCCCCTCCTGCCGACACGACACGCAGCAGCACTCCTAACCACAGGAACCAGAGGCGTGCTTACTTCTTCCCAGTGCTGAGTCTCCACGTGGAGAGAGACCAACGCTTTCAGGTCACCGACCTTCGTGTAGGTTTCTGCTGCATAGCCGGGGTTATTGAGCTTCTTAAAATAGAAGGCACATTTTGACAGAGGCTCACGCTCAGCTTTATCCAGTTTGCGAGCAATTTCTATTAACCTAGATGCAGTAAAAGAAGCACGGTGTTTCAGGTTCAGCCTCACCACTTTACCTTTTGCTTAATATTCTAACAACCTCATTCTCAATCAGTGACTACTTCATACCACAGTGGCAGTGCCACGCAACACGCTGCTGAAACAGCTGTCAGCAAGCATTCAATATTGTCTTTGCCTTTCACAATCTCAAAACCTGCACCTACAATCCCGACTGATGGGTGCAATCCCATACTGCAGCAAACTGCCCTCGGTGGGTGTGCTCAGGAGAGCAGCAGGAGATCCACATGACTAAGTCGCATGGGACGTGCTTCGCTAACCCTGACCTAAAAAAAGAGCACTAATGAACATTACTCCACTTGCCACTCAGGAAAAATGAGGCAAGGGAATGCTGAGTCACCTGCCCAAGCCTCTATTTCAACTCAGCAGAAGACACAAAGCAGGGACTGCTGTAAATCAAGGAGAATTTGACCAGGACCAGAGTTGTCCAAGAATTTACTTCCTGGAATCCTGCGCTCTGGTTGTCGTCCCTGCCCTGCTAATTTGTTCTCTCTCACCGTTTAAAACAACAGAAAAAAAAAACCCACAAGCTCTGCTGTGATAACCTTTAGGCATGCATATTTCAGAAGACCCTCATAATGCAGGTTAACCCATTCGTATTTTTTGCTGTAGTAATGCTCCCACGCTCACTTCAAGAACACTTTAAATGCCAGGGGTGCTTCAAATACAGCTTACACTCTATTTGATATCAACAAAGGTGCATATCAAACAGGTTTTGTCCTTTTGAAAAGTTATGCAGAATTAAATCACACTGTATTGCAAGATTCTGTTATTACTGAGAGGAAGCAAAAAACCCACATATCAACCCAGCCGTGGTCTCCGCTGATTTCTATGGCCTTCATGTGCTCTCCTGCAGAAAGGTACATTTCCACGGCTGCTTTTGGCTCATTGATATTCTTGGCCCAATCTGCTTGCTTTTTTATTAGCATCTTTGTGTCTTTGGGGTCTCCGGATTGGAGAAAATCCTGAAATAGCACAATACAAAAACGTCTGCATTATTTTCTGGTCACAAACATTGCATTACGTTTCAAATTCTAAAATACATAACAGTTTTTTCTGATGAATATCATTATGCCTCCTAAGGAAAGACGTGGTGCATACAGAGCAACAGAAACCAGTGCTGCTTGTGGCAGCTGATCACAGGGCCCAATGTTTGGTAGGTAACAACAGTAGTTTCTCATCTATGTAGTTTATTATAAAAAAAAAAAAAAGGGAGACCAAGAGAGGGATGGCGCAGCTGCCCCCGAGGCAATCAGCAGCTTTCCAGTACATCCAGAACTTCAGACAATTAAGCTGGAAATCCAAGCCAGCTTTTCATCCTGCCCTTTTACAGGATCATGCTTTCAACACACTTGCAGTACAGTAGTATTTCTGCATATAAGCATTCAGTTGCAAACTGTTACCTTGGCATAGTCAAACATGCGTAAATCTGAGTACATGTCCAGAGCTAGGCTTTCATGCCCAGTCTTTTTGTACAGCTTTGCTGCCTCATGGAACTTTCCCTGGTAGGCATAAACATCTGCTAGGAACAACTCATTGAGGTTCTCTCCGTGCTTCTTCCGCTCCTGAGAAAAAAAAAGGATTAAAAAAAAAAGGGGGGGAGAGCAAACTCAAACGTACTCTGGATGACCAGGGAGAAATAGCCATTAGAGCTGAATTTCAAGCTCAGATTTTAGCTGTTACTAATACCTGCAACAGGATATGGTAACGATGCTTCTCCCACATTTCTGGTGAATTTATAATTAAAGGATTAGATCTTCTAATTAAAATTAGGAAGAGTGAAATTAAATGTCACAATACAAATCCAACTGATGAAAAATCATTGCTCTTGATTTCATATGGGAAGATGAACACACACTGTCATTCTGCTATGACATTAAAGAGAAAAGGCACCTCATAGGTTCCTTATTTTCTCATATAGAAATTTACTGGCGCACGATTTGGGTAAATTACCAGTATGTGTGGGTGGGGGGAAAACACACATGAAAATAACTGCTAGCAACAAACATCTTCACAAAGGATGTCAACGTGCCTCTGAGTCAGAACTAGTGTCACCAACACCGTCACCACACGCAGGAGCTCATGGTTTGAGGAGGAGCAGTCACAGCAGAGCACCAGCACAGAGCAGCATCACACTGAAAGCCATGGTGTGCAGAGGGAGGGGGGCGATGCTCTGCGTGCACGTGAGTTTGTTCTACCCTCCACCTTAGAAATGCGTTCCTGCCCTGCTTAGTACGAAGGTATTATTCTTAGTAGTCTGTTCCATATGAAAATATATAGCTGAGAACAAAATTCAAAGAAAACTGCACTAAAGAGGACAAAGCATTGCACGTCTCTACAAAATCAGTTCTCTGCTGCCAAATGAGACTCAGTGTGAGCACAAGCTGCGATGGCTGACTGACCAACACCCTTTAAAAACTTTGTTAAAACAATTAACAGAGCAATTGCTACATCATTTTTGATTGAGTTCACAGAATCTTGCCAGATACAGAGGTCTGGCACCTAAGTTTCCTACTGTCATCCCTTAGAAAAAAAAAATGTCATTCCAAAGAGAAAACCACCACGTAACCAGAACTGGCACTCAGTTACACCCTTAGAAGCTTTTAAGGGAATCCAGTATCTCACAAGCAAGAGTAAGCAGTGATGGAGAACTCTCCCTTCATAAGAAGTATTTTCAAGTCTACAAGGAGAATCTTAGTTAAACAGACTACAGTTCCACAATATCCTCAATGGATGCAGATCTGGAGAAGCATGTGTAGAAAAAGAACTTCATTATCAATGAGAGAATCCTCTCACAAACTTATCTACTCTCCAAAAAAAAGGAAGAAAAGGTAGCCAGGGTCATTCCTAACACAGAACTTTGTCCCATGTTCGACCCCAAGAAAAGTTCAGCGCAGCCAGCAGAGGGCTGGTGTTCTGACAGAACCAGGAGAGCTCTGCAAAAATGTAAGGCAAGGGATGGATTCTTTCAGAGAAGGTATAAAATCTAATTAGCATGAGAAAGAGGAATTCTCTTTATGCCATCCCGACATAGATCTTCAAACTAAGTACCATCAAGTGGTCTTTTCAAAAGGACCAGAAGTGATGGCATGTCCTTTAACATGCTCATGACAGATTGCTATTGTCTAGTGAAATTCCATCAAGAAGTGAGAAAGGAATGAGGAGTCCAGATTAGAGCAGAGCACAGAACCAAGGGGCCCTAAATTCTATTTTCAGTTGTCACAGACTTGTCATGAGACCTTGAGCTTGTCATTTTATTTCTCTGGGCCTGTTTCTGGCTCTGCAAGGAGGAGATAATAGTAATTACCTACCTCCAGGGGGTAAGGAAGAGTTTAATTAACTCATGTTTATGAAGTATTCTGTACTAAGCTCCATTAGCATAGTAGCATTCTACCAATTACTAATTGAATATTGAATGCTTTTCTAGTTTTCCTGGAAGTTTGTAAGTTTTCCCACCATGCTCTGCCCCACATCTGCACGCTCTGCAGTCAGATTCAGCCACGTGACCAGAACTCAGGCTCCCTGCTCACCAGGACTCCTCACTCTGAACACACACCCAACAGGCAGAAGCACTAAGGGAACAGATGTCTCTCCAGAACAGAGAGTACTCCTTACAGCACAGTGTGTCTTCTTACAATACCCCTAATATTCTCTTACCTCAATGCTGCTGATCAACTCTAAATACCTAAGGTCTCGTATTCTGGTAAATGCCTATGGAAAGAAAAAGAAGAAAAGAAATAAACTAACTTGAAGAGCCAGGAAATCGAGAGAATGCGGTAACACATAAATCAGCTGTCTTCACACAAGCAGAACAGACAGAAATCTGCTGTACTTTGTGTTGGTGCAGTCCATAACCTGATGGGCTCTTACTGCATCGGGGGCCTCTCAGGCATTAAAATAACTGAGACAAGGGCCCGACCCAAACAGCTGATCACAAAACCAAACAGCAGCGCTGGGCACCAGCAGGTACACTCATGGCAGCCCCCTGAGAGAAGCAAAATGCCTTTCACAATACCACATAATGGTAATCCGGCTAATTTACAGCTTTCCTAATTCAATGTGAGGCATGGCACACGCACAGAGTTAAAGAGACTGCTGCCAGGTGTGGCAGAACACTGACCACACTGCTGAAGCAGACTGCGTGTGGTTCCCGTTCTTACACCGCTCCAAAACTTCAGTCCAGAAGCAGCCCAGGGAGAAGAAAGCAAAGCAGAAGATGATACTGTGAGATGGTGCAATATCTTTTGCAAATGGAGATAAATGTGATGCGCAGCCCAAAGTCCCAGCGGCAAAGTCACGTGTGAGATACAGCAGCTTAGCACTTATTCTTGTCAGGCATCAAAAAATAGAAATTTAACTCTTTAGACCACGTGGTTTAGACTCCTAACCAAATTTGTGCTTAAGAGGGCATGGAATATTCTGCTTACACCAGATCGGACTAGAAACTGTGAGAGCCTTTAATGTCAAGAAGCTGCTTTTGTTCAGATTAATCCGCTCTAATTCTAAGAGGGCACCGCTTTAAAATTCCAAGGAGGCACTGAAAACTTCTTTTTAAGATCATCTATTTGCATAAAATCATCTATGAAAGTGAAATTATTGCCAGTTCCCTTGCCTCCACTTTGGAAAAAAGAAAAATAAGGCATTTCACATCCTAAAAAGAATTACGTTATTAAAAGATGCCTATCATTACAGGCCATGCCCTGCCTATTTTTAGAATGTTTTGTCTTTCATACAATATTTATGACACTGAACTCATTTTGCCCTCTCTTATTTGAGAAAAGATGCTGAAAGAAAACGGGAAAAGTATTTTAAGCCAGAGAAAAATGTGTTCTTCAGTATATGCCCACCTATAGGTCACTCTAAAAACAAAGTGTTACAGGTAGGTGACAAAAAAGACAATGTGTCAACACTAATGTCTTCAAGGAAAGGTAATGCCATCAGCATGAAATCTACACATTTAAGCTAAGGTTATCTTCTACACTTAGTGAGGGGAGAAACAAAGAATACAGACTTACAGTGCTAGGGAAGGGGAAGGGAAAATTCAGCTTAGAAATTCTTAGCTGCCACCTGGTGGCAAGCAGCACCACTGAACAACTCCCAGCTCCACTTCCCTCGAATTCCTAACTCATTTTCCAGCAGATGAAATAAACCTTTCCCACATACCAAACATTCTGATTTGGAACACAGCATTTACCTAGAACAATAAATTGTATTTCTGTTTTAAAATGTCATCTCAAGACCTTGTTGTGTGCATCACCGACTGAGGTTTTCACATGCACCTAAGCAAGAGAGCAGCCCAGAGACACCACTCATTACCCCACCATTACTGCTTCACCTTTTTAGCCGTCTCAAACTCCAGCCCTTCCAAGGCTTCCATGGCCAGTTCTCTCCAGTCAGCATCAGTTACTCCCAAGCACGCAATCTGATACGCTTCCTTAAACATTTTCCGTTCCAGATATTGATACATGGGTGCAGACTGAGGATTTCCATCAGAAAACATGTGTTAGAAAGCAAAATACTGAGGAACAGCAGTGCAGTCCTCTAGATACAGTGAGAAAAAATTACATTCCACTTGCAAGCGGTACAGGCTCCTCAGAGAACAAACAGATGTTTTTGTACCACACACAGAACAACACTGTGGGGCAATTAGCATTGCATCTTCATACTAGTTTGGTTAATTATGTTCTAAACTCACCCATCTTGAAATCTGCAGCTCCTAGCATATTAGAAAGCAGTTAATGAATGTTTCTGATCCTCTGAGTGCTGTACGTGCTAGATATAATGAATGATGAGGTGCTTTTTAAATAAAACACAATCCTTCTGTGATGTCAGAGCAAAGGCAGCAGTAGTTTGTTCTCAAAGGCTGCAACAGCAGCCCAGGACAAAGCATCCCTGGAAACACTCCAACACAACAGAGGAGGTGCCATGAGGAAGTGGCAAACTGACAAAGGTGTTCTAAGAGTGACACTCTGAAGCTCAAAGACACCGCCCGCTGTTACCGACCTGCTGCAGTTCAGAGGAGTTCAGAGGGAACCAACACAGAACAGGGCTCAGCTACAGCTCAAACCCTTTCCACGAGCAGAGAGCACTGCTGCTTGCTTAATTCTGGGTTTGCAGCTACAAAAAGTATGCATATTGATCTCTGCTACCTTTATCAACCTGTCTGAAAGTTGTGTATTTTTTGTACTCTCTCTCACCAAAAGTATAGTTTTGAGTCTTAGCAGCACTGCACAAGGACGTGGAGGTGTATCAGTGCCTTGCAGCACGTAAAGACAGACTGAAACAGAGCACTGGGCTTGGCAGATCTGGCAGCTACCAGCCATGCCAGACAACGCAGATCTCAGTGAAGGGATCAGCACAGCTCTGAGGAACACACACGGCTCCAACAGAGGTATCATCCACTAGTTAAACAAAAGCACATAGCCCTCCACTTTCATCAATTCTGAATTTCAAATCCTGCCACATTGTTGTGCAGAAATAAGTCAGAACCTTTTCTTTTTTTTTTTCTTTTTTTCCTTTTTCTTGCTTGTTTATCTCTTGGTCTGCTTAAATAGTGGCAAAGAAGGTTCAGAATAGTGATTGTTTTGGGAGTAGAATACTGGAAAATTTCAGAAGAGCTTCTTCACATCTTAAGCATTTATGTTTAAGAAATGTAAAGCAACACTTAATGAGATTAAAAGATTACCTGTGGAACTTCAACAGCTGACATAGAAAAAACATGAAGGCAGAAGATCTTGGAGCCATTGTATCCCACAACAAAGCCTTGAAGTTTTTGCTGATGGACAGGGAAGTTACCAGCTTTGATATTGAGGTAACCCCCCCCAGAAAAGCAAAGCATATCCTCACACTGGGTATTCCAAGCCACGCTATTAGCATTGGGTTCCTAATGAGCAAAACGATGGATGATTACAACAGGCACAATCACATATTCCTTCCTAAGAAATATGCATCCTTCCTCTTAAACAGCTGACCTACTGTAGCCTAGGAGTGCATGACAAAGAAAGAAGTTAAGTCTTTATGTTAATATCAGCACTAAAGCCAAAATGCTCTGTAATGTTAATACTGCAAAGAGAAGCAGGACAGCTCTGAATTAACCCAAAGAGGTCACAAGTTCAGCTGTCCTTCATTCAGCTTTTGCTTGCACATCTCCTGTCTTCTACTTCCTTGGCTACCAACTCTAAAGACCAGTTTTGATGAGAAACAGATAAATCCTATAAAACATGATGAATAGTTTAATTAAGTTAGATTAATTTCTCTGTGTCAGCACTGTTGGTACGTTCTGTGCTCTCAATCTCCTCCTGTCTGTGCCATTGTGGGTCTGACCCTGGTCCAGAGACAGAACAAATCTTACCTGGAACAACAACTCTTTGGTATGAATGTCATATACTAGGCAGGTGTCATTTTCATCAACCACTGCCAACTTGTTTCGAGATGCACTCATGTCCAGGCAGCGCACAGCTGTGGACTGCTTCAGCAGGACGATGGCAAAGACATTGTCAACAAATATCTTCAGGATCTAGATATATTCAAAACCAAAGTCAGCCCAAGTTTGTATCCCTCCAGCTAGAAGTCACAGTGTGTATAAATGCTACTGCTGCATACAGCATGCAATGGCTGTTCTTTCTCCCACAGAATGGTGCATTAAAATTAGAAAGAATGCTTCGAGGTACTGAAACTCGAGATTTGTTTGATGAGCCCATAGAAACAACAGACTGCATGTCCTGAATTCTGTAATGCCCTTCTCAAACAATGACATTAATATACAACTATAGGATATCAATGTCTGATACATGAAGGATCACAAATTCCTTTCCAGTCCCATCCTCTGAATCAACACTTTTGGGCTCCACTTTGCAATCTTCAGTGCGTGCACACGCACACACACACACACACACACACACACACAAAATATCATGCCTCCCAAAGACAAATTCATTTAGTTCACTAAGACTTCCATTTTTGCCAGCAATATGTGGTCTTCAAAATCAAACAGGTTTGTATGAATTTCACAACCAGAGAGTGAGAAATACAGAAATAATTCATTTTTAAACCCCAAACGAGATTTTGTCCTATAACATTTTAAGTTGTGAAAGGATATGCTGCTCCTCAGGTCTCCCTCACAGAATGAAACAGCATTTATTTGCAGCACAGAGACGCGTGCCAGGCGTTCTGTGTTACCTGCCCGTTCTTTAGCCCAACCAGGAGCCCTTCTCTCCCTGGAGGTCCTCCAATGACTTTAATGTAACGGATAAGAGATTCCATCAGCCATTCTCGTTCTTTAACACCACTGAATGAGAGGCACTGCAATCTTTTCTCCTAGATACAATAACATACAAAATACTGCATGGAGGTTGAAGAAGAAACCTTTGTGCCTTCAGTGTTTTATATTTATACCTATGCTAGCGTGTGTGCCAATTTCACATGAGTGTCAGAGTGTCACTCAGTTTAACATGATGAATTCTTAAAGGCTTTTCAGTACTATGACAAAAAAAAAAAAAAAAGCAAAACCGAAAAAAACAACCAACAAACC
The DNA here is from genome assembly GCA_036925125.1 of Oreortyx pictus. NCBI lineage: Eukaryota > Metazoa > Chordata > Aves > Galliformes > Odontophoridae > Oreortyx > Oreortyx pictus. The sequence goes on from JAUPFR010000015.1 coordinate 371,054, forward strand.
ATCTTTCTTCACAGCTCTCCCCACCCAAACATTTCCCTTGGGGCTTCAGTGCTCCAGAGACTTTCAGTAAAGCAGAACCACCTGTGGCACACAGCAGCCATTACTTAGTAGGACAGCACTGTATTACAGCAGCACTACACACGGTGCTGTCCAGTAGTATAATTCATCACTTTTTCCCCAAGGTACCAACTTTCTGTCCCAGCTATTTGGAAAGCTATCTCCAAGCCCAAATGTATCCACTCTAAGGCACATACCTGGCACAAAATGATGTGATCCGAGCACACCACCAGCAAGTTGCATTCAAATTTCTTTACTATCTTTTCCTTCACACGATAATACATGTCTGAGGAATCATCCGAGTACAGCTCATAAATCAAGATTTTCTCTGGCATTTGGATGGCTAATCTGTTCTTGTAGATGGCGATTTTCTTCACAAGCTCTCTGCCTTTTATTCTAACTAGAGGGAAAAATAAAACACTGTGTAGGCTGACAGGAAAATAACAGATTAAAAAAAGTCAGAGAAACCTACTGTTCAGTGGGAACCAAATCTTCCTGAAGCATCTAAATTTAAGAGCAGATTGCAGCTAAGATACATTTGTTTTTCCTGCAACCATGTAACCTTCTCCCTATGTCACAATTTATCAACCTCCCTTATTTTTGCAACAGCACATTCCAGAACAGGATTCTGATTCCTTGCCATAAAAAGTCACTGAGTACCAAGACACAAAAATCAGTACAAACCATGGAGGCCACAAGTAAGAAAAAAGTTGCTAGATGTGACATACAATTTTTTTCTTTTAATCTCAGCTGCAGAGATTAAAACCTTATCTTAAAAGCCTCTCCCCCTCCCGACGTCCTTTCAAATCCCCCTATCTTTCATTAAGCTCGGCAGTGCTGATCCTCCAGGATCTAAGTTTGCACTCTCATCCTGCAAACAGGATCTTCAATTTTCGTTAAGTGACAACAATCTTCCTGGTATGTGAAGCAAATATTCCAAGCATTCTGAGGGGCATTCAGTTAAAACAAACAAACAAACCAACGAAGAAGCCCACAACAGAATGACAGAGCAGGTCTGACCTGAAAGCAGTTACCTTTTTGTTCCGTGATGAGGTGCTGGACAATGACGTCAGTCATGCAGTCTCTGTAAGCATAGCGATCCTTATAAAGGCCATGGACAGTGCTGAAAATCAACTGATAGAAGGATATTGTTCCGTCCTGGCAGCCCACTGCCTGAACACAAGGAGGAAATCATTGTAGTGAACAGGTACACGTAGGTAAGACTTGTGTGTAGTATTCATTTGAGAATTACGTTCCTTTCCCTGCATAATGCATAGACTGAAAGCAATTACAGTTATGTATATTGTAGCAGCTGCAAAAGTGCTGTTCCACTTTGTAGTGCAAAATGAGGACTGACACTATCATAGCTTATGTGCATGCTGTGGGATGCTTTGGTTTGGTTTCTTGTGGTGCCTTTCAGTGCTTCTGCCTCTCAAGCACACCATTTGTTTTCTTGCTTTTTTTCATTACTGTTAAATGGGCTCTGGATCTCTTAACATTTGTGTATCAGCACAGAGTGCAGCATTTATGGTAACAGTTGTTGCCCTGTTGGTATCCTCCACAAAGCACAATGGTAGAAACTCAAACAGAAACAGAACTCAAAGCTTTCTTCCTATCACGGCACTAGATTTCATCAACCTGGAAGTCACTAGCTCTATTTTGCTGCGTTGTTTTTGTTTCTTTTTAAATTCCCTTCTTCTTAAATCAAAATCCATCTGAAAGCAGGCCTTACACTCATTTACCACCTTCTTGCAGCCCTAAGTTTTAATTTTAGTGGCAGCTTTAGAGCTCATTAAACACTGCTTAGGTTCTGCTGTCTCAGTAGGGATATATAGATTAGGCAAATGAGTTTGAAATGTATGGTCTTAGCTTCTATGGCAAACTGTCTGTGAAAGGGCCAGTAAAGTGCACCTACTCACCACATAGTTGGAGTCTGGCTTAGCTTTGCAAGTCCACACCCAGCTGCTCTGCTCTCCTATCGTTCCAAGACGGACTCCGTCCTTCGTGAAGAGGGAAACTTGTTTATCCGACCCTCCCAGTAAAAGGTACTCTCCCTTGGTGAAATAGCTAACACAGCAAGGGTCAAAACTGAGCATTCTGTCCTTCCCAATCTACAAGGGAAAACATACATACATTAACAGAAGGATAATTTCATACTTTCCTAAGGCCACAAGAATGGATGAAAATCAACACAAGGATCTTCCTGGTTCTCCTCAGATCTTCAGCCACGCACAACTTTCCAATGCCCTAGATGCACTGAGCTTCCAAAAGGCAGCTCTAAATCAATCCTCCCACTTCCAAAGCAGTCCACTCAGGGTGCAAGCACTCAAACAACAACAAAAAGCAATTCAACTGGCTGAAGGAAATAGAGGTCCTCTAGGAAGCAGTCAGCTGTAACACAAAAGCGATCAAAGCTTCAAGGGCTGTAGTACCAGAACCAGAGGACAGCAGCTGAGTTGTCACAGGGGAAACAAGAGCTGGAGGAAAATTTGGATAAAAAATACTGACCCATAAAAAGCACTGGAAAACAGAAAACATTTAATGTAACCATAAAGCATTACCACACAAATGCTTTGTATAGTCACGGACACAGAACTGACTTGTGAATACCTGTCATTCTTGAATGCATTTTCCAAAAACATACCTGTTTGCCGCTAAGCTGATAAAAGGAAAGCCTCTGACCCCAGTCTGCCACGGCCAAAGTATCGTTGCGTTCATCCCTGACAACAAAAAAGTCACATGGTCACAGCAATTTATTCAAACATTTCTAAAGGCAGTAGAATCAAGCAGTGTGATAGCAGAACATACCTCAAATTACTCCTAAAAACCTCCACAAAATAAAAGCACAGCAGAGATGCCTTGCCATTTAAACTGAAGAAAACAGCTTGAGCACATCAAAGAAAAAAACAGTCAACTTTTCAGGAACAGCAGTAAAGCTTGCTGCAGCACCTCGTGCTCAGCCTGTGCACACGGGGCACAGCGAAGCTGCACTTGTACAGTGGTCCTTAAAACAAATGAAGCATGGGGGCCCAGATCCTGATCTTATCTGCAGGAATGCAGAGCCACTGTGGCATCAAAACCAACACAGCTAAGCAAGACCAGGCTGTGACTATCAGAGCACAGGGCAGGAAATGAAATGGCTCCAGTGAGGCGGAGGAGAGGGCTCAGTATCAAATTTGTTAACTCTGACAGGATCTGCTGGAAGAAAACAGCAGCCACCTCCTTCACAGAGCCTCGTCTAGGAGGAAGGGAGATGGTAATCTGAGCCTTCTGATGAAAATAATGCTCCTAACCATAAACTGAACAGAAAGAAAACAGAAAAAAACCACCGAGAAACTTCTCAGTCTGCACCTTCCCTTTGCTTAACACACAATGAACGTTCCTGTGAGAAAAAGCAACACGCTGTCACATACCTAGGAGTGTCACAATTAACACACACTAATAGAATACATTAAGACAATATAAGTGACACTTAATTCAGAGTTGGTAACTTTTGAATTTTGCACCCTGCGCAAATACTCTTTACCTTTGGTCCTTTTTGTAAATTGCTCTTCTACGTTATATACACAGAAGTACATACATGTGTACATATGTACCTATGTGCAGATGTATGTGTTATCCATCATAGTCTCACAAGTTGAAATGCACAGTCTGTTGCTCCTCATCGTCTTCTACCTCTTTCTCATTATCCTGCCCACAGTCAGGCTTAGATTTCAGTTCTGGAATCTCCTCTAACTGGCTGTTATCTGCCCCCTCTAAACGGCTGTTATCTGATGCCTCTTCTTCATCTGCTCTACTCCAAAATTTCTCCCATTGACTGCAATAGCAATTGTTTAATTTTCATATATGGCACAATAAGTGCAAACAGCCCACCCTCCTCTCCCCGAAAACAAACTGAAATCCAGCAACAAAAAAAGCGAAATAGATGTTTTATGATATCTAGGTGGAATTTGTTCCCATTTTTTTCATGTAAAGAAACACTGGCAAAGCCAAGCCCCAGTGCAGTCACAAAAAAAGACAACGTACCTGCCACGAACCTGCTCCAGCAGGGATGCCAGTCAAGCCTTTCTGCTACCAGTAAAGCAAGGACTGACTAGTCGGCGTGCAGAAAGGTGGGGTGATTATTTACCTGGATGGATTCCAACAGATGGACCATATTGGAGACGAAGCAGCCCCAGTGCGCTCGATCTTCACTTTCTCATCGCCGTTCTTATTCCGTATGCTGATGACTCCACTGAACATCCCCAAGGCAAGGTACTGGCCATCGTTGGTCCAGCTGAAAAAACACACGTACCAAAGGGTAAGCTGCTAGACCCAGGCAGCAGGAAGGCAGAATGGTACAGAGTAAGCACGCAGGGATGGCGGATGGAAATGCATTTTTTAAAGGGAGTTTTGGAAGGGAGCGAGTAATCCTCAGTTTGTTTATGAATCTAAATCCACATTTATGGTGACAGCATGCAATACAGCATGAACTTTTTATTACACACACAAATTAAAAAAATGTGGAAACAACAACCAAAAAATTAAAGCTATCATCTGCTTGTGGTGTTTGTATCATGAGCTAATTAGCAGATGCATTGTTGGAAATGAGAGTGTTGGCAGCAGATCAGACTTTCCAAAGCCACATCCGGAACACTGAAACTGCACGCGGGGGGGACACAGGAGAACTGCTTTCCCTTCTCATCTCTACTGCAGTTAGCTGGATGAGGTCACTCAAATTAATGTACCTTTGGCTGCAGGTTCCCCAGAGGAGTAATAACACCTTCTGCAAATGCCAACAACACAGAAGATGAACAGCTCTATGAAAAGAGAATGCCCATCTTCCCTCTGACTTCATTTCATTGCTACTGCTCAAGATGGCTAAACAGATGGAGAGAGAAGACCACAAGACCAGAGCACCTCTCTGATGCCTTCCAAACAATGATATATACTGTATATGTTGAAGAACTATATATTCTACTGTTGTAAACGTTACCTAATAGAAACTAAATCCCTCTGCTATCTAAAACAAGGAGAAAGAAAGAAAAGCAGCTCTCTGAGAAGACAACACAGGAAAGAACAGACCATCTTTGATAAATATTTGTCTTATTTCTATCTGAGCACTCTTAATACTACTTAAATGTTTTAATGATGGGAATGGCAAAGTTGCATGAAATGTGATGCTTCTGAACAGCAGCTCAGGAGAGCCTCTCTCCTGCTACGTCCTCTGTCTCCACAGACGTGGAGCTATTTGCCTTGAACTTTTTTTCCCATAAGCCTGCATACTATTTTAAACTGTTTGTATTGAAACTAACTTAAAGATAACTTACCTACAGCAAGTTATCTTACTGCTAGCTTTATGTTTGGAGACCGATTTCTGTTCGGGCGACCACAAGCCTTGATTGAAACAAAGAAAAAGCTGAAGTCAGTGACAAGAAAACTTTTACCAGTGTTCAGATTAGAAACCAGCATTGTCAGGAAACTCAGCTTGGACTACATAGGGAACAAAGTCTCACTGCTAGAAGGACGTTTAAATACATACTGCACAAACAGTAAAGGGGAAAAACTAGATACAACTAACACAGAGAAAGGCTCTTCTGGAAAAATCACGGTAGGGCTTTTATTTCTTTCTGGGACACCTCACAACATAGTCCTCTTCAACTGATTTTTAGTGATATACATAGGTAACTTTGGGTAACACCTCGTTGCTTCCAGATCAAAAAAGCTGTACAGATCTGTTAGTTCAGCTGTAAAACTTGTACAGAATTCACAGGCTCAATGGGAAAGTGAGAAGAAGACATACCGAAGTCACTGGAGGAGCAGGATGCCAACTGGTGAGTAAGAGGATTGTATGAAACACACTGTATAGAGTCATTATGCCTGGAATGAAGTTACAATCACATTTCAATAAATCATTCTCAAACGCCTCTTCCTGACTTTCTGCAAAGTAGCTGAAAGGCTCTCCAGATGGCAGAAATAACTTGATCAGCATATATTACATCAAATTAATCTGCAATTACTGTAAACTAAATCAATAATAAATTCTAAAAAACACTGTCACTAAATGGCAGGATTCACTGCTCCATCAAAATGAGCTAAATGTACATAAATGGAGGTTTGTGAAATGCAATTAACACTCATATCTGAACTCTAACAGAAGTGTGCTTGCATCTTCTCTACCGAGTGGATTGCCTGGTGCATTCAAATGTATTCAGAAACAGGATTTGAAGATGTAGCTGAAAAGACGTGACATAAAACAAAGCCAGAAGAGAGATGAAAACATACCGTGTGGAAAAATACCAACCCTTACCTTCAGCTTGGTCTAAGACTCAGATTTATATTACTTTGATTTATTACACAAGATCAGAGTTTTATTCTATTTCAGTCCATTTCATCTTGCAGAATATCCCCAGTTCTTTGCCAGCCCTCTAAATACATCACAGATTTATCTAGACTTCTCACCCTCGTTTATGCCTTTAATTGCTTTCCTGCCTCATTCAGATACTTCAACCATTCTCCTCTTCCCTCTCTTATTAATCAACTGGCGTTTTCTCTAACCTTAGTTAACCTTCTTCCAGCTCTAACATCTCTCACTCTTACTCTCTGAGAGCAGAAGTGCATAATGAAGGCTGGTACTGGAGATGGACAGGATTGAAAGGCATCACTTACGTGTACTTCAGAATTCCTTCTAGCTTTGAAGTCCAAATTATCACACTTTTATCAGCTGAGCCAGATGCAAAACGTTTGCCTAGGAATTAAATACAATTTAAATCCCACACATAAGAATCCCTTGCTTACCCAACACTCAACCAATGAGAGAGTAAGATGTTCCTGAACGTGACATGCCATAAAGAGCCTAACGCTGCAAGTGCCCTGCTGTGGCTGTGCTACCTCAGCTACATGAAACCTCAATGGCTTTTTCCAAATTCCCTATTAAAAAAAGCCCAACCATACAAACAAAACACCATCACACGCACACAACATTCAACGTGACACTACGAGAACAACCCCAATTCTTTTATCAATTTGCAATAAGGAATGGAAGATACAACACACTTCACAAAGACTAAGAAAGCCCCACAGAAGTGATATTTACCATCTTTAGCATAAGCCACACAGTACACAGTGTCCTTATGGCCCTTCAGTGGTTGAATTAAGGTTCCATCAGAAGTATCATACACCTGTATAAATAACCAGAAAAACATACACTCAAAACGAGGACTGTGGCATGAAATTGCTGAAGGTCAGCAATATTATGCATTTTCTTTTCTGTTTGCTTTTCTGCAAGATATACAACCCATGCAGAACAGGATATTTTAAAGAGCAAAAGCAGGTTTCCTTAGCAAGCAGTACTTTCATAACACTTGGCACAGAAGACGACTAAGCACTAGAAAACTACACACACACATGAAATTTCTAAGCAGCTCATCGGGCCTCCATGTTCTAGCTCATCCCTTTCCTTCCTCGCATTAATGTTTATGTGTAATAAACTATTGGAAAGGACCATCATTAAATGCAGCACTCTGCCAGCACCAGCAGTGTGAAGGCCCACGTGCTCCCGGCTCAGAACAGCACACACAGCACACAGAGCACCCTGCCACCAGCCCTGCACTGCACACAGCCTCGCACTGCCAGGGGCAGCGGGGTGGTCCTGGGCTGCTCCTGCTGGAGCTGGGCACACATGGGCTGCCCTGGACACCGACAGGCTCAGCTCAAAGCACTGACATAAATTTGAGTTTCTTTCTCTTCTTCACAGGGATTGTCATGAAACTTAGAGCAACACGCAGTTACAGAATTGGTGCGCAGTGCTACATTAACAGCAGTGTCTGCATGCCGCGCGTCGTGCCGGGCTGACCACACGGTGCCGGCATGCCGCGCATCGTGCCGGGCTTGGCTGAAGGTTTCTGGGCTGCCGGGCGAGGTGTGAGCAGACGCTACAGTAACATGAACTCTGGAACTTCTGGAAACGCGAGCCCAGAGCCCGGCCACAGCCGCTGCAGGGCCCCGCAGCCCCGCAGGCACCGCACCACAGCATTACGGCATCACGGCATCACGGCATTACGGCACCGGCAGCGCCCGGGGGACGGCGGCGGAGGATTTCCGATCGGTGAAACGCGGCGGTCAGGCGGGGGCAGTGTGCCCGTACCAGGAGCCGGTTCCCGGCGGCGATGATCAGCTGCGTCCCGTCCGGCTTGAACGCGAGGTCGTAGATGCTGCCGAACAGACATCGCGCCGCTGCTACTGCTGCTGCTTACGGCAATACCCGGCTCCCGGCACTCCCCCCCCCTCGGCCGAGCTCCCGCCCCGCGGGCCGCCCTGGCCCGGCCCCGCGCGCAGTGCCCGTCCCGGCGCTGCCCGGCCCCGCGGCGCTCACCAGTGCTCGGCTCTGTCGCGCCAGGTGAGCGCGGCCCGCATACCGGGCCCGGGCCGCGCACGGCCCCGCGTCGGCCGCGCCGCCGTCTCCCTGAGCAACGCGCACGCGCCCGGAGCACCGCCGGTCCGCCGCGGCGGCGGGGGGCGCCCTTCGGCTGGGCCGCGAGGCGCGTCACGTGACCGCGCCGTCCGGAAGCGCCCATACCGGGGCCGCCGCGACGGAGCGGTTTCCGTGGCGACGGGCGCGTGACGTCAGAGCGCGGATGGCGGGGCCGCGCCTCGCGAGACCGCGCGTACCGCGGGGCGGCTGCTGCGTCCCGGCACGGCGCGGCGCGGCGCCGGGAGCCCCGCCCGGCAGCGGGAGGCGCGGGCGGAGCTGCGGTCCGGTCATCCCCCGCCCCGGTCAGCGCGGGGCCGGACGGGACGGCGCGTGGTGGGGACCCGATGCTGAACGGCGTAAAAGCGGAGGAGCGCCCGAACGGCGCCGAAGCGGCGGCGGATGGAGGAACCGGGAGGAGCTGCGCGAAAAGGCCCCGAGAGAGCGCCCGCAGCGAGAGCAGAAACGGCGAGCGGGGCCCCGCGGGACCGCGCGCTGCGCGCACCCGGACGCGGCGCGGAGCGGACGGGAACCGAGCGGCCGCGGAACCGCGGAACGGACGGAGCGCTGCGGGCGGACGCGGGCGGGCGGGATGCGGGGCGGCGTCCGCTGAGCGGGGCCGGGAGAAAACCGGCGGACGGAGAACGGGGGCGCAGCCGCGGGGCCCTGCAGCCGGCACCCGGACGGACGCTGACGCGTTGCGGCCCTGTGACAGCGGGAGCTCCGCCGCGGTTGAAGCCCCGCCAGGGATAGGTGCGTTCCGGCGGAGTATTGTACCGGGCTGTCCTGAGCTGTCTGAGGAAAGCCCGTGGTTTCAGGCCGGGCCGCTCCTGTGTCGCTCTCATCCCTGAACTCCTTCGCTGTCTTCAGCTGCGCGCAGTGATGGGCATTGAGTTCACATCCCGCGCCGCCTCTTCGGTGGCGTAGCTGTGTCGGTCCGTTTGCTGTGTGGAGAAGGCTTTGGTTGTAGCTTCTGTCCTGAGGTGGAGTGTGGGAACGGTGTTTAACTCTTAGCTGTGGTCAGAACGTGTTCCAGGCTGTGTCGGAGTCATGCTTTCTCTTCAGGAAGTTTTTCTCAGTGCTGAAATGTAGAAACACACATTTATGCCTTGCGTTCTATACTGGATCCATGCATTCCCACCACAAATTGAAGAGGAAATGGTCTGTGAGCCACGACAGCAAAATGTGTGGGGTTTTCCACTTTAATACTGAGATATTATTTCTTTGCAGAAGAATCTGTCCCACGGACTCAAGTGGATAGGAGGAAAACAAGTCCATATTTTTCAAGTAAATACAGTAAAGAAGGTAGGATACTCCTTAGGGAAATAATTCCTATTGCACAGGGGAGAGCGGTGATAGGGCTCAAGGTGAAGTGGTGGTGTGGGGAACACGTGCTCAGGTGCACATACAGGCAGCCTTCACTGCGGGGTCGCAGTGTAAAGTGTCCCTTGCAGCTCTGTAAAAGAAAGTGCACAAACTCCCAATGCTGTGGGCATGTACTGTACCCACAAAGATGAACCTGCTTTAAAAGTTTTGTGTTTAACTTTTTTTCCTCCAAAAGGTAATTCCACTCTTTATTAACCATTGCCTTTCCCCGTGTTGCCTTTGTGTACAGCCCCCAGCCCACCTCGGAGGAAGGCCTTCAGGAAATGGACTCCTCCACGCTCCCCTTTTAATTTGATCCAAGAGACACTTTTCCATGATCCGTGGAAACTTCTCATTGCGACCATATTTCTCAATAAGACTTCAGGTAAATGGAGCAGTGCAGCTGTGTGCTGTGTAAATGTTGGGTGGTGGTACAGGGTCGAACAGCTGCCTATTTTTTATGTCGTTAATGAAAGAATAAATACATATGCTTGTGTTGATGTAAAAATAATAATAATAATTTCTATCTTGTGCCTTGGCAAAAACTATGCATGATCAAAGGGGAGAACAACCTGCACAGCTCAACATTGGTTTCCCTGACCAGGTAAAATGGCAATTCCTGTGCTCTGGGAGTTCCTGAGGAAGTACCCTTCTCCTGAAGTAGCCAGAGCTGCAGACTGGAAGGAGATGTCAGAGCTGCTCAGACCGCTCGGCCTGTACGTGCTCAGAGCAAAAACTATCATCAAGTTTTCAGGTCAGCTCTCATGGGTCCGTTTCTGGAACAGTCTGAATCGGTCTAGCAAGAAAACTAGTGTTGTTTTCCAAACTGTGCCTGGTGACATCTTTGCTGGGTGAGCCCTGGTGGTTTTCTGCAGCTTTGGGGGATGCTGGTTTTACATGTACAAAGCTGTTGGTGGGGTTATCTTAACTGAGTAACTTGTGGTGTTAATTTGCAGTGGTTCTATTTGAAATGCTGCCACGTGCAGGCCCGGGCAGCACGCTGTTCTGCTCACACCTGGGCCTGCACAGTGAGGGCTGTGCCTGTGTTCCAGACGAGTACCTGAACAAGCAGTGGAAGTACCCCATAGAGCTGCACGGCATCGGGAAGTACGGGAATGACTCCTACAGAATCTTCTGCGTCAATGAGTGGAAAGAGGTGCGTGCTGCTGCCACGAGAGGGGCCGTGCTGGCGGTGCGTGCCCGGCCTCGCCTGCTGCCGTCACATACACACTCACATGGATGTTATAAAAAAACGCATTTCTTTGGTTTTGATCTTTGATTAGCTGACTTCTCAGAGTGTATCTTTGGCGAGGCTGCCTTCAGTCGGGCCTGACCGAGCTGCGTGCCATAGCTCCCACGGGGCGGGCACTGCTGCTCGAGTGCAGCACTGCGGGTGGGACGAGGGCAGGGGTGAGGAACGGGGGGAGCAGCGCCGGGGCCGGGAGCTGAGGCACGGCAGTACGCGTCAATTGCTGCCGATGTGTTTTAGGTGCAGCCGCAGGACCACAAGTTGAACATCTACCACGCGTGGCTCTGGGAAAACCACGAGAAGCTGAGCGTGGACTGAGCACCATCGAGGTGTCGTTTATGTGCTGGTGGGACGTCAGACTCCGGCAATCACTGCAATCAAATGTGGAAGTGCTTTAAAGGTTCTTATTAATAAACGTATCAAGCTGTTTGTAGCAGCGGTTCCCGTGCATCCCTTCTCCCGCTGTCCCCACGGCGCTGTGGGCGCTGCCGCCCCGTTCCGCCGCGCCGCCGGGGGGCGCTCTCCGCTGGGCGGTTCTGGCGGCGCTGTGCTTCCCGGCGGCAGTGGCGCGGGCGGGTCCGGTCCCGGAGGAGGCGCCGATCGGTTCTCCCGAGACGCTCTCCCGGCCGCGTCCCGCAGAGCTGCGGTTCGGGGCGCCGCGTGACCCCGCGAGGGGCGGGCGCTCACTCCCACTGCTCGCTCCGCGCACGCGCGGCGCGGACCCGCCGGTGCCGCCCGCTGTCCCGTGAAGCCCCGCGCGGGGCCGCCCCTCCCTCTGCCGCGCTCCGCGCCGCGCAGCGCCATCGCCGAGCGGTGAGTGCCATCCGCCGCCATCCGCCGCCATCCGCCGCCGTGCGGGGCCTTCCCGCGGCGGGCAGCCCGATGGCGGCGGGCCGGGCCGGGCCCAGGCGGGAGGGCCCTGAAATCGGGGTGTGGGGGGAACGGAGGAACGGGAGCGGCCGAGAGCGCGGGGTCGGGGGGGGGGGGGGGAAGGGAGTGGGTTCCGCCTCCCAGGATCGCATCTGGGGAGCTCGCGGTGCTCCGCCAGCTTCGGACACGGGAGGGAGAGGCACTGCAGGGGAACACCCATTCCCTCCCCGGCTCCGCCGGTGGTCGGGGGGTGGAAGATAACCTGCTACAGCCCGCGGCGGTGGGCGACGCGTCGCGGCCGCGTCCTGCTGCTCCGCTCACCCCGCCCCGTTTCCCCCAGCCGCCATGCCTGCCCTCCGGCCTCTCGTGAAGCCTAAAATCGTTAAGAAGAGGACCAAGAAGTTCATCCGCCATCAGTCCGATCGCTATGTCAAGATCAAGGTAAAACCTTGCGGCAGCCTCCTTGCAGCAGGGCTCTGCGAGGGTCGGGCTGGTGCCGGCAGCAGAGGGGTCAGCAGTGCAGCGTGGGGCGGGTGAGCCGTGCTGGGCCGTGGCGGTGCTGCAGCAGTGTGGCACAGCGGCTCCGGGAGGTTGGCTTTGGCTTAACTGGGTACCGTGCTGCAGGCAGTCTCACACTGGTGCGTTTTGTAACTGAGTACCAAATAATCGTCACATCTTTTCAGCGCAACTGGCGGAAACCGAGAGGTATCGACAACAGAGTTCGCAGGAGGTTCAAGGGGCAGATCCTGATGCCCAACATTGGTTATGGGAGCAACAAGAAGACAAAGCATATGCTGCCCACGGGCTTCAGGAAGTTTCTGGTCCACAATGTCAAAGAGCTGGAGGTGCTCATGATGAGCAACAAGTAAGTCCCAGCTTCATTCCCCATCTTTGCCCTGAGTCGTTGCTGCAGTTACACACTCAGCACTGTGGCTGTGTGCTGCCCATCCCATAATAGCACTGGGGACAGGAGGATGCAGGTGGGAGACCTGGGAGGTGCACAGCTCTGGGAACACAGGCACTGTCCTGGTTTACTCAGCGCCGTGGTGCAGCTCAGGGTGGCAGTGGTGGGCGGTGTATGGAGAGCTCGAGGCTGCGTGTGGTTTGTGGGGTCAGTTACAGCTCCCGTGCCGTGCTGGCAGCAGCGTGGCCCTCACTGCTTTGCTGCCACGCACTGGGTTGAGGCAGACTGTGGTCTGTTCCCTGCAGGTCATACTGTGCAGAGATCGCTCACAATGTGTCTTCCAAGAACCGGAAGGTAATTGTGGAGAGAGCAGCTCAGCTTGCCATCAAGATCACCAATCCGAACGCCAGGCTGCGCAGCGAGGAAAATGAATAAGCTGCTGCTACATCTGGGATGTATGTAATAAAGCATAAAAACAAACTGAGCAGTGTTGTCCATGACTGAAGGGGAGGATTGGTGTGTGGCCCGTTCTGGGGGCTTGGCAGGCAGTGCTGGGACTGCTCACACCCACACTCTGTGCTGACCTGGGCTTGCAGCAGTGCTCTTTGTGCATCTCTTGCTATTAGCTGTATTTGCTTCCTTCCAGGTTCTTGTGCTTCAGGTGCACTGGAGCCATCCCCTCCTGAGCATGCTGCAGGGGAGGGAACTGACATCTTCGTGGGGGCAAAGAAAACATGCAGGCAGTTCTTCCCTGGTTCTGTACGCTCCCAGAAGTGTCAGCGATGTAACGTTGCTGTGATAAGTAACGAATTCAGGAATGAACGTGGCTTCATAGGTACATTTTTATTTTGTTACCACTCAAACAGGGTGGATGTTCTTTAGCACTGCACTATAAATATTTTTCACATCAACCACCGTCAAAAATGAGCAATGAAAACTTATTACAGCTCCATGGCTATAAGAAGTGTGTCGTGGTGCCCTTGTTCTCTAATTTTCTGTCTCTTAAGGCTCTTCTTTCCCTATGCAAAGCAGCATTTGAACAAAACATCTGCTTTAGAGGTTTTCAGGTGACAGAAGAGTTACTGCGGACTGTGTTTCAGCAGCTCTGGCTACTGAGCTTCTCCTGTGCCACTGGAGCACCCAGTGTGAGCTTCCCTCCAAGCATGTGCTGCTGAGTAATTGAGTGACCAGAATCCAGAGCACATCAGTGCTGTGCTGGTGGTCATTCAATACAAACTGAGCTCCTCCAAGGGGGAAGACGAGGCCACTGCTAAATGCAAAGAGCTGGGAAGGTGATTTGTAGTGTACTACAGTCCCACAGTCTCTTGGAAGGCAGCTACTGAGGTATTTTGCAGTAAAAATAGAAAAAAAAAAGGTATTGCTGCAACACTGGAAATAGCAACCATCACACATGAAATGAATGCAGCTCTGCACGGAGGGGCTGGGATGTCCCAGTACAACAACCCAGCTGCAGCTTTGTGCAAGTCTCCTTCCTCCTTTGGACAAAGGTCCTATGCTTACGGTGTACATCCCTACTTAAAGACACACAGATTTCAGCCATGTTATTTGGTGACACAATACAAATACATTCTTCAGGCAATCTGGAGTAAAAAGTGCGTGTGCAGTGGTTAAAAAAGACCCAAACGTTTACACTATTTGTACTTCAGTAGGGAAATACCCCAGGAAGTGGTTTCCATTTCTCAGGACATCATGCTAAATTCAGATTGCTGAAACTCGGTGTTCACATTTACTCACCTCCCTGAGCAGGACAATGCTCCCCTCGATGTTACAGAGCAACCACATGTGCAGCCACAAGCTGTTCTGCTGCTGGCACACACTGACCTGTCAGCTGCTGCCCCAGAGACCAACGGGGGTGACATGCCCAGCACAGCTGTGACCTCACCTGTGGTACCCGGGCACAGCCTTAGCTCACGTCCATCGATTCCGTGGTGGGCAGAGAAGCAGTATCTTTCTGAATGCTTTCAAAAAGCGATGCCATTTCAGGACTGGATCTGATTTGAGAAGAAAATTCAGCCATCGCTGGGCTCTTCTCTACTTCAGGGATGGTGAGGAGTGCAGCTACTGCTCTCATTGCGGATCGCTTCAATTCATCCTGCTTTTCAAACTCCTGCTTCACTGAACCAGCTTTTACCTATAAATCCAAAGCGCAATCTTCAGCCGGGATCAAGAAAAGGGGATGCAGCACGACTCTGAGCACACCAGCAGACACAGGAGCGAGCAGATCAGAGCAGAGGTTGCTCAGAAGCAGTAACACAGGGCAAAGGGCACAGGTGGGGGACGCAGCCCCAGTGCATCCCACTCTGATCTCACCTTTGTGGAGCAGGTCGCCCGCAGCGGTTCGATCAGTCGCTCGAGCCTCTGCAGAACTGCATTAGGACAGAGCGTGGACAGCCGAGCCAGCATTATGAAAGTCAGCATCTGGACAGAGGAGGAAAGAACACGTGCTGCCTCACTACAGCCTCCAGTCCCCGGCTCCAGTACAGCTCCTGTCTGCAGAAGGCTGTGCTCCCATCACGCCTGCGGTGCCATGCAGCGTGCAGCTTACACGGCGTCTGCGCCACGGTGGTTTTCTTTGCACTTCTGTAAGGGGTTTTACTGAGTTCTGTCATTGTGAGCAATGCAGCTGCTAGCAGCCAATGTCCAACAGGTGCCCAGCTGGACTCGGGCCCCAGGCATCCTGCTCTCAGGTACCTGTGTGTGGAGTGCTCAGCTTTTGAGAGGAAGGCTGTGTTCACCCCAGCAATTGTGGCACTGCCATACCCCTTCTCAGTGGAGGTAAATTAAACAGAATGAAAAGGAAATAGTGCTTCCTGTTAAGCTACGAGAACACCAACAGTACTTATTTTCAGTATAGTATTGCTCGCCACATAAGCAAGAGATGACCCACAGGTATTTTAGTCTTTGCTACATTTCCTACAAAACCAGCAACACTAGGGTAGCGCTTTCAAGGACACTGCAATCAAACATCACCTACAAATGCTCAGAGGAAAGGCTGCCAACGTAGCAGACACGGCCCGGGCATTCCACGCTGCGGTGAAAAAGCTCCATTTATGCCTTGGCTCCCAGGGAGCTGAACAGCATCACTCTCTTCTCCGTCCCACAGCAGTTTTGGCAATCTACCTACCCACCTGAATATCATAGTGATCCTTCAGTCCATCCTCCACGTGGTTCAGGTACTCGTAAATATCCAGCCGGTCGAGACAGCTCTCCAGCAGCGTGTACATGCATTCAAAGGCAGCTTTCCTCACATCGAGGCCGTCATCCACTGTGTGTTTGAAAGGCCCCATTTCTACCTTAAACAAGAAAAGAACACAGCTGTAACGTAGCAGCAGGCAGCAAACAGCTTCACACACATGGAGTTGCTGCCGTACCACACTCAAGGCAAACTACTGACATACCTCTCGGATGAGCTCCCTCCTGACCTTCGTCTCGTTATATAAGCTGGGGAGAACTGCATTTAGCAAGTCCCGGATTAAAGAAGGTTTGTTGTGAGCAGCAGAATTAAACATGGCTAAAGCCACACGTCGAACATTCAGGTCTGAGTCCTGAAGAGTTTTTAAGAAGTTACCTGTGGGTTAGGAACACCAGACAGTGTTTTACGGGTCCACCAAGAAGCAACTGTAACTGACACGAGAACACTGCAGTGTATTCTTTATGTAGCTTGGATATACCCATGGCAAAATATCTCCAGAGGCATGGTCTAGCAGACATCAGAAATGCTTTAATTTGGGATACAGTAAATGGAAGAATCACAACTGTTCTACATTTGGGCATAAAAACAAACAGCAACATTCTAGCTACCACAGACCTCCTCTTAAAGTCACATCAGAAGGTTCAGTATTCAAGGATGGTGTTCTTTTTCTTGCTCAGATCTACTTTGCTCAAGAAAGACTTCTCTGAAGCAGAAGGCCCACTTTCACGCAGCAGACCCAAGATGGAGGCTCTCTATAAGGTATATTTTATTTTTAATTTAGGTTGTGTTTCACAAGATCTTGTCTCCAGAGCACTTGAATCGTAAGTTTGAAAGCACAGGGAATTTATGCTCCCTAAAAATCTCTATCACCAGTGGAATATGCTCAAGAGCAGAGTATCACAATATTTAGCAAGGGCCCATGTGACAGTGCTCCTCCTGAATGCCAGAAGTGGAGAAACACAGCAGGAAAATAACTGCATTCGGTGAGGTTCACACGGGTGTGAAAAGTCCCTGAGCTGTTAACGGGAGCTGACACCTGCTCCCAGCTCAGCCCCCGACTTTTACCAGCTTACCTATGCAGCCTTTCAGGAGAGCATCAATAGGCTGAGGATGGTCTGCAATTGTGAATTTGACTGCAGTTACCACTGTACTCCGGGCATGTGGAGAGCCTGTGACAAAGACGGAGAGAAGAAATCAGCGACAGACCAAGAGACAAAGTCATCACTGTAACTTCGTAGCACATTCTGCTCTCAGTTTCATCAGATATGCATTGAAAAGAAAACTGAGGATTTGTCTGAACCTCTCCCATCACAGTGTCAGTGTTCAGTCCCTGTTGCCACCCACCCTCCACACCCCATGCAATCCAGTGCTCCTCTGAACCCTCGCAAAGATCCCTTGTCTCCTTCACACCCCTCCGCTGGGCCCTCCTCCCGTGGTTCACAAGAGGACATTCCTGCAAACCAAAGCAGTGCTGTGTCCCAGCATTGCTCTGTGACCGTTACCTGACGACAGCTGTTTCTTCAGCCGAGGCAGCAGCTCAGAAGGATTCACCAGAGTCAGTTTCCCCAAGCACTCGGCCACCACATTGCGCGTCCCTTCTTCTGAGCACTCGCAGTGCTTAAAGAGCAGAGCCCAGATGTCCTCCACGTACGGCTTGAGGCTGTCGGCTGGGGAAGAGCTAATGACTTCTTTTAAAGAGTGCAGCAGGAGGTACTGCCTCTTGGGCTGGCTTTCAATCTCTTTCAGCATGAAGGGAAGATACTCCTTCAGATTTCCAACACTGATGTTCCCCAATGCGTAGGAGGCAGCGGATTTCACCTCCTCACTGGGGGCACTGAATGCTTCCAGGATGACGGTTTTGAGCTCCTTCTGAGCACTCGTGAGGTTCGTGGTGCGCCCCATCTCCGCCAGCGAAAGGAAGGCTAGCACCTTGACAGCAGAGCTGCACTTGGGGCTTTTCACATCCTGGATAAACTGGTTCACTGTCCCAGGGGCTTCTTTGGGGCAGGCTGAGGAAAGGGCTGCCACGCACTTTGCAGCAGAATAATACGCCTGTTTGTGTAGCACTGCTGATGCCCCGGATGAACCTGAGGAGTAAACTGGAGCAGTCAGCTGCTTCATCAGCTCCGAGTAGCCCACGGTGGCGGCCTTTGTCAGAACCAGAGCCTGGAAGAAGTCTATGATAGCGTTCAGTGCCCCTCCTTGAAGCAAGGGCGAGTGGACAAGCTGAAAGATTTCAGCAAGGACTGAACCAGTGATCTTGGAGATGCAGGATGGATGGAGCTTAGCTAAAGTAGTAAGGAACGCGATCGCCACCTGGGAAACGTGCATGTCATTCTCACTAATCAAAGCAGGGAGCTCTGTGAGAACAGACTCTATCATGGCAGGCTTAAGGCTGTCGCTGTAGTTCTTCACCAGCACATCCAGAGCAGCCAGAGTGCTCAGTTTCAAGGCACGCTGATTCTTCCTCAAGAAGGAAGCTAGAATGGGGAAACCTTCCCCGAGAATAGGTCTGAGGTCTATCTTAAGTGGAGAACTGGCAACGAGAGTTAACGCTTTAACTGTTGTCAGTCGGGTGATCTCATTTTTGAGCCTCTCCAGAAATATCTTCAAGGTTGGCTGCAGATCACTGCTTAAATGGTCTCCCAGACTGTAAATGATCTGTCCCATACATGAGATAGCACGCTCCTTGACCTCCTGGTCAATGTCAGCTGCCTTCAGTCGTTTCAGAGTGCCGGGGAACAGGTCCTTCACGTACGGCTTGGCATCAAAAGCACAAGGTTTGTCCAAAGGCCTGATAACCTTCACAAGCTGCTGAGCAACCAGCAGAGCTTCTGAAGTGATCTTGTAGAAGGGGTCTCCAATACAGGCCACGACCGGAGGTAACAGGCTCTTGATATGAGGGTGAAACGCCTCCGGCTGGTGGTTGCAAAGAAGGACATGAAGGAAAGACAGCGCATCAATTCTCATGTTGGAGGAGCTGGATTTCTCGGCCAAGGAGAAAACAATACCTGTGCAGAAGAGACAGAATGAATGCTGCCTTATTTCAACAAGTAGATTTTATTGGAAAAAAAAAAAAAAACCACCAAAGCCACCCTCAGAAAATGGGCACGATCTGGATCTGTTCTCTTTCCTCTCCTCAAAATATATTTACAATTACAAAGAACTGTTATCTTTGCAGTCTTTCTGCTCCCAAGGAAGTAGCAATTCACACATAGCTGTTCTTTGCAGCAGTTGTGCTCAGATGGCTACAAAAACTTTTAGAAGTTATGAAGAAAAGTCATCTTGGGCTGAGATAAGGAGGGTCTGTTATCCAAGTACAAATAAGTAGGACAGTGTTAAGACTGTAGATGCCTCCTCCAGGGATGTGGAAGATGATATTCTCATCCTGGCTGACAGTGGTGGACAGAACTAAGAAGTGATCTGGGAATGGCATAGCACATCAACATGGAAAGAACTTGACATGTATGCCTGGAAGCTGAACAGAGACAATGTGCGGGAATAAAACTTGGACATGCAGGTCAGGAGCAGACATGCTGTGATACAAACTAACGGAGTCAACCCGCAGATCGTGGACAAGCTTTACCAGGCACTAGTGCAGGGATGTGATCTGCCAGGCAACCAGGAAGAACATTAGCCAGCTCTGTCAGGAGGCTGAAACAACCCTGTCTTGACTTGATGCTCTTGTCTTTGAGCTGCTTGTGCAAGGCCTTGACAATGCTGGGAACCTGCAATGTGGAAAAACAAACCAGAAAGAAACACATCAGTCATCCCTGCTTCCACAGAGCTACGTTACCAAAGCAGCTTGTTCAGCTGAGCCAGAAGCACTAACAGGACAGCAAGAAAACTGACAGGAGTCAGCAAGAAACAGAGGAATTGCTCATTAGAGAACAAGACCACGGAGAGATTACAGGACAAGAAGAAAAAGTACATGAACTGAAAGAACATGAACTGAGCTGGAGGGGACTTTATTCTTCCGTATTCTACAGACAGAATCCTAAGCAAACCTTTCTGACGTTGCTGTTATCCCCTAACACAGAAGCTTTAAGAAATGCAACAAAATCATCATTTTGGACAAAGGTTAGTGTGTCTTGCACAGTCTAACAACGTGTCAGGCTGACCCAGGGACAACCGCACACAGCTGAGGGCTTTTGCTCTGGCTCAGCTCTCACTCCCAGGAATGGTAAAAAGGGTGAATGGAAAAAAAAAGGTGAGCTGTTAACCACTGGGATCTGGGACCCTCTGGTGGTCTGCCTCAAGTTCTCCACTTGACTATGAGGCACATTCAGCAGTGGCACACTATCTACTTCTCTTTATCACTTGAATCACACACCTGGGTCTGAAGCATTGTCAGGGAAACATCATCTTTGCCAGAGTCATCTGAAGCATGCAGCCAGCTCTGGATGGGCAGCGTTTGCTTCAGCAAGGAGATATAAGCACTGAAGATGTCAGCTTTGACATTCTCCTCTCTCTCCTTAAATCTGCTTATCAAAGCTGGAGAAAGGGTTTTGTAGAAGTCCTGGAGGAGATCGTGCCTGCTGCTGACAATGGCCTCCAGGCACTTTGCTGCAGCCCTGCGGACTTTCCAACTGATGTCATCATCATCGCTGTATTCATCATCACTTTCTGGAAGGAAGACAAGGGAAAACAGGGTGCACTGTCAGGAGCAAATCAGTAGGACAGGATCACCTGATGCCTCAGTTGCCCCCTCTGGCCGACTAAATAAACAGGTGCCAGTAACTCACACGTATCCGGGAACATGAAATCATCCAGAACAGCCTTTCCCTACATGTCACCAGAGACAGCAGTGCGACCCAGGGCTGCCCTGTGCTGATGTGAGTTCAGACTCTTCTGTTTCGAGTCAGAGTTGACAGAACAAACCTTAATATTACTCCACCTACTGGGGAAGCCATGTCAGCTCAGGCATAAAGGCTTTTGTTTTCAAGAAAGAATGAGGTCCTCAGATTTTAAAGGCAGAACACCTAAATATTTACCTTAGCAATCTCAGAGTGTCACAAAGGAGCACAACAATTTACAATGTTACTCACAGAACAACTAACACACACTCCAGGAAGCCTGCCAAGATCTCACCCCGATTACTATGAAAGCAAACAAACGGTGCCCTCCTTTCAGGCAACCTGCCCCAACTTTTGCTCTTAGCTACCACACTTCATGCAGCTATAAACAGAGTCATTACGAAATGCCATCCACTGCTAAAAGGCTTCAAACACACACCTGCTATCTGACCAAGGCTGGACACACACCTCAAGCTAGACAGACTCACAAAGTAAACAGAAGATCCCTCTTTTAGAGGGTATCAGATCACCTTCACTGGTGGCAGATGTTTCTAATGGTGGCACTTTCAAGGGTTCATGACTGTAGCTTTGACTTTTTCTGCTACAAAGAAGTAAAAAAATAGCTACCCTATAGTAAAAACAATGGTGTGGCTACAACATTTTAAGCTGAGTTGAACTGAAACCCCTCGACTAACACAACCCACACCCATCAAATCAGCTGCTTGGATCCAGAGTATGAGGTCTGCATGGCAGGCTGCAAGCAGCACTGGCACTGAGAGCACAAGGGAGTGCTTCCAACAGACAAGATGCCAGAGCTGCTGCTCCTCAGGATTTCCAAGTGTCAAGCTTGGCTGCTTGCTCTAAGAGACTACTACTAAGAGTCAGCAGGGACATGAAAGGCGATGCTTCCTCCACCTAGCTGACTCCGAGCAATAGAGTCAGTGATCTCCCTGTTGCCTAACACAGGCAGAGATCTGAGGTGTCTGTTATTACCACTGATAAATTAAAATAACCACTTCAAGAGAACTGACTGTCTTGGGACAGATCTGAAAATTAACACCCCAGAGAGTGAGTGAGCAGGAAGGGGAGAAATGTTAACCAGTGTTCTGCTGAGCACAGCCACCCTCACAAGCAGGCACCTTGCTCTTCACCCTCCCCATTTTCAGTTTCCATCCTCTCTTCCTCTTCTTCCTCCTCATTGTCGTAGTTGTAGTTTGGGTCAAAGGTGATGTACTTCAAACACAGACTCATCACATTTGGGATGTGAGGGTCAATTTCTTTTGGGCACCTATAATGACAAACAAAAATCCTAAGAGTTAGAGTTAATAAAATGAATAACAAGCCATTTTAAATACTCAACTAACATAATCCATCTCAGAAGGATCCCAAAACACTTCCTAGACCATTTATGCATTTCTCTACTATGAGTTAAATCACAGCTTCTCTTTCTCTTACTCTGCACGAAGCAGTACCACATTTACCTGGGGAGGATGCAATTCTTTCTATAAGGAAAAAAAAATACACCACAAAAAACCAGCTGTGACCACCTGGTTCAGTCTACTCTCTGTGGGAGAAAAACGCAGCAGCTCTGCAGGGCTGCTTCCCCAAGGCAAGCACCAAACTTCTGACCAAACATCAGCTCAGCAGCACCTCTGGCTGACCCCTTCTCACCTCCCACTCCCTCCATCCTCCAGGAACCCTCTTCTCAAGGTGTTCTCCAAAGACAAGAAAAACCCCCAGTTCTGCAAAACCAATACAGAAAACACACTCTTACATGTTAAGGTAAAATAGCTCATAAATCATGCTCAGCTCTGCATGTGAAGAAATGTTATCTGTGAACTATCCTCCCCAGGAACGTGTGTGGGAAAATACTCAGCCCTGGGCACTGTAAGTAGAGATATTTACACCAGAACAGTGCAGTTGTTCAAGGGCACACACCTTCTCACAAAAGACTCAAATGCCTGAAAGCAGTACTCCTTCAACTCATCATCATCCACGTTACAGTACTGAACAATCAGAGGAATTATCTTCTCCAGATGTTCTCCTGGGAAAGACACAGTAAGCAGTGGTAAAGAATCTCAGCCACCTGTAACTTCCTCCATGTGCCTGGCACTGCACTCCCCACTCGGATCCCTCAGGCATGGAGCCAGCAGCCCACCAACAAGCAACCCTGCAGGGGTTTTCAGTAATGACCCTGGCACTTCAGTTGTAAAGCTATGCCTAGAAATCTTCTAGGGCTGAATGTCAGCCCTGGCAGAAATTTCAGACACGCTACCCTACATTTCTCCTCTTGTTTAACACGGGGCGAATCCATTGAGGTCATTCACAGAGGTGTTAATTCAGAGCAGTGAAGTGATGAAGATCTTGAGATGAAATGCACTATAGAACAGCAGATAGAGTTTATTTGGTGTCTCTTCCCATCCAAGAGTAGATCAACGCCAGATCAGGGCCACAGAGGGATTCCCAGAGCACAACCCACTAAGGCATCAGGAAAAGAGCTGCTTTAAAATGCATGCATGTTTCCAGTATTGTTTCAGGCCATTTGTCCTACCTATGCGGTGTCCAGCCTGCCTACTGATGCCAGCAACACACTGAATGTATGTCCTGGTTGTTGAGGTAGACTCATTCTTCTTCAGCTCAGTGATAAGATGCTCTGTGAGCTCTGAGAAGATGTTCCCACTGCAGGTGAGGACGAGGTGACCCAAAGCAATGATGGCTCTTTTACGTACTGCCAACCTGGGGCTTGTTAGCTGAGGAAGAAGGCAGTTCAGGATGGAAGAATGGAAAGAGTAGAGCGTTCCCCCCAGCCTGCAATCAACAGAACAAGACAGAATTTGAAAGTCAGCATGTCAGAGGAAAAGCTCCCATGCCAGCAAAAAACATATAACTCTCCGGCTACGAAGGAGAGGAACAGGGTGGTTTTGGCATCCTGGGTTTGAACACTGTACTGTACGACTCAGGGAGAGGTTTTGTCTTCATCACGGAGTAATTGGATTTGGATTGTGTCCTTCTAGATGACCTGGGGTTTTGTCAATAATTTCCTGCATGCAGCTGACATATGACACTGTCACTCTGACTTATGTAACAAGAGAAAGAGGCAGCCAGGAAAAAAAATGCATGTGCAATCAGATCACAGGGCTAAAATAAACTTCCCTGCTTCGCCCTCCCTTGCCTTACTTCTTTTCTAAACAGAGCCTCTGTGGGATCCATCCCCACCGCTACTGCCCAGCGCAGAGGGGCTCAGCATGTTGCCCCTCATTCCTGCTGAGGAATCTGCTCTGCTGAGGTACTCCCCAGGGGCAGCCAACCCAAATCCTTCAGTTTTAAGCCTACACAGTAAGATTAGGGAAATACAGAAATCAAAAGCAAACACACGCAGTGTGGCGCCCCGCTGCACCCAGCTGCCAAAGGAAACCCTCTGCTACCTGCTCAACATATCTGACAGGATGTCAAGAGCCTCCAGCTGCACAGATACATCCTCCTGCTTGCCAATTGCTCCTGTCAGCTGCGCTGTGATCTTTTTGCATACATTTGCTGTCATGGCAGAGCCTGGAAGACAGAGATTTTTCCCATTAAGGAGAGGTCATCGTGCCGATAAGAACGATTCAATCCTACATTAAAAATAAAAGTTCACCACGGGAGGACATGACAAGAGCAGCAGTCAAGCAGCTTTTGTTTGAGGCAGGGCAGACACGGCCAGCAGCAAAGTGCCTCCAGCTGGAGTACACTTCACTAATGCTGCCAAGAGAGCTGCTCACCTCCACCCAAATGGCAGTGCTGACTGGGCAGCCCCTGCCACAAAACTCATGGAGCAGAGCTGGGCAACATTTTCTGACGGATTTTTTTTCCCCAGTTTTTAACTAGGAAATATTCAGATTCAACACATCAGTGTTTCAGTGGAGAAAGAGCAATGCGAGCAGAAACAGTTCCTCAGCTCCACGATGACATTTCATAATTTGCAAACTAACCCTCGCTCTCCTCCCGGCCTCCAGCACAGGCTGGCAGCACTGGGCAACCTGCCACCAAGGAACATCGGGTACACGAGACGGCTGCAGAGGAAACGTACACCACCAGCTCCTGAGCAGCAGAACCTCAGCTCACACTGAACGCCTCAGGGCTGCAGAAACCTAAGCGGATTTCTCTAAGAACTCAGGTGCAGTTTCAGATGTACGCATCCTCAGAGTGAGCTGCTCAAGAGATTCCACGTCACCTCATCTTCACCCATAGGGGTACTTCACCTTGAACCACCTTCCCTCCTTCCTTCACTTCTCATCCTCCAGATGCTGAATAAGGAATTCACAACGTTCAGGCTCCAACCCACCCATTTTTCTGTTTCCCAAAGGCTGCGGTTCCCTTTTGCCTCAGTCTGGCAGACGGGGACAAACATTTCACCTGTAGAAGCCGGTGGCAACTCAGAGATGACTGTTTTCAGTCCAATGCTGGAGATGTCCCGCAGCTGTTCCTTGTCCGATAACATGTTTGTGCACAGTGTATCCACGATGGTTTCCACCTGGTACTCCTTCACTTTGCCAACCAGAGGGCCCAGACTGCAGAAGGAGAGACAAGCCAGGATGAACACGAGGAGGGCTGCTTTCCCGAGTCACGTTTCGAAACAAAATCAGCCTTAAGAAACCGAGTTTGTAGAACAAATGCCAAATGGTTTTTACATGCAGTTAACCACCTACCGCCCTCTGCCCCACATCTGAAAGCCTCCACTTGAGCCAAGGCTCAGAACTGCTATGGGAAGACTGATCTCTTCACTCTGCACTTTTTCTTTTATTAAGAGTTATAATAATGTGGCTCTTACCACTTGACAGCGAGGTTCTGTACTTCCCCATTTTTGTCTTCCAGCAATTTCAAAAGCATTTTCACAACTTTTTTCTCACTGTCTTCATCTAGTTTTATAGAATCTTTCTGCAGTTCCATCATCAGGTCGTTGGTGGCCATAAACCTGAAAGAAACATAGCAAAGTCTGATAGAGACACAAAGGCATTTCCTTCTCTTTGACAATCAGCCCCTGTTCAAAAACAGATTTTCAAAGACTAACCTGCAAACCATCACACTCTAATGAAAAAGATGGTGCAGAAAACTGGTGCTTTCTGTCAAGCAGAAAACTGAGTGAGGCAGACAGTGAAAAGGCTTTTGCTAATGTCTATGAAAATAAGAAACAGGCATTGTCTTCTAAAAATACTTGAGAGGGATGGGGTAAGCTAAAACTGAAACTGCTACTGTGGGACCCATTGTGCATCTTCTCCCAGTGCTTGAATGAGCACGGTTAAGGACACTACAGAAATCACAAGCGTTTTTTCACCAATTATCAGACCAAGGAAATCAAGTGTGGGGTGTGAGAATGCACCTGGCTGTGCTCTTTCTGATATATCAGGCAGCGATGGCATGATCTCACATGCAGAGAAGTCTTATCCAGCTCAAAAATGGAAAATAAAGTCACGACTCCACACGGTACCTTTACACTTCTTCTGTACCTTAAATAAAGTTCTTCTAAACCTTATGAAAAGGTCCGACTTTAATTCGGCATTTCGGAACGAACGCTGCCCGGGGTCCGGGGCCGAGCGGGCAGAAACCCCAAAGCGAGCACAGCGCGGGCGGCCACGCGGCGTGCTGGGGCTCCGCGCCGCACCCGCAGGGCGAGCATGACCAAGTATGGGCACCGGGCTGCTGCCCGCCGCGGGCACGGCGCTCCGGCACAGGGACTGCCGGCTGGGCCACGGGCCGTGGGGCACGGGGCGTGGGGCACGGGGCACGCAGCCGGCCGCCACGCGGGTAATGGGCACGGCTCCGCCGCGGCGGTATCCCGCTCGCAGTACGTTCCGTCTGCTCGGTCGCAAACCGCAGCCGCGCCGTCACGGAGCTCTTCACGGAGTACCCACGCGGGGTCTGCGCGGCGCTGCCCGCGTGGGTACGGGCGGCACCTCCCGTGACAGCCGCCCACGTGCCGGCCGAGCACCTTCAGCGCGTCCGTAGCGGAGCTCGGGTACCGGCGCTCCGGTCCCGCGCCCGCACAGACCCGTTCTTTCCTCTACGGACGCCGAGCACAGCCGCCGCAGCGCCGGGCGGCGGGGACAGCCCGCCCGGGTTACCGAGCCGCGCCGCGCACCTGAAGTCCTTGTCGGTGGAGGTCATCTTCTCCAGCAGGCTGGAGATGTGGTACGACGCGCCCGCCATGGCTGCGGGGCGGCACGGCGCCGGGCGCCCGCGGGAAGATGGCGGCGGGCGGGGCCGCCCCCGGGGGCGGCGGGACGGAGCCCTCGGCGGCCGCAGGGAGGGGGCCCCGCCGGCACAGCAGGCCGCGGGGCGCGGCGCCGGGCCTCGGGCGGCCCCTGCAGGCGGAGCCGCGCCACGAGCGGGACGGGTCGGCGGCGGTCAGCGCGGCGGCAGCCGCGGCACCATCGCACCGAGCGGCGGCCGCCGTCGTCCGCCATCGCCGCCGGCCGCGCGAGCCGCGGAACGGAACGGAACGGAACGGAGCGGAGCGGAGCGCAGCGCAGCGCCGCGGGACAGCGCACTGCCGCCTCCCTCCGGCCGCGCGCGGCGCCGGGCGGAACCGGGCGCGGGCGGAACCTCCTGCGCCGGGCGGCGCCGCGGCGGGGCCCCTTTGGGCGGCGGACCGCCGTGCCACGTCTGAGCCGCGCGCTGCCCGCCGCGCCATCGCCGCCGTACGGCCCGCGGCCGCCGCCATGGTAGGCCCGGGGGGGGGGGGGGGCGGCGGGGCCGGGCCCGGCACCGCGGGGCGGGGAGGTGTGCCGGGGTAGCGCAGGGGGCGGCGGCGGCAGGAGGGGGCGGCGGCGGCGCTGGGTCGCGCGCTCCGCTCGGCGAGGCGCTGGTTCCTGACCCCCCTCTCCCCCCGCAGGTTTCCGTCATTAACACCGTGGACACCTCTCACGAGGACATGATCGTAAGTGCGCGGCGTGCCGCCGCCGTTCGGCCTCGGGAAGCGGCGCGGCGCCGTGAGGGCGCTGTGCCGGGCGGTAACCACACCGCTGTGCCGTGCTCTGCCGCGGGGCGCGGGGCTCGGGCGGTACCCGCGCGGAAAGGTAACGTGGATGTGAAGGGCCGAACGCTGCACGAGTCCGGTTCTGCTATCTCATAGTGCTGAGCAGGGAAGTGGAAAGGAGGAAGAGCTTAACACTCACGGTTTCTGTGCCCGGGGTTGTTCGTACAGAACAGAGTATGAATGTGCACTGAGTGGCACAGAACTTCAGTGGGCAGCGCTGCTTCCCTCGGTGTGTGTGATTCTGGAGCAGCTGTACGAGAACTGCCCTCCTGTCCTGTTGTGCTGGGGCTGTGCTCTGTTTGCAGCCGCTCCTAAGCGTAGTAACATTTATTAAGGAAGCAGGGCTCGCGTGGGCCAACAGCAGCTCTGTGTTGCCTTTCAGCACGACGCGCAGATGGATTACTATGGCACCCGGCTAGCCACCTGTTCTTCAGACAGATCTGTGAAAATCTTTGATGTTCGGAACGGAGGGCAAATCCTCATTGCAGACCTGAGAGGGTAAAGTTCTAAAGGATGCTGTTCTGTGGAAGTTCTCAGTGTTGTGTCATTTTGCCTGTTGGTGACGTGGGATATGTGGGAAATTCTCCCGCGTGGTTCTCCTGTGGCTGGTTGTCCCACTGAGGGACAGAGTTAGAAGTAGTGCTGGGGCTGATTCATTGTCTACTTCACACCTCTAGTATAGAATTAAAGTCATGAATACAAGGATAGTGTTTGGCATTGCTTTCAGTGGTTGTGTGACAGCCATAGCATGTTGGCTTCATTCCTGTTCTGTGTTTCACTGTGTCAGTGACGTACAGAACACGGCTTTGTGATGTGATGTGAAACAGCCACGACCAGAATGCACTTCTCTCAGCTTTCCCAATGCTGTTTCTTGCAGGCATGAGGGTCCTGTGTGGCAAGTGGCTTGGGCTCATCCCATGTACGGAAACATCCTCGCCTCCTGCTCCTATGACAGGAAAGTCATTATCTGGAAGGAAGAAAATGGCACTTGGGAGAAGACCTATGAGTACACGGGGCACGATTCCTCAGGTGCGTGGTGTCTGGAACTGGGAAGTGAAGCTGGGACTACAATGGGGTTTGGACAGGAACAAATCCATCATTGTTAAGGAAGAAATCTGTCAGATTGTGATCAGGTAACGGAGAGACAGTAAGTCTGTCCTGCTCGGGGAGGACACGTAGAGTGACACACTGCTGGGTCTGGGTCACCTGCTGCCTTGGTGTGCACAGCGTTGCACAGGAGCTGTCCGACAGGTCAGTCAGCACTGGGTGAACAAGGCCATGGGGCACCAACGTCCTGAAATAGCAGTTGTGTGTATCCACTGCAGGAGGAGAGACAAAAGCAGAATTTCAGAATGCTGTGTTTTGTTCTCCAACTGAAACTTTTGTTGTCGATCAGTTCTCCTACAAGCAAAGCTGAGAAGTTTCTGAAGTGTTGAGTATGCCAGGGGCCAGAGGTGCTGGCTGCCTGAGAAAGAAGCGGTGGTTTGCTGTTCGCTATTATCTTTCATTGTCAAAGGAATCCACTGGAATATATACTCCCGATCCACGTTCCTAAGACTGAGCCAGAGTTAAAAATGAGTATCTAATGGATGCATACCTTTTGTTTTATTACTAATCTAGACTTTAAACGCTGTGCCAGCCTGTCAGCTTTCATTCTGGAATCAGTGACACCTATTCACTGTTGCACAGGATAGACAAGAGGATTTTGTCATTGAAAGTGCTGTTCTGGTGGTCTCTTTCTGAAACAGTTAAAAAACTAGAGGCGGTTTTCCATCATTCAGCAAACTCTGGTAATTGTCTCTACTGAAATTCAGGAACGTTAAGGCTTTTCTTAGCTTGGAAAGCTGTTCATTTTTCGTTACTGTAATGGCAACGGGACCAATACAATGAGAAGTCGTTACAAAGAAAGAAGAAATTGAAATGCTCACCCATTTCTGAGCATCCAGGCTCACGAGAAAGACTCCAAAAGGAGGGATCTCCAACAAGAGATCCTTCCTTGGTGGCAGTCAGCCCTTACATGGGGTGTTAGAGGAGCGCAGCCTGGCTGCACACGGTCCATTCCACAGCTGAATTACCTCCACCTGTGCTCCCAGGGCTCACTGGGTCCTTTCCTCAGGTGCTCAGTCAGTGGTTCGGGCCGTGACCCAGCAGTTACCACACGGTGACCGTTTACTAGTACTGGTCGGCTTTAGTTAGCACTGTGTTGTGACCAGTCTGTCTCGTCTCTTGCAGTGAATTCTGTCTGCTGGGCTCCACACGACTATGGACTGATTCTGGCCTGCGGGAGCTCCGATGGCGCCATTTCCTTATTGAGCTACACTGGTGATGGGCAGTGGGAAGTCAAAAAGATCAGCAATGCACATACTGTGAGTTGGAGCTATGGATGAGCACTGAGCGGATGATTCAAAGAATGTGCAGACTAGATAAATACTGAAATGCAATTAAATAATGAGTCATTTTCCAGAACAAAAGTAACTTGTTTGAAATAAATCCGAAGTAAAAGGTATATTTTATAGTAAGTAAAATGCAGTAGAAAATAAGATGTGAAAGCCATTAAGCAGCAGTGATAATACATCTGAGTGTGATGTTAAACACAGTGCTGGAAATTACGTGGTGGGAAATAGCTTTGATATTAAGAACACCTATGATCTGGCTGTGAGTGAAGTTCATCTGGAAGCTAGAAGAAAAACTGTAGGACTTGTAGTTCTTCCCACAACTGTGGGACTTTTTTGCTTAAACAAAACTTGACAGGCATCTAAGCAGTTAATGATGGTGGCTTTCATTAAAAGAGAACAGAGCTGTGGACCCACAGATTTGTTCTGCATTCCTCAGTCTTAGCAACGGCATACATCTTGCATCCCTTCATTTCTTTAAATGTCTCCACTGTGTGCGTTTCCAAGACAGTATTTGCCCAGACAGCAGTTACTTGGCTACCCAGAACTTTCTGAATAAATGTCCAGACAAGAACAGACCGTATCTGGAGTGCTTGTCCATCTAGTTATCCATCCAGCATAGGCGTCCTTTGCTCCCTCCGCAGCTTTTAGAACTGACCTTTATTTTCCTTCTATAGATTGGATGTAATGCAGTTAGCTGGGCTCCTGCTGTTGTACCAGGCAGCCTGATAGAGCAACCATCTGGTCAAAAACCAAACTACATCAAAAGATTTGCATCTGGTGGTTGTGACAACCTTGTCAAGATCTGGAAGTAAGTGCTCTCTTACCAGATATAAAATGTCATTCTTCATAGTCTCTGCATGTCCCTATTAGCACCTTCAATTCTACTTTTGGCATCTCTGTGCTTTCATCTTTGAACTATTTCACTTTTGGAAAAATACTTTAAAAGTGAAAACAAAGTGACTTACAAACTCTCATAGCAATTCATGTTCGATCTGCTTACTCTTATCTTGAAAAGGGGCTTTTTGTCTTTGATTTGTTATTTGCACGATAGCAGCTCTCTGTACACTAACTGAAGACCAAATGTGTTGCTCCTGTGTTGCATTCTGTTCCCTAGAAAGGATTTTGTCACCTTAAGCCATGCAGCTTTTTGGAGGAGAGTAGGGAACGCTTGTGCTTTGTGTTGTTTGGATAAACCAGGAGGCTGAAAGTGAATAAAAAGTCTCCCAGAACAGCAGTTGGGAAGTAGTGGCTGCTGCCACCATCATTCCAACGGCGTAAATGTATTTTCAGAGAAGAAGATGGTCAGTGGAAGGAGGAGCAGAAGCTGGAGGCGCACAGTGACTGGGTTCGAGATGTAGCCTGGGCTCCATCCATAGGCTTGCCAACTAGTACCATTGCTAGCTGCTCACAGGTGAGACTGTAATAGGAGTGAGCTGTACTGGCACCTTACTGGCACTATAGCTCTTGGCTATAGTAAGAAAAAAGACCATTGCGTTCAGCAGATAGGAATGTGAACACGTTCAGAAGCCAGACCAGTGTTAAGTGCAGTCATGACTGGAAACGCAGACTTGGTCTCTGTGTTACCAGCTCGTGGTCCAGCCAGCTCAGTCTGCTTGTGTTTACAGGATGGCAGAGTGTTTATCTGGACCTGCGATGATGCCTCTGGAAATTCATGGTCACCAAAACTGCTGCACAAGTTCAACGATGTTGTCTGGCATGTGAGCTGGTCCATTACTGCAAATATACTTGCAGTGTCTGGAGGAGACAATAAAGTGAGTAGTGCAGCCTCAGCGTTTGCTCTTGCATGTCCTATTTTCACTTGTGTTGTTTTAAGACTGCTTAAACCCTGCCCTCCTTTGATACGAGAGGTTTTTGTTGTTGTTTTTAATTTACCTAAAGGGGAGGAAGGACCCTAGCCTGGCAAACTACATGAATTGGATTCTCGGTCCTGATTAGAAATGCAGGCTTAATTTTATTTTGGAGGGGTACTACCAGCAGTATTCACCCTCACTTCCTTCATTGCTGAGTAATGATTTAGCAAATAGCAGTAATTTGATGCTTAAAACAACTGTGACACACTGCTGTATTTGTAGACCACCACCATCTCAGTGATGTGATCACTACAAAGAAAATGAAAAACCGAGAACGTTGAAGGCTAAAACCTTTTCCTGCTGTGTTTTTGAGGTGACGCTGTGGAAGGAATCAGTAGATGGGCTGTGGGCGTGCATCAGCGACGTCAACAAGGGCCAAGGAGGAGTGTCTGCCGTTACAGAAGGGCAGCAGAATGAGCAGTGATGTGAGACTGAGCAGTCCAGCTCCCAGAGTGATCACTATACCTGATTTGCAGTGTTTCTTGAATCAGATGAGAACTGGTTTTATCCAAACTGGACTTGAATATGGGAAATAATATCCAATTTTATGAGCACTCCTAAGCAATGCTGGGAGGCTACAATGTGTTGATAATCAGCCTTAATTGACATTCCCTTAAATTAGAGGTGAAGAGAGGGGCAAAGTACTGTGCCTTGTGCTACTCCTATACTGCATACTCCTATACTGTAAAAATTGCACCCTGCCTTCTGGTTTAGGAGTCAGATTTAATTGGATGCACTTCAAGCACTCGAGGAGGAAGAGGAGGAGGCAGGCAGGCAAAGTGCTGATGTGTGAACCCATCTGTAAGGGGCAAATGCTGTGCCACTCAAAGACCGAAGCTGTTTCAGGCGATGGGGTGGGCTGGTGGAATCAGCAGCAGTGAAATGGTGCTTGGGGTTCCCTGAAAGTAATGCTCTTGGGCACATGGAAGTCCCAGTGCATTCCCGAAGATGAAAAAGAGTAGCAGAACGCATCTGTATTTTGCTTTACAGTGATCTCAGACTTGTTTATTTAACCAGTGTCAACAAATGAAAGTACAATTTGAAGACTTTTTTTTTTTTTTTTTTTTAGCCACAATTCTACGCTGTACCTCAGGTTTTTGTTTAGAGAAAAACAGAATAAAGTCTTATTGGTTAAAGCCTGGTATGCTGTGTTCTGTAATCTTTCACAGGGGCCTCACTGGGGGTCTCTCTAGTCTGCCTTGGCAGAAGCCTCTGGTGTATGGTAGGTGGCTCTGGAAGAGCTAGCAAATGCCTAGTCTGCCACAGCCTGGTAAGAAAGCATAAGAAGAAAATGAGAGCAGGTGTTTGAATGGAGCTGTGAAGGCAAGAGCCACCTTCCCCTGGATCGGGTTTTAAGAAAACAAAGTTGTGTGCCACTGCAGTTCAGGTAAGTGTACGAGGCTCAGACAAACCAACTTCCAGTATGCTGTCAGCTGAAATCTACAGCACTCCTCACAAAAGTGAGAGCATTTACCAGTCATGTTTTTTCCTTATGCTTCACTCCTTCCAAGATATTCCAAAATAGCAGTTCCTGTGCCTTGTCTCCATTTTGGCTTAGTCAGGATGCTCCCCCCCTTCTGTAGAACACCGAACCTTCCTTTGGTAGCTCTGTACACTAACCAAACATCCTTGTTTCTCTCACAGCAATACAGAAATTACCTTTCTGTGTACACCAACAGATGTATGCAGTATTCCTGTTCCTGTTTAAAAGCACTGTACCTTAACAAAAAAAAAAAAAAATAATCAAGTCATCGAAAACTTAACATTGCATTTAAACAGTTCCAGCTGAGATTACACAGTAATTTTCATTTCTACTAAGAAGGAAGTATTTCACATACTATTAAATCTGTGATAACACAGTACCTGATACTCTAAGAGAGCTTTACATTGGTTTTAACAGCTGTGGAGATGATAGAGTCTTCAAATCAACCACTTGTGCTGAAACTCAAAGCAGGATTCTTAGTTGACTTTTAGTACCTTTTTCTAAGGAAGACGGGCACTAACTTTAAGTACACAAGAAGCGTGTTTCCATGAGGGGGCATTAGGTTCCATGATTTGACACATTAAAAAATAAATAAAACCAGTTTTAAAACCTGCAGATGTGCTGAAGAGACTCTTCTTGGGCCACAGCACAGTCACAAAGGTTGCTCCAAGCAGTGATGCTCCAAGGTACGTGATCTCCAACAGCAAACGTGACTGAGCTGAACTCCTCCTCATCTTCCCACCTCACGCGTTTCCCACGCCTTCCTCAATCCCACCACTGAAGGTTTGTGGTGTGCAGTGCAGAATAAACCCCACAGATCAACCACGTCATTCCTGCCTAGCTAGGGGACAGGCAACAGAGAGTGTACGTGTCATCCTTTACTGTGTGTTCCTCCTTTATTGCTGTTGTTCCTCAAGTCTGAAGAGAGTCCCAGTTTCTCCTCGCAGGATGTTCTCCAGAGCCTCAGCCATTGCTACAAGTATTCTCTGACATCTTTAAAATGCAACAGTTCATTTTTTAAGTAACAGAAATGATGTTTCTAGGTACCATCTTTGTTTTCAGTCCTTCAGCAAAGGACAACAAATCTGACAGAACAGAACTCAGGAGAAGAAGTGACGCACAGTCCCTGTTCTGTTTCCTCATACACAGAAGCGAACGCAGCAGCAGATGTGTGTGGTTTCCACGTTTCTGTCAGCTCTGTTATCTTACACACCAAGTTTCCGAGGAATGTAAATATGCATCCAACTGCATTTCCAGAAATATCACAGTGCAGAACAAACATTCCCCTCCCTATATAGAGGGCTTCAGAAGGCAGCAGTTTGGTGAAGCGACAGAAGCAGCCCGGTAAAGCCTCAGGGCATTTCTAAGCCTCTGCCAGTTTCCCTCTGTAACTTGCTCTGCTAACCTGTCTGCTGCACTTACTGCATCTCAGCTGCGGAAGAAAACACGGTACGTAACAACTTCTTTTGACAGGATGTACTGCCTTTTTGTATGCAACGATTGTTTTCTTCCTATATCTGTTTTTAGAAACAATTGCATGCCACTGAAATCGGGAGGAATATTTTCACTGGATCGGGATTCAATCAAATACAGAGATTACAAAATCAGTTCAATGTTCTAATATATGCTTTCAGTTTGAAGCACCGCCTGACGAAGACAATCATGTTTCTCAGAGTTACTCTGGTGGGAATTCTCCTTCTCAGTGTCCTCGGGACAGAAACTGCTCTGGCTGGCTCCAGTTTTTTAAGCCCTGCATATAAAAACCTACAGGTAAAAATTCGCCTTTCCAAAACTGTCTCCCTCCATAATTCCTTAAAGCCAAGATTCTTTACAACGTTCAGAGGTTCTGAAGGTACTGTTTCTGGAACAGGAAGGAGGTATTCCAGAGAATCACTGTAACAAACATAACTATTTATCTTAGAAACAAACCAACCCTCCAAACAAAAAGGCCACAAACAAATTCAAAGCAGCCATTGAAATAAGCTGCTAACTCACACTTTGAATCTTAGTTGGAAGGTGGCTGTTCCATAAGGAGCCCTTAAACAACCCCTGATACAGTGAATGCACAACAGTAGTTGAGTTATTGTACACCCACACGTCCACATAACTCTAGCAGAACCCTGCAATGGCTCTAATTTGCTGCGTTGGCATTAATTACATTTCCTCTGCTACAGGCTACTTCGATTACGGGAATTTTATGCAGATGCTATTCTGCTTGCTTTCCAGCAACAAGAGGATACAAGAAAACCATCAGCAAGACTACATCCTCGAGGCACAGGAAGCTTTTGGGATACAGATGGAACAGAGGGAGGCGGCGACGCTGACAGTGCTGGTATGGAGGTGTGTATTTTTCAGGGACACGTCAGCAGTGATGGCATGAAGTAGTTTAAAATGACCTGCTGTTAAGGATGCTCCTGCATTGCAGGACGAACATACAATAACGCGAGTTTCCTCTCGTTTCCTCTCCTCCAGTTCATAATGCAGTTTGGTCTGTAGTGGCTGTGTGCGATGTTTATCAGACGACCATTACATGTCTCAGCACTATTAAATGAATAGCTGATAACATTTTTCTACCTCCTGCTTAATGTCACGCCTACTAACAAAATTAAACTTTAGTGTCCTTGTCCAAAAATCATCTGTTAAACTCTGTTGATGTTTTTATAGTTCAATGTTCCTTTTGAAATGGGTGTCAAGATAACAGAAAGAGAGTATCAAGAATATGGACAAGCACTGGAGAAGATGCTACAGGACATTCTTGAAGAGAACGATAAAGGTATTTTCAACCAAGTCAGCAAAGCAGAGACTTAAAACAAAAAAACAGAACCACCCCACAAAATGCTGTCATCCCATTTGTCACGTGAAACAACCAGAACAGCATTTCAGAGATGACTGGGCCTAGGTCACCCAGCTGCCACTGAAAGCACAACTGAGGTATCTGATGCTCAGAAAACGCTAGCTTAACTTCAAGGAATGCCAGCAGGGTACATAAGGAAGTTGTAGCTGACTCACTAACGAAGCTCTGAGTGCTAACTCCCACCACAAACTGCTGGTTTGTTCTTTGTTTGGTTTGGTTTTTACTTCTACAGCCCTTCTCTCTTTATTTGCACTCAACTATATTAAGCTGTCCTTTCCAAACCTTGTAAGGGTTTTGTCAGGCTTCAAAACTGTATCACACATTCCAACTATAAATCATCTCCTCAGGCTTCTTTCAGCCCGCCTTTCAGGATCCCAAGAACTGCCCCAAGCTCTTCTCTACGCTCTCAATTCCCTTTGAAGGGCTGTTTCTACAGCCATGACACAAATAAGACAGTTTTATGCATGCATGCCCCAAAAGAATGTAACTATGTCAAAAGCTTTCTCCTCTTGCCTCACTTGGGTGCTTGAGGCACTTCCGGATAGATTTGCAAAACAGGATTTCCAGAAAAAATATTAATATTTTCAAAATATGCTATCTTTTGCCTTTCCAGAAACTCAGACAAAGAACTGAAGCAAGCCAAAGGACAATCACAGCACTAGATGGCCTGACTTATGTTCTACTGGAAAACGGAACTGCTACTGAACTTACATCTCTAAGAAAGGAGTTCATGAACTTGAGTAGTTTGCACTAAGAAAAAGAGGAATCTCCAAGCAAAACTTCAAAGGGCAGTGTGAACCACGGGCTGAGCTGCAGGCTTACTGTACTGCCTTCCTTAGTATCTGCTGCCACTATTTTGAAAGATATATTTGAAAGCTGCATGAATCCTTTCCGGAACTGGTGGAAACTGCACCTTACGCTTCTACAGACATCTGTAACAGAATAAAGCTTATGCTGAAACTGCGACTGTTTCTTATTATCATCTCAAACTAGATGATATGCCTTAAGATGTTTTATGAATTACCCTGGAAGAGGCTAATGTGATAAAGGCAAAAACAGCCGCAAGGGTCAGTTTTTAGACACGCTGTCTGTCACAGAACTTATCGCCCAGGGGAGCGGATTCCTTTGGTACCACTAACATCACCTTGTATTACACCACCAGAAGTCAAACAAGATTCACAAAGGGGAAAACTAATCATAAAGGAGTATTTCTGAGACGACTAGCAAACAAATAGAGTCCTTAGCAGCAGTTCAAATAACCGTGACATTTTGGTACCACCATCAGAAGAGCGTAATAGTTTTCCTGCCCATTATGTAACACACCCCCAGGTCCTACATAGCCCACCTTACCCGCGCTCGCTGAACTGCTCCCTACGTCACACACGTGCCCGACGGTCTCCTGTATTACGGCACGCGTGCGGACAGGAGCAGGTTTTACGGTGAGCACAGCTAGTCCCGTGTGGGCGCTGGCATGGACTTCCTGGGGACGTAACCTGCAGCAGCCTTCGAAAGGGAGCGGTCAGAGCAGCGAAGTCACGTCAGTAATCCTTAATTCTACCGCTTAACTGTTATTTCTGATAAACGCTTAACGGCGGCCGAGCACGCCGCCAAGCAGCCGGCCAGCAGCTCCCGGCAGCGCCGAGCAGCCGCGTGGCAGCCCGTCCCGGCAACGCCGCGCTGCGGTTCGCGGCTGCTCCCACGGAGCCCAACGGGGTTCATCCCACGCAGCGCGGAGGGAAAAACCGCACGGCCCGGTAACCGCCGCGGGGCTGAGGCGCGCCCGGCGCGCTCCGCTGCCGCCCGCAGTAACGCAAGCACCAGCTGGTACAGCTGCTCCAGCCGCCTTCGCGCAGCGCGGCGCTCTGGAGGCAGACGAACCAGTTTCCCGCGGTAACCCCGCGCCGCCGCCGACAGCGCGCAACCGCGCGGCGCGGGACGACGCCCACCCTGAGGGGACGGCCCCGTGGGCGGGACCTCCGCGCGGGCCGCTGCGCCCATTGGACGAGGGGGAACCGCTCCCGGCACCGATTGGCTGAGCCCGCTCCGGGCAGGGCGGGAAAAAGCGCGATCCCACCTCAGCGCTTACCGGCGGTAACGGGCGCGTGGCGCGGGGCTGCTCCTGCAGGCACCGGCATCCGCTCCAGAAAGCCGCGCTAGCACGTTGTCCCGGGCTACAAATCACGAACGAGCTGGATGTCTCAAGTTTATTACTGAAGTAACACGCGTGTTAGGTTGAGATTAAAACGTATTACGTAGAACAGCCGACGTAAGAACATCAGTATTGTACGACTACGCAGAATATTACCTATGTTACATTACACTGAATAAACCGCCGAGGGTTCCATACCTCAGAAGAGCTTTAAGATGAACACGGAACAAGAGAAAGAATAAAACAATCGACTCTGTGACTGTTTTTACAGCTTCCCTATTTCTGGCTCTGCCATGAAAGGAGAACAAGCCCTTTGAGGCATTCTAGACACAACTGCATCTGAATTATCTTTCCCAATTTAAAAGGATGAAATTTTTCCCTCCATCGCCCGCTTTCCAGCTCATCTCTGACTGTTTTACCCATTGCCCAAATAAATACAACAAATCAATTTTCAACTGACCTTCAAAATACCTTCAACTGAAGACATTTTAAATTTAAACCCAAAATATATAATGTTAATAATGCTTAAAGGACACTTAGGGGAAAAAAAAAAAAACTCTCAAAGCTAAGCTATGAAGTACTAAATGCTGTCCTACATCTGCTGGCAGCAAACCTTGCTTAGACTATAATTACATACTGCATACAGCTCGTACAGCAGCCCACACAGCAGATCAGCATGTCTGCAGTTATTTACTTACAACTACTTTCAGTGCAATTCAAATTGAGATTAGCCATAGAGCATACATCTGAGAACTTGCATAAAAATTCCCTTCTCCGGTAACAGAGCGTTTTGGGGTACACGGACTGAGTATATGCAGCAGCAACAAAGGGCACTGCTGACCAATTGTGGATGGGTGCCTGCTCTGTAACTTCTTGGACTCTGATTTTTTAATAAGACACATATCGTCTGTAGATACTTTTTGAAATACACAACAAAAACACCTTAATTCTTCTCATAACGCAGAGCTGCACTGTGCTTTAGCTTATTTTAGGAAAGATATTTCCCGTTCCTTCTCAGTGTGATTGCTGTTGTTTTCTTCAGAGAAGGATAAGGTTTCTGATTCAAATGCGGTACTTATCCTCACAGAGAGGAACACTTTTACTATCTTTCTAACGAAAAGAAAGTGCTTATTTCTTCTTATAAGTTGGTTACAGATAATGAATCCATCCGGTTTAAGAATCAAAAAGTTCAGAACTGCTTAATTTGTCTTCTTCATACAGCAAAATATTTTCCATTAGCTTCTTTTTTTGGTCATTTATCTTTATTTTCCAAGATGCCTCTCTGGCTATTGCTGAAAAACAAAAAATTCCAAACACTGAGAAAAAATGCACCTGTGTCTAAGGCACAGACAGCAATTTTTAGTTAAAAATCTGGTTTAGAAAAACTGACAGAAAAAAACCCAGAGAACGTTCTGTAAAATCACAAGCAAGGAGTAAAAGCCTGAGCTGTTGTAACGACCTGGGTTAGAACAGAAGCACAGACACTTCTGCCAAAACACCTGACCATCACACGACAACGTCCTGCACCCACCCTTCAGGTTTACCCGGACTTACCTTGGGATGAACACGAGGGCTCAAGGGCTGCATCTTTTGGTTGCAACGTGCTTTGTGCAGTAGAAGCCATTTCCAAGTTGTCATCACTTCTAATGCATAATACGTTTCTTTCCCGGAGTCCATTTGCTTTTGCTTTCTCCTTTATCCTGCAGTCAGAGCTCGCCATCTTCTCTGAACTGTTGCAGCTGTTGCTGGGTAGCTCGTGCGCAGACTTTTCTTCAGGATTCCATATGAAACTGGTCGATTCATCTGACTCACAAGGCACCCTTGACACGTGTTCACAGCAGGTGTGAGGGGACACGGCTCCTAGTGAAGGTGCACACGGAGCAGCGCTTGCCAGCACCATGGGCTGCGTGCTGTCCTCATTATTCTGCCCCGCAGAAGGGACATCCACGCTGACATTGGTTGTCTCATCGTCAGTTTCTTCCGGAGTATTCATGGAAAACCCAGAAGTGTTGCCTCCAGAGATGTAATGCTCTCTCAATGTATTGTCAGCTGTCTCCATAATTTCAAGCACCTGTTTTTAACAATTAAACCCGTGAATGCGGAATAATCCCTATGCCCCTTCTTACACACATTCTTTTATCAACACTCCAAAAAAGTTGGGGCACAAATGTTGTAGCTTTAGACCTTGCTGCCATGAGGGCTGCATTCTGTGTCACACTGTTAAAATATTACCTCTGCTACGTTAGAATTCTTCTTTCTCAGACAAAGGCAGATGGCTGAGGCAAAATCAATAGCAACGTCTTCCAGCAAGTGCCCTGCTTTCTTGTCCAGGTATTTACAGCATATTTCCTTGGCAGCTAGCTTTTCCAAATTCTTGACTTTGGAGCGTGAGGTTTCCTTTGCTATTTGGATTTCGTCAGCAATCAAATCTTTCTGTTCAAAGGAAAAAGGTACATTAGTGAAGGCCAAATTAACACCAATGTGTAATCCCATCTGAACTGCTGAGAACAGGAGTCTTCCCGTGCACTTGTTGTTATAATGCCTGGTTTACAGATCTAAGCACCGTAAGTGATCTCCATTTGTACAAGTGACAGAAATGTTGCTTTCACAGCAGAGGAATGGCCAGTGATTTTCTCTGCACATCTCTGATGTCAAATTGAGTAAAGCAAACCCAGCTGCTCTATGATCATACCCACCTAAAGGAAAGAAAAATGGCCACCGCTGTGCACAGCAGCATTTTTGCACAGAAGTTTTTCAAACATTTATTAAAAGAAATCAGAAATCTGACATCATTTGTTCTCTGAAGC
Source organism: Oreortyx pictus (assembly GCA_036925125.1). NCBI lineage: Eukaryota > Metazoa > Chordata > Aves > Galliformes > Odontophoridae > Oreortyx > Oreortyx pictus. The sequence goes on from JAUPFR010000015.1 coordinate 412,530, forward strand.
TATTTGGACACTGATGAACTGTTTGAAAACAACCATCTTCCTCTTAACGGCTACATCAATGTGGCAAATCAGGAGTGTATTGCACAGAAGGATTATAGGTGGAGTCTGTGTTTATGGTGTTAATGGAATTCAGTTCTGGCTGCTTGTGAAAGCAGTTTGTGTAGCTCTAATGCCAGCTGGGACAGATCGGACAAATACAAATTCCAGACACCAATGTAATACCGAACGCCTGATCAACACGGTAATGAGCCACTGCAGCTAGAGCCTGCCCAGCTTCCCCACTCAGCCTGGCTCCTGACACATCTTCCTGGCACATAAAAAGCCAGCAGCAGCATTTCAGCACAACGTCTGAAAGTAAGAATGCTTCAAACCCATTATGCTGCAGCATCTCCGAACACAAGCGAGGCCAGCGCCCGTGAGCCGGCTATGTGAAATGGAATAAACACTCCACTCATGTCTGAAGGCAATAAGCGTTGATGTTGATGGAAGTATGATATAATATTCAAAATCACTTCTTTAGGATGTGTAAAGCAAACCACAAGTAACAAACCACACTTCTATAAAATGTGAGTTCGCATCACAACAGCAACCTCACTGACTCGAGTCAGTGCTCATTACTTCTGCTTTTCCTTACCAGATAAATAGGGCTTCTTCCTTCATCCAGTGCCTTAATCCCCGTCAGTATCTCTGCCAGGACCTAGGAAGTTTATTTGACAGATGAAACACTTTGTTCACAATAAAATCTGTATTTAAATTTCTGTACATAAAGGAATATTGAACTAGTGAACTGCAAGGGCAATTTAAATCGTGTTCTTATTGAAACACTTCACACAGCTTAACGATGCCAAGTTTGGGCAGTACTCATGACAGTTTGGATCTACCCCCAGAGTCAGGTCCAGATTTTGTATCTGGTACCACAGACAATTAAAAAAAACAAATGAAGTTCAATAAGAACACAGTCAGAAAAACTTACATAAGAAATGACACCACACAGAGTAAGTTCCTGTTAAAACGGAGGCGTTTGGGACAAGTGACCTTTTAACCTCTTACTGCAGCTGAAATACCCAATGGACAGATCACATTTGTAGAACCTAACTGAAAACTTTCTGCTGTTTCTTCTCAAACTATCAACAGTAATACATTTTCTGCAACATTTTGCCATTCTGTTGTTCATAAGATTCACATCACTTTGCCACAGACTGAAGCAGATTTGGAGCGTGAAGATAATTAAAAACAGAATCTCAGCTCGTTATATGGTTAGCAATTGTGAATGAAACTGCAGGAACAAACCACTCTGTGGGGAACACACTCATACATCTGTTTTCCCGTCTACAATCTTCAAAACCCTCAGCAGGAGATGGAAAAAGGCGACGCACCACACCACAGCCAAACACGTCCACCTTTTCCGCCAACTGCCCGTGCCTGATAAAATCCTCTGGCAGGTAGGTAAGAGAGGCTTGGAGGACTTTGGTTTTCATCATAGTGCACTCCGACTTCTTATCGGCAGAATACAGCCGCAGGCCTGAGTGGCCAAGCTTGGGCGTCAAGTTCTCATCCAACAAGACGTTTGAGCTGTGGAAGACAAACAGCACTGTTCAGGTAATTAACCTGATGTGAAATTCTACGCTTTTGAAATCAACGCAAGGTCTGAGGGGGAAAGGTACAGCATTAGGCCTGCTGTGTAACAAAGAAAGCATAAAGACCAGCAGAAAGGGAGAGGGGAATCCAACACTCCAAAATGACTTCTGAAGAATGTATGTCCAGCATTTATAACACAGAGAGAAATGTAATGTGAACAAGATCCTACAGAACAAGAGATGGCAGAACGACATTGCAAATGAATTATCAACACTATAAAAGCTTTCAGGTGCTTCTGTTAAAGAAATCCTGGAGTGAATGAGGGAACAGGGAAGTGCTGACATGCCAAACCCTTCACCTCTTGATATTCCCATGAAGAATTCCAAAATTGTGCAGATACTCCACAGCTCGGAGGAGTCCCACAGAAATGCTGATTCGTGCCTCCCAAGGCAGTGGAGTGGAATCGTCCTGTAAGGAGGTAATGGGGGAAAAAAAAGGTCATTTTATGTTTTTAACAAGGAAAACCATATGACAGCAGTACACTTTCATCCTAAAGACTGTTTTTGTCCCACTGCAGCTGTAAGCAAAACACCAGCTGACCTAAAGCAAAAGTTTTGTCCAAGGCAGAAGCTTGTGCTTTCCAGGCCCAGGAAGGAGCTCCCTCTCACACGCTGCGCTGCATGCTCTGCTGCGTGACAACACTGCGACCAGCAGAGATCATGCTTATGCAAAGCATCGACTACATGCTGGTGCAGAGGCACAGGACAGGTTCTGAAGGACTGCTTTTCTGCTCTTTCATCTCTGCAGAAGCTCTTCCAACAGGTGGGAACATTTTGAACTGCTCTCTCTTATGCCCTTCTGAAACGTTGTAGAGGGTGAATGGAAACGATGAGATCCACACTCCCAATTCCAATGAAATATTCCGATACAGATAGGTATGTTTTGCAGACTGGTTATTACTTCAAAAATCTGAAGGCTGCAAAGCAGAAGCTTTTTATTGACCTGATCTGCTTTCCTGTAGAAAAGCTGAAAAAGGGCCTAGTACCCACAGACAGCTTCCCTGGGCTCTGCTGCTCTGTTTCTTAGAGTCACAAGACATCCAATTGCTTTTCATGCAATAATGTGACTTGTAATCACAGATAAATAACAGACTCAGGTTACTTCCTTACTTGACACTGAAGTTTGCTCTGTAGTGATCCATTAGGCAGGTATGGATATATCAGACAGTGCAAGTCAGATTCTACTGTGAAACCCAGAAGCTGCAAAATGTTGACATGACAACACCTGCAGGCACAGATCGACAACGATTTACAAACAAAATGAGAGCGACACGGGTAAATGCATTCTTAAGCTGGAATAAGTCCTACATTCAAGACATTTTGTTCTGTAGCCAGAAGCACGGAATGGCCCTGAGTGGGTTAGCAGAAGGGCACAGCAGAGGAGGGAGAGGGCTATAGCACAACCAGTTTCCAGCAGCCAGAAGGGATACAAAGCTTCAGGAAGCACCACGCCTTCACCACCTCCAGGAGAGGCAAGGGGCTGCCTCTGCTTTGCAGGGAACAGCACATCTCTGGCAGACAGGCATGGCATTTCCCCAGGCCCCACTGAGCAGGATACGCTGCAGTGTGACTCAACAGCCCAGGAGCACAGTGCAGGCAGGATACACAGACTGCCTCTGAAAGCCGACCACTCACCGAAAGCAAATCTGCACTTCTGTATGGAAAAATCTTTGGGTGGAATTTGGGCTCGTGCATTCTGTCTGGAAAAAAAAACAAACAAAAAACCATGCAACAGAGTCTCTGCAGTAACTATTAAGGTGCTGCACCCGTTCGGCCTGTCACTCTCTAGATGACAGCTTTAGCAAACAGGCTGCTTTCACTGATGACCACTTTGGGTCATAGACGACAACTGAAAATGAGAACAAAAACTGGTGTGAAGACATCTCTGATCCTATTATCCACACAGGCAGCTGCCTCCAGCCCAGTCCCACAAACACAGAACTGAACCAGATGAGCACACCCTCACACACACGTTTGCTGCATCTAGGTTTCCTTACACTATTTCTCTTTTACTTCTCCTTTCGTATAGCTGTTCTTATTCTCTGCCCGCAGAATATTAAATGACAACTGTGTAAGAGATTCTAATAAAACACCTCCTGCAAAGAAAAAAAGAAGTGGAGCACTTGCCTCTTTCAGTCTTTTGATGACATACACCACGTTGTGCCTCTGACCTTTGTAGACATCTGCAAAAGTACCTTCACAAATCCTGCTCTTGTCACTGAACCCATCTGTGGCATTAGTAACTTCTTTCTGGGTCCACAAAAGACTCCCACTGGGGAGATCAGTCATCGTCTCCTGCTGAGGAGTAGAAGAGCTGCAGGGCTACACAGTGGGAGAAGAAACAAGTTAATCTCATAAACGTCTGTATGCTTTCTCCATCTCTTTCAGGCACATTTCTTTGTGAGCTAAATGAGCACTGTGACTGTTGAGGGAAGTTGTGAAAGGCACTGTGCAATCACTCGGTGTGGTTTCCTCTGAACACCTGTGCTGACTTGTCTTGCTGATAGAAATATTCTTCACAGTAGAAGATACCTGAAAACAGCTAATCTGCACTTCCACCTTTCCCAAACAACAGTTTTCTTTAAAAATCCTTATATGGATTTGAAGTGACATCAATTTAAACCACAAAACCCATTAATCTCTACGCCTGGGGCACGTATCAGGGAACTGGATCAGAAAGGAGTGTCTCTCATGCTATAATGTATTTATTTTCTCCTAAGAATTCCACAGCTACTTCTGAAGTGGTTGCAAAACAGTTGCTTCCAGTCAGACAAGTCCCAGTGCCACTTGTTATGACAATTCTTTGTAGCCTACGCGGAATCACACAGCTTTCACAACCTTTATTTACTCCAGACTTGAGAAAACAAAACTTGCACTCCCTCTCAGGAAACTCTGAAACTGCTGCATTCTTTGAGGCAGCCTTCTCCCGTTGGTGGACTCAGACAAGTTAAAGGTCTTAAAGCACAATCTTCTTTAGAAAAAGAAATAAAATAAAATAGAACAAAAAAAGGAGGCCAGTGCAGGGCTAGGATGGGAGCAGAGCACACACACGCATCTGGGAAACGCTCAGAAAGCACAGGATGGTTCTATCTGGGTGAGATAAGAGAGCTGTAAGGAGGAATAACAGAAGCATGAGCAAAGCAGCTCGCAGTGACATGGCTGAGCCTTGGCAGGGCACTCTGAGGGACGGCAGATCTCCACCCTTGGAGGTTTTCAGTTTTCAGCCACATACGGCTCTGGGCAACCTCACCTAAATGTGACACCAGCCAGGTTTCAGCAGCAACCACATTTTAAATGTTAACTAAAAAAGTACGACATTCCAGCTACTCAGGTGTCATGCTGTTCTGTCCTGTGATCCCAGTGGAAACGTCGGAGTCTGCTGCAAGTTCCATACTAGGAATTCCTTCAAAATTAATTGCTATTTGTGGGCACATTAGCCATGCTGAGCTATGTAGCACTATTAAACGTAACCCTCACTGCTCACTGGCAAAAAAAGCAAAAAAAAAAAGTGCAGCAAAATGTAAGTAATTAGTGCTGCATTCAGCCTAAACGGAAAGCTGAAGAATAAACTTTAACTGAAAAATACAGAACATCATAAAGCAAACTGTCACTGTTATAATGAATGAGAACTAAGGGGATTTACCTTCACACTTGATGAGACCGAAGGATTTGACTGTAAGGATTTCAACAGGTCACTCGGGGGAGGCGGTGGGGAGGGAAGCGAATACAAGGCTCCTTCAGAAACAGCACCTGAAATCGAATCAGCAGCGCTGATAAAACACCTCCTCGTGGTGACACTGCTGCCACTGACTCACTACGAGCGTCTTGGACGTCCTGATGAAACGCTGAAGCGTGCAGAACCCAGGACAGGCTGTCAGAGTGGGAAATGTCCCGGCTCCAATGTGTGACACGGCTGAGAAGGTCTCTCTAGCCCTGGCTCAGGGACACGGAGCTTCCAGAGCCTCTGCCAGCACTGCCGCTCCCCTCAGCGCACCGCGGCTCTGCTCCCTCCCCCAGATGGAGCCCTGGCTGATGCGGGCACAGCTCTCCTCTGGCCTGGATTTATGTTGCATGGAGAGAGGAACTGAGGGCATGAGGTGTACACACAGATCTAGCGTTAGCATGGGGATGGGACGGGGCCAGGGCGCTCACACACACCTGGGAGAAGTACTCCTCAGATCCCACAGCACTTCTCCAAGCCACGAGAGCTGCAGAAAGGAAGGACAGGTGGCTGTGTGATCAAGCTAGGAACTGACAGCTCGGGAGACAGTAGTGCTAGGTGAAAGGCAGACATTCAATTGGGAGCATTCTGAACAGGAGTGCATTCATTTACACCCCAGTGAAAGTCAGCGTAAAGCATTCTTGGCTACACGGCCATTTCTTCGCTACAGAAATACTTTACGCACTACATGCTGGTGATGCTCCTGGCTGTGGAGGGTCTGGTGATGGCAGCAGACTCATCTCATGTTCTCTCTCTTTGTGTTTGCTTTCTGTGGGAGTTAAAGACACGTTCTCCTGTTTGGGTGGCTCTACCAGCTCTTCTTTTTCCGAGGGGGTAACGCTGGAGGGTGATATCCCTGCAAAGGAGACCAAAGGAGAGGTGAAGTGCGCTGTGCAGAAGGAAGCCTGACTCTGATCGGTCATCAGAAAGCAATCCCCATCAGGGATCATACATTAAAATGAACACGATAAATGCTTTATAGTCACTGTTAAATTGTTTCAGTAGCATTGGTATGTAAATTCAGACTCGAGGAGCTCACACATCTCAGAAGGAAACATTAAAATGAGGTTAGGTTACAGCTGGGACAGGAGCACACTGAAAGTGAGAAGATGTGAAGAGGCTCTGGAACACAAAGCTGTCAAAACCTCCCACGGAGCGGCTGAGCTGCGCTCCTCAACGGAGGGGGAGGAGCCTGGAAACGCTGAGTGTGTGCTAGGGATGACACAAGAACTTCCTACTGCCGTCAACCACGTTTTCCTGGTTATATTTCTGTACTCTGGTTTCTATCTGTCATCTTTTATCAGCAATATATTTAGCATTTACGTAAAAATAAAAACACATGCTTTGATATGAAAGAAAATAAGCTCAAGTACGACAAGCCTTGCTCAGTCGTGCTGTTTTATCAGCTTGTCGTCTTATGTAAAAGCCACAGCACTCTGCATGTGAAATCAGGCAATGGTCTGTGTCCTGCTCTGGGGATACGTGAAACAAGAAGGAAGCAGGAGCTGTCCTTCACAGACTGTGCTCCTCACAGCCCTCTTGCAGTGGAGCTGCAGCTCAGAAGGCGAGGAACGGCAGCTGCAGAGCATCACGACTCGGACCATAGAAGACACATCTGCGTCTGGAGTTTGTGGCACTGATCTTCAGCGTCACTCAAACACCGCTCTGAAGGAAACGATGTCCTCGAACTGGCACTACAGAAAAGTCAGCTCTGTCCCTTTGCTGAAGTGCCAGAACGCCGTGAGATCACAAACGTCACAGGTTCTGGAAATCACTGGGACTGAAGCAGCCTTCCTCTGCTCTGCAATGACTGACCTTCCCCTGCTGGGACTTTAACCAAGAAGCCTTGAAAATTAGGGTCACTTCCCCCTTTCAGCCTATTTTTCAGGGTTTTTCATGAATTTTGCAACTTCCTGTGCATCAGACACACAAGTCACCACTGAAACTCAAGAACTAACACAGGAAAAAGTTCATTCTTACAGATATCCAGAAATGGGACTAGGGTAGTGCGAGAAACTGTGGGGGGAGAGACCAGAGAAAGTTCTTCTGCAAATGCGCCTGCAAAACATTCAGCTGGGCGTCCTGCCTGGCTCCTGTCAGACTGATCACTTACGGTGACACAGTAACCGTGAGGAGCTGGGACGGCAGTTCTGTGAAGGGCCAACAGAACTGCAAACCAAACCCACTTCGAGCTCCTCGCACTGCCCTTCATGGAAGGCTCTGATTTCACAGATCCTCCTGTCACAAAGGAAACCAGAAACAAAGGGATGGGTTTTGTTTCTCAGAAGGGGAGCGCAGCTTTTTCCTGGTTAAGCCACAACATACAGGGTGGGATTACAGAAACATCCAGGAACTCTGCTAAGGAACACAGGGAAGTGAGCCAGCTGCAAACAAAGGTGGGCCCGAGCCGGGCAGGAACAGCGATAGCAGAAGGTGGGGCCGACTGCAGTGTACACAGCAGCACCCAGGGACTGCGTGGCTGTGTGAGATACGCAATGGGCACACAACAAAATAGGTACAGCAGCATACGGCTGGCTCCAGAGTACCTAAAAACAGCACCCCTGGGCAGCCAGGGTTCCTGCGCTGGAGATCTCTACACCATCTCTTCAGTGGAAGCACTGTACGTTTCCAACCCCGTCTGCTCACGGTGGGCCCTCAGAGCCACACACTGAGCAAGCACATAACTGCTTCTGCCACACTCATTGTGACGGAGCAAAACGCGCTTTCCTGTGGCTTCATTCACTCAGCAGAGGAGTGTGGACAAAGCACCGTCAGTGTGTCCTGAGCAGAGCCACCGAGCTCAGCCGGAGCGCCTGTGCCGTCCCCCTCCAGCAGTGCAGCTGGGCAGCGCTCCAGGTTGGGTCCATGGTGGTGGTGCTTCACTTCCAGAGATGGATCTGAAGCACTCTTGTGCTTAATATCCCTTTTTAATCTCCAGAAACTCAGAATACCCTTGTCAAAGATACTTTTTGCTTTTTTTGTGACATTTCAAGTCACACTAACACCAGAACCCACAAGAAACCCATCTGTGCTATATAAGGACCTGCAGCAGCAGGCAAACAGTGACACGTGGTGGGAATTTCCACGAGAAACGCCTCTCTGTGCCCGCCCTGCCCAGCAGCTCCTGGCACAACGCAGCGCTCTGGGCCACCCCCCCCCCCCCCACGCAGGCGGTGCCCACACACCGCCCATCCCCTGGGAGTGCCCCCGCTTCCCATGTGCAGCTGCATCACACTTCTGCAATCACTCGGGGCCATGTAAATCTGTAACTTTTCTTTCTAATAACTGTCTATGGAGAACAGGCAAAAGTCACACAAACGCCTCGTTCTCAAGGAAGGATCCTTGGGGGGGGAATACGTGGAGGGGAACGTAGGTCGCTGTCAGCTTGTCAGGGCAGCCCAGCACAGGAAGGATGGGAATGCTCCATGACAGATCCGAGGCACGGCACCGTCTGGCCCGTGGAAACGGATGGCTGCCATTCAAACGTAGGTTTCAACGGAGAAAAACTGAAAGTTACATTTAAAAGAGCTGCGAGGCAATGTTTTAGGGATGGCCGAGCACGGCAGCACCTCCTCCCCTGCGCCAGCCCTCCCCTTCCCACCACGGGCAGAGAATCAGGATTGACAGAGTTCGGGATCCGAGCACGAGATTCCCAGCAAAGAGCTCTGCAGCACACAACTCAAACCGGAGCGGTCCGGGCCTGCGGCACAGAGCCCGGGCTCCCTCAGGGCACTACTCACAGTCCAGGATGACCTGAGCCGCCCGGTAGAGCTGCAGCGCCTGCAGGAGGTCCAGCAGCTGCCGCACGGTGGCCATGCGGACCCCCCACCACCACATGAGCTCTCGGGTGATGCTGATCCCCGTCCTCTCCATGCACTTGATCTTGCGCAGCTCGGTCTGGTCCGTGATCACGTAGGAGGCTGCGGGAGATGGGACGGCTGCGTTACAACGGGGGAGGGCGGCAGCCAAAGCGCAGCGCACCGCGAACACTCATCGGTTCCTTCCATTCACAGCTTTAACAGCGGGGACCGCCACGCGTCAGAGTCACGGAACCGCGGGGGTTGGAAGGGAGATCCGCGACGCGGGCACGAGGAGCGCGGCACCGCTTTTGTTCTTTCAAACGATCCAAAACGGATCTCAAACGATCCAAAAGCGGAGAACCGAAAAGAAATCCCTCTCGGACCTTTCGACACCTCCACAACGCACAGCCCCACATCATCGCACAGCCCCACACCGCACTGCCCACATCATCGCACAGCCCCACACCGCACTGCCCGCATCATCGCACAGCCCCACACCGCACTGCCCGCATCATCGCACTGCCCCACGCCGCACTGCCCCACGCCGCACAGCCCCACACCGTCCCGCACGCGGCTCCGGTTCAGTTTCCGCGGACGGAGGCGTCACGGCGCGGTGTCCCGGGCCGGGGGGGTCTGCCGGGGCGGGGACGGCTCCTCGAGCGCCCGCGGAACGGACCGAGAGACGCGGGGAGGGCCGGGGGCAGCCGGGGAGCCGCGCTCACCGAAGCGCATCCAGTCGCTGTCGCTGAGGCAGTCCATCTTCTGGCAGAAGTCCTCCAGCACCCAGGCCGGCATGCTGTGCACGTACGGCGACGGCGGCGCGGACATCTCCTCGCGGCGCCCCGACCACACCGAGCGGCGCGGCGCGGAGCGGAGCGGAGCGGGGGACGGACCTCCGCGCTTCCTCCTCCCGCCGCGGGGGAGCGGCTTCCGGCGGCGGGACGGGGCGGGGCGGGGCGGGGCAGGGCGGAGCCGCTCCGGGGGCGGCCCCGTGCGGAGCTCTGCGCCGCGGGATCCGCCGCAGTGCTCAGCGGGAGCGCGGCTGCTGCTGCTGAGCGCTGCCCGGGCTCCCGCACAGCGGAGCGGCCCGTCCGACTGCGCCCAATCCCGCGCAGCCCCGTGAGCGGCAGTTCAGGAACGCGGGTGTAAGTGGACTCACAACCACAGCAAAGTTATCGTTAACGAGTTATCACGGATTTGCACTTACAAGAAAGGAGGACCAGTTCATACACAAACACTGAAGCAAATACACGACCACAAGAAGGGCACACATCGCAGACGTGAAGAACGCATCCTGTCCCGCAGCTCTCTGCACAGTAACAGAAGGACCTGACACCACGGCACAGCCTGTGAGCACCCCGCTGCCACGCGCTGAGCTCACGCCTCTAACAGCACTGCTGCGTTACAGACACACATCTGTGTATCTGAGGACGGGGAAGGGAGCGCACAGGCCAAGAACCTTTCCCCCTGTGCAGCTGGCCTGCTGAAAAGCACAGCCCTGCGCGGGGCAGCCAGCCCCGCAGCGGGGAGAGCTCCGGGGCCGCGGGGCACCGGCAGCCCACGCTGCCTGGGACAGGGGGCTCAGGGCGCCTGGGAACGCCCCCTGGTACACCAGCACGGGAGCTGAGGGTGTGGGCACAGAGGTGCAGAGCAGAAAGGGGTCCCAAAACCAAGATGCAGTCCATACGGCTGCCAACAGCCCATCATCCAGAGATAACCCAGGCAGGAATTCTGTCACGAAGGACAAATAAGGCATTCATGGCATGTTCTGTGTAGCGATTTGTCAGCCCCACAGCTGCTACAAGGAGGGCTTACGAACACGGACAGGCCGAGGCTAACACCAGGAGCTTACAGTCATCCTTCCACCAGCACAGGTTAGGGCAGGCCCTCAGAAGGTGATGGTGGAAGCTCTCACATGAACATGCTCTGCACTTTGTAATTCAGAACTAAACTGAGCGTGAGAGAGCAAATAACCACCAAAACCAAATCATTCAAGCAAACCTGGTGCTGCTTAGCCACTTCTAGAGTCTGGATTCAGTTAATTCTTGGCATAATTTTCTTTCTAACAAGAGGAAGTGGAGCTGCACGCATTTCCTCCAGGCTTGTGTTACCGTGGAATGTTCTGAAGTGTCCAAAGTGAACTTTCCTGGGCCCCATCGGTGCCAGGGCAATAGGGGCACCGCCAGCAACGCATGAAGGCAGGAGCAGAGCCCCCCCGGAGCACTTCATTCCTGTGCAGTTTGCTCTTTGGAACCTGAGCTACCAGCACAGCAAATATCCCACAGTACGGCAAAGTCTGTTCCAGAACTCCCACAGCCGTCAGCTCTGGGCACACTTCACGGCGGCTGCCGCTCTAAGCTCGGTGCTTGGCTATGTGCGCGGCTTGGAACGCGCGTCCCGTTTATTCGAGGGTTTCCAGCACGTCGCTTCTCTCCAGGGAGAGCCGCTGCAGGTCCTTCTTGACGTCGGGGTGGTCCTCCAGCTCCTCGTACAGCGAGCGCACGATGTCCAGCTTGCGGTAGTCGCCGGGGCTGACCAGGCTGCGCACCACCTGCAGGCACCGCTCCTTCAGCGTGAACACTGTGGGGACACACAGAGCGCGGGCACGGGACCCGAGGGGCCCTCAGAGCGCGCCGCGTTACCCCGCGGGCACCACGGCAGACACAGACCGCGGCGGAACGCGGGATCCCCGCGAGCCCGCAGCCCCGCACCTGGCAGCGTGATGTCGGCCTCGCTGACGTTGGGCGCGGCCACGAACAGCTCCTGCCGGTTGACGAGCAGCCCGTCGTGCGTGCCCGCGTCCCGGAACAGCCACAGGTGCCCTGCGCGGAGCGGAGCTCAGCACCCGGCCCTCGGCACCCGGCCCTCGGCTCCCGGCCCCGCTCCCCCCCGCTCACCGCGGTAGCTGTGCATGACCCGCCCGGTGCGCGGCCGCAGCACGGGGTAGTAGCGCGGCCGGCCCTCGAAGTCCACCCAGATGGGCAGCACGGCGCGCGGGCTGCGGTTGTTGAACACGACCTCGGAGAGCTCGCGCGTGTTGGCGGAGCGCAGGCGCGGCGCGGCGGGACCCGGCGGAGCCATCACGGACGGACGGCGGCGGCACCACCGCGCGTGCGCGCAACCGGAGGCGGGCGGGGCCGCACGCATGCGCGGCGGCGCCACGGGGGGCGGGCGGGGCCCCGAACGGCGCTCCTACCGGCGCTCCGAGCGGACCGCCTCCCGACGGCAGCACCCACAGCGAGCGCCGTCCCTGGCGCGGACGCCGCCCCGCCGTGACGCAGCCGGGCTGCACACCGAGCACCGCGGCGCGGGGAAATAACACGACCGACGCTTCATTCCTTCGCAAACGTTGCAACCTTTACTGCTCCTAACACACCGCCGCCGGCACGCAGAACGGGGGCACGCGCTGCCGCTCGTGTCTGCAGCCCCCGCTGAGCAAAGGAAGAGCACGAAGCCCGAGGAGTCACGCTCTACTCAGAGAAAACGGATTCTCAACATCAATGAACCGAACGAACAGTGTATTCTTGTAAATACAGCACTCCGACAGCAGCTCCAGTCACCCGATACATCTCAGAGCAGTGCTACCCACGTGCCAGCATCGCACTGAGAGCTCCGCAGAGCACTGCTGAAGTCGCTGCTCCCACACAGTCACTGTGAGCACAGGGCACCCCCAGCAGGAGGCACTGAGCTAACAGCAGCATCAGCACGCTGCCCTGCTGCTTCTTACCAGAGCGTAAAGGATCTTAATTTACACGTGGGCAATAGTACAAATTTCAGCTTGGAAAGATCCTAGAGTACAGAGGTACTACCTGTAAACCCTTTAAGATGTCTAACTGGACCACTAAGATACGATCCCTACAGTTTGGGGGAAAAAATCAGCCACTACCTCCAAAATGCCTCAACGTGTTTTCTACTCCAAGCAGAGGAAACAAGCATTTAAGTGAGAAGTACAACAGAGGGAATAGAAAAGACTTAGGCAAAGGAGAGCATTACTAACACTGCTCCCAGCTTTCAGCTTGGGCAGCAGGGTGGAAAGAGAGAATTCAAGTCAGGTTTCAGAAGCACAGTAGCACGGGGAGTTCTCGGGTTGGTCCCTGGTTCAGTGCTCACGTTATGCAATTTTCATGTTGTTTTTTGCTTAGAAACTGAGACACACTCGCAGCTGTCTCCTTTACCACTCTGCTCATCTGGGAGTTCTGGAGGTGCCTGCTGCCTTCTTCCTCGTGGGCGATTACCAGAATGACCTTTTCTCTTCCACTCTTTCCCAGGTGCGTTTCAGAAGATACACAGCAGCATGCAGCCCCCCCACGTTCACCCACACGGTTTGGCTTTTGCGCCAGATGTGTCCCAGCCTCGACAAGGCCTGTGGCAGAAAACAGCACAGAAATCAGCGGTGCTGGCTTCTTCAGGGTGGGATCATCAGGAAAAATTTACCTTAGATTTCCTGACTATCCCAAATCATACCTGAAAATAAGGTCTAAAAACAACATTAAAATACAATTACTTCTCTCTTCAGAAACAGAGCACCTTTCATAGCGAAGTCAGCTTACAGCTCTTTCTGCAACAGGTTTTCCTATTCAAAGAGGTCTGATTTGCTTCTAAGGTTTGACTCGGAACATACCTTGACGAAGCACTTCTTGTCCTGAGTGAGCAGCACAGCTCTACCCGTGCCTGGCGTGCAGATCCGCCCCATCTCCGTGAGGCAGGCTGGGTAGAGATCCCAGTTCTTCTTCTTTGACCCTATCCTGTAACACAGATCAAGATCTCCTTTGTCACTGCTGAAAAACAGCAACTGCAGTTTTTCTTACAGACATGGATCGGCCCATTTATCACCACATCAAGCTTCAACCTTCCCTCTTAATGCAGAGTACGTTCACACAATCGGGCCCAGTCAGGTTACAGGAGAGAACCCCGCAGCGGGACACGAGCACAGCTGGGCTGGTGGCAGCTCACCTCTTCCCAAACGGCATGTCTGACACAATGACATCCACGCAGCCCGTGCGCAGGGGGAGATTGCAGATGTCCCACTGAACGATGTCTAAGGGTACGCCTGAGGAAGCGCTGCTGCAAGAGCAAAGACACCTCAGACATGCCTTACAGAAAACATTTCTAAATTGAACAGCTCCATAACAGCAGCAAAAGAATAAATGGGGAAAGGCCAAGAAAATCCATGCAAAGAAGATTTATTCCTATGAAACGCTATGGGAAAATAAAATCACTCGTGCTGTTCTCACCTTTCCTTGTTTTCATTTTTCTTCAGCAAGGAGCAGATATTGCTTGCTGCTCTCTTTACAGCTTGTGGGTTGTTATCTCCAGCAATGTGGTAGCAGCCAGGCCATTCCATTGCTCCCTGGGGGGAAATATTGATAAAGGGTAACATGAACATGACCATCGCTTGCTTTCTGAAACAAAACGCACCAGAAAATCCCACCAGCACATGACAGCCCAACTTGAAGTCAATGATATCAAAGTTCTGTAACAGATATGTTAAAGGCCTTAGGAACTTAAAAGCTCCAAATTCTTCTAGATTTTGCTTCTTCCTGCTATAGCTTTGGCAAGGAAACTTACGGCCATCTAGTAAAAGCGTGCTCATGGTGGCTGAGAGGTTGGCGAGATGCTCCTGTAGCTGGAATTCAGTTACTGCCATGAAAACTTACTTGTTCAGCTGCAGACACCGCCCTGAGATTTACTACATTAAAAAGAAAGGAAGAATCACCTCTATGGGTATCGCACCCGTACCACACATCGGATCGACTATGATATCCGTCGGCTGCGGATCACAGAGTCTGCAGAGCAGAAAAAAAATGACAAGAGCCTTAAGAGTATCAGTGGCTTGTGCTGACAGAAAACTACACTGTATCAATCCCTCCGACTGTGCCCTCCTAACGTAACACCTGAGTGTTCATTGCATTTAATAATTAGCATTTACACATGCCAGTGCAGTGAAATTCCTTCAAGGATGTTGCCATCTACTATTCTGAAGACTGGCTACTGCTTTGCAGCAAGCATCTACCTTCCTAAGCTGGAAACCATCCGGTGCTGCTACGCCTTCCCTTTTAATAAGGATCAACAACAACGGCTTTTAAGGAAGCGGGGGGGGGGGATAAGGTCATTAGTCACTCATTAACTAAGAAGGGTATAAAGTTATGCATTTGCACTGACCTAAGCATGCCGTAAGCAAGAGTTGAGCGAAGAGTTGTGGGTCCGAAATGCGTAATGTTTCTTCTGTGGAGACTCTCCTCAGTTAAGGCAATGCCCACAACGACTTCATTATTGTGAATATTCAGGAGAACCTAAAGAAAAACTTGAACTAAATTTCAGCAGTAACACAACTTTCCCACAGTACACCTGGAAAAGGTTTAAATTGGCAGCTGTGATTTATAGCAAAACCAGGAAATACATATCTCCAAGAGCACTGCCCACTATCTTCAACATCTGCTGCACCTCCTTTCCAGATCTCTGCTCTCTCTATCAAAAGGGAACAAACAGTGGACAACTAATGTAACCCTTTTTGTCCTCTGTACCCATATGAGCAAGTAATACAGGAGGAGGCAGAATTTAGCATAAACCCTTTTGGTGCATCAGAGAGAGGAGATAACTTCTGAGCACCAACTCAGCCACTCTGGGTTTAGTGATGCTGATCACTTATTTTGAGTGAGAGTGTTTGCAGAGCAAAGAGGAACGTGGGAATGAGGAGAGGAGTCCACACAGGGACGCAGAAGAGATTACAGACTGACAGAGCACCAGCAAGCAGTGGGTGTGCGGGAACACGTAACGTGCCACGGCAAGTGGTACTTCTTCTGAGGAAGCCATGGCTTCAGCTCTACAGACTGCCAGCTTCAGGATAATCTTTTAAAGGTTAGATCTTTTTAAAGGTCTGAGAATCAAAACTAAGAATTACTTTTTAAAACAGAAGTACTTCCAAGGCATGGGACAGTACCTCTACATCGAAGTTGGTCATGTCGGCTTTCCACTGGAAGTGCTCCTGCACAGCTCCTCCGAAGTCTCTCGCAGCCTCATTTGATGTAAAACTGTGCTTGTCTCCTGCTCTGTTACAGGTAACACGAAACTTCAACACCTTTGCATCTCCTTCATCCTTCTTATCGTCACCAGCCTCCGTCCCAGCCCCAGAACTGGCATGCAGTTCACTTTCAGCCTCTGGCTGTTCCTTATCACCCTCCTCATTTTGTAAAGCCTCTCCCTGTGACTCTGCCATGCTCTGCCCCATAGCAGGCTCTGCTCCTGCCGCGTTTGGGGCGCAGTCCTCCTCCCCACCAGCATCCTTTCCATCTTTTTCCTCTCCTCCATCGTCATTCAGCTTTTCTTTGCTCGCAGTTCTCTGCAGATTATGCTTTTTGCGTTTTGTCTTTTTCTTCTTTAAGCTGTTGTTCAGCTCCCAAATTTTCAAAGGATCGGTCCAGGGCAGTTTTTTAACCAAATCTTCCAAATCCTTTAGAGCATCTTCCTTTAAAAAACAAAAGAAACTGTACTTCAAAGCCATTCCCTTCCTTTAAAGCTCCCCTTTTTCTAAACCTCTTAAATAAGTCTTCCACACATTCAACTTTCTGCATGTCTGACCACGGCTGGCAGTTTTTTGTTCCATTTTTGCCACACCTGGCAAAGACTGAGCTGTATTTTACCTCACAGGACCCGCAGCATAAAATCAGTTATCACAGCTAACTCCACACTAAGAGATCAGGGCAATATGTTATCGTCCCACGTCCAAGTGGGACCTCCAAGGATACGGCTGCTCTCATTCTTGGTTTCTCCAACGCTGCAAACACAACAGAAGGGACTGAGGCACACAGCATGACTGCACCTCAGCTCTAATAGCCTACAGAGAACCAGGACAGCATTACAAACATTTTAAACATCCTTGTTCACAAAACACTCAAAGCAGTAAAACTAAACAACACCCAAAACCCCACAGCAGACCAAAAACAATCGGTAACTCACCTTGGTTTCTTTAAACTGGTAGTCTTTGAACTCCTGAACGACAACAAATAGATTGTCCACAGACCTCAGCCGATGGACCTAAAGGGAGGGAGGGCAGCGGCGCTCAGTTACGTCAGCTCCCAGCCCCGGTGCCCAGAGCGCGTAAAGCACCGGCACCTTACGTCTGGATCCGACCCAGAACGTTTACGTGCCAAAGCAACAGGAGAACGCCGACCTGGCTCTGTGCGAGTTCGGCCGCCTTTGCCAAAGCCAAGCCAAGCCAAGCCAAGCCAAGCCAAGCAAAGGCGGGCAGAGCTCCCGCCGGAGCAGCCGAGGCAGGCCGGGCTCCGCGGGGCCACGCGCACCGGGGGGGGGTCGGTCCGCGCACCTCGGGCAGGCTGCGGGCCGGCACCTCGAAGTAGATCTTCCCGCGGTCCCTGCTGATCCGGGACGCCGAGCCCAGCTTCTCCTGCACCTCCGCGGCCGCCGTCACCTCGAACCCGGTGGGCACGGTGGCGCCGATAACGGCCGCGGGCTGCTCGGCCGCGTCCGCCATGCCCGCGCCGCCGCCTCCTCCTCCTCCTCGCTTCCGCTTCCGGGTCGGGGCCGCGCGGCAGCGCCCCCCGCGTCCCGGAGGTACGGCCGTGTGCATGGCACGGGGCGCTCCGCGGGCGGGTCCGCGCGGCCGGATTCGCGCCGCCCGGCGCAGGGCTGCGTGGCGCTGGTGGTGTGCACGCAGTGAGCGGCGAGGCGTGCTTTCCAGCCCAGCGTGTCCTCGGGGTGCTGCAGGGCGGAGCAGCGGTGTCTCTTGGCTGTGCTGACAGAACGCATCCAAATTCACGAGCAGCAGAAACAGTTTCACGTATTTTCTCATGGACTGGAGGAAAATTGAGACAAGCAGTGCCCTGCAGACCACCTGAAGCCCTGTGTGTGGATCCTGCACTCTTTGTTTGCACGACCGTTAAGAGAAATGCCAATGAGATGAATATTCATATGCTGCTAAAGTCGCTCAAAGCAATTCCCAACGTGATGAAGAGCAGTACAGGCTTTTGAGACTGTTGCTCTTTTCAGCAGTTGGAATGCAAAGGAAGGGTGGCTGAAAAGCTGTAGTCAAAAGAAACTGAAGGCTGAAGCCTGATTTGGTGGTGGTTGAGCAAGATCCCGTTATTGTCAAGTTCTCATTTGATTTGTAATGAATATGTATTTTACAAAACTAATTTCTCTAAAGCCATTTGTGAAAGTTACCTGCCTGGAACAGTGCTGCCCTGTATCCTTGCACCCCTGAGTCTGTGAGAGTGGGTGCTGGAGCCCCATCAGCGGAGCATGGGGAGAAGGTCGTTTCTTCCAGGGAGGGGAACTTGAAGCGAAAGGCCTCTTTGTCACTGCAGCACAAAGACTCCATAAAAAGGCCTTGCAGCATGTTTGGCTGACCTCTGGATCTGTTTTTTGCTTTTATTGTTGGGTGTATACTGGATGACTGTCTTAGGTTAGAGAATTAAATCTTGTTCTTAGCTCTGTGCCGCCCCTTTTCTCCCAGTGGCTGTTAACACACGTCCACACCATGATGTGTGCTGCGCCTCTAAAACAAGCTGTCTGGAGGACACTGGCCATCTCTGCCATTCTTTGCAGCTCCCCTTCCTTTGCAGTGCACCAAAGTTGCCTGGCACCCAGCTCTGTGTTCAAACATAGCGAGAAGAAAACAAGCAGTTTGTATATCTTCCAATATAGAAAGCTTTTGAGCAGCATCGGGAGCATTTCAGTGAGTGCAGCTTGTCAGGCCCCGTGTTCTGTAACCCCTGTGAGAAGGCACGGCGTGCAGAGGATTCCGGGTGATAGCTTTACCGCTTCCTCTCTCAGGTCGCTCTTGCTGCGTGCCTTTCAGTTCTGTTCTTAGTCCTGCTCTGCTTACTGCTGCACAGAAAGTTCCCATGGATTTCAGACAAGAATGAGATGACATTTGGGGGCTTTTGTAGGTACCCTTTAACCTACAGACACCCACCTGTCAGACAGCAGTCAGGATTGCTTAGAGAAAACTTTGTAGACAAACACACACAAGAACAAAAAATAAAGCAAGAATGGAGGAGGAAGTTTGTAATTTCAGATTCTTCACAGTATTTTAACCTCATCTGTCTGACTGATGTGTGACCTGGCAGCCTGTGCTGTGAGCTGCAAACCAGTCCCTGGGTCTGTGTGCTTCAGCCCTGCGTGCTCTCCCTGCTGCCTGTGTGGGTTGCAGAGCCCGTGGTGCCCAGCAGTGCTCGCTGCCCAGGCTGGAGCTCGGCTTCCTGCTCAGGAGTCTGCTTTGACATTACTTTGCAATGGGGTCTTTGAGTAAACAGGGTCGCCCATGTGCCCTCTCAAAACCCAAGGCATGCTTGCGCAGCGCTCAGCCCATCTGTTGTTGCGATGTGTTTGTGGCTGTGATGGTTCCCCTGAGTGCAGAGAGCCAATGGAAGTCCCTCTGCAAAAATGACTGCAAAACAAACCCAGGCTTCAGTGCTGTGAGCAGAGGAGATCGTGACATTCTGCAGTGAATCTGCTGTCAAGGCTCGCCTGTATTTGTGGGATGTTTTTCGCTAATGAGGAAAGTTTGTCTCCTGAGGAATTTTTAATTGAAACAGCAAAGCATCAATTGGTGGCTGCGGGGAGAAGCAGCTCCCAGTTCTGCTGGGTGGGCTGATCCTTCTGTCACCGGGCAGAGCAATCCGTACTGGAACTCCCTGCCTGCCTGCAATGAGTTACACTGCCCGCTGCCTCGGCTGCAGGCTCAGGTTCACCCACACTGCCCATGTGCTGATCCTTCCCCCAGCAGAGCACTCGGGGCTCTGTTGGTACGGGCCCAAGAGCTGCTGGAATTGCAGGCACAAAGCATGGTGCTGGTGGGCCCTCCTCCGGCCCTGCGGGGCGGTCTGTGGGGAATGGCAGCTTCACCCCAGCGCCGTGAAAAAACCTCTGCAGAGTGCATGCTGCATGGCTTTGTGCAGCCCCCTGCTGTAGGTTGCTCCCAGCCCTAAGGAGATTTCAGAGCGTGAAGTGTCACATTGGTTGTGCTCCCCATGAGCGTGGCGGGCCGCTCCCGCTCCGTGCACCGTGATGCAGCTGCCCCACAGCTCCGGGATGGGGATGGGCACTGCTGCATCCCCCACTGCATTCCCTGTGCTGTGGGAAGGCACTGTGTGATGAGGCACTGCCTCCCGCTGCGGGGCTGCCCTGGAGTGGCTTTTCAAGTCCTTCCTGTAGCCCAGGGCTTTTATGTGTGTTTCGGCTTCAGTCAGTGCTTCAAACCACATAGGCTGCATTCATAAGTTTCAAATAACTTGATCGGGGGACCACACACAGGAGGAGGGCTGCAGGATGAGACCACTGCTATGGGCCAATAGATAATTGAAGGAAGCAAACCTTGTGCTTCTTCTGTCCTACTTCAGGAGTTTAATTGGAGGGAACTGTAGTAACCGGAAGCTGAAATGGAGATGTGCCTGTCCCGGTTAGCTGTTAAATTGCAGCCTCGGGCTGTTTGATGAGTTCAGTGCAGCAGGCTGTGTGCATTCCTGAAGATGGTGTCTGTTCAGTTCGTCTGAGGCAAAGTTCGAAGGCAAAATATTGTCAGCTGCTCTAATTGTAGCAGTAGTGGGAGGAGAGGGGAATGCAGCTCATGGAGCCTTGGTGCTCTGAGTTGTTTCCCCCGTCCTGCTGTCCTCTACCAAAGAACGGTGCTGACTGACACCTTTACAGACACACCGTTACAGTCCACTGCCAGATCCCCATGGTCTCCTGCAGCTCTGGTGCAGTGTTTGTGCTGCTGGGAACCACGGGCCACCTTCCCCTCCACCACGTAATGGGGCCGGGCACTCTGCAGTATTCTCCATCTTTTACCTTACCATCTCTTGACCACAGCTGCATGGTCTCCTGCCTTCCTGCCTTCCTGCCCTCCTGACTTCCTAGCTCTGTTCAGTATTTTAATTAACAGTTAGAATGGTAGAGAAAAGGCTTTATTAGGCTTGAAGGGGCTCCAGGTGCATTGGAGGAGAGGGCTGGGATTTAACATGAGCTGCAATAGAGGACCCTGGTATGCAGGGATGAGCACCAGGATGCTCTTCTTGAGCAACAAAATGCAGCTGCAGTGGCACAATATGCCAATGTGCAGCGCTGTGTTGGGACGCCTTGCATCGCAGAGGGCATGCAGGGGTGGAGCCTGCCTGCTCCTGTGGGCTCTGGCAGGGCCGTGCTTGCTTGTAGTGTTCAGAAGGTGAAAAGAGTGTGACCTAAAAAGCATGACTTCTGGGAGAAACTGACCAAGAATGAGACTCCTCTTAAAAAAAAACAAGGGGAAATTCACAGGGAGGTAATGTGAGGCTCACAGTGTGCATCACTGCGGTTGCTGTGGGCACCTGACACGTCTGATCAGTTCCTAACTGAGAGCAGAAGGTTACTGAGGCTGAGTACATGGCTGCTGTGCGGTGCCCTGAATGCTGATGAGCATCCATACTGTTTGCATTTGTGTTTTACTGCTGCCTTTCGTGTGAAGCTTTGTTTCCCTAGCTGCTGATTTATTAGCAGGTAAATTGCAGCGTGCATATTAACAGACCTGCCGAATATCACTTGGGGGCCAGAAGAGACTCTAATGGAACTGCAAGGTCTCTTTTTTTTTCCTTCAGAAGAGCTGTCTTATAAAGTCCTTTTAATTATTCTCTAGGATGAACTCTTACCATTAATACTGTAACATCTGAGAAGTTCTGTTCATTTCCCTACTGTGGGGACGGTGACACTGCAATGGCTGCCGTCTTCAACCACCATTTCCAGAGGGTGTGAGATGCTCAGCAGCCTTGCTGGCTCACGGAATTTGGGCTGAGAAAGGTCAGTTTCAGCCTCTTTTCTACAGAAACACACTGCCGTGCTCCAAGTGGTGCCACGTGTGTGCTGTGACCTCTGTGCTTCTCTGAAGTCATCGTCATAAGCGCCCGACAGTAAAACTGTCAGAGTGTAAAAGCAGCGATGTGAGCTGCCTGCCGACGATGCTCAGCCGCTCCCACCCACTGCTGGTCACTCCTGTGGCACAGAAACTCCCGGAGTCGGAGCAGAGCTCAGTGCCATGGCAGGGCTGTGTGCCTTCGGGACGCAGCGCTGCGGGCTGCAGTGATGGCCACGTGGGAGTGGAAGAACTCATGGTCCCTGCCTGCAGCAGCAGTGCTCCGCTGCCTCCTCCGGGAATTTACACCCATTTCTTCAACAAATTTGATGAAGGTTCTGTTGAGAATGATCTGTCTGTGTAGTACATGAGCGTGCACTGCGGCTGCATCTCATTTCGCCAAACACATCCTGCATAGGAGAAATAAATCGTGTTCCTAAATGGAGATCTTTCTGCTGAGAATCTATGACAGAACAGTGGCAAACACTAACATAACGGATCATTGTGGGAGCCTTTCTCTTTAAACTCTTTAAAGTCTATTAACAATGTACATCACGAGCAGTGTACCAGCAATTCCAGTTCACCCAAACTTTAGTGGGATAAGGCAAGTACTTCCTTTGGTCTGGTGGGCTATGTTCATTCGGTAACAAAGTTGTTTTCACATCCAGAAGCACTGCTGTGTACAAATCAGAAATCAAATCATCTTGGTGGTGAGAAAACGGAATGCTTGAGATATAAGGAGAGAATGTGACCATGGTATGAACAGCGTGTGATGAAAAGACATCATGTCTGCATTAACATGGAGCCAGTGCTCCTTTGTGCTTCAAGGTTGCTGGGTGAAAAAACCCTAATTTTTCGTTGTGTTTGTACATGAAGAATAGCAAAGGCTGCATTAGGATTCAGGTGATGCTGCCATCTGTGTGCTCCTCTGTTCCTTACAAAGAAATTCTGTGCAGAGAATACTTGTCTCCTGCACATGGAACGACAATTGGAAGAGAATAAGAAATGGGTAACAGCTTTAGTGCCCCCTCCTCCTTAAGGTGAAATGGGAGCAGAAAGGCATGTGGACTTCTAAGGGTGAAAAATGGCTCTATTATGAAAAGATTTCTCTTCTACATCTGGGCAGGATAAAAATAGGAGCTGGGAAGTGATTGAGCTAACGTGGTGACTATTACCAGATGGGAAGAATGCAAATACGGCCGTGCACGGCTTTTGTTTGGCCGATTGAATGTGAATGGCTCAATGGGCAGCAAGCCGCTGCCGTCCTGGAGGAATAGAGAGTGGGGTCGGGCTCCGATTTCAGGAGGGGCTGAGTTCACTCGGACAAAGAGAGCTACAAAATACAATTCTGAACCAAAGCGCTCCAGTGCTCACCACGCGAAGCAACGTTTATCCCTGGTGCAGTCCCGAAAGCATTCTGAAACGTTCTCTGCCTTCACTCTTCACAGACAGGGAGAGCAGGAGAAACTGCTAAATAAAATCACGCTGTGATATCTTTCTTGCTTTTTTAGGAAAACAAACAAACCAAAAAGTCCAAACCCACCCCAGTTATTTCAGTGAATTATCTCAGTATGGCTGCACACGGTATGAGTGTGAACACATCTGCTGCGCTGGGATTCCCCTTCTCGACCACTGCATCTACAGTGACAGAGCACTTTGTAGCTGTGCTCTCAGCTTGCATTTTCTATTATTAACAGTTCAGAGTTCCTGCTATGTAAATTCTGGCTTAGGCCACTCAGAACCCCGAAGGAAGCGAGCGGGCTCCAGGCAGTGCTGCCCAGCTGGAGGGCTGCTGGCAGCCTGCTGGATGGAGCTGCTGCACGGCCCCAGCACAGCTCTGCGGGAACCTGTGCCTTCCCCAGCTGTGATCACTGTACACTGTGGCTGTGCAGCTCTGCAGGTGCTCTGCTCTCACCTCTCCCTCCTCGGGTAACTTCCATGTCCACACTGTCCCTGCTTGCTGCTGGTGCTGGGAAGGTGCTGGCTTGCAGTGCAGCAGGATGGGGAAACAGCCAGGTGTACACGCTGCATTTCCCACAGCTTGCTCTTCTTCCAAGCTGCAGAGCAAAGCACCCCGTGTTTGCTGCAGCATGCCAGGAGCACTGCCTGCGAGGGAAGGTTTGCTCAGCTGTGAGTTGGTTGCGGGCAGAACGGTGTGGGGAAGTGAGTTCCAGGAAAGCACCGCTTTTCCCAATTGTTCCCCTTTCCTTGACCAGTAACTCCCCAACGCTTTCACACCGCGGGGCAGTGTGCAGTGACAGTCACTGCTTCCGTGGCCCAGTTCCTTTCTAGCCTGGGAACTCTGTGAGCCGACCTGGTCTGGATGAGCAGTGCAAGCTGGGGAATAGGGAGCACCTCTTTCCTCGTGCAGAAAGTGTAACTTTTAACTCCAACCCGAACCGCACCTGTGTAAAAAGTCAGCTGTGAGTCAGTGCCGTTTAGTGCTCTGTACCTTAGGGCAGAAGTCTGAATGGTCGATGTGGAGTTTCAGTACCATTGTAGGAGAATTTGCAGCTGAATGGCTGCAGCGTTCTTCCTGGGCCTCGAGAGCTTATGAAACTAATGACATTGCTGATTTGCTCAGGAAATAGTGCTCCCTCTGTTCTGGCCCAGGTCTTGCTCATGCAGCATATTCTCTATTAGGCTGCAGCAGGCTCTGGTGCTGGTGTCAGCTCAATTTCCTCCTCTTAAGCGCATGCCAAGAGCTGGATGCCAAAAGCTGGCAGGGAAACAGCTCAGAAGAACCTAGGAAAAGAAAGAGGACACGGGAAGGATGCCAGAGCCTAAAGAAGTGAGATAAAGTAACTGTTGGGATGGCGACTGAGAAGGAGCTGCTGCTCCCAGAGCCGTTTCCCTTGGTCTTGTAGAAGAGAAAGGAACCGTTAATGCTAGATACAGCTTTTGGCCTTTTTCTGCAAGTAGTCTGTCTGGGGAAAAGAGATAATGAAAACCCCAGACTAACCCTCTGCCAAAATGCCCTGTTCCACACACACGTTAAAGCAAGCAGAGAATGGGAAGATGACCAGATGTGAAGTGAGAGGGCTGCGGGTGCTGCGTGGCGGCTGCAGAAGGGCCGTGGGGCTGCTCAGGTAGCGCGGTGCTGTGCGTTGCTGCCTGCAGACTGGAGGCCCCATCTTGCTTCTGAAGGAGGAGCGAGGGGCTGAGGAGGACCTTCAGCCCATGATGCACAAAGAGCCGTGGGAGCTGTCAGAGCAGTCGCAATGCTTTTTGACCGTCACCTACTTGAAATGCGCGTCACTCCTGAGCTGGTGCTGCTTCTCAACTGCTGTCAGCTGTTGCATTGCATCAAGCCCATGGGCACCACTTTTCTGGGGCACAATTTAAGTATTTCCAGCCACCCCCTACCCCCCCAGGAGGGCACGGTGCAGGCAGGGCCTGGGGCTCCTGGGGTGCCGTCCTCTGCTGAGAACGCAGGGAGGGTTTGCAGCTCAGGGCTGGTAAAGTTCTTCGCTACAAATACAAGCTGATAAGGAATTCATGGTACCGAAGCTGTATAAACCAGGAAAAAGCCAGAGTTCCCAGCTATAGAGTCAGAAGTCCAGAAAAGCTGTGTGGATGATTTACCTAATTAACAAATAGGCTTTACATACCCCACGGTATCTGTTACCCTTCGTAACCTTCCCTTCAAGGCTGGTGGGCTCTGGGAAGGCCCTGGTTAAGGACACCAAGCATTCCTTCCTCTCACACCTGATACAATGCTATGGCAGTTTGCTTAGAATTACCCTACACCAGTGGAAGATGACCTGCAGGTTTATCCTGTGCTCCGAGTGGGGCAGTGCTGCGCGGTGCCCACACCTCCGCCCTCAGCTCCCCCAGTGCCCACCAGTGCTGCTCTGCAGCTGCCGGCTCAGGGGGAGCAGGGTGAGACAGAGGGCTGTCCCAGGACTCCCACAGTCCTGGTCTGGGGATGATGGATCAGCCTTTCATCGGGCGATGGGGCCTTTGCTGTTAATCATGTTTCCTTTGTGGTGCTGGTGGCAGCTCGTGGTGCTCACGGGCACCATAATGCCGACATTTCTCTCTTCATCTCTTTCTTCACCGAGCTTCTCTTTCTCGGGCTTGCCTCTCCTTGAATGCTTTTTATTGTGCTAAGCAGCACAAACACTGTCACGGGAGCGGAGCCTCCTCTGCCAGGTGAAATGCCGCTCAAGCAGATAAGCAAGATCCTCTGCGGTCAGAGGAAAAAACAAAGGCAGAAGCCCCGGCCGCTTTCCTTCCCCTCCTTTGGCACACTTGGGGAGCTGCTCGGCCGTGCGGTGGAGGAGGGAGGGTTTCCTCCTCGGGCGTGCTCCGCCGAGAAGGGGCGCTCAGAAAACCCCGAACTTCCCACTCTCCTTTCAGGAAATGACAGCGACGTGCTGGAATTCAACACGGAGCGGTGAATGAAGCCGCGGCTTCACCGGGAGAAGGCCGCCTCGGCTGCCTCCATTCGGCCCTAACGACAGGCCGGAATTCGCCGTGAAAGCCGCGTATTCCATCGGGCCCCTCCGCTCCATCAATTGCTGTCAGTGTAACGGAGCGCCCCGCGCATCCCTGCACCCCGCTCATCCCTGCACCCCGCTCATCCCTGCACCCCGCACATCCCTCTACCCCGCACATCCCTGCACCCCGCACATCCCTGCACCCCGCTCATCCCTGCACCCCGCTCATCCCTGCACCCCGCTCATCCCTGCACCCCGCACATCCCTGCACCCTGCTCATCCCTGCACTCCGCGCATCTCCGCGCTGTGCAGCGCGAGGCCGCCCCGTCCCCGTCCCCGTCCCCGTCCCCGTCCCCGTCCCCGTCCCGCAGCGCTGACCCGCGCACAATGCCGCTTTGTTTGTGCCGCACAGCGGAGCTGCATGGGTTCCCAGGCTTCTCCTCCTCCTCCCCCCCCGGAGCTGCGCGAACAAAGGGCTCCGTCCGGGGCACCGCGCTGTGCAGGGGGCGGGGAGCGATCAGTGTGTGCGTGTGTGTGTGTGTGTGTGCGTGCGTGTGCCCGTGGCCAGGTGTCCCGCACGGGGCACGCAGCGATGCGCGGCTCTGCTCGGTTGGGTCGCGCCGTGCAGTGCCGCTGCCCGCACCGCGCGGCCCTGGGGCCGTCCCCAGCAGTCCTGCGCCTGCAGATGCATGCGGGAGCAGCTGCACGCGACCAATGGCTCAGTGCTGCAGGTGGACACGACCTGAGGGTGGAGCTGAAAGCAGCTCTTCGCACGGTGACCCAGCGTCTGCAGGACCTGGCCTGGTGTCTGTACCCACGGTGCTGCCAGACGGGACCGAGGGTTCACAAGCAGCAGCTCAGGGCTGGTGAGAAGGCGCCGTGAGGAGAGCAGCTAGCTCCTCCTCTCATGCGAGTTCTTTTTTTGGTCGGTTGCTACAGCAACTCAGTGCTAAGAACAAAGATGACAGCAAGATATTAAATCTTACAGCAACTCAATTCACTCTCCATTTGTCTTCTTTTTTGCCCTCCGTAACTGAATCCTGCTCCACTAATTGTGTTAGATTTCAGATAGAAATCATGCCTTCCTGTGGCAAGGATTCCTGTGTTGCTTTTTCTTCCTTCCCTGTAGAAATCAATTACGTTGAATTAATTCATTTAAATCCAGTGGGCGATTAGAACTGCCAGGTTTTCTGGTTTTCTTCCTCTGCCGTGTGGACATCTCGTATTCTAAGCCACAACTCGTGCTCTTTTCCACAACCCCCGAAGCCTCCATGCTCTTTATTAAGAAGCAAGCAGTTCTTGGCACATTCCTTTTAGTCCCAGTCCAGTTCATGCCCGTGGCACGGATCAAAACCGTGCATTCAGAATTGCTGTAGCGGAGCTCATGAATTCATGAATGTTAAAAGTGTTCTTAAAGGGACGTGGCTCTTCAGCTCCGTCCTTCCCACTCTGCGATCTCAGTTTTCTTTCAGGGCATGAGAAGGACACTGACTCTGTGCCTCTGGGCTCACTTCTGCACGTGCACAGTCGCCACATGAAGGTGCAATGCTGTGTGGCCAATGGCCCAAGTAGCCTTGGGTGGAGCTGCCGTTGTTGGGGCCGCGGTTCTCAGCTGTCTGAGGTCGGCAGCTTCTCCTGCAGACACACAATGGCTCCGGCGGCCTCGGCTGCAGCAGGAGCAACCAGCCCAGGCACAGCTTTGTGCCATGGTGCTTTCAGCACGAGATGAAACCTAAGGGAGTACAGCAAGGGAATGAACTAGAAACAGATTGTTCTGTGTGCTCCCTGAAAGCTGCTGTGCAAAAGCACTTGCTTGTAGGGTTAAACAGTACAGGCAAAGGCACCCCAGCCCGCCCTAGGGCAGGACTGCAGCAGCCAAGCAGATTTCAGACGCACACTGATAGTAGATGTTGACATGCCCTTCCTAAGGAGCCTGGGACACGGGTCTGCTGCTGGGGCAGCTCCGAGCATTGTGTGGTGGGAGGGAGGACGTGGGTTACTCGGAGTGCTGCCATGCTAGCGGAGCAGATCCACTGCTCTGTGCACCCCTTCGTGGGACTCAGCTGCACATCACACACAGCATCTGCAGAGCGCAGCAGGGAAATGAAAGCAGAGCTCTGACTGCACAGCCTCTGTCATCTCCCTGAGGAAATGAGAGGTAACAGATCTTTATCAGGAAACTGTTAGCAAGAGACCTTTCACAACTGCTTGAGCAACGTGCACGGCAACTTTGGCCTTGTATAAGCCAACGTCGCACCACACTGTGACTCAAATGCCTCTTACAGAGTGACAGCTACAGGAAGAGCTGCTGCGGGCGGGCTGTGCATCACCACACCTTCTGCTTTTGGGCACAAGCAGCTATTGTCCATTTCCAGGTGATTTGCACTATTGCTCGGTGTAGCACTGAGTTCTACTGTTACTACAAGGCTTAGCAGCAAAAAAGACAGAGGGGTTCTACTTAAAGAGCTCTGTTTTTCTTCCCTGAATGGTAATGCTTTTGAAGATGCTGCACTCACATTTTTGAAGATATCCTACTCATGATATCTTTCCTTCACAAAGGAAAACAGAGAAAGCAAACTTCTGGGAGGTTTCACCTGCAGAGGGATATATTGGCTCCCGAATGACACCTGCCTATGCAAGCTGACTGAGAGGCAAAGAGCCTTGCTTGCTGAGGGGACCCAGTGAAAATCTGCTTGTTTCCAGTAGACGTTAGGGTGCTTCATCACACCTCTGCCCCTCCCCTGGTGTCAGCGTGTGCTGAGCAGTGCTGCTGGGACAGCTTGCAGATCTGTGCTGGGGAAATAGCTGTGTCAGAAAAAGGCCATAGATGGAAGTGAGAGCAGTTGGCTGCTTCTTTTTTTCCTTTCCTCTTTTGTCTGAGCATCTCAGATGGCTGAAAAACATGTAAAGCCTCGCAGCCTCCCGGAGTTCTCACACGGTGAGCCCAATGCACAGGGAAATCAGGGCTGGCCTGCTTTGCTCTTTGGTGTGGGTTATTTTGGGTGCAGAGAAGGGATACATCCCTACTGCCGTGCCGGTGCAGCACAGCCTTTACCTCGAGAATTTTCCTCAATTTAGGAACTGCTGTAAGCAAGCATTACCTCTGCTTCCTGAGCACACGCGGAGCTGCTGCCCTGGAAGTAATCTGCATTAGCTGTACTGGAGTGACCACGTTGCCATAGTTACTGCTGGGTTCTCTATCCCTCAACCTTCAGGTATTTATAACGATTAAATCCCACCTCGTGCTGTTCTTCATGCAAAAACACCGTGCTGAAGGTGTCACAAAGTGAATTTCAATGGGATCCTTCCTGTTGGAAAGCTGCTTGAAGGACAGATCCCCCGATCCTAGGCTCTGCTGCTTAGCAAAGATCGTTAATCTGTGACCGGATGATTTTCCCTCAGATATTTCTGCTTCTTCATTTTTAGTGATATCTCTATATCAGAAAACACCGACTATTACAAAGCTCCATGTTTGCTCTTTGTTTTTCTGTTCACCTTCGCACTGCAGACTGCTTTGGTACAAGTTGCTCAGCTACAGGATGCCAACCTCAGAGCTCTCCCCACGGGGCCATGTGAGGAAGCAGAGCTGCTCTGGGACGCAGTGCTGCTGGATGTGCTGCCACACACTGCTGGAGCTGCCAGTGCTGCAGGGAAAAGAGCTCACCCTGCAACGGACACTTAAAAATGTTCTGTGGGTCTCTTTTCCTCTGTGTGGGTTTTGGTTTTTATCAAGGCCCCAGTCACAGCGGCCTTTGCTGCAGAAAGAATTCCGAGTTGCGGTCTCAGTACTCCAAAGGCATGTCACTACCGCGTGCCTTAGCTCTCCCTGCGTTGGGAAGTTACGTGGCATTGTTTTGTACCGCGGATCTTTGTTTCCCATCCTAAATGCACAGTCTCCTGAGATTTCCTAGAGGAGAGTTCCTCCGCACCTCCCGGTTTTCCTCGGCATCCCCATCAGCCCCACTCCACGCACAGCTCTGGGTGTGCTTTTTCCAGGAGGCAAACCCTGAGCCGGGCTCCCAGCCGAGCCCCAGCCCTGCGGCATTCCCCTGCAGGGAGGGCTGCAATGCTGCTCGCAGCGCTGCAGGCTTCTGCTCTGTGAGGGTGGGGTGTTGCTGTGTCCCCAGGCTCCTCGTCCCCCCAGCACAGGGAGCTGCAGTGCTGCTGCCTGGCCCCGCTCTTCTCACCATCCCTTCTCTCACTGTAGGGGTTCTGCCAACCCCACGCTTCCATGGGGGGCAGATGTGGTGCCGACCTCTGTGTCGGGGCAGCAGATGCAGGCTGAGCCTGGAGGGTGCTGAGCAGCAGCACGTTGTGCAGGTTCCCTGTGACAGTCTGAGCCTTCCTCCTGAAACTTTGACGGGTGATTTGCTGCAGTCAGCAGAGTGCTGCAGGCACTCCTCTCCAATCACTGCTTGTTGCTTTCTCCTTTTCCACACCCAGATCCCTGAGATGGATCCCAGCCCGCTGCAGAGGTCCCGCACGTGTCGTGTGGACAGAACCCCCCCGAGCCCTGTGCCCCATGTCTCCACGTGCACCAGGTCCCAGCACTGCTTGCCCAGTCCCTGTGCTGCAGCTGTGCTCCCCTGGCCCTGCTGGGGCTCTGGGGACGTGTGGCTGCTGTGTGCCTTGCTGCTTGCCCTCAGCACCATGCAGGGCGCATCTTCTGCAGCAGTGCTGCTGCCTCTGGCCACTCTTCAGCCCTTCTAACGTCTGCCTGAGGCTGAGAATGCTCTTCTGTGTTGCAGGCTGAGGCTAGGTAAATTATTTGCTTAACAGGCTTGGTGTATTCTTTGTAAGCTGGCAGAATAACTGTGAATCACCAAATCCCCTCGCATTCATTGGGCTGCACAGAGACACCAACAAAAGGATTCATTGTGCAGAGCAGCGCCCTGAGCTCAGCTGGGACCAGGGGGACTTATGGAGGCCCGGCTGGCAGGGCTGGGAGCACGGGCACTGCGGCACAGGGAGCGGCGCGGGGAGCAGCGCGAGCCGCCTGGGGACCGCCGCGTCCTTGTGCCATAGACATGTGCTCCGCCGGCCCTGGGAGCCGCTCTGCGCGGCCTCGGCCGCCTACAGCCGCCTCGCCCCGACGGGCCGCGCTCGCGGGACCGGGAGATGCGCTCCGCTCCATTGAACGACGGCGCCCGCTGTGTCTGGGGGCAATTCCTCAAGGCTGCCCCAGGCAGAGGGTAACGCGGTGGGAGCCGAGCAGGGGAACCGCTCCCGGCGCGGCTCTCCCACGCCCCTCGGCCGCGGCGCCGTTCGGGCACAGCCCCGCTCCGCCCCGCTGCTCTCGCGGTACCCGACGCCATCGGCTCGGAGGGGCGGCACCGAGAGCCCGGCCGCTCCCGGCACCGCGCCCACGGCCTCCAGAGCGCCGGGCGCGACGGGGACGGGGACGGGGACGCGGACGCGGACGGGGACGCGGACGAGCAGCCGCAGCCGCCCCGCCCCCCCCCGGCGGCCCCGCCCCGCCCCGCCCCGTTCGCCGCTCCCCGGGGCCGTGGGTCGGTCCGTCCGCCGGGGAAAGGCGCGGCCGTCCCGCCCGCAACCTGAGCGCGGGAGCGGCACGGGTCCGCCTCGGCGCGGGGCGGGGCCGAGCCGAGCCGAGCCGAGCCGAGCCGAGCCCCGCGGTGTCCCGGCCCCGCCAATGCGGCTCTCCGCCGGCTGAGGGGCTGAGGCGGCGCGGCGGAGCGCTCGCCCGCGCCCTCCCGAAAGATGTCCTCGCAGGGCAAGGCCAGGAAGGACAAAGAGATCATCGCGGAGTACGATGCGCAAGTGAAGGGTGAGCGCTGCGCTGCGGCGCCTTTGTGTGAGCGGCGCGGGGTACGCGCGGGGTCGGGGCAGCGCCGGGCACAGCCGTGCCGCGACGTGGGGCGGCGACGTGGGGCCGTGCGGTGCCGTGCGGTGCCCTGCTATGCCGTGCCGTGCTATGCCGTGCCGTGCCGTGCCGTCCCCGCTGGCGCCGCTGCCGCTCCCTCGGTCGCGGCCGCCCGTCGGGGCGCGGCGGAGCTCCCGGTGCAGCCCGGCAGGTGCCCGGCGCCGCGCGGGGTCCCGCGGTTCGTTTCCGCGTGGGTTCCTCCGTCTCGCCCTCGGAAGAGCTCCGGTGGATGTGCGAGTGCTGCTCGGCGGGGCCCATCCTGCGGCTCTTATGTAAGGCGCCCGGCAGGCAGCGGTTCCTGCGGCCGCCGCCGCCGTTATGCAAACGCGGCTCTGCGGAGCGAAGGCGTCAAAGCGCAGCGCTGCGCGTCGCGGTGTGGGAGCGGAGCGTGAGCCGAGGGGACGTCTGCAGGGACCGGCGGGCACCGAGCGTCGGCTCCGCGCTTATTCCCGTTACAGCTGCGCGTGTCGTGGACGGCTCGGCACCCTCTGAAGCGTCACGGACGCTGCGGCGTGCTGGAAGCAGCCGTGCAGCTGGGAGCAGCTGGGAGCAGGCAGCGCGGGGCCTCCTCTGTGCGGGAGAAATAGGGCATTTGGTGTCAGTAGCACGGCGTGCACCGCCGTCCGTCGTTCCGTGCGGAACTTCAGCCTGTGAGTGCGTTCATTACTGCATCGATGTGAGGCTCCGTCGCGGTCCCTTCCCGCAGCAGCCCGAGCTCTGCACCGCCCCGGGCTGCTCCACTGGCCTCGTGCTGGTGGTCCTGCGCAGGCACCATTTTGTGATGTGGCTCTGCTCAAGGCAGAGTTAATTAGAAACACAACATACGCCTTCTGAACACGGAGCTGCGGCCACGCGAGCCGCACTTCCTTCCTTCCCGCAGAGGTCAGCGTGGTTGGACCTTGAGCTGCGGGCGCTGGGTGCCCGGCTCGGCGCTGGGGGGGCTGGGCAGGGGCCGCCCGCTGACTCGGTGCCATTGTTTATTTTCTCGCTTTTCAGCCTTTTGTAGTTGGCTTTGAAGAGTGATGTAACAGTCACAGCACGCTCCGCTCGCTGCCAATTACCTTTCTGCTCGGGTGTGATTTGGGCACACTGATGTTACTGCGCCGTGCTGCCATGCGGATGAGGTATTCTCGCAGCCCGTGGTGCGCTGCTCTCCTGGGGGACCCGGTGTCCGTGGCTGTGGGCAGTGCTGGGCCGGGCAGGATGCTCCGGGCTGCAGCCGTGCTGGGGCTGCTCTGCTCCGAGAAGTTCTGCTGCAGACGTCTGCGGCGTTTCTGTTCTTCTCTTGTGTTTGTAACCGGAATATTCATGTGCCGCCATCAGTCCTGGCCTGACATCTGTCGTAGCCTCATGGGCTCCATATGTTGGATCATTAACGCCGCGGTTATGTATAGAGATGGTTTATTGCAGCACGGCGATCACATCTTGGGCTGATTTCTGGGCAGCAGTAGTGCAGGCAGAGTTTGCTGGTGGGCTCTCATCATTTTTTGGTACTGTTCTGTGCACAGTTACGTCTCCAAAAACGTCCATTTTCTCAGCGAGGGCATCTGCTCTGCTCCTGCATCTCAGCAGCAGTTAACTCCGGTTTCCCAGCAGCTGAGGCCTGCAGCCGGAGCCCTGTGCCCTGGGAGGGTGGCTGCCTGGCCTGGGCTGTGTTGGGGTCCTGGTGCTCACAGCTCACTCCCAGCCTTCCCAAGGAACCTGTGCGGACAGCTGCTGCAGCCACGGCTCTTCCTTGACAGGGTGCCATGTCTGCACGTAACCGGGCAGAAGTTTGGGTTATAAACACCTCTGGGCCCCTGTGTTACTGCAGCCTGCAGAGGACAGGCTGTGGGGCCGTGGTGCTGGCAGCAGGGTGTGCTTTGCCCAGTGGGAGCTGTGGCTGCTGGTGTACAGCAAACCCAAGGGAGCCGTGTGCCATCGGTGTCATACAGCTGCCGTGCGGGGTCTGGTTGTCACCCAAACCCTCGTGGGCTGTGGTGGGAGTGCAGGCACTGCCTCCCTGCGCCCTCTGCCCTCGGCTCAGGCTGCATTGCTACCTGAGGCACCTGCTTTACTTCATGACTTTGGTCACTCCTGCTCCTATCTGTGGCCGTGCTACTCTGCTGGAGGGTTCTGGGCACCCAAACCTCTTGGGAAAGACTAAAATGGGGAAGAAGTGATGAGGGGGAGGAGGGAGTGTCGGGGTGAAGCAGGCTTGCAGGAACCAGCTGCTGCCACAGAGCAGCTGCCATAGGAAGATGATAAAGGATGAAAACTTGAGGAAGGGATGGCTTGTAATGGAGGATCCGAGCACCCAGGGAGGGGTCATGGGAAATGCAGGAGAGAGCTGGAAAGCCCCAAACGTGAGCAGCAGGCAGTGCTGGTGTGGGTGCAGACGGAGGCGATGTGGGCTGCCTCTGGGGGTGTCACGTCACAAATGGTCGGGGGCTGCCAGCACACGGCGGTCTCACAAAGCAGCACTGCTCGACAGGCAGCGTGGCAAAGGGCGGCAGGGAACAATGTGTTGCTTAGGCTGACTTCAGAAAAGTTGTGCTGGCGGCCCTGTGCTGGGAATAGCGGCAGGTAGGGGCTGGGGGACGGCGTGTGATGGGCGTGGGGCTGAGCCCTGAGCTCCTGTGCATGGGGCACTGCCGCGTGGTGGGTGCACCATTTGTGTGGGAGCTGTGCATTGTGCGAGGAGGACTTAACTGACCAACAATCTTCCTGCACAGGGGTGAGTTATCGGCCACGGTGACTGTGTCTCCTTTCCCTCTCTGGAGAACTGTATCTTTTCTTCCTGAATATGCTTTGAAGAGACCACGGCTGTGGGTGTGTGCACATACGTGGGGCAGTGCTGGGAGCACTGCCTCTGAGTGCAGCCGTGGCTGCGGGGCTCTGATAGCACGGGTGTGTGTGTGTGTGTGTGTGTGCAGTGCCTGCGGCCTCGGGTCTTCATGCTAGGAGCAGATACCTGTGCCCTGCTCCTGCTGCAGGCTGCCCGTCCTTCGGCTCTCCGCAGTCTTTGCCATCTGTCCGTGCATGGGGAGCTCTGTTTCACCTCTGCTGAATGTGTTTGCTGCTGACAGATGTGGCTCCTGTCAGCTCCGTGCTGAGGTCCTTGCTTTCCCTTCTGCTGCTCTGCTCTCACTTCAGCTGTCAGGCAGAGCCGGCCTCCACCGGTGGTGCCAGAGAGGAGATGTGAAGGATACCTCTTAGGAGGCAGCAGTCCTTATGTGTCTGCCTTCAGCGTGCAGACAGGAAAGGCTGCATTAGAAATAGATGCTAATAAAGATATGGCCGCGTATTTACGGCTGCCACATTAAAGCTGCTTGCAGAACGCAGAGTTCGGTGGATCATACATGCAGTTTTAATTGGTCTGTCTGGCCAGAATGACAAACAAATGTGTTTTCTTCCTCATTACACTTGACTGCATGATTTGTTGCTTTAAGTGCAGCAAAACTAACCAGTTTTAACAGTGTAGAAGGAACTGTCTGTAGTACGGAGTAGTAAATCTTGCAGAAAATAGGGCATGCTGTTGATTGGCTATTAAATTTCATATTGCTTCCTGAAGCTTTTTTTAATCCCAGCAAAATTCAGGTCACTGTATGATGTGTGGCTGTCTGCAGGGAGGCTGCAGCGGGCCCATGGCCTCCTTCTGTCCGATGCTGGCAGGTGAGGAGCATCCCTGGTGTCCTCAGGACCATCACCTTCAACCGACGCAGGGTGGTGTGAGGATGGGCTCGTAGACATTGAGGGCTCATAGCTGCTCTGTGAGCTGGGAGAACAGCGACAGTTTTGATTGATTTGGTGTTCAGAAATATAAAGAGGGCTTACAGACCTGAGGCCAAAGAGAACCGAAGTGTTTTTCCCATTTTCACTGGAGAACCACAGCTTAGGTTAATTTATCATTGCTTGTTAGCTCCATTGTGTTCTTTCCTATTGCAGCAGCTGCATCTTTTCATGTCTGTTCTCCTTTCCCCACACGATGATCTCTTTCCACTTTGCTGAGAAAATTTTGTGCAAACTCCCATTCCAGATTGTGCTCTGGGATCACGGTTTGATCGGGTACCGCTGGGGGGAGGGGTCCGGACTTGGGCCCCAGAAAACAACAGTGCCAGAGAGCAAAGTGCCACTCGTGGTGTGACCGTAGGTATCTGCTGAGCGCTCGTGGGGCCATCTGCAGCAGCAGGACTCATGAAACTCATCTCGTTCCTGCTCTTAGACTTCAGAACAAGCACTGCGCTCGCCCCGTGCTCGGTGCCTCCATACCGGCATGCCCTCACTGATGGTGTCACGCTGGCAGGGCTGTGTGAGGGACCCTCATGCTCTGGGACATGGAGGTGCAGGGCTGCGTGCGCCCCTTGCTGGCTGGGTGAGGGCTTCCTGCCCTGCACGGCTCCTGTGTCTGTGTCCCTTTGGAGAAAGAAATCTCCTGTACAGATATGGGTTCTCCTGTCCTTTGGGCCTTAGTGAGCAGTGGTGGTGCTAGCGGCGCAGCAGCAGAACTGATGATGGGTTTCAGTTCTAACTTTGTCACTGTGACCTTCTTCCAATGCATTGAGAAATCAGAATTCAGCTGCGCTTGGCAGCGTGCGGCAGCAGAGGGGCCTCTGTTGGCCCGTGCTCTGCTTTGGAGGCCTGCAGTACGTCCTCGAGCCCCTGCCTCGGGCTGGAGGCCTCGCGTGGAGTCAGGAGCGAGCCTGCAGTGAGAACCTCCCACAGCCCATATTGGTGGCCCCGAGTTGGGCTTTGTAGGGGTTCCTGAGTGCAGCAGTGGGCAGACCGAGCAGTTGATGGTCTGAGCAGTTAGCCTGGCCTTCATGGTTTCACAGTTCTGTGTCCGTGGTTTCAGCATCTGTTGGGAGCGGGATTTGCTCTCCTGTTCTGCTGACCCATTTGAGGTGGGAAAAAAAACATCCCTTTGAGCTCTTGAACCTTTTGTTGCCTGGATTTGCCTTTGTTTCGATGGCTGTTTTTCAGTCTGCCACCCACAGCAGCCACATCAGTCACCTTCTGAGATGCGTTTACCGCCTTCAGAGGCATTTGTAGTCCCACGGTGTGGTCAGTGACGGCGTGGGATGGAGCCACAGCCCGGAAGGAGCTGCCCTTTCTGCAGCCTGGGTGGTGATTTGAGCCCAGCAGGCTTTCACTGTGCAGGCAGCAAAACATCCTCTTTAAAGAAATGAATATTTCTTACTAACAGCCATTGTGCTGTGCTTGCCCCACCTCTGTATGTTTTATTGGTGTGTATCATAGCAGCAAGGGAGGACACAGAAATGAGTAAACAGCATTAGCCCACGCGGTGACGGTGGTAATAATAGTTGATGCCTATCATTGGTGACCTCCTTAGGGTTTTCAGTCTTCTCCCAGTGCTCCTGCTTTGTGCCTGCGGTACTTCAAGCTGTTAACATCCCCCAGAGCCTAATCTGAGAGCTGTTCTCTGGAAAATGGGCCCGAGATGACTTATTTTGGTGTCCCTTTTCTCACCTCTGGAAGGCAGCTGCAGTGCATTGGAGAGGCAGCTCCAAGCAGTGTGTTGCAACACAGTGTTAGCAGAGGAAGTAGTGTATCAACATGGAATCGCTGGGGGGTTGGTTGGCTGTGGTGTTATTCCCCCGGCTGGGGTCGGCTCGGCAGGAGGAGGACAGTGTTTGTTGGAGTGCCACGGTGCTGTGGGGTGGTTCTGGCACGGAGCTGCCAGCAGCCTGCTCTTAGAGCTGCCATGAAAAATGGCACCATCAGCAGCACGGCAGCCTCACGTGCCAGGCTGGGGAATATACAGCCGCAATATTTATCCCAGTGCTGTCATTACTCATCAGCGAGGAGGCAGCTGTTAGGATCCTATCCATGGCGGGGAGGGAGAGGTTCTAAATCATCCTCTTTGTTTTAAATCATACCCTTTGTGTTAAATCATTCTTTTTATTCTGAATCCTACCCTTGGCTTTAGAACCAAGGAGATGTGGAGAGGCGCGGTGGTGCAGTTCGTGTGGCAGTGATGGCTCTGTCCTTGTGCTGTGTTCAGAGGACCCAGGAGCTGGAGCTGGTGAAGGGGCTGTCTGGCTCCCGCCTCGTGCTGAACTGCTGCATTACAATGTTCTACATGAGAGTTGGGGAAAATTGCACCGCGTCTCTGCATCCAACAGCCTCAGAACAGAATGCACATTTGTGTTCTCACTCTTCTTTCCTCTGGAGTTAGGGAACTGTTTTAAGGAGGGAGGAGTGGAAGAATGTTTTACTTGTCTTTCTTGCCTAGACCTTTGGGAGGAACTGTCATGTATTTGGCAAGGGATCATTCTTGCTATCATGCGTCTCGCTGCTTAAAGCAGCTCAGTAAAGTATTGCTGTCATGTCTGGAGAATTGAACTGCCTACATTCTAACAGAAAATTATTGAGCTTCCCCGCTACACTTACCATTGCTATACATTACTTGTGTCTGTTGGATGTCTGAGAGAAGAGAGCAGGTTGCTCCTTAGGAGGATATCCTTGACTCCCGGGTCTGTCCCGGCACCCCAGCCTCTGTAGAGCAGACAGAAGGGGGATGCAGCTCTCTGGGGACGGGTTTTGGCTGTGGGCTCCTGGTTTGGTCTGCGTGCAGGTGGCTGAGCCAGCTGGGGAGATGGAGAGAGGCTCGGGGCTGTTGTCCTGTGCTGTTGGCATGGTCAGGCTAAGTATTAAGAAAGCTGCATACAAAGCCATGTCAGTACATTTGAGTTCCTGCCTTCTGCTTTGTTTCTTTGTGCACCTTTTACTCTGTGACAGCGCAATAATTTAATCACTGACATTACAGGAAAGCTCGTAGAAGAGTAAGCACTAGAGCTCCGGCTGTTAGTGCAGCAGTTAAAAGATCCAGCCACGCTGTTGTGTATGAGAGCACTGATATCTTTCTGGGAATCCATGTGTGTGTTGCTGCTTTGGGGTTCAGCTCTGCTGAGCGTAGGCTGCAGCTCTGGGACGCGTTTCGTTTTCGCAGTAGTGCATACTGAGTGCTTCGTCCTGGAGGTGGGCATGTTTTTACAAGGCTTGGGTACTCCTGCAGCCCGTATCCTGCGCAGATAATCCTGCTGAAGTCAGCACAGGCGAGTGTCACACTTCGGGGCTGATTGTGATTGCTGGAGTGATCAGAAAACAGTTTCTGTGGTATACACAAGCGGCTGGATACGTTACAGCTTCCCCCGAAGCAGCAGAGCCCTGCTCTGAGAGGCCACGGGGCGGGACGAGGCTGGGATGTCCGTGAGTACCTGCGTAGCAGTGCCGGAGTGCTCGGTGCTGTAGTGGGTGTTCCTCCAGTGGGAGCTTTGCTGGGTCTTCCTTCAGCTGTTCTGTATTTCCCTCCAGCCATGGCTGGAGTCCCGTGTGGTGTTCCATGCGGTCCCATTCTTTTTTTAGTACTAACCTGAATGGTACTTCTGCTGCTGTAATAAAGAAGCTGGGATCTCCGCTCAAGGTGTGGGTGTTTGGGAAGTAAAGGAGGAACCTGAGGAGGGATGGCGAAAACGGAGTGAAAATAAAATAGCAGTGCTGAACCGTTTTTAACTTACACGTATCAGGTGAGGACGGCAGGTCCTCGCAGAGCGTTTGTGTTCCTTGTAACACACACTGCATGGTGTCGTTTGAGGGATTCGTGCTCTAAAAGCGTTTGTTTCTGTGCAGTGCTTCTCTGCTCTTGACCTACTCCTGCTGAAATCCCCGAGGGGGCAATAAGCAAACACTGCGAGAGAAAATGTCGTATCATAAACCCCTGAAACAGAAAGCACTTCTGTCGTGATGGTGCCTGCGGGATGGGGCAGGAGGTGCAGCCCTGCATAGCAACGAGCTGCCTGCTGCTGGGGGTCTGCTCAGGGCGAGGGGGGGCTGAGGGGGTTGGGGGCCCCGCACATCCCAATGTGGTGCTGTTGGTGTTGGCTGCGGTGCCCGCTGCTGCATGGCGAGGTGCCCCACACATCTGGGATGCAGTGGGGCCGGGGCTGCCCTGGCAGTGCTGCTGGGCATTCCCAGCCTCCAGGACAGCATCCTCGGGGCTGTCTCATGAGGAAGCCATCCCCCTGCTGTTGGCAGCAGTTCTGCTCTCTGCTTTTGTCCTTCCTGCAAGTGCACTCAGATTGCAAGTTGCGGGAGCTCTGCGCTCTTTAATTGTTGTTTGTTGTCGTGGGAATTGCTTGTTCTAAAACCAATTACAACCTGACAAATGGATCTGTCTTATTTACAAATACATCCATCTGGCTGTGGACGGCCTGCTGTCACTGCCAGGATAATGTCAGGCCTTCGTTGCCAGGCTGAGCTCTGAAGGGTTCCCGTGCTGGCATCTCTGCTCCTCCCCGTTATGAGACCCGTGCACCTGAGTGATGGGGAGCGCTGCTGGGTGCTGTGACTGCAGCTAGCCATGGTTCTGTGCAGCGTGTGCTCATGCTGCCTGCGTGGGGCAGCCCCACTCGGGGCCGTGTCTGACTGCCGCAGGCAGCCTGGTGCTGCAGGGCGAGGGGCAGGACGCAGCACTTCGCACTGGGGGTTAAGTTTTGTCCCCAGTTTTACATCTAAATATAAAACCATTTTCTTGGGGTCCATGCTCAGTGCCCAGTGGTGGCTTGGAGCACGTTCAGAGCGGGCGTCCCTTGGAAAATGGAGGGGTTGTGTGGCTTAAGGTGTTGTTGCTGTGATTAGCAAAGAATGGTGCTATACATCTCTTTTGTTCTCTGTTAACTGTTCTGTGACTGAGAGGGGAATGTGGAATGGTTTGGCTGGACCTGGTGAGCGGGTTTCGGCGTGATGGATGGTGGGCACTGCTTCCACAACTCATCAGTCACCGGGGTGCACAAATGGAAAATGGGGAATGCCTCGGTTCATCGGCGCACGCATTTATCATCCTGGTTGAGGCAGCATCATCCGTTGCATTGGCTGCTGTGCTCTGTGTGCTGTGGTGACTTGGTAATCAGCGAGATACGGCCTGGCCTCAGTGGCTGGAAATTCCAGGGTAATGGAGAACGAGCAGCTGTCAGAGCACGCCTGAACGTGACGAGAAGGGGCAGCTCGGGGAAGCAGCCAGCACAAGGAGAGAGCTGCTTTGAGAAACAGTGTGAGTGCCTTTGGAGGCTGGTCCTGTCCTTAGGGAGGGAAGCGGTGGTCGTGCTGGCTGTCTGTCCAAAGCATCTGCTGGGCGGTGTGAAGTGTGCTGCTCACATCCACGCTGCAGTTCACACCTTTGCAATGCTGTAGATGAGGATGGGTCTCCAGGCTTCAAAATGTGAGCCTCGTAGGTGTGGATATTGCAGGTAGTGTCTGAGGCCTCGCGTGCAGCAGGGTGGGCCCTGGGGTGGGCAGTGGGGACGTGGTGGCTGCAGGGAGCACGGCCCCAGCGTGGTTCAGCCTCTGGTGGTCTTAGTGCTGTCTGGTAAGAATTCGTAGACAGACGTGAGTCCTTCTGTGTTTTGCTTCTTGTAAAATCAAGTCACTGAGCCATATTCGTAATCCTCCTTGGCAAGGCGGTATCCTAGGGCAGTGCAGATGTGAAGGTTCTGTGTAGCTTTGGTTTTCTAATGAGCGCACGAGTAAAATAATGATGGGCTGGATTTATAGTACTTCATATCATTTGCTAATGGCTTTCCTATCATGGTGGCAGAATGTGTGTCATGACTCTGATGGGGTAGCAAGTGGTGTTTGGACACAGTCCCAACTGCTGTGTGTTGTAAGCAGCATCCCCAGGTGTGTGGGCATCACGGCCCCACACTTCTGTTAGTGGTCGCTGTAGGAGTTCTCCATGCATGCAGTGAGGGCACAACTGTCCCCTGTGCTTCTGTGTCCCTGTTCAGTGGTGCTGCTTTAGCAGAGAGGATGTCGTGAACTGTTAGTGGCAGTAAAACTTACCATTTTCTCCTATTTTGCATTTATTAGCATACGCTAATTATTCATAGAGATAATTACCCTTTACCAGTTCACATTAATTTAGATCGCTTTTGAAAAGCAATCAAGAGGAGCAGGGAATGATAATACATCAAAGTGAGTAAGAATATGGCACAGAAGACGTGTCAAGGCAGCGCTGCTTTCCCTTCCCACTGCGTACTGGAGCTCAGCTGGATGGTTGGTGCTAAAACTGACATTTAAATGCATCGTCCATCTCAGAACTACATTTATGCTCTTTGTCTGTCTTATGTATCTCTTCAGTAAGGAAAAGCATTGTCTTACAGCAGATGGAGATAGCCAAAATCCCCACGGTAGGTCCTTGTGCCATGTAACAAGTTGCATGCCTGTCACTGAGCAGGTAGGCCTACTTCTCCATTGCTTTTGTTATCAGAGAGCACCTGAAACTTGAGGCTTCAACGAGTCCTTGCCTTCCTTGGGCTGCAGGGATGGTCACTGAGGTCTGCTCTTCGTTGCCATGGTCAGTGTGTTTTGTGTAAGGATGTCAGGAGCAGGAAGGGGTCTGATGGTACACGGAGGTCTGGGAGAGTCATCCCTGGAGATGGGCAAGGGCTGGCAGGGTTACATCTGTGTCCCGGTTACGTCTGTGTCCAGGAGCAGTGCTGTGTGGATGGAGCCTCGTCCAGTGCTGGCTGCCAGGTGAGAGCTCCCAGCAGCACACTGCCTCGCTGCTCCTTCCCTGTGCTGCCAGGGTGAGAGCGGGCTGGTGCTGGGGTGCGGTGCCAGCAGTGGGCTGTGCTGCCGGAGCAGTCTGAGCGATCTGGAGATGCAGCAGCTTCATCCTGTCCCGTAGGTCAGGTGGAGAAGGAACCATTCCCTGCCAGCGCTGCTCCGGGGGAGGCCTGCTGTCTGTGTGCGTTACAAGGGCTGCCTTTCTATTTCCAGCACTGTGGAGGGAGAGTTCACGGTGCTAAACATGCCCCCAGTGAACAGGGCTTTAAAACAGAAGGTGTTGAGTAGGGCTGTGTGTGCTGAGTTTGGGAGGTGCAGCATGTGGTGCTCACCCCTTCCAGGACATGATTGGCCCCGAAGAGCGGGGATGCCTACAGAACTGTTTCTTTCTGAAAGCCTGATCTGAATAAATAACACAGAATTTGGAATCTTTTATTTCTGAGGAATAGATGGGGTAAGGGATGGATGTCAGAGAAGCCCGCCCTGAATTCCAGGGGATGTTGTTTGCTCAGTGTGACCCCAGTGCCGGGACAGCAGGTGCTTGCAGCAGGAGGGCTGGGTGTTGGGGGATGGGGGACAGCACCCGAGAGGAGCCAAAGGGTGGGCTGGGACGTGTCTGCATGGCCCACATGGCTTCAGACCTCTTTGTGCTTGCCAAAATTGCAGCAGCCGTGGTTTTAATGCTAATTGTTCTTCCTGGGAGAGCTGTGCTGGGGAGGGCACTGGTGGGAGAGCCCGTGTGTGTGCTGTGACGGATCTTTGAGTTTCTAAGAACTTGTCTGGAGGAGACGCTTGCTTTTTGTTCCCTCTGCTTCTTTGTAAG
Source organism: Oreortyx pictus (assembly GCA_036925125.1). Classification (NCBI taxonomy): domain Eukaryota; kingdom Metazoa; phylum Chordata; class Aves; order Galliformes; family Odontophoridae; genus Oreortyx; species Oreortyx pictus. The sequence continues at coordinate 456,244 of JAUPFR010000015.1, forward strand.
GCTTTTCTTTATGGTGGAAGCATCTGGTTCCCCTCGTGCTGTGCTTTCACCGTCTCACAAGGGGGCTGTGTTCTGGTGTGAGGAAGCAGAGCTGTTGGGCAGGGCTGTGGGAGCAGGGTTTTGGTGTGCTATTGCTGCTGAACACGGTCTGCTGGGGACACCCTGGGATGCACTGTGCTGTACACAGCGCTGGTTTGCAGGTTTGTGCTCACAATCACTGCTCTGCTCCTCGCTGCAGTCAGTGAGTGGCAGAGGTTGGTGCTGTGCTGTCTCCTCCGCAGTGTTTCCAGCACACAGTGATGTGGGTTCTGGCACTTCCTCTCAGCCTTCGTGCTCAGTGCTGCTTGCCCTAGATAAAGCCCGTGGCCTCACGGAGCTGCTGTGTCGCGGGGGCTCAGGGCTGTGCAGGTGCTGCACGAGGCCGAAGCTCGGGCTCCGGGTGGGTGGTGGCTCGTGAGTCCTTTGGCAGCAGCTATGCAGATTGCAGCCTGAGCTTATTTTAGAGGAGCAGAAATCAGGAGCAATTAGCAATCTGGTTCAGGAGGAATTTATAAAAAGCAGCCGCAGCGCTGCCGCATGTGGGGGGCTGGGCTCAGTGCTGCCTATGGGCGTGGGAGCTGCAGGCAGCGCAGCATTTACGTGCTCGTGTTGCTGCAGGCCAGCAGCTGAAATAAAGCTGTGGCAGATAACTGATACGGGAGCTCCTGGGCTTGTAGTGTAAAGAAATAAATTAGTACCGAAGAAACACTGTGATGATGAGGGGAGAGTGTAATGTGCAGCTGTATTGCCGGTGCTGGGACATGGCAGGACGTGGGCCAGCACCATCCCACCCTGGTGTGTGTCTGTCCTCAGCTGGTCCCTCCTCCTCAGCATCTGAGGATGCATCGTCTGGGAGGAGGAAGAGCTCTTGTGCCGCGACAGGATGTGTGTGTCTTCCTTTGAATTGTTTGTCTATCACCATCTGGTCCTGTGCCCACTAATAAATGGAGCCTGGGGTGCTGGGGAAGAGGGTGAGCAGACAATATGCCTCGCCGATTTTCTTTGGAGGAGGAAGTAATGTGATCACTTGATAGCAGAGGATGTGATGACTCATGTAAAGTGAAGCAGTGAGGGTGATTATCGCCCTTCGTGGTGGGTGGCAGCTGCACAATCCAACCATCCCGTGAGCTGCGTGTTATTAGCCTCCACTTGGGCTGTCTGCAGCCTGAAACGCACTCAAGGTCTGTAGCTGGTGATGAATTCATCATGAATTTGTGAAGCATTTGGGTGGGATCCTTCCTGGGAGCCCTTTGGAGACCATTTCTCTGCACCTGCTCTTTGCCTTCCAACACCCACACCGCCCTTCTGCAGCACAGCGGTGTCTGATATCAGAGTTGTTTTCACCTGGATTGGGGTTGAATTAAAACTAGACCAACATGTAGAATGGGCACCCAACTCGTGAGCAAAATTTCCTCCTTGTTCATTAAACTGCTACAGGGCACAGAGCTGCTCTCTGAGCTGATCACGTACTCTGAAAGAGGTCTTCTCCTTCATTTAAGAGACCCGCTGGCTTGGATCAAGAAAAACCATCAGTCCTCTTTAACCACAGCTGTAGCAGACACACTGTCACAGCCTGAAGCAGTGATGGAGCACGTGGTGGGAAGGCAGGGCGGCCAGGATCCAGCCCTCCCAGCCCTCACTTCAGGGTTGGCAGTGGAGGTGAGGGGGTCTCGCTGGAGATACCTGAGGCCTTCTGGAGGTAAGCCTTTATTCCTGTGCCTACAGCTGTTGCATTTGAGCAGTTCCCCACGTGCTGCACTCCAGGATCGTGCTATTCTGCGGTGACTGCTGTGCTTCCATCACTTCCCAGCACCTCTGTGCCAAGGGCTGTGTCTGCAGCATGGGAGGTGTGAGAGTGGTCTGCAGCTACAGGAGGATCATGCACGGGGCACTCAGAGGCTGTGCAGCCCAGCTCCCCGGGCCGTGTGAGGCACTGCTCTCAGTGGCAGGAGGTGTGTGAGTGCCGGGGCCGGGCGTGCCGCCGGCCCTGCGATGGGATGCATGGGGAATGGGCGCCCGAGGTGAAGGCTTTGAGAGTTGGGGCCCTACATGAGACCCAGACTTGGTTTGCTTTGCGAGGTGGAAAGTCAGTCTTTCCACACCCTATCTTTTCCTGGCTGCTGTCGGTGCTCGCGTGATCTGAGCTTGCAGCTGTCAGGCTGTGCTGTCGTCTCCTCTCGCCGAAAGGCACTGAGAGATGAAATCTCTCTGTCTGTATGCTTCCCTTCTGCCATTTCCAAGCTGGTTGGGTATGAGGACAGTGTTGTCTTATTGTTCACAGCATAGTTTTCCTTTGCTGTTCCCATCTTATGTTTTTCCTGGAAAGGAGGAGTGGAGCGTCTGCCTGGGGCTGACACTTGGCAGCGCCGCAGGAGGAAGCGCTGCTGGCACCGAGGGCTGTGCGTGGCCGTGTGCTGGAAGCGAGCGGTGGGGAAAACAGCGAGGAGGAACGGGGACAAGGAGTGTTCCTTGGTGATGAGGGTGTGCTTCAGGCATTAACTCAGGCTGCCCAGGGAGTGCTGGGTCCCCGTCCCTGGAGGTGTTCCAGAGCTGCAGAGATGTGGCACTGAGGGACGTGGGCAGTGAGCGTGGTGGGGTGGGGTGGGGTGGGGTGGGATGTGGGGGTTGTGGAGGACTTTTCCAGCCTTCCTGGTTCTGTGCTTCAGGTGAAGTTCAGGCAGTGCTCAGGATGTCCTGCGTTGAGGGTGCGTCTGGCTCCCCCTGCATACATCTGTTCTCAGCAGTGACACTTCCAGGTGTTCGGTTTGATCTTTTACTGGGAGATATGCCCATGTCTTGAGTTTCAGACCATCTGAGTCAGCATTTCAAACGCTGAGCCAGGGTTTGAAACCTGCTGAGTCAGCATTTCCCAGGGACTGTAGCGGGGATGTCCTTAGTGGTGTGCAGGTGCAAGCTCAGGGTGCTCTCGGGGCAGCGTGGGAACGGGTGCAGTGTTTGCTTTGTCAGCTGCCCTTGGTCCTTCTCACATCTTGAGTGAACGCAGCAACCAGCCTGCTTGGCTCTTGCTTTTTCCTGTTTTAACCAGTTCCTCTGGATTTCTTTCTTCTTCCTTGCATTGCTGATGAACACAGGCAGCACAGAGCGGAGCAGCCGGTGGTCGACCTCCCACCTTTCCCTCCTGCACCCACCTCTGCAGCCCTGGCTTTCCCTGCCCAGTGAAATGAGTGACTCGTGCCCTCTAGAAGCTGAAGTCTCTCATGGTTATATTTCTCCTCCTGACAGTTCTGCTGAGTGGCACAGCAGCACAGGGCTGTGGCTGGAAGCATCTGCCCGGGCACTGAGCTTGGGGATCGCCCCTTGCAGTGTGTGGCTCTCCACCTCTGCACCCTGCCTGCTTCTCTGCCTGTCTGTACTGCCTTAGTCTGGGAAGTGTTATCCTCATCTTTTTTGTTGATTTCATTTTGCTCATACAGATCTGTGTCCTGCTGATGTGCTGTTTTTATTACATCAACACACTTAAAAACTTTGGAACTTTTTTCCTGGAAGGTTTGACTGCAGCTGGAATAAAATCCTCTTGTGAAGCAGGCAGGGCTGGTTCACGTGGCTGGGATTTCTTGCCGTGGTGCATGGGATATGCATGCTGATGTAGGCAGGGAACCCTGCAGGGAAGGATGGCAGAGAATACCCAGTTCTGCCTGGAAGCTGCCTCCCTTGGGCTGGCGTTGTCAGGCTGCTTGGGGTTTGTCTGCGAACAAGACAAACCAAAAGAAGGAGCTGTGCATTGGTAAGTGCTTCCTTGGTCTGGCTCCATCATTAGTCCTGTGAAATGTAGCTCTCAGAATATGGATGCAGTCAGTGCGGGGCAGCGTAGCCCAGACAACAAAGTGCATGAGAGGGTAATTGAGGTTTACGTCTCTGCGCTGCTGGTGGCCAGGCAGAAGTGGAGGCATATGCCACCAATCCAGAAATCGGTCTGTGTGGGATTCACAGGAACTTGGGGCAGTTCTTGGGCTGTCGGTGTGCAGCTGCAGTCACTGTGCAGAGAATACTGGTTCTTAACACTGAACAACTCCTTTTGCTGCGTGTACACCGCTGTCTCCTGGGGAAGAAAAGGACTGAAGAAAGGATGGAGAAATTGAGCAGCTCCAGGGGTAACTTAAATAAAGAGAAGCCGTATGAAAGTCAAACAGCGATGCTGAGTGGTGTGATTGGAGTGGCTCGCTGATGGCCGTGCAGTTGCCAGCAGTAGGTATTAGCTTGCTGCTCTGGGATGCTCAGAAGGCGGTGTGTTTCTCGTGGTAGCCTCGCATCACAGCAGTGCTCGCGGACCTCGTTCACACCCCCCTCTCCTGCTCGCTGCCTTGCAGTCTGGTTTGGAGATGGGCTTCCTGTGCCAGAATTTTCTTTCAAAATCCTGAGTTGTTTCTGGCCAATGTGGCAATCAGTGTAAAGAAAGAAGGACTACGCAAGGAGGAAAGCATTGCACAGTTGGCTTTTCTGGACGGCTCACAGTTCTGGCCAAGGCATGGTAGAGACCGAAATGGAGGATGATGACATCGTGGCAGAGGGGAGCTCCCATGGCTGTGCAGGTCGTGGTACTGAGCAGCGCTGTGGGGCTGCAGGGTGCAGCTGCTCCCCTCAGCCAGCCGTCCTTCCATCCTCCTGCTGCTGGAAGTGTCCCCAGTGATGTCAGTGGAGGATGCTTCTTCAGTTACTGGGAGAAACGGAGATGTGCAGTCCGTTCACTTTGGGACCAGAGTTCTGCTCATGGATTTGTCTGTTTTTTTCCCCGCATGACTGGATTTGTTCTTCTTACCGGGGAAAAGCATTGCTACTCTGGAGTTCAGCTTTTAGAACTATATTTGTTGAAAGAACTTCCCTTTGCTGATTTTCAGGCAATACATAGCATGTAAAAAATGCTGGTTTTGGCCGTGGCAGAAGCATGGAGGCCGTCCTCGATGCTGCAGAGCAGCTGGGAGTGCTTTGGGTGCACCTGGGCTGGGTGCTGGGCTGCTCCTCTCTGCTTGCTGCTTCCCATCTTGTGCACTCATGGACTGAAATCCTGTTGTTAAATTTAACTTAACTGCAACGCAGTATTACATTTCTCATCAGACAGCCTTTACCCACGGGAAGTTTTGGTCTTGAGGTTGGTTGGAGTTGATGATAAGCACGGTTCACCCCCAGTGCTGCCCAGCAGGCAGCCAGCGGTCAGCAGAGCTCCCAGGACGGGCCCCGCTCTGCTCTGCGCACCGAGCTGTGCTGTGGGTGGGTGCTCTCTTTCGAGCCAGCTTGCCATCTGATATTTGCAATAAACTATTGAGGCTAATCACGGTTGTGAGGAAAACAACGGCTTTTGTTGCCAAGCTTGCTCTTGCGCATGTCACAGCTCAGTGGGGTGAAGCGTATGCTCAGGATCCGCGCTGTGGGGCCGTCCCCTGTGGGATCAGTGCAGGCGTGGTTCTCCTGGGCAGGTGTCACAGCCCCTTCCCAGGCTCTGAGTTTGCTTCACCTTTGTTCTTTGTGTTCATAGGACAGTGAGTGTTGCTGGGCCTCGGAGATACCTTCAGTGCTGACCACTTTTAGGTGTTCCTTGGCTTGTTTCAAACCCTGATTGTCTCCTAGGTGTGTAAGACAACAGGAAGATGTGGCAGAGCTGTCCCACTGTCTCAGGGCAGGGAGCTCTGCCGGCCATGTGTGTCCCTCTCCTGTGCTCCAGAGCAGCAGTATCTGCTGTTCTGCCCTTTGCCAACGCTGCAGGCCTCGCTGGGGTGCTCTGCTCTGCGTCACATTGCCTCACTTCCACAAGGGACTGTAGTTTCTAGAGCAGCTGTACACTGCTGACCATTGCTGTACTCTTTGTTGGATCATAGCATCGTTTAGGTTGGAGGAGACCCATAAGATCATCAGGTCCAACCAGCACTGCTGTGGTGTGTGTCCCTGGGGCTGGGAGCCCAGCTCTTGTCGCTATGAGGTGGGGAGCACTGGAGCCAGGGGTTACTGGGAGATGGGCAGGCTTGTGCAACGCTGCTGTCCTGATGTGTGCTACCGAGGGGTGAAGTTTGCTGCACTGAGCTCACTGGGAGCTCTGCCACAGACTCAGCTGGGGCTGGAATATCAACATGATGTTTGTGGACGTCTGAAATGCAGAGTTCCTCCTGCCCTGGAGAATGCACATAAATATATATATCCTTCAACTATGTGAGGACACAGTGCTAAGGGAATAGTGAGAACAGATACTGCTGGTAAAGGCTGCTTTGTACTGGTGGCATTCATCTCAGGTTTCACTGTTAGATTTTAGAGAGATGAAACTGTGTGGAAAAAAAACCTCAGTGAAGTGCGGGTGGAGCTGGTTGAGCAGCAACACGCTAATGCTGAGCTGGAACCGAGCTGGGTTCATCCTGACCTCTCCACTCAAGCATGTTGCTGGTGAAACGAGGGCTCAAATTGGCCACAGTTAGTCCCAAAGAGTTTTGTTCTTTGTGAAGTACTGCATCATCTGTGCAGTCAGAGGTTTGCTATTTGAAGGCATGTAGCTGTGCTCCAGCTCTGTGTGTCCTGCCAGTGCTGTCCTTGCTGGGGAAGGGGTGAGACGAGCGGTCCAGGATAGGAAAGAATGAGGTTCACCCTGATGTGCTGGGCAGCACGCCCGCATCAGCACGGCCACGCTGCTCTGAAGTCTGCAGAAAGCCGGGGCAGTGCCTTGTTGTGCTCTGCAGTGACGTGCTGGTGGGTCCCTGACCACAGCCCCCATGTGTGTGGGGCTGGCTGTGCCGTGGGGCGCGGGACCTGAGGGCCCTGAGCTGCTCCCTGTGCAGGGGAGCAGTCAGCAAAGCCACGTCAGCAGCACAGGGTGCAGCTGCTCCTTGTCTCGGTGGACCCTGCCATTCAACCCGAGAGCTGCTGCCGAGCCTTTGTTTGCCAAGGAATTTTGTTTTCTCCGATATCCCTGCCACTGCATTTCAGCAGAGCCGAGGAAATAATTTTCTGCCTCCCATCCTGCATTGTAAATAGCAGCAGTGCTCATACTGAAAGCTACCTTCGGATAAGGAGGACCAAACAAAACCGGAGAGGAAAGCAAATGGTGAAAGCTGAGAGCCCAGCGGGAGCTCATCACCACACTGGCTGCGCAACAGCTCGTCTGGGGGTTAATTGGCACTGTGGTTTTGTGTATTTCGAGTCAGAGCAGCTCATGTGGAAATGGGACCGGCCGTACAAGTTTCTGCCGTGCTTTGCTTTCTCCTGCATTAATTACACCACAACCCATAATTTTATTTTTTGCTGTGAACCTTTTCCATGTGAAATGCAGCATCAGCTCCTGCAGGTTGGTGTGTTCCCCCCTGCACTGCACGGCCTCGAGCTCTGTGTGTGTGTGTGTGTGTGTGTGTGTGTGCGTGCGCGTGTCAGGAGGAGGGCTGTGATGGGCTGGAGGGATCAGGGCCGGGGAGAAGGAGCAAGAGAGGGAACTGAAAAGATTGGAGCAGCTTTATTGGTATTCTTTGTATCTCTGTGCGTTGCCATGTCTGTTAAGAACTATTCTAGAAAGCGCCTCAGGCTGTAATTCTCTGTGAATCGAGAGCCGGAGATCAGAGCTGTGTTTAAAAAAACCCTCTATCAAATGGGCTCAGCGGAGCAGAGAGCTGCGAGGCAGTCCTGCGTTGGCAGCAGCAGGAGTGGGAATGCAAAATCCATATGGGACGTAGCGAAACTTGCACTGACCTTGTGTGGGAAGGAGGCACTCGTCAGCGGGGAGCGGGAAGGCTGTCAGTGTTTTGTTGGGAGCTGCACTGCTGTGCCCTGTGGAAGCGTGCCGGGCCTTTAGGAGGCTTAATTCAAGCTGCTCCTTGCCCAATGGTGCTAGTGCTTGGCAGCAGCTGGCATTGCCCCGTGTATGTCCTGTCCTGCCCCATGTGCTGGGGCTGTGGGGCTGGGGCTGCACGTGGCTGTCCCTGCGGTCCCTCTGCAGCAGCACCTGCAGGAGCGGAGCTGCCCTGCCTGCCTGCGTGGCCTCTGTAGAGCCTTTCCAGCACATTCACTATTTCCAAGGTGCTGTGTCCTTTTAGGTGACCTTCATGCAGCCTGCAGCCCCTGGTCCTATTCGTGCTGCTGTTCCATTAAGCAGTGATGAGGTTGCTGCAGGTGTCCTTGCTCAGAGCACAGAGCTCACCTGGCAGGCTCTGCCCGGCCCTGTGTTTATTACAGAAGGAGATGCTGACAAACAACAGTTCCTATGGCGGCAGCTGGCACCTCCTCCGTGTGAGATGCCTGCTCATTGGAGGAGCTCAGAGCTGTCTGTGGCTTGTCTCTGATTTCCTTCGGTGCCTTGCACAGTTACTGTTTAAGAAATTACGAGTTCAGGCTGCAGCGTGGAGTAAAGGTTGGGCAGGACAGCACAGTGCTGTGGCTGTGGGGCTCTGAGCCCTTCAGGCTGGTGCTGTTCTAGCTCTGTGGCACTGGGGCACCACTCCTGGGCAAACTGTGTTTGTCCATTCTGTAGGCATGTGTGGATAAAGCGAGAGCATCATCGGCCTTCAGAGTGGCAACTGGCCAGCTCTGCGGGTCGGGTTCTGTGTGCTTATGCAGATGTTTACTTTGACAAAGCACAAGTTTTGGATGTGAATGCATTTCTGCCACTCTCGTCCTGTTCCCTTTGTTACCCTTTGAACTGACAGGCTTGCTCTGAGGCGGTGGGTCAGTGTGTGGCTGTTGCTCACCCTGTTTTCCCTCCCTGTGCCTGCAGAGATCCGCACGCAGCTGGTGGAGCAGTTCAAATGCCTGGAGCAGCAGTCGGAGTCGCGCCTGCAGCTGCTGCAGGACCTGCAGGAGTTCTTCCGCAGGAAGGCCGAGATCGAGCTGGAGTACTCCCGCAGCCTGGAGAAGCTGGCCGAGCGCTTCTCCTCCAAGATCCGCGGCTCCCGCGAGCACCAGTTCAAGTAAGTGCTGGGATGGGGCGTGCCACACGCTTCTTTGGGCAGGAGAATGAAAGGTGCTGGAGGCAGGCATTCTCTGGGAGCTCTGGGTCCTGCTGCTGGTCTGGTGGTGTGTGCAGTGCAACCCCCTTTGTAACCTGGGCATTATTCTGACATCAAGAGATCGGTGTGTGCCACGCTGCAGGCAGATCTGCTTTCAGGCTTGGAAGCAGCTTGCAGAAATGTAATTTGTTACACTTCTTACAAATGAAATGTGTATGTTTTCTGTGTAAATATGTCAAAACAAAGTTTTGCGATGGGAAGTACGAGCTGGATCTGGAATAGTGTGAAACTCAAACACTGGTGAACACTGAGAAGCATTGGATGTGTGAAGATGCACAAGTTTCCAGCAGTGGCCTCTCTTGAGAATAAGCGCACTCTCAAACACGGATGGAACGGGATAAATTAAATGAACCAAGGCTTGAGGCAGGATGTGTGCCCAGTGGGGGTGGAGCTGGGGGTCCCAGGACCGGTGCTGCTGTGCCATGGCCCCGCGTGCTGCCACCACAGCACTGCTTCCCTGCAGCACTGACATTGCTGGCCTTTGTCTCCCAGAGCTCTCATCTCTCTGACAGCTGTGTCCCTGAATTCAGCAGGGAGTGCTGAGATGAACCAGGTGTCACTCAGTGCATTGGCCGATGGATGCAGCCACTTTCCTTGAGTATGGAGATTTTTGCCTGTCAGATGCACTTAGCCTCACTAATCCCTGACTCTTCACAATCTCTCTATAACCTCCTGTGATTATTTTTTTCCCGTTTCATCTGCAAGAACAGCAATTTCTGCTGTTACATTACTAAATCCTATTTATTCCATATTAGTAAATCCCATTTAATCTGTTTACTTGGTCTCTCTGGTGAGCAAGGCTTTTGCAGGTGACTCGTGCAGAGCTCTGCATGCAGGGCCGTGCTGTTCCGTGCTGCCTGCTGCTCCCCAGCCGTGCCAGGGTAGGCTGCAGGGCAGGGCTGGGCAGGGTGCCTGTGCCTTGGTGCTGCCAAGGGAGCTGGGACACAGCTCTGTTATGTGTAGGAGAGGTGCTCATGCTGTGCTGTGCCTGCAGGTGACAGCAGTCTCTGCTCTGCAGTGCTTGGGCACCTGGGCCCAGAGGTTTGCGATGGCACTGTGGCGTTGGTGGGTCAGCTCTGCAGTGCTGTAGTGCTGCTCTGTAGGACGTGCAACCAAGCTGGCTGTGAGCAAACACAGCCCTGGCAGAGCTGAGCAGAGGAGGCAGCGCAGGCAGAGCGCTGGCAGCGAGTTGTCAGCTCCTTGCCTGGACAACGGGAAGTGCTCTGTTTCAGTTGTGTCATGTTTGAGAATGTTGGTTCACTTTATTTGCTGTTAATACTAAATATAATACACAGAAAACCCGTGCAGCTTTGTTTGTTTCAGCGTTCTTGAAATGGAACACTTCAAAACCATTTGCTCTCAATGAGTTATGCTAGCAGAGTTCCCCTGCTCAGCACTGCGTGGGTTGGACGAGCACCACAGTAAATGCTCAGCACACATCAGTGTGTGGATTTTGTGCACAAACACCTCATGTTAGCGTTGGGTTTAAGACATTTTATTGAGCACTGTTTAGTGGACTCAATGTGGTGTAACAGAGTGCGTGTCAAACAGGTTCTGCTCTGCAGTGGAAATGAGAGCTGTATTAACAGAACAGAGCAGGAAGGAGCAGCAGGACAGTGCTGTGCTCGGGGCTGGAGGGGCCACGTGGGTTCCTGCAGTGCCTCCCGGGGCAGCAGCTCACTGGGCCTGGCCTCAGCTCCATCTCAGGCTGTGCTCTGGATGGCTGTGCTGCTTGGTGAGGTGGTAGTGCAGTGCCCCAGGAGGAGCCAGGAGATGACTGAGGTGAATTTTGTATCACTTGTTTGACTAAGGAAGAATGTTTCCCTTCCTTGACTTTGCCAGGGATGAAATCAGGTTTTGTTTGGTCCTGCCTCTGTTTCCCATTATGGGTATTTGAGCCTCAGCTGGGGAATTGAGGTGATGGCTGACTCAGGGCCCTGAGCTGGGAAGCAGGCCTGCAGAGCTCTGCGGGGTGTCAGCCTGCAGCAGACCCCCACCTATTGCTGGGGCTCTGTGAGCAGCTGGGTGCGTGGGGCTGGTGCAGCCCCCTGCTCACTGCCTGCCTCGGGGTGTGGGGTGAGATGGGGGGGGACCTGACAGCACATCCCCGCACTCCTCCTGGGTGTTAATGAGCACTGTGGTCCTTTGCAACCTTTTGTCTGAGAGATGGAGCTTGGGAAAGCCACGTGCTGTCCAGGGGTGCTGGTGGCACGGGCAGGATGTCATGCAGCCGTGTGGCACTGTTGGAGAGCAGTGATTTCTAATCTGAACAGATCTGAATAAATGCAGTGGAATGAGCTATTTACACTGTGACTGTTGTCCCAAACCCCTGTGCCCTCTGACACCACAAAGTACTGAGCAGTGGGTGTGGGCATGAAGCACATCAGCACTGAGTGCTGCTCCAGGCCGTGCAGGACGGCGCTTTAAAGGGCTGACAGCATCCGCTGGCAGGCTGCACACCTTCCTGCCTTCTTCCATTGACCCTTCTGCTTGCTTTCAAATCCCCATAGGAAGGATCAGCACCTCCTGTCGCCCGTGAACTGCTGGTACCTGGTCCTGACACAGACCCGTCGGGAGAGCAGGGATCACGCAACCCTGAACGACATCTTCACCAACAACGTCATCGTGCGGCTGTCGCAGATCAGCGAGGATGTCATCAGGCTCTTCAAGAAGGTAATGCTGCTGTGCTGGGAGCTCTGTGCAGTGGGGACCTTAGGTTTTAATGTAAAAAGAGTCTATTGTGGACTTCTGCGCAAACTGGAGGCTTTCTTGAAGATGGAAAATGAAGCAGAGTTGCACCCAGAGCTGCAGCAGCAGTGTTGGTGCCCGAGTGCTGGCTGTGGCCTCTGCCCCATGGTGGTGTGGGTGGGTGTAGGAGAGCATTGATAGAGAGCAGAGAAAGCAGTGAAACTTTCTAAGTCACCACTCAGTGAGAAAAACAGAGAGGAGCTGGAACTGTGAGCATCAGATTGTAACCGTGGTAAAGCAGCCAAATAAAATCCTGTGAGGCAGCTTGCTAACGACATAAAGCTAATAAAAATGTCTCCAAAATGGCAAGGAAGAAATGGGCACAGGATATGAAGAAGAATAGGTGTCTGCAGTGCAAAAAGAGCAGGAGGTAGCAGCCAAGGGCTGGGTGGCTTCATCTGGGTGCTCAGAATGGAGATGTGTGGAGATCTGCTCGGGGAAACAGCCCCTGCTGCAGATCCTCGCCCAGCTGAACTGCTGGAGGATGTTCCAGAGCAGAGCAATGCAAGGGGCTGTCGCTTGGAATTCTTTCCAACGTTCTTTGTCCAGGAGTTTTAAAGAAATGAGATACAAAGCTGTGAAGTGACTAGCAGAGGTGTGTGACCTAAAGCTGAAACTGGCTGGAGTAACACAGGGTGGAAAATGTGATGTTTCTTCTTTTTTTGTTTAAAGACTCCTGGAGGGCTTCAGAGCAGAATAGCAACCTGACTTTAAAAGCAGACTTGTTGGTTGAAACTTCAGGAAAGAGCAGGATTACAGATGTACAGCCAAGTACAACCGAGGGGAGTGAGCGTGGCTTTCTGAAGAGGAAAGTCATGCCTTGGGAGCCTGGTGAGAGCGTGTTCAGGTCAGTGATCACGAGGGCAGGTTGGCATTGTACTGTCAGTGTCCTCCAGCCTTTGGAAAACGCTCTCACTGAAGCTCTTGAGGAAAAGCTGTTGAAGAATAAAGAAGAAGCACTTGTTTTCTGCATGAGTGACTGATTAAAGACAGTGCCAGAGGAAGGAGGATTTTAGTGGAGTTTGTAATCATTTAGAAGGATGAACAGCAAGCTGACGAAGTCTACTGAAAGGAGGAGGTGAAAAGGAAAGACTCTGTCCTGTTATTACTACATCTGTTTAACCACCTTTGCATTATCACAGATGACATTACATCTGTTGTCTCACGTTGTAGTTTTGGGAGCCATGTGGGTAACCTGAGTCCTGAGGTGGTCGGATGACTTGTGAAGGAGCTGTCCCCATCAGCAGCTGCTGGTGGGGTGGGGCACGAGCGTGGCTTTGGGGTCGTGGCATGGGGCTCCTGCACCACGCTGCCTGGGCTTTCCATCACGGCCCCAACGTTCTTGATTTCTGTAGCTTGTTTTCAGTGAGTGGGTGGAGAGCTGCAGTTCAGGGAGCAGGGCGAGTGCTGTGGGACCTCTCCACGCAAGAGAGGAGTTCTGAAGTCTGTGGTTATCTCAAAATGTTAGCCCAGCTGGAGAGTAAATTAAATGTGATATTTTTATTACTAATTTCCTTCGGTTTATAGATCTGACCTAGAAATTAAGCCACAAGGGCAGGTTTGGACTTGTTCTGATGTGAGACGTCATCTCTTTTCCAGTCCTGGTTAATTCTAAGCTGTCAAAACCTCTCTCCCATTTTCATTTTACTCTGAACTCAGTTTTGAGCCGTACTTGTTCCTTCTGCCTTCGTGACACTGTGGTTTTGTGCATCACTCTGAACCACGGGACAAATCCAGTCAGCTCACATGAGGGGATGGATGTTGGGAGTACTTTCCTTGTAGTAACTCAGTCTTCAACCAGGTCAAGATGGTGAGGTATTTCATCGCTTCAGCAGGATTGTTTCTTAGTATTTTCTTTTCGTCTGTCTCCTTATATTGTATAGGAATGATTGCCCCTGTGTTTTGTGTCATAGTTTGTTGTTTGTGGGCATTGGCAGGTTGATGTTTTTGGGGTTATCACATCCCAACCCCCCTGTGAGGTTACTTTTTTAACCTATTACATACTGTGCCCAAAGTGGAATGTGGGGCTGCGTTCTGCAGCAGTGCTTGGTGGAGAAGCTGTGGGAGTGAGAACATCTCGATAGAAGGCCTTTTAGACACCTAGTCCGGCCTTGCAGCTGGTGCTAAATTGCTCAGGGCAGGTGTCTTTCAGTGTTTTACCTCATTTGGTATTGAGTATGAGTAAAACTCATCAGGCAGTGCTGGGGACGCTGTGCTGTGGGCGCAGGACAAGCAGGCCAGCTCCGAAGGGCTGAAAGCAGCCACAGCTGTGGTTCGGCTGCTCGCTTCTGCTGCTGAGTGCTCTTTGATGGTGAATCAGGGCAACGTTTTTTTCCAGAGATGTCACTTCTAATTCCTCCTGTCTAGAATTCATTAATGGGCTGTGACATGCTGCGGGTACACGGAGGAACTGGAAGGTTTTGTTTTGCGCTTTCATTATGTAAATGTAAACAATTGTTGCAAAGCAGCAGCTCCGTAATATCTGGGGTATGAGGATGTGCATAATTGAGCAGCAATTGATCACTGCTGTGGTAATTGGCCAGCGGTGCTGAGCTGAGCTCCCCGGACTGCTCAGTGCACCCAGGGCTCTGTGCCTCGCTCAGCTCTGCTCTGCTCTGCCCCGGGGCTGCTGCATCCCTTGCATGTCTTCCACAGCTGGATTGCTTCCTCTTGGCTTTACGAGCAATGACTTCTTTAGCTTTGAAAGTAAGGAGGAAGCCTTGCAGGGAAAAATGCAGCCCCTCCTCTCATTGTCTGCTGCTTTTGAATGTCGCAGAGCACTGTGAAATAGGGGAGAAGAGCCCGCAGCCCTGCCGGAGCGGGGCTGTGCAGGGATCAGTGAGGGCTGGCTTTCACAACAGTGCTGGTGGCATTGAGGGTTTTGATGAGGTTTGGTGGGATGGAACACAAGGAATATTCTGCAGCTGGGATTTGAAGCTCCTCCTCCCTGAGAACTCTTACAGAGCCATAGAATGTATAAAGGAATCGCTGGAAACAGAGCGGAAAAACGTTGTCAATCCCCTGCAGATCTGTGCTATGTCTGCATCCCGAATGCTGCTGTGTGTTTCTGCTCCCTCCCAGCACGCGTGCGGTGCTGCAGCAGTGTGGAGGAGGCAGGTGAGCCTCCTCCCTGCTGAGCGTGGGATGTGGGGACCTGATGCTGAGGCAGTGCTGCTCGTCTGAGCTGTGCTGCTGTGCTCCCCAGCCCGGGCTGTCATTACACGCTGATTGTGTCCCACACTGTGGTGTCCAGCTCGGAGATTAATGAAGAACTGTTGTCTGCCTGGAAGGGAACTCCTTCTTCTCTCAAACAGCAGTGCTGTGGGGCTGGTGCTGCTCGCCCTGGACTCTGTCAGCAGGCTCTGGGGCTCTTGGGTACTGTCTGCACAGAAATGGGTCTGTAAACGTGGTGCACACCTGTGGTCCCTCTGTGGCCATGAGACTCATGCAAACAGCAATGGAGCCATTTCTTTGTGCTCCACTTAAATGTCTAAAATTAGCTTTGAAAACGATGGCTGTGTGGGCTTCCCCTGGGCCACAGAGGAAAGCAGGAGCAGAGGTAGCATCCAGCTCTGGGCCGTTGGCTTTGGGACCCGGGCTCTAATTCCTGCAGGAGAGGAGCAGCTGGAAGTGCTGGGTGCCCCTGCCCTCACCTCCTGCAGGTGTGGGTCCGACAGGTTGCTGTGCAGACCCCTGCTGGAGCAGCTGGTGTCCCAGGTGCTCCCTATGACCTGCTAGCTCTGGGGCTGCCTGGCTGCTGTCCGGCACTCCATGTGTGTAGGTTGTCCGATTGTCTTTGATGAGGGCTCTGTGCTGCCCCTCAGGCAGTAAGCCAGCGGGATGGCTTTGCCTTATGTGCAGAGTGCATGGAGTTATTTGAGGGAACCCGAAAGACACTGCTTTTCTTTTTTTTTTTTTTTCTTTTTTCAACTTGCTGTCTTTGTTTTCTGTTTTGAAGGGGATCTATACTTAGTTTAAACATATCTTCAAGTTATAATTAATGCTTCCTAGCCAAGAAGATTCCACTGAGAGATTTGGGGTATAATTAGAGGGGAGGCAGAGAACAGCAGCCGTGCAGCTGCACAGCACGTGCTGCCGGCTCACTGGAGCCCACCCGGGGCTGTGGGCTGCGGGGAGCGGTGCTCTGCAAGGGCTGGGAGTGGAGAGAGGAAGAGGCCATGGGCTTTTAAGCTCCCAGAGAGCTTCATCCTGCTGAACTTCGGCTGTTGTGGTTGTGGAACTGGAAACTTTATTATGTAAGTGTGGTGCAGTGATTTCACAATGCCGTGTCCCACGCAGGGAGGCTGCGGCCGGCTCAGGGCAGGCAGTGACAGCACCGAGGGCAGAGCGGAGGGGCCGGGTCATGGCTGCGGCCAAAGCAGAACGTGACATGTTTGGGCTGAGAAGCCCGGGCAGTTCTCACTGTGAAACACAGAGTTGGCCCTCTGGCAGCAGGTGTCTGTAATAAATCTGCCAAATCAGGCTGGAATGGCAGGTGATGCTTCTGCTGAGGAACGTGAACGCAGGCAGTTAGTGTACCCACGGGTGTCTGTATCATACAGGGCACTTAGCGTAGTGCTGGCACAGCGCTGGGAGGAGGCTGCAGCACTCAACCACATTCAGTCGTAGGTTTTGCTGAAAAATAGTCAGTTGTTGTGCTGCGTTGTGCTGCGTTGTGCTCCTCTGCCCGTGGAGCAGCCCTGCTTCCCTGCTCGCTGCAGCCTGCGTGTGGAGCAGGGACCTGCTCAGACCCACGCGGTGGTCCCGGAGGGCTGCAGGAATTCCAGCGGTGCCCTGGGCCGCTGCACGATGATAACAGAACGGTGTGTGACGTTCTGCATGATCGCTTTGGGAACTCAGGTTGGGCGATGCACAGATGAGCACAGACCTCAAGCAGAAGTGCAGCAGCTCTGAGGCAGCGTGAGGATTGGCCGTACTGTTCATGTTTGTAATTATGCATTCTACTTAGTGAAGGATTTGTAGTGAACTAAAGCAGTGTTTTGATTTCCCTTGTTTCTGAGCACTGCTGTCACGTGCAGAGTGGAAGAGGAGCCCATCTGTATTTTGGTTTTACTGTTTAGAGATGGGAAAAATAGAGCCCAGCTGTGGGCTGGCAGCCCCATTGACGCTGTCTTTGCAGCTTCTGGAGCAGGAAGGACATTAGACGGGGTTTGAGCAGTGTTGTAAGGCTCTGGGGCATTTCTCCTGCTGTGAAGCTGTTTCATTTTTTAAAGTAATATCTGTAATTAAAACGCGTGGTTTTTTTAACTCCGCTGCAGAGCAAAGAGCAGAAAAGCTTTGTGATGGGCAGAGGAGCGGTGCGGGCAGATCTCCGGGGCACAAGGCATGAAGGAAGGCATTACCAAACCCAGCTGTGCCGCTGAGGTCCACCCACCACACTGAGAAATGAAAGAAGGAAAGGAAAACCCTGCAGGCATGATAGCAATGTGAAAAATGCAGCTAGATAGCGGCAGCCTGAATGCGTTGTTGTGTTTTGTTCTCTGTGGAATGGGTGTGAGCGCATTTCCAGGAGATGACCAGGACTCTCTTGGACGCAGGAGCTGGGAAGCCTGGAACAGATGCTTCGTGCTTCACTGTGCTTGGGCTCACCATGCAGTTTACGAAGGCGGAGGAGAACAGTTCCCACTTCCTGGCCAGCTTGCCCCTTTGCAGGCTGCGTTGTCCTGCAGAGCCGTTGCTTCGGGTCACTGTGTGTTCCACTTGATGAGCTGGGCATGGCACTCACCTCACCTCTGCTCCGTGGGGCTGAGCACTCATGTGGGCCCCGTTTCCCTCTCTGTCTCCTCTCGTGGTACCATTGGGTGGTGGCAAGGCCCCCGGTCTGTGCACGTGCTGGTGGTTTGCTGCTGCTGGCCGTGCCGACTGCTGGCCCTGCAGGGCTCAGGTGGCACAGCAGTGGGCCTGGGAGGTGTTCCTGAAGGAGAGGATTGAGAGGTGTATGTGTGGAATATTTGGAAGTCCTGTGGTTTTTACTCTCCCCTCTAAAATGTGTCTTGCTTTCAGAAATGCACATTGTTGTGAGCATGACAAAGTTCTTACTCCTTTTGTCTTCCAGAGTAAAGAAATTGGCTTACAGATGCATGAAGAACTCCTGAAAGTCACCAACGAGCTGTACACGGTAAGTGAGGGCTCCTGGCAGTGCAGGAGCACAGCAGTGTGAGTGTCAGAGTACAGTGCCTGTCGGGCACTGCTGGCACCCCTGTGGCTCTCACCGTGTGCCGTGCTGCGCTCCAGCCTTGTGCTCCATCCATTGGGAACGTTTCATTCGTGGGTTTGACGCAGCAGAGGAGGATTTCCATCTGTCTTGTGGTGAAGAGCTTCCTTGTCTACATCCGGCAGTGGATGGTGCCATCCTTATGTTAGATGTGAGTGGAGATGAGGTGTTGTGGGTGTGATGCTGTGAGGCCCTCAGCTGTCATGCCCTGTGTGCAGTGCTGCCTTCGGGGCCCCCTCAGCGTTCACCTGGCTGGTGCTTTGTGCTGGGCACTGATGGCTCCCGGGCCGTGCTTTGAGCTGGCAGTGCTGCTGTGTGTCTGGAACCCGACGTGCTGCTGGGGTCTGTTTGCTGAGTGCAAACTTGTTTGAACTTTGCATTTTAGGATCAGTGATGCAATGTAACGTTTTCTGTTGGAAAAGGGAAACGGTGTACTTGCATTCTTCCTTTGTGTGTGCTGCTGTTAGGAGTGACACAGCAGCAGGTTTATTCCTAAACAACCATTTTATTCCACCTTTTTGAAAAGCTAGACCTAAGCTGCAGAGCGTGAACGATACCACTTGGAATTTCTGGCACAGATCTTCTCTTCACACGTTTCTTTCTGCATTGGTTGTTTTGTGAGACCTGCAGTGTGGGTGGACAGCCAGGTTGGGTCAGAAGCCTGCAAGAGGGCTGGGATTGCATTGTTGATGGTTGAATGTCACAAGCTGCATTAGTGACAGTGACTAATTAAGATTGATTACAGCAGCAGCAAGGCAGATGCAAAGCAGCCAAAGAATAACAAGGGCTGGGCTGGCCTTGGTTCCTGCAGAGCAGTGCACTCAGAACCCAGCCCTGGGACAGGAGCATCCCCTGGGGACACTGCTGGGTCACAGAAGCATGCTGGGGGCTGTGCTGCAGGAAAGGGAACTGCAAGGAAAACAGAGAGTGTAATTTTGGTCCTCTTGAATCTGTGGCAAAACTTGTTTCCATGGGAACAGAGCTACCACCCTGTTTACTGCTGTGCTCCCACCTGCAGAGCAGGGTGTGTGTGAATGGTCAGACAGAATGGAATGGCTGCAGGAACTGTGTGATTTCTGTGAGCTGACCTTGCTGCTCAGGTAGCAGACCAGTTATATCATCCTGCTGGAAAACAGCGGGGAGAGGCATGCTTATTTCTGGAGTTATGGTGAGACATGAGAGAAAAATCAGGCCTTAATCAGGACTGCCATAAGTCCCCTGGTACAGCCCAGCTCACCTGCAGTCCCTAGTCTGGTGTCCTTGAGATTTCAGGTAGCAGAGGCCTGGTTGCACGCCTGGCCTGCGGGGTGACCCCGTGTGCTTGTGATGTCCTGGGACGTCTCAGGGCTGAGCTGAGGTGTTCGTGGGCACGCTGTGCTCCGGGGTGCTGCACCTCCATAACACAGCTGTGACAGTGCTTCTCTGAAACACAGAGCATGGTAGAGGGGCAGAGTGATGTGTTTCCAGACACTGGGAAGGCACGAGGGAGCTGTGGCTCAAAGGTTTGTCACTGTGGGGTGGGTGAGCCCTGTTCAGAACAAAGGCAGATGTGGAAACCAACAGAAATGTGCCCTGTGTTCCCAGGTGCAGGCTGTGCCCCGTGGCAGCCGGTGCAGAATGAAGCTGGCACAGCCCCTTGCAGTTCCTCACAAAGAGATGGAGCAGTGGTGATGAGCACTTTGACTTTGGAAGGTCCAAGGGAGCACCCGTTCTGTGTGCATGCTGCGGTGGTCACTGCAGCAGCTGCAGTTTGAAATATGTGGCTCAAACGTGCAGGGTTTTGAAGCAGGCCATCTCAGAAGCAGGGCAGCAGCCTTTGCTTGCTGTTCCTCGCAGCTGCCTCAAGTTATAAGTCCCAGGGATTCGTGCAGGCTTCATTGCAGCCCAGTGGGCACAGTGTTCATACCCATTACCTGGAGCTGTGCTCAGCCTCAGCTGTTTTGGGGGAATTCTGTTGCCGTTCTGCCCAGGCTGTCCCAGCCCTGTGCTGCTGCTGCCCCGGCACTCCGCCGGAGCTCAGATGTTCAGCAGGAATCTGGCCAGCCCTCTGCCTCGTCAGGGCAATGTGAGCTGAGGCATCAGATCCCGAGGGGAAATGATGAAAGGGGACAGTGTGACTAAAGGCATAAAGGGAGAAGAGCAGATGTGCTCCCCTTGCCAGCTCTATTAAAATGATCACAACTGTGCCCTTTGGGCCTCTGTATCTGAAAGGAAATGCTGCGGTGGAGGCTGTGCCTGCAGGAGTTTTCCTGGCAGCAGATCAGTGCTGTGTGTCCGGCCCCTGGTGGCAACGTTGAGTTTAAAGGTGGAGATGTTGCTGCGCTCCACCTGGCACTGACTGTGCTTATGGTGGCAGTGAGATGGGAATTCAGGGGTGATAGGAGACAAACTCCATTTCTGCTTGAACTTGCAGCTTCTCCACCTTCCAGCTGCAATCAGGGGTGATAGAGCAGGGATGTGCTCTGTTACGCTGATGGGTTGGCTTAGCAAGTTCAGTTGCAGGAAGAGAGGGTTGGGTCTGATGTGACATCAGGATGAGCGTGCCCCCCTTGCAGTCTCTTGTTGTGGACACCCCAATCCCAGCTGCAGAGAGCTGGAGGACATTTCTCACTGTCTGTAGGAAGATGAATGTGGTGTGTGCTGTCCTCCCCTTGTGCATTGCTGCCTCGTGGCTGTGGGGCAGCAGGCTCACTCAGTCTTGTTCCCTCAGGTGATGAAGACCTACCACATGTATCATGCCGAAAGCATCAGCGCTGAGAGCAAGCTGAAGGAGGCAGAGAAGCAGGAGGAAAAGCAGTTCAACAAGTCAGGGGACGTCAGTGTGAACCTGCTGCGGCACGAGGAGAGGCCGCAGAGGCGGAGCTCTGTCAAGAAGATCGAGAAGATGAAGGAGAAGGTGGGTGCGTGGGGCAGGGGCCGGGCTGCCTGGGGCTCCCTGTGTGCTGGGAACTTAGCTGTGGTCCATTTCACTTCTGTGCAGCTGCTCCTGTCTCCCTGTAAGGCATTAGGAAGCATAGCTGTAACTCAGCTCGTGTTTTGCTGTTGACAGTGAACTGTAGCTGTCTCAGGGTTCCTTGAGATGGGGAATAAAAATGGGTTGGATATATAAAATAGATGGGTTTTTCCTGTGCAGGCTGCCTGGGATTTAAGGTGCGGCAGTCGGATGGCTTTGCTAGCCAAAGCATTTAACACCACTGTAGCTTTGGCTCCTCCCTGGGTGTTGGAATCTCTAAAACTGTTTCTCCTGTTAATTTCTGGGAATAGCAATAGCTTCTTAAGCACGTGTGTCGGCCCAGCACTGGGGCACTGTCCTGCAGCAGGCCTCTGAGAAGGGTTAATCTTCTGTGCTAAACCTTCAGGCTAGTGATCTTCCTGAGTGAACTTGCCAGATCCAAGTGCATCTGCTATTGCAGAGCTTTGAATTCTGGGTCCTGTTCTGAGTCGTATAGCTGGGGCCTCTGGGCCAGATTCTGCTTTGATACAGCTGCTCAAACCTGGAGTAAGTCCAGATGCATGTCAGCATATCTGGGGTGAAAATTTGGCCCTCCAATTGTGATTGATGCCAAAATCTCCATGAATGCACAGATAAAGGAGGAACAGCTGTGCTTGGGATGCTCTGGGTACGCCGGAGCAGAGTGTGCTTCTTGTGCCCAGTATCGTACCAGGGCTGTTCAGATGATCCCCTGCAGCCTCACAGGGATGCCTATTTTCACACCTGATACCAGATTCTATTAATGTTTGTGTCACGCCCAGGCTCTGGGGTGCTGTGGGGCCCTGCAGCAAAAGGAGCTGTGGCAGGAACATCCTACATGTGCTCTAAAGCTCTGTTTTGCTTTTTCAGAGACAAGCCAAATATTCTGAAAACAAGCTGAAGTGTACTAAAGCCAGGAATGACTACCTGCTGAACCTGGCAGCCACCAACGCAGCTGTCAGTAAATACTATATCCACGATGTCTCTGACCTCATTGATGTAAGTGCTGCCTCCTCTGCACGTATCCTGCCTGTTTTGCACTGACGAGTGCACAGCTCAGTGTTGGACACAGTTTGGTTCTTAAATGCACTCGTGCCATGTGATGGTAATGCAGTGTTTGTTTGGACTTTAAAATATGCATACCTAGGGCCTGATAATGTGCTGTAAGCTTGAATTCTTCTCCCTGTGTTTTTTTCCTTTGCAGTTGCATGCATGCGTGTGCCTTCCCTCCCAGCTGATGTAGGTGTGTATGTATGTGCAGAACTGGAGCTGTCTCTGTATGGGAGTCAGCCACCTCTGAATTTTATGGTGGTCACATGATTACACAACAAAGTAATCAACTTATATTTATATAGAAACTTTCTTATTATCTGGAAAAACGTAAGGAGTTTTGGTTCTAACTGCATGGTGTGAGCCAGCGTGCATTACCAGTACGGTCACGAGTGCACGGGTAGAGGAGCCTGGACTGGGATCCAGCTCTGTGTACCTTCTGTGTGGTGTTGCAGCAGGCTGTGGTCTGGGTGTCACTCTACGTTGCCTTTGGCTTAGGAACCACACAGAAATGGTGCTTCTTTCACTATTAAGTGACAGCTTCAGGGAGCGGTGACTGACGGAGCTGTGAGCACCATGTTGGCCTTCTGGACTCGTGTTAACTGCACGTGTGATTTAAGATTGCTTTGAAGTGTTTATCTCCTTCCAGCCAGCTGATGTGTACGTGTTCTTCCAGTGTCTGATGCAAAACCCACTGAGGATTTCAAGATCTTAAGATATGGGGAAATATTCTCAGTGTGTCCTTCTTATTCCTTATTGCTGCGGATGAGTTTAGCCTCTGTGGTGAGGGCAGTCAGGCAGCGAGGTGTGGTAACTGCTTGCTTTGTCCCAGGGTTCCTCTTTCTGTTGTCTGTCCTCTCTCCTCGCACACGCTCTTCTCTCCCTCGTTGTGTGATTTTTAAGAAGGAATGTCTTATTTTTGTGGACTTTCTGAGCCTTTGATTTCCTGGAGAAGTGATGAGTTCCAGTCCAGTCCTGGCTGTTTGTGTTATTCCTTCCAACTTTATCTCCTTGTGCTGACCCTTCTGCTGCAGTCAGCAGACGGCTTTTCTTCCATGCTCCAGGAAATCCCTTCAGGGGACTTCAACTAAAACATCTTTGACGCTGTGCAACTGAATTCCCTAACGACATATCCACTGGAAACCAAATACTGGATGTGTGTGCTGTACGTGGGTGCCCTCATTTTAAATCCCCAAAAAGAGAGCAGTTCATTTGAACAGACTTCTGTAGAAATGATCTGCAAGAGGGCTTACCTGGGCCCCAGCTCAGAGCAGCACTGTCTGCGGTGACCTGCGGCAGCGTGGTGCAGCACGGCAGGGCTGCCCTGCAGAGGTGGCAGTGGCAGCAGATGGGAAACGGGACAGAGCTGTTGTGTTCTGAGCCTCATGCGGAGGGGGGAGTGAATGGGAGAAAAGGGATTCGGTTTGTGTGATGCTTTTCAAAGCAGGGCTGTGTGGAGGTAGGGGCGGGGAAGGAGGCATGCAGACTCGGTTACTGTCAGGAGTTTGACACCTTCTGTTCCCACACCGGCACCCTGGTTTAGGAAACTCGTGTCCTGTTTCTGTATGTGGTGGTTAATGATAGCTGCCGTTGCTCCTCGTTTGTCCACAGCACCAGAAATTGTGATCCCCCAATAACGGTGCTTTTTTCTAAGCTGTTCTTAGAGTGCAGTATTAAACTACAGAACCCAGCCAGCACGATCTCTTAAATTCTGCCTGTCTTCGCTTTAATAATACAGCAGAACTGCACTTTTTTCCCCAAAGTTTGCACCTAGTTAACGATTTTTCCTCGTGCAGACACCGCAGACGTTGAAATTGGCTCGCTGGGTTAGTGAAGCCCAGTTGTGGATTGTTTTATGGCTTGCAGTGTCGTGCAGCCTATAAATTCTGCTGCTCGAGGGCTCTGAGCGGTCTTTGTCTGATGGACCTTGTTAGTGCGGCACAAAAAGGCAACAGGATGTTCCCTGGGAGAGAAGAATTCCTTCTCGACGCTTTCTGTGCTTTTCCCATAGTGTGAATGAATAGCCTCAAGGTCCTCATGTCCTTTACAAGATTAATTTACCAATGAGTTCATCTTGGAAAAAGCCCAAACCAGCACGCATGCACAAAGGCCCCAAGGAGGTGTACACAGGAGAGGAGTGCAGCAGGGAGATGAAGGGGCAGGATGAAATGCGGGTCAGAAATCCTTCGGAAGAAACCCCCACCGGGGACCACAGAGGTCATCACACAGTGGGGTGGGAAAGGGATTGCGTGGAGCTGTGCCCCGCGGTGCTGCGGGTAGGAGCCTTGCTTGGAGGTGCTTCAGCCTCGTGCTTCAGGCGTGGCTGTGGAAGTCAGAGGTACTTTCAGGTGTGAGGTGGGTGCTGGTACACTGGCCACTGACCCCCTCCTCACCCCGTGCTGGACAGGGCAAAATGCGTGCGGCCTCCTCTCAGCGCTCCAAGCGGGGCTGCCTGTCTCCCAGGTCTTACTGCTTCTCTGGCTGAGCACTGTGACACTTCCAGCCCTTGTAGGAGTGGTATGAGACTTAATGAATTAATACACAAAGAGCTTTAAGCTCTTCAGATGAAAGGCGCTGCGGATGTGCTAAGGGTTGTTATTTGTGCTTCTCATTTATTGTCTATCAAAGGGGGATGAGAAGGGTGAGAAAATGCCATTTGTTCTGGAGCTGGGAGCCCGAGTTTGAAGTCTTTTTTGTTTTTCCCTTCACTCCTGGGGTGTGTGTCTGGGAATGGTGTGACCGCCCGTGCTTTCCCCTCCAGGCAGCAGTGCCCGCAGTGCTGGGGCACGCAGTGAGGTGCTGGACACCGCCAGCAGCTGCAGCACGAGCTGTGTTTGCCGGGAGGATCCCACAAAGCATTGCTTTCCACATGCTTTGTGCATTACCTCCTCCTGTGGTGCTGTACTCAGCTTGCACCCCGCTTCGATGCCCCAAAGAACCATTTTTATGAGTGTTGTTTGCTGCACCATTCCTCAACGGTCCCTGTTTTAAACCAATAAATGCAGAAGTTAGATAGTGGTTGGATAAATCCTGGATTGGACCATCTGATCAGCCCTACCCCGGCTGGGGTCAGGCAGGCTGTGCCGTGGATCTGCACATGGGAGCAGTGGTGGTGTGCTGTCAGTGCTGCTTGCAGCGCAGACTGGAGCGTGATGTGACGAGAGCTGAGGGCTGTCCCTTTGCGCGGTGACTCTGGCTGGAGCTGCTCCTGGCACCAGCTGAGTCTTCACATTTCACTTTGAGTTTGTCAGTGCTGATGTTCTGACGCAGAGTCGCTTTCTGCATTGGTTAGAAGTGATTCCTGTGGGCACTGCAGAGTTGGAGGAGGGGCCTCTGCCCCATGAAGATGGCTTCGTGCTGCCAGAAGTAGAGGGGAGCCTGGCGTGTGAGCTGGGGCTTTGGGCAGCTTGGTTGCAGCTCAGACGAGGACTTTCTGCTCGTTCTTGAATTATTGTGACAGCAGAGCTTCACCGTAATGCACGTGGCTGGCAGGTGCTGGCTCAGCTCTGCTTGCTGTGGCAGCACTCTCACAGTGCCCATCAGCACGTTCCCCTCTGTGTCTCCAGCGGACATCGCTGTGTGCTGCAACCCTCCCACCCCTGGGGAGTGTCTCTGCAGATCATTGCACTCATGCAGCCCCCCTGGCACAGCTCAGTGTGATGTTCTGCTCTCTGGCTGTGCCCCTCCTCTCCCCGCAGAGCCACTGCTGCCATCCACGTGCTGGGTGCCTGTGGCAGGGCCACGCCTGGAGCTGCCCGCGGTCCTTTGGGGACTGGGAGGAGAGCTGCTGAGATGGGAGCTGCTGCTTGCTCAGCTGTGATTTGGTGTTAGAGCAGCAAATCCCCGAACTGTTGCTATACTTACTATGCCAAACTCAATTATATCAAAAAGAGAGTTTACAAACAGGCTTTCGCTGCCCAAATACTGTGCATTAGGCAGTTAGCTCTGAGTTTTGTCATTTTCTCCAAGATGAGCATGATCAGGTGTGCGTGTGGAGCAGCCCTGTCACGAACTTCATAGCGAGGGCCCTTTGTGCTCACACACCTGTCAGTTGGGGTAACTGGGGGAATGGTTTCTCTGTGCAGAGGCAGGGACTGCTGGGGGTCAGGAGAGCCCTGGGCAGCACGCAGTGTGGCCCTCTGGCTGCTTCTCCTGGGGACCTTTGTAAAGCAGGAGTTTTGCCATCAGTGCGGCCCTGCCCTGGTGCTGAGCAGCCAGAGGAACCGTGCTTTTGTGTGATGCTTAGCTCTCTCCCGCCTGGGAATCACTTGTCTTTTCCCAGGGAAACCAAGGGCATTAAATTCTTGTGCTGTTCCTAGACAGTGGTGCAGGAGTGCACTTCCTCAGTCCTATTTCTTTCTCTCCTTCCCACGCAGTGTTGCAGTGCACTGATAGCCCAGTGATGGCAGTGCTGCTGGTACCCGTTCTTAACTCAGCCCTGCCTTGCTGTCCCGCAGTGCTGTGACCTGGGGTTCCACGCCAGCCTCGCACGGACCTTCCGGACCTACCTGTCTGCCGAGTACAACCTGGAGACCTCGCGCCACGAGGGCCTGGACATCATCGAGAACGCTGTGGACAACCTGGACGCGCGGAGCGACAAGCACACCATCATGGACATGTGCAACCAGGTCTTCTGCCCTCCGCTGAAGTTCGAGTTCCAGCCCCACATGGGGGATGAGGTACAGCGCTCACGGAGCTGCCTCGGGGCCTGGCCCCTCTTAGCCCTTACATTATCCTTCCCCTCTGCTCTGTCTTCACATGATGTTATTCATGTTTCCTTTTAATGAGACGCTTGGCTTGTTAGCAGCACTCCTTTCAGTCTGCTCTTATTCCTCTCCCAATTACAAAGCCTGTGGTTTCATCCTCAGCCTAACTGCCCAGCGGATTTGACGGCGGGGGCTTTGATTTACCTGCTGTAATTGGAAGACTTCAGAGTGCAGCTTTAAAATGCCAAGTAGAAACTTCGTGCTAGCCCAGGTCCACAGCACTGCTGCTTGGAAACTGGGCCACGCTGCCTGGGAAGGCTGCAAGGAGCTTGTGGGTGCTGAGAGAATCTTTCTGGTGTTAATGTGCGTGTCTGGTCAGTGTGCAACTCACTGAACCCCTCTCCTGCCCAGGTATGCCAGGTCAGTGCCCAGCAGCCTGTGCAGACCGAGCTGCTGATGCGGTACCACCAGCTGCAGTCCCGCCTGGCCACCCTCAAGATAGAGAACGAAGAGGTAAGAGCTGATCCTGTACCCTGTGAATGGCCTCACAGGTTGCTCAGCCTGTTGTCTCATGTGCTCGGGTGTGGGGTCTTCCAGCAGCAGTGCTGAGGTCTCCCTCTGCAGCTCGTGCCAGGGCAAGCACGGTGCTGATGAGCTGCTTGGGGGCCAGTTGTTTTGGCTCCAGATGTCATTTTTCCCTGTTTGCTACAAAATCATGCTGTCTCTTATGCCTGATAGGTACGAAAAACTCTGGATGCCACAATGCAGACTTTGCAGGACATGCTGACAGTGGAAGATTTTGATGTTTCAGATGCCTTCCAGCACAGTCGCTCCACTGAGTCGGTCAAATCAGCTGCTTCAGAGACCTACATGAGCAAAATAAACATCGCCAAGAGGAGAGCCAACCAGCAGGAGACTGAGATGTTCTATTTTACAGTGAGTCTCATACCACGTGATGCAGGACAAAGAGCACTAAGTGTGAGGACTGAGTTGCATTTTAAGTGCTCATTAGTGAGAACCAATTCAGACTTCCACTATTTGTTTTCTGTATAGTTTGGGATCAGAATGCATTTCATAGCAGCACGACGATGCATAGAGAATGACGATCCAGTGATTGTTAATGGAACAACTGCAGCAAGCAGTTCTGACCCAAAGCTCACAGAAATCAGCAGGAGAGGCCCGGCACTGGGCAGCAGATGGGCCCAGCTGATGGCTCCTCCAGACACCTTTCCTGCTTTGATCCCACAGCTGAGCCTTCCTTTTCTGGTCTACACAGCTGAAGCGTGCCCTGGGCCTGGTTGAGACGAGCAGCCATTTGTATCTTAGGCAGGCACTGCAGCAGGCTGTGCTAGCCGGGGTTCTGTGCTGTGTGCTGGGCAGCCACAGCCTGGGTCAGGTGCTGCACATCCATGCTGGTCTTAAGGTTCTCCTCAGACAATGAGCTCAGCAGAAGTGCCCCTCATTTCAGTGTGGTTGGAGGCTGCAGTTAATAGTGTCCTGTGGTAAATACGTGTGTGTGATTTCTCAAGCAGTATTATTATTCCTATTTGGGCACGGAGGTGGAAATCAGCACATTATTTTGTTTTGAGCTGTGCTTGTTTCTTTAATTTTGCAAGAACTTGTGTTTTTTCCCTATTACTTTTTGTTTTTGTTTTTCTACGTCTGTCTCCATCACCCCTCCTCTATCGAATCACTTGCTCTGGAGCTCTCCCGGGTGCACAGCAGCCTGGCAGTGCAGTGCTGCACGGTTTCATTGCCCAGCACACTGTGCTGCTCTGCTGCATCGCTTGTGTCTGTGGGGGCAGAGTGCCACCAGGGGAGGGAGAACCTCTTTGATTTTCCAGGCTGTTCTCAGAAGCCTGACAAAAGAAAGTTTGCTTTGAACTTTTTTCTTTGGAGTGACTGACATTCCCAGGCAGGGGGTGCAGCACCGAGGAGACCAGGCTAACAATAAGATCCTCAGGACTGTGGCTGGAGCAGTGGGAAGTGATTATTGGACCGTGCTCCGTCCTGCGGTACATTCACCGCCTCGTTTGTTACAGCCTGACAGCCCCTGTGTCCCCTCAGTAGCCCCCTGGGCAACAGTGTGCAGCAATTACAGATGATGATTGCCGGGAGTCCTAACCTACCTTGCTTGTTCTGCTCTTAATTCCAGAAATTTAAAGAGTATTTGAATGGCAGTAACCTTATCACAAAGCTCCAGGCTAAGCACGACTTGCTGAAGCAGACTCTTGGGGAAGGTGAGTGGTGGGATTAGGCCCAGGGAGGAGGCACGTGGTGCCAGCAGAGCTCCAGCACCAGCTCTGAGCTCCAGCATTGGTGCTGTGGGAACGGAGCAGGGGCTGGTGGAAATGGGAGTGTGTGAGCCCCTCCTAGAGGTCCCAGGTGTCAGCGGCAGGCACAGGCCTGCTTGCAGCCCCAGGGCTGCGGCTCCTGGGGTCGGGGCAAGAAGCGATTTATCTCTGCGTGGGGATTTGATGCCTGCCCTGCTGTCTCACACAAAAGCACTGTTGCAGCTGTATTGGGAGGAAGAGTGGTGTCAGGCAGTGCAGTTCTCTGTGAGCTGTGCAAAAGCAGCCGTGGAGCGTTTTCACATGGAAACTGAATTCCTTCCAGGTCATGGGATTGTCCTGCTGTGCAGACATTTGGCAAATATTTGGCCCAGAAATGTGGAATGCTGTGTTTCAGCGTGAGCTGATTCTCTTAAGGAAGAAATCTGGGTTTGCAAAATGCCTGTGTGGAATTCTTTGCTTTTTCAGTGAGGAATTGGCTGCAAGCTTGCCTTCTGCAGGTGCCAAGGGAGAGCAGGAAGGAGGCATGTGTAGCCAAATGCTTCCCTTTCTGTGCTGTAGGAAAAAGGAAGGCTAAATCAGCTTTCTTGGCCTTCGGAGAAAGGCACAAACCACGTGAAATGGGTTCAGGTTTTTTTCAATGGGTTGACAAACACTTCTAAAAAATGAGCGGATCTTATCACTGGTAATATGCTGCCATTTATGTGAAATCCAAGCACTAATAATACTCGGAGGGAATGAGAATAGTGACAGCCAGAATAGTCTGCCTGATGATGATTAGATGGGCTGTTATGGCGTAAGGAGAGCCAGGGAGCAGAATTACACTGCTGCATTCAGATGCTATTAGTGGTCCTCTGTGAGGCAGTTGGATCATCTCAGCCTCCCCAGGGGCTTTAGCCCTTATCTGCCTCCCCCTTTCCAATTTGAGTTTGGCCAATACCCAGTGAGTGTAAATGAGCACTTATTGCAGAGGACCTGCAGTGCATCTGGTTATTTTTTTCCATGATGGACTTCATATTGCAAATAAACCTTTAATGTCAGCGGGAATAGAGGATGCTTTCCCTCCCTTGTGGCTGAGCCCTGGGCTTGCAATGCCTCGTATGGAAGGGCTTTGCATAGCAACCAGCTCGACATCTCCTGCAGCCTGCCAGGCTTTCAGGCACTGTCTCTTTGCCACAAGCAATTAACTCGGGGCTTGCAGAGCCACAATGGCAGTGTGAGTGCTTGTGCAGCTGTGCTTTAAGTCATTTTCTAGTGATGTGGAGAGTTCATGGGAACTTATTTTCTTTCGTAGGTGAAAGAGCCGAATGTGGAACAACCAGGTGAGGAGTTTCTTCTGTTTCACCTGTATTTGGGAAGGGTCTTTGGCTTGTGCTGGCTAAGGTGAGGGTGGCTTTCTTTGCTGCTGGCGCAGCTCTGTGGGGCTGGAGGGCAGGCAGACCCTGCTCCCCACGTTGCTGACACGCTTCCTGGCTGTGCTGCCTCCAGTGGAGTGGTTGGGGTGGTGATAAGCAAGGCCTTGGCTGTGCTGCAGTGCAATTGCTAGCTGACTGGCCCAGAAGTGCCTGGAAGTGCTGTGTCAGCACGGTGCATTGCAGTGCCATGTAGGCACAGCTGAGCTTGGACTGCGTTCAGACAGCACAACATGAGCGTGTCCACCTACTGCCTACCATCCCCGTTTGTTTAAAGGCTTTGATACGTCTTCCAGAAGCCTCTCCTGTCTCTTGTTACTTTGCCTAGGAGCACAGAGAGTGTTTGTATTCCCACACTTTCATCCAGCTACAGCAGGAGCTAGTGCTAGGGCTGAATGTAAAGGAAGGAGTCTTTGATCTGTGTCCAGTCCATAAAGCAGCTCTGCAGAGCTCTGGTGGCGTGCTCTGATTGTGCTGCTTTCCTAACAGGAAGACATGGGCCAGCAAAGCCTGCTGATATCTCCCCAGAATGTGTAGGACCTCTCTCTGCATCATCTTTTTACAATCCTATTTCAGTTCTTAATTCAGTTTGCAGTACCCAGCAACAAAGGCTGCATATGTTCCATGTCCAAGATGCTGAAGCAGATGGTAATGGCAGGGCTGCCCGGGCAGGCAGGAAGGAGGCTGCCTGGCAGAGCAGGGTGCCTTGCTCTGCTGCCGGAGATGGGCTGCAGTGCAGTGCAGTGCCAGGCCAAGTGGCATCAGTGCTGGACCTTCAGTGCGAGTGCTGTCAGGACAAAGAGGGGACTTTTGAGCCCAGGGTGGGCAAGAGAGCAGGGACACGGGCTAAGAAATCCAGACATCCTCAGGTATTGCTGCAGTGTTTTGTTCCTGGAGCTGCTCTTGGCCCTTTCTTACCACAGTGCTGGGTGCCCTGGGGCACTTGTTTTGTTCAGGACCCCTGCAGAGCAGTGGGTTCGGAGCTGCTCCTGCTCTGTCACTGCCTTTCCCAGGGACTCAGCAGAGCTGCCCTGCAGGGCTCTAATATCTCCAGTGCCTGGTGCTGGCTGTGAGCTGAGCTCTGGTCCTACGGGAGCTGCAGGTTGGGCTTTCTGCTGAACTGGCTGAAAATCTGAAAGAGGCCAAATCTAAAAGAGTTTCCTCTCGAGTACTTAGTTTCTCAGGAGTGGGTGCCCATGGACGGGTGATGATGCAGGCCAAAACAATCAAAGGAATGAATAGCAGCCTCCTACATGAGGGATGATGGCACAGCTCCCTGCTGCTTCTGTTTGCTTTTGTTTCAGCCTTTGCTTTTACTGCACAAAGGAAAACAAACAAGAGACAATCTCCTTCTTGTGAGCTCAGGCAGAGCAACCTTCCTGCAGACGCAGCTGGAGGAGGACTGCCCACTGCGAGGGGAGATGGCACCTCTGCCACTGCAGGAGGCTGCTCGGCTGAGGGTCAGGGGCACTCCTCTGTGTGGTGGTCGTTTCTGCTCTGTCAGTGTAGGCTGGGGTGGGGGACGCATGCAAAATCACTTGGAGAGTTTATGCCATTTTTCTCTCTCTTCTAGATGTGAGTGTTTGTGTCTTAATGTCCTTTGTTATCCGGAGAAACCAGAATGCAAACACCGTTAA
This sequence comes from Oreortyx pictus, assembly GCA_036925125.1. NCBI lineage: Eukaryota > Metazoa > Chordata > Aves > Galliformes > Odontophoridae > Oreortyx > Oreortyx pictus. Next base: position 488,323 of record JAUPFR010000015.1, read on the forward strand.
CAGAAGCAGCCCCCTGATCACAACAGCACTGTAGAAGTCATGTATTTCCAGGGCTGCATTCCAGGCATAATGTGTGTCTGTAACCAGTGTGTAACCACTGGTCAGTGGAGCCCTCGGGGTCTGTTCCCCAGGCTGCTGAGGCCTCCTGGGCAGGGGCCCTGTGAGCCCTTCCCAGACAGAAGAGAGCTGCAGAGAGGGGTTCCCACTGTCCTCTTTCTGACAGTGTGAGCAGAGTGGGACACCCTTCTCAACAATAGGACAGCTGTGGTCTTTCCAGGGGCTGGCTGTGGTTTGTTTGGGGTACACCAAGGGATTGCCTGAATGCTTCAGTGGCTCTTGGTGCTTTTTCAGTCTGGCAGAGTGCTGAAGTGGTAGAAGTAGGAGGCTGGTGTTAAAAATCCTTCACTTAGCATCTGAAATGTTTCCCTTAGTAGAGCAAACACTGGGCAGCGGTTGCGATAGCTGGCACCTGAGGGAGGGAGAATTGTGTCTGTGGGCTGTGTGTGAAGACAGTTGTGCTGAGCTGTGCTTCGCAGCTTTGTTGTTTCCTTGCTTGAATGAAGGAAATTCTGCATGAAGAAAAGTGCTGCCAACCCATCATCCATTTAGGTTGTGGTCGCTGGTGTACGTGCTGCTTTGTCACTGTCTGGGGCGATTGTTTTTTGTGGCGTGAAGGAGCAGCCAGCTTCATGGCTGTGTCTGTGTCTGTGTGTGCCTGGCGGGCAAGTACGAGGACATTGTGGGAATGGAAAACAGTGGACAGGTCGTCTTATTGCTGATAAATGTTTCTATTATCAAGATCAATTTGAATGTGTTACTAAAACAGAGGCCACGGTCTTGACTTTGGTGTGAATTTAAGTGCAGCTGATGGTGAGCAGCTCAGTGCTGCCCGCAGGTCACTCCACTGCACTCAGGCACCTTCCAGCCACAGCTGAGCTCACCCAGGGCCCACCAAGCCAAAGCTGGGCTGCCCATGGCTCCGTGCTGGGGTCACCAGCTTCCATCAGTGGGCACATCTCTGGGCTGAGTGTGCAATGCTGAGCTCCTTGTGAGCCCCATGGGCTCGGCCTGAGTGGCTGCAGCCAGAGGAGGACAGCCACAGTGCTTGGGGCCGTGGGCAGAGTCCTCACCGCGGGGATTTCTGATGGGTTTAGTTCTTGTTCTCAATCATAACCTTTGAGATCTCACCCGTTCATTGCATTTATGTTGGTGTTTTGTTGACTTCTTTTGTTCCGTTTTCTCCCAGGCCCCCATGTCTTCCCCCTAAGCCACAGAAAATGAGGAGACCTAGGCCTCTCTCAGTCTATAATCATAAACTCTTTAACGGCAATATGGAAACATTCATTAAGGTACTCGCTGGCCGACAGTAAGAGCTGATGAACGTTGTGAATGTAATGGCAGCTTTCCTGTCCTATCTGCCCACTGCTTTCCTGCCCCACACGCCACACTCAGCTGTGGGGCCGACGCGGTGCCGGTTCCCCCCACAGCCACCCCAGCCCGTCCCGCCCACACCGCAGCCTGGGGCAGGAGGACATCCCACGGGCAGCACTGTGCTGAGCCCCCTGCCATGGCACGAGGAGCAGTGGGGCAGCGTGAAGCACCCCACAGCCCTGCACTGCCCGGACCTGCTGGGCCCTGTGGGGTGAGGCATGGTGGGGTGCAAAGAAAATACTCGTTACTTTTTTCCCCAGACAGTGTAATGGATTTGAGGTGGGGAATCCACTGAGGAACAGATAGAATTTTCAAGGTGGATTTCCCCAGATTATGCTGATGATATCGACACAGCCCCTCGTTTCCTCCATTTCAGTCCATATTCAGTGTTCTTGCCCTAGGCCAGAAGGAGCAGACAGACTCACAAGCTCCCAGGTGTCTCCCAGTTGTAGAGACCGGTGGCCTCGAGGTGAAATGCCGTGCACTGGGATGGTAGACATGCCATTCTGACCCTTTAGGAAAGGACAGATGCTAAGCAGCTCACCTGGTGCACCTCAGCACGACTGCTGGCAGCCGAGCGTTGGAGCGGTGTTTGTGCAGGGCCTGGGGCTTGGCCTGCAGCTCTCAGCCCGCTGCCCAGCTGTCCGGGGTTTTGTATTTAGACTGATTTGTAAAAAACAATGCTGCTCGGAGCCCTTCCCGTTGGGTAGTGCTGTGCAGTGCTGGCTGCAGTGGGATGGGGCGATGCCTGGGGCTGCTCTGGCCACCAGGCGGTGCTGGCGTGGGTTGGGAGGGCAGGCAGGTGCTGCGGGGCTGGGCTCGGACCTCACTAAGCTGCCATTGCATTTGAGCGTTCATGGCCTCCGAAAGAGATGCTTACCTCTAACTGAACTCATCTTTGCTTAATCTTTTCTTTTTTTCCTGCTCTGCTGCTTTTTTCTGTTCTCAGAGGAAGGAGGAATGCGCGAACAAGAAATCAGGTATTTACTGCAGGCCCGTCTGTGGGATGGAGTAAATTGACCAGAGATGCAACTGTGCTGTGGAAATAAAGAGCCAAAGCAAAGCCCTGAGGAACACGAGCTCCCCTTATGGCAGCAGGCACTGCTCACGTTCCCCTGAGCTCCTGCCCTAGGTGCGGCTGCAGAGGAGCAGCCAGAATCCACCGTAGGCTCAGATGTGGGCAACATGCCTTTCACAGGCTGTAGTGGGGTTTTTTTTTTGTTTTTCTTTTTTCCTTTAGCATCTGCTGATAACGGCTCTTTCTTTAGGTGGAAATATTGTAAGCTCTGTTACTGGAAGCTTATTTCATCAGTCAGGTACAGCACAAGATCTGTTTTGGCTCAGCATTACACCTGTGAAATGGAGTAACTGTGATCCAGTTGCATCAGTCCACTGTTTCAAGCAGATAGTGAGCAAGTGTTTGTCACACACTTCAGTGAAAGCTTTTTGTGAGTGATGGAGTGCACACAGTGTGTTCAGCACTGCTAGATGGCTTGATGCGTGTAGCACCTCCTCTTCTTGCCTGTCCTCTTACTAAACTCAGCGGCACTGATTTTCTAATCTGTTTTGCAGCCTTTAGTGCATTTCCTGTGCATTATTACAGTCAGCCAGTAAATGTCTGCCTTTTTTCCTTCCTTTCATGAAGGATTCGGGACAGGCCATTCCGCTTGTAGTCGAAAGCTGCATTCGTTACATCAATTTGTACGGTAAGTTAATTCAGCAGTACTGACAGCACAACTTTCTGCAAAGGTAATGAGTTACTTGCAGCCAGCAGAGAAACACAGCAGAGATGCCCTCGGCCCTTTTGCTGTATGGCCTCAGGTTATCATTACAGTGTCATTACGGTGATGTACCATTGGATGGCTGACAAATATTTAGGTCTTGTTAGCACTCATCCACGTTAAATGGTTTGCTTGGGCCCTAGGCCAGCAGCAGCTCTTCCAGCACTTTGATCTGAGGGCGCTGGTGGAGAGTAGCAGCGGGGCTGGCTCCTGTGGGCTGTCACTTCTTGCCCTCGGGGCTGTTCTCTGCTGCATTGGCTGCTGGTTTCTGTTCACCAGGAAGCACTGTACGGCAGTTAGTGCCAGTCTTCTCATGTGCGTGGTTATTTTGCAGGCCTTCAGCAGCAGGGCATCTTTCGAGTTCCCGGCTCGCAGGTAGAAGTCAACGACATCAAGAATTCCTTTGAACGAGGTGTGTTGGCAGGCTGGGCCGCCCTCGGCCTGTGCTCCTGGGGACACTGGTGGCACCTCAGGGGGGTGTCAGGGCACCAGGCCTTATGTAATGCACTGATAAAGGCATCCTCATCTTCAGGGAAGTTTTAAAACATCAACAGTAAGCTGTGTACCCTGATAGGTAAAGCTGTAGCATGCCTGAGTGTGATGCTCAGTTATGGAGAACATCATTAAGCTCTTCTCTAGCTGGGAAAATGCAGATACCGTTCAACATGTGAGGGTTTTCTGAACTGTGGGGGAGTTTTTTCCAAGTGAGGGGAAAGGCATTGCTGTGTTAGTCCAATCTGACTGTAATGCTGGCAGTAAAAACTCTTCCCTGCGCAGGTGAAGATCCCCTTGCTGATGATCAGAACGAGCGTGACATTAACTCAGTGGCTGGAGTCTTGAAGCTGTATTTCCGAGGACTGGAAAACCCCCTCTTTCCTAAGGAAAGGTTTCAAGATTTGATATCTACTATAAGTAAGTACACGTGACATGTCTTCTTGGAGAATAGGGTGGGACAAGGAAAGCAGTAAGCAGGGCACATACACCTGTGCTTTGCAGAATGTGTTTTAAGAAGGGCTGTAGGTCTGCAATGGAAATTGTGAGGAAAAGGCATTGAGGATGCATGCTGTCAGCACTGGAGGTAAGGCAGGGCAGTAACATCTTGCTGTGGCTCCTCCAAAATCCAGAGAGTCAACTTCAGGCTCAGGCCAGTGGGCTGTGTACACACTGCTTGTTGTGTGAGGGCTCTTTGGTCACTTGGACACATCAGGCAGCATCTTCCTGCACGGGGTCACAGCTGCTCTTGAGCTGTTGCATGTCGTGCTGCTGGGACCCAGAGTTTGCTGCTTTAGCTGCTAAACAAAGCAGAGGTCAGTACCTCGTGGCTACTCAGGAAACTTCTCTGATCCATGAGGTCAGCAAAGCTGGTTTCAAGCTCATGCAGTCAGGGGTTCTCAATGTATTTGCTGCTTGCTTTTCGGTCCCAAAGGAAAACAAACTGCTTTGGGATTTGAGCAGAGGTGGAAGCTGAGCTGCTTCATCATGGGATGATGTGAACCAATGATTGGGGTTGGTTTCAGGGGAGAAGCCTGGTCACCCCTTGTTCTGTCCCAGCCCAGCTCATTCCTGTGCAACTGAAGGAACAGATCCCCCAGCTGGGCTGTATTTCTCACAGTACCTTGTAGTGATGGCATTCATTTATTGGTGAGTCATGGAAATTACTCTCCTAGGGCAAAAGAAGGAGGCAGAATAAATTCAGTGCATTGGAGATGATGGAGGAGTGCTGTGCAGTGTGGCAACAGGACAGCTGTGTTTTATGGGAGCAGTGCTGGGCTGTGTGGTTTGCCTGAGGGTGCTCCAGGGCTGATGAGCACAGGGCTGTGCCCTTGCTTGGCTGCCACTGCTCAGGGCTCCCTCCTGCCTCGTAATGCCAATGTGCATAACTGCTAGAGATTCAGTAATGTCAAGAAGGACAGATGATACCTGGAGGGGAATGACAAGGGATGGGCTTGTTCCAGAGGAAGAATGTATTCTTATTTCTCAGGAACAGTTGTTTGATAGAGTAGCTGTAGCAAATTTGCTGTTGCCTTTCACTTTTGATGTGTGAAGCAGTGTAACACACCTGTAACACTGCGAGCAAAGGGAGCCAGCTCTGCAGCAGGCCCACGCCCCGGGCAGGGAGCTCATGGCCACGGAGCAGACTGCAGCTGCCCCAGGGTCTGCAGCAGCAGGAGCAGAGCTGTGGGGAGTGTGCCTGGTGCTGTGCAGCCAACCCTCAGTAACACCAGTCTGCACTGTGTGCTCGGCTTCTGGAAGCTTCTCTTTGCAGACATAATCAGTTTTCTTCCTGGGTTCTGCCCCTGGGAGCCGCGTGGTCCTCTGCCAGTGCGTGGCGAGCGATGGCAGAGGAAGGGCTGTGTTCTCCTTTTGCTTTGTGGGGAACTGGGAATTTACACGGAGACATCCCTTAGACATGCACGAGAAGCAGGTGGGTAGGAAGGGCACTTTGCTAGCAGAGCTTCGTTCTGGGGCATGCCTGTGTTACAGAGCGATTGATGGTTCCTCCATTAATCCTCTGAACCGCAGCCAGCTGAAGCATTTTGGTAAGCAGAAAGGCAAGTACTGCAAGGCAGTTTGTTCCTCTGGGTTTCAGAACAGACGCCTTTTGTTGTATTGCTTTATCCAGTGTTTGATATTTTTATTTTTAATGCTTTCCTAAGTAAACACAAATGGAAGGAATGAAGAACCAGTACAGTGCAGTGGGATGAATGCGTTCCTCAGAAGGAGCAAAATCTGAAACAAAATCTTACAAAGATTTCTGGGTTTAGATCGAAGCTGAGATCGGTTCAGAATTTCTGAACCAGTGTCAGCCCCACCACACGTCAGGGGATTTCATTCTGGTTAGCAAATGTCAGAGTTAGAGGCAGCACGGAGGACGCAGCCCTCCGCTGTGCGTTCACCAGCAAGACCTGCCTGCCCTCAGGCTTTGGTGCTCTTTGCCAAAGGGAAGAAGTGAATCTTAAAGTGCCAACTCAGATTAAATTCCCTTTTAAAATCAGCGGGAAACTTAAGCAGAAGGGCTGAGGAGGACCTAATATTTATACCCATGAAAGAGCAAAGCTAATAAAAACCTCCTCTGAAAATCAGCACTGGAACACCAAACGGCGCACCGTTTTCCAGTGCTAAATTGGCTGAAGCTTTTGAGAGGCAGAGGAGCTGTTGATTAAGTAAGTAAATAATGCATTAATGAGCATTATAAAAATGAAGGCATGGAAATGTTTGCTGCTCACACTGAATGTTGGCCATACGTAGGAGCTGACCTGTGGAGGAGCGTTGTGCTGATCCTCTGCTTGCTCCGTAGTGTAAACCAGGGGTTCGAACTGGGAACTGTGCTATTGTTTTCCTTGCATAGTTGGCTGCTAGATCTGGATCACGTCTCTCTAGTGCTCTGTGCTCTAGTCCTGAGGAGGTTTCAAGGTGTACTTCCTATCCATGTGTTCCAGAAACTGAGAATCCCACCGAGAGGGTGCACCAGATTCAGCAGATCATCGTCACTCTGCCCCGGGCTGTCATCGTTGTCATGAGATATCTGTTTGCTTTCCTCAATCAGTGAGTCTCTTTCTTTCCTAAACTGGGCCTTTATTTCAGGGCTTCTCTGTCTTTTGTGTGTGAGGTTCTTTTGGTATTGTCAGAGTTGTATTTTGCCTGTTCCTCAGCCTGGCCTGGCCGTGGCTGTGCGTTCAGGGAATACGCACAGCTCCATGATGATCGTGGCTTTGGGTGCTGGGGGGTCTTTGGTGGGATATGTTTCTGAGCTAACAGGGACAGAGGGTACCACTCCTCCCTAACGTGTGTGCTTGCAGCTTGTCGCAGTACAGCGATGAGAACATGATGGATCCCTACAACCTGGCCATCTGCTTTGGGCCCACTCTGATGCACATCCCAGATGGGCAGGATCCGGTGTCCTGCCAAGCCCATGTCAACGAGGTCATCAAAACCATCATCATCAACCACGAGGGCATCTTCCCCAGCCACAGAGAGCTGGAAGGACCTGTCTACGAGAAGTGCATGACTGGAGGGGAGGAGTACTGGTAAGGAGCAGGGGCAGAACTTCATTGCTTGCACAATGCAGCAAAAACAGATCCCCTCATTGGGTTGGTCTTCTTGTGCTACAAGTTAGGAGTAAAGCTGTGACAAAATGCAGAGCTTTGGCTGGATTCATAATGAGCAGAACTGACTCCATTTGGTGTGAGGGTAAGATAAGGGCTCTGGGGATCAGGCCCCTGAGAGGATGAGTTGTGAAGAGAGCTGAGAGGAAGTTCAGATGTAATATTCAGGGCAGCTGAGCACCGTGCTGGGATGGCTTTGCCTTCCTGCAGAAGCAGCATGCCTGTTTGTTTTTTTCTGATAAACATTACAGATAAGGTATGCAAGAGCTGGGGATAAAACACTAAAACTCATGTGAACGAATAGAATATTCTACTTGCTATCACTTGTTCTTGTTTAGTCAAACGTGTTACTTGCTTGAGCAATGGGTCATGAAGTTCTGCGCTTGAACGTTTGTGGTGCAAGTGTCTGCTGCACTCAGAGCAGTTCAGAGGTTGCTGTGATTTCATTTTAAAATGAAAATCAGAACTCCTTTGAGTATCACTGGGGCTCCCCAACAGCTTATTTTTGCAGTGTCTGGGATACAGAATCTTGTTCTCTCTTTTAAAGCACCGTGCATTTATTTCAGTGACAGCCCTCACAGTGAGCCAGGCACCATTGATGAAGTTGACCATGACAACGGCACGGAGCCACACACCAGTGATGATGGTGAGCACACACAGTGAGCTGCAGGAGCTTGGATCTGTGTTAGGAGGGCTGTGTGTATAGGAAAGCACGGTGGGCTGTGCCCCACATCGCATCAGGTTGGACTGATGCTTGGCACGGGGATGTTTGTGTGTGCTTGGCAGTGTGTGTTAATTAACACTGCTAATAGGTTTTCATTGTAGGGTGTGCATGGGCTGCAGTCTGACTCCATGGAAGGACACAGGGTTGTTCTTACAGAGCGCTCATATTGATCACAAAGGCCATGCAGGAGCAGGGTGCAGGCAGAGCTGGACAAGAGGCAGCAAATGTCACCACACGGCAGCACTGCCACTGAGAGACTGTGCTGTGTGGCAGGGTGCTGCAGGGCTGAGTGCTCCTGTCCTGGAGTCCTGCCCCTGTGCCTCCTGCTCTGACAAAGCTGGCGTTTCCTGGCTGGCCGGGCTGCAGTGGGGTGTGCCCGTGGGGAGCACACAGCTGGGGCACGCAGCCTGCAGCACAGAGCGCCTCCGTGGTCATCCATGTGAGAAGATGAAGGACAGCAAGCTGCCTTTCAGCCAATTTTTTGCCTGGGTGGTCACATTAATATCTGTGATTGGAGTTTCTGGGTGATTAACTGTGGTGCAAGCGTAGAGAAGAGCTGCTTCATTTTGTGAATTTACGTGTTCCTTCTTCCCCTCCCCCATGCCCTCCTCCTGCTGGGAAATTCAATATTTTATCAGGCTCTGAAAGCCCTTCTGATGCCTCCTCCCCACGTTTCCTTCAGAGTGTGCTCCCCATCGATCCCGCAGTGGCAGGCCCAGGCACCGTGGTGCTCACACTGGCGCAGCTGTATTTTCAGCTAGGGACCTCTGTCCATGGGAGTGCCCTGCCTGCCATCACACTGAGGGAGGGCAGGGTTCGGGTTCAGCATCTCCCACGTCCTTCAGTGGCTCCTGCTGTGAGCAGAGGTTGCTGCTGAGCAGAGCAGCAGGTCTCACCCTGGTGCTGAGCCCACAGTTAGTGACAGGGCAGGTGGGGCAGAGCAGGTTTCTGTGTTCTGATGAGATCATGGCAGATCTGAAGGAACTGGGCTGATCTGCCTCGTCCAGCTTTGCATGTCTTCCAGTCCTGTCGGTCCTCCTGGGGTTTAGAACATTTGTTACCTCTGTAGAGCTGTGTTAGCTGTCTGTTTGCTGCTCTAGCAGTGGTCAGAGCTGGCAGAGCAGTGGCTGCTGATCTTACACCTCAGTTTGGGCAGGCAGATAATTTCAGAGCTGGAAGCAGTGTTTCTGTGGGGATCCCTGAGGAGGCATTTGTTATTCATCAGAAATTCAGGGCAAGCTGTCTGCAGGGTGAGGGCAGGAATTGAAGAGAAGGTAATGGGAGGCTGTGGGTGTTGTATCCAGTACAGCTTGGTGAGATCCCGGTCTGGAAGATAATGGCGTTCTGTAACCAAAGAATTCACTTCACTGCAAGAAAATATGAGCGCAGGCAAAGATGCCATATGCACACGGGGAAATTTCAGCTGCTCCCCATCTGGTTTGCAGCTTTCTGTAGTTTGAGTCTGTGAGAAGCTGAAAGAACCGAAAGAATGGGTCAGTCTGAAAATAAGATGGTTTGTGCTCAGTGTAAGGTGCTCTTGGGAAGCTGGGGCAGCAGGCTGGGAGCTGCTCGGGTGAGGTTTCCTCTTCCTAGGGTGTATTGTGCCTTCACACTTGTCATACTGAGCTTCTCTGTCTCTGTGTCTCTTCCTTTGCAGAAGTGGAGCAGATTGAAGCCATAGCAAAGTTTGACTACGTTGGACGGTCTCCACGAGAGCTGTCCTTCAAGAAAGGGGCCTCACTCCTCCTGTACCACCGGGCGTCAGAAGATTGGTGGGAAGGGAGACACAACGGAGTGGATGGCCTCATACCTCACCAGTACATTGTGGTGCAAGACATGTGAGTAAAGGCACTGTGTGCTGGCCAGGGATGTCAGAATCACCTACCTTACATGAGACCCATGGTTAGCAACCTAAATAGATCAGGTTTTCCCGGATTTAATGACTTCGAGAAGTCTGGATCTGTTCTGGTATGCCTCTCCCTGTATTGGCTTAGGCTGTCTCTTGTTCGAGCAGACATAGCCAAGCACTAAATGCTGTCCTTGGTGTGCCTACACCACGTCTGACTCTGACTTCTCAAGGTGGCATGATGCAGATGTGGCGTTGGTCTTTCCCTGTACATGTAGCTGCTGTTGCACACTGCTCGCTCTGCCCATCCTTCTGTTAGAAGTACCACACTCAGATCCATTACAGTGGCAGCCTGAACGGGGTCTCATTTCCCAGGGACGACGCTTTCTCTGACAGCCTGAGCCAGAAGGCGGACAGCGAGGCGAGCAGCGGGCCGCTGCTGGATGACAAGGCCTCCTCCAAGAACGACATCCAGTCCCCGACGGATCACCTTGTGGACTACGGCTTCGGCGGAGTCATGGGCCGGTAGGGAGCTGTCCTTTTCCTGCAGACACAGAGGTGGTCACTGTCACGTGCAGGGAGTCAGTGAGCAGGGCAGGGCAGAAGGGAATGCTCTGCTGTGTGCTAGGGAATAATGTGAGCACGGAAAGGGTGTTCGTGTGGATCGCCAGTGTGGATCTTAACAACTAAAATGATACGATGCTGTCCCTTTCTTGGCGCTGGCTAAAATGTCTGTCTGCCCTCTTGCTTTAGTCTTCTGGAGCTGACAGGGTTGAGCCTGATCTGGTCTGGCTTCTCAGAGCTGAGGGCTGGCTTTGCAGCACGCAGGCAGTGTGACGCGCGGTGACTCGCTCTTGTGATGCGTTCTTTGCAGAGTGAGATTGAGGTCTGACGGCGCAGCTATCCCTCGCCGTCGGAGCGGGGGGGACACCCACAGCCCACCCCGGGGGCTGGGGCCTGCCATAGACACTCCTCCTCGAGCGGCCGCCTGCCCTAGCAGCCCCCACAAAATTCCTCTAAGCAGAGGCAGGATTGAGAGCCCTGAAAAGCGCAGGATGGCGACATTCGGCAGTGCAGGGAGCATCAATTTCCCAGACAGGAAGGCCTTGTCTGACGGCCACCCGCTGCGATCGACCTGCGGATCCACCAGGCACAGTAGTCTTGGAGATCAGAAATCTCTAGAAGCAGAAGCACTTGCTGAGGTAAGAGGGTGGAGAGCGGCTCCCGGCGCCCACGGATCGAGAGGTAAAGCAGAACTCAGGGCTGAGCACCGCGGAGCTCCTTTCCTCTCACAGCACTTGAGAGTGGTGGTTTGGAGATGGAAGCGAGCCATGTGCTGCCAGCTGCTCCAGCCGTGCTGGTTGGTGGAACAGGAGGTGCTGTGCTCCCCACACACCTTGCTGTGCCACAGCAGTGGGCAGAAGCGTTCAGTGCACCACTGACGTGCACTGCCAGCCCCTCTCAGGGGAGGATGCGCGTCACCTTCACTGGGCACTGCACCTGTAAGTCAGAATTCAGTTGGTGCTTAGTGAATTTGAGGTGTTACTTGTGGCTATGTGTAGGGCCTCAGAACGTCAGTCTGAGCACAGTAGGACCCCCCCCCCCCACCTCCGCATCGCCGCAGTTTCAGGCGCTAGTTAAATGCGCTGTGCTGTGAGCACAGCCTGCAGGCCGGGGGCTGTCAGCCAGCCACCACTAACCCCGTTCACAAGGTGCAGTGTGGGACTTCCCTGGAGCAGGCTGCAGCGTTCCTGTGCCTCCGTGTGGCAGTGTGCTGTGCCAGCACTTGCAGGCTGTGTGCTTTGTGCTACTCCTGAGCAGGAGCGACGGTGATGGGAGAGCAGCAGCTGCTGACACACGGAGGCACCGTGTATGGGCTTGGCAGGTGGTGTGCAGGACTGCCTGCTTTGGAGGGATAGGTAACAGTAATGGCACAGAGGAAGAACTCCTCCTGTCCTGTCTGCTTTGCCAGCGGTCACGCTCCTCGTGCGCTTGCTCTGCAGCACGCTGCCCAGCTTCTCTGTCCATCAGCAGCTTCTGTGTGCTGTGAACCAATCTCAGGTGCAGGGGATGCCTCCAGAGGAGCGCTGGGGGTGGAGCTCAAATTGCCCCCTTTCCTTTCCTTCACCTTTTCTTCCTTTTTTAAACCTCTGGAAAGGGTTCTCACTCAGCTGATGTTAATAAGCGTTCACTGTGAAGTCAGTCGCACTGAGCTTGGAGGTCCTAAGGCTGAGCTGTGGGAGAATTATTTCCACTCATTTTCTGCACACTTTAATATCATTAATTGGAGCTAACTTGATAATTCCCTTCTGCTGAACGTGATCTGAGGCTTACTGAGTGTTCTGTATACATGAGAAAACATAAGGGCTTGTCTACATCAGGGCAGCGCAGAGAGTTAACCAGAGTTCCATCTGGAATGGCTGATTCAATTGCTGTGAATCACTTCTCAGACGGTCTCTGAGTTAAAGTGGCCTTAATTCATTTAAGGCTGATTGAAGTGAAGACGAATTAGGGCCTCTTTATTTCTGAGCGTGAAGCTCAGCAGCCCCGTTGTACAAGTTTTCTGGATTTGCTTTAAATGTACGTTTTCCATGGACTTGGGCACCCTGTCTGGCAGAGCTCTGTGGGGGAGCCCAGGGATGCCGTGAGCCCCAGGTTCCTTCAGGGATGGTGGGCAGGAGATGGGGCCCCACTGCCCCTGTCCTGCAGGGAGTGCCCGGGGCTGCCTCCCCTGAGCACCTTGTGCTGCTCACCCTGTGCACATCACTGTGCCTTTCTGCCACATTGTGACCTGCGTGTGGGTAGTGGAGGGCCTGTGTGCCTGCTGGAGGCTGCAGGGATGAGGTCTGAGGGTGGGGGCGAGGTGTCCTGTCCATGAGGGGTGTGAGCAGGGTGCAGGTACCGGGGCTGCTGCCACAGTGTCACGTGGGTTTTGCCCCTTTTAGAGTTGGTGAGCAGACTCCCACTGACATCTGAGCCAGCAGCCGCCTCTGTGCTGCCAGACCGTGGGCTTGTGTTTTCTCCCCAAGCTCTCACTTTGCACTGAGGGGCTCCTAGGTGGGAGGACCCCCCGAGCACTCAGGGCAGGGGCACCTGGGGGTGGGCACGACGCTGCGGCGCTGACCTTGTGCCGGTGCTGTTGGCAGGACATCGAGAAGACCATGAGCACGGCCCTGAACGAGCTGCGGGAGCTGGAGCGGCAGAACACGGCCAAGCAGGCTCCCGACGTGGTGCTGGACACGCTGGAGCTCCTGAAGAACCCCCCTCTGGGCGCCGCCAACTCGGAGCCCGCCAGCCCCCTGCACACCATCCTCATCCGGGACCCCGACGCTGCCATGCGGCGCAGCAGCAGCTCCACGGCCGAGATGATGACCACCTTCAAACCGGCGCTGTCAGCCCGGCTGGCCGGGGCTCAGCTGCGGCCCCCGCCCATGCGGCCGGCACGCCCCGCCGTGCAGCACCGCTCCAGCAGCAGCAGCAGCTCGGGGGTGGGCAGCCCCGCCATCACCCCCACCGAGAAGCTGTTCCCCAGCGGCGCGGCGGACAAGTCAGGCACCATGTAGGCACTGTGTAGGCACCGTGCAGGGGGTCCTGCGGGCTCTGATGGTGCGGTGCAGTGTGCGTGCAGTGAGCACGGCCCTGTCCCGCTGCACCGCGGCCGTTGTGGCGCTGGGGGACGGCGGCGTCGCTGGAGAATACACGTTCCATGTAGAAGTATCTATTAAAAGGTGTACAGAACTTGGTGACTTTTTTAAAAACGTAGATTTACCTCAGAAACTGGCTCTGAAACGTCGTCGCTAGAGGCGCTGGGTGGGCTCCGTCCTCCTTTGCAGGCTGTTGGTGTGTGTGTGTGTGTGTGTGTGTGTGTGGCCGTGCGGAGCAGCTGTGGGGCTGGGGAAGCACAACGGGGCACGGTGGGCTCTGCTGCCAGGGATGGAAGGCACAGCTGTGTGACGTGGGGCCTGGGCTCAGGCTGCGGCATCGGCGGCAGAGAAGAACTGGCGAAGATCCCGTGGTAAAGCATAACCAGAGAACTTCCACAGCCGGAGATGATTCCTTTCCCATAATGGTGTTTTAGTTTTACCTGTCGATGTGTCAGCGTGGGACTGAGGGTGAGGAGGCTGTGGTGCAGGGATTCCTGGGGCAGTACTGGGCGCCTCGGTGCAGCTCATCGTCTTGCATGCGAAGCATGAGCCATACCTGACCATATCAGACGCGTGGCTGATCTGATGGGGCGATACTTTGCACTTTCTGTACTGTACTATATAATACAACAGTCTGAGTTTATGCAAATAAATTTCCATTTTGTTTTTCCTCGGAGCATTTAACCTGGAGAAAACAGCCACCCAACCTCACACCCGCAGGGGGAGCGGGGCACTGCGTGGTGCTGAGTGCCAGCCGTGTCCATCACAGAGCCCAACGCTCCCTGCTCCTCCTGCAGTGCCACACTGAGCAGTGCCGTGCCCACCCCCAGGGCAGCACTGCAGCCCCACACGGCCCCACACGGCCCTATATGGCCCCACACAGTGCAGCACAGTGCTGTGCCAGGCTGCGTGTGCCCGCCCTCTGCTCTTTGTCGCTGTGCTTGCTTCGGTGCTGGAAAGTAACTGTTAAAAGTGTACGCTGTACAAAATAGGGTTAGGATTAGATGAAAGCCAATGCCACCCACCGGACCTTTGCACTTAGTAGGGTAGCTCGATGTAAAAACAAACGTTAACGATTAAAGAACAAAAAAGAAATAAAGCAGAACGCTGAGCCTTCGGTGTGCGTAGTGCGGGGCAGTGCTGTGCGTCGTGCTTCTGTGTCACTGCGGGGACACGGCGTTCCCTGCTCGGCTGTTCCCATAGCTGACACCGTAATGGCTGCGTTGGTTCCTACGGACTCCTGTTTTTGTCCATGGTTTCTCCCCCGTTCCTGGATGCGGCCTCACCCCACGGCAGTGCTTGGGCTGCGCTATGCTGCGTGTGTGTGTGTGTGTGTCTGTACGTGTGTCTGTGTGTCCGTATGTCCGCGTGTGTGTGTCCGTGTGTGTGCTGGCACGGTGTGGGCTGAGTGCAGATGTCCACGGGGCAGTGCAGCACTGCAGTCGTTGCAGAGATGTTTCCCATTCTGTTCCTGGAGAATGCTCGCTGTGCTCTTCTGCTTTGGGATTTTTATTCCTTTCTGATACGCTTTGGAAGCGGCCGTGTGCGTGGGTTCGGTTCTCCCTGCCTTCCTTTGCAGATACGGTACAAACGCCGCTGTTTTCCCGTTCAATTATTGCCTTTCGTTCTCTTCGGTTTCGTTGTGGGTTTTTAGTACAGTTCTTTTCTTAACTTTAAGTGCCTTTTTGAGCACCAGAACAGGCGCTCGGAGCCGATGTCCTCGGGCCGTGCTTCCCCTGCCGTGCCGTCGTGCCCCATCGCTTTCCACATCCTGCTTATCTCTGTGACAGAAGGAAGCCGGGACGTTCTGCTGAAGGACGAGCAGCCCCTTCCGAACACGGCACTGCAAATGTCGTTTCAACTACTGTAAATTTAGGGGAGGAAAAAATGTACTTTTTTTTTCCTGTCACTTGGCACAAAGTTTAACCGTACCATAGGAGCATCGGAACCGGAACCTGCTCGTGTTCAGGAGGTGGCCGCTCCTCCTTCAAAAGGCCCCGCAGGGCCCCGGGCTGTGGCTCGGGGGCTGAGCTCCATCCACCGCCGGGCCCGAAGGGCTCCTGGCGGCCGTCGGCTTTGGGTTCCGTCGGGAACCCGCAGCAGCTGCCGCCGTGCTGCCCCGCGGTGCTGCGTCTGTGCGGTGCGATGCCGTCAGCTCGGGCGGTTGGGTCCGGTCCTGTGCGCTGACGGCGCCGTGTAGATGGAGCCCCGGTTCGGAGGCGGGCTCGTCCCGTTGAATAAAACTGCTCAACTTTTCTCCAAATCCCCTGTCGTGGTTTCAGTGTTCGCTGCCTCCTGCTCAGCCCCGTGTCCCCCTGTACCCGGCAGCCCCGCGCCCGGAGCCGCCACCAAACGCCGCACCAAAACCCGCAGCGGTCGCAGTGCGGGGGGGAGGGGGGAGGGGGGGGGGGGAGGGATTACTGCTGCGGGAGCGGAGCCCCACGAGGAGCCCCACGCGGACACGCGGCGGTTTAAGCGCGACTTCAGCTGCGGATTTCCGAGCGCGGCTCCGCGGGCGATCCGCGCGCGGCCGCACGAGGGCAGAGCCCGCAGCCCCGGCAAAGCTCCGCGGGTCGGTGCCGCGCCGAGCCCCTCCCCCAGCCGCGGCCGCTCGTCTCTGCCGGGCACAGGTTGGCCGCGTCCATCCCATACCAGTTCGAGAGGAACATTGCTCCTGGCCGCTGCCCGCTCGGACAGCTCTGCGATGGACGTTTCCAACGCCGCTCTTCAGAGCTGCGGACATTGTTTTCCGCTGATTTACGCCGGCACCAAAGCACAGGACGCGGCCGCAGCAGCGGGCGGCTCTCCCTGACGCCTTCCAGGCACGAGCGCGGCGGGTGCCCGGGAGCGGCCCCGCGCCGCATCCCGCCCGCAAACCGTGGGGACGCGGAACCCCGACGGACGAGGGACGGTCGGCGGGGCGGGGCGAGGCGGGGCGAGGCGGGGCGGGGCGGGGCGGGGCGGCGATGAGCGCCGCGCGTCCGGTGGGGCCGCCGCGCTCCGAGCGGGACCGGCGCTCTTTAGGACCTTCGGACGGAGGCGCCGCGGAGCGCGCATGCGCAGAGCCCCACGGGGCGGCGGCACTACGGCTCCCGGCATGCACCGCGGCCGGAAGTGGCGCGCGGCGGCGCGCGGGATTCGGACGGGCCGCGGCCTCCGCCATGGCGCTGCCCGCGCCGCCGTGGCCGCCCGCACTGAGCGCCGTGAGGGTGCGCGGGGCGGGGAGCGGGACGGGACGGGACGGGACGGGACGGGGCGGGACGGGGCCGCTGCGGGGGACGGAGGCCGCGCCCGGCTTCCCCGCGCCGCTCAGCCGCCCCGCTGTCGTTGCAGGCCGTGGACGATCTGCTGCGCTGCGGGATCTGCTTCGATTACTTCAGCATCGCGGTGATCGTCCCGCAGTGCTCCCACAACTGTGAGTGCCGCGCCGCTGCACGCAGGGCTCGTCTGCTCCTCTGCCGCCCTGCGGGGCAGCGGAGCCCGCGCCGCGCCGCTGGGAGCAGCGCGCTGCCTGTCCTCGCGTTCCCACAAACGCAACGCTTCGGTTCGGAAATGTGAAGGAGACGTTGTAGTTCGGCAGCGTGATTTCCTTCCGCTTGACCGAACTGCAGACGCTGAGGACGTTCCTCTGGCAGCAGCGCTGCGCAGCAGGCGCGTCACAGCTGCCTGTGGTGGGCTCCAGTGCCTGTGAGGCGCAGAGGGGCCGCCTGCCTGGCTCGGCAGGTCCTGCATCATCCTGCGCCTCGCAGCCAGCCTCCGTTCCCTGCGAATCCAGGTGTCCTCCTGCTAGGCTGTCTCTGTGCAATTTCTTCAGTCCGGTGGACCAAAAATCCTCTCCTGTTAACGAGTGATTGCTCATAAAGAGATAAGGAGGAGATGCATCTACCTTTGCGTGTGCAGAACTTTTTTTTCTGTTGGTTGGTTTTTCTTGCTGCTCCACACTGGGGCTTGCAGCCCTCTGTAGTCAGTTTGCACCCATTGCCCCTTGGTGCTCCTCGCAGCCTGTGAGCGGTGGCTCTGGGCAGCTCTCTGGGCAGGAGCTGAGCCCCTCTGCAGTGCTTCAGTTGTGTCTCCAGTGTCAGAACTGGAGGGCCACTCCCAGTTCCTTCTCATAGTAAGAGCATCTGCTGGAGCTGACCGGTCACATTCTGTGAGTGAATGTCTCCAGGGGGGAGATGGTGCTTTTCATCTCTTGAGGTGGTTAGAAAAGCTCGCGATGGGGACATGGGGTGGGATAATGTCAGGGGTTTACTGTGACAAAATGAAGCTCGTGGTATTTCACCAAAGGGGCTGTGGAAGGATCCATCCACGTGGTGATGTCACTGCTTTCACCAGGAAGTGTTGAAGCTGCCTCTCTGTGCTCCAGTGCTCTTCCCGCCCTTCCTAGCCTTTCTTCTCAGTAAACATGTTGGTTTTGTTTTTCAGAGGTTCTGGGGAAAAAAAGTGGGGCTGTTGAGTTTGTGTGGGGCACATTGACCTTGTGAGGGTGGTTCCCCATCAGTCGTGTTGGGGAGCACTGCTGGGGATGGGGAGCACCTCGCTGTCCCTCAGGGCTGGCTGCAGGCTCGGCCTGGTTTGTTTCACAGTAATGGAACGAAAATGCACCTCTGCTTTTGACAGAGGGATTAATTGTTTGGAGACGTTTGTGCTGAAGATTGCTTATAGCAAAACCAAGCTTATTTAATGCTATGGGGAGGCGGTATGCTTTCAGTACTGGTGTAGTGGTGTAGTTAGGGAAACACACATAGATGTTTGCATATAATGTGTATATAAATGAAAACATTCTAATGAGTGTGTGTTGAATTGCATATGAGAGACTTGCTGACGGTTACATCTTCTCTTTCTCCAGATTGTTCCCTTTGTATACGCAAGTTTTTGTCCTACAAAACGCAGTGTCCAACGTGCTGTGTGGTAAGTGGGTTTCTTTGTGTTTCCTGCTGCCCATCTCAGGACACTGCTCTCTGGGCTGCCACTCACTCTGGCCCTGTTCTGCCTCCGTCCCTTTCGGCAGGGAGCTGTTTGGTGTGGTGCTCTGATCTCTGAACTAGCTGAATTTCACTGGTACTTTTCAGCCAGCAGAACCAGATGGAGCACGAAAGGCCAGTTTTGGCTCTGAGTCGTGTACAAAATCTGTTGTGAAACATTCAGCTGTGCCCCCTGATTTGTTGAAAGTAAGTCAGCATTTAAGATGTGAGTGCTGAAGTTAAAGCACTAATAAAAGTTATGACCAAAGAAAAGCAAAGAGAGATAAAAACCAGAAATTGTTGAGGAAGAAGGAATTGAGTGTGTGAAGCCATCTCATTTATTTTCTCCATAATTCACCCCAGAGATCAGTGTTTTCTTCATGTCCTGTCGTTCCTCGCTGCTTAAAGATCTCATCACAGTCATTGGATCCTCGTTTTGATTTCCCAAGTGATTGCAGTGTGGTGGCAGTGAAGCGCTGTTGGTGATGGGATACACTGGTTTGGTTCTTCTGCTTCAGTTTCTGTATTTCAGATCATCTGTCACACTTACAGCCCTCGGGCACTTATTGTAGATGTTTTTGAGGCAAAAATGCTCAGTGCGTCCTTATTCACATAGCAGTTTGGGGGCTGGCGGCTGAAGCACAGATCTGCAGAACAAATTGGAGGCGTTGGGCTGTTGGTTGGTTGGTTTTCCTTCCTTCTCTTCTTCCCTACCAGGCCGTCTCGGAGTCTGACCTGAGAAACAACCGGGTGTTGGATGAGCTGGTGAAGAGCTTTAATTCCGCAAGGTACGCTGCCTCCCGTCAGCACCATCTCCAGTGTGGCAGTGCAGAGGGCAGCTTTGGCTCGATGGAGTGTGGTAATAGAGTGCTGTGCTTTCACCTCCTTTTCTGTTTGATTTGATTCACTTTGGATCTCTCTTTAAGAGACAAGTATGAAGTCAGCGTGACTCGGGAAGTGCTTCTGCAGGAGATGTCTGAGCTCTGCTTGGCTGCAGGCAGCTCTGCCTGCTCATGTTCTGCAGCTGTTCCTATGGGAGAGGTTGGAAAGTGCACTTTTACTGCAATGAATCTGGAGATCTAAATCAGCGGGGTTCTTGGCTTCGTAAGCGATGGGAAGCATAGTTCTTGCTTTGTTTCTTAAGGGAGTTTCCGAGTGATGAAGAACTAATCTTGTGTATGACCGCTGTTTGATTCAATTGATTTTATTTCAAGAATGGAGATTCTGCAGTTCCAGTATTTCAGCTTGAACTCTGACTTCAGTGTTTCTTACTGATGAATGGATTACTGTATTTTGGTAACATCTCATTTCGCAGGGAACAGGTAGTGCTGACTTGGATCCATTATGGTAATGAATCTTAACTGTTAATTTGTCGGACTGCTTTAATGGATCAGTATAAATCTTAGCAGAGCTGTTCAATAACCTTTCCTTTTGTGACTTGGAGTCCAATCAATTTCTCAACGTGAAGTTGGATCAATAAACCCGAAGCGGTGGTGGTCCTCCATGGGGTTGAGGCGGGGGAGCAGAGCTGGGCTCTGCTGTGGGATGCTGTACAGGACACGTCTCCTGCCCCCCTCCCCCTGCTTCTCCATCCTCTTCTCTGTTTCCCTTTGGCCCTCCCCAAAACAAATCCAAACTCCAGGG
This sequence comes from Oreortyx pictus, assembly GCA_036925125.1. Classification (NCBI taxonomy): domain Eukaryota; kingdom Metazoa; phylum Chordata; class Aves; order Galliformes; family Odontophoridae; genus Oreortyx; species Oreortyx pictus. Next base: position 508,463 of record JAUPFR010000015.1, read on the forward strand.
TCTGATCTTTGAAGCGTGTGAAGTTCTTGAAGTCCATCCTGCCCTGGCTGTGAGCCTCAGGTAATTTGGTAGTTATGAAAATTAGGCATTAAGTATTTTCTGGACTTCAAAAAATGCAAATATGTTTTTAAGTCAGGCCTGTAGGGAAAGAAAATGTTAATGCCTGGGTACTTAGTGAGGCAAAAGCAGTGCTCCAAGGTCACCGTGTGCGTGGGAATGGAAACCGTTCTAAATAGACCTGAATGCTGATCCCACTTATCCTTGTGCTCAGCTTTTAGCTTGTGTATTTGCAGAACTAGAGCTGTCTGCTGACGGCTGCAGCACTTTGAGTGCTGCCCTAGCAGGGCCAGAGCTGCCCGCATGGGGTTCAGGTGCACTGAAGGTACCAAGGAGCGAAGGCTTAAGGGAGTGCATCATCCTGCTGGCTCCTGTCCTGGGTGAAGAGCAGCCTTTGCTCAGTGCTCTGCTGGTTGTGCAGTGCTGTGTGGGCAGGATCCATCACTCCGTGGTCGTGGTAGTGCTGCCTTTCCTTTATGAACGGAGTTCTGATCAGGTGCAGTGAGGCCAGTAGCTTCCTAGGTAGAAGAGTCAAGCTTTGGAATTGTATTGAAATTAGTTTCATTGTCCTTTAACAAGGAGATGGTTTTGACACGTTGTCAATTTTTAAGTCACATCATTAGAACATTTGGAAATGAGATTGTATTTGCACGTGTAGGAGACTGTGCCTGTTATTGCTGCTGATGGCCCTGGGCAGCAATGCTGTGTCAGAGCTTTCTGCTCTTGAGGGTGAAATATGGCCCTTGTGGAAAGCAGACACAAAGTGGGAGTGGGACGGGGTTGTGAACGGGCGCTCTGTCCACGTTCCCATTCAGTGAGCTCCTGAGCTTCCCCTGAAGCTGAGCCTACCACAACAGTAGCTAGTCTGCTCTGAGTTTGTGTCAGCTGGGGGATTAACCTCCTGAAAAACTTCCAGTCCATATCTAGGCATGTGCAGACAGAAGAGCATAGTTTTGCTGCCACGCTTAATCGTGCTTGTTTGTACTGCAGAAAGTCACAGCGCTTTGGGATGCGTGTGAACTGCTCCTGACTGATGTGCTCACCGTGTGTGGAAATGTGGGGCTGGAGCTCCAGGCTGGCTCTGAGCCTCCTCTGTGACTGCTGCAGGATGCTGGCTGTGCTGAGCTCATTGTTTGTTTATTCGTTACAAACTGATCTTAAAGTGGTGTAATCAGGGGCTGCCCCGGAGACTTAGGTACCTTTCTTGAGACATCCGTATGTACATATTGATTCTTCTCTGGCATGAGAAATCTTTACCTTAAAAGACGGATAGGTTTTCTAAGTAGTTACCTCATGCTGAAACACCTTCAACTGTAAAATCTGAAAGCACAGCTACATTTCACTCTTACAATGGATGAGAAACAGTTTAAAGGCAGTGCTCCTTCCAGAGGTGTGTCACCAGCAGTCTCCTGCTTTTTTACAGAAAAGGGATAGGAATCCAAATTATGTCAACTCTTGTTTATTCTTCCTGAGTTAAAATCTTTGCAAATCGAGACTGTAGAGCTGTGTGTCTCAGGAGTGGTCCTTTCTGTTCCACGAAGGCTGCAGGAACACGGTGTTCCTGCTGTGAGCTCCTTTCTCTCTATCTCAGTGCACTGCTTAAGCACAGGAATGGCTTGAAACAGCCCATGTCCAGCAGGTGCTCTGTGCAGTGTCTGTGTCAGAACAGGGAGGTTGTCTACTGGAAAGCTGTATGGTTTGGGAGCCTGAGGGGGGCACAAAAATTAAACTCTACTCCCCCAGCTCTTCTCTTTCCACAGGCTGCATCACCTCAGGGGGAGAGGATTGTCAAAATCCAAGCTGTCAAGTCATGGCTCTTAAATGAAGAGTGTGTACTTGGTGAGCAGCAGCAGTAGTAAATATGCACAGAAGGCACCCAGTGCTTGAGGAAGTCAGAGTGCTGTGGATGTGGAGGCAGAGAGCTGTGTGGTGTCACAGGCTTGTGCTCATACCTGTGCGTCTGAGGGATACCAGGCATGCTGTGTGGCCCGAAGCAGCAGCGTGGGGGGCTTGTCCCTGGGAGGAGATAGCACCTTGCTGATGGCCCTGCCCTGCTGCTCTGTAGTGCAGGGTGTATGGGAAGGTGGGCCCTGAGGTGCCCGAGTGCAGTGCTGCTGCTGGCAGTGGCTCCTGGGCTCCCCAGCATCCTCAGAAGCTGTCCCTTCTTCCTGTCCCTCCCACCTTGTTACCCTGCTGTAAAGAGGAGCACGGGGGAGGCCATCCCCACCTGCATAGCATGAGGGGACAGAACAGCTTGGGGCAGCAGCAGGTCAGGGAGACAGCTGCTACCCAGCTGGGGCTATCTGACGTGGTCTCGTGAGCTGACAGATGGTTGGTGTTGCCTCGGTGGGTGTCTGCTGGGCTGTGCTCTGGAGATCCCCAGCAGGAGGGGACAAAGAACACAGAAACTTTGTGGTAAGCCGTTGTGACAGCTGGTCCAGTGCTTGGAGAGCTGTCCTGAAAGCAGTTGTCTACAGTCCTCAAATAAGAGGGAAAACTTCTTGTTCTTTGTGTTCCACGTGATACATTGATGCTTATTTTATGACATTTGCAAAATGAAATGTAGTTTGTTTTGTTTATAAACTGGGAAAATGATTTCTGTGATCTGTAGAGCACGGTAATGCTGAACTGGGATGCTCCTGGTTTGTGTGGGCGAGATGATTCCCGAGTGCTTCGTGTTAGCAACTGCTCAGAGATGGAAGCATGGAGGAAAAACTCCAGCTGTTTGCTGTTTTCAGAGAAAGAGCTAGCAATGCTGTGAGATGTAGCTAACAGTTGTCTTCTGGATGCTTCTAGGAAGCAGCTGGTCCAGTTGGTGTTGGACACACCACTGATTTCATCTCCACTGGCTTGTAGTGGGCGTTCAGTTGGCAAAAGCCGTGCCAAGGCTCCTGCGTCTCCGCCAGGTTTAAAAGAAGAGGTGCCAGTGATTGACAGCTTCTTGAAAAAGGAGGACGTTTGTACCCTGACAGAGACAGATGGTCTGGCAGCAACAGATTGGAAAGTTTGCAAAACTGAGGAGCATTGTATCCTCAGCAGCAGTGCTCCAGAGGCTGGTAGCAAAGACAGCAAAGAGAGTCCTGAGGGCACCAACAGTGGTGAGAAACCTTCTACGTCTGCGGTAAAAGTGGTCAACAAAGGTGAGATACTTAATTTTTGCTTTTGTTCTGCTCACTCCCCCAAGTCTGGTTGAATCTGGCTGTGTGCACCTGCTTGTGTTTCCATCTCCTGCATTGTTCTGATCTGCAATTAGAGCACTGGTGTGCTCAGCATCTTTCCACACTGACTTTCTCTGTGATAATGCAGCGGGCAGTGGTTGTAGAATCTGTCTCATGCTGCTTGTTTAAAGTTAGCCTTTTGCTGTTGGCAGCATACAGAATGCAGTCGCAGAAGGGAAATATTCTGAGTCTGTGCCCTTGCCTGTCTTTGCACGCGGCCTTCAGAGGTATTTCTTGCTCATCTGATGCAAGAGTTGTGGCATGGGTGGGTCTGCACTGTTGAGCATTTGTGCTTTGGACTGTGTATATGATCCTATGATTTTTCTACAGTTTTTGTGCCCTCCAGCTGCAGGGAGGAAGATGAGGTGTGTTCATACTTAGAATGGGGAGTATGAGTGCTGTCAAGTGAAAACAAGTGCTAAAAAGGAAGGTTCCAGACAGATCTGCCTTTCTCTTAAAAACAAGCACAATAGAACTTGGCATTCTGGATTTTCGTAACAACAGTTTTTCAGCTTGATTTGTGCTGTAATGTGTGTAGTAGTAAAAACATTCTCCCCTTCTCTCAGTGGACTGCCCTGTTTGTGGAGTTGCTGTTCTAGAGGAGTACATCAACAAGCACCTGGATAGCTGCCTGAGCAGGGAGGAGAAGAAGGACTGCCTCCGGAGGTAGGAGATGGCCCAGGGCTGAGTGTGCACCTGGCGCTGCTCTGCACTGCAGAAACCAGCAGCAGTGGTTGCTGGGCTGCAGTGCAGCAGCTTGTGCTTTTCTTGGTTCCGTATGTCAGTCTAAAACCACTGTATGTATACTGTAGCAGTGATTTTCCTCTCAGAGTAGTGTTGTGGATAACCAGCAGAACTGGTGGTGTGTTTGTGTGGCAAGAAAACACTGCATGATGTTTTAAGGAATTTTACACAGTTTGTAAGCCTGAGCCTGTACATGGCTGTCATCACGTTTCCATCCACTGGCATTACAGTTTTCTTTTGTAGCACTTGTTCTCATTTTTTGTCTGGTGAATGAGTTGTTTCCTCTGATTCAGATGGGCCAAAAGAAAATTTCTTCTCTACTTGTCAAGTTAACAAGTAAAAATTGTACCTTCCTCTGCTCTCTGTAGTCCTCTTCCAGTTATTCTAGTTAAGGTCTCCTCTTTTAAGGTGTTAAATTTCTTAAGGTTCCTGCACGCCGGTGCGTTTAAGCTTCCAGCCTGGAGTTTGTTACAGTTGCCACATTCACATCAGTGGAGACCTGAGTCTTTTTCACTTGCTGGCAGAAACGTGGGCTGTGCTGGTGAGCTGGTCGAACTTGACAGCTGTGAGCTTTTACTCTGTGCATTTTTATCCAAGTCCAGTGAACGTTAAATTAGGAAGTAACTTTGTTAAAGCTCTTAAGTTGCTCAGTCGTGCTGAGATTGCAATCCACAAGCTAGAGGATTTTGAAGGTGAAGAAAGCTAAACTGATATAGAAATCTGATGTTATGCTTTAATTTCCATTTGGGATGTTCTTACTGTTTCCCTGTTCCTAATGAATGAGAATAAAAGCCAGAACTCTCTTGTGAAGCCCCTGTCCCTAATAGAATTGTAAATTTTGCTTGTTTTGTCTAGACTGCTTGGAATTTAAGAAAGTATAATGCAAGATAGTGTTTCTGGGGGATGCCCGGTAAGGATACAAGTCGGCGTTTGCATTCCCAGTAGAAGTGTTAATTAAAAAGGAGTTGTTTTCCCTTTGCAGCTCTGCTCACAAAAGGAAGCCTATGCCTAAAGTTGTTTACAACTTGCTCTCTGATCGTGACCTGAAGAAGAAGCTGAAGGAGCACGGGCTGTCCCTCCGTGGGAGCCGTCAGCAGCTCATTAAAAGGCACCAGGAGTTTGTGCACATGTATAATGCTCAGTGTGATTCTCTAAATCCCAAGTCGGGTAAGTCAGAAACACCAGGAAAGCTTGTATCATTGCAGGCTCTCCGTGTGTGTTTGTGGTGCCTGGTTTTGCATGCAGTGGGGCTGTGTCTTACAGCTTGACTGGCATCATGCTGCGTTCTATTTTATACAAAATGGAAATATGCTGCTGAAGATGGCAGTTGTTGTCTCTCAGTTGTGTCAGTGATAGCAGTGATGGCACAAACACACAGGAGCGTGCGAGAGACTTGGGATTTGTGGCTGCATAGCTCTGATTGGAAGCTGATGGCAGACAGCCCTCGGGAGGCAGTGTGTGGCAGGGCGGGCTGTGATGCTGCTCCCTGGAGCAGTGCAGCTGCTGTGCTCCCGCTGGGTGCTGGCAGGAACTGCTGCTGGCACAGCCCGGGTGGGAGGCTGGGGAGTGGTGCTCCCCACCCCATAGCTGATCCCTTTTCTCTTTGTGTTTACACCGAGGTCTTGATGCACGTTTGCTGCTTCTTCCAGAAGGCTGTCGGTGTGTCTGTGTGTGTGCAGTGCTCCCAGTAGCTGGGACAGGCAGGCTTGGCCTTGCTGGTGTGGGTGGGGGATGTGGGGTTTGCTGTGCGCTGCTCATCCACAGCAGGAATGTCTAAAGGTAGCAGTGCGGTACTTGTGCCTGCTCCGGGGTGCTGGGGCTGCAGCTGCCGTGCACAGGGCCCTCTGTTGGCCGTGCTGGGGGCTGCTGCTCTCTGGCAGCAGTTCTTCACCCAGTGCTTGCAGTGTAGCACCACGAAGCCCCTGTCTGTGCAGTTCATCTGAGCTAGCTAACAAAGAGGTCTGCAGGGCACTGCAGGGTGCTTCAGCTGGGATCACCTAAATAATGCAGAGCTTTTATGGAGTTCTGGCTCAATGGCTGTTTATGAAGGGTGAAGCATTAAAGCAGTGCTCAGGACACAGGCATGCATTTTCAGTGGTGGCAGTGAACCGAAGGTCGCTATAAAGTACAAATTGTTGAGCTTCTGTGGGAGCAGAGGTGCCAGATTCCTGGATTTTGCCTAAACCAGTTTTGAGCAGGTTTTATTCCTTCACAGCTCAATAAGCTTCTTGTTCTCGGGCTGTTTCACTTAGTGCAAGTATTTGTTTTAGTAATCTGCATAGCTACCTCGGAGCTCCGTGACAATGATTAAGGGTAGAAACATGTCTGTGAAAGTAAATGTCGAAACAAACCCTGTAGACAGTGCTGTGCCTGTCTGCGTGCTGCTGAGGTGTCTGGCCTAATGGTTGGAGGCTGTCGGCTATCCTGGACTATGGCTTTGGACAGAAGCCTGCAGACAGCTCCACACTGCCCCGGGAGGTGCTGCTGGGAGGGAAAAGCAAAGTGTTTCATTATTTCAACTTGTGCTTAGAGATAGCTACAGCATGAAAACTCTTTGTAAACAACACGCCTTCATGCCACAGAGGCAGTACAGTGCATAGAGAAGGAGAAGTGGTTCAAAAAGACTGTGTATTTCCATGAATTTAACCCAGAGGAAATGAGAGGAGGGCTGTGGGGCTGCGGCCGTGGGCTGGAGCTGCTGAGTGTGGGCACTGAGCATGAGCAGGCACTGCAGGGCTCCATCTCTCTGTGATTTGTTAGCAGCCGTTTTGTTCAGTGCCCTTGCATCCCTGACGACTCCTGTTTAACAATCCATTTCTTGTCTTTTCAAAACAGTTGCAGAGATTGTTAAAGAGCTGGAGGAGAACGAGAAGATTCGGGGTCAGCTTGAACTGAATAAAGGTGGTGAAAACGTAAGCTGACTGTCCTTGTTCCCAAACTGGGGGTGGATAGGAGGGATTGCAGTGTGGGCTCTGCGAGTTCTGCCCGTCGCTTTATTGTGACAGTTGCCAGAATTCCAGACTGCATGTTGGCTTGGCATGTACCATCGTGTAACCCACTTGATTTTCTCTTATCAGTCGTTTGTCGTGGGCAATTCTTAGTGTAGTGCTGATGTCTCTCTGTCCAAACTGTTTAAATAAGAGAATTTTTTCTGATTGTGCAAAGAATTCTTAAGTAATGTTCCCCTTGGTCGTGTTGGAAGACTTTGACCCTCCATGGTAGTGCGGGGAACATTTTGCTTCCTAGAATTCTCCAGGATTTATCTAGCACATTCCTTGCTTCCCTATTAGCAATAGTGCCTGTTCTTTTCCCATGACATATGATACTTTTGTAACTGTTGGTGCACATTTATTGTCCAGGATTAGGGAGAACTTCATGGCCCACACATGCTGGGTGTTACCCGGGGTATTCTGGCTTAGTCCTTTGTCTTTGTGAAAGCAAAGCAAGACAGCATGTACTTTAAACATGCGTTATGTCTGTGGATGAGAGACCAAGAGCTGGTGAGAGAAAATTGAATGGCTGAGGCTACCCCCAGTTCATTTTTCATTTCAAAGTATGCGGCCTTATCAACTTTTTCTCCTAGTAAATAAACATTTGTGTGATTTCCATAGAGCTTGACCTTTACAAAGGACCAGACAGAGGAGGAAATAGACAAGATCCACGCTAGTTATCGTGAGTAGAATCCAAGCTTCACTCCATTTCCCTCAGGAGTTCATCTTCTTTAACAACAAACAAACAAAGCAGCAATAATAAAACCCCTTTGTCTGTCCTTCATCGCCATCTAAGCAGCTTAGCCATCTTCAGGCTTAGTTTAGAAGCAAAGGTTCTGATAGTTTGACTGCGAGACTTCCCTTTGGCTGCACAAACTCTTGGATGTGGTGGTTAGCCGTGGAGCAGGAGAGCAGCACTCAGTGCTCGCTGGGCTTCTCAGCTTCCTCCGTGGAGGAGCAAAGCACTGAAGGGACAACTTGTTCTGATGATACTTAGGGGTGTATTTAAATCTGCAGTATATGGTCACATTTCCCTTGTTTCTTTGTGTTCTTGTGTTGCTTCGGGCATATAAATTATGCCATAATGCAGCTAGATTTAGCTTTGTTGATTTTAGTTGGGTTTCTATAAAGACTAAATAAGGGCCTAGATCTTTAGCAATTTTTTCCCCTTGCTTTTTGCTTCTATTCCTGAGAATTTTTTTTTCAGCTGTACATGCACCGTTTGTGGTTTTGAATCATTCTCTTCTAATTTCAAGTAACTGGTTCATAATTGCTTCCTTGCCTTACAGAAGTCTCTCGCAGTATAATACAAAACAAAACAAAAGATCACCACTCTAACCACTTACCGAAACAAACAGCCTCCCTAACAAACAACAAAAGTCTCCCCCTGAACTTATTAATCCCTCAGTGGGGTATCTTCCCCCGTGAAGCTTAAAAAGCTCTAAAGAGCAAACCCGGAGCTCAGTGCCTGGTAGCCCTGGAGCAGTGTTCTGCTCACTGCCATCCTGCGAGGTACTCAGCGCTGTTGTCCTGGTCTGGAGCTTCCTTCTGCTCCCTGGAAGCTCAGCAAAGGCACTGGGATGCTTGCCCCCAACCCCCAGGGTCAGCCTCCTGCTTTCCTCATGGGCAAGCTTCTATTTCGAGCTTAAAAAAAGAAAGATATGTTCCAAAAAAATGTAATCTGCTCTTTCTAAGTCTTTTAATTTACACTTGGATTCAGACACTTGCTGATTTATGTCTTGTGTTTGAAATATTTGCAATTATGTCTGCAATTGTTTTTATTACTGAAATACCCATGGTTTTATGAACTGTGCGTGGTATGTAGCTTCAGCTCAGCTGTGATTTACGTTGCATCTGAGCAGTGCCCTGTACTGGCAGGACACTTGTTGTCACGTGAAGGCCTTCGTAGATGCAGCATGAAAAAAAGCAACAAAAAATAGTGATGCTGGAAAAACTGAAGCACCAAAGGGATTATGTAATAAATGTGCCCTGCTTCACACACAAGCATCTTGGGCAGGAACTTTTTTTACTACGAGGAGTTGTTGACCTTATGTGGAGTCCTCAGCTGTGCCAGGAGGGAGTAAATGCTAAACAGTACATGGGAACAGCTTTTCAGATGTGTTTCCTTGTGTGGGGCAGAGCCTGTCAGGACGTGGTGGCGGAGAGGTTGGAGCTGTGGAATTGTTTTCAGTAAGGTTAGCCACATACTGTGCAGGCTCAGAAAGCAAAGATCTAGGAATTACAGCTGGAAGGTAAATCAACACAGAGTAAGAAGTGTTGCTGGAGCTAGTACTTGTGCTTTCTGCTGAGATGTGTCAGGCACTGGGCTTTGTTTCCCTTGGCCAAATGCTGTGTTGCCCTCTGAGCACTCAGAGCTGATGGGTTTTTATGTGGTGTTTGGCCATTTAGATTTTCTGTGTGACACAAGTGCAAAATGTGCTCTTGAAGGCTAATTATTCCACTGCAGCCTCTCGGTGTAATTCAGCAGAGAGAATACAAATGAATGCAGTACTAGGTGTTCAAAAGGAGCTTGAAATCTTCATCATGTTACAGGCTGTTACGGTGGTGGCTGCAGTACTCAGAGGCTTTAGAAAAACAAACAAACAAAAACCTGGTGATGGTAAGAGGAAACAAACCGTCTCACTGTGCAAAAACCTAAGACTTCGTGCAAGTGTCCTGACTGCTGGGTAACAGAAAGCATGAAATGGGTTTGGGTCGTTAACAGAACGTGGGACATTGCAGTGAGGAGTGCATTTCCATTTGCTGTAGCCTGCCTGCTTTGGGTACAGCAGTACTCTTTCATGTTTCAGGAAACAAGCACAGAAACGAGTTTCAGTTTTTAGTGGATCAAGTGAAAAATCGGTGGGAGAAGAGTGGTAAGAGGAAAACAGAAAGTACACAGAAGAAGAAAGAAGGCCCTGCCATAGGATCGCCTGCAGGCACAGGTTGGTGCTGCTGTTCGGTGCAGTCCCCCTGCAGCCCTCTGCCTCCCGTGCTCATCAGTGTGTTCCCTGAGAAATGTTCTCCTTTTGTTCGTTTCCCACAGTCCTTAATCTTAAAACAAACCAACAAAAAACCCAAACAAATATAGAAATCAAGCAGACCTTAAAAGGATGGACTGCCGTTGAGTGTAGGGATTCTTACACACAACCCGTGAATGTGTGATTTGGTTGATTTTAATGTGAATGTGTGCTTTATTTTTAGGTGCATGTTTGAAGTAGCTGCTGTAAATGAGGCCTTAGGGTCTGAGCCTCTTGTGCCGGTTGGTAACGGGCACGGGACAGTAGGAGTCACTGAAACGGGGTGGGCACTGCCTGCAGTGCTGAATCCTTAGCGTGGTAAGGAGTTTCTGACAGAACTGCAGGGTTTGTGTGCACTGGGATGAGCCTTTTTCTGTCCTGAGGTTGAAGGAGTGAAGTACTTCAGCTTCTTTTGGAATGTTTCTGCAGTGCATTGCCTCTCTTTTTTAGAACTTGGTTTTGTATTGGTATCCTTCAGCACAGTGAGAAGTGGCAATGCACAGCTGCAGTCCCTCAGCTCTGCAGATCCTCTGGGAGTTCAGAGCAGCATCCAGCGTATGTTTGTTATCCTCACTGCCCACGGTATTGAAGAAACACCTCTGTGTGCTTTTAACTTGTTCCCTGTACTCCTGTTCAGTCTCATTTGTTTGATGATGTTGTTGGCTGTGGCAGTGTGTGTTGATGTTTGAATGTGTGATTTAGAAAAGCAGTCCTCGGCCTCGTATTCATGGAATTACAGTGCACTCAGGAGAGAGAATTTCAGAGAGCGTTCCACTGGCCAGAGTTGGATGTGCTGATGTCTGTATCCTTGGGAAAGTATGGCAGTTCAGTTTGCCCCCACACGTCCCCGTGCTTCCTGAGTTGAGCTGTGCTCATTTTTGGTGTGAGGCTGTCACCTCCAGCAGGGAGCAAAAAGAAATGAAAGCGTCAGTGCAGTAGCATGGATTCTGTCCTTATTGTTTTGTGCAGATCTTGATACAGTGCATCAGATCTCTTCTGTATGAAGGGTGTAAAAGGTAAGGAATCTCAAGGATGAAGTTTGCCTCATTTGATGTAACTTACAGTGGTGTCCCTCTTCTACGGCAGAGGCAGAAGCAGTGTGCTGTTAGATAATGGGATCACAGACTGAAATATTAATTGTTCACTGTGGTCAGTGGAGACATTGCGTAGTATTGATGGGTGTAGCTTGTATCTCTCAAAATCTTGCTGTGTTATAATGACCTTTTAATCATCCCTTCCTGTTTCACGTGATGTTGTATACTAACAATAATCTGTCTGGTTTTGTAACTGATAAAGGCAGGGCTTAGCACTGCCCAGCGGACGCTCTGTAAGGAATTGATAAATATTTTTGATGTCTCTATCTTGAGTTGCATTATTGCAGTGGGCCTTTGTTATTTTTAATCTCCTAACGTCAGTAGTGCTGTGTTGGTTGGACAGCTGACTCACTGTAATCTGCTGGTTGCTTTCAACCGACAGAAATACGCTCCTAGCTATTAAATATGCCCTTTAGCATAGGAAAAAGGGCAAACCCTAGCTGAATTGAAGGTTGGATGGCTCTTCCACGTAGTGGCTATAGTTCTGTTTGGCCAATTCTGTCCAGAATCTCTGTAGAGGTACAAAAGTGGAAGTGGTTTGGGCAGGAATATAGCTTGGTTGGTGTCGATGCAGAGGACACCTCTGTGAGCTGCCTTAATGAGGATCATTAATGAGATAAGTCTCAGTATGGTTTTAGCATCCCTTGCAGCTTCCTGGTTAAGTAACTCATTTGAAAGTATTTGTGGGCAGAGTGTAGAAGCAAGTTTTCTTTTTGTATCACACTTCCTATATTTACCACATCTCTCGAGAGAGCTGCTCATCTTCTCAGAGATAACATTTGATAGGAAAATAATAGAATGGCTTTACAATTTGTTTGTGTTGTCTAGAAGTGTTTTTTCATATAAAGATAAATGGAAATGCCAATGATCTAGACTGACATTTCATCTTTCTTGCATGCATAAGGAAATAAATCATGATGTTTCTTTTATTGAAAACAAGCCTATTAGCTTGGCCTGTAAAACTCTGAAGCTATCAAGCTGTCTTATGCAATGGTCAAAGTGAATTGGTAGCAAGAACCAGAGGATGGAGCTGTCTCATTAAGTGTTTGCTAATTTCTGAAATGTGACAAATAGCCTTACCCTTTATTTCTCTCCTTGTTTTTATTTGAAACTCATAACAAGGGAATGTTTCTGTTCCAGGCTCTGGTTGGTAGAGGTTGGCTGGTGGTGCTGGTGACGATGTTATTTATTTATTTTCCTATGTCAGAAAAAGGAATTAAAACCTTTGAAACTGGGGGAGTTTGGGACGTGAGTGGGAACGAGGCATTGGTATTCAAAGACTTAAAACCTTTTGTCTTTTTTAAAAATCTGTCTTCAGGCAGCAGAGAATTAAGCAATGTTTTTGTTCTTGATAGGGGAAGATCCTGAAGAGCACCGCTCAGCTGCAGACCTTGGAGAAGCCCAGGTACTCAATCCAGGAACTCCTGATGGCAAAGGTGACCATTGCTCCTCAGAGGAGGGCCAGGGCTCGGGCTCCCTTGTGTTCTCAGAGTCTACATCATCAAGCAGGTCAGCACAGAAGTCTGTTCTCACTGCTTAGTGCTCACACCAAACTGGGGAAACTGGCACAAGTACCGGGCCATTTATATTTGTAGTCTGCTTCATCGGAGGTGATCCTCGGCTGTGGTTACTGATTCATTCTCTTGCGCACTTCTGGCTGTCCAGTGCTTGAGGGATGCAGCTGAGATGCATTCAGATTCACTTAATAGCTCCATAAAGGCTTGATGGGGGCACTGTAGTGGAAATGTTCCTTTTTGTACAGAAAAGAGAGTAAAATGTCTGTGGCACCAGGAGAATATTTGCAGTTTCTCTCTTACTGCATCATCTTCCCTTTTGTTTGAGGATTTATTTAAAGGGGTTCAGAAATTGATATAGCCTACATCTTTTAATGGCTCTTTGAGCTGCGTATTGCTATGAGGAATGGAATTGAAATGACCCATTACTTGCAGGCAGGGATAGAATATCACTGAACCTTGAAGTCCTGACATCCATTTACTTTTCTCTCTTAATTCATTTACTCTTGCTTACTGAAATGGCTCGATTCGGTCGCAGGAAATGAGAAATCAAGGAAGGTTTGATAAATGTGAAGCTTAATGTTTTTGGTGCTGATGTTATTGAAAAGGGACTCAGCTGTTACTGCTGCTAAGATCTAGCTACGCAGTTTTTGAAGATCGAGTTCATGTCTGCTGAAGGCACTTGCTTTATAGATCATAACTTGGTAGGCACTGCTAAAGATGACTGATCTGAACGTAGACATCTTTTTGCAGTACTGAGTGCTGTAGACCCAGCTTGATTTCCTATCCAGAATTTGAATGAGATATTCCTGTTCTTTTGTTTCACTCATGTTTGCTTTTTTCTTGGCTGCAATCTAACCTTTTAGCATTAAGGACCCTGGAAAATCTAGAACTTTCACTTGACTGAGTGAGAAAGCTTTCCTTTCATTAGCTCATCCAAGGAGTCACTAAATCTGTTTCACTGCTGATTTGCTGTATGAATGACACCGAGTGACCCTCCCGTGGCCTTTGGCATCACAGTTACATTTTCATTCTGTGCCTTTCTCTGTCTGCAGACTTAGGTTTGCTCTCCTCGTGTCGATGCGAGCAGGAGGGGCCGTTTGCTGCCAGGTATCCACATGCAGCAGCTGCTCATGGGTTGGATGTGCTTTCATGGGGGGAGCAGGCACGTTTTGTTGGGCAGTGCCCGTTTGTTTGCACCATGTCTGGCTCAGGACAAAGTTGTTCATCCCTTCTTTTCATGCGTTCACTCTCTCCAAATAAAGTATTTCCACAGATGTCCTGAATCAGACACAGTCTCACAGCTGTAAAGACCAGCTGGTATGCCTGCGTTGGCAGTGGGCAGAGAGCAGCACTCCCCACGGCTGTGAGCACCGTGTGCAGGTCGTGTTGTGTTGCTGTCTGGGTACTGTGGAGTTAACGTTCTGTAAAGTGCAGTGGGAACAACCAAAGAAAGAAAGGCTCAGAGTGGGGGAGGTGTGGGGCATTGTGCTTTTGCACTGAGCTATGATTTTCTGAGAGGTTCATTTTCTTTCCGATAATAAGAGGATATCCTTTGACGAGCGGAACTTATTGCGCATTGAAATGTCAGAACTTGAAATATATTTGGGAGTCCCAGTCTGCGTGCTGTGCCTCTAAGTTCAGAGAGTGCTTCTGTATGGAGGCTCTAATGCTGTGGTGCATTAAGAGAGAACTTGGGTTGTGAGCAGCATAGGGAGCACAGGGAGCTGACACTGGCTCTGCTAAGGACCCTGAAGGTGATTCCTGAGCTCTGTCCTTCACGGGGACTTCTGCCTTTTCAATCCAATGCCAATACGTAAACTGCCCCTTTGTACAGCTAAGGGAGCAGTCAGGCTGTGCAGCACATCTGTAGTGATCACAGCAGTGCTGCTGGTACTCAGACATCACTGCTGTGCTGAGGACAGGAGGACAGGCAGCGCCCAGGCACGGCGCTGTAACATCGACCCAAACCTGTTTGGTCTTCCAGAAATTGATGATCCCATAACAGATAACCAGCAGAACAAAGCCCTGACTTTTAAAGGATGTTTTTTCGAAGCTGTGAAGTCATACATAAAGCTTTCATGGAACTTTAGTGCTCCGTATAAATAGTCCCACTGCGTTCTTTTCCTTTCCGGGACCAACGCCAGGCTTTACGCAAGAGCTTAAACAATAGAAAAATTAGAAGAGAAACTAGGTGGGACAGTGATAAGCCAGTTAATGAACCGTGCAGAGGGAGTATTTTATTAAAAGTGCTCTATAAAACTGAGACAATGTTCAGTCATTTAAACAAATCATTTCACTTCAAAACTGCTGCTGGAAGGAAGCATCAGTTGTGGCGGAGCCGAGCGGGGGACTTGCAGCGCAGGCTGTACATCTCTGGCCTCGTCTAACCGTATTATATTGTACAGTGAGACAGGGTGATTTAATTTTGAAATGCTGACTGAGAAGTGCTGTATGTGCAGCTTTTGTCAATCTGTGCCTCTGGGATATGCAGAGCTGCAGCATCTCTGCCAGCTGAGCTCCTCGCCCGAGCCAGGATGCTCGTTAGCACTAAGTGGGACTTGTTGGCACTGTGCTTGGGAGCTGCTGGTCAGGATGAAGGGCTGAGCCAGTCACTCACTTTGGCTTTTGGTGCTTGCAGGAGTTGAGCTTTAGCTCCTCAGCTGGAGGAGGCATGGGGGGGGGTCCTCTGCAGAGCTCTCTCAGCTGTGGGTCTGTCAGTGTGGGGTGGCTGGGTTAGGGTTAGGGTTAGGCTGGGGTGCCCGGAGTGCTGTCCTGCCCCCAGGGCTGCCCTTGCTGGCACGAGGCAGCATGTGAGAGCTGCTTTCACTGCAGGAATAGCTGTCTCTTTTCAGTTCTTTAGTGCTGTTCTGAGTTAATAAATCTTGTGCTGCTGTGGCTTGGGGAAGGTGAACATTAAATGTTAGATGGGGGCACTTTATCTTTGATTTTTTTTTTTGCTTCAAACGTGAGTCTGTTGTGTAAGGAGGATGCTGCTTCTCTGCTGTGCTGTTAATTCATACCTGTGTTCCAACAACAGTGAGCTGTAGCATTCGGGCACAGGGCTGCGGGTGGAGTCCTGGGGGGGCCATTTCCAAAGGGGACAGCCTCTGGTTTGTGCAGGGAGCAGTGCCTGCATAGGAGAGGTGTAGGGGCATCTGCCACAGCTGTGGATTCGTGCACCTTTGAGCCCTGAGGGCAGCAGTGCTGCGTGTGACCTTGGCTGCCTGGGGCAGGAGCTGGAAGCAGGGCAGGATGGAAGAGAAAAGCACCTCCCCCACTCCTCGTGGCATTCGCCTTCAGACAGAGCTGGCAAAGTGAGAGAGCGGCGTGGTGGTGGATGTGTTTGAAGAAATCCTGAAGCAAAGGGCAGTTTGGCCACAAATGGGGGTTTGTAGCCCTGTGGGTACCTGTGTGCTCAGGTGTGTGTATCCTTCGTCTCAGTGCCATCGAGGTGCAGGAGCTGACTTGGTCTGGGGGCTCAGACTGCTCTCGTGCTTGTAGCCCACTCTCTTACACACGCTTGTTCTGAGGTGCTAAGTAACTCCAGTACATTTTGTGCCTGGCTTTGAAATAGTTTGGTAGGCATCAACTTGGAAATATGCATGCAAATTCTGAACTTGCATTATTGTGCTGAGTGCTAGCCAGATCTTCTCACTTTTATTGTTTTGCTTGTGACAAACTGTTGGTGATTAATGATAATAAGAATACATTTTTCGGGGCAATAAAGTACATGGTGTTCAGTCGTCAAACCTGTTCTTTTTCTATTTTAGGGAGCCGAGCACTAATATTGGCCTTCTTTTTTTTTAATGTAACTGGAGCATCAGGATTCAGGAGGGCCATAACTCAATCCCTGGGCATCCAGCTTGTGTGCTGAGGATGAGCTCCTGACAGAATGCAAATTTTGAGAGCAAAAATAAACCTGCTCGACTTCTCAGCTTTCCCCATCACTGTCATTTTTGCAGTGTGCTTTTCCTTTGAGTATTTCATATTATCTTTAGTAATGAAATAGGTCCCCCAGGGTGCCGAGGTTCCCTGAAGCACCCACACGTGGCACTGGGGTTTGGGCTGTGCTCCTCCCCAGGAGCTGTGAGCGGTGGGATTGGTAAATGGCGCAGGGATGAAACATTGTTCCCTATAAACACAGTCACTGATTTTAATTTTAGGTTGCTTTATCTCCGAATTAAGGCTGCTCTGTTGAGTAATGCTTGTAATTAGGTAGATTTATTCAGTGGTTCACAGAAATTCCTGGGGAACCACAGATGAGTTTCTAAAATTGCACACACAGCTTCACAATCCATTTTGTTTGGAGGTAATGCTCTCCATATGGCACGAGTGCTTTGGGTCTGCTTTTCCTTTTTCGACTGAACTCTGTGCTGTGCCTGTCTGTTTTTCTCCCTTCAGTAGTGCTGCAGTCACTGTGTGACCCTGGAAGGGAATGGGAATTGGGGAAACTGACTGGGAAAGAGGAGGGGAATCCTGCCCAGATAGGGGCTGCACAGCATTTATTCATTTCCTCAAACAAAGGAACCTTCTGAGCTGTTGGAGGAGGTGATTTCCCATTGCTGGTGCTGTGTGGAACCTCTCTCTCATTGGCAGGATGTGCTGCTGGAATTAATCATTTTGTTCAGGGACCTTTGGTGCAAGTGTTGCTAAAATAATTTACTATGTTTTGCTTTTCCCTTCAGCTCCAGTTCAGACATCTTGAGAGATCTGGAAGCTGAGATTCATCCGGTGTCCTCTGACAGGTAGGTAGTAACGGATGGGTGGGAAAATACTTCAGGTTGATTTCAAGTCCCTTCTGGTTTGTGGAATCCTATGCCTCTTCTGTAAGAGAGGCAAACACTGTTAAAAAGTCAGGTTCAGTGGGAGCCTCCACAGCTATTGGGGGGTGTAACTTCTACAGTTTGCTGGAAAAGAATGCATGGATGCTCCTCGAAGCAGCAGGGATGGAGGCTGCTGGCACCTGTGGCTTTGTGCGTGGCTTAGAAAAACCTTCATTAGCCAAAGGAGAGAGAGAATGTCAGGTGTGCAAGCCAGGTTCCCCAGCAGGGCGCTTCTCTTTAGCAGTACTGGCTGTTAGCATCAGTTATGTTGTGTATCCAGAGCAGAAATAATTTGTTGCTTCGATAGTTTCCTTCGCACAGAGAATCTCAGAATGTTGGTGGTTTTATTGGGCACATCTGGCTCTTGGAAGCTAAACGTTCAGCTCCCAGAGGAAGCCTCCCTACCGCGTGGCGTGGTGGGCGGAGTGGAGCTCTGCCCGTGCACACCTTCCCGAGGTGTCGGAGCAGTCCTGAACCTCTGCGTGCATCCTCGTAGAGATGCAGTGACTTGCTGGGCGTTTTAATTGCCGTGACAGATCTAATAAAGAAGCAATAAATATTCATATTCCGTGTTTAGAAGGAGTCGTCTGTTTCATGAGGCACTTAATGAAAATTGAGACATTGCATAAGTTCCCCGGAGTCGTCTTTCATCTCCACTAATTGTCTTATTTTGACACAAAGAGATTAGGCAGTAATGCTCAAAAAATAAACGTGAGTATTTTTATGGCATGCTTGCCATTTATTTGTGACAGTGCACAGATGGAGTGGATTAGGGATATTTTAGTGGCAATTTAGAGCATATTTTTAGCAAAACCTCATTCCATTCCTGAAACTAACTTAAGCGCGATTTAAGCATTCTCTGAGCTCTCAGAAATTTTTTTCCTTGCTTTTCATGTCCTCTGTTAAGTAACAAATCCACTTGCTGTGGTATAATGCTATTGGGACTACATAAATTCATATTACTCTGTGTGATGAAATTGAGGCAGCGTTTCAGGCTCTCGGTAACCTCTTGGTGACCATTTAATGAGAGCCTTATGGTTCTGAGATGTGCGCAGCAAGTAGGTGATGTGTGAGTGCCCGCGGAGCTGCAGCTCTCGCTCAGCACCGGGGCAGCGCTGGATTCCGGTGCCTAAAAATTAGTGTGGGTTTGATGAAAGGCTTCTGTGGTGACTCTACCATTCACACCTTAACGGAGCTCTCCTGGAGGGCTGTTAATGAGATTTTGGAGAGTAAGCCTGGTGGAAATGTTTCCTATTGGACTGCGTTGTGTGGAGAAATAGAAATAAAGAAGATAAAAGTCAATGGGTCTTTCAATTGTGCAGAGTTGCAGTGAAAGATCCTGCCTACCTCCAAATGTACCTCAGGGTTCTGAGAAACAAGCTCACTCCCTCCCTAAGGTAAGGATGGGGGCTTTCCTGTTTCTTCTCCTCCCTCTCAGGTGCGGGGTGCTGGAAGTGGCCCTGGCAGTGCCTTGGCTGCAGCTGGGGAGAAGGGCTGCGTGGGGAGCTCTGCCCCTGCCCACGCCAACCAGGTTATTATAGGGTGAACTGGCAGATATGGGAAGGGAGCTGCCTTTCCAAGGGATTGAGGTGTGCACGTTGCTGTGGAAGGTCACCTGTGTGCTTTCAGTGTTGGTGGCACTGTGCCACGTGCCCAGCACATTCTAGCTCAGAAACAGTGAAAGGCTTTAATCCTTCAGGTACAAATTCAGTTCCTGACGATGCAAGCATCTCTGTGCAGGTATGTGTTCGTAGCTGGGGTGCAGGAACCTGAGCTGTGTGTGACCTGCTGCGGGAAGCACTTACGTATCTGAACTTCTCTGTTTGCTTCAGGCTTCTGCTGGCATCCAGAATTACACAGATGCCAAAGGCTTTGCAGATTCACAGCTTGAGGAGCATTTGACAGTGCACTGATGGAGACCCCGTGAGCAGGAATTGCCTTATTACAGAAAGCCTCTAGGCAGCAACTGCTCATTTAGCAGGGTGCCTTTGGATGCTGCTGCTTTTCTTTCCAGTTTCAGTACTGCTCCCATGCAGTGATTCTGCTGCAGTGCTCCCTCAGCCACGCTGCTTGCTCTGGATGTGGAGGTATATGGTGATGGTTGAGGTGTGAATGGGTTTTAGAGTCCCCTGGTCTCACCCAGCCCTGAGCCACTCCTGGGTTCTGTGTCCTCACAACTGAAGCTGTTGCTCAGAAAGCATTAGTTCTTTGCTTATTTCTGGAGGGCCTGGGAAGGCAGTGTGTGGAGAAGCGTAGCACTGGGCGCTGCAGCATGTTGCAGAGCTGTCGTGTGGCACTGCTTCGTGTTGCTCAGTGCTCTCAGGGCTCCAGGATTGTGTTCTGAGCTTACATAAGCAGCCATGGCTCATGTGAGCAGTGCTGTCTGAGACAAAGGGCACTGTGTGAGCCGGGTGGGGCTTCAGGCTGATGGCAGTCGCTTGGCCCTGGAGTGCTTTCTGTGCCCGCTGCCTTCCCCGGCTTAGGGCTCGAGGTTACTGAAAGTCACCTCATCAGCTCCTCCTGTATTTTGTTAAATTTAAATAAGATTTTCTTACAGAACAAAATCTGGAGAAGGGCGGCACAGAAGTGGTTGTTGTGAGGTCAGTTGTGGAGTGGTTGCGTCCTCCCACGTGCAGGCAGTTGAGTGAAAACAAAGACCAGTTGTCTTCGGGAGCTCGAAGTGTAAATGTAATTATTCTGTTAATAGGATATTTACTGTTGAAGCCATGGGAGCTGCTACAGAGAGTTTATCTTAACCTTTGAGGACGTTGGGACGTGCATCACGATGGTACTGTCTGGATGCAATACCTAAATGGAACTTGGCAGGGCTGCTCCGTGCTGGAGCAGGGAGGGCACTGTCAGCTCCTGTGTGACCTGCAGTGCTGTGCTCCGTGGTGGGGAGGGGATCTCAGGGAGCTGCTGGAGACCTGCTCCTAAATGTTCTTTAGCTGCGTTGGTGACGTTTCCACATGTGAAAGTAGGGAAGGCCAGGAATTGCCCACTTCAGCGTTGAGTTTTCCGTTCTTACTTTCAGTTGTAAATTTCTGGTTTGAGCCAAATGAATAGTCCCCGTGGGATGGATTCATCCCTGCAAATGGCTTTACAAAAAAAAGCATTTATGAGGAATGTTTAATTAGTAATGGCTATTGATGGGCAAGCGCAGTACTTTTCATGTCAGTGCTGCGTGGTGTTCCAAGCTCCAAAGCTGGCTGATGGAAATGAGCTGTGTAATTGAGATACAGCTACTTCAGCTTGTTCGTTCCCTTAAAATTAACTGTGACTAAAATGAAAGCTCTTCTTTGAGCCTCCAGTGCAGCATTCCTTGTCCAGAATGAGAAGAGCCTCCAGTGAAGGGTTCTGGCTGCGAGCTGCTGCCCCGTGTGCTGTCCTCGTGGCTCAGCCCTGTCCCTCCCCTTGGTGGCTGTGCTGCTGCACGTGGCTGCTCTGTGCACACCTTTGCTGGTGTCACATGAGTGTGGCTTTGCCAGCGCTGGAGGCTCTTCTCTTGTATGGGGGAAGAGCTGGGAAGGCTGCAGCTCCCTCTGCTCAGATCTGGCCAGGAATGAGTGGGGACAGACTGAGCAGTGCTGGAAGGATGGAGGGTTTGTGGGTACCGCTGTTCCGGGACACCGGGATGGAGCGTGTTTCTGTTCATGCCCCAGGATGCTGTGGGCACAGTGCCTGCTGTGCCTTCCTACAGCCGTCAGCATCTGCTTGTTCACAGCACCTTGGAAAACTGTATGTCTTTCTTTTCCAGCAACGGTCTTCTGGATCTGAGAGTTAGCAAGAGGAAGGCGTGCCAGCCCCGGCTGCCGGGAGGGGATGGGCTGCTTCCCAGGAGCAAGAGGAAGAAGAGCTGATGCCGCAGTGCCACTGCGCTTAAACGGTGCTTACGGCTGCAAAGTGCTTCTGAGACGTTCCCTGCTTCCCGTGTACCTGGGTACTTAATAAAGCACTGAATTTCTGCATAAGTGCCACTCAGGCTGCCTTAATGTCACCGAGGGCGTGCACGGGCACTTCTGTCTGCGGCGCCGTGTGCCCCGTGGCTGTGACACCGTGCTGGGTGAGCCCTCTGCAGATGGGGAGCGGTTCCGCGCGGCCCCGCTCGCTCACTTGGCACTGCTGCCTCCCTGCTCGCACAGGCACTTCCTTCCCTTCTTTGAGCACTGCACCAGAAGGGCAATAGATCTGTTTGATTCTGTATCGTTTGATTTTCTGCAAGTGAAATAAACTGTTGAACCATTTATGTCCCGCAGAAACGCGCTGGTTTTGGATCCATCCTTGGAAGCTTGTTCGTTAGCAGGCACTGCTATTTCAGCTCTGTTACAGCTGAAAGAAACGGCGAGGCTTTGCAAGAGTTCTGGCTTATAATAAATATCAGCTTTAAAAGGTCTCCTCTTCCTTAGAAGGAGCTCTGTTGTGAAATGAAGCAACGCAGAGCGGAGTGGACCGAGCAGCGGAGCAGCTGCTTAAACTGTGCTTTGTGAGGAGCGGGCGCAGTGTGCGGAGTGATCGGGGCTGCTCTGCTGCACTGCAGAGCTGTGGCCCTGCACAGCACCTGGGGAGGGCTGGGGGCTGTCGGTCCTGGTGTTAAACCACAGCTGCGGCTGGATGGGGCTGTGCTGGTGGACGGGCTCCGACGAGGCTGTGCCCGGGGCAGCGGTGGGAGAGAGGAGATGCAGAGGGAAAATAGGAGGCAGATTTTTTTGTTTGGTTGGTCGTCGCTAAAATCGTGCCTTCAGAAAGAGCAAATATTGACTGAACGCTTTTAGGTCTGCCTTCAAATCACAGTGATCAACAGTGAGCAGAAAAATGCTGCGTGTGCTTCGCCAGAGAGCTCTGGAAGTGTTGGCACCGCTCGGTGTCCGGGGCTCCCCGCAGCGGGTCAGCTTCCATCTGCTGTGCATCCCGTGCACAACTTCATCGTGATTTGATTATCTCGGTTAATGGTAATTCATCTTGGTGATATTCATTGTCATGCCCAAAGTATCCTCAGAAAGCTGTGCTGAGTTACAGTGGGACGTGTGCTGTGAGCTCCGGTGCTGAGGAGGGGTGGGAACCTGGTGTAGGGAGCTGCTTTGGCAGGGGGGTTGGATTTGATGATCTCTTGAGGTCCCTTCCAACCCCTGTGATTCTGTGAACACTGCTCCAGGATCCGAAGGGCCGTGGCTGTTGTCCTGCGGAGCTGTGCTGGGATGGAGCTCTGGTTCTGATGCAGAGTGAGTGCATCGTGGCTCGGGATGAGTCAAACCCGCCCTCCCCAGTTAGCCCTGATGTGTGGTGTGTGTCTGGGGTGACAGCGTCGCTCTGCTGGGCTGAGGTGCGATGGCTGAAGTGCTGCCCCGGCGCAGGCACTGCCATCTGCTCAGCTCTGTGCTACGAGCCCTGCAGCCCTGCTGAGTCAGCAGGGGACGGGGCGCAGCGGGAGCTCTGCTCGTGGATGTCTGCGTGATGGTATCGCTAGCTGACGCTTGTTGTTGGCTCTGAGGCCAGATGCCACTTGTGGAGTTAAACTCGTAGTTGATGGCAATAAATCCTGGCTTGAGAGGAAAATACACTTCCATTTCCAGGGGGGATAAATAGTCTAATTCATTAAGTGAGCGTGGGCTGGAGAGCGCTCAGAAAAGTCAATAGAGAAGGTGAGCAAGGCAGGGCGAGGTGCCAGCTCTGTGCTGGCTGTTCTGTCCTGGCGCAGCAGGGCTGGCTGTGTCTGACCAACCCACCGACCAGAGGGATCTCACTATTAGGAAAATTACACTCAAACGGCATTCTCAGTTAAATTAAAGCCTGCAGAGCTGAGCTCCAGCCCAGCTGCTGCTGGTGGGTGGAACTCTGTGTGCTCACTGTGCATCGCTGGGGTGAGAGGAACGTGCACGAACCTCCAGAACAGCTCTGAAGTTCTGAGTTTAAGGCGCTCTGTTGTTTGCAGTGCCCCACGCCCTCATCTGCTGCCTGCGGTCTGCAGTGGGCTTTCCCCAAAGAGCCATTTTAAACTGAAATAAAACCCAGATTTTTGTTTCTTAAGTACCTCCCGTTCACCCTCAGCAAGCACAGCCCTCAGCTGTTGACTTTCTCCATATTGATTGTGACCTTTAAGGCAGCAGTGGCCACACACCTTGCTCTCCCTTCCCAGCTCAGGGGGGTGACAGCCCTCCTTGGGGTGCGGGGCCCGGTTTGCCAGTTGCTTGGGATTGCTTCACACTTTGTGTTGCTTTACTCCCCGTCAGACATCCGTTGTGCGAAGCTCACTCTTACACTGAGTTCTGCATGGAGGCTCTGGGAGCTCTGCACTGACCACCACCTCTGCCCCGCGTGGGCTGTGCGGTCCCAGCTCAGAGCTGGTGTTACTCTGCAGCCCTTTGGAACGGGGAAGGTGCTCTTACAGAGAACGGGAGCAGTGGGAGCGAAAATGGTCGGTGTGGGCCGAGTTCACCTGGTGCAAAGCTGCACTTTACGCCTCTGCTTTGAGCCTGCAGCCACAGTGCGCTGGAACAGGAGCACTGCAGTGCCCCTGAGGGCTTCTCCTCTCCAGCTGGATCCGCTCAGGTGCGTGGGGCCCTCTCCTCACCAGGAGCTGTGCTTAGGGTGATGCAGACACCGATCCCCACCCCCCGCAGCAGTCAGCTCCCTGACAGCAGGACTGCTGGGTGCTTTGGAACTTGTTTCACTGCCCAGATGCTTTAGAAATGAAAGAAAACATTTTGTTTTCCTGCGAGTATTGATTGCAGGAGCAGTGCCAGGAGCCCTTCCATGCAGTGATGGAGAGCACTGCAGTCGTGAAGGGGCTGCACAGAGCAGTGCTGGCAGACAGAAGTGTTCCATGTGCTACAAACCAGTGGGTGCAGCTCTGGGTCTGCCCTCTCAGCTCTGCCATCGCCTCCTGCCCGCAGCTTCGTGCAGTGTTGGGGGTTGCCAGTGTGGTAGCAGTGCTGCCGTGTGCTGCAGTGCCGTGCTGCAATGGCACAGGCAGCTCCCTGGGTCAGGAGCAGCAGCACAGCTGGCCCCGAGCCCTCGAGCTCTGTATTCTGGTGTTTTGCCACGCTCTTTGCTTTCTTCACCAGCAGTTGATGCCAACCTTTAAAAGCCCAAGTCTGATTTCTAGCACTTGGGTATAAGGCTCACTGGAAGAAGACCCAGTAAAGCAGCAGGTGAGAAGCTGTGTGAGTACGAAGTCCTCAGGGCAGTAACACTGCCTCCCTGAGCAGTGCGGATGGAGCCGGGGTAGTAGCTGTGCACTTTGAAGGCTGTGTGTGGAATTCCAGCTGTACATACGGTGCCAATACCTCTGTGCATATGAAGAGGCTTCAGGAAACTTCAGTGGAAGAACTCCGTGAGTCTTTTCCCACTCAGAAGAATGGTCAAAGTCTCTTTCTTGGCTCTTCACCAGCTCTGGGGCA
This sequence comes from Oreortyx pictus, assembly GCA_036925125.1. Classification (NCBI taxonomy): domain Eukaryota; kingdom Metazoa; phylum Chordata; class Aves; order Galliformes; family Odontophoridae; genus Oreortyx; species Oreortyx pictus. The sequence goes on from JAUPFR010000015.1 coordinate 533,323, forward strand.
GATGTCCATGGGACATCTCTCTGTGGAGCGGGGCCGATGTTCCAGCCCCACTCGTTCCCCCACTGGGTGGTCTGAAAATATCCCGGTCACATTGTGGCTTGAGTCCACTTGTGGTTGGGAAGATCCTTGTTTTTAGGTTGAATCATGGCTCTTTTTATAGCCTGACGGTTGTGTTACTGGGATTGCAATTTCCAGCCCAAAGCAGTGCCTGCTTGGGTTAACGATCCTCGTCATGCAGAGCACAAGGGAACATATTTTGCTCATTTCCCAGAAAAGTGAGCGTCTCCTGGGGATGCTCCGTGCGCTGCTTGGTGTCCCCATCGGGGGTGGGAGCAGCCCTGGTGCTGGCCAGACCCACTCCTGCTGGCATCCTGGGGCAGGGGCCGGCCCTGTGCCCTCCCTGCCCGCCCCACGCCCCGCTGCTCAGCACCCTGTGACCCCGTGCCACACCTCTAAGGTTCACAGAGGCCGCACCGGTGCTGCTTTGTGCCCTGGCTGCCCCCCCACCAGCAGCAGCCCCGTGGGGTATGTGTGTGCTGGGTCTGCCCGCGGAGCCCCACACTCTGCGCTGAGAAAACCGAATTTAGCACTAATTTACATATGAGTGTATCAAAATCAGTATGCACGTGTACCTGGTTCTGGTCCCTCTGGCCTTGCTGCAGCACAGATGTAATGCCCACTCACAGCTGTGCCTCATCCCGCTGCTGTGGGGCATTTTGGGGCCGTCCGTGTGCAGTGGGCACATCCCATAGTGCGGGTGTGAGGCTCAGGGACGCGCCGCTTCGTGCCTCGGTTCCGCAGGCCCCAGCTGGTTGCTGTGCACGCATTGTTCTCACTGCCCCGCGGGCACCGATGCCCTCTGCCCCCTTCCTCTGCCCCACAGTTGGCTCTCAATTCTGGGCCGTGTTTTCAGACTTCATTTTTTAGGCAGCGATTTGGGATAGCGGTGTCTGATGCGGCACAGAAGCACACACACGTGAGCAGTGCTCCTTCGCGCAGCGCTGCCTTCGTAAGGGGACGGATGATGAGTTGGTTGGTGACGGCATTGGCTTCATGCCGGGCTCTTCGGGGCCGCGGGAGCGGAGGGTTTCAGAAGGAGGGGACTCCTCTGGAGGAAATGGTTTGACTCCGTGAACCCCGGTGTGACACGATGGAAACGGATCTCTCCGGCGGTTGGGACGCGGTGTTCCCACATAAAGGGAGGGAAGAAACGGTCCCAATACACCCCATGAACACCCCATAATCCGCCCCTAACTCTGGGTAATGCTGCCCCTAATACAGAACTCACTGCATAATGTGCTCGCAGCGGGTGTTCGGACCCCGTGGCTCTGTGCATCGCTGCCGTTTCCGTGTCCCCCCCAGAGCCGTGTTGCTCTCGGGGCGCGGTTGTGTTTCGCCGCAGTTATTCTCAGTGAGCACTGCTCAGAGATCAGAGCAGCGACGGACTGACCCGCAGGGAGTGCACATCTCAGTGCTCGCAGGGACGTTCCGTGCGCTGCAGGCTGAGTGCGGGGCAGAGGGGAGCGGGGAGGAGCAGGTGGGTGCTCACCGTCCCACCGCACTGCGCCGGGCCCTGGAGCATTGCCGGCCCGTGTGCCGTGGGGGCCGGAAAGTTGGGATTCCAGAGAGCTATTGGAAAAACGGCTATTTCGGACGCGGCGGTAAATGGGAATTAAATTTAGCTTGGCGTAGCTTTGGCGCGTTTGCTGATTCCGGCTCGTGCGTTTTTTAAAACAAAAAACGGCACTGCAGACGTTCCGGGGGCTGACTCACAAAACCCCGCGGGTCTCTCAGGACTCTTTGCCTCCCCCCTGTTTGTTTGTTTGTTTTCTCATTGCCCTGCCTGCAGCTGGAGCTGCGGGCTATCCCGGCCGCGCTGCCCGGCGGCGGTGCCGCTCCCGCAGCCCCACGCTGACGGCGCGGGCAGTCCCTGCAGCCCCGGGGTCGGGGCTGTGTGTGTCCCACCGCGGCCGCTCTGTGCCGGGTCCTGCGGGCGTTACCTGCGGGAGCTGCTTCACGTGGGACGCAGACAGCCTCAGACACTCAGAGCATTTATGGGCGCCGCGAAACAAATCGTTCCGGCAGCTGGCAACCGCAGGGGGAGTCCGTTCGGACCGGAGTCAGTGGTTCTGAGAACGGGTCGGGGGTTTCCCTTTAGAGGGAGCTGAAGAAAGGGGATAAGGAGGGGAAGGTTGGGGTAACTCTACAACAACACACCGCTCCCTGGGGCTGCGGGCCGCGTTCAGGGTCGGTGCTGCCCGTGGATGGGGCTGAGGTCGCTCGGACAGCACGGGGGGGCACCTCCCCTGCCCTCCCCCAGGCACATCCCGGAGCGGGATGCCGAGGGCAGCGCGGAGCAGAGGCAGAGCTCTCCCTGACTGCGCTGCAGCCGAGCATCCCAGCGAGGACGCCTCCTGCTGCAGAGCTCTCCCGAAAAGGGCAGAACGAGGGGAAAAAAAAAAAAAAAAAAAAAAAGCATCGCCCGTGGTGAGCTGCTGTCCTCGGCGATTCCCACGTCGTTTTATTGCCTGGAGGAAGAGGAGCGTGAACCCTGAGGGAAGAACTTGCCAAAGCGTTCAGCGTTTTTCTATCTCACCCAGAGCGAAACGCACGGCGGCCGCTCCGAGCGGGCGGACCCGCCCCGGTCCCATCCGTGCCCCCTCCCCCTCCGCCTCCCCCTCCGCCTCCCCCTCCGCCTCCCCATCCCCCTCCCCCTCCCCATCCCCCTCCCCATCCCCATCCCCATCCCCATCCCCGCCCCGCCCGGGGCCGCGGTCCTCTCCGCTCTCCCTGCGCTGGAGCCGCGTGCTGCGGAGCGGGGCCGGCTGCTGCCGGACGGACGGACGGCGCTGCTCTGACCCCCCCGGCCCCCCCCCCCTTCCTCCTCCTCCTCGTCCTCGTCCTCCTCCTCCTCCGTGCTGCTGCTCCTCGCGCGTTGCTGTCACGCCGGGGCCGCGGGGCTGCGGATGCGGAGGGAACCCGAGGAGGGGCCGGGGGGGGGCGGCCGGGGACCGCTCCGGGAACCGCTGCCCGGGGGGAACGCGGGGCCGGGAGGGGCCGGGAGGGGCCCGGCTCTATGCGGGGCGGCCATGGAGAAGTTGTACCTGGCGGGGAGCGGCCTCTGGGGCAACGGCTCGCTGGGGAACGGCAGCCTGCAGCCCGAGCACGGGGCGGCCGCCAGGAACGGCACCGCGGATCCGCTGAAGCGGAACGAGGACATGGCCAAGGTGGAGGTGACCGTGCTCTGCCTCATCCTCTTCCTCGCCCTGAGCGGCAACCTGTGCGTGCTGCTGGCCATCCACACCACCCGGCAGAAGCACTCCCGCATGTACTTCTTCATGAAGCACCTGAGCATCGCCGACCTGGTGGTGGCCGTCTTCCAGGTCCTGCCGCAGCTCATCTGGGACATCACCTTCAGGTTCTACGGCCCCGACTTCCTCTGCCGGCTGATCAAGTACTTGCAGGTGGTGGGGATGTTCGCCTCCACCTACATGCTCCTGCTGATGTCCCTGGACCGCTGCTTGGCCATCTGTCAGCCGCTGCGGTCCCTGCACAGGCGGGCGGACCGTGTCTCCGTGCTGCTCACCTGGCTGCTGTGCCTGCTGGTCAGCATCCCCCAGATCCACATCTTTTCCCTGCGGGATGTGGGGAACGGAGTGTATGACTGCTGGGCGGACTTCATCCAGCCCTGGGGACCCAAAGCCTATGTCACCTGGATAACCCTCATGGTCTACATCATCCCCGTGTTGATGCTGAGCGTCTGCTACGGCTTAATCAGCTTCAAGATCTGGCAGAACGTGAAGCTGAAGACGGCCCACGGTCCCCCTGGGGGGCTGAGCTCCACCGCCCGCGGCGGAGCGGCGTTCGCCAGGGTCAGCAGCACGCGGCTCATCTCCAAAGCCAAGATCCGGACGGTCAAAATGACCTTCATCATCGTGCTGGCGTTCATCGTGTGCTGGACGCCCTTCTTCTTCGTGCAGATGTGGTCGGTGTGGGACACCAACGCCCCTCAGGAAGGTACGTTCCCCCCCGCCCCCCCCCCCCCCCACCTCCCCACGGCTGTGGGCGCTCAGGGATCTGCGGACAGCAGCGTTTCGGGGGGTCGGGGCTGGAGGGGGCGACGAGAGGCGGCCGCTGAGCTCCCCGCAGTCCGTGCTGTGCCCTCCCCGCTCCTCCCGTCCTCGCGGTGGTTTTCTTGCCGCTCTCCGCTCACCCGTTGCCGGTGTGGGTGTCCTGCGCACCTTTCGGAGCCCTCCCGGCTGCCCCCGACAGCCGTGTCCTGGTTCTCTGCCCGATGCTCGGGGCTGCGTGGAGCGGCGGGATCCCGGCTGGGGCTGCTCACGGAGCGCGGCTGTGTCTGTGTGTCTGTCCGTGCTGCCCCCGAGCACCGAGCGAGGGCTGCAGCCCTGCTCTCCTCCATGTGCGCGGCTGTGGCACGTCCCCGGGCTCTTCGGTGCCGCCGCCGCGGCAGCTTTAGCACGGGGCCGTAGGATGGCTTTGTGCTGAAGGGCCCGCGGTCCCGGCCCCGGCTGCCCTCCTCAGCACGGCTTGCTGCCTCTGCCGGTCCCCATCCCCGCCACGTGCTGCGGGCCGGGCTGGCTCTGGGGGTGCTCCCGGGGTCCCCTCCGCTGCAGCCGCACACAATGAGCACAACTTGGCAGTGCCGGGGGCAGAAAAGCTGAGGCAGCAATAGATGGGTTTAAAACTTTTTTTTTTTTTTTAAAGTGGATTGGAACGCTGTGATGCGCCTCAGTTCTCCCATCTCGGATTTTCAGCAATTTCCCGTTGCTTTTGTAATTTACCTTACAGCTGAAACAAAGAGCAGCTGCAGCAGACATCACCAGAGCAGGAATGATGGGCGGGCGGGCTAGAGGTGGATTTGGACACGAGACCCACAGCTCGTGCTTTTCCTGTGCTTTCAGAGCCGCGAGTGCGTGTCTGCGGAGCACAGCGGGAGCAGACCCAGGCGCACTGCGTCGCTTCCCAGTAGGGCCCAGGGAGAGCAGGGCTGGGGCACGGGGCTCAGTGCTGGGGGGGTGGTGTGGCCGTGGGTCCTCAGCCCTGCTCTGATGGGACGGAGTCGGTCTGAGCTCTGGGCTCTGTGAAAGCTCTCCGTGCTGTGCCAGCGCTCTGCCCTCCGCTCCGCGTCTGTGCGACAGCTCCGTAGGGCAAACCCTCGGCCCCGTGCCCTGACACACTGTCTGCCTTGCAGCCTCCCCCTTCATCATCGCCATGCTGCTGGCCAGCCTCAACAGCTGCTGCAACCCCTGGATCTACATGCTGTACACGGGGCACCTGTTCCATGACCTGATGCGGCGCTTCCTCTGCTGCTCGGCGCGCTACCTGAAGGCACGGCCGGCCTGCGAGCTCAGCGTGGGCAGGAAGAGCCACTCGTCTTCCTTCGTGCTCAGCTGCCGCAGCAGCAGCCAGCACAGCCTGGCACAGCCCCCCAGCACGTGAGGGCACGCGGGACGCGGGGACTGCGAGAGGGCAGCGCCGTGTAGATGGGTTACATGGGTCCGTGTGGGTGAGTGCTGCGTTGGGCAGCGCTGAGGAGAGATCTGTGCTCAGCAGTGTGGGGCTGAGCAGCGCCTGAGCCCATCCCCGCTGGTGGCTTTAATACACGGAGCGTCACCGCAGCCCCTCCTGCACCGCACACAGTGCAGGCACAGGGCTGAGGCAGTGGGGTTCTGTGCCACACTGCATCTGCTGAGCGAGCTCCAGGCTTCTCCTAAAGCTTTCGGGTCACACAGGGGCTGAGGAGCTGCTGCCGGGTCCCCCGAGGCCAAGCACCCGTTCTGGGTGTTGCGGTTGACAGCGTTTGATCTTTTCCACCAATTCAGCATTCTCGCTTTGGAACGCACGAGGTCACGCTCACGGCATGGGGTTATGGGTTTTTTAACTGTTGATGAATACCTGTAAATAAAACTTTCTGACTGTGGCGTGATGGAGAGCAGGAGGGGAGGAGTGGGAGGACACGGGTGGGTGTGGTGTGTCACACACAGCGTTGGTGTGAGGATGCTCTCGTGCACGGGGCACTGTGCGGAGCTCTGTGTGCAGCGCTCTGTGTGCTGCACGAGGGCGGTGCTGGAGGGGGCTGGGAGTGGGTACCACGAGTGCGCTGAAAAACATTCTGGTTATTTCCCACTGTCACCAACACACACATTGTCACCTTTTGTGCTGTGGCGTTTCTGTGCATGTTTTTCCAGGAGCTCCGAGTGAGTGGTCAGCACACGGCTGGCCGTGACCCAGCACCTCCCACCACACCAGTTAAAGTGTTCTCCCAGCAGTGGGGTGGGGTCCAGGGACGTGTCACCACAGGGGACACCCACCACGGCCTCAAAGGGCCATAGGGGAACGGAGGCACTGGGGCCGGGCAGTGTGTGCTGCTCGTGGGGCTGCGGGGATGGGGGTGGTGGGGGCTGGGTTGGGGTTTGGCTCGGGGTGGGAACAAGCAGAGCCACGGCCACACACTAAGACAGATATAATTCCAGTGTGCTTTTAAATTATTCTTATTTCAACAAAAACCTTTAAAAAATACCTGTGATGAAGTGTTTTTGGAAACATTTTTTTTCCTACAGACACCCCAATATCTTTTTCCACATGTGACCCCAGCCACCATCAGTGCTGCGTTGCGGAGGGCAGCAGAGGACAAAACGTGCCTCCCTCTGTGACACCGCACGGGGAGGGACTTTGGCTTCGTGTATTCTGGGAGCTGAGGAAAGAATACAACAGAGAAGAACTGAACAGAGAGATGTCCCAGGTCCTGGTTCAGCACCGTGCCAGTAGAGCACACAATGCCTCTTGTCCTTGTCAGCCCGAGGACAGCTGTGTGCAGGGCCCTGGTGTGGCGGAGGGGACGCGATGGGCGCACGGTGGCTGCTCGGGGCCGGGCACAGCGCGGGGCTCGTGGTGCTGCTGGGGTTTAGGTTTCCTTGCGCAGCGCGACCCTGACATTGCTGCAGATCTTGGAGAGCGCCTCGAAGAGCGGGTCACAGAAGGTGTGGATGCAGAGGGAGTAGATGCGGCTGACGCACTGGATCTCGATCAGGTAGCTCTTGATGCAGGGCACCACCGCCCAGATGTGGCAGAAGGAGATGAGGGCAAAGAGGAATCCCCAGACCACGGCCAGGGGGATGCCCAGCACGGCCGAGAGCAGCCGGTAGCACCAGTACTTGCTGACGGTGAAGGTGGTGTAGCTGCTTTTCCAGACACCGTCAAAGCTGTATGTCCCGATGGGCTCAGCTATCACATCCTCAAAATCCACCTGGCACGGGATGGAGGGAGGGAGCGTTGGCACAGGGCAAGGCACAGGAGCTGAAGTGTGCGGGGAGGGTCCCAGCACGGGGCGGGCACAGACATCGTGACCAGGTTGGAGGGCCTCGTGCCCAGCACTGCACCGTGCCCATGTCCACGAGCAGCAGTGGGCACAGCCATACTTGAGCCCAAGGAAACCAGAGCCTGCTCCAGCACTGCTCCAGCATGCAGGGACACTGGCTGCCTGCGCACAGGAGGTTTGTGCTAATAAAACCCCACTGTCCTCCTGATTTGTGATTTTCTTATTCTACATTTGGAGGAGAGATACCCAGATCTGCCTGTTTGCATTCTGCTGAAAGCAGAGGGATTGGTGTGGCCGTGTCCTTACAGGTATATCATTGTGACACTCAGCCACTGGGAGCATTTCTGCAGTGCAAATATTCCTCAAAGCCTCTGAACCATGCACAGACCTCTCTGCAGCGGAACCCACTTTTAGGGACTGCATGAGCAAAGCCATTCCTCTTCAAAAAAAGCAGCTTTCCTTGGTTAGGCTGACGTGTCTGCTGATGCATTTATGTCCAACAGCAACACCCCTTCTGTTTTTGGAAGCACTCTGATCATGAGATCATTCTGCATCACCTTTAATCTCCTGGGGCTGGCTGCAGACATCAGGACAGACACTGACACGGGCTGGGAAAGAACAGCCCCGTGGGTGGGTGGGGGTGAGCAGGCCTCCCCCAGCCCCTGCCCAGCGGAGAACCAAACAGGTCCCAGCTGCCTGGTCAGCTAATCAGGGGATAATTAATGAGGGGAGCAGCAGACCATAAGGTGGAGTCTCTCCTCCTCCTCTGCTCCTTTTGTTTGCTGAGTGTTAGGAGGGGCTCTTAAAGAGTGACGGGGCACAGGCTGAGCCCTGAGCTGTGCTCTGCCCCTCTGCCTTCAGGGAGTGCCCCTGAGCACCACCTGCACACCGTGTGCCATGGCCAGGGGGAGGCTGCAGGGCTTTGCCACGTTCCTGCTGTGTGTGGCAGGAACTCGCTGCCTGCAGGTGAGTGTCCTCCTGGCTGCTGCCTCCTGCAGGGCTTTGGGGTGTGCCTGGGCTGTTTTGCAATGTGCTGCCCACTGGAGAGAAGCTCTGGCTGCCCGTGCTGCTGCAGGGGACAGCGGTGCTTGGGCTGTGGTTCTCTGTGCCCAGCTTATCATCTGAGCTATTTTTGGGGTTGGAAAAATATGAGACGGCTTCAGCAAACGTTTTGGAAGCTTTCAATGCAGAGGAAGTAGTGATGTGAGTCGGGCTGGGAAATCCTCTGTAGGGTTTTTGGAGCTCAAGTAGGAAAAAGGGGATGGGTGGGATGGGAATGGCCTGTGGCTGGGGAGGGGGCCCTGTCCCACGGGTGAGTGCTGCTCTGGAGATGCGTCCCCTTCCTGCAGCACGGATGTGGGCAGCAATCAGGACCCGCAGGCACTCCTCACCCCAGCAGTGCCCATCTATGGCTGCCACTGCACGGCTCCTCAGGGCACTGCCTGGGAGTTTAGCTGCACTGCAAAGTGTTTCAGAGCACAAATGTGTTTTTTCTGGTGCCATCAAGGTCACAGCTCACTCAGAAACCTTTGTGAGCAGTTTGGGCTGTGCCGTCCCTCCTCGTGTGCCATTTGCTTTCATCTCACAGTAGTCTTAACAAAACCCACCCCTCTCCTCCTGCCCTACTTTGGGCCAAACTTACTCTGGTATAAGTCCAACAAATCCCATTACACGACTGACAGATCAGTCAGTGTTCAGGAAGAGGATTTCCTTTTCCCTTTCTCTTCCCTTTTTGGAGACAGGTGCTCCTTCTGATCAAAAATAGAGGCAGGTTGCTGCACCCCATGCTGGCATGCAGGGGAAACAGTCTTCTTCCAGACAGGACAGTCCTTATCTCGGTGCCCTGCTGCTCAGCCTGCCGAGCCTTGAACATTAGCAGCTTCTTCCCAACTTCCCTTTCAATCACTGGTACGGGCTGAACCCATTTTGTTTGTGGCTTCCCACTGCTGTCACCAGCGAGGGCAGCCCCATGGAGATGGGCACTCAAAGAAGTATGGCATCGTTGGGGCCACATGCACAGTGTGGCCGGGGGTTGTGTGCCCCCTCCCCCCCGCCTGCAGTGCAGTGCCTGCAGCCCTGGCTGCTCACAGCCCGTGCAGTGGGAAGGGATCTGCTCTCCCCAGGGAGAGCTCAGCAAGTCGTTACCTTTACAACGTCTTCGTTGATTCGCTTTGGATCCCTGTTCACCAGGTCGATCTCCTTGGTGTGCTGGTCCTTGATGATGATCCTCTCCTCCAGCTCCCTCTGCTCCTCAGCCATGGCTCTGGTGCCGTGGGGCTGCAGCGCCGTGGGGCTGGGGCAGTGTGCAGGGCAGGGTGCACGGAGCTGAGCAGCTGCCCCACGCCCTGGCTGCGCTCCAGGCTAAAATTAATGTCGCGCCGCCTCAGTGCCCTTAAAGGGGCTGTGCTGGAGGGACCCCGGGGCCCGGGGGGGTCTGGGGGCTGGCACATCCTTGGCTAAAGCTACTATGGCTGTGGCCTCAGCACACACTGTGTGGATGAGACACTGGAGCAGGTTGCCCACGGAGTTGTGGGTGCCCCCTCCCGGGGAGCACTGAAGACCAGGCTGGATGGGGCAGCGAGCAACCTGGCTGGAGGGAGGTGTCCCTGCCGATGGCAGGGGTTGGAACTGCGTGATCTGAAAGGTCCCTTCCAACCTAAACTGCTTCATGAGACAGGAGCAACGTGGGTGGGAAGTAACCATACGAATGGGATAAATGGTGTGAGCTGAAGGAGCAGGGGGAGCAGGGCAGAGTGCAGCTCTGGCTGCTGCCTTGGGGCAGCACCAGTAACCCTGTGCTGGTAGTGGGCACCCGAGCACAAGGACTCAGCTGAGTTTTCACCGGAGCTGAACACAGAGATGGACAGTGACGGGTGCTGCTGTGGAGCACAGTGCTGGTGTGTGTGCGGGGGCGACGAGTGTGACAGCCATCTCATGGAGAAGCAATGCTGCCTTGGCCGGGGCCCAGCGCCGGATTTAGGAGTGCAGCTGCTGCACGGTGCGGTGGGGAGCCTGGCTGTGCCCTGCCCCACGCTCCCACCCACCCATGCAGGGCTGCTGCAGTGGGAGCTGTGGCCCCAGAGCTGGGTGCAGGGCTGGCTGCAGCCCCATTCCCCACGCTGTGCGTCACTCGCTGCCTTTGGGCTGCAGCCCCGGTGTTCTGGGCATGAGAGGAGGAACGTGTGAGCCGGGCTGTGTGTGTGCAGCCAGCAGCCACCCCAGGCAGCGCTGGGAGCTGCTTGTGGGGATATAAATAGGTCGGGGTGCTGTCAGTGGGGCACCGTGCAGGACCTGTGATGTGCAGCTTGCGATGGACGAACGATAGCGCTGGTTTGTCAGCAATGAGTGGCAGCCAGGAGCTGATGTGCTGAGTGTAGGCACTAATGCATTTGATGCCTGCCTGCCCTGCTGATGCAGAATGCTGCTGTGCTGCAGCCAGGGCACTCCAAACTTCCAGCCTTTCCTTTTGGGAGCATTTGCTAGAAACCTCCTGACAGATTTATCTCTGCTGAAGCCAAGCTCCCATTACCCAGCTGGGTTGACCCTACGTGGTCTCAGGGAGGGCATTTCTTTTCCTAAAGTGATTACCAAGACCTGAGCTGGCCTGTGGGCTGCAGGGACCGTGCTGTGAATTCAGAAGCCTTCCAGAGGTCAGCAAAATAACCTGCTGCTTAGGGCCAGCAAGTGGAATGCATTTCTCCAGAGAAGGGAGGAATAAAGCAGAAATGAAGTCTGGAGAAATCAAAGCTTTCTATGGATTGGAAGAGATGACAGTGTTGGTGAGCAGGAAGGAGACACGGGGAGCTGTGCTGTTATGGGGGCAGGGGAGCAGTGGGAGCAAAGCGGTGCTGCAGATCAGGTCTGGGGCAGAGCTGGGGAAGGAGCAGTGCCCATCTCTGCTCTGTGTCATGGGGGGAAATGAACAGAGCTGCTCCAATTGAGTGGAAACTGTCACCAGGTGGGATGGGGCACGAGGGCCTGGTGCTGCTCTCCTTTCAGCTTATCATCTAAATAAGCAAAACAAAAGCTCCTTTTCATGTCCCCCTCCCGGGAGCTCTTTCGGGCCAAGCTCTGCTGCAGGTGGGAGCTCAGTTTGAGTGTGTGGTCTCGTGGGGCCGGGCTGGTTCCTGCAGCTCAGACCCAGTGGCAGGGAGCACGGGGGCCGTGCCGGGGGCTGTAATGGCACAGCCACATCAAGCAGCTGAAATAAGTGGCTCCTAAACAAAAGTTTGAGTAGGAGCTCTGTCATGTGCAATATCAATTAAAATTAAATTATTGCTGAGGTGGAAGTACAGAAAAACATTCATTTATCATTCGAGTCTCCTCAGTCAGATTCAAATCAAAGCAGATTGCCCTTTAAAGGAGAGTGAAAGCTGTGGTGTCCATACACCCCTGAGGGCACGGATTCAATATCCAAGTCATTCTCCACTCCTACGTTAGGATGCTCAGGTGGGAGGAGCAGAGGGACAGCTCTGGGGAGCAGGGGGCTGTGCCGGTGGAGCCCCCCTGCTCTGGGCAGGAGAACAGCCTGCTCTCAGCAGTTACCCCTTGGTTTGAATGGCTACAGGATCCCTTTGGTTCAGATGCACTCAGCTCTTCTCGGCTGCAGCGCTTCTCTCTCTTTCCAGTACTCTAAATTCTTTTGGATCTTCATTTTAAAATAGCTTTGCTTGACTTTGCCCTATCCAGTGAGACCTTATCTTGATTTATCACTTGCATCATACCCAATTGGGTGCTCCTGTAATCGGATTTAACCAGTTTGTGCACTGCTGGTGAGAACTGGGGTCCCATCTCGCCGTTTGCTATTAATTCTGGTGTATGAGGCTCTATCAGTTCTTTCCTTTAATCACAACCTGTGCAGCCGTGGAATGCTTTCCCTTTCAGCAGAGATGTGCTGCTGCAATCCATGAACTGGGGCTCAGGTAATGGGGGTGACAGTGCCAGTGCACGGACGACTCCCTGTGCTCAGGTGGGACTTTTGCATCGTGCTATGGGCAAAGCAGTCAGAAATCCAGCAGCTGAAGCTGGACCTCACCCCGCAGAGAGCTGCACTTTTTCCAGCATTTCAATATATGGTTTTCAGCCTGATTTACTGCCTGGGAAGATGGGTTTTGGAGCAGCAATGAGACTTGGTGGTTGTTGCCAGAGCCTGGCGTCAGCTATGCTCTAATTCCTGCCCTCGATAGCAGACAGCACCACGAGTGCTTTCTCCCCAGGCAGTCACCCCACGGCCACCGGGAATGCTGCACAGAGCTGGGGGCACAGCTCCTGTGTGCTGGGGAGCCCCAGTGCTGAACGCTGGGGCTTACTGGCGGGCACAGCATGCTGCTGCTGCTGCCCTCCTCTGCATCGCTTCCCCATCACATGGAGACCCAGCAGCAGCTGCTCCTGGTGGGGTCAGCACCAGGAGCAGCCCTGTTCCCCCGGGAGCTACGGAATGATGCTCAGAGGAACCGTTACCTCCATCTTTCTTCTGCTAAACCTCGGTTCCTGGGAGCGACCCACGTGCCCTGAACAAACACTGTGACATCTTGTTATTCGCACCACGTGTGATAAGCGAGTTGCTCAGGGGCTGCGGTGCAGGATTTATTTACTTTGGATGTGAGTACGGATTCGGCCTTTGGAGGAAGCGCTGTAACTCTGTAGGAATGTGAATGCTCTCATGTCCGTTGGAGCACGGCCAGGGCCTGGTACCCAGGGTGTGTTGTTCTGGAGCATGTGGGGCCATTTGGGATGCATGGAAACCAGGTGGTTTTGCTCGAGAAGAGCTGTGAGGTTACAGACACGGGTCAAGTCTGTAAATGCAGGATCACAGGGTCGCACATCACCCCGCAGCCACCTTGCTGTGCCAGGTGCCCATGACTCTTTTCCACGTCCCTGTGACGGATAGCTGCTCTGCAAGCCGAGCCGTGCTCTATCCGTTGAACATTCTGGCTTTCTCTTCATCTGCTCGTATCCAGGAGCTAAGCACTGTGACATTGCACCCTGTCCCTGCCGGGGCCGTCCACAAGCAGCGTGTGCTTTGTGCTGTGGTTTTCCAGGAGCTACCTCGGGCTGCTTGCACTCTGATGGGTGTTGGTTGCCTGGGACTATTTATGACAGTGAAATTGACTGAATTAATATTAATAACTTCCCCCAGCTATATGCTGTAAATCATGGTGGCTGTGGAAGCCTGCCCTCGCCCAAACCACAGCGTGGCAGTTCCCTGGGTGTTGTTGGATGGTGTTCGTGTGTGACTTTAAGGTCTCCTGAAAGAGCTCTGTGCTTCTAGGACAAATGGGAGCTGTGCAGTGCTGAGCCTCCTGCAGGCACGTGAGCCCTCAGAGTGCTCCTGGGGACTCAGGTGGCTCTTTGTCCCTGAGCTAATGGGGATCAGGGCCATGGGATATGCTAATGGGCAGGGCACTTCTGGGCTGGTGGATCCAGGCGTGTCAGAATCAAAAGGGATTACATCTGCGTGTGCGAATCCCTCATTGGAACCAGTTTCCATATGTGGAAGAAAGTGATGCTGCTCTTCTCCTTCCGCACACTATTTCTGGTGCTCTCTAAAGTCGTGCCTGAGACTCACTGCTATTCCATGACAACGCTCACTCTTTGGGGAAAGCAGTGCCAGAGTGTCAGGAAAATACTCTGATAGCTGTGTGATTGGGCAAATGTTATTCTTTCCCTTGTTTTTGTAATAAGGAAAGGAATCTCATGAGAAAGCTTTGTCACCATGAAGACTGACATCTGCCATCATGTAAGCCTTGCTGTTCTGGTGTGGAAAGGGGAGAGTTGTACATCCCTGATGGAAACAGAAACAAAGCGTGCTGGACCCTGGTGCTGTGCCACAGCCCCGGGGCCTTGTGAAGCAGCTGGCTGCTGTCTTTTGCTTTTCATTCTTTGGTGCAGTTTGTAGAACATAGGTGAAATGGAAGCAACGATGGCACAGTGGTTTGAACACGTGGGGGATCAATGCAGTGCATCCCCTGAGGAGGCCTTGAGGTGGCCACGGGCTGAGCTGCTCTGTGGTGAGCAGTGCCCCGTAGTGGGACTGTACTTTACAGGGCTTAAAATAGCACCACTTCAGGTCTGGAGATGGATCAAGAAGTCTGAGGTGAGGTTTAAAAGGAGTTTGAGCTGTCAAAAGCAGAAAAGGGCATTTGAAAACCTAACACTGTCTTTTCCCGGTTACTTGTGTAACCAGATCAGCTAACCCACGTGTCATCTGCAGCCCGAGTCCTTTTATAGTAAAAACAAATATTGGAGGGACTCAGGGCCAAATGTTGCTCTTCATTTTATTTTATCTTTTATTTTTGGGTCAATGTACATTGTTGGCATGACTTCCAGGGCTGCCAAGCTATCAAATCCAGACCAAAGCTCAGAGAAGAGAGAGCAGTTGGCACCTCTGGGGCCGGGCTGCAGCCCTGCATCACATCTCTGTGCATCCCCAGCACAGCCCCAGCTGGCTTTGCTCGTGGTGCACAGCGTGGGCTGGGCAGGGTGCATGCCACAGGGCAGGTCTGACGTGCCCTGCGCACATCACCTGCTCTGCTGGAGCACCTCATTCAGCCCCGTGGGCTGCAGGAAAGGGCTGGGAGCGGCAGCTGCACCGTGACTAGCGGCAGGAATGGGGAGGCTGCTGGCCTGGCGTGGGTAGAATCCTTGCCTGCGGCTGAGCATCTCTGCCCCTGAGGGCCGCGCTGGGAGACTTCACTGGTTCTGAAAGAGCAAATGTAATCCCCCAAGGATGGTGCTTCACTTTTCCACAACCGTAGCAGAACACTCTTATTAACGGGAGTCGGTCAGCTTAAGTTCTTCAGCATTAGAGTGAAGGGAGGTGTCTTTCCGTGGCAATACTCGTGCAAGAAACGCGTGTCCCTGTGAGCCAAAAATGGGCCTGGTCGCATCCCAAGACCCAGCAGGCCCCAGAAGGGTTGGATCGGTGCAGGTGAAAGCTTTGCAGTCCAGACATTTGTGCTGGATCAAAGCAGTTCCCCTCGGGCGGCCGCTGCACGGTGCTGGTTGTGCTGTGCCCACGGTGCTGCTGGCGGTCAGGGGCTGTGCCCCACTGCGGGTGGCGGTCAGGTAAACAGAGGAAATAGAGGAAACAGAGGAAAGATCTTGGTGGGTAAGCTAAGGCAGCAGCAGGAGGACAGGGAAGGCCCAGGGTGCGGGCAGTGACACGTGCTGTGCTGGGGGAGGGTTCCCTTAAATCTACACCTAAATGCAACTGAGACTGCGGCCCTGGGACTTCGGGTACGTTCTTTATGCACTTAATCGAACACTTCGGCGACGGGAAGGAGGTGCAGGGTGGGCTGGGAGTCCTCAGGGCGGTCTGAGCGCCCCTCCGCCATGTTCCCCCCGCGGCGTCCGCCGCCCCTCGCGCGGTTCCCCCGCGCTCAGCGCACGGCCGGGCGGCCCCGCAGCGCCCCCTGGCGGCCGAGCTCGGCACTGCAGCCGCTCCTGGCGGGGACGGAGCGCGCATCGCCGCGCGGTGCTGAGCGCGGGTGCCCGCGCTGCTCGTGCCCGCGGCTCGGAGCCCGGTGTCTGCGGCTCGGTCAGTGCACCCCACCCGCCGGTGTCGCTCTCTTCTATTTTTAAGTCGTTCCAATACAGAAATACGAGGTTTCGTTCCTTCCGTGCGCGAACTGTGTCCCGCCTTCTGTACGCTGCGATCCCCCTGCGCTGGTGCAGCCCGGCACGGCCGCGGGGCAGCGCCCTCGGCAGGGGGCTGACCCACGCTCGGTGGGCGCTGCCACGGTGGGTCCTGCGCGGGGTGACCACGCAGAGCCCCGCCTGAGGGGGGAGGGGGGAGGGGGGGATGCTGCTGGGAGCCCCCGTTCTGATGGTTATTTTGACTTCTTAGAGCAACTGCTTCTCGCTGTGCTGCTTTGTTTATTGCTGCTTCCAGTCGTGGCTGAATGGTAAGAGAAGATAGCTGTGGTTCTGGCACGAAGCGTTGTTTTTCTGCTTGAAATACCATTAACAGGCGCAGGTAAGGGATTAGTGCTGTGGTGTGTGCGTGTTCTGGGTGGGAGAGGTGCCGCTGAAAATGACTGGTACCCGCTCGTTTGTTCCAGCCAAGGGTTTGTGTCCTCAGGCTCGGGTCGTGGGAGAGGGAGCATCCACTGCTCTGTGACTCGTGCTGTGCTGGAGGAGATCCGTCAGTGAGAGGAAGGTGCTGCCGATCACTGAGGTCCAAAGATATCCAAGGTGGGACTCGTTATCCCTTAACAAAACGCCGCTTAATTGAGATATCTGTCATGAACGGGGGCTGCAAGCTTATGCCCTTGGCTGTATCTCTTCATTAGGTGCTAACACAGTGCCTGGAGGAGCTCTGACGATGTGCTTCCCCCGTGAAATATTGCTGTCACTGACGCTACTGGAGAAGCAATTGAGTTCCGGGGTTCCTTAATTTATGAATGAAAGGAGCTTGGATTAGTTTAAGAAATAACGCAGCTGCAGGAAGTCTGTTTGAAGCAGGGGACGGCTGGGGACGCGACGTGGGGGCACTGCGGGGGTCCCCACGATGGGGCTTTGGCAGAGCTCAGGCTGTGGGTTCAGCCCTGACCCCCCCGGGCTGTGGGGTGTGTGTGGCTGCCGTGTCAGCCTCGTGCAGGGGGTGTTCTGCCGGGTGCTTTGGGGTGTGCAGGGCTGTGTCCCCCCCCCCCCCCCCAGCACTGCTGGGCAGCAGCCTGAGCCCGAGCTGCCCGGCTTTGCCCTAAGCCCATCCCAGCCCTACTGCTGCTTTAAAACGGAGCTGTGTGTTCGTGTTCGTGCACTGTTGTGGTTCCCGACACCTCCACCACAGCAACAATGTGCCACTGATTTCTGTGCTCCAGATTTGGGGTGTTTTTAACCATTCAAACCATGTCTGTTGGACCGGAGCTTGGTACTTAGGCTCTTACCTCCATCTTTTGTTGTAAATACGTATATGTATGTTGAATCCTTTCCGCATTACGAACAAAGTGGTCGGGTTCTCTTTGCAGCACGCGTGGAAGCGCAGCACCTCCTGGGATTAACGCGGAGGAGCTGCAATGAGAACGGCTGCGTTTCCCGCAGGGGTCGTGGTGTAAGGCGGTGGGTGGGAGGAAGGATTCGGCTCTCGGCGGCGATGCCCCGTGTCACTGAGCAGAGGCACACGGTGTCAGTGTTGCTCCACCGCACGGAGCCGCTCCGCTGTGCCCGGGGCTGCGGGGGGGGGCCGGGCCGCCCCTTCGTTGGAACGTAACACAGTTAGGGAACGACCTTCGGGTGGGGCAGAAATGCAGTGCCGCTCTGTGCTGTGCAGGCGTGGGCAGGATGGCCGCTGTCCCCAGATGTCAGAGGGCTCCAGCTGTGCTCGGGCATTTAGGAGGGCTGGCTCCCGTCTGAACTCCCTGCTCTGCAGAAGCCTGTGGGAGCTGCAGACTGGTTGTTCTACAGCAATGGGCAGAGGCTCTGGTTGTCTGTGTGGCACCACCAGGCAGGACCATCTCCTGGGAGCTGTTACTCAGTGCCACGCATCTGCAGCGAAGGCTGCGATTCCCTGCGGGATCTGAGTCGCTCTTCAGTGAGGGATCTGGATCCCAGCTCCCACATGAACGGCCATCGCTGGTGGCTGTGCAAGGAAAACCCCTCAGTGTGAGCAGTGCTGTGCTGCTGGGGTGAGGTGGGGTGAGCTCTGCTGGGCACGGGGATCCCAGCTCCCCCAGCAGTGGCACCACTGTGCAGTGCAGGGCTTGGGCTAATTGCGCCTGACTGACGAGTGAGCTTGGGCAGGAGGCACAGCGAGACGTGGGGGACGGTAACCAATTCCATCATTTATTGAGAGCTGATCTTTAGCAAATGACAAAGCAGACGCAATTACCAAGTGAAATACCAGGGAGGTAATTTCGCAGGGTTGTAGTGAGAGCTGCGGGTAGCTGTGACTGTTAGCGCTCCTTTTGCCTTCTGGAGCCCTGACAAATATTACATGATATCACGATTTATGTCTCAGAAGCTGATCTTGAACAAACGTTACGATTCCACTCCATCTGATTCCTGCTGCGATGTGGCAGTCTCCATTGCTCCTCTTACAAATGCAGATGCAGAATTTCAGCTGAACAAACTGTCTTTATGCCCACAGGAAAGACAAGAGTTCCCATTAAAAATGAGAGTACATGGGAAGACCAAAATAAACTTAGAGGGAGACGGCTTAATTTTCGGTGTGGTCTGTCAAATCTGGTTCCTCAGCGGCTTTCTGTCTTCCAGCTCAATCCCAGCCTATCCTTTCCGCTCCTCAGCACAAAAGCAGCTCGCTCCCCGCCCCAAGCATCTTTTCAGTGTGTGGGAAAGCAGGTGCAGGGAATGCCCTGCTGTGCCAGACCCCTGGCACTATGCAGCAGCTCCATGCTGCTTGGGAGGAGAGCAGGGTCAGCGTGTGCCTGGGCCCTCGTGCTCACATCAAGTGCTCGGCATGGAGCAGATGCAGCACATCTGCACCGCTCTCTCCAGAGGGCTCTGCTCTGCTGGTATCGCCCTGCAGGGGCCACTGATGGCTCTGCAGCACAAGGAAGCACAGGCACTAACGGCCTTTGTATTGCAACACACATTTAGATGGGATTTGGGATGCCTGGTTCTGTGCTGGCTACTTACCCGCCGTGTGCCTGGCACCAGGGTGTGCAGCCCCGCAGAGTGCTGTGCCCCAGTTCCAGCCGTGGGGCAGCCATGGGGCTCAGGTGCTGCTCCACAGCAGCATCCAGGAGCTCATCTTGCCTTCCTTGAAGGGCTGTGTATGGAGGAGCAGTGAGCCACGCTGCCTCTGCACCCTGGGGAAACCTCACAGCTTGCAGCTGGGCAACAAAACCACTGAGAGACCCAAACTGCTGCAGCGTCAGCTTACAAATGGGCATTGCTGGGTGCAAACAGAAAGTGTGAGAGAGCACATCAAGAGGTGGCGGTGCTCCCAGGTGCCAGGAGCTCACTGGGCTGGGGCTGCGAATCTATGGGGTGGCATGGGGCAGCTCTGGCTGTGTGGGCTCCCAGCCAGCACTGAGGCACAACCTGCAGCCTCCCCAGCCAACTCGCCCCTGTGCTGGGAAGGCGTGAGGCCCTGCAGCTTAGGAAGACCACACAGCACCGTTTCAGCAAAGGGGGATGAAACGTGGGTGCTTTTCTTTTGACTCACAAACAGTGATGGACCAGACAGTTTGGATAAGCAATCCAAATAGCCTAAATAATCATTGGGCCAGATTCCTTCGGGACCGAGCAGTTGCTAATGGTTGTTCAGAAACAAATACAAAACCCACTTCATCCTCATGGAGTCATTTTTGAAGTATGAGATAAACTGCATCCTCTGCTGCTACCAGGGTGGGGAGCACAAGCAGTGTCCTCTTTCGGACACCACACCCCAATCCCCCCGTGAGGGCACTTGGGGCAGGAGCTGGCTCTGTCTGCATTGCCGTGCTCAGGGGATGCTGCGACCTCCCCCAGCTTTCCTGGCTCAGAAGGGGTTTGAAAGCAGCACTGGGCAGTGCCAAGCACCAAGAGGCCACTGCAGGGAGAGGGACCATCAGCCCCTCCTGCTCCCTGAGTGCCCGTGTGAGCATCATCCGATGGAGCATTCCTATACGAAACATCTCCGTAAGGAGCAGCTCTGTATGGAGCATCCCTGTGTGAGCAGCTCTGTACGGAGCAGCCCTACAGGGAACATCCCTGAGTGGAACAGGTCTGAGTGAGCGTTCCTGAGGAAGCATCCCCAGAGGGCGCATCCCAGACGAGGCACACATGGCAGTGCTGACGGTCCCCTGTCCCCGCTGCCCGGGGCTGTCCTGGTCCTGCCGTGCCCCGTGTGTGCCTCCCCCGTGCTGTGACGGAGGCCTGGCCGTTGCTGGCATTTTTTCAGTAGAAGAACATGGGCTATATTTAGATCAAAAATAAATACATTCTTGGCTGGAGCACAGTTTTTAATGCCTGATGAATTACCAAAACTTCTTTCGCAGGAAACTATAAAATTCCTCGGGGCGAGCGCTCGCTTGTGCCCAAGCTAAGGCAAACAGAGCTCCGCCTGCAGCGAGCGCCGGTGGGACTGCTATTAATAACCACTGTGGTTGTTACTGGTGCTGCATGAGGACGAGGAAAGGAACCTGCAAGTGACACCGAGCGTCCACGCGCAGAGCAGGGCACGCTTCCTCGCGGAGGATGAGGAGCGCATCACTCACAGCACGCCGTGCTCTGCTCACTGTTGATGCGCTGGGGAAGAGGTGCTCGTGCACGGCGGGCACAGCGTGGCAGTGCCCTGCTTCTTGGCTCTGCCACTGCGTTTCGTTGGCAGGAGCACGGAGGATGGGTGTCTCGGTGCGGCTGTGCCAGGCGCCAGCAGCAGCCCACGCCTGCAGGGGCGGCTGAGGGCAGCTGGGGACACTGCCAGCCACTCCTGGAGGCTCCGGGACAGACGGACATCTCTGCACCGACACACGGATGTGTCCTCCAGTGCAGACAGACATCCATCTCCTGCAGCACTTGCAGAGAGCTGAAAGGCGTGAGGCTGTTTTACAGGGCCAGGAAAGGCCTTTTATTCCAAAGCTGCTCCCAGCACCATGACAGGCGTTGCAGGTCCTCCATCCCTGGTACCTTGCTGCTGAGCTGTGCAGCCTGCCCCTGAGCCCGCAGCTCCCCGTGCTTGCACTGCTTCCCGCAGCACATGCAGGCTGCAGCGCTGCTGGAACTGCACATTTGCTCAAGTGCTTTTATTCCCATGGCACTATTATTTCACGCAGCGCATCTGTGTAACCCGGCCGTGTGGCAAAAGGCACCAACTCTGCCCAGCGAGGCCAAGGCTTCCCACTGCTCTCCCCGTGCCTGAACTTTGAAGGTTTATAAAAAGCTCAACCTTGGGACGAAGCAGTCAGCAAATCATCCCAACTGACTGCAGTTCCACCCAACAAATACGCCGGCCTGGCTGCAGCAGCGGCACTTTGAGCTCAAACTCACCCCGGTAGTGGAGCAGCACAGAAGTGCAAAGTGCAGAGGGATGGGGTGTCCTGCTGCCAGCTCCCCCTGCCCCCAGAGCCTGCCGGGTCCCCCGGGACCACCGGTGCACCCACCCCAGCCCGGGCTCTGCTTCCCCCCCCCCATGGAGCCATGGGATGGGGCCGCATGCTGCCCTCTGTGGGACACCGCTCCGCTCCCCCTGAGTGCTTGGCTTCTGGCACCAATAAAATCCTGTTTCTTCCATCTGCTAGAGCAGGTTCAGTGCTTTAAGCTGAAAAGCCAAAAGCATTCTGCAGAAACTCTTCAAATATCGGTATTTTCCCAGGAAAAAATAATCTGCGGTGCATTGATCTGTCCATCTCTCTGAGCACCGAAATTCTTCACATTCTGACCTCCTGACACAGCTCGCTTTTGTGGAGAAAACTGCCCTGTTTTTTCTCTCGCCTTTCCGGATCCTGGAGGCTTTTTCCAGCAGCCTGAGGTTCTCAGCATGGTAATATCATATCCGTGTTTTGCTCTCAGTAATCATCAGCTCAACTCCCATTTTAGGACATATTTTCTCTAAAACGCTGCCTTACTTGGCTCCTTCCTTCTGACGGCTCCGTTACATCACCCGGACAGTCCTCTCCAAGAAATATTGCCCCAGCTCCTCACGGCCGTGCCACAGCCACGCTGCGGGGGATGGGGACAGCGGTGTCCCCCCGATGTCACCCCACTTCCTGCCCTCCTGCAGCAGCATGCCTGCTGACCAGTCTGGGCTATGGCAGCATGGTCTGCTGTCCAGGCCTGACCTCTTTTGCCCCAGAATAGCAAGGATCCAGCTGCACAGTTTTGTCCTAAAGCCTTCTCCCCTCAGGCAGCTATTTCCCCATCTCCAGGTGCTCCCCTGGCAGGTAGGTCCCAGCTCCTCCTGCAGTGCCCCAGAGCTGCTCCTTGCCCTCCCTGCTCTGGTCCCCACCGGCTGTGTCCTCCCCTGTCTGACATCCACAGCCACGCTCTGCAAATCTGCTTTTGGCCCAAACCCCACAGTACAGTGTCCAGTGCCAAGAGTTAATTGGGAATAAAGAGAGTAATTCTGAAAGATCAGATGAAGAGGGATATTTCTTGGTTAGAGGTATTTCCCGATTACATAAACCCAAACAAAATAAAGTTCCCATTTTAACGACCCCTAAGAGATAAACCAAATTATAGTTTCAACATTGACAGATGAATCTGACTCATTTTGCTGTGAGAAGTGGCTTTGCCAGCTTGTGTGCAGGGATGTTGGGTGGCCAGAAGACTGAGGATGGGGACAGGGATGGGGACAGGGACAGGGATGGGGATGGAGATGGGGACGAAGAAGGGATGGGGATGGTGATGGGGATGGAGACAGGGATGGGGATTGGGACAGGGATGGGGTTGGAGACGGGATGGGGATGGCAATGGGAATGGGGATGAGGATGGGGACAGGGACAGGCATGGGGATATCCCCTGGCACATGCAGGTGGGGGTGGTGGTGCACCCGGTGCCCATCACCTATGGAAGGTCCTCACGGTCACTGCAGGAGCCCCATTCTGCACTGGGGGGGTGGGAGGTCTTGGGAACATGTCCCAGGTGGAAGGGGTGGGGTGGAATGTGGGGCTGGGCCCGGCCGGGGAAGCGCGGTTCTCCAGTGTACGCTGCTCTATTTATAGTGAGAAACCAGAGAGTGGAAAAACATCACAGAATCCATATTGGAGGCAACCTCCATGAAGGAGCAGCAAAAAATCATGGTAATCCCTTTGGCAGCCCCGGGGGGGCTGGAGTTCCCTCTGCTTCTTGCATCTATTTTTAAGACAGAGCGGCTCAGCTGCTGGAGCCATCGTCCTGGAGCACAGACCCAGGGAGCTCCTGTGCTGCGCAGCGGCAGTTTGGTCTGCTGGGCTCTGTGTAGGAAGGTGACTGCAGCCCAAATGATGGCACAACTACAATTTGCTCTGCTGCAGCCCCCTCTGCTTCCTGCTGGCCGGGAGTAGGCTCCCCATGAAGCAGATTTAATACAGAGGGCCTTGCTGCCCAGGCCCTTTGGAAATGGATTTTATCAGAGGCCCAAAGCAGTGCAATTGCTCCTGCTACAACAAAACGCAGCTGGTTTGTGTTTTCTGATTTATCCCCTTGATCCTGGCCGTAAGGGGCTGCTGTTTGCCAACCCATTGTTTCCCCATTGAAAACAGATGGTAGGGGCTGAAAATCTGACTGCATTCACCGCAGAGCAGTGGTTGACCATCATCCTGCTGGCTGGGGCTCCGTGGGGATCTGCCTCTGCCCCTGGGGCACCCCAACCCTGCGATGGTGCCTGGACCTGGGGACGAGGTGCCCAACAGACAGATGTGTGGATGCCAGCAGGACATGTCCCTGTGCCTGCTCTGATCTCACGCTGCACAGAGCTCTCCCCTCGCTGCCTTGCTGGGGGAGGAGAAGCAGGGGAATGCTCAACACCACAGCACCTTCCTAAGGCACCAACTGGTGGATAAGGGACTGCAGGGAGGGCACGTTTCTGCCAACATGGCATTTTCACTGCAATCAGCTGAAACTCAGTTGTTGGATCTTGCAGAGGTACTGGCACTTTAAAGTTTGTCCTGAAAGAAGGATCAAATCTGCTCTTTCTGCCCTGCAGGAGGACGAGGGGCTGCTGAGAACTGCAGGGAGAGGCCCCTACAGCTTGTTCTGCAAGCAGGACACACGTTCCTCGGTGCTACTTCTGTGAACAGCCGCTCCCGCAGCCCCGAGCTGAAATTTGCAATGGTTTTGGAGAAGTTCACAAGGGAGACCTCAGCCCAACACGTTTCCTCGTGACATCCATCAGCACAAGGGCTGCTCCATTCCTGGCATCCACCTCACAGCCCATCCCACAGCTACAGAGGTGCTTCGAGGTCCTACAGCTGGGTGCAGAGGATGGCAGTCCCGATGTGGATATGTCAGGGTAACACCTCTGCATCCTTCGGGGAGAGTTAACATTTGGACAGTGTTAATGCGTAATAGTGCTTCTGGGTTTACATTGCTGCTGTGCTGCTCCCTGCCAACCTGTGTGCTCTGCCCGCTCTGGCACTTGGGATTTAAACAAAATACCCATTAATATCTGCAGGAATCAGGCCTGAGTAATGAGAGCAGGAACAGGACACCACTATGGGCTGCGAAAGAAAACAATTAAGCTGATCAGCCGCGGTATTCAGAAGGCAGCTCCGCAAATATCCTTTTTCCTCTCACAAGAAACAGAGGTTTCCGAGGTTGCTTGGAGCTGTGCTCTGCATATTCATGGGGCAGTACCGGCCCTTTGCAGTGGGGAAGGCTGCACGCTGTAACCTTTGCAACTCAGTGCCTCATTTCCTGCATCCGTACAAAAACCAACAGTGCATCCGTGCCAACAACCGCCCGGTGACATCGCAGCACCGTTGGGTCGGAAGAGACCCCCACCGTGGGCTGGCTGCCCCCCAGCTCTGCACCCAGGGCCCATCCGTGGCCATGAGCACCTCCAGGGATGGGGCACCCCCAGCTCTGGGCAGCACTGCCGGGGCCTCAGTGCCCTCTGCACGATGAATTTCCTGCTGACACCTGCCCTAAACCTCCCCTCTTTTAGTTTAAAGCCGTTCCCCTTTGTTCCATTGGGCACACACTGCCTGGGCAGCCCCCAGCCAGGGACACCATGCTCCCCATGCCCTGCCCAGGTTCAGCTCCTGGTGCTCGCCAGGCAATGCGGTTTGGCAGTGCAGGGCCTGGAAACACCCATGGAAAGTGCCGGGGGGAACAGGGCAGCTCTGTCCGGCACAGACACGCTCTGTGCTGCGCTTGGGGAGCGGTGGCAAATTAAAGGCTGAGGAATAAAACATCTGATTTCGTGTGTGCGTGCGCAAGGGCAGCAGGAAGCGTGCTCGGGGCTTGGTTCTGCTTTCCTTCCTCTCCCCTCCCAAAGGATCGGGACCACCTAAGTCCACGCAGACACCTCACACGAGCTGCACACAGAGTGCTCTGGGAATGATGACCAGCGGGTTGAGGAGCAGCTCAGAATACGAGGGGACTGCAGCAGCACAGCTCTGCACAGGGAGCAGCCACACGTGGCTCAGGGCAGTGCCTTCAGTCCTCCCCCCCGCACCCATCCCCTTCTCTCCCTGCTGCCCCATCCCGGCCCTCTACGAGGGCTGATTTCCAGCTCTGCCCATCTGTTTCCTTGGGTGGAATCCAGGGAAGGTCTTGGCAAAGCATTAACAGGCTTCAGCTACAAAGGGGATCTTTATTCGCTGCTCTGCCCGTTGCCCTGTGCCTTGTCCAGCTTTCCCATTCTCACTCATGAAGTGCCCATCTCTGAGCTGTCAGCTTCGGGTTTACCTGGGTACAGTACAGTTTGCTCAGAGGGGCTTTGTTTCACCGGCAGATGGAAGCTGCTTGTCTGCATCCCAGCAGAGCAGTGCAGGGATACCTGAAGCCAAAACACAGCACAGGGGGCAGAGGAGCAGCACTGCAAAGTGGGCATGGGGCAATGGTGCCCGGACAGTCCCCAGTAGGGGAGCAGCACAACACCTGTGTGCCCAGAGGTTTACTTGCCTGGCGATTTGGCTGAAGAACTGGAGTTAAAAAGTAAATAAAGCTCCAATTAGATTTATATAGACCGAATTAACCTCACATTTATAGAATAACACATACCCATCTGAACTTTATTTAGCTCGACCGCAGCAGCAGCTGCTGCAGGGCTCTGACAGCACTTCTGCTCAAACACAGAGTGTTTCACATCTGATTCTGCCCCTCAGCAGTGCTCCCCTGCCGGGCTTTGAAGGAAGTTGTATTGTGGTGCTTGTGCAGCCACCTCAGCCTGCCTTCGGTTTATATTTTTCTCACCTGAAGCCACTGAAAATAGAGCGCTTTTAATTATAGAATCTGAAATTACATTCTTGCAAGGACTTATTCAGTAATGAAGTTCCTTCAAGGCTTTGCTTAAGGCAACTGTATTTGTACACAAATATCTGATCCTTACTGAGCTCTGACAGAAATCAACATGTTTTCCACGGCTGTTTGTGACCCTCAAGGTGAGGAACACGGCCTCCACCAACCCCAGCAAAGCAGGACCCAGACGCATCTGTGGACCAACACTGAGAGGGACCAGGTGTAGCAGAAATGCTCAGCCACGGCCTGAAGCAGTGATGGAGCACCTGGTGGGAAGGCAGGGCCATCCAGGGCAACTCAGCTGCATGCAATGTACCTGAGTGACCAGGAGGGGAGGAGCCAGGATCCAGCCCTTCCCAGCCCTCATTTAAGGGTTGGCGGTGGAGGTGAGGGTACCTTGCTGGAGATTCCTGTGCATCTGAGGCCATCTGAAGGTAAGAATGTTTTCTTTGTTTCTGCATCCATGGCTGCTGCATTTGGCCTTGTCCTCATTTGCTGCAGCTTAGGACTGTGCCACTCTGCTATCGTTGCTGTGCTTTCCATCACGTTATTGTGTTGCAGCATTACGCCAGGGTTCCTCCTGGAATGCAGTTTGCAGGAGAATGCAAGACCACAAACAAGAAAGCACTGCAGATATTTGTAGATTCAGATCTGTTAAACTTAAAAAAAACTGCAGCTCACAGCTGCTGCTGCTGTGTGGCTGTGGCTTCTCACCCAGCCCACAGCTGTTTTCTCTCCCTGCTGGTACCAGGATGAAGCTGGGAACCTGGGGCAGGATGGGCAGCAGCAGCACGGCCTTCCTCCTGCGGTACTGAGCTGAGCGGTGTGGTGCTGCACAGGGATGCTCTCAGCAGGCACCTCAAGGCATCCTGTACCTACTGAACATCAGACACACAGCCAACATAATACAGCGTTCTCAGTATAGGAGCTTTTATTTGGAAGATGGTCTGGAAACAGCTGTGGCACAAAGTACTTTCAGTTGTCACACAACGTAGTCTGCCCGAGGGTGACTCCCTGTATGCTGTAAGCTTCTGAGATACCTCTGTGTCTATTAATTTTCTGGCAGGATGCTCTGTGTGCTGCCTTCTTGCGGCTTCTGGCCGGGCAGGCCAGCAAATCTGCCCAGATTTGCCTTTCTTAATAACCAGAGCTGATGGCATGCAGGAGGTGTGCTGTGGCCTCCTTCCATCCAGCCGATAAACCCGGTGCCAACGCAGCATCCTCAGCCAGGTGGACACCTTCTTGTACCTATGCCCAATTTCAATTTTAATATCAAAACTGAAGGCTCACGCGTATGGTTTGAGCTGCTAGATGCGTTAATTTCACGCTTCTGCTCCTGCCACTTGAGAGGCACAGGATTTTGCTAAGCTGTTTAACTGCAACGCGTTTTTCAGCAGGCGGTATTTTACAAGCTATAGAAATGCCTAAAAAGGCTCGAGTGGACGCCAGCAGTCCCACTAGCCTGAAGCAAGCACGTGTACGCTGGAAGTGGGACTACACTGAATTACAAGTTACAAATCACAAAATCAAGATGCAAACCAGCACATGCTGCAGTGATGCCTTTTTTTCCAAGGAATGAAATAAAGCTATTAGCAATGGAGGACTGCTTTAGTGCAGAATGCAGGGGGGGGTTGATGCTGCCAGGGATGACTGTGAGCAGAACCCAGCCAGATGACCCCAATGAGATGAACCCATGGCTAAGGCACTTGCATTGAGGGCAGGCTGTATGTGCAAGATAGATGTGAAGCCAGGACACTGGAAAGAATGAAGACTCTGATTCCATTTCGGAGTGAGTGAGGATGAACAAGACCAGGTGCAGTGATAAGACAGCAGCTCTGTTTCCTTGAACACTGTGGGGAGGCAACCTGGGAAGCCTCTGTTCCTCTGCAGTGACATTTACCTACACTCCCACCACCCACGTTCCCCTAAAGCCAACGTGACCAGAACAACCTTTCTCCCTCCCCCCCCAAGCCTCTGCAATTCCTCTACCTGTGATGGGGTGGGTGGACAGCCCCCTCTGCCCAGCACAGGGGGATGAGGAGCAGCTCTGGAGAAGCACTCTGAGGATCCCTGAGCAGGCCCTGACATTGAAGAAGCACCCCAGCTGGGCTGAGGACCAGGCTCACCCCTTCACTGCAACACAAGGACAACAGAGTCAACCAAGCAAAGCAAAACACGCCCATTGAGAGGCCACAGCAGCCTGTTGGCAGCTGTTGTTCAGTTCATTTTCCCTCTCTTTTAATAACTTGATGTTTTATTGATTTTTTTTTTTTTTTTTTTTTTTCCTGCACTTGATTTGTTGCTGTTGTTGAATGTGTGTGTGATGGCTGTGTACCCACCTCGCAGGGAGATCACACCACGAGGTAACTATAGCTGCATGTGTACATGGACAGAGACTTCCCATCGAGGAATGCTGTTTAGATATTAATGTCTTTGCTGAAATGTTTCTTTCCCAAGTGATTCATGCTCTTTCTCACACTGCTTATGCTGAGCGTATGCATTTTTGGCTGCCTTAACACTATGGGGTTTAGAACTATGCTGCGTCTTTAAAAATAATTTACAAAGATTGGCCATATCCATGTAACAAGAAGAAGAAGAGGCAATAAAGCTAAGCACTGGGTTTTATTTTTCAGTTCCACTTTGCTTATAACTGTAGTGTCTGTATCTAAGGCTGGTCCAAGGGAGCTTTGTTATTCCCCCTGGCACAACTTCAAATGCAAAGTCTACGCATCCTCTGGTGACTTGTGGTGGCAAGCACACGGATGTGCCCTACACCATGTGTCTCATCTGCCCTAAAAGAGTGACCAACCCCACTCCTTCCATGGTGGGGCACCACGTGCAGGGGCAGGCACAGCTCCTACCAATGCCTGCTGGCAAGTTACTCCATCGTAAGTAAGGAGATCCACAGCACAGAGGGGACTTCGAAGAGAGAAAGCATTGATTTCCGCAGTAGAAGGAAAACCTAGCAATTGTGAGCTCCTTACACACAGCTCTGCAAAAAAATATTCCAGTTGTTTCTGGCAAAGAAGGGAGACATTGAATATAAGGAAGAGGACGGATCACACCAACAGCAGCCAGCCTGGACTTTGTATCTGGTATCTTCTGTGACTAACGTGAGCACAGCATGACTTCAGAAATGAACACTGTCGGCAGAGATTCAGTGCAGGTCCAGGAGCAGTGTCACCCCAACATGATGTGGCACACAGGGCTGACCTTGCTCAGTGCTGCAGGCTCCTGGGGAACCGTGTTCATCTCTGCTGGATGCAGTCACTGCCATATTATGGGGGGAGGGGAGGGGGAAACCAGCACTGCAGCATCTCCGGCACAAAAATCCCACCAGGGCAGATTAGGCTGGAAAGCTGTTTTCCATAAAACTGCTGCTCAAAAGACAGCTGAGAAAGTTCCATACTTTAAATGCTTAACAACCTCCAGTGTACGGCAGGAGCACAATGCCTCTCTGTGCAAACACTCGCTTGAAATAACAGACGGTAGGAGGCAAGCAAGATAAAACTGGGAACAGGGCTGGGGTGAGAACTGCCAGGAGTGTTTGCATTCCAGCTAAAACCCAGCCTGGTGCAATTCGTGTGCTGCCCAGCACTGCCTGCCCTTGGGGAGATCTGCACGGCTCCGTCTGGCTGAGCTTCCCCTGATTGCTCCCTGTGCCATCTTGTTTCTCATTTCTGCATTACTGCACACGTTGGACAAAGCTACAGCTACATGTTACTGCGTTCTACATTGTGTGCTTTCAGAAAGAAATCACTCGGGTTAATGAAACTGTTCAAAACCATTGCTTGAGTACAGTTGTCATTGTTCTGTTAGTGTAAAATTTCCAGTACAGATTTCAGAAAATAAAAGCAACCCTTGTTTCCGACCATGACCATAGGGTTAGTGTGCCAAAAATATTTCTGAGATGTGTTATTTCAAAAAGAACACTGCAAGATGTTAGTCATGAGAAGCTTTGAGAGACTTTGTAGAACAGCACAGATCTCTTTCAGTCCCCTCCTAACAGGACACGTGGGTACATCCCACCCCACACGCACACACGCTTCTCCTTCATTTCCTCCCCGATTAAACCTCTTCCTTCAGTCTCTGTTGGGTGCAAGGGGGTACTTGGTTGCTTGCAAGCGAATAACCAGGCTCTGCTTTTTGTTTTTAACCGTCCGCTTTGCACATCCTTGTCAAATTACCCCACCTCCGGCTCAGAGGCGCTGGCTCCGGCTGCAGGCCGCGCACCGCAGGCTGCCCTGGTCCAGGCTGAAGGCTCTGCCGCTCAGCGGCGTCTCGCACTCCAGGCAGGTGAAATGCTTCTTGTGCCAGGCCATGCCCTCTGCGCGCTGATACTCCTCCGAGAAGATGATCTGTGGGACAAACAGAGCCCCGCTCGTTTCCGCCATCCCACACGGGCGGCCCCTCGCAGCGGGATGGAGGGGTCAGGATGGGGACTGCTCTGCTGACACGACACACACACACACACACAGAGCACGCAGAGTGCTGCAGCTCCCAGGCCGTACCTCGTCGCAGCCGGCGCAGCGTGGCCGCAGGCTCTCGCAGTAGTGACGCCCGCACCAGGCAGCCCCGCTCTTCCAGAAGTAGATGAGGTCGACCAGGGGCTCGGCGCAGCGGCAGCACACGAAGCAGGCCGGGTGCCACAGCCGCGCGTAGCCCGCCCGGTCCGCGTACACCACCGGGCAGTCCTCGGGCACCGCCTGCTTGCAGGTCTCGCAGCGCTGCAAGAGAGAGCGTTAACGCTGACGCTCCTGCTGCACAACCAGCTGCTGCCTGCACTGTGCTGTGCTGCGCGGCCTGGCTGCTGAGATGCCCTTGTTCGTGGCATCTTCCCCACGCATCGTTTGTATTCACCCAGTTCGCTCAGCAGAACAGAACGTGTGCCATCCCAAATGCTTCCCACTTCTAAATGGTCTGAAGGGACGGCTGTGCTCCTGCTCGAGGAAACCAAGCGTGCAATCCCAGGCCTGCGCTGCTTAGGCTGTTTTTGTCCTAGCTCTTGCTCTGTGAAGATAAACTTCAGAATGCTAAAGCCAAATTTCTGCTTGGAAGGCACAGCGAGCAGAAAGCAGTCTGCAGCGATGCTCTAGAAACAGCACAGGGAGGTGAAAGAGCAAGAAAACACTGAACTGAAGAGAGGGAGATGCGTGCAGCTCAAGGAATGGCTGGAAAATGTGTCTTCATCCTGTGCTGGGGCTCAGTGACACTGACAGTATCACAGAGCACTCGTGGCCAACAGGAGCAACATCTCCAAACGCACTGCCCTCTGTAAACATTTGGACAGTATTAAGTATGGACTGAGCACCAAATCGTAATTAAAAGTCATGATAAATGTCCATCTGCCAGCCCGCATCTGGAGCAGCGCTCACGGCTTCCAGCCAAGTCCTTGGGCAAGTGAGTCTGGCACTGCCCACCGCCAGCTGAATAAATGCACGGCCTCGGGGGAAAGCCCCCAGAGCAACAGCCAGCCCGCACTAAAATCCAAATGTTCTCTGAGAAAAAGCAAAGACATAGCACAGAAAAATGTGCCGCGTCAAAGATGGATCCTATGCACACAAATCAGGAGCTTTGGTCTTTTCTGATCACTTCTTAACATGAATGTCTCTACGTAAGGCAGATGTCGCTGTGCGGATTTCAGCATAGAGCAAGATCCCAACTTACAGCAGTCCAAAGAGACGGCGTGGGGTGGCTGTGCCCTCAGGGTGACCTGCGGGTAGTCAGCTCAAGCTCTGAAGCTCTGCTCTGGTGCCCACATCCAACCAGGGCTGGTGGGCTGCCACTTCAGCTCCCATTCAAGCCTAGGTCGTCCAGCTCATGCTCCTAAACAGCACTGGGGCTCCATCCAGCACAGCCCTGATGGTGAGGCCAGGCTTCCTCCAGCAAGCAGCAGGGCTGCCTTCAGAAAGACGAGGCGCAGTGTTAAGCAGTTCGTGTGTCATACGGCCAAGTGTGGGCTGAAAGCCCTGCAGAGCTGACACTGGGGCAGCCTCACTAGGCGGGCAACTTTATGAACTCCGCGCCTATCTGCAGACAAGTTTACCCACCATATCTACCCCATTTTGCTAGTTCCTAGTATGAATGCTATAAAGATTGTTCTTTATATCTAGGGAGTTCTCTCAAGCTTGCATCCCCCTTCCAGCAGCAGGCTGTGGGTCTGGTCTACCTACGCCCACCCAGCTGCTTTGCAGGGCAAGTATTTCTAGCATGCCACACATTTTGCTCCTGCCTCCTCCTCTGCTCAGTCTGAACTTCTGGGAACTGCCCCACGCAGCCCCGTGAGCAGTTCCACGCCGTGGCAGGCATCTCCTGCTTCAGCAGCAAATCTGGTGCCACAGAGAAGGCAGCACAAGACAAGACATTTCCAGGTCTGGAAGGGGATATCCCTGCTTGTAGTTCTCTGTCCCTCTGACAGGAGCCAGCAGCCCTTCTAGGCACTCCTGAGAACTATGTGAGCAAGCAGAAGCCATGCTCTTTCTGTTCCTCTGCAAAACACAAAAACAATTTCACCACATGAAGTGACAGCACACAGCGTGTTGGGGCTGGCAGAGCATGATCTGCTGTACATGGGCAGACCATGGGGAAAAACTCCATGCTGAGTACAGCTATGTCCCCACATACCAACACCTCCCCAGGCCCCGGCAGCTGCCACCTGGGCACCTGGCCTCACTGCTGCCTCCACCCTTCCAGCAGCCTCACCCAGCGCAGCTTATCTCTCAAGATCTAGCAGTGAGAACAAACACAAGCAGCTTTCCAAGTCTGAGCTCAAATTTCTTGCCAATAAGAGCTACGTTAAAAAAAAAAAAAACAACCACCAAAGAAAAAAACCCACTTATATTGCTTCTTTCCATTGCAAATTTTCACTGTGCTTTTCCTCAGGATCACATAACATATTCCTCTACCAGTATCACTCTAAAGGAAGAGTGGCTCTTCTAGTGTACGATGGCATTACAGTTAAGCACTCACTTTACACCTCCATCACGTAGGAGATGAGTGGAGACTTTATGAGCACTGTTGCCAGAGGTGCTGTCCAAGAACGCATCCCTCTGTCCCCTCTGCTCTTTAGACCTGTTCTCTCCCCTGGCTGCAGCTCCTGCCCAGATCTGCAGGGACAACAGCTAACCTGGTGGCCCACAACATCAGGGGACCTCCCAGTTCTGGGAGGGTTAAAGATCTTTTGTGCTTGGTGGGAAGCATTCAGCTACTGGGACAGCCGTACTGCAGCAGTGGGGCCCCTCTCTGCAGCTGAGAAACGTTCAGAAAGCCATATGAGCTCAGATGCCTTGTCCTCAGTGATTTACATCGGCCCTATTTGCTTTCCTTTACACACCATTTCATCACAGCTGGCCTGAATGTGCAACAGGAGGTTTAACTGCACCAACACAGGGACCACACAGACACCTGAGGAAAGTCTCAGATTATTTCTCGGTGCAGGGCTCAGTGCCTTCCTGGTTCACTCTCTCCTCAATTCAGGGTGCTTTACACCCAGCCTTCACAAATCCATCGCTCAGGCAGACACCTTGATCTGAAATAGGAGAAATCAAGCTGCTGGAGCTGACCAAGAGCTTCAGAATTAAACAGATGAGAGTCTGTGTCCTGTTTCTAATGGACTCAAGGAAGAAATGTGACCAACTGCTCCAGAACCAGGATCTCCAAAATATGCAGTTCAGCACCACATTGCCTCCAGGCCCACCTCTAACCCAAAGGCACTCACGTCTTCCCCAGAAGCCTTCCTCCTTGCTCTGCAGAAGCAGGTCTGGGATACACAGAGGTGGAGAGCATCCACCTCGAGCCAGGCCAGGCCAGCCCAACCCACGCCATGGTGGGCTGCCCCCTTGCTCTGCAGGGCAGGTACCCTCCTCCTCCAACCTCGTGATATTCAACACAGATTTAAGTCACTACGGAAAGGTTTACTGCCTGTTATTTTTCTATGGCAGAACCTTAATCCCCATGCAGTTTTGTAAAAACCAGCAGGCCTTCTGGAATTCCTTACTGTGGCACACAGCCCACTCGCTTTCCTTCAGCTGCATTAATTCCTGCACTGCAGATCACATTAAAAATGATGAGTGTTTTGTTAGAATGGGAAATAGGAGCTCTGCCTTTGGTACAGCAAGAAACCAGAGCCCTCCAGAGCTTGCTGCGAGCTGGGCTGCACAACACATAGGTCAAAGAGCAGCTCCTGTGACTGACTTCACTGCAATTCCATTTTTCAGCCAGTGCCTGGAGAAAAATAATGCTTTATACTCTAAGGAGAATAACATCCAGTTATGTATTTATTTAGAAGGACAGACTTGTAGCCTAAATAAACCCTAATTGCTAAGATGACTTTTATTAATGAGTGTAATGGAAACCTTGGTTTTTTTTTTGTTTTTTTTTTTAACTTGAAATTCTTTGTCCAAATCAATGTTTTATTGCAATACTGAAAAACTTTTACTGCATCACTGGACTCTGAAAGTCAGATATGTGTTAATAGAAAAGGACATAGCAGAGGAGAGACATTACCCAATATGGAATGAAAATGAAAACTGCTCTTAACATGTTACAATCTCAGTTTAGTGGTTGCTAGAAAAATCTTGCCTTGAAAACATTCTGATACCATTTCTCCAGCTTTGAGTCCTCTGCTACAAGTCACCCTCCAGGGCGAGTACAGAGTATTTCCACTCAACATATGTTATGATAAGCATGTGTTCAGCAGTCACCAAGGCCACTCAACTGCACTTAGAGAATATAAATCTAAAAGGGCATTAGGGAATCTCAGCTGTTTTCTCGTGGAAATGTGTTTCCAAGGCTGGAGATGTGTGTGCTCTGCACCACGACCCCCACGGTACCACCTCCCCGTTCACAGCTGTGTCAGTGAGGCTGAGCTTCCCTTTGCCTGCACTCCTTCACTTGCACTGCTCCAGAGGCAGAGCCAGAAATGCTCACGAACATGCTGTAACACACAGCTTCTGATCTTATTTACACACAGGACAGACAGCCCTTTTCCACTGCCTTGGGTGGGTACAGGAGGCAGCCCGGGGCCTCTGGGTGCCATGCTGCAGCACCTGGTGATGCCAGTGAGCACCACCCACTTTGGACGGGCATCCCAGCATGCGGACAAGTGGGAGCAGAGCAGCGAACAAGGCACGGCTAACCTCTATGGCACTGATTATCCCAGGAGCACCCATCCCTCCAGGCAGCACTTACATAGAGCCCTGCAGCGGGCGTGCTCTCCAGGGCCCCGTTGGTGGTCTCGGGGGGCTTTTCGGCCGCCTTGCCTTCCTCCTTAGCATTGCCAGCGTGGCCTGGCAGAGCCACCTCCCCGACGCCCAGAGCCTCGGCCTTGTACTTCTTCACGAAGTCTTCCATCAGCTTCACCTCACCCTCGTCCAGGCTGTGGCACTGCGATGGGTCGTGGTCGTGCACCGGGAGCTGCCGCAGCAGCTGCCGCCGGCGGTAGTGGGCTCCATCTGTGCCTGCCACCGGCTGCATCTCCTTGGGGATCAGCTCCATGTACTGCATGGCCTGCGAGGGTGAGAGGTGATAGTGAGGTACGGACCCCCGCGCTGCCAGCCCTGCAGCTCCCGAGTGCCACCTGGGCAACGGAAGGGCAAAAGCACTCAGTGCCCGGCAGCACTGAGCGAGCTGGCTGCGGGGACCAGGGCACGAGGGACAGAGGAACTCAGAAGGGCACCCCAACCCCACCTGGCATCCACACAGTGCAATTTACCATAAGAAATTCCCCATTAAGTCCTAAACCAAACCCAAAAAGAGCAGTCGGATGGCTGTGCAGCCTGAACCTCCCAGGCCAGCACTACCACACCGCTGACGGTGCAGTGAAGGGGAGCTGTTTTGCCATAGACGCCTTGCCATGCAGCAGGCAAACACCAAGAAACCATCCCCAGTGTTCTGCCTCCGACCCATAAGAGTGGTGTGAGCGGATCTTGGAGCGGCTCATCCCGGCAGGACCCACAGCTGCAGGAAGGGGCTGTGCCGTTCGCTTCTTGTTGGCCTGGAGCTTGAAGGGAAGGGAGTTTCCTACTCAAGGCATTTTTCCTATTGTAGTGTGAAGAGCAAACGGGCAGCCAGTTGGACCTCTGCCACTGGGTTTTAAAGACTAGCATCCAGCTGCGTTAGATTTGTTTCTTACTTGGTCAGCATTTGAAAATTGAATTTTAAAGGAATGGAGAAGTGATTAACTATTCGCTGTACAGAGTCCAGCTCAACAGGGCCTTTTAAATACAGAAACACAGCTCTGAACAGCTCATCACGCCTGTGTAAACTTCAAAGTCAGCTTCCACTTCAGCTGCCTTCTGCCAAACAGCAATATTTCAGGGCAACGTTTTCGCTCGCAGCTCTATGACAGCAGCAAATAAATGATTTAATGAATTCACAGCTTCTTCCCCATGTCTCGGAGCATACGTTAACCTTTCAGCACGCTACATTAGGCATCAAAACTCAGCCTGTTGTGACTCCATGCAGGGACAGGATGGGTACCTAGAAGCCTGCAGGGGCACGGCTGCAGCCTTGTGGGACACAGTGCTGCTGGGAGGAGCTGGGTACAAAGCTGGAGGGTGCTGGGAAAGCGATCTGCTACCAAGATGGTTTTCACAGAAGTCAGAAGACCTAACAGGAACTACAGAAGCAAAAGACAAAAATTCACTAAAAGCTCATGCCAGGCCTCACACAGACTGCCTCACTGAATATAGACACTGCCACTGACACCTGACAGCTGGAAAGAAACACAACCAAAATATCTAGCTGTTGTATGGCAATGAACCTTGAGACAGAGCCCACGACACAGCCTGCTGGCACAGCTCAGCTGCAGCAAGAGCTCCGGCAGGGAGCAGCGGTGCAGTGCAACCCCAATGAAAAGAGACCATCCCAAACCAACGGGCCACGGCTACTGCACCCTTACACCAGATCTGGGAGAGCAGAAAGTGCCAGAAGTGTGTCACACTGCTCCTGCAAGGACATCTGTACTGGAGAGCAGCAGTTCCCAGTATCCGTGCAGGCATTTGGGCTGAATTCACACCCTGCTCGAGGGAATGCAGGCAGGTATAACTGCACACGTCTTAAAATGTGTCCAGAGAACAGAGCAGGAAAATAACACCAAACACTGAAGGGCAATAAAAAGCTGCTTCTTTTGCTGCTATCGTGTATTCCTGCTGTCAAATGCTACTTTATGGTGCCCTGGCACAGATAATTTTGAGAAAGTCCATTTTAACTTTCCACCACTAACTACTGCATTTTAGAGATATTTTTGGAAGTGCTTTCTCCACTTTCCCCAAGGACCCTGAATATCTACCTCCTATCTTACCCAGGCATGCCAGGATGAAGCCATGCCCCACGCTCCCCCTGTTCCTGACAACAACATGAAAAATACCACCCAAGTTTCCACTTTGCCATCAGAAGGAAATCACTGGAGTGAGTCAGTTGTGCACTGAAAGCTTTCAGGCCGAAGTCCCTTCTGGACTACCATAGGAACTGTTGACATCCAGTCATTTTCCCGAGCCCGTCAAGTTGATCATTAAGCCAAAATTTATCAAGATCGTCCTCAGAGTTCCTCAGCACTGTTTATATGAACCAAGACTCTTTCCAACCCATTTAGACACTGTTGCAGCCTTAACAGACAGGTTGTTCCAGGGCTCCGTGAAGCACCTTTGCTCTGAGCCCTCTCTGTTGCTGGCTCAGCATCGCATGGCACTGCTCGGAGCTGTGCGCTGCTGCAATGCAAACACACATCTGCAAGAGGAACATCTGTGCTGAGTGTCACAAAAGAGGAGGCAATGTGACAGCAGTGGGCTCTGGGAACAGAGCGACCCTGCCCGGGGTGCAGCTGCCCAACACCACTCTGCAGCTTTTAGCAGTGAGAATTCAATTTCTGATAAATGCAGGGCTGGGCAGCGTGATTAATAAATCACATGCTGGGCTGGAGAAGTGCCATCATTGTTCTCCCCATCCCTCAACCAGTTCTCTAATTCCCCCCGGGACCTACGGAAGGCAAACATTGGTTAAGCAAACATTCCTGCTGTGCTAGCTCCTACCAACAAAAAAGAAAGAGGAAACTACAAGCGGTAGCACTGTGATTGAGCAGCCAGACAGCAAAACGAGTGGGAGCCCTGGCCCTGCATGAATGCCAGAGCTGTGCTCGTGGCAGCCCCGGCGCGGCCGTCCCGCTGTGCCCCGCAGGGCCCTCGCAGCGGGGTGAAGGCTGCAGGGCTGAAGAATAAATAACCGGGCTGTCACTCGGCTCTGCAGCTGCAGTTTCACAGTTGTTTCCCAATTTGTCTTACTACAAAAGAATCTGGTTGCAATTTTAAGTCGCTTTAAACCATTTGCATAATTTGAAGAGCAAAGGCTGTTCGCTAATGAGAGCGTAATGTGTAATAATCCCAGCACCACAACAGTCAGACATCAAAGGCTTTCCCTCCAGAAGCCCTCTCCTGATGACTGACTTCCAAGTGCCTGAAACCACTTCCCTGCATTCCCACAGCAGCACTGTTACTGGCCCAGTAAGGTGGGACAGGGCTGGGGGCTTTGTGCCCACCCACGCTGTGGGCCGGCGCTTGCTGCCTCCCCTTCTGCTCTGCATTCTCTGTACCACCCAACCTTCAGGCTGGATATTAGGAATAATTTCTACTCCAAAGGGCACTCAGGCACTGCCTCAGGCTGTCCAGGAGGGTCACTGAAGTATGGGGATGTGATTAAATTGAGGTCAGTGGGGACGGTGGGGTTTTAGAGGCATTTTAG
This sequence comes from Oreortyx pictus, assembly GCA_036925125.1. Classification (NCBI taxonomy): domain Eukaryota; kingdom Metazoa; phylum Chordata; class Aves; order Galliformes; family Odontophoridae; genus Oreortyx; species Oreortyx pictus. The sequence continues at coordinate 572,225 of JAUPFR010000015.1, forward strand.
ATGCCTTCTCCAACCTTAATGATGCTGTGATTCTCTGTAGCGGACAGATGTGATCTCAGCAATAGTTTTCCAGGACATGAACATTACCAAAGGAGCAAGCGTTCTCGCTGTAAAACATGTAACGACTTCTAGAAATGTAAGCAAGCCTATAAAAACCCAAAGGCAACCCGTTCCTCCTTTCTACCTACTTTGGTTATTTGCACAGTTTCCAGAACACGAAGCATTGGGTGCACGCTTGCCAGGCAAACCCCAAGCTTTGCTCCTGCTAACTGTGCTGCAGGGCCGAGCTGTGCCCTGCTGGAACCAGCTGCCGTCCCCTTACCAGCTTCTGGGTGAGCCCCGGAGGAGCCCACTCGTATGTGATGGTGTCGAAGGTGGGGTCTTTCCGCGACACGATGGGGTTGGTGATGATCATGCGGTTCCTCTTGTAGATGCGAACGCCGTCCCCTCCTTTCACGCGGGCGGTGAGCGTGGCGTACTTTGAGTCTGCCAGCAGGCGTCCAATTTTCCGGTCATCCTCCGCATCGGAGCTCAGGCAGTGGTCCTCCTGGCTGCATTTGCACGACTTGCATATTTTCCTGTGGGGGATAAGGGACATCAGCCTTTTAGTCCGAGCATGGAGGCTGGAGGCTCAGAGTGGAGCTCCCAGCGCATAGGAAGGCCAAAGGCACACCGGGGCTGTGACATCAGCCAAAGGCCTTCCTGGCAGAACTGCCTGGGAACGTGGCACCGAGCTAGCTGCAATGGCCATAAACCAAAGAGAAACCTGTAAAGCATTCTCTGCTGGCCAGCATTTCTATCAAGTTTTGAAAGGACTAACTCTGACGCTAGCCCAGGGTCTTGTATTCCAGAAGGGTCCTGGAACAAGTAGGATTGATCTGTAACGGACCATAAAAGTAAAAATAAAGGTAAATTTTTAAAAGAGTAGGAGCAGTGAATGGATGGAGAGCAGCCCCTGCTCAGTGCTCACCCAGGCAAGGCAGCGTGGCCCTCCCACCCCCTCCGAGCAGCGCGTGGGGCTCTGCGCTTTCTCTGTGCTTGAAGCCAATGACATTGGTGGGACGTGAAGGGACACACTCAAGGACAGGGCCCACCCCGGGGCACGTTACCTCCAGGAATGTGGCTCGAAGCCCGTGCAGGTCCCTCTGCAGCGCAAACACGGCACCCCTCGTCCCGACTGCGGCTGGCTCACAGACATCTGGAACAGAGCAGGACGCCCGCGGGGAAAGGTTTGTTTCTCAATACTTGGCATCCTCAGGGATGAGCTGTTTTCCCTCAAATTGAGGGAAGGGCAGCACCCCTTGCAGCACGAGGGAGCAGTGCTGAGAAACCATTGGGGCTGAGTGAGCTGCTCCACCAGCCCCGTACATCTTACCCAGCAAACCCAGGGCAGCACACACAGCTCTGCCCTTATAGCAGAGCCGACCCCGTGCAGATTAAGCCTCAGTGCTCTGCTGCCACAGAGCTCAGGGGCACTGGCAGATGCCAGATTCCTTTAAGGCTCAACACCACCATGCCCTTGTTGGTGTCCACTCCCACACACCAAGTTTCCACACACTGTCTTCATTCCAGGAGTGCTGGCGTGTGCTCAGCACCGTATGTCTGTATACACACGTGGAGTCCCTCCACACACAGCCGAGGCTGCAGAGCTCTCCATGGCTTGAGAAGGGCAGTGCCTGCCTGGCATATCTCAATGCAGCCCACGTGCATTTCCAAGTTGTGACTCCCTTCTGTTTCACCACGCAGACCCTGCTAATCAGGATTAAATGTTCGAGGGCAGACCATTCCAGAAAGTGCAGGACGCTGCTTTGCTAACATTACGGCAGTCCAGAAAAATACATTTCTGAATGTTCTGGTGTGCTCTTGAATGCATGCACACACATCCCCTGTCTCTGACATGCAGAAAATAAAACACTTTTGGATGCTCTATTCAAAACCTGCTCTCCTGAACAGGCATTACAGCTCCAGCACAGACCACGTAAGATATTGCCAGCTCTGGAACTGTACTAGATACATACCAACCCATTTCTTCCCTTGTGTTTTTGTTTTCTGTCTTTAATTTAATTTAAATAATCTGTTATCTTAATGAGTCACACAGAAGCTGAGTACAGGCAAGGGACTACCAAGGTTTGTTTATTCAAAATGCAAACATCTGGATTAAATAAACTCATCTGGAAAAGTCTCCTTACACAGCCCATGTGGTAGAGAAGCAAAGAGAAAAGCTTTGTTAGCAGCAGGAGCCGAGGAGCACCCAGCAGGACAGCCCTCCCGTCCGTGCAGTGCTCTCTCCAGGACCTGATCACACATGCCTTCCCCATTAGGAGCTCTGTGACTCTTCCACAGAATGACTTCATAGAGCATGGCTCTTCCAGTCACTAGTCCAGAGCCATAGGAAAATATGTGGGGTAAATGCTACGAGAACTCAGCAGCTCTGTAGGGTGACACATAGCTCCTGTCTCTGCCCTGGCAGCACCTGCCCGTGTGAGAGCTCGAGGTACAGGAACACCTCCATCCAAAGGAGGACATGGTTCTCTCTGCCTTAACAGTGAGGGCAGTTTCCATCCCTGCGCAGGGCCAACGATAACACGAACCCAAGCCTGCTTTACAGGCTGCCTGGTCAGCAGCACTTCCTGCCCAGATATGGAGCTTCTCCTCCCAGCTCAGCTCCAGCTCCTCGAATATGCATAAAAGGAGATTTCATCTTTAAAAGAAAAAAAAAAAAAAAAAAAAGAGAGATGGAAACCCCACCAAACCCAGTAAGGATGTGAAACAGGACAACTGTCTCAGGCCCTGCCAGTATCCAAACCCATTTGGGAACAGCAGTGTTAAAAAAGATGCACGACGTTAAGATATGAAGAGTTTGAAGACATTTGTAATGCCTTTAGAAAATGTCTATGTCAACAAACTGCTTGGAAGAAAAGCAAGTTCTGCTCCCCATGACTAGATATACCGTGCATTTTAAGACTTCTATTTTGGCTTTTTGTGTCTTATAGCATTCTTGCTACTAAGAGAAAGCAAGTCGGTGCAGAGGAAATTCTTAGGCGGTGAAATGATAGGAAATTGAGGCCATTCTACCCACAAAAACATCTCTGAACAATCTCAGGAATACGCCAGCCTCTTGGTCAGTGCAATACTGTGGTTCATTACACTGGCCAAAGAGAAGTCCATCCTAGACACTGGTTAGTTAGCTCAATTTTTGGAAAAATAGAGAACCTACAATGACAAATGCCAATGTAAAAAAAAAAAAAAAAAAAAAAAAAAAGTAGTAATTCCTTCTTGTTTAGACTTGCCTATTTCAGAAAGGAGCAATGTGCTTCCAAGGTGGGCAGACCCTGGTTGGGAGCTATGAGCCAGCCAGGATTCAGCTCCACCAGCCTCACCCAGCTCGTGGCTCAGCTGAGGTTTCAGAAGACCTCTCCTGGTGCATCACCACCCTCTGAGCACACACCTTGGCCACAGTCCCCTTGGGTCTACTGAAGTTAACTTGACAAGCGAGCTTCTTGCAAGGAGCCGTCCTCAACAACTGACGGAAGAAGAGCTGTTTTCACATCCAGGTGATTTGAAGACCCTTGTAAACAAGCTTCTTTCTACTCTCTTCACAACAGCAGTTTTAAGCGTGAGACATTTAGTACATGCAGGAAGAGAAGACTCCAGACTGAGCTTGGAAAACATCTCCCAGGCAGTGTTCCTATAGTAAAAACCATGGCATTCCCAGGCCAGTGCTGCAGGGAATCACCCCAAACTCCTGGACCACATGGAGCACCCAGGGCAGAGCAGACACAGCAGCTGTCACAAGCACAGACACTCAGAAATGCCCCCTCCCCTCCACAGCTGCATCTCCAGTGCACAAATAGTTCCAGTGCCCTGTAGGATTGGCTCAGTATGGACACAGAGCCCTGTGCACACATCCAGACTGAAGCTGCAGCGATGAACAGCTCCGCAGCAAACACAGCAGCAGCCAGGATGAGGTCCTCCTGCCGACAGTGATGAACAGGCTGACAGACTCCACGGCATGGGAACAGATCTTGGGACATATTTAACAGCTCTGCTTGTACAGGCACGGGGCAGGGCAGCTCTAGCTCCCAGGACACTCATTCCATGAGGCACAACAGCTTTGCAGGATAACAAGTGGGAGAAATGTAATATTAATACAAACCTTAACAGAGCTTACAAGAAGGGCAGCATGGGAAAGCTAACGCCCTATAGCTGTGTTTGCAGAGAGGTGATTTATCTCACGTCACTACGGGATCAGGAAGCTCTTAACGTCTGCAACACAGATTAACCAAGTGCTTTCCTTTAAGGACTTTGAGACTGAGATAACAGGGAATGGAGCACAGGAACAGCTGACTGCTATCCAGCCCAGCAGAGCATGAACCAAAGGGATGCTGACCAGGCTCTGCACTGCTCACAGCCTGCTCCCCTCACAGGCAGGGGCACCCACCTTTGCTAAATAATTTGCTACTGACAGCACAGAAGCTAAATGCAATTGTGACTCTGGCACTGGCTTTTCAGTGATGCTCAGCTTCCCTGCCTTCATTTTGCTATCAGATTGCTCAGATTAGGCTGCTCCTTACACCAACACCTTGGCCATTCTTTGGCAAGGCACGAGGTCAAGAGAAGTGATAAATTCCTCTTGATGCCTAGCAGAAGCACGCTGCATGTTGTGGGACTGGGATATGTTTTCACTTCCCTTGGGGGACACAGGAACTCAGAGTCAGCTCCAGCTGCAAAAGCAGTCACTGGAACAAGACAATAACTGACAGAGGAGATCCTTATCACAGCAGGGATGCTCAGACCACGCTCCCTTGGAAGACCTTTCCTCAGGCACATGCACTAGAACCTCAGTGTAATCACAAAAGGCAACAGGCCAGGTAACAGCAACAGGATGAGAGGTGATGGCCTCGTGTTGCTCTGGGGAGAGTCACACAGGATATTAGGAATAATTTCTCCTCCAGAGAGCAGACAGGCACTGAGCAGGCTGCCCAGAGGCTGGGGGGTGGGGTCACCATCCCTGGGTGTGTTCCAGGAACACGGAGATGAGGCACTGAGGGCTGTGGGCATTGGTGGGGTGGGCAGAGTGCTTCCAGCATCATAGAGGTGATGCAGGCCCCTCCAGTATGGCCTACCCCACAACCCTCAGCCTAGCAGAGCCCCCTGGGTGGGCTCCTCCACTGCAACAACGTTTGGGGATCAACAAGTGCAACTGTGAGAAAGGCCCTCCATCACAGGAAAAGGATAACACATTCACACGGGGTGGGAGCAGTTTGCTCCACAGAACTGATTAGTTCCTGGGATAGGGATGGATAGCAATTAATTTACTGTCATTCTTTCACTATAGAACTAAGCCTGCTTAATAGGGAGTTAAGTCAGACTTCCTTAAAGGAAATCCAGCAGCTGGAGAGTGTAAACACCCATACAAATGGAATCAACTTGTAAGGGCCGTTGCCTGTGCTTGCACAAGTGCATTAATATATGCACATATCACTGTAATATCTTTGACTCAGAACAGCATAGGATAGTTCTGTTTTCTCACTTTCATTGATGGAAAATATCTATTGTAGTCACGATCTAAAAGCAATTTGTTTCCCTTCCAGGTTGAGCACATAGTTATCCGAATTACCACACTCATAGGAAAACAAATCCCTTAAACATAAGACTGCCTGCTGCCTCAGATTCTCTCCAGAGGGTTTGCGGGTGAGTTAGGATCACCTGGAATACTGGAGGCACTAATTGATGTACACTTTGCAGAGTAGGAAGTCTATCGCCTGTTATTTCAGCAGCACAAGGAGTGGGGAAAGGCACTGCTATCTGAGGAGCCCATTTCCATGGAGCTGCCAGAGCTCAGCCTACGGAGTGTCAGAGATAACCGAGCAGACATCTCGCTCTTCCAAGAGCGCATAGCTGGCAGCGTTCCTCTCTACACCAACAATGTGTGAACTAACGATAAGAGAAGGGCGGGCCTAAAGTAAATAAATGGAATAGATTTTTCCACAACCGAGACAGCGCTTCAGACTTTTGGTCTAAACCAGAGAACCAGAAGCTGCAAGCAGGGCTGTGGGATGGGGAGAACCCAGCTGAGATGCACTGCGCACGAGCGCGTGGCCACCGTGCCCAGTCCTGCAGGCCACCACCTGCTTCCCTATGATCAGTTATTTCCCCATCAATGTCACCACGAATAATCTGTACAAGAGCTGATCCTGAGGGAACACAGCCCCACTCTTGCATGGCAAGACCAGCAGAGCTGCAGCACTTGAGGCTGCCAACAGCTGAGCAGTGACACAGCACAGTGTGTTCAGGTACCACCACCACCCCGCTGTCCCAGTGCTGGAGCAATTGCCTCAATCCAAAGCCTCCTCTGACCTCAGCTGCACAGCCTGCAGCACAGGACAGCTCTGCAGAGCCATGGGCGAGGGGGTGCACACACAGCAGCCAGGCTGGAAGCAGCAGGAAGCAGCTTTCCTTTTCCAAAGCTCGGAAATCACTTCCTTCAGATCTTTCTTTCAGCTCTGTCTGAAATCAAGCAATGGCTCCGAGCTAGCACATCCAAATACCGCTTCTCCTGAATGGAGGAAATACAATATTTTTCACATTTTAAAAAAGAAAAATCTCAGCCTGAACAAACACTGCAGACACTCCCTCCCTGCAGGATGACAAGGATTTGGTAACTTGTAAATTGTACTTTTACGAGTCCAGATTCAGCCCCACGTCCAAGTCTCAAAATAAGCTCTTTAACCCACGTCCTGCTTTATGATTTCATATCTATAAATACTTGCTCAGAGCTAAGCAGGTTTCTGCATTAAGATCAACATCTGCTTCTCTGAGACAGCTGCATTTCCTCTGGCTCCAGCAGAACAGTGCCGGCTACCCGGAGCACACACTGCCTTGCAGGGGCACACAGTGCCCACACAGTGCCAGCAGCTCATCAGCCAAGGGCTTCATGACAAAGCCCTGAACTTCTGATAACGGAGAGCAGCACCACAAAGTAAGACACAAAGTCTCCAACAGATGAATAACTTTGCAGCTCAGTCGTTGAGAATTGCAAGGCCAGGCTGCTTGCACACACACGTAGATGATGTGTGCACTCACAGTGGCTACAGTCTGTGCTTACTACCATTGCCCTCTGCTTGCAGAAATCTGTGCTAAAGAGCTGAAGAAATAAAATGCTAAAGAACCCAAAGTTACTTTAACTGAGTAAACTTTACCTTGGCTTTGGAAAGTGCTTTTAGCTTAAAGGGTTATTTTCTTCTCCTAAAAAAAAAAAAAAAAAAAAAAAAAAAAAAAATGTTGAGTGAACGCAGTGAGAACAGTACACAAGGCCTGGTGCCTTCTGCTGCCGCCGTCCAGCTGAACCAGCTCCAGGGCAGCACGAGGTGCCAGCCATCACACTTTATCTTTGTTTCAAGTTTTAACTCTCCATTTAGGATTCAATCTAAACAACCCACGTGCCAAGCAGAACGCCGTCCTGCTCATGCTGGTTTAATTTCCTCAGAAAGAATCCCATAATGCGCTAGGCAAGACATCAACAATAATTAAACCCAACAGTGATTGAAAATCAAATTTTCAGGGCCCTGCAACGAGCTCTAATGAGTTCCAGACCTGCCTTCCCGGCCTGCTCAGACCAGCCGCGCGGCGCTGCCAAGCCAAATTAAAATCTGACAGTATTGCACCCTGTGCCCAGAAAAATTGCCCTTCTCATGATTCAGGAAATTAAACAGCCGTCTGCCACGAAGACACCCATTTGTCTTTGGGCGTATTATTCAGACGGATCCTGGCTCAGCATTCTCTCTTGTTTTTGCTGTACCATTCCGTTGCCCGTTTCCAGTGCAGAGCAGTGGGGACAGCTCCCAGGTGAGCGGGGCTAGGCAGCACCGTGCAGACAGACACAGGGATGTGCAGCTCTGTGCTGCCATGCGCTGAGCAGGCATGGCTCCACACACACCATCCTCTGCAGACACTGCCAATCCCTGCCCAGATTCAACTGAAGCGACAGCTGAAAGTGTCCTTCACCTGAGGGGAGCTAACATCAAGCCACGTGCTCCAGAGAGTTGACACACAGAAGCTTTTCTCTATGTATTCCAAGCTCTCTGAGCCACCGCACAGCACAGCGGCATGGCTGTGGCCCCGCAGGGATGATGCTCAAAGATCGTGGCCAACAGGCCCAGCACAGACAGCTCTGCCCCACGGCACTGCTGCCCCACGGCACTGCTGCCACCGTGCCCCCAGCCCGGGGCAGAGCCGGTGCCCGACACCAACACACACACACACACACACACACACAGCAGCACAGCCCTCAGCTGCAGCCGGGACTGACAAAGAGGCACTTCCCACTCGTGAGCTCTGCCTCGCTCAGCACTCGGTAAGAGCCCACGCAGTGGGCACCCACGGGCGGCCTGGCACGAGGCTGCAGCAGACCCCTCCGACGGGGATCACGCTGTAGGACGGCACCAAAGAAACCCGTCACCAGGCGCTGCCCCGCGGGACACGGGCACCTCACCGGCGGGCAGCGGCAGCCGCACGCGGAGCCCTTCGCCCTGGGGCAGCAGGACGGCGCTCAGCAGCGCCGGGAACTGCGCTCACCGCGGCCACAGAGACGCCGCACCCCGGGCAGCCCCATTCCACGCAGCGCCGTCAAAGCCCCTTCGGCTGCAGCTCCGCACGGCTCCGTTCGCTCGTCCCACGGCGCCGCGGTGGGGATGCGCGGCCGCTCAGCCCCCGACGGCCGAGCGAGAGCAGCCGGCAGCGCCCGAGGGACGCAGCCTCCGCCGCCGGGCGGGTGCTCAGCGCTCGGCCGCAGCCCACGGAGCGCGATCCGCCCGCCCGGCAGCGCCGCATCCCGACCCGCGGCACTGCGGCTCCTGCTCCTCACCGGAGAGCGGCGAGTCGGTGACCGACGCGGGCCGAGATCCCGAGGGCTTCACGGAACGGACGGGGGCGAATCCGCCGCTCCGCACCGCGGGACGCTCCGCTCCCGCCGGGGAGCGCGGCCACCCGAGCCCCGAATCACCCGCCCCGCCCCACACCGCGAGTGGGACGCCGCGCAGCCCCACGCACCTCCTGCCCGCCGCCGCTCCGCTCCATCCCGCCTGCCCCGCGCCGCCCGCCCGCCGCCTTTCATTGGCGGCCCCCGCGGCCCCCGGCGGCCCTCGGCCAATCCGCCGCCGGCAAGAAACTTCCCCGACCAATGGGCGCGAGGGGGGCGGGGCCGGACGGGGCGCGCCGCGCTGCGCGCACGTGCGCTCGGGGTCCGCGCTGCGGAGCGGCGGCGGCGGATGCGCGGTATTTTTAGCAGCGAACAGCGTCTGAAGCCGCGGATCTTTTGGCGTTGCACCGCGTGTCGAGTGCTGAGCGACCGGGCGTGACCTCTGCGTGATGCTGCGTGGGGGGGAGGGGGGGGGGCTCGGTCTTCCTCGCCGCTTCCCGCGAGCAGCGCGGTGCTGGGGGGATGCCCGGCCGCTGGGGGGGGGCGGCCCCGGCCCTGCTGTCCGGCAGGGAGCGCCCCGAGCCACGGGCACACCGCCACGAGAGAGGTTCTGCAGCGGCGCGGTCGCCCCGGGGCAGCGTGGGCATGGCCTTACACAGGCATTGTCTGAGAGCTTGGCAGCCCCCGAGAGCGCCCGACGTGGCGATGGGATGACACGATCTCGCTTTCCCAGCTCACACACGCACGGCCCCGGCGGTAGGAAAGAATTCACTGAGGTTCCTCAGCCCCATGGGGCGCAGTGGGGGGGATGCTGCCTCCTGCCCACCCTCGAGCAGCGATGCGGCGCGGGCAGGAGGGGAGGGGGCTCTGCTGGGGCAGGGATGTGTCCCATGGAGAGCCCCGAGGTGTGTCTGTAGCTCTTGGGAGCTGCGCTGGGTGCTCGGAGGGAAACCTTGGTCAGTAGGAATAGGAAAGGTGCGGAACAGAGTTCATACCTGGTGTAATTAGTCATACTGCTGGCAGATTCCCGAGCCGAGATCTGAGGAAGTTTCAGAGGCATTCTACATAACAAAACACGTCTGGCTTTATCCCAGTGATGATAACAGAAAAGACTTGACCCACGCAGAACGCTGTAACTAATCATGGCTGGAGGGCACAGTGCCAAGGGGCAGATTATTCTGATGTCCAGGGACACCTGACAGCTGCTGGCAGAGGGAAGCTGTGCCCAGCTCTCAGCCTTTCAGTTTGGGGGTGACCTGGGCACGGTGGGGCACGGGGTGCAGGGCCCAGCGCAGCCGGGGAGGCGGCACTCAGCCCGCAGAGCAGCCCAGTGCTCCAAGTGGCCTCAGGGCAGCTGCCAGCACTGTTATCACCGACGGCCTCTGAATAATGGCTGTGCTATACTTAGCTCCTTGCTAGGAAGAGACAAAATCACCCCATGACTAAACGCCGCTAAATCCCCGCAGTAGTCATGTCCCATAAATTGACGACAGATTGACGAAGTGATGCTGCGCTGGTGGGGATCTCAGCTTCCTGCTGATGCAGCACGGCCCCGCTGGGGTCACTGAGGGGTGCTCTGAGGTCGGTGTGGCTCGGGGGGCTGTGCAGGCAGAGCTGCTGGCTGATACGGGCGTCACTGCTCAAAAGAGGAGAGAAACTTTGCAGCTGCTGTGTGGATCCTCCCATGCCAGGCGGGATGGGATGCTGCTGAGCGGGCATGAGCCTGAGGGATGCTCCCAGGGCAGCACAGGTCCCCAGTGATGCTGCTAAAGGAGCTGCACAGTGAAAGTGTGTCCCAGAGACGACGGCAGTGGAGGATGAGCAGAGGTGCTGGCGATGCCGTGGATGTGCTGCGCTCCGGGAGAAGCACCCGAGGGCTCCTGCCTGCTCAGCACTGGGAGCAGCGCTCTGCTCAGAAGGGATCACCCCAAACTGTGATCTGCTCTCCAGTGACACAATTTGTGGTATGACATTCCTGGGTAATTTTCAGTCTTTCTCTTTTGTACAAACATAAGGGGATAAATGAGGTAGAGAACGCTGCTCTACAGCCGGCTTTGGTTGAGGTTTTGCCCCTTTTCCATGAACAAGGGACTAAAAGTGCAGATTTGGTTAAAATGTTTTAGAAGAAATTATCATTCCCCGGATCCTCAATAAGAACAAACTGATCAAAGGAGAAAGACAGAAAAATAAGTGGAAGAAGCGGATCAGAAGGGCACACAAGTGGCAATCGAAGCCCAGCAGCTCCTTTTGTGTTGACTGTCAGATGCAGCAAGACAAATCCCTGCATGTATCGATGATGCCTGCACGGTCACAGCAGAGAGCAAAAAAACCAAACCAAAACAAAAAAAAACCCAACAAACTGCATTTTCAGCTCTAAGGGGTATTTGTGGCAGCACACTATGGTTTCTTTTTCATTGGTTGTGATCAAGTGAGTCATCCAGCTTATAGTCAAAAATAGATCCGGTAATGCAGATTGAAAAATAAAGCAGCAATGCGTGTGGTTATGACCGCAGCTGTTGTGATATGGCTTTCCTAATTTGGCTATATTCATGCGAGGTTTTTCTTCCAAAGATTTGCGCAGTTGTTTTCATCATCAAAAGATTATTTGTAGTGAATAAAGCTCTTCAGATCCTGTATCAGCCTCAGTCTCTGAATTCAGTAATGCTATCAGTACAGAAATGACATAGAGCATCGATGAAGGAATCATGCTTTTTGCCTTTTTATTTTAAATAATTAAAGACTTCCTCATCTTTTGCTGCCTCTGTCATGGGCTTGCAGGAGTTCCAGTGCTCCGAGCACTGGGCAGCTGGGCTGGGGCTGGCTGGGTGCAGAACCTCCAGGGAGAGCCGAGGGGGGATGCGGAGAGGCGAGGAAGTGTCCGTGGAGAGATGCTCTGGGGGAAGGGAGGTTTCAGCTGACGTTTGTGGCTGTCAGAGGTCCGCTGATGGATGTGGGGGCACGGGCTGCTTGTGTGCTGGGAAATGCGTGGGGGTAGCGAGGGGACAAGGAGGGCTGAGCTGCCACGAGTGGAACGGCCGTGGGAGCTGTGAGGCTGTGCTGGACAGGAGGGTGGTTCGGGGCCTCCCAATGGCAGGGACCTGATCAGAACATGGGCCGGCAGCCCTGGTTCCAAACTGGGGCTTGGCAGGACGTGCAGGTGGACATAGAGATGGATGTGCAGATGAACATAGAGTTGTGGTGCCCTTCTGCTTCGGTCCTGTCAGATCTCTGTGTCACACTGTGTGTGTGTCCTGCTGTTGGAGCTGTGTTATTTAAAGGTGTGGATGCAATGCCAGGCTGAGCCTCTGCCACCACGCAGAGAAACCTCAGCGTGCAGCAGTACAAAAGCAACAGAAGAACACTTGCACAACACTGCAGTTAAAAATAAAACCTTTAGCAAGCTGGAACTTGCCTTATCTGGTGCCTCTTTGCAGTTTGGCATTTAGTTTCACCGATCAAATAGGTTTTCATTTTGACACCACGAGTTCTGTTTTACCTTTCCAAAAGTCACACCCAAAAACAACTCAGGGACCTCAGGGAGAAAAACACTCCGAACAAAGATTCCTCCCCTGCAAAACACCTTCTCAGTGAACTGACCCAAGTCCCTTTCAGCTCCCACTTCAATCCCTCTTGGGGGACAACTTCAGGTCATCCTTCAGCAACAGCTGCGCTGCTGCTGCCCCACAGCACCCTGGGGTGCAGTACTTCTCTCAGCACCATTGGTGAGGAGGATGCTAATTCTCATCTTTGAGCTGTGTCTGTATTGCCTGATGCCATGGTGTCCCAGCAGTGCCTTTCACAGCTTCCCACTTCACGCCCATTCTTCTCTGTAAGACCCACTGCAGCGTGACAGGAGGTGTCCTGCTTTCAGAGATAAATGAGATAATGCACAACTGCTAGCCTAGACTTAGGCTGCCATGTACTATGGTAATTAATAGTAATCCCCCTCTAAAACAGGAAGGGTGCCACTGTTGGAAGGAAGTGAGGGAAAGCCATGGCACCCCGGGCTGCCTTGTTTCTGCAGGGTTGCAGGAAAAATGATGTTTATCATTGGTATTTCAATAGCATAACACTGTAGGGCCTTTCTAAATCCACTCAGCTTAGCTGGTGTTCCACAAGGTCAAAAACCAGTACGGATTTTAAAGAGAGCATTTCTCTCCCATACTTCAGCTAGTTTATCATGTGCTCTCAGAAGCTGAATCCACGCACCCTTTAAAATGAAAGGCACCCCAGTGCCACACAGGTTGTTTCTGAGCAATGGCAGTCACAAGTGTAAGAGTTTCCATTACTTGCTCAGTGTGAGAGCATGAAGCAATGCAGAAGGATTTCGATGTATGTTGCACACCCAGAAGTGAGCGTGGCTGCCAGCCATGGGCTGTGCCCCGCAGCACGCCAGCTCTGCAGAGAGTGCTGCCCTTCCCCAGAGCCACTGCAGTGCGTGGGGTTGATGCACTCATGGGCTGATGAAGCTTCGGAGCCCCACAGCTGGTCTGCATTTCCCACAGGTTTCAGGTTTTGCCTGAAATCTGAAGGACGAGGAACTGAGGTGACCGAGGAACTGTGTGTCAGTGCTGCAGCCACAACGCAATCCCATCAAAAGGCTTCTTTGCTTCTGTGGGTACTAAGTCTACCTCGAAATCAATAGTCTCCTTTGTTTAACTGATGTTTAACCCAAAGTGACAAAGACGTGTGAGCACACCTGGTGATCTGACATGCTGAAATCTCTGCTCTGAGCATCTATAGGCTGCTGTGGGCTGTCAGTGTTTGAAGGAGATTGCTCCGAGCAGAAAGAAAGGAGCAGCTGCTTCCCCGTGTTTGTGTGTGGGACTGGGAATCAACTTGCCAGGCTGCGTTTCCTTGCTTCCCCAGGCCAGCAGTGTGAGGCAGCTTTGTGGCCACCGGAGTACATGGAGGGCACGTTTTTAGGGGCACGATTCTGAGGCCAGGACCGACTGCTGTGCGTGTGCTCCGCTGGGCAGGGCGGTGTTGGGAGCTCGGCTCCTGGCAGGGAGCAGCCGAGGTGAGCAGTCCCTTGTGCTCGCTTCCCTTCCTTTTTCCCTTTTTCGGAGCAGACCATTCACGTTCCAGTAATGCAGCACAGGATCTGTGCCGGTGATTTAGGAGCTGCGAGTCACCCACTCCTGTCTCAGACACTTTGCCTGCAGTCTGGCACGCAACCCCCCGTGACACTACATGGGCATTCTGCGTATTTCTCTCCATTCATCCATTAGTTCTGAGTTAATCTTATTTATTACCTCGTTGTTACTCCTTAAAAAAACGCCAGCTCATTCATCTCGGAGCGGCTCCCACTCAGATGCTGTCTGCTAATTTGATTTAAGGTGCTGTAACTCCTCGGACCTGTCACCAGGAAAGATGCCTCCTCCCAGCTCAGGGCTGCTTCAGGGAGCTCGTGGTCAGAGTCGGGGCTGAGATGGATGGGATATTGAGACACATCTCTGTCCACGGAGAGTCTGTGAGGAGAAAAACACATCTGAATGACACCTCCCTGCAGGAGCCCTTGCGCTTTCATCACAGCTGCCCTTCTGCCATGGGGACACTGGTGCTGGAGACACGTTTCCTTTGCCTGTCCTGCAGCAGAGGTCACAAAGAGCAGCAGGACGCAGGCAGTGAGCCTGTCTGAGCCCATGCTGTGCCCCATCCTGGTGCAGGGACCTGCAGGATGCTGCCGTGCTCGTTTCCCAGGGTGACTGGTGGTGACCTGTCTGTACAAAGCAGAGCAGCACTGCAGGGAGCGCTGAACAGACCCCGGCCGTTTCCAAGTGGACAGTTCTCCTTTCTGTAAGTGATAAAGTAATAACACGGCCGACCTTGCTAAGCTTATTGTAGCTCAATCTGGAGTTTGACCATCATTCTAGTGCTCGCAGAGAAAAAAAATCTTCTGCTTTCCAATGCTTATGGAGAAAATAATCTGCTTTCTAGCAAATTCTGACCTCTTTGGTTGAATTAGCACCCAGTAAGCTGTGATTAAATTTAGGAATATACTTGTGTTATTAAACAAAAGAAAATGTGACTAGGGCACACGAGTGCATCAGTACGTGCTCTGTGAGTGCCATCCTGCCCTACAACTACAGTGACTGCTGTCAGTGATGCATGGCAATAAATGGGACAGGAATCCAGCAGTGGTGCGGCCGCAGAGCTGTGCCCGGGCTGCAGCTGCTGCCCCAGGAGGAGCACTGAGCTGTGCAGCTGAATAACAACAAGAAGAATGAAAGAAAGCTTGAGTGTGAGCTGGAGCTACCCAGGGCTTTGACTAATTTATTTCCTGGCCCCACCTCTGGTTTTATGTGTCTCTTTCCTTTAAGCAGTCAATAAAAACACTCCTTGCTATGGCAACTGCCTCCTTCCTCAATTAGGCAGACATAATGCACCATTCTTTGGACACCAATGCCAATTAGCACTGAAAACGTGTATGGACAAAGTATTTTAAAGCAGCAACACTGCTACATTAGCTTCTTCCATTAACCTATTTATTGTTAATCCCCCAAAATGAGCACCAGTGGTCGGCCTGGAGCTGGGTGTGCTGCTCAGTGGGGTACACACAGAGTCCGTACACGGCCCTGCTCTGAAACCCCAGCAGAGCACAACCCTGAACCAAAGGACAGAACTGCTTTCTTTAATTTCCAGCTGCAGCGTGGGACGTACCATATCCACAAAGCAGAGCTCGGCGTGTCTGCATAACTCACTGCTGTGGAAAGAGTCATCAGGATGATGTATTGAAGCGCGGCCATCTCCATTATGGTATGCCACGTATGTTTTTAAAAGCTATTTTTAAAATTAATAGTATTCTGTAATGCTGATAAAGTAGAAAGCATTTATAATTTGTTGCACTCTTTCTAAACCCACATTAGTCCGCTTTCCACTCATCTGAATTGTAATTTTTTATAGATATGGTGGTTTGAAATTTATTAATAGTGCAGTACAGGAACAAAACTTTGATTATTTAATGGGTACACAATTTTAAAATGCTATGTAAGGGCTGTTGTGCCTCCTTCCCACCACTAATTAACGTCTGAATACTGATGTCTGCAGCACTCACTGCCATGTGAATGTTCATGCTGACCTACAGGCTTCCTCCTCTCCCAGGGGCTGGGCAGGGCCGCACTCAAGAGACACCTTAGCAAGCTCTGGGTGCTTCACGGACCAGAAAGAGTGCGTATGTGTACATGGCATGCAATGAGCAGTGTTTAACTCTGCCAGGAAGGCTGCAGGAGATAGCACTCGGTGGTACTTTGAACTTCACGGCCCCCCTTTGTCTTTTTTCAGCTATCAGCTTCGAAAAACCTTGATTTCCAAGAAACAGAGATTCATGATGCATGGATACTCCCTTCACATGAGCTCCTCTCTGAGCCCAAGGATGGAACACTCTGCTAACTGGACGCATTTCTGCTCAGGAGCTGTGGGAGCTGCACGAGGCTCAGCATGGCCCTGGTTGTGGTGCTGGGCATCCCTCAGTGCCTGGTATGGCCCGCAGGAGCGGGGCTGGCCCTGCTTGGCTGGGCATCCACCTCACTGCTGTCAGGGTCGCTCTGTTCAGGGCCGTGATGGAGCAAGGCACAAACCGGGACATAAATATTCCCCAAAGAAACGATCACAGTTATTAATGTTGTTTTTCTAACCTTTTTAATGAGGTG
Organism: Oreortyx pictus; assembly: GCA_036925125.1. Classification (NCBI taxonomy): domain Eukaryota; kingdom Metazoa; phylum Chordata; class Aves; order Galliformes; family Odontophoridae; genus Oreortyx; species Oreortyx pictus. Next base: position 588,797 of record JAUPFR010000015.1, read on the forward strand.
ATACTCACTTCCATCAGCACTGCCAGCGCTGGAATCTTTGATTCTATTTTTTTCCCAAAGAGCTTTAATTGAGCTAGGTATAAATAGCATATCAGTAAACAAGGCCTTTTGGCTGTGTGCATCACGTCTGAAATATTCGCAAGCCCTCCGCAGCCTCTCTGATGGTGAAGGATGTGCTCATTAGGCCGCTCCAGATGCACTCTGCAGTCCGGAGAGAACCTGGCTTCTCCAGGAGATAAATCACTGCGGCACTAACGCGCCCGCTGCAGCCGCTCCACGCCGTGGGTCGGCTCGGCCCTCCGGATTCACCGGCTTACACACAAAGGGGCTTTTGACACAAGAGCTGAAGGGGCCCGCCCGTGTTGTGTCACTCCGTTTAATTTACGCTCTACTGCTGAGTATTCCAGAGGGACTCCAGCAAATCCCATGAACAATGCTGTGCTGAAAGCAAAACGCGCTCTGAAGAGAGCCAGCAATTCTTACTCCGAGTTTACTGACTCAGGAATCTCTCAACTGACCGCTCATGTGACAAACATTGATTCCTGACTTGGCAATGGAGGATGGGACCCATCTTCTTTGCGAAAGCCCTTCATTTTCTTTTGGTGATCTCCATGGCATTAATTACATATGCTTGAGTGAATGTAGAAGTGTTTGCAGCACTGGAAACTCTATTTCTAAAATCAAACTTGGCATAAACCCCTTCATATACGTGGGCACATGTACGCTCATTGCCTGAATTACAAATGGACTTCTGGAGCGGAGCTCACAGAGTGAAAACAGCCTTTGCACAGAGGTGTGGGGTATGAGTGTTGTACAGTCCTGAGTAACTGAAGCAAAATGTGTAGATCTGAACACATTCTGGAATGTTCTTCGGTCCCAGATCCTCCCAGTTTCTCTGAAACGCAAACAGGGGAGTGGGGCTTTTCTTATCTTGCCTAAGCCCTCTTGGAAATTTAATTTACTACATTTATAGACCGCCTTTTATCTGAGGATTTCAAAGTGCACTGTGGATCTTAATTAAACTGTTTGTATGCAGCCTTGCATCCGATTTAAACATCCCGATCCAGAGAAAGAAAATCACGCGTAACGCGTGCTGCGGTTTTGGTAGCGTAAGTCCTGAGGAAACGCAGAGATGGGACATGTGGACACAGCCCCAGATCTGAAGATGGTGTGCGGTTATGTCTCAGGAGTTCTGCAGGCTGGAAGCAGCACAGCTGCGACCCCCACGTTGCACCTGGATCCCTCAAAGAAAGCAAAAGCACAGCTGTGCTCAGAGCAGCCTGAATCGCTCCACAGTGAACTAAGGTTTGCTTGAAATCCACGACTCTTGCTTTGCATTTGGAAGAGACCAACAGTGATTCCTTTTTTCTTTTGAAAATTTGGAAGTTTGAGAAATGTGTCCTTGAGCATTTCAGACCTCTTTGTTGACTAATTACCAATTATTTCTGCTGCAATTTAAGCACAAACTGTGATAATGCCACGAGTGCTTTGGTCAGGAGTGTCAGAGCCATCAGGTGTGTGTATTTCAGAAGCGCTGGTTTCCTCTAAGCCTCGTGATAGCAGACATTAGAGTGATGCCCACATGTGAATCACACCTTACTGAAATGTACGAGAGCATTTATGTGCTGGCAAAGTCCTCTGAGTAAAGCAGGATCACTGCTCGCTTCACATGGAGCTGTTCTGCACCATTTATCATAGCGACCAAGGCTTCTTTTTGGTATGACAGTGAGGACAACACTGTTAGAACAGTTCCCAGGCAGCAAACAGGACCCGAGGAAATGGCCACGGGGTTTAGATTGGACATGAGGAAAAGCTTTTTCTCTCAGAGTGGTTGTGCACTGGGGTGGCCTGCACAGGGAGGTGGTGGAGCTGCCGTCCCTGGCAGTGTTAAGAGGCACATTGATGAGGAGATGTGGAGTAGCAGCTTGTGGTAGCAATGGGAGTGGGTGGGTTGTTGGATCCTGTAGGTCCTTCCCAACCTTGTGATTCTATGGTTCTGTGATAGTTAGTCCTAGTGTGATGAATGCAGCAGAAGTGAAGAGCCAGCCCTGTGACGACGTGCAGCACCGCTATGGATGGCGGCCCCGTGGGGACCTGGCATGATGTGGCCTCGCAGCCTGCGGAGAAGAGGGTCCTCCTCCTCTTGGACTCAGTGACAGCATCTGTCCCTGGTGCGATACTCATCCCTTCAGTGTGAATGAGAGAGAATCGCACGCCCGAAACTCGCTCAGAAAGGCAGCATTCGCCACCTACAGATCCACGCGAGAAATGCACGGCAGCGCGGGATGCGGGATGCGGGATGCGGGATGCGGGATGCGGGGTGCGGGATGCGGGGTGCGGGATGCGGGATGCGGGGTGCGGGATGCAGGCAGCAGCAGCGCGGTGCGCTCTGCGCGGGAGGGACCGGCACGGCCAAGCTTCTGATTGATGGCAGAGGCTGTCATTTTGTTATTGAGAGAGAGCAGGAGGGCACCGGCGAGGAGGTGTGCTCTCCCGATGGAGCCACGCGCACACCTTGCCTTAGCTCTCATCATTTCGGTGGGACATCCCTTCCCCTCACAGAGCAGAGCAGTGAAGATAACGGTGCTCTGTCTCCTGGGGTCTGTGTGTGAAGCACAGGCACCAGGCACAGCCCACGGCCACGGGAGCCTGGGGGACAGCGTGGGAGGGCAGAGGCTATCCCACCGCAGCCGGGCAAGGTGCAGCTCAGGCTGTGAACCGCACATTGCTGAGCTCACTTTTTTTTTCTTATCATCTGTCCCCGTCCTTTTCTTACGGCCTTGAGAAGCAGGCTGACCATCGCTGAAGTGCGAGCTCAAGAAATGCAAACAAAAAATGTTTATTTCTGCAGAAATAGCACGTGTCCCCATGGCAGACTCAGCCCACAACTGCAGCACATGCAGAAATAATTTGCTCAATCACTGCCTCATTTTCTTGTCCTGAGTTGCCAGTATTCACTATTCTCTTCAGCACAATGCGATCCCCGCAGACAATTCTTGATCTGAAGTTCATTTGTAGTTCATCTTCAGAATTAATTTCTTTTTGTTGGACACGTTAATGGCACATTACTTGTAATTCTGCTAATGAGGCTCCCAGCGTGAACACTCACTCTCGCAAATTCAAAACAGGTTTTAGGAAAAGGTTCCCCATCTCTTTAAAGCTGATTTGCAGAGATGTCCCAGTGAAGTGCTACGTATTCACGAGTGGAGGTCCAATCCCTCTGAGGAAACAGAGGTGACATCACCGGGCACTGTGTAGGCTGCTTCCAAGGGGAGCTGGGGGCTGAGGGCCCAGGGGGGCTGTGGAAGATGCCAGCGGGGTCTGGGTGTCTCTTCTTGCTCCTGTGTCACCCCCCAGCCCCATGGATGGGAGCGTGGAGGTGCAGATGGTGGCTGGGAGGTCTCTGAGCTCCAGGAGCTGGCCCTGCTGCCAGGGGGCTCCCAGCTTCTCTCCAGTTTTGCATCCACAGCTTAAGATTTCACAGTTGTTGGAGTACTGCTTCTTTCTGTGGATTTCCTTTCCTTGCTCTGTGACTTGCATGACATGCCATGAAGCTCTGCCATCACCATCCCCATGAGCTTGCACAGTTCCCTGCCTGACCGACTGTTCCCAAGTGCATCTGGTGAGTTCCCTTCCCTTCCTCAGCTTCCCCAGTGACATGCTAACTCTTGGCATTCATTTTAAAATGTCTTTATCTATAATTTCTCATAACATTGATTTTTAAGCCACTTGCCGGGGACGTGGACTCCTCTGTATTTGATGAATTGTGATGTAATGAATGACACTACTTCTCTATTGAATCTTCTTTCTTGATTTAAGTTTGAAATCAGAATCAATAACCCCTTGGTCAAGAACACGAGGATATTAGGCAACAGCATTCTGTGTGGCTCCATGGAAAGCAGAAGTGTTTGCTGCTCTCTATGGCTGCCAGCAGCAAAACTTGGGTTACCTTTATCAGAGCCCCCACAAAATTTCTCCCCTCTATGTGTCTGCCTGAAAATGAAGGCCTTGCTTACAGCACGTGGGCTTAGTGGTTGCACCCACACCTCCCTAGGAGCCACCCAGCAGGCGGTCTCTGGGTCGAAGCAGCAGCATCCTTTGCTCTTTTCCTGTAGCAATGACTCTCCCGTCGTGCAGAAGCTGAGGGGCACAGCTTGCCATGCTGGTGCCAGCGCTGCAGCTCCTGAGCCCCTGCCGCAGCCACAGGAGCAGTGCATCCTCTGCAGCCAGCAGTAACATCAGGCTTGTTGTGATTTGGTGCTGCAGTACCACAGATCTGTCCCCGAGGAAGGCTGTGTACGTCAAAGTGATGTTCGCTCCCTCGGCCGCCGCAGCCAGCGGGAATGCTGCTCCAGGAAAAACAAAGCGAGCCGAGCGAGTCTTTCCCTAATCCTCTCTTATTCTTTGAAAGAGCCGGGGCTCAGGGGGATTTGCAGCATGTTTCTGAGGATGAAACACTGGTGATTAACATTCATGCCGGGGCCGCTCCTTGTACATTTTTAATTTGGGTTGCACAAAACTGCGGGCAGATGAGGGGGAAGCGCGGGGATCACAGGCAGCGGGCGCTGCAGGGCGCTGCAGCCTGGGGATGTGCCTCCGGGTGCTGCTCATGGCAGCAGCTTGCACATCTTTAAGGGCTCGGGGTGTGCACGCTGCAATAACTCCATAAAAATAACCACAGGTTGACAAAGAGAACTGATGGATCTCCGCCAAGGGAAAGGCTCGCCAGGGATCATCCCACCACCCCACCGTGCCGTAGGTGTCAAAACAAAAGGCGTTTTCTGGAGAACATTTTGTGTGAGCTTGTACTGAATCAAAGAACGCCGAGAAGGCCAACACTGCTGTGGCTCATCCCAGCACGCAACACCAGGGCAGCAGCCAAACTCCTCCGTGTGAGCAATGGGTCCTCAGAGCTCAGCAAATTGGGTCCTTTGTCATCGGTTCACACCGGTGATGTTCCAAAAGCAGAACTGGGTCTGCCCGGGCAGCAGGGAATGTTTCTCCTGTTAAACCTGGCAACAGCATTTCATATAGTAACCCATCCTCCAAAGAGCTTTAACTCATATTTTTAACCTGGCCTTTATCCGATCGCATTTGTTTACTTAAAATAAGTAATGATGGATCAATTGGAATTTTGATTGAGGAAGTACTGAAAGGTTTGGCTTAGATTTTGGCTCAGAAGACGGAAAGTCTGACTATCAGACAACATGATGCAGAGACCTCGCCTTAGATAGTAACGAAAAAATATCCTGTAAGAGAGCCTGGGTGATTCTTTACATATTTCTTGTTCACTCCTCAGAGAACAATCTCTGTCCCTTAAAAATAGAAGAGAGAAGTGTTCCCAGAGCAGCGATGCAGCCGGACACAGCCCTGAGCACAGGGCCCCATGCGCTGCAGGGAGCACGGACACACTGTGTCTGCAGCCTTATCTGCTCCTCCTGAGGGAAACCTGCTTCTCTACCAGCCCGTTCTGATGCGATTTGGAAGAGCTGACCAAGAGAAGATGCAGGAGCTTCACAAATGATTCGTTGTTATTTTGGCTTCCCAGAGTGATGTCATGCACGGTGACAGGCTCAGAGAAATATGAAGTGTGAAGCGCCCACTGGGAAATGTAAAAGGAAGTTACTATTCCTGCCACTAACCATCTGTAAATATTAGATGGGCTTTACAAGTGTTTTCCTAGCTGCTGATCAAAATTAGAGCTTGAAACATTTAGAGGGAGGGAGGGAGGGAGAGAGAGAGAGGGAAGGGAGGAAGGGAGGAAGGAAGGAAAAGGAAGGAAAAAAGGAAGGAAGGAAAGGAAGGAACCGTTACTGGAAACTTTTCAATACTTCTTTGTAAAGCAAACACATTTACTTTAGACTTTCAATATGCCACCTCTAAAAGCAAAATGGCATCAGACATTCTAGGATTTTTGGCTTCTTTTGCCTTTCACTGCAAACTAATTAGATGGTTGTTCACCTCCTGGACTTTAATTAGTAACATTTCTTTATAAATCCATGAAATGTGATTTTGCTAGTTGAGAAGTGGCCAGTGGTGAAGTGAAGATGGCCCCAGTCCCTCTTGCACCGTGCTTGCCTTCCTGGGGGTCTGACTTCATTCCCTGAGCCCGTAGGTTACCCCTTCCTTACCAGGCACGTGGATCCCACCCTGCAACTTGCTCTTGTTCCTCAGGAAAGCTTACAATTTGAAAAGCATTGATATAGCAAAGCATCAATGTCCCCCACAGCTAAGACTGCCTAAAAAAGTTAATGCCCAGATAATGGGAAGAAGAATGCAGCATCAGTTACACGATGGAATATTCAGATATATACCAATAGACATGAAAGAAATGCTTAAAGAGCCAGACAGACTAATGTAGAGATGATATCTATGTTTGGAATACCTGAATTGGGTTAATCTTATCTTTTATTAAAATTCTCTGTTGAATTTATCTATTAATAATTAACTCCTGACAAGAGACATCTTTCTACATCAGTAGGTTCTGACTAATGTGACACTCATTAAGGGTGTGAACAGGCAGAGCAGAGCCAGCTCCTGCAGGGCTGTGCTGGCTGCTCCATGCTCTGCTCCTACGCCTGCTCTCACATGCTGTAGCCAGGCCTAAATTTGGGGAATGCAGCTGTCATAGTGAAAGCACATCCATCCCAAAGCTCTGCTGGGTGTGGTGCCCGTGTACCATTGTTGGATGTCCAAGGAGAGGACCATTTATCCATGCTGGTTAGCTGCTATCCCATCCAATCTCAGCTGATAGGCAACAGCAGCCCACCTACTGCCTCTCCATTCGGACGCTGCAGTGTGAGTGATTTTAATGGATGGAGACAGCACGTAAGCTCTGGAGAAAGGTACATTTCATTCTGAAGAATGCCAGCTAGCCCCCAAGGGCAGGGAGCAGAGTCTTCTGTAACCTAAGGCCAGCAGAGGGTGTCCCCAGCTGAGCAGTGGGCTGATCTTAGAAGCAGAGAAGGGCAGCAGAGCACTGCAGCATTTTGCTGGGCAGACCCCCAGCAGAGGACCTGCAGCCCTCCTCCTGATGTGGGAAGGAAATCAGTTCACTTCCTGTCATTCCAGCCTGGCCCAGACATGCAGCTTCTACTCATTGCTGCTCTCTTAATTAGGCTGCAACCCGTTACAGGCAGGACATTAATGTATCATGTTATGTTTTGCATTTATTTGTTTTCACTGCATGCTAACTCAAAACAACAGGTATAGGGCAGACTATGTCTTGCCCCCACTTCAGTGGCCTCTCTTAAGGCATTCTCTAAATTAATTCTTTATTCTTCATCCAGCAATGATCAAACACAGGGGTTTCAGAGAGGAAACCCTGGAGCAGGCAGCTGGAGTTGGACCTTCCTTTTATGTCAATAGGAAAACTCTCAGAATTGAGCATAAGCTAATCTCTTCGTAAACTCCCTCATTAGTCTTCAACAATTAGAGGCTGATACCTGACCTGAAGGGTGAGATAGCTCACCCATCAGAGGGGCTGCCCCGAACACCTCCGTCCTGCTCAGCCTGGTGCCTGGCAGGGGTACGATGCGATCCCTCAAAAGAAAAATCCACGCTTTTACAATTGGGCTCTTATATAGTCATCATGTGTCTTCTCTTCGCAAATATTTGGAAAGCACAAATGCTCAGATTTTAACTAAATCGCACCAGAACAAATATTTGTATTGCTGCACTGAAAGCTGTGGGTCTGCCCGAGCCAAATTCCATTTAACGTTCCTTTAATGACCTCTGGGACAGCTCAGCCACATTCAGAGGAGTGCTCAAGTGAGATGGCATTTGTTAGACTGCAGCTGTGTAAGTCCAGAACGACTCTGCTGCCCCCACCGCAGGTATTAGCGCTGTCACAGGCACGAGGCGGTCCCTCCTGGTTCTGTGCTTCTGACCAAAGGTGATGGCACTGAGAAACGAGCCGGCAGGGCAGCCCAGGGGGTTGTGGCAGCACTGCTCGGAGCAGTGCCACCAGGTGGCACTGCGGTAAAGCACTCAACGAAAGGAGGCTGAGCGACCCCGACCGAGTCACTGCCAGAGCCCGAATGCCAGACTCCCAGGGATGCTCAGAGGCAGGAAGGTAGGTGGCATTTACGGGGAGAGTATTGATCTCAGACGGAACCGAGTCTATAGGAAACGGTACTGCAGAGGATTTGCCTGTTACTGTGACTCTGAGAAGTTCATTTCGTGCTAGCGGATGCAGTTGTAAAGATACGTCCGAACTAATGAAGAGACCTCCACTGCGACTGAAGTGGTGAGGAGTAAAGCCTTATTTACTTGGTAAAAAGCTGTGATACCACGGTTGGAAACTCACAGCATCACAAGCGATTTTGTACAGACAGAGCTGTGTAAACCCTTCACATCCAGTCACGAGGGAAGGGAAGATTTGTGAGGCTCAGTTTATCTACCCCAGGCTGCCTTGTTTCCTTGGAGCAGCACTTCATTCCAAGTGAGGCAGCTCCCCTTTGTGGTAGGCTGTTCCGTGTTCCTCACGAGTGAAAGCAAAACCACTTATTTTTACTGTAAATCGTGTTCTAAAAGCCATAATACTGACATGGGCCATCTGAAATGAACGCTGATATGCCTTCACAATAGCACGATAATTAATATTGGTGTTTATAGAGTATCTCTCCTTGCACAAGATCCCCCAAGGACCTGCAGATAACACCCTGCAGAAGCTATTGTAGCCATAATACAAAACATCTGGTCCATGTCAGCTTAAAAATCCCATTTTAATTTCAACTCTGTTTCCCCCTAAAGTCAATGGCCTGTTTTGCCTTCCAGAGTTGAGTTAAGCCCTTTGTTTTCATTTGGTCCTTGAAAAGAAAGGAAATTAATTACAATAGTTTTGTTCAGCACCTCCCAGAGACCACGTCTGAACTGCACGTGCCCTGCACAGAGGGCTGATGGGCGCAGGCAGTGAATGTAGCTGGGATTTCAAGGCAACAAATAACCTGCTTGGGAAGAGCGTTGTAGGGTACAGAGACATCTGGAAACTCCAGATAATTCCAACAAAGGCCTGAGCAAAAAGACCCTGAATTTATGTGCTGACCTTACAGCTGCGACAGTGACAAGAATAAACAATATCCCCCCCAAAAAAAACGTTTACTACAAAACCACAAAACGATCTGAGACACCCCAACCTTATTAGGTTAATGAACACAGCATTCCTCAGTACTGAATTGACCAGCAAAGACCAAACAGTGATAACAAATGTGTGCACAAAGGGAACATGACCTATCAGGCTGCTTTTAGCCCACAGAAGTACACAGAACACAGGATGTGGTGCACTCCAACCTTGCATCCTGTGCTTGGCTGTGCAGTTTCCCAAGCTGGCTCTCCCTTGAAGCTGCCTTGGTGGTTGAAGGTCCCCGTGGCTGACGGAGCATGGGCAGAGCCATGGTGCTGGTACTGCTGCTGGCCTGGGACAGCTGCCTGCTTCATGCTTCCACCACTCCTCACTCTGTTCTGGCCATGAGAATGCTTTGCCCCAGGCTTGCAGCCTGCATTATGGCTGGGCAGCTGAAACTTCATCGAGGTAAACAGTGCACACATGGGAGCATGGGAAATGGAAACAGAAAGGTTGCTGTGTTGGCTCTGGTTGCTCAGAACCAGAAATACAAACTGCCTCAAGTCCCATTGGTAAAGGTTTATTCCTCACGTTGTCTGTGCCATCTCCTGAGGGCATTCGTCAGCAGGAAGGTGAGAGGGTGGAGGTGCTCACTGTGCAGCACGGCGCTGTGGGGCCAGCAGAGGTGGCTCTGCTTCCAGCAGCTCTTCCTCCCGCACATGAACATGGAACTGCACTGCTGGCACTCTCACTGCACTCAAACAGGAACGCCAGTACCGCCCTCCTCCCCATCACTACACGACGTATTTGCTTTATTTAACAGGGCGCAGGAAAGCTCTCGGAAGCTGCCAGGTTACCTTCCTACTTCTCTTAGAATCAAAAGGTGCCGCCGGATATTTTGGATGATACAAAGGCAGAAGAAGACAGTCATGTCAGAGACACGGAGATCTGAAGCCTTGGAGGAAAATGTCCCTGTTTGTGCTGTCACTGTGTGCATGGGAGGATCGAGGGCAAGGGAAGTAGTTGTCTGGGAAGAAACAGGAAGAAAGGAAGCTTGATTCTGAAGAGTAGGATAGAAAATTAACTCTGTGTTCAGAAATGGCAGAAAATGAAAATAACACATAGGAGAATCAGCTGGCAAACATTGTCAGTGCTGTAAAGTGCTTGTTTAAATCTACTTTCATTCCATGTGATTCACAGAGGTGAAAGCTGGAGTGCACCCCAGATCCCTCAGTCCTTTCTGCACGTTCCACTGCTATGAGCTGCAGTGTCTGAAGGCCCATGGAACCGTGCTGCTTAAACTGGAAGTGTGGCCACTCCTGCCTTCCCAAGCTGCCTGCAAACACACACGTGGACAAGGCAATGCGCTGGGCAGACGCTGCATGACTGCCAATGGAAACATCTGTGTCATGCTCTAGAATATCTGAGATTGCTGTTGGCATCCAGCAGGGATGCCACACCCCTACACACAGTGAACAGAATCAATTTTGCTTTTCTGGACAATTTCCTTTGCTGCCCTCTTCTCAAAATGCTAAAAGCCATTTACAGAACTTGCTGAGGGCAAGTGCCGATTCAATTGCATCACCTTTGCTATCAAAGACCTCAAGGCAATACAGAATCATCTTCCTCGTGTCCTTTTACATCTTGTAGGCTGTGAATCTCCACTGAGCATTGATTTGGAGAGCAGCATACGCTTTGCCTTTGTGCTGTCTGTGACAAGATGCCTCATTCTGCTTCGGGGGATTCTGCTAGGTGACTCTCGAGGGAGATACTTCTCCTTTTGTTCCATAACTACTCTGGCAACAGCCTGAGCATGCAAGTCAAGTCAGAGGGAGGGCCACTGCAAAATAAAAACTCCTTCTAATTCCTGGAATGTGCTACATTCCTGGCACACAGGAGATCGAACTCCCTTAATTATGCTAAAAACACCAGTTACTAAATGACTATCAAGAAGTTACACTTCAATTTCTTCTCATTGTATATAAAGCCTTACATGAACAACACTGTAAAGTAAGCATGCCATACCCTGCCCTGGAGGACCCACGGGGGACTGGACAGAACATTTGTTGGAGATATTCAAAGAAAACTTCTGTGTGATGATAGCATTCTACTGCTTCTAGTTAAGACATTTCTGCAGTTGCATAGTTCTGAATTTTTTGCCACTGGACGTGTGGCCATAGACAGCTGCACAGAGTTGAAGAGATCCCATTTAAAGATATCCTGGAAAGCAAGGTACTCGTTTCTGAGCACATCTGTAGGGGACAGTTACTCATAAGGATTTCAGAGGGGTCTGAAGGAAGCAGTCCACGAAGCCCATTGAAATTCAGCAGCTGTTGGGTGTTTGAATTCAAGTGCAGTTTGAACTCGGTTTTCCTTTTTATCTGATTTTCTGCTTTAAACGTACCGACTGCATTTGACCTCAAGGATCTTATGAACCCTCTTGGGTTGCTGAGTCTGTGTGGCACAATGGTTACTGCCCTTTTCCGAATGCAGTCCTGCTTGCTGGACTCCATCAGGCCTGAATACAGGAATATTTTTGTCTGCTCCTAAGCAACCTTTGCATGCCTCAGGTGCACCTTTTATGCAGGACTTTTCCTTACTCGGACCATGTGATGCTGCCAGGAGATCTGGATTGTCATCGCAGTGTGAATTTTCACATGCCAACATGTCAACGACACAGAGCTGTACTTTGCTTTCCAGCCATCCATCCCCGAGGTGCTGTCTGCCTCTCAGATGTTTGCAGCTGGATGAGCAGCAATTTTCTGTGGCTGTGTACGGTGCCGGAAGATGGAAATGCTTCTGAAATGGAAGCAATTAGCTGCCACAGCTCTCAGCACTGGGAGAGGATTTTAGCAACACTGCAGCTGTGTTTTGGGGTGGTCCGAAGCTTAAAGATTTTCTCATGAGAAAGGCATACAGATGGTTCCCATGCTAAGTTGTAAAGTCCCTGACCATGTGAGCTGTACAAGTGATTGTACTGTGATTGTACAAGTAATTCTGCAGATGAGAGGGGCGGCCTCTGTAAGCTTTCTGTTAAACTGTCAGAAAGAAAGATAACTGCTATGGGATACAGCTAGCTGCACTGCACCTGCCTGCCAGCACTCACAGGCACATGAAGAAAATGGAAAGGCTCTCACTGACCTCAGTGAGATTTGGACAAAGTGCTTATTAAAGAGCCATCACGTACACCAGAGATAAAAATACCCTTTGGCTGTTTCTGATGGAGCCACACTTAACCAGGGATGCAGAGAGCTCTGATTTCTGCCCTGCCCCCTGAGCCATGTTTTTCTTGCCAAGTTTGTAGTTTCAGTTCTCGTTTCATGCAGTATGATTACTGGTGTCGTAGCTTGGTTTAATTATAGATATTCAGTTATGTAACTCCCTCTCTTGAAGGACTTACTTTTTTCTGTTAAGGACTTTATAAGGAGAGACTGTGACCTCGATGGCCAGGAAGTACACGTGTGTCCAGGGGAAAACATCTGAGAGCTTCTTCTGGAGAAAGAAGTCTCAGATTGAGCAGAGCAGAGCGAGGGCCTTTATGCATCATGCACGCAGGCGTTCCACGCAAAAGCATCAAACCATTAGCCCTTTCCCACAGGCTTTCCTGTTTACTTCAATGGCAACATAGAGTTGTACATTTAATTTAAAAAAAATCTAAGGTGCTTTTACCTCAATTTTAAAACAGAACAAAGAAAATCACTGCGTTGTCATTACAGAGGCACTACTGCAGGGCGTCCCATGAGAGAGCAAACGTGGCTAACTGATAGCCAGGAACCAGGCTTCTCTGCAAGTAATCTTACCTGGTGATCTCATGAAAGGAATTTTCTTTCTCTCTTCCAAAGGTGAAGAAGATAACTGCTTGCTTTACCCAGTGGCTATATTTCTGTGTCCAGCAAAAAAAAATAATATATAAATTAAAAAATCCTTTAAGCTATTTTCCTGGTTTTAACTGTGAAAAGTAACTGTTAGTTTGATAAAAGACACGTTCTGAACTAAAGAGAGATGCTTGACACAATGCGGGCTTTGCTATTCCGCTGTGCCACGCGCAGTTCAGCAGGGCTGGGTTATCCACTCCAGCAGCCCTGGGCTCTATGTTCTGCAGGGGCTGCGGCAGCACCTGGAGAAGCAAGCAGCTTCCCTTCACACTGCCACCATCATCTGCAGTCTGTGTGTCTTGATTCCCAGCACAATGAATCACAGACAGTGCTGTCTGTGCTGCTCGTGTCATTTTGCTTTATTAGTGGCCAATGCCTTTCATAGATATTTTCCACATGACTGCAAGAACCAAACCAACAGAAGTTGTCACAATTCATTAGGCACCAAGTGGTTTTCTAGCTTACCTGGAACTGATGAAAAACCTGCCTTCTTGTTAAGACAGCTGAGCTGGAATTTTGTCCAAAAGATAATGCAGTCCGGAACGCTGTCTGTAACACTAACCACCAGATCCTGTCAAATACCAAGGCTGCTATTCCATGGTCTGTAACTGTGATGCAAAAGGAATCCAGGGAGAGCAGCTCCACCTCTCTGTCTATGCAGCCCAACACACAGAACTGTCTCCTGATAAGAGCTCCAAACACATCTGCTTTCGAAATTTGCAGAGTTGTGTGGCTACATTAATTTATGGACACGTATCTGTATGAATTGCTCTAGTGACAGGGTTTCAAATTTATACATAGGAATTGGGAGTCTCTTTTTTTCAGTGGTTCGAGTGATAGCAAACTTAAAAAAAAAAAAAAAAAAAAAAAAAAAAGCATTTCCTAGAACACAAACCCTCATTCCTCTACATTAGAAGCAAAAATCCCATACATCTAAGCTGAGGAATTACTGCTAGAAACTAAACAAATCACCTATTCTTAATACACTTTGCATCATGACCTCCTGGGAACAGTGAACCATCATATCCACGTTCTCCTGCCATCGGTACCACTCAGCAGTACTCATGACGCTTTACTCCGGAGTGCCCGGACGGTCTCGGGTTCCCAGATACCGTGCTTTATTCATTTCACTTTTCACATGAAGAAATACATCTCATACTTCATCACAACCCTTCTACAAAGGGCATTCCAGTTCCCATAGCTGTAGGGTTGCATGTTTGGAAAGCAATAGGAATGTTCTCCTCTTGATGGTGCATACGTTGTGCATTTCTGAGGAGGCCTGAGTATGAAAAATAAACAAAACTACTTCAATTATTAGTTTAATTTTTATCTTAATAAATTATCCAGCTACATCATTCACAGTTTCTGCTCTTTGTAGTTGGAACCAGACGAGAAGGAAGCAGCTGATGTTCTCTTCAATGCTTACTGCAACTGGTGGCAGATACTGTCAGGCAGCATCAGGTGCTGCCAGGAGCATGCTTTCCGCATGCAAATCTGCTGCTCCAACACAGCCAGGCAATTCCTCAGCACAAACTGAGCATGGTGGCAGCGTGTTCTGACAGCATCAGCATTATCGGGCTGTCAAATACGATGAAATTACTTTATTTGCTGCAGACAACTTGGGATTTGTTTATTTATCTGCTTTGAAACTGTACGGCACACAATAATCTTCCATTCTTTTCCAAAGCGAGGCTGAGAGGCATTTGTCCTAATTCACTTGTGTGACCAGAGGGATGGAGCCTGGCTCCACCTCTCCTAGACTTCATTTAAGGGCTGACTGCTACTGAGAAGGATCTCTTTTTGGAGATCCCTTTGGAGTTTTTCCACTGTGAGCCCGGGACATGGGTAAGCATTCTATCTCTTTTCAGTTATTCCCTTCCATCATGATAATCTTTCTCGTTGTACATCCTGACTGCCATACTGTTTGAACTGCTTATTCCATTAACTATACAGTGAGCCTCCACGATGACAAATCTCCCGAAGCATGGAAGCACACAGCAGAAAGAAGCTTCCCAACCTTTTAGGGAAGTGTTGGTAATTTCGCTTTGGAGATTTTAGTTCTAACTTGCCAGATTACAGCACAACTTCTTTGATAGTTCTCTGAAATTGGTGGTGTGTGAGGCACAGGTCTTCTGCTGGAAATGACCACCTGAGAAGGACCGATGATCTGAAGTGGCCTCACGTTCCTGTGTGGCCATAAATTGCTATGGCTGGCACCATGAGAGAGATCTGTCATGCTGTGACTGCTATGCTAGCACATTAGAAGATTAAAACATACAAACCTGCTTACTTGCTGCATTCTTGGATAGTTTTGCTTCCAATTACTCTTAGCAGAGCAAGAGCAAAGAGATGAAGCATTATTCACTAGCGCATCAGATTTCCTGTGGCATCGTTTTCAAAAGCATTCAACATTTACAACAACAATGGCTCGTTTCAAAACTTTTTCAGCGTAGGGCTCCCAAGGCTGACTTCAATGAGCCAGGTGAGCTGTGCCATCCCCAAACGCTGCTCAGATGAGGCAGCTCAGAGCAGTAGATCCCTCCTCCTCTACAGACAGCCCCGTAAAACAGAGGGTTTTTCGGTCTGACTGTCAGTGCATCGTGTTTCTAAAGGATCAAAGGTACTTTTATGAAGTCTTTGAAGGCAAAATGAGATTGTGTAACGGTACGAGGTCTTGCTCTATATTTAATAAAGAGAAAAGCTAGCTGTGTCTGAGGAAAACAGCTTAAATGTGAGATATTGCATTATGGAGCAAAACACACCTGTCATGGAAGGGGTCATTTCCCTGAAAGTTAAACACATTCCAGATGCCTACGCCTGTCTGAACTGCTTTCTTCAACACCCAGCCCTGTGTTGAGGCAGGATTTTATATCTGCTATTTTAAGTGATGCACTTCCAGATGTCTGCTACCCTGACAAACTGACCACAGTCTGGGCAATGCCACACGCTGCAAAATAAATTAATTTTGTGCCTTACCCTCATCCTTGACAGCTGCTCACACATCACTCAAAGCTGAACCATCACCTCCCACACTGCAGACATGCTGTACACACCCAGCAGGTGAGACTGTGTCTGCTGCTGGGCTGTGTGATGGTGGGCACCAGGCACAAGCCCTGGGGCAGCAGAGAGCTGCCAGGTGGGGCAGGACTACAAACAGCAGCTCTGCCCCACTGCCACTTGTTGCTGTCCCTCCCATAGGGGGCATGGTGTGCAGCAGAGCAGGTGGGTGTTGCTGGCCCTGCTGCTGCAGGCTGGCTGTGTGGCAGCCCGTGGGTCAGTCATACAGGTTCTTTCTCCATCCATAAGCAGCAGAGAGGTTTCTGGGTGTCAGCTCGCTGTGGGTAGTGCAGGGTGACAGCCAGGCCCGTGGTGTGCCCGTTCCTGTGGGTGTCCTGCAGCCTGGACTCTTTGGGCCATGGCCTGGGTGAGCCCTGTACCCTGACCCTGCCTGCAGGGCTGTGCTGTCCCTGGGAGGTGCCGTGGAAGAGTGGCAGTCCTGGCAAGCACACTCATTATCCAAGCTGTGTTTTTCCAGTAGTAGTGTCTGTATGGGAACCATTGTGCCACAGCCTGAGGCAGTGATTGAGCACCTGGTGATGCAAGCACAGGTGTGAGCAGTTCTCCTGGTAACTGGAAGGGCTGGCCCTGGCTCCCCCCATCCCACCCCCAACCTCATTTATGGGCTGGCCACTTCAGAAGGGTCTCTACTTGGGAGTCTGCGTGTGCTGATCTTCAGAAAGCGGTGAGCAATGTGTTCTTTGTTATTGGACTGTGACTGTTACCTTTCTTAGCTCTGAGACAATTGTATCTGCTGCTGTAGCCCTGACAAAATCCTGCCTTACAGTGTTTATTTCTCTTCCTCCTGTGGGTGGAACTGTCTGATGGAGTTTAAAGGGGCAGAAGGAATCTTGGAGAAGCAGACTGAAATCATGTGGCTGGTTGTGCTGATTTGTTGGCTTTAAGTCCTGCTGCTTCTTGTGGTGGCTGCTTTCCCCAACACACTTACACTACTGCCTTACGCCTTCATGAGGCAAATTAACCTCCTCAAAAAAAAAAAAAAAAAGCCTGATTCACCTGGTTTGCACCTGGGAAGGTGTGCTTTGCAGAGGTTGGTGGCTTATGTCTGCTAGTATTTCCATGGCCCTCTGCCTTCTTTTGGCTTCAGTTATTTGTTGAAGTATTTCTGGTGTGCTCTTTGGAAAGCTTTTCCTTTTTTTCCTCACTAGGGAAGTAGTAATGTGGTAAGAGTGATGCATGTGCTGTGCTTTAATAGCTTTTGATTGTCATAGTTCTCTATCCCTTAAAATATATTCCTCCTGTAGGAGGCCTGAATCAGAAGCAAAATGTAGTTTTCAAGGGCGGACGGTTAAGCAAGAGGTGGCAGAGTCTGGTTTGTCTCTCTGTGATGTATTTGCTCTTGTGTATGCTGACGTGCTTCCTTCAGTCAGTATTTATTATCTGACACACCGAGAAATGGGAACCCCAGCATCTGTGAGACATAGGTTAGAAGATAAGTCACTTTACCACTCTGCAATTATCACAGTAACAGCAATTGCAGTAATAGAGTTCTATGGCACCACTTCAATTTTTGAGTCAGATCCAGAGGTTTGGAGTGTGCCTTAACTGAGGTGATTTCAGCTGTAGTTTGTCTCCTTGGTGTAAGGGACAGAGCTGGGTGTGAGCTCTGCACACTGATGGCATAATGGGGGATGTAGTGATGTCATTTTTTGCCTCCTTTCTTGGAACTGTGGGTGCCAGTTCTGACTTCTGGTAATAGCAGCATGTGTGCTTTCAGTCATCTCAGCCCAATTTAGGATTTTAAGACCAAGTAAGAAAAAGGTGAGTTCTTATCCGCTAACAAAAGAAGCGGAGCCAAATCCTGCCACCCTCTGGAAAGCTCCACGTCAGAAATGTGTGCTCAATTAAGGCTGCATAGTGGGGACTTCATGGCCAATGCTTGGTCAACCACCCCTTCAAAATCCCTACCACTGGCAGACACTAGAGAATATTTCTTGTAGGTGTGATTTCATCCCTTGGGCATGCCTTTTTCAAACCGCTTCATCGCACAGAGTAATAATAACAACAAAAGCCAGGACAATCAGTGTGCTTCACGATTTGTTTTCACTAAAGCTGTATGCCCCCTTTCTTCTGGGCTGTGTTTGAAGTTTGGGGAAACTTGGGATATCCCTCAGCTAATGGGAGCTGAGAAAACTGGGATGTCTTTGGCCCCACTGCACTGCGACAACTAGAGACATTGGTATGTGTATGGTAACTGCTGGGCCATGGCCTGAACCACTGATTGAGCACCTGGGGAAAGCTCCCAGTGAGCCCTGGGAGCACAGGTGGAGGTAATTCAGCTGTGGAATGGACCGTGTGCAGCCAGGCTGCGCTCCTCTAACACCCCATGTAAGGGCTGACTGCCACCGAGGAAGGATCTCTTGTTGGAGATCCCTCCTTTTGGAGTCTTTCCTGCAAGCCTGGATGCTCAGAGATGGGTGAGCATTTCATTTTCTTCTTTCTTTGTAACACCTTCTCATTGCATTGGTCCTGTTGTGTTATCAGTATTGTTTTTTTTTTCTTAAAACCAAAGCACAGCAGCATATGGACACTGATGAAAAACAAGTCAGTCCCAAGCTGAATCTAAGACAAGCTACGGTTCCCAGTGCTTGAAAGGCCCCAGGCAGAAGTGACTGGAAAATACTGGAGAGCTTACTGTTATTAGATAACCAGATTTACTACACGATAACTAAAAAAGAAAACTTTCCTTACTGAGCTGAAGAAGCTTGGTGAATTTAAAAGCAAACCAACCAATACAAAAGGCATTAGGAATAGTTCTGTATTCAGCAGAAGCAGTCTCTTCACTCTGCCTTCTAATGGAGCATCTCATATCACAGCAAGCAGTACTTCTGCCTCTTAAAACACGGAGTCTCACTGGTCAAGGCACTGTTAGCAGCAGCTCGTCTGGAGGAATGGTGACGAGTCTTGGATGTTGGCTGCAGGGGGAGGTGTGTGACAGTGCGGCTGAGGATGGGAGGAGGGGTTACAGCAGTGAGCTGAGCTGGTGGCAGCAAGCTGAGTCTGAGTGTGAATCTATACATAAAAACAGAATACAGGCAGTGTTCTGACTTGTGCCGTGACTGAAGAGCAGTGCCACATCACACTGCAGGTGATGAACCATGAAGCAGACTGGTACCACCTAAATGAACAAACAAAGAGGTTATTTACACTCAGTTTTCAGCACTGTACATCCTACAGTTGTCAGCATCTCTATCAGTGGTGTGTTAATGTACAAGCACACGTTTTGTTTTCTGAGTTTTGTCCTTAATCTGTTAGTTGCATTTCATTACCACCTTTAGGTCATTAGTGAGGAGACACCCCAGGGGGAAGGAGGGAATCAAATGACAGTGTAGGTGATGTCTGACATTAGCCAAATGTCAGGCTTTCTGATAGAAGCATCAAAATTAATCCGAAAATGTTATACCAGTTTTAGTCATTTTCCTAAGAGATTGAGAATGCAAGAAGCAGGCTGATGACATTTTGATTATAGTCTCAAATTGCAAAGACCTCACAGAACATACTTTCTCCTCGCACATAATTAAAGCCTGCTGTTACCTTGATCTTTATTATATTTTTCCATGTCCTGGCAGGTCTCTTGGGTTTTGTATGCTATTGATCCTTGTTGTCTGAGCAAATGCGGTGTGTCAATATCGCTCAGATGAGCAAATGACTTTTTCCTTTCTAAGGGCAAAGATGGGGAAAAAAAAAATGCACAGTGAAGGCAGCCCAGTGAGACTTGGCAAGTACCTGGTACAGGTGTGTCTGTGGGCTGCTCAGTTGGGCCCAAGCACCACTCTGAGCCAGAGGCTTGGTGGTTCTTGAGAAGAGAGGAGGAACTTAGCCATCCCATGTAGTTAAAGCCTGGACTGGTGTAAATGCATCCTTGGCATCCAAGGAAGTTGGATTCTGTGGAGTGATGGGCAGCCCTTCATGGGAGGCAGCTTGTGCCTCTCAGCAGAGGTGGCATTTTGCTGTTGCTGCTGTTTGGCTGCACGCTAACCTGAGAAAATGAATTGTGTGATGGCCAGGGAAGGGAGGGTTCTTTCCAATTTAAACCATTTTAAAGCATATTTAGTTTCACCACCTGTTGTAAACAGTAAAGCACCCTGCTTTTTTTATTACAAAGTGGCATTTTTATGGCAACAGAGAATATAATGGGCTTTAATGTGATAGAAGTGTACTGTATACAGCTCTGGTGGTAAAGCAGCATAGCTGTAACTGATGGGCTTGGAAATGAGGAGGGTCTGCAGCTGAACAGGTGAGGTGCTGTGCAGAGCTTTGGGGGAGGAGGCACAGCACAACTTCAGAAACCCCTCCTGGTCTTGTTAGAGGATGGCTGCTGGCACTGTGGATGAGTTGAGGCCGAACTTAGTCCAGCAGCCCTGAAAGTGTGCAGCTCTAGAGAGAAACACAGATCACAACCCCTGAGTGCACCTGCTGTTTCTGTGTGTGTACTCCTTGCAGTTTCAAAGGGTATTTCATGGTGTTTCTCCATCATTAACTCCTCTCCCACGTATGCATCCAAGAACTGAAAGGATTAACCTACAGATATTTAAATCAAACCTTGTCTGAAGATCACACTGACTTCCACAGCTCTTACATAAAAACAGAAAACTGCTGTGTCCAGCTCTGGGCACGTGCGACTCCCAGGGACAGGCTGCCTGTCTTCGACTGCTTTCACATCAATTCTGTTGTTTCAGAAACATGTCCTGCTCGGTCCTGCCACTGCATTGCAGTGGTACCTCCAGCTTTGGCAAGGGGCATTTGGACAAAGAAATGCTCTATCATGGGATTCTTATCTCAATCCCTGCTCAGTTCTACCTCTGGGGAGCTGAAGTAATACAGAATACTGTGGGTCTGTGGTTGGGAACTGTTGGGACCCACCAACCCATACAGGATTTGTGGTGGGGGTGGGCTCTGCTCCAGAAGCAGCCCTGCTCGTGGGATCTTATCTGCATTGATCTCATAGAGGGTTTGGTAAGCAAGGCTGTCAGGCTTGAAGTGAATGGTGAGGATGTAAAATAAGCATTCATGTGATGTAAGACCACGTGTAAAATGGTAGGTGGTTTGACTGCTGACTACTACTGTGGTTTCTGGTGGTAAATTCAGCTGCGAGAGGAAATGAGGGAATCTGCCCCCAGAGGATGTTCCGGATTGTCTTTTCCTGAAGA
The DNA here is from genome assembly GCA_036925125.1 of Oreortyx pictus. Classification (NCBI taxonomy): domain Eukaryota; kingdom Metazoa; phylum Chordata; class Aves; order Galliformes; family Odontophoridae; genus Oreortyx; species Oreortyx pictus. The sequence goes on from JAUPFR010000015.1 coordinate 609,964, forward strand.
ATTGCACAGGGTCTCCTGTCAGCAGCTTTTATTTGCTGTTGCTTCTCCTGACAAATGGCTTTGGAAAAGTGGCCTTGAATTCATCTCTGCTCCAATTTGCATTTTCTTAATGCAAAGCAGTTGTGCTGATGCAGCTGGTGGCAATGAGCTAAGCTCAGTTCAGGGTTCTCAAGGATATTAAAATGCTATGGAAGACAAATGCCCCGACAGGAAAATCCCACAGTGATCCTAAAGCAATCATGAAGAAACAATGTGTATATTTGGACTTTTCATTTTAATGAAACTCACTGCAAACCATAAATCCATTTACTTTTCCTCTTGTAGGCTTAGAGAAGAGGCAGTGACTGCAAAGAGGGAATTTGGTGCTGGTGTGAGTGAAGTGTTATGTGGAGTAGGAAATTCCTTTGCAGATACTCTGTGCATGTGAATAAGTAGAAGTAGGTTTAAGAAACACTGTAAAATTAAACGTTATAAGCTTCTTTATGGAATATGCAGTAGCTGCCACATAGAATAAATGTATGTTTTTCATTATATTTTTATTACATATTTAAAGCACATTAAGGAGCAAACAGCCATCAAAAAAGAAGAAACTTATTAGATTTAGCAAGTAATCATATCAGTTTTATGTGTGGCTATATTTCTTGAAAACAGGGGAAGATGCACGTCAGATGTCCTTTCCAGCTATTTAGAAAGCCATTTTTCTTTGGAAGAACAATATTAATGGCTGTTTTGCCATGTTCATGCTGTACTGCATGAACATTCTGTCTTTTTTATTGTGGTTTCTTGTATGTGTGCCCGTTGCAGCTTGAGCAATCCAGTAGAGCATCTGGGAAAATATATTGCTTTGATTTTTTTTTATCTCTAAATGGGCATTAGTTTGTGTGTGAGCTCCTAAGTTGTTTAAACATTTAGGCAAACATTGGAGATTTTGTAGATATTGTTGAAGAGTCATTTCACTTTGTCCTCCAGAAATGAAATTTGTGAGGTTAGATGAGTGTTTCAGTGTTTCCTTTAATGCTGCTTTGGAATACTTAGCGATCAAGTATTCCTTCTTTCCAGGAGTCTCTTTTGGTGTGTAATGCTGTCTATTATCTGCTCTTCATTGGTTTTAAATCTGCCTAAGCTTCTGGTGTCCCCTAGTCAAAGCTTGGGGAGTTTTCCCAATTGGCTGCCACATTCCTCCCAGTGCAGTGCCTGCCTTGACTGTGGCCACCCCAGTGTGGGCTGTGCTGCTGGGGCTGGTCTGTGGCTCTACATTAGTGCGTCCTTGGTAGTCAGGGGGTTTGTTTCTGTTTGGGGACCCCTGGAGGTGTTTGTGCTGCACGCTGCTGTTCAGAAGCGCAGACATCGGGCTGCTTGTGCTTCAGAAGTCAGGCTGGCTTTATTAGAACTTGCATGGATGTGAGTTCCTATTAGCGGTGTATTTGTTAAAAGGTAACATTGACAATCGCTAGCCTGAGATGTTGGAGAATGTTGTTAGCAGGTTGCCCTTTGGTGGAGTGGGGCTGCTGGGCATGGGGTGCTCCCACAGAGCTGGGGCCCCACTCAGGCAGCCTGCCCTGCAGGGCTGAAGTGCCTCCAATTGTTTCCCTGTCCTGTCAGCTACTCAGGCAGCCTGTCTGGGTCAGGGCATGCCAAGTTACCACTCGTGCTGGGGCTTTTTGGGCTGGTTACAAGGCTGGCAGTGTATTTGGTGACTGTCAGTACTAGAAGGAATTTCACTTCGAGCAGTGACTCAGATGAAGTACCCCTTTGTTGGCCTAAGTAGTGACATAATACTAATGCTTTCATAGATGTTGAGCGGGCACTTTAATGGAAGATGCTGAAGTGCTGAAAGCCAAAAGGGCAATACTTGTTTTCATGCCGAGTTGCTACAGTAAATTTAGCAATGAGACCTGACATTCTCTGCCTAATGAGAGCAATTTTTATGCTCAAGTTGTGATTCTCTTTATATAAAGGAAAGATAATGTTAAGCAGTAGCATATAGCAGCCTAGGCTTCGTTTTCTACAAATGTCAAAGTACTTATTCATTTAGCTGACAAATGTCACTTCAAAAGAAGATTTTAGTTGCAACCTGATTTATATTTTCCTTAACAATCCTTTTTCTCCTATAAGTTTGTTTCTTTAAAAGAACTGTTAATTAATTTAAGATTCATTCTGCTGAAAGTATTCTGGGATTCCATATATTCATGCCAGCTAGTGGAATGCTTGGGTTTCTTCATCATGGAAGCTCCTTCAGCAACTTGGCCATAGTGAATTAAACGTTGTAAGATTAATTCCTGTGTTATTAAGAGAATTAAGGTTATTCTGTTGTAGTGATCTGGGGATTCCTAGACAAGATGCAGCCCAGTTTATTGGGGCAGTGCAGCTAAGAACGGGCCCCAAGAACCATGCTCCTGGCTGTTGTGGGAGGGTTTGCACTAAGATGAGGTGGTGGATGGCCACTGGCTGCTCTTCCTTTCACTGGTAGTGCTGTGTCAGAGAACTCTCTGAAAGCCAAGTTCAGTTTTTATTTGACTGATGCTGAAAGCCCTGTGCAGCTATCAGTGAAATGATTTCAGGGTTAAACCAAACACTCAAAGCTTTTTATCACCCACTGTATGCTTTGCGCACCTTTTAATGTGGGGTAGGTTCAGAGTTGCTTCTTGCAGAAGCGCCTTCAGCACCTGAGCAGTAAACTTGTAAAGGTTATTTTTTTTTTTTAAGTATAGCCTCAAAAGCTGTAAGGAAAACTTTACAATGAATACACAACTTCTTCCTAAAGCTCCATTAAGCAGTTTTGTATTTGCCTGAACTTTAGTCATTATGCTGCTAGAAAAGCACTTCTCTATTTTTGCTTCATTGGAAGTGACCTTGCTTTTTCTGCAATGTTTAGTCAAAATCTGCACTTAGTTGCACCCTCCTGTTTGGAAACACGTGCAGAATGTGGCAGTGCTTCTGCAGCAGGACCAGACCTCTCCTTCCCAGCCTCAGTCAGCTGTGGGTGCTGTAAGGAATACAAAGCCTGCACACTTTTTCTGATCTGCAAGAAAATATGCTGTGAGACCACGAAATGCTCAGGAAGGATTCAGGAAAAGTATAAGCAATGGTGTCTCTGAATAATAGGGAACAGCTCACTTGTTTTACAGCTGTGTTTTAATGATGCTTAGAGTTTCTAGTTTATTTGAATGAAATGACAGAGGAAGAATGGCAATCACAGAGAAGACAATTGAGTTGCTAATTCAGTGATTAGTCTGTGTTGCTTGAGTGGTAGGAAAGAGTGAACACAACAATGTATGGCTGTGGGGCTGCCTTGTTGATACAGCCACCCCAGTGCTGCTTCCAGCAAGGAAGTGGCATTTACTTACATGCACTTTCAGTGAGATTTATTTTGCTGAGGATTCACTGAGTTCTTACGAGACAGGTTATTTTAGCTTAAGGCAGTGTCATTCTGTAGAATTCTGACTTGATGAAATGCACTTTCCTGGATTCTTGTGGTGGTGTACTCAGGTGTGTGGGAACTGTTGAATCATGGCCTGAACCACTGATGGATCACCTGAGAGGAGCACTGAGTCAGCTGCAGGAGCACAGCTGAAGGCAATGTACCTGTGTGATTAGAAGGGGTGGAGTCTGACTGCACCTCTCCCAGACTCCATTTAAGGGCTGACCACCACTGGAGAAGGATCTCTTTTTAGAGATTGCTCCCTTTGGAGTTTTTTCACTGTGAGCCTGGGACATAGGTGAGCATTCCATCTATTTTCCAATTGTTCCCTTCCACTGTGATAATCTTTCTCGTTATACGTTCTGACTGCCATACTATTTGAACTGCTTATTCTGATAACTATACATCAGAACAGTGAGTAAAGCGACTTGCTGGTTGAGAAGGATTTGCTGCAACTCGTAAGAAACTGTTTTTCTCCCCCCTCACTTCATCAGTATGTTAAATTGGTTGACTGTCTGATCTGTCATGGGAAGAATCGCTGCCTGGAATCACCTGCACTGAAGTGCTGAGCAGTCAATGCAGTGGTGACCTTTAGTAGAGCTGGCATTTACCAGGCAGACCAGCTGCACACAGTACATGACTGCTTGCTTGCTTGAAAGATATTTCTTCCCTAGAGTCCTGCTACATGATTTTCCTCTCTTGTCTTGCTTGGCCTAATTTCTATCAAGAGGTTTTTTGCCTTTTTTGATTGGCAGGAGGAAGGCTATCTGTATTTGGTGTAACAGATCTAGTAAAGTGATCAATGTAGATGTGGTAAAATGATCTAGGGCTGGATTTTTAAAGCTCAAAAATGTTAAGCTAGATTTCTTGTGTAAGATTTGCCTTGTGCTGTCACTTCCCACTGCAGGTATACCTACTCGTGGCTGTTTTCAACTTCTCCATTATTTGTTCTCCCTCCCTCACCCTCATATTTTTGACCGGTGAGGAATATGGAAGCAGTAGCATCCTGCAGTGTCAGATCTTGTTCTCCTTTTCACTATTGTGCCCCGTTGGTAGGGCATGGTGGGATAAAGCAAGTGTCCTTGGCTGTGTACAGCACTGCCCGGTGACAGCCAGAAACATCTGTGTTAATGGCACTGTTCTGCTCCTGAAACCAAAGCACAGCATCATGCAGGCACTCTGGAGGAAAAACAGTTCTATCTCAGCTGAATCCAAGGCACTTATGCTTCCCACTTATCCCATAAAATACAGAGAAGTTAACAGTCTCTGTTCAGCCTGGGCATGAAGGCAGTAGGATGACAGAAGTGCCAAGCAGTGCAGTGTGATTGCCAGCTGGTACTCTGCTAAGGCGAGGGGAGCACAATGGGTCACTGTGCATGTGCTTTTCTTTTAAACTTGTCCCAACACAGCACTGTTCAAATCCTCCTATCAATGTTTCTATGCCTCCCACTGGAGGGGGAACTGGAGTTTTTGACTGATCCTGGGTTCTTAGATATCCTAGATGAGTTTGTGTGGTGAAGTAAGTACTCCTTGTGTTTTGTTAAGGATTTAGCCTTTTTAGTTTTAAAATTTGACAGTAAAACCTCATTAATTTGGCCAGAAATGTTAGTTTTTTTTTTTGCACAGCTCACTTAATTGGGAGTTTGTATTGCACAGGTTGCTGGGTGTGAAGTGTTGTCTGTTCCTTCTGTCTCACCTTGCCCTTTCCCTCCCCCCTTGGCTACGCTTCCCTACACTGCAAGCACTGTCCAAGAGCCCTTTCTTTGGTTCAGAGTTTGTTCATCTCACCGCCTTCTGCTCTGTAAGAGAACTTGTACCTGACACATCCCTTCTGCTCGTAATGAGCTTTCACTCAAGGTGCTGATCAATAGCAGAAAGCAGCAGGTCTGTCTCTATTGCTTGTTTTCTCTATCTTGAATCTGCCAAGATAGATTAGACTATTGCCAAGGTCACTCAATATGTTGCAAGTGAATGAAAAGATATCTAGTTGACTTTTTAGGACAGGACTGCAAAAAGGCAAGGCTGGAGCTGAACCGAGTGCACCATAACAGATTAAATCTACATCAAGGTCCCTGAGGGTATTTTTAAGTGAACCTTTGACATGTGAGCAACGTGCACGTTCCCCCCATCAGAAGAGAGGTATCTGCACTGTGTTCTGAGGGGAAGTATCTTGGCAGTATACCCATGGGTAGGAGCAAACAGGAAATTCAGGAACTGCAGTCAGGAACTCAGGTGTAGCTCTCACAAAATCAATGGGATGTTTGTATGTTTCCCTGGTGGCACACACTGAGTGGTGTGGAGTTGCAGGAGGGGGGGAGCAGCCTTGTGCTGAGCACTCCACTGGTGCTGATGCTGCTGGAGGGAGAGGTGCTGCTGAGAGCAGCCAGTGCCTGCAAGAGGGCTGCGTTCAGTGCCCTGTGTGCTCCTCTGTCCTGAGCTTCTTGAGCAGCTGGGATGTGTGACCGCTTCTCTGATCAACCACAAAGGGGAATAGCATGAGTCATGTAAAGAAAGCTGTTTGGATAGCAGTGACTACAATGACAGAGAAGCAAGGTCTGTAGTAAGCAGCAGTATATTTTCACAGACTGCTGTGATGGGGACAAGTATCTTCATGACTTGTATGTCTGAGAGCTTGTCTGTTTCTTCCAGTCCCAGTGGATGGTTCACTAAAATATGCCATCTGTATAAATCTTCCAGCCTCAGATCTTCATGTCTGCCACAAAACAGCAATAAAATTAGGTCTCTTCCTAATACAGTTGCTCATTTAGTGGATTGCCATGGCCATGTTGTACTGACATGGAAAGCCCCACTCACATTAGTGCTTTATCCTTAGGCTGCGGTGTCTGTGTATGTTAGAGGTCTTCCATGAGAAAAGGACGAGTCTTGGGTTTAAAAGAAATAAAACTTGCTGCCATAGAAATCAAAAGAAATCTCCCTTTGCTGTTCATCCCCAGATTTTGTTATTGGACTTCTTCAAAATCGGCAGCAATTTGATGTAGGAAAGTGAAGTTCAGTTTTTCTGTGTTGAGATGAAATGTAGCTGCATACACGATATCTCTGCTTTCATAGAGATTAGATTAATTGTTTTGTTTAATTTCAGTTGGGTTATTCATACAGTCTTAAGTAGAAGAGGGTGCTTAATTGCTCTCTTGGCCTGGAACCAAAGCAGCTAGGAATGCAGCGATGAAAGTCACAGGAGCCTGAGAGATTTTGGGATGCATTAAGGAGATAAGACTATAGTTCTGATTTCCTCTGCTTTCCTCTGTCTGTGAGGACACTCTCACAGGGCTGAGCAGAGTATCACTGATGTTAATGGATGAAGGAAGTTGTGGTAATTAGTTGAATTGTAAAGGAGAATTTCATAAAACCATCTGCGAGAGAAACACCAACAGATAATTATAAACCATCAAAACTATGAGCCTACTGCCATTGTTCTGTTTGACCTGAAGCCTTCAAAGCCAGCTAAGATTTAAAAGCCATTTCAGTAGTCTGACTGCACAGTGCCTGGATGTTAGCTGGGACAACGCAGATGGAAGGCTGCAGCTGTGCGGATGGCTGCACTTATCCTGTGGTTTTATCTCTGTTTCTAATTGAATTTTAAATGTGCTGACCGTGAGTCAGGAGCAAGGCCAGACTAAAGGCACTGAACCTGCCCCAGAGCTGCCTTCTGGCTTTGGGACTTGTTCACGTTGAAGCTTATCAGTTCAGTGCCTCCCATTTACCCATCTCCACCTGCACCAAGGCTGGGTGCACGAGCAGCTTTGAGCCCTATGTTTGTGGGCATGTCTTTGAGTTGACGAAGCTGTTTTGCTCAGAGTTAAAAGCAGACTAATTTCTTGTAGACAGTAGGACAAGAGTTTGTGCTCTTCCCTCTTTTCCTGCTCTGTCATGCTCCAAGTTCCTCTGAACCTTGCTCTCTTGCTGGTAAGCAGAGGCTGGTACATCTGGAATACCCTATGGCTGCCAGAAAACTGGGATTTCTGCCACAGAATTTATAGGAAATAAATGTAGAAGTCGAGTTATGATTAGTGGTTCGTGCTCCCAGGTGGTGTAACTTTATTTCCATTAGCACGGCTGAACTGAAATCCAACTCCCAGCCCTTTTTTAATGAGAGTGGGAACCTGGTTATTTCCCAAATGGTGAGATGCTTTTTGATTGGAAAGGGAGAAACTCGCAGAAACACTGTGGTTTTTCTTTTGCATTAAGCACAATCTGAAGCTACCTTATTAAAGATCCCTGTGAATAATAATAATAAAAAACCCACACTGTACCCAAGAACAGCAGCATGCAGTTAATTTCAAAGAACTCTGGGCACTTTTCTGGTTTCTAGCTGACTTTATCTGCCTCTTCCATAGGCTTAGGGATGACTGTAATTCTGTGAAGCTGCAGGTCTGGGAAGCTCATATCGTTGAGGAGATCTAATAACCTAGGAAAAAGGAAAATTATCCATATATCCTGTTAAACGAAGCAGAAGCAAGAGGCACTTAGCAAAGTAGTTGGTAAAGTTTTTGTGAAAGGAGCAGTGGAAAACTCATTTTGCATACTTCACCTGAAGAATAATAGGCTTCTGTAGCTTGCTGCTTGGCCCTGTTGGCATGTTGTTACCTTGTCAGCTACAGTCTGCAGTCTCGCACAAGCATCAATACTGTCGTCATCATCATTACCTTCTGCAGCAGCAGAGACCTGGCCATCTCAGGGGTGCCATTGCTGGGCTGGCATCTTATTTCTCTTATCTGCAATAAGGCTCCCACTGGGCCCCATCCATAATATTCAAAGACATCAAAATGGTCTCTTGCTGCCCTGGGGACTTCTTTTATGTCTCTGCCATACAGAACACACACGTTGTTTGGAAGAGGGTGGCATAGCACAAAGATAATTTATTAACGCTACAGACCAAATATAGCATGGTTTATGTCTGACAGCACTAGGCAGGAGGAGCAACAAGATGATCTAAGATATCAGAGCTGGTAGTATTTTTACAGGTCTGGTTGCTTTAGAGCTTTGATCTGAAAGTAATGGACATTTTTGACCAATGCAGTCATAATAGGTCAAGTGTAATACCGAGGGACATCCGCTTATTTAGGAACATTTCTTCATAAGCAGATTCCTCTGTTAGTGACATGAGCAGCAAGACAATGTTGGGAATGGCTGCCTCAGAGTGTGCTTGTGATGAATGGGTAAATTGCAGGTGGTGGGGTGGTACCTGAAATCCCTGATGTGACTGTAGGGTGTCCGTGTGCCCCTCTAAAAGGGGAGGACAGCTGCCTTGGTGTGCAATAAGTGATTGTGAGTGCTCAGAGGGGATGGGCTCTGCTTGCTTAGCTGGGGAACCTGGTGCTGGAGGCCAGGAGGCTCTGGAAGGAGGGGAAGCCCCTTCCCAGGTGGCTGGGCTGGCTTCTGATGAATGGGGTTCTGAGCGATGAGTTGTAATTCTGTAGCTCCCATGTAAGTGAGTGCAAATATCAGCCTGTCAAAAACCATGTAAGAAAGAAACTGACCATGAAGACAGTTAAACTTCTCAGACTCACAGTGTTATGAACACTCGTTGTTCATGGAGGCCATCAAAAGTGTGCTATAAATGCACAGGATCACTTTTTCCTCATGTAGCTCTTTCATACTTTGTCTTCCTGCTTTCACAGGTGGATTTGGTATGTTTTCTAATTTGAGGTGTCCAATCAGGGCTTACTCTGTATGGGGCGCGAGGCACTTCATCCAGCTTCCTCTCCCAGCTGGCTGATGTCTGTCCCGAACCTGTCTAGACCTCATACCAGGCTGTAAGAGTCTTCTTCCCATGTGGCAGAAGTTGTCCAGCAGCTGGGATCCATGTGGCTTTGTGTCATCACACTTGACACTGGTGAGGAAGTCAGCTTCCTCTTTGTAAATACCTGTTAGCCTGTGCTCATTTTAATGCTGGGCAGAATTGCAGGAAGAAGCAGCAGCTTTTATTAAGAGGAAGAAATGCTGGAAAAACAGATGCACTTTCAGGCTTAAGGCTGATAGGAGAGTAAGCCTTTAAGCTTGTCATTTTTCTGCAAATGCCTCAGAAGTTTTAATATTGGATATCATCTCTTATCTCTTCCTCCCAAGCCTTACTTCTCTTTCAGGCTGTTTCAGATGCAGAAGGTGTTGCTGCTTATATGCATGTGTGAGGAGGGACCTGAACCTTTTAAGTGTTAGAGGGCTGTGGCCCCATCCCAGCTCTGCAGCACTCACACACTGAGTGGTGCCCCGTGCACTGAGCTCATCCTGCCTGGGTGCTGAGCAACATGAGCAGTGCTCTACTGGTAGTTCTCCAGATACAATCCCAAACCAGTGGGAATTACACAGCAGCAGTGATGTTTCCTGTCTGAACGCTTGGAGATATGCTGTTACTACTTACCCTGTGTTGTTACAGGGCTCCTCTTGCACCCAGGAAGCCTGAAGTACATCGTGTGGCTGAATGTGAACTCAGGCCTGCTCAGTGCCCAAGGAAAATGATCCGTGCTGCCATGGGAAAGCAGTGCTGCTGCCTTCCAGCACAGGCAGTAATCCGGGTCAAGCACGGAGCTCTGGCCACGTGGCTGCGGTGTCAGGATCGGTGCTGGCTTGTCTGGAGCTCGGAGTGTGGCCAGAATGAGCCCCTTCCTCACAGAGCTGCTTGTTTCCACTGATGTATTGTCTTCATTTTCTGTGGAGTTTCCGCAGGCTCACACGCTGGCTCCAATGTCATGAGATAAAATTTCCTTTTATTTATATCTCGGCTGCACGATTTGGAGAGGCCGCTGGTCTAATAACAAATGTCTGTCACATAATTCAAAGTAAATACATCCCATGATAGGTAATCATATGTTGAACACAACTCATTTACAAACCCAAATGCCGTGTTCCTTTTTTTTTTTTTTTGAAGATCTAGCGCTGGGGAAATTTAAAACCAGAGTATCTCATCTGAGTGTCAGCTTTAATTGTCGCTTACTAAAAATATCAGTTGAGATGATGTTTAGGGAATTCATTCGGGGGAAATGCCGAGTGCCTTTGAAACCTTTGTTCTCAGCAGAAACAAAATGCTTTGTGGAATTACTGAATGTGTCTCTGTGAGCCGTGTGGTTTCAGAAGAGCCCGGGCTGATGGAAGGGCAGATGTGAGCAGCTGGCAGAGCTGCTACCTGGGGCAGCTCATGCTGCTGTCTGTGTGGTTGGGCAGCACACCTGCCTCGCTTCAGCAAAGCAAAACCAGCAATAATTAGAATAATAATTCTTCTCCAGGGTGTAACTTCCAAGTGCTTTATTATGGTAAGAAGTAGTGTGTGAGACTACACTTGCATTTAGTGTTGAACACTGAGAACTGGGGGTCTGGGTTTGGTGCTGTGTGACTTTGGCTCAGCTGCTGTCCCGGTGCCCCTTGGTGGGTTTCCCTCCCTGTGTGTGTTTGTGCCCGTTGTGTTCTGAGCTGTGTCTCTGGGTGTGAATGGCAGTGGTGTGACCAGGTTAGAACGAGGGAGAGGATCTGGGAGGTATCATGGTGAGTGACTTTAAGCACAGAGTGCTCGCTGGCCGCATCTCTTCCATCCCAATGCTTTTAAGAAGAGGACTTTTTAAGGTGGAGAACAGTGCAGTAAAACAATGTTTGCTTGTGTTCCTAATTGCATTGATACGAAAGAGATGCTTTCTAGTGACACGAACCTCAGCACGGGCAATGTATTCCCTTTGCTTATTAAGCCTGTGGGCACAGCTTTATGCCTGGATTTGTGTACTGAGAATTCATGGAGATTCAGTAGTTCAGATGAGTTGGAGCAGAATTCCTTTGTGCAGGAACAGAGGTGTGATGGTGGGTGTGGAGAACGTGACCACGGCTTGTGGGCACTGCTGGTTTTCAAGTGAGAGTTCTGTGGAATTGGGGTGATAGGACGGCTCAATTCTGCTGCAGCAGGGAATGCAATGGGGTGCAGCAGAGCAAGGAGAGGAGAATATACACCAAACCTTTATTGCAAGCTTGGGGAAAGAACTTCTATCTTATTACTGCTCTGTGAAACCAGAGGGCAGGATTTTGCCCTCTGTAGGGAAAAGATGGATTTGCTGCTTAGAGAAGCAATTCTCCACAGACACACGAGCAAGGGTGCTATTTTCCCCTACTACAGCTGGACACGTGTCACACCAGTGAATGAAGTTATACGCTAGGAATGAGAGAGCAGTGCTGCAGGGCAGCAGGTGCCAGCACGGGTGGCTGCATGGTGAGCAGGAGGGATGGGGAACTTTGGCTGTTTGTGAGATGTGCGGGGCTCTTGGGGCTTCTCTGGGGTTGACGTACTATCCTTGGCAGGGAGGGGGAAGGCGGGCGGCCAAGGAATTGTCTTGGCATAACGCTTTCTCATGTCTGCAGTGTAAAGGAGACAGAGCAGAGCTGAAAACAGTCCTATTTGTCTTCTTCCAGCTAGAGAAAAAGGCCACTGGGCACAGGTTGCTTTCTGTGTGCACATGCTGTTGAACAAACATGTAACAAATCAGAAAAGAGCCGCACTGAGGCAGTAAGCCACCTCTGCCTGGGCTCAGACAGCAACCTGCTCCGAAAGGCAGGTGGCTTTGGTGAGAACCGACCACGCTTGGGAAGCGATACTTCAACTGATGTATTTAAGATCCTTTCCTAGCCGGAGCCGCTGCCGCGGGGCACGGTGCGGAGCGGCCCCTTTAAGAAGGCTCAGCGGGGCGCAGTGCGCCCCCTGGCGGCCATGTCAGCGCCCACAGCCGCGCGGAGGAGCGGCGGGCTCCAGCGGTACGTTGCACTGGAAAGCAGACTGCAAATTGTTGCTTCAACTGATGCTGCGCGGCTGTTACTTCTTATGGAACGCCATTTCCTATGAGGAGAAGGGGAAGTGTGGCTGCGTGATGCCCTGCGGGGTCTGAGCGGAGCATCCCGGGCAGCAAGAGCCCTTTGGGAGGTGGGGGTACCCCAGGAAGGGCTCCGCTGCAGAGCAGTCCTCGCTTCAACTCTCCTCTTGTGCTTAGAGCTGTGTTAAACTTGAGTGTGGTGCAGAAGCGATCATTAATCAGAGCGGTGAGACGTGTTTTAGTTGTTTGACTCGGTGATAGGGCTTTCCCTGGTTGTTAGGATGGGTGGGTCCAGTTTTGTCCCTGCGCTAATTAAAGCACTTCCATTGCAACGTGGACACAAACACCAACCCTTCTGCAATCTGCTGGGCGAAATGTCAGCGCGGTCGGTGTGGTTTCTGTGGTGCCTGCACCCACACGGCTCAGGGTGCAGGTGGTGTTGGGTCACTCCATCAATACCCAGAAGGAAAGGCAGCGTGGGAGCTCTGCTATGAGGAATACTTACTGGTTTGGAACTCAGCTCGGATCATCTTTTGGTGTTTGCATCTTTTTTCTCCAGCTTTGGAGTCCAGCCGTGAATGAGAATCCTTGGGAGATGGAGTGTTGTTCCATTGGTACTGCTTTGTTTGAATCTCTTTGACAACTTACTCTCTTTGTTCCCTTAACTGGTGGCAAATACTGAGTGAAAAACGTAGCAGAATGAATGCGTATGAGAATTTGAATGGAAGAAGATGATGCATTGTGTTGTTCCACTGATATGTGAAGGCTGATTGTAGCAGCGCTGCCTTATCTCGATAAGGAAACATTTTGCAAGGGTTGCTCAGAATAATCGAGCGTCTGGTTTGGGTCTAACTGAAATCAAACAGAACTGAAGTCTCACTGGCTTCAATGGGCACTTCTATGCACCTGAAAGAAAGAAGGCTAAGGGTTTTTTCAAGGGTAAAGTGAGTCAGAGTAATCACTCTGCCTTTTAAGCATTGTTATGGTGGAGGAGGCACTGCTCTGCCTTATTTTCTGGTGATCCTACAGTCTGCTTCTGAATCATGCCTCCACCCATTGCAGTCTTGTTCTGATCCCTGAGGTTGTGTGGAAGGGATGAGGAACTCTCATCGTCCTCCGTGTCAGTAGTACCTGGATCTGACCCTGCCATGTGCCAGGAGGGATGCTGCATTCAAAGCTGTTGTCCAGCCCCTATGCACGGTGCTGGGCACAGAGCTGCCATGGCTCAGCTCCAGTGCTGGTGGGTGACCTTGGTTGGTGGCTCAGCAGGGTGCAGAACATGGGGCCTCTGAGCTGTGTCCTCTGGAACGCCCCTGGGAGGGCTGCCTTGGCATTTCCATTCAATATAGCCACGCTGGACCGTGCTGCCAATAGTGAACTGAATGTGGTGGAGGAAATTAGCACACTGACAGCTGCATGCCAAGTATCCAGTATAAATGCATCGCTGTCAGAGAGACAAGGCAACTCTGTCACCCTTTCATCAGATGTAATTGAATGCCTACAGAGGTGGTAATTACAAATACCATCCAGACTGCACAGACTCATTTGTCTTTGCTTATCATCGGAGCAAGTATATTGGTCATTACTAAAGCATTAAATATCTTTGGAGAGGAACATGAAAATCAGATTAATAAAGCCTGACGTGCATTATAAAAAATGCTTCTCTGTGAAAGTCAAGTTTTCTAGGTAGAGCAATGCCAAATGAAGTTACTCTTTTAGCAGCCTGTTGACCTCGTGTTATCTTGGGAGGAACTGCATCTCTGAAAAAGCCACGGTGGGTTTTTATTACTGAAGGCATTCTTTGTATTTTGCAGCCATCTGAGTTCCTTTGGGGTTTAATGTGCTCTCTGGATCACAAACACGATTGCTGTGGAGTTAGTGGTATGAAACTAGCGTAATGGGATTGGAAGTCTGGTGAGTGGAGCTGCCATAGAGATCAGGGTTCGGAGCTTATTTGAGGGAGATGTTGACAGTACCTGCATGGGGTGCATCAGTGCAGATCAGAACTGCACAGGCAAAGCTGCTGGTATGGCTTCCTATTTACATCAGAATAAGGAGTTTGATCTGAAGCCATCCTTTTGGATTTAATTTGAAGCATGGTCTTTGTTTTATCTGAAGTATGTGGGACAAGTGTAGTGGGCTTAGGTATTTCCTAACAGATTGCTAATTGCAGGCTATATGTATAAGTGGCGTCTCTGTGCATGTCACAAGAGGAAAAAAACATGCTAAAATGTATTCCCCACCCAGCTTCCCAAAGCATTCATGCAGGTGAAGAAGAAACCCCAAAGCCAACTAGCCTTGGTATAGGAGCCAGCCTGCACGTGGGGCTGGTGGGAGTGCCTGTGTGGGCAGGGGACGGCTGGGAGCAGCCTTCTTCAGAGCAGGAGATTCAGCTCTATAGATGGAGTTGTTTTCAGATACCCGTAATCAGAAGAAGCCTTTAATCATTTAGTTTTAGCCTCAATTTAGATTTTCATGCGTGCCAATTAGTAGAACCTTGTTTTCTAAAGATACAATCTTTCCTATTTTGAAAGCTTGACAGTTCTAATGCTCTAAAATTATTGAAGCTGACACGTCTCGTCAAGAACACTTTAATCTGATTCCCCATTCTTTTATAGTCTGTCATAATGACTCAAAAAAGCCCAACCATCCCACAAAAAACCACACACAAAAAAAAACCCCAACCATTCTGATGAGTTATTTTTTGCCTTTCTTGAACTCTGCAGTTATTACAAAGGGTTTTACGTGTGGTAGGAGTTTCTCTGTAGGAACACAGGAGGGCTAAGAGTGCCCAGCATCACAGAGTTGTAGGGGTTGGATGGGGCTTCCAGAGACCATCTAGTCCAACCTCTGCATCTGTAGTCCCTGTGAGTTATGATGGAGTGCAGAGCAGCTTGCTGCTGCTGATGTCCGCTCAGGTGAGGCTTTGTTAGGGCAGCTGTGAGAGCAGTGGCAGCAGCTCTGAACCTTGCTGCCTTTACAGAGAGGGAAGAGTTCTTATGAGAGGGTTCAGTTAGGCACTGCCTGCTGCTCTGCAGGGTTTGTGCTTGCCCTGCAAGCAGAGTGCTGGACACGGGGCACTTTCAGTGACAACACAACTGGCTTTTCTTCCCAGAAACTGTGGAAAGCCCTCGTAGTCCATTTGTAGACCCACTGTAGTCCCCTTGTCACTTGCTGGTTATCTGTTCCCGTTCAGAGCCAGGTGAGGATGCCAGCCTTGTGTTCAGTCATGGTTTGTAGTCAGCCCTGCAGTTCCTCCTGACTGGAAAAGTTACTACAGGAGCATCAGTGCGGGAGGGGAGAGACTGTAAAATTTGGTGAGATCTGCTGAGATGGAAGAAAATATGTGAATGGGCGATGTCAGCGCTATTAGTTTCCTTTTTTTCCTTAAATGAAACCAATTATTGATTGCAGTGGGAGTTTGACTGAATAATGGATGATGTAAAATAAGTGCAAGTGAGAACATCCGGATTTAATGTTAATGTGCTCAGATCTGTGTGCTGCTTAGTCATAGCAGGAAGACTCGCTTATTATTCTGTGGAGGGATAGCAACAGGATATTATGCATTAACAATCTACATTCCTAATTAAAAACAAACAAGGGATGCAAACTCGCACAATCAAAAGTGTTTAATCTGTGGAGGCTTAATTTTGATACCCTTAATCCACCACATCTGCATATGTAATGGCAGGTAAATAACCCGTTGTGAATGATTGATGTGATACTCCAAACAAAAGCAAATTCCATCTATGGGTTGAAATGTCTTTTGAGTGATTGGAAATCTCCTTTCCAGTTTCCTTCTCTGTTGCAAAGGCACTGGTAGAGCACAGGGTCTCTAGCTTTTTGTTTCTGTTTGAGGAAAATAATAATCTGACGCAGTTCACACTTATTCTTGCTTTTTCCTTTCTGTGTCCTCCCCACAAGATGAGGCTGTGGGGGGATGGGAGGCCATGCTTGCCTTGTCTGCAGTCCTCGTGAGAGGCTCTTGGTGATGTGTGGTCCTGGAGGGAAGGGTGCAGCGGCTGCAAGAACGTCATCTTCAATTAAACTGTCCTCTGCATCTTGCGGTGTCAGATCCAGGATATGTTATCAAGCTTTTTGCTGTCTCAGGCAGCTCCTGGGCTGGCTTGCTGCTCTCCTGAGCCTTCTGCTGAAACAATAGCTAGTGGATACGCATCCTCTAAGTACTCGAGGGACTTAACCATCATCTTTGATGGTCTCTGAATCAGACCCATGATGAATATGACACAGCAGCGTGGATATAAATGGGTGCAGTTGCTGATTTTAGCCTCTGTCACTTGAGGATCAGCCCTTGTTTGTTGTACAAGAAGCAGTATTCAACATTACTCATTAGAAGTAACAAGAAATGTGTATTGGGGGACAAAATATAATGGCACAAGAATTCAGAGCAGAATAAACAAAGAAGAGCTGTGTGATGAGCATGTACTCAGCTGGGAAATGTGGAGTGATAAAGACATTCATGCTAGGGAAGAATTCTAATTGCTAAGAGAAGCTGAGCAGTATAAATAACCAGGCTTTGCCAGCTCAGATCTAATAAAGTCTTCATCCACGCCCAGGAAGGCTGCATGCAGTGTGCTTGTTTTCACACCATCCCTTCTACATTTTCACCACTGAGAACAAAGGTCAAGAACTGAGTTCTCTGAGCAGAGCAGGAAAGTTCTGGTCACTTAATGGCTGAAGGTGAGCTGGGAAAGGTGCATTTGGCAGTTTTAATCTGCAGTACTGGGATGTGGGCATGGATGTCTCCTTTGTATATACATCTTTTGTTTTGCTGCAGTGCCAGCACAGTGAAAGGGGCATTTAAATGTTTTATGAACATAGGCATTAGACAGGAATATTAAGACAAATTAATATCACCTTGTACGCCACTGAATTGTGTAATAGGAGTTGCTCTTAGTGGTGATGTGCCATTACTGAGCAAACTGTACATACTCACTGTATGTATTGGGGCCCAGGGGGAAAGAGGATTGGTTCTACTGGAGGTATGTGAAAGGGATTTAGGATAGGATCCAGGAGAAATATCCTACAAATAACCTGTAGGGTAGAAGCTGTCCAGCAACCTAACAGTAGTCAGAATCAAAGATCTGCTTTCTTCCGAGGTAGATTACTGCTTGCTTGTTCTTTGCTGTAAGCATGATTAATAACTGTAATATGGCAAGACAAATGGGACTCTACAACTGTAAGCAAGCAGATAAGCCCCACTATTTCCAGAGCGGAGCAGCTCGTTGCAGGGAATAATCTCAGCATCCTGGGAAGCCAGGTTGTGCCCTGATATGCTGTGTGAAGCTCCTGTTGGAGAGGCAGTTTTTTGTGGTACTTTGGAGGCACTTTCAGCCCCGTGCTCGTTCTCTGAAGCCAGCACTTGGCACATTGGCAGGAGCAGCTGACCAGGCCAACCTGGCCAGCAGGAATCTCTGCAGCTCAATGGAAGTGCAAGGAGCCACAGTGTGATGTCCACTGAGCTCAGCGTGGCACAGCCAGCCTGTGCCCATTAGGCACCCCTGGGCTGGGCAGTGACCTCAGGTCTGGCTTTGCACGTACAATCTTTACAAGCTGTCCTGACACTGGTGTGTGAGATGTTCAATAGTGGGCAGGAAATTAGTCATTAAGGAGCTTGGGAAGCCAGCTTAGTTTCCTCCAGGGATATTCTGCTTGAGGTTCAGGTATGTGATGGAGATGATCTTCCATTTGCACTCCTTTCCACTTGGCCAGAAGCAATGCCCTCCTGCTCTCACAGCATTGCTGACACAGGGCAGGTGGGGGTCATGTGTGCTCTATCAGCAAGTGAGTGGACTTGTTTAATGTCAGAAGAGCAACCAGTCTCTGAAAACCTGCAAATCTGGTTATAAAAGCAACTAGAAACTAAAAGGGAGAACTGTCAGCTACTTGGTTCCCATGTGTAATTGGGAGAAGATGGAAATTGTTGTTTTTTCTTTCTCCACCTGGTATTTGTGCTTGTTAAAATTGCTGACAAACTCTGGTAATATGATGTGACTCATAATTGAAAACAAAAGATGAGGAGTCCAGATAACACCAGAGCAGGAACATCCTGACAGTGGGGGCAGACACTCAGGTCTGGTTTGTGCTGATGGGATCCCTGCAGTCTCTTCGGGTTCAATTCTGGCCTGCCCTTTTCAATTACTGTGTTTTGTCTCCTCCTGAGCGTGAGTCATTGCGGTGGTGCGATAGCCAACTGCTGCAAATGTGACACTTGTGAGGCGCTCTGTGCAAGCTCAAGAGAAAAAAGAACGGAAAGATTTGGAATAATGGCGTAAATCATTTAAGGGGAGGAAAGAAAATGATGACTTGCTTTCCGTAACAGCTTGTGACAGGAGGTTCTTCTTACTGTTCTTGTATTGTGAGCAGAAGGTGGTTCAAGGTCTGCTAATGGAGTTCTGCTGGTGCTGCCTCTTCTGCAGAGGTGCCTTCTGGAATAATTTGCTAGGTTCTGCCCCTGCTGTTTGCAAGCGCAGAAAAATGAGATTCTGAGGCTTACTTTGAGACTTCTGCTGCAGGGAAAAGGAACACTAATAGCAGATGAATAATTAGTCTGTTGTTCTAAGTAAGAGATAATACACTCAGTGCATGTCTGTGTTATCGCAGAGGTTATGTGGCAGCTCTGATAGCATTGCCTCTTGCTGAGGCTGCCTGACACGGCTCGTTGTAAGAATCCTCTTTCAGAGATAAAACATAGCAACATGAGCTCTTGCTAAGTTGCATGCCAAAAGCAGGTATGTGCAGTATTTTCAAATGCCATGGTTCTCTCAGAGGAAAAGTATTTACTGTATAGAAGAGTTTTCTTCTATAGTATGTCTTTCAGCTTGTGCTTTGGTTGTAAGCTGCTTTTGGAGAGTGGTTTGTTGAGAAGTAGAAGTGTTCCTTTGCATAAATCAGTATCCCACATACTAATGTCAGGCAAACAATGGACAGATATTTTAAGCCATCAGTGTGATGAAGGCCAATCTCCAGGACGGACTGCTGCAAAAGACTGCTCCAAGCAGTTCTGCACCCCTTCTTCCAAAGCTGCCCAGCACTTCTGCCTACGAGCTAAAAGGGTGGCTGACAAAATCTGCCTTTTTGTGATGAACGCAGGGTCACATATGGAAACAGCTATACTGAAAGATTCTGTTCTGGTCTGGAACAGTCAAGCTGACTGTGCTGTTTGGATTTGTAACTCCATTGAAAAGCAATTAATTGTGCAGCAGCTGCAGGTTTTGAAGACAGAAGTTACTTGTTAGGGTTGTCTTCTTTCTAGTGGCACAGCATGACCATCTGGGGTTATGCCTGCGTGGCCATCTGAGTCGTGGTCGGACGGTTGTGTCTGTGATACTTTACAAGATGCGCAGTATCAAGGGTTAACAGTCATGTCTGTCCAATCTGTCTTGGTCATGCTTGATCAAGCAGTTATGAATGCAGATTCCAGGTTCTTGTGGTTATGAGACACCTCTGTGCTGTGCCCCTCGTACCATAGTTCTTAATCTTCAGGCTGTTCATCCTCATGATCATCTTCTGCAGTGCAGCCATGTGTCTTGTGTTAATTTCATGCACTTAGGGCTGCAAGATTAAGGAAAGGGGAAAATGAGATGAGCATCTAATGAACAAAAAGTCTGCTTGCCTTTCAGGAAGGTGTTTTTCCAACTGGGGGAGAGGACAGTCTTCCTTTCCTTTGAGTTGCTGTCACAACTCATGAGTAAGTGATTAAAGTAACTCATAAAGGTCTTTGGTGTAATGCTGCATCGCAACCTTGACTTTCAGTAGCTATACTGTTGCTTAATTCCTAATTGTGCTTTAGTTTCTAAGACCTCTTATGAGAACTCCTAAACCTTTGTTTTCCATCCTTTCCCTCGAGTTCCCTGTTTCCATGCTGATGGGTGGCAGGTTGTTCCCTGATAGCTTCCAGCTTCTCAGCTTTGAACTCCAGACAGAGAACAAGTCACACTGCTGCCCTGATGGTCCCTTCTTGCCAGCTAGCCCCAAGATTGGGAATTTAAGAACCTAAATTTGCAGCAAGGTATTGATCAGTATTTGGCGGTGCTGATTACTGTTATTGAGTGTATTTATTGGTATCAAAGAGTATAGACAAAAAGAAAATAACTTAGAGTTCTGTTGCTCTGTTCAAATCTGGCCTGCACTCAGTGCAGTACCGAGGGGAAGTCTGCATGATATGATGATTACTCTGCCATGGTCTGCTTCGTTGGCCCCAGACCCATCGGGCTGTGCTGCTCTCTGTGGCTGTACAAGCTGCATTTGTGTGAATGGGCCTGTACTCTGCCATGCCCCCTGCTTCAGTGGGGGAACAAATGGTTGTGTTTCTCATGGAAAGAAACTTTACAGTGAGGAGAAGACTTCTGTTATAGGCGTCAGCCACTGGGTACTGCCTGCCGTACAGTTCACCAGCTGTAACTTCCATCAGTTCAAGGAGAAAAACAGCAGCAGTGGGTAAATGTATTTATAAAGGTCAGAGAAAGTTATGAGTTGAAGTAACAGAAGCATGGCAAGCAAGCCCCAGCAAAAGGAATACAGACCAGATATGCAATGAGCCTTGTTTATATTATCTGCTGGATAAAAGACAAACAAAGCCCTGAGATCATCTGCAATTTGTTATTTACAGTTCATCACTGTGAAATCAATTATTGAGATGCAATTTAATTAAGACAGGTTAACACTTAATCTAAGACTCTAAACCCATAACGTGTAATTTGAGTTTACTAATCATTGTAATGCTAATGGCTGTTTGACATCAGTTCAGTTGGGTGATCTATTCTGATGGTGTTGAACGCAGTGATCCCCCCACCCCCCTCCTCTGGGAGTGCACTGGATCACAGTGTAGAGCTGGACAATAGTAATAGAGCCGTAATGGTGAATATTGTTCATGTTCAGTTCTTGCTACTGTTAATATTTCAGATAAAGCTAGCCTGGGATGTAGATAATCTTTTTGTAGACTCATATTAAGTAATTTTTCTGAACGGGGAGTTAAGTGCTTCCCTCAGCTGTGCCATTGACCTCTTGGGTGACTTCAGGCGTGTTTTTGACTTCTGAGTTATTCAGCAAAGGTTTTCTGCTTTGAGCCTGGTCACGTCCTTGTTCCTTATGTAATACTAGCGGTGTGAAGGACCTCCTGGATCTAGCTGGATTTTGAGACTGTTTGCTCCTCACCTCATTGTTATTCTGCTTTTGTTTCTCATCACCCTGAGGTAGCTGCGCTTTAATAGAAACAGCAGCGAAGAAGAAAGTGGGAAGGCTAAGTATAGCAATGCTATGATTGGGAGAGCTGGAGAGGGAACAAGCTGTCATCTAAAGGGCATGCTGCAGGGAGGACATCATGGCTGGCTGTGCTCTTTCAGGGTATGCTCCGAGCATCTCCATTCCCAGGAGGTGCTTTCAGGAAGACCACTGGAGGCACAGTGACTGTCCCACAAACCCATCTTTTGCCTCCATCACTGCCACCCACCACAGATGTAAGCATCAGAAATCTGTATCAGCCACATCACAGCACCCAAAACAGGCTCTTTATGGTTACTACATGCTTGGAATGATGTGGGCTTCCTAAAGCTCAGATGAGCTCTTTTGATTCCTGCTGATGTGACTTAACCTGTGTGCCCCCTCCCAGCTGCACAGCCTGGGTTGTGTCTGCTCCTGGGGTGGGCATACAGGGACTGTGCCCTCACAGGTCACTCTGCTCATGGCTCTGAGCCCTGGGGTTGTGACAGTGCTTGCTGTAGCATGGGGTCATGTCCAGAACCAGTTAGAGCCCTTTAGGGAGAAGGAACGATCAGCTGTTTTTATCTTTTCTTAGAGCTTGGCCCTTGGATTTTTTTTAAAGGCACTCATTATTGAAATAGAAGACTCCACAGTGCCTTAAATTGTTCTCTT
The DNA here is from genome assembly GCA_036925125.1 of Oreortyx pictus. Lineage (NCBI taxonomy): Eukaryota > Metazoa > Chordata > Aves > Galliformes > Odontophoridae > Oreortyx > Oreortyx pictus. The sequence continues at coordinate 632,080 of JAUPFR010000015.1, forward strand.
CTAAGGACAAGGAATGCTTATTGAATTTCTTCCTAAGTCTTCTCAAATATTTTGCTGCAAAGAACAAATTGAGCTCGAGTACTTAAAGGCGTTCTACTTTCTTCCCCTTTGGGATCTCACTGGGAAGGAAGACAAGGATGGTCCACAGGGGAAGCTGTTTCTGTGTGTGTTTCAGCAGCTATTTTGGAATCACACTCTGTGTAAACTTTAAGTATAAAAAACAACAAAAAAAAACACAACCCCATGATCTTAAGCTTTGCCCTCCCTGAAGCTATTTCTCAAATTCTTTTGGTAGATCTTCAATGGGGCCGACTCGCACAGCCTTACCTTTGGGGGAGGGTACATCAGAGCAATGCTCAATGTCATCCAGAAGTGTTCTCATTTTTGATTGCCTTTTCAGGTGACTTCCTCACAGCTGGGAAGATTTCGCTGTCTTTTCCCACTACCGATATGATTTACTGTATGTACGAGTGGCTGTTTGCTTAAATGTAAGAATAATTCAGTGCCTTTAAGATAACAAAGCTTTGGGGAGCATCTGGCTACTTCTGTGCGTAAGCGTGTTGCACAATCCTAGTGATGTTTCCTTTGCTCAGTGACTCACACTCGATTAGCAGCACAGTATTCAGAGGTGTAGGAGCTGCCTGCCGGACAGTCAGGACTTGGTTCTTTAACTTGAACAGTGATCCAGATTATTGTTGTTATTTCTGAGGTATCATCTCACAGAAATAGTCTTCATTGAGAGAAATAACAGTGAGGTGTATGCTGAACTCTGAGTTAGTCTGGCTCTGCTGTGGTGAAGCTGGCGAGCCCTGCTGGGGGTGACCACGCCATGTTTTATGTCAGTTTTCTCAGTCCCAGGGGTTCTCATACTTGTGCTGACAGATCTGCTGGTGTTGGTGGTGAAGTTTGTGTGAAGGGGGCTTAGCACTGGATCTGTCCCCAGCTTCTAAATATTTTTGTGCAGTAATTTCAGAACTGGCATTTGTCATTACACCGTGATAAAGGAAATGTGTGGAAAAAAGTTCAACTGTTCTTTTTGGGATAGAAAATATATACTGCAATGCATTCAGAGAGCATTCTGAGGGTGGAAGATCAAGTTGTATTTGGATTTCCTCATTCGCTACGATAATCATTCTTGTTGTCTTGCAGAGCTCCAGCTTTGAAGTGCACTGCATAAAAAATCTGCAATACCAGCAACTGTTTCTCTTCAGTTATTTTCCAAGTGATTTGGTTTCCTCAATAATGTTAACTGTATGGAGGTCTAACATGTTGTAATTAATGTATTCAGACGTTTTCTTTTGTGAAAGACCGGAATGTGAGTGACAGCAAGAAGGGAGAAAAGCAGAATAAAATTGGATGCTTGGAGATTATCATAACATAAAACCTGACAACTCTTTGGCTCCTGGATAACATTGTATTACAGTGAAAAGTAAGGGGAAAGCTATTTAATAATAATAATAAAAAAAAAGTGGCCAAGAGATCTTTTTGAGGAGGAAAAAGACTTTCAAAAGCCTCTTTAATATTAGAAAGACTTGAATATTCAAGTTCACAAAGTTTATCACGTGTCTGGAGCATGTGTAAAGTGGAGCGTGCATGGGGGGGGGACAGAACTCCATCTCCTCCAGCTGACTGGGAATGTTTCCCATGCAGATCCCAATAGAGGGGGGCAGTAAGTGCTGGGGTGGGGGTGGAAGGGTTGAGAGGAGGTGTGGTATGTTAGCTTATTGATGGAAAGCAGGCTCCCCAGCGTGGGAGTTGGTAGGGGTTTTAACAACTGTGCACACTCAGAACTGCTTTTAGTGGAAGTGAGAGCAGGAGGAGGGGAGTGGGATTAGATGAGATTATGGATGTGTTGTTCAGACATACTTTGCTTGAGACAAAAAAGCGTTGCAATGAGATGTGGTCTCTTTGTACAAGCCTGCTTACAAAGGCACTCAGAGCTCCCTGACCTTTCTCAGCCTTACAGCACTGGTGTGGATACGAATGGCAAAACCAGAGGTCTGCCACCTTCAGAGGGATGGGCTCAGTGATGAGGGTTTCTGAAGGGGTTCTGATCCAATGCTGGAGGCAGAAGAGCTCAGGTTGCTTGGTCTGAAGTTGCTCTTGTGGGGCAGCAGGGCTTCTCCAGAGGAGGTTTGGGATCTGGTGGTGGGCTCAGCCCGTATCTGTCCTCCCTTGGGGTCTGGTGCCCACGTAAGATCACTTGTACCCTTGCCCCTTTTGTGTATTTCTGGGCCAATAAAATTCCCATTTGCTCGGGTACATTTTGTAATCTACAGCTTTCAGGCCAGAGATTGATTATCTGTATTCCTAGATAAAATCAGAGTAATTAAAGTAGATTTCCACTCAATTATTTCCCCTAGACAGCTTAAATGGTGGTTTGAAATCCAGGATTAACTCAGTAGTGGCTGAAAGATACATATCTGCTTTTCTTTCTGCCTTTGAATTTTTTTAAAGGCATTTTTAGTGCTGATTTTGTAATGTCCACGAAACTTACAACTTCAATTTAGACTTCAGTCTAAGCCTTCAAATATGTGTGTGATGCCTGAACCAGGTGAACTTCAGGTGGTGATGAGGAGACCTTGTGTTTGGAGCCTGGCTGTGTGTGTGCACAAGTTGATGCTGAGCGACTAGCCTGGAGCCCAGGCTGCTGTATGTGAATGACTTTGACTGGTCATCCAGATCCCGACAAACTTCATAAGCTGTTTAATAATAATTTTCAGTTACTGCTGCACTGAGGATGAGCATATGTTTTCTGGCACTCTGGAGCTGTTTTCTCCCCACTGTTTATGGAAGATCTGACATTCCTCAGGCTTGTTTTACCTTCAGGTTTCCTTGTTTTCTGTATAACTGCTTCCCTTTGGCTTTGTGAACTCAGCAGATAGTTATCTTTGTGAACAAGGCACAAAGAGCAGAAGAGGAGGAAGGTCTTGCAAGCCAGAGACTGCTCTTGTTCCCTGCTACTGCGTTCTTATGTGCGTGCCTGGCGTAAAACCGAGCAGCACAATTCTTTGCAGCTCATCTCTGTGATGTTCCAGGCAACTGGCTAATAACTGTTCCTTACTTTGCTTTTGCCTGTCTCATTTTCCAAAGGTTTTTCTGCTCTTTCCATAGGAGTTTAATACTGCCAACCTACAGTGCAGTGCTGTATCAGGTTACCTGTCTCATCATAATGGGATCCTACCAAGCTGTTCATGGCAGAAATGAATTTACTGCTAGCAAATCCAAGTGAATTATGAGAAACTGCAGTCCTGAAATATGCTGTCTGGAAACTAAAATGCAGTTTTGATCCAGAAATAGTGTTCCTGATGGAGCTGCACCGCTTCTCCCAGTGCCATTTGCACGCTCTCCAGTTTGGATCAGGACTGTGCTTCTGAAGGTCCCTGTTCTACAATCCTCTGCGTTGATTTGTGTCATGGTGAAAAGTTCAAACTGGATTTCTCTGGGCAGAAGAGTGCTCTGGCACGCGAGCTGTTTGGTCAGCCCATGGGTCTGGGCAGGGAAAGGGACTGGAGCAAAGCTGCCAGCAGGTAAATGTAGGCAGCACCGAGGCTGAGCATCAGCAGTGCTGTTCTTCTGATCTAGGCCTCTTCTTACTGAATTCCCTCATGTGGACAGAGCCTCTGGGGGTGGGTTAGAGCCTCCTTTGCTATGGCTCACTAGGGTGAGAACACCATTTTTACTGAAGGAAAAAAACAAGCAGCTTTGGGTGATAATATTTCTGGTGTGCTCATAGTTACAAAGTGCATGGCTCAGTGATGTACCTTTTGATCTCCAAATGTGCTGACACTGGTGACATCAGTCACGTGAGAACAAAAGATTAAAAGTAATTTCTTTAAATGTAGTGAATTGAGGAGGATATCAACAAATTATGTGAAGAAATAAACCGCAAATCTGGAAATCTAGTCTTCCTCCGAAGTGGGCGTTCTCACACTTTTTTTTTTTTGGGTGGGCAGCACCACTTTGTCTAACTTCAGCACTTCACCTTTCCTGCTCATGTGCTGGAGGGTTGCTTTGTTATCGAGGGTTCACATGCTGCTAACTGTGGTAGGAATCACAGTGTGAGAAGCAGCTCCAGTTATTCCAGCCTCATAGGCTCTGTTACTGCTGATTACCATTTTTAAAGGCTTTTGGAGCGCAGTCCCAGCCCGCAGGCTGTTTGAACACTGAGCAGTCCAGTTTCCAGTGCCAAGGACCTAGATGCTGGCTGGATTCAGCTCCCAGTGCGACAGGAACTATAACCATCCAATATTACCTCAGTATTTATTTTTGTCTCCCTGCCTGTGTGGTGCCTGCGTGTGTTGCCCCTCATAACGCGGTGTGCTTTTGCACTGTTGGATGATATTCACCTCCTTGTTCAGGCCTGGCTGCAGGGCACAGCTGTGCTGTGAGCCTGTCCTGGTGCAGCAGAGGCTGTGTGCTGCTCACCTTCCCTGCATACAGCTCAGGTCACTGCCATCCTCACCTGGAAGGGATCTTATGCGCAGTGGGACTGTGTTATTTTGGGTTCTTCTCTGAGAGCAGCTGAACAAAATGATTCACTTCTCTTCTTTGCCTGTGATACCTGAGCAGTGGGAAAGCATGGAGGAAGGATCTTTTTCCACAAACTACTGAAAAGATAATGGTATGAATAATTAAATACTCATAGTGGACTTTCCTGCATCTTTTGTGTAGAAGATAGCACAATAAATGCTGTAGTCTGACACATGATAAGTATTTGGAGTGTCTCTGCAAGTTTAGGTGCGGGATGTGTGAAGCTGCTTAATACCTGAGTGAGCCCTAATGATATTTGGGGCTAAAATAATTGCATTAAGGCAAATAACATGGAAGATTTGTGAGCTGAGTACAAGGAATGAAGCACCTCTTTTCTTGCCTTGACCTCACCTCCAGGCTTTCTGTGCCCATGAATGACCATGACCATGATTCCTGTCTGCGCCAGCTATCAGTTCTGAGGCTTTACGAAGTCTCCCATTTTCCAATTTTTATATTGCTTTACGTATTTGTGTGAGTCCCAGGAGCCTGGTAAAACTTGATAACATACAGACAAGAGTTCTGTTGAGTCAGATTCTGGAGGTGCAGGCAGGTCTTATCTAACCCTTTCACCTGTGACAGCAGGCACAGATAGCAGCATTTGAGGCAAGCTCTTGAGCACATCTTTCTTCACAATATTCTGCTTTTTCAGCAGGACAGGACATACTTTCCAAAGATTCAGACTTCATGCACTGACTTCTGTGATGCAGCTTAACTTCTCTGGCATTTAAGTTTGAAGCCAAATGAAAGAAAATCCAATAAAGATAAATGAGATATCTATAAAAGATCCAAGAGAAAATACAGTAGACTCAGCGATTAATTTGAAAATACAATGTCTTGAGAAACTTGAGGATAATGGTTTCTTTGAGGTTAGGGCTCTTAACAAAGAGTTGAATGCGTATAAGATAATGAATTGCTTTAGTAGCAACAGTTCTTCAGTCTGTCATGGCTGTGATTCTCTACACGTTTCCGTCTAGCCACAGAAGTATTTCGGACTGAATGTATAAAATAGTACTGTGAAAATTGTGCCAAGAATTGTGCAGTAAACATCAACAAAGATCCATTCAGCTTCCCATAGAACTTTGCGTGAGGAACTTGTTTAATGTGCTTTCTCTTCTCCTGAATCTGTTTCTTTCTTTTAGGTGTCCTGCCATTTGTGACTGAAAGTTTCTTCTGCTTCTGAGAGGCAGGTAGGTTCACTGAACTACTTATTCAAAATAGATGCCAATGGTCTGATCAGCTTGCTGTGCATTACTTAGTAATGCTCATCTTCAGAGGTGTGCTATGGATTTTTCAGTTCCTTCCAGAATGTGTTGTCTGTGTTGTCTCTGGTTTGGCTGGTTAGGATTCTTTAGAGTAAAAATGTATTCAAGTGAAGAATTTGAGTTGTTTATGCTTTCTTGATGGATAATCAAAGGTCGATAAGCAGGTGTTTGAGTGACAACTGCAGAAAACAATGGTAGAACGCTGATATTTAACTGAATATTTGTGACTTAGTGGTATACCTGTGAGTTAAGCAAACAAGTTTTTTCACTTATTCCCGTTTGTTCAATTTTCCTCCCCCTTGACCTAGTGGGAATACTTTACTGTGTTCATCACATACAGAAAAGGATGGTATTTCCTGTAATTTACTTACCAACTGTAGTTTGGATTCTGTGAGGTGCTTGTTCATCAGAAAAACAGTAATTTGGAATTATGAGGTGTGATCAGCTGTAAAAATTTGAGGGAGTCCAGCTGATATTAAGAAGGAGATAACCTGGGTGGTCAATTCCACAAAGCAGTGCTATGAAAACCAGAACATACTCATTGTGATCAATAGAAATGACTGTGACCATCCATCCTCTCTGAGAACAAAATGTCTGTTCTCACATCTGAGTGAGTCTGGAGAAAGAGGCTGTTCTGTGATTATGGCAGGACAGTGGGCAAACAGAAATTTGCATGGGCTGTTCCTTAAATCCTGATGTACAGCATTCCGGAGTTCACTGTTGTGCCTTTTGTGTTTGGTTCTACTCAAGTGATAATTCAAAGAGGAAGTATTTCAGATTTCAAGGTCAGCCACCTGGTTGCATACTGTGTATGACATTAAGCAACAAGTCACAGCACTTAGGATTTCACTGCTTGCTCTCATATGGCATGTGTCTTGAACAGCTTGCTCACTGCATGCTATTTTACAACTCTGTCCAATCTTCGTATAAATATCCCTACTGCTAGGATTTTTTTTCTTCCTTTACAAGCCTGTTTTATGATGTCTGTGTAATAAGATTTGTGCTCGAGCTGTCATTTCTGATTATGTTACTCCTTATTTATATAGCTGTATTTCTAGTGGTCAACAGAATGAGTCTGTGTGAATCCTAATGCATTTCCTTTATACTGTAATGTGTAAGTACCTGAAAACTGATCAGAACAGCCATCCTACTTTGATTGTATATTCTATTTCTTCCAGAGGTTCAAACATAACAAGAATGAAATATTCAATGAGCATAACACAGATTTTCCATAAGAAACAAGAACATTCAAGTTGTTTTGGAAAGATGGGTGAACACTACTAATTTTAATATATTTCATATACATATCTTCTTGCTTGACAATTGCTGTTTAAAGATTTTGTTTTTTGCTTATCTCTGCACTTACAAGTACTGTGTTCAGTTTTTGGTCCTTCACTGCAAGGAAGGCATGGAAGTGTGTCCAGAGAAGGGCACTGAAGCCGCGAGGGATCTGGAGCACAGTTTGGTGTGGAGTGGCTGAGGGTGCTGGGATTGTTCAGCCCGGAAAAGAGGAGCTTGGGGATGATATTATTGCTTTCTGCAACCTTCCTGAAACGAGGCTGTGGTGAGGTGGGGGTCAGCCTCTTCTCCCATGTAAGTAGTGACAGGATGAGAGGAAATGGCTTCAAGCTGAGCCATGGGAGATTCAGGTTGGACATCAGGAAAAATTTCCTTGCTGAGAGAGCGGTCAGGCACAGGAGTGGGCTGTCCAGAGAGGTGGTGGAATCAATGTCCCTGGAAGCGTTCAAGAAACACTTAATGTTGTACAGAGGGACGTGGTTTATTGAGAAATATTGGTGATATGGAGAATTATTATTGAGAATATTGGTGATAGTTGGACTGGATGACCTTAGAGGTCTTTTTCAACCTGGATGATTCTGTGATTCTGTGAATCATAACTTTGGGTTTGCAGTCATAAAGTAGGGCCTCGGGCTCCTTGCTGAAACTCTTGTCTGGAATCCCATGAAAATCAGCAATATAAATCCCAGCTTTCCTCTGGTCACATGCTAAAAGCAGTACATATGGTGCTGAGAATGACATATAATGCAGGATTACCTTTGATCCTTGTTCTGTATTTGGTTCCCTGTCTGAATTTCTACCTTATTAAATCAGTAATTATCTTGGAGTGCCATACTGGGAGGAAACAAAGGACCAGTGTCTCTTACCTGAAGCCTGGTGGTATATAGTACGCTCTTACAAGAGTAAAGTTACTGCAGTGCACATCATCTGAAAGATTCACCAAGGCTGTCATGATCTGACTGCTTGATGTGAATATGGAAAAGGAGAGTTTAGAGCTTCTGTGCACAGCTAGTCAGAAATGTCTGCCTAGCCTGGAAGAGTTTAAAGAAATGCTGGTGTAAAATGCTATAGGGTATTATTTTTAAGATTCTTAAGAAGAAAAAGTGATAGGTATTGTTCAGCCAAAGCCCTCTGATGCATGCTATTGTTAACATTAATTTTAAACCTTTTCAAAAACATCTTCAAAATGTCTATTAAAATATTTAATTGCAAGGTGCTTTTTCTTCTTTTCCTCCTTCATCACTCCCAAGTATATTGTTCTTTATCTCAGGAAAAGAAGCACTTCTGCCTTTGACAGCCCATCCAAGGAAGGGAGGCAGTCAAACAGTGCAGAAGGGTGAGAGCAGCAAAGCACTGAGAGTCCTGAGACTGGGAGCTTAACTTTTGCTTGAAGAGCAGTGGTAGGACTTGGAAGAAGAACTGGTTTCTTACAGTTCAGTACCTGAAAGCTTCAAGTTATATTTATTGATTTTAGTTGTTCTCAATGTACCAGCACAGGGAGAAGTACTTACGCAGGAGATTCTCCAAGGTACAAGTGGTGTTTAAGTACCAAACTGGAGAGAAATAGGTACTTTGCCACTCTTTGGGACATTCAGAATCTCCCCTCATGTTATCCTCTTTCCACACTCATTGGATTAATTCTAAAAGATACAAAGCTACTGTGCCCAGAGTTTCATCGCAGGATGTTGGCATCCTTCTCAGCAGGCACGGGGAGCTGGGAGGCAGGATCCCATGGGCTGATGATCTGAGGGGAAAAAGAAAAGGCAGGTTCTAAACGAGATCTATCAACACAACGGCAGAGCATCCTTCTGTGCAGGGATGGTAGCAAAAGTGGTAGGAGCTGTTATGGAAGGATCAGGAGCTCTTTCAGTAGTAGAAAATCTGAAGAAGTCGTACAGAAGCAGAGAGGAGCTCTGGGGAGATTACAGTAAAGGCACAGCACAGGCAAATAAGAGTAAAATGAAAAGCTCAAGGAAAAAATGTTTCATTTAGCAGCTAAGATGAAAAGCAGGAGGAAGCAGTGCTAAAGCAGTGCTATATGTACATTAGAAATAAGAAGATGGAGAAAATACAGATTTAGTACTGGCTGGAGGAGTGTCTGCTAACGGAAGCGTCCTGATAACCTGGTTACATTCAACTGGGGCACACAATAAAGGACCGGGACAGGGAACAAACAGGCAGGAGTTTATTTGGATCTGCTGGATAGGTCAGGGCACAGGATGGGAGGAAATTCTCTTCAGAAAGTACTGAAACCATTTTCAAGCAAGTAGCAATTATTTTTAACAGCCTGTGGAGCTCAGAGGCGGTCTCTGAGCCAAATGCAGATACAGATCCTAAATATAAATGGAAAAATGGTCTAGTGTATTATTGACTGTACTAACAAGTTCTCGGAAAGGTTCTGAAATTAATTAATGAAAAAATCAATCCATAACACTCAGAAGAGGTGCCTGAAATCAAAACAAAACGAGCACTATGGATTTGTCAAAAGCAGATTGTATCAGATCACTCTAATTAACTGCCCTGCTGTGCAAAGGAGGAACAAATAGTTGTGGCATACTGTGGCCTTTGTGAGGATGGATCCTGTATTTCCACGGCAGCGAGAGAAGCGTGTCTGTAAGGCACACATGCAGTGGTGTGGGGCACCTGTGTTGGGCAGTAGCTGCAGTGGTTTGTCTGTGACACTGGGACCTTGTAAAATGGGAGAAGCCTGTCTCGTCTGGAGTCTGTTCTCCATTGCAGTTAGTGCTTTGTGGGTGGCATGGAGCAGGGAGAGGAGAGCTGGAGTCTGGAGTCCTGGTGCTGCTGGTGTTGATCAGATGTTTCTGTCAGTTCCCCTGAGCTCCTGGAGCCAAGCTGCCAGAAGTCTGTGTTCCCAGCCCCAGCCTCTGGAAGGCCAATTTGTATTTACCCTTTTGTAGCCGGTGTTGTTGCAGAATTCATTTCCCGTCCCGCTGCTCATCTGTGGTGTGTTCACTAAGAACAAACGTTTCCCCCGGAGTTGTCTTGCCTCCTGTAAAGCCAGCCAAGCCCTGTAATGCCTCTCTGTTATCTTTAAAGTTCTGAGCTGGATTCTGTCAATTGTATTTACGTGAAATAAAACTTTACTGCACAGTTGGCTCTTTTAATGTCAGTGGGCCAGACACGGGAGAAGCATCCGATCGATAGGTCTGCCTCACAGCCCTGCAGTCAATAGGAATTTTATTTTTACATCATTGCATTTTGAACTGAACCCGGCAGCAGTGGGGATGGGAGGATCTGGCTTTGACAGTTTATAAAATGGAATTCTTACAGACGCTGAATTCATGTGGGAGAATTTGAGCTTGGAGGAAAACATTTGAAGCTTTGGCATTTTAAAATGTAATGCCCTTTTCTTACAGTGACAAGCTGAGATTTGGGCAAGGTGTGGGGAAGGATGTGTTTTAGGAACAGTGCCAGGAGCAGTGGGTTCCCAGGTGCAGGATGCGTGGCTCTGGGAGGGGTCCTTGTCCTCAGGGGACACCCATTTCTTGTGTGTTCTTGGGACATGGGCTGGGACTGAGGCAGTGGGCTGGCAAGCTCCTTCTTCTGTAATTTTGAGGAAGAATAGAAAACAAATTGCAAGTCTGAGGTCTTTCTCCAGCCCTGAGATGCTTCAGCTCTCTAGATGTGGAGAAGAGGCTTTGAAAGTGAGAAAAGCCAAATGCAAAGGGCATCCCCATGGTGAGGGCTGTCCCTAAGTAATGTGTGCAAGGCAATGCCTGTGCCAGAATGGATTACAAAACCTTGAACTTCACAACTCTTTTAAAAAGACTTTAAGCTCGTTTTTGTTCTGGCATTTCTAAGAGGGAATTTCTTGCCTTGATGCTGTGAACTGCCTAACTTTTTATAGCGAGAGCGTGGTAATGGGTAACTGACCTGAGGATGAAGAAGAAATGTGATTTCACGCAGAATGAGACGTTTTAGTAGATAGAGATGCTGCCCTTACATTTGATGAGGAGCCCCACAGTATCACTTTTGGTTTGGCACGAGCCCAGTGCTGGCTCAGATGTGCAGTCCCTCTGCTTTTGTGTGTCTGTGCTGATGATGGCATCCACCCCATAGGCACGCAGGGACCTCTGCCTCCTGCACCCCACTGGTGTTCTTGGCATGTCTGGGACTGAGCCACAACAGTCAGCACATCAGCAATGTTACTTGGGTTTGCCTGCACTGTCCTGGAAGCCCTGGCTCAGTGTGGCTGCACCTCATGATCCTACGGAGCTGTGTTGTGTTTGGGTGGACGGAGTGCTTTCACATTGAGAATGGTGTCACTCAGTTCTTGTTCCGGCATCACCCTGTCTGCACAATGTTCTCACTTCAAGTAATCGCATCTTACACGAACAGAATTATCTTTGATTGAGAACTAGCGAGACAAGTGGTGGCTGGAAGTTGGTGCCATTCTTTTTACTGGTTCACTGAACCATTTAAAGCAGGTATTGGCTTTTGTATCATCATAAATGGTTATACGCAGTGAGAGCCAAGCTACAGGGCTGGATATTGAGCTGGCTTTCCTGGGGGTGATGGCAGGAGGCACCGTCCCAGGGTGAGACCCCGGGACTCTCCCTGCTCACAGAGGCCCTCCATCGCCACCTTGGGTTATGTTCCATTTATCCCACCATGGTGAGGTGGGCTGCATCCTGCCCACGCTGCTAGAGCACCTTGGCATCTGGGTGATGAATCTCTGCAGCTGCCCAGACGCCTCTAGAGCTGCAGCTGTATGTCAGGGCTGTGAAATGGGGGAGGAAAGCTCATCTCTTCCTCCACTGTGCTGTCCTGCGCAGCCCCCTAGGCTGGAAAACAGAAATTCCTGTCTCTATCGGCAGAGCCTCCACTCAGTAAACTCTGAGGCTTGAAACAAAAGGCAGATGGACTTAGGGAAGGTTTGTCTATGTCTTCAGACTTGCTCTACTTTTCCAAAGATGATTATTCATTTCTAAATAGGTTTTGTTCCTTTTATTTTAAATGTGTGCTTAAACATACCCTATTTCCAAACCTTAGGCCTATGGTTTATTTTGGAATTCAGCCCAGCTTTTGGCAAATACATGAAGACCAGAAAAGGTGGAGGGTGAAAGGAGCAGAGCTGCCCCTGCCTGCAGGAGCACTGCTCGCTTGTGGGGTTTAAGTCATGGGTTTAAGCTAAGAAAGGCTTAGGGTGTTTTTTTTTTTTATTCATTTACATTTCATGTGAAGTTCACTTTCTTCCTGTTTCCTGTGCGTTAAGAGCTACTGCTCATAGAGCAGTTTTCTCTTCAAGAGAAAAAAAAAACTCTTTGGTGTCATGGAAATGATGAACAATAGAAAAAAAAAATCCTAAATGAAGTGAATTTTAAGATTTGAATTATAGTCTTTGCAGTGGCTGGTGATGCCATTTATTTGTCTTCATTTTTTTTTCCTTTTTTTGCTGCAACTGAAAGTCCAAAGTGAATGAAGGGAAGAACCGCCTGTACTCTGAGAAGAAAAACTGAATTGTTTTTACGGGTATGAATTTATCCATTTTGCACAAACGAGTGAGAGAGCCAGGAATAGTTCTATGAAAATTGCCATTAAAAAAGAAGACCGCATTTAGACATAAAATACAGTTTGAAAGCTTTAGGCTGTGCCTGCAGCTGCGTGCTGGTCCTGGGCTGCACCGGCAGTGCTGCATGGAGCCAAGCAGAGGGAAGGGCAGCAGGATGGAGCGAGCTGGGGACACCGTGCTGCCCAGCTCTCCAGTGCCACCTCCACGGTGTCCTACACCCCCTGAGGGAGCCAGAGGTGTGCTGCCAGCTGGTGCTGCCATGCCCTGGGCAGCGTGGAGAGCTCGTGGCCCTGGGGTGCAGAGCAGCGTCCTGCTGCCGTAGTGCCACCGCTCTCACCTGTCCCCACGTGGTGAAGGATGAGGTGTCTGCGTGCAGGATGGAAATGTGCAGATGTAATGGAAATCAGTACGGCTCCATTTTTCCTCTTGGAAGGAGAATTGAGTTTCTCAGGCAGGTGGCACAAACTATAATGCAATGTGATGAAAGTGACCTCTTTAAAAAAAAAAAAAAAATGGCTTGGATGAAATGCTGTGTGCTGCTTCCCCTGTGGGAGCCGGCCTGCCTCCCTCTGCTTGGCCCTCTTTCCTCGGCTGTGTCAGGGTTTGGTGCATGCAAACGAGACTGGCTGGTCCAGGAGCCAGCCACTTCTGCTTTTATGTTATCGTGCAGCATTTAGAAACAGATACCACTGTAAGAATTATTCGAAATCTCCACTGTAAAAAGGGAAAAAGTCCCTGAGCTCCCAGGGGTGCTGGCAGGGCTGGTGTTACAGCAGAACCAGTCCTGTAATCTTTGCTGTCCCACTTGGCTTTTTGAGATGGTGCAGCCCGAGGTGTGGAGCTGCTGCTACAGCCTGAGCCCCTCAGCCCAACAGGAGCTCTGAGTCTGACCTCTTGTAAATTAAGCCTCGAAGTTCCTCTGAAATCCTGAATCGTGGGCTGTAATTCTCTTTGGCCAGACGTTCAAACGCACAAAGCCATCAAACCCAACAGCTTTCCTTTTAAGTTGCTCCCATGGTACACACCCGCTCCCTGGAAGAAGCGAGTGCCTATTTCTGGCCCAGCTGTGTTTAGCTCCTGGTCCCATGTGTCTTGTTACACTTGTTAGCTTTGATTTTATGAGCTACCTACTCTTGCAAGTGCCTTATCTGCGTGCGTTTTGAGTTTTGGCCTTCTGGATAAAGTAAGACAGATTCTCAAGCTGTAAGTCTTGAGGGTTTTGTAACCTGTTTGCTAAGCCCTTTTCTTTTCTCCAGGCCACATCAGGGACATCAGGGAATAGTCATCCATGTCTTCACGTCTCCCACCCAGGCTGGCTGCGGTGCTGAGCACTGCCTGGTGCAGTGACAGAAAGTGTCCCTTTGTGTGCTGCTTATCGCACTGCTGGGAGAGACCTAGTGCAAACCTTAATTGAGAGCGTATTTTCTTGGTTAGTTAGAGAATTCAGAAGGTTCAGTCCCAAAATCAGCTCAGACCTGTGGCTAGCCTCACAGAAGTGACAGCTCTGGTCCCTACTCGGGTGCCTGGGTCTGTACCCGCAGGGGGTGAGCACTGTGCCTGTATTAATGTATTAATGAGAAACAGTGGAGAAATGCGTCTGTGGGAACATCTTTTGCAAAGATAGCTGAACAGCTTCACAGCTGTTCTAAACATTTCAGTGTTTTTAATTAAAAAGTAAAAAAAAGATGATTTTTCCAAAAGAATTTCACACTTCTCAGCCAGCAGCTGTGAATCTCACATCGGGTTCAAAGGTAATCTCATCTGCGGATGTGGCGGGGAGAAATCTGTATAGAAAAGCACACAACATGCCCGAGGAGAGGTCTGCAGAGATGTGAATGATTATGCTCACGATTAGCTCGAAGTGTTGCCATGTGCTCTCTGGCAGGGATGCTTCCAGCGGAGTCTGTGAGTGCTCTTGTTCCAGACGTAAGCACGAGGCCTGCCAGCTGATAGCGAGAGGAGGAGATGCTTTGCTTTGGAGCCGGAGAGGCTCGGGGGCTCTGGCTGCGTTTGCATTGGCGAGACTTTCCATTCTCTGTTGCGTTCACTGCACCGTAAATCTTCCCCGTGTTCTCCAGGTTGTTTTTTCCTTTCAGACTTGGATTTACTTCCCTTTTGCTTGTAGATCATAGAGGCTTTTTTCTGGCTGGATTCTAGCAACCTTGAAATTTGGCTGTACCTTTGTTCTACTTTGGCTTCTCGCTGTGTTCTGGTTGGAAGCCAGCTCTTCCCAGCACAACAAAAACCGATTTCCTTCGTAGACGTAATTTCCCACATTTATTTTTTGTTCCACTGCTTTTTATCAAGCTGGACTAATCTGATGTGTTGTAATTCTGCCTCTGCCCATTCAGATTTGATGTACTGAATGATAAAACCCATCAGGAAATCGTCGTCTCTGAAACACATGCAGTTGTGTATTTCTGTTTTGTAGAAGATCACGTGCTCTTATGGCAGACATGTAGCAGATGGCCTCAAGGATACAGCAG
This sequence comes from Oreortyx pictus, assembly GCA_036925125.1. Classification (NCBI taxonomy): domain Eukaryota; kingdom Metazoa; phylum Chordata; class Aves; order Galliformes; family Odontophoridae; genus Oreortyx; species Oreortyx pictus. Next base: position 647,193 of record JAUPFR010000015.1, read on the forward strand.
ACAACGTCCAGATAAATCTTGATCCCTGATAGCCTTGATGAATCATCTAATCCATCTCCTGCTGAGCAAAGTGAAAGGAATCCTATTTCTGAAGGGAGCAGCTTCCCTCAGGCAGCCTGCACTGACAGCAGTGAACACAGAGCAGAAGTGGGGCCGGGGCAGGGCACGGTGGGGGGAGCGAGCTGGTCCAGGTGATGCTTCAGCTTGGATTCCCAATAATGCCCCTTCTGCAGCCAGGAAAGCTAGAGGATGTTCTGCACACTCAGGCCTTTTTTGACTTCTTAGAATGATTCTCCTGGGCCAGTACAAGCCCAGCCTCATTATGATCAATCATCACTGCCATTCCCGTAACTAACCCGGTGGGATTTATAAGAAGGACTTTTTAGTGTTGACTGTTTGAGGTGAAGTGGAACCCCCTGAAGTGACAGGCACAGTTCAGCACTGGAGGTTCTCTGTGCTGGAACAGCACACATGGAATGCAGGTGTGTGGATGTTTACCTCGAGAAGCATGCCTGAATGCAGCGTGTGTGGCTGCGTGTTCAGATACAAGGTGTTTCTTTTCCTTTCCATCAGTTTTCTGATGATCTCACCTTCTTTCGAATGCCTCTAATCTGCCTTAATTTTACTGGTACAAACCTAATGAACAGTACATGATTTGTGTGGATGAGAAGGATCACCTCCATCCCTTTCTCTTCGTCTGATTCACCATCCCAGTGCTGTAGTGACAGACCATTAACTCACTTGTGCAGATGCTGCGCTAAAATACAAGCTGTGCAGAGCCCTGTCATGGAGAAGGCATGGCACAGTGCTCGTGTTTCACAGGATGCCCCTCTGTTCTCCTTCAGGCCGTGTGCCTTTGGGTCATCAGAACTGCCAGCAGGAAGTCCAGACTGGTGTGAGCCACGTTCAGAAGCTCACGTTGGCTGAACCAACACGTGTCCTGTTGTTTTATTTAACTCATGTTCAAAAGGATAGTAGATCTTTGAGAACACGTGGAAATGGTGATGCTGAAGGGCCCAGACTGTGCAGCTTGTTGCTACCTTGAGGCTGATACTGATAAATTATATCAAACAAAAAAAGCCAGAGAGGGATAAATACAACATTTTCCATTGGTATGATCTGTGAGCACTTGTACTGGCAGAGATTTTTCCAAGCAGTTTTTGAGAACCATATGTTCCTCCGCATTTCTGCTCCTAATGTTACCCGAGGCTGGTGCTGCCTTTCCAGTCTCCCTGGCAAGCCATGTGAAGCCACCACATCAACATGCAGGGCTGTTAGATGTTATTACAGAGCTGTCTCTCCGAGCACTCCCTAACTTACTTGTAATCTCATATTGCTGCTTGATGGAGCATCACAGGGGACGTGCACGGAGTCCTGGCCAGCAGGGTTGCTAATTCAGTTACCACGCTCCTTGTAGTCCAGGCAAGCTGGGCCAAGAGTCACCGGCTTGGTGCAGGGAGCAGTGTCAAGGCAATTAGCATTTCATCCGACCCATTGATCCCACCAAAAGCCTGGCATCAGCATTTGGACAGGAGCAGCCCTTTAATTTGCAAACAGATGCCTCCACCAGCTGCTTCCCGTGTGCAGATGTCACCGCTTCGCAGCGCTGATGGAGAGGTTGCAGCAGGGCTGGGGATGTCACATAACCCACGTGTGCAGTGGGTGCACTGCACCCACGGTGTGTTTTTGTGTGCTCTGCCACTACCAGGGCATGCTGCAGCTCTGTGTTAGCAAACGTGTTTTCCTAGGGTCTGTAGAAGTGTGGTGTGTGTTTGAGAATAAGCAGTGGTTGTTAGTAGGGTCACACCTTGGCACAGAGTGTGTGCAGACAGCTCCTGCCGTGGGGCAGAGCACCTCTGCAGGGCTGTTGTGGCTGAACGAAGCCACGGTTCTGTGCAGAGCTGGCAGGCTGAGGCACAGGGCGGGGATGTGGGCCAGGGTGGCAGAGGGTGCTGCATCTTTGAGCCGACAGTGCTGACTTCTGTTCCTCATGCTAAATTATAATATCCAGCATGGCAATAGGATGCATTTTTAGGCATCTTTTTGCTCTTCAGGCCTGATTTTTGAGTGAGTTTGGGTGAAATGAGGATTTAAATTAGTTATTCCTATCTACCTTACTGATTACATTTCCGTTTTAAAATTTACTTGTGCTTGATGATGGATCGTGGTTGCATCTGATGAATTTTCTACTTGGTTATTTTTTCCTTTGAAATCAAAGAGTTCTGTTTTCATGGTGCACATCCAGCTGTGAGCAGGTCATCGCCCTTGGTGGCATTTCTATTTGTGGACTAAAATAGTTGTAAAATGAGTCCCTCTGCCTGTAGAAGTTTTCTCAAAGAGTTTTGCTTGGTGTCATTTCTAGCTTTTCTAACCACAGATGCACAGTGCTTTTTCTTCCCGACCTGTCCGTGTCGGTGTCACCCAGCAGTGATCCGATTTGGAACGCTGGGAGGTTATTACTACTTTCACCCATCTCTCAGAAGGTTTTCTTTTGCAGATGCTGTGAATTATGTCTGAACCCCGTGCTTGAAATAAAAGCAGCCACTGTGCTTTACTGCCAGCAGAAACGGGAGTGTGATTTGCATGTCTAAATAAACAAATCTGTTACGCGTAATAACTCCTGTCAAACAATGCATCGCCTATGCTGATTTTCAGCTGGCAATTTCAATTTATTGATAAACTGAGAGCTCACTCCTGAAGGGGTGTTAGCATTCGGAGTCTCCGCTGTGCCTTGGGGAGAGCTGATGATCTGGCAGCTGTATTCAGCCCTGCGAGGTTGAGAGCAGCATCCCTCCTGCCCTGGGGGACGGCAGCAGTTGGGGAGCAGCGATGAGAACCCAGGCCTGTGTGTGTGGACTGGGGTGGGCAGGGGGACACCAGGGGCCAGGGCCTGGCACCAGGACACAGGGCAGGCTGCTCCACTGCTGGCTGCATGGGCACTGGGTGCCATGGCTGTGTGTGCTGCTCCCTGCCTGGCTGCCCATAGGAATGTCTATGGCACTGTGGGGTTCTGGGGGCAGGCGTGGGGCAGGGCTTGCAGCGACAGAATGTTTCAGCACTGGGACATTTGTGTCACCATAGCTTCCCACAGCCGTGCCACTTCAGCACACCGCCTGCCTTGTCTGGACATCCTCCAGGAGGAGGAGCCCATTTTACATGCTTCCTCCCTTCTGCCTTTAGAGATACTCTGGCATATTCACACAGTTGTTGTTTACCAACCAAGAATCTGGGTTTTAGTTTGCAGCAAACGAGGAAGTCTCTGCTGCAGTGTTTTCATGCCGAAATGGCACTTTTCCAGATTTCATTGTCATGCAGTGTGTAGCAAAGCCAAGGAAGAAAAAAAAAAGAAGCATGAAGAAATTACCCAGCAAAACAGAAGAAACCTTTTTGCTCCCATCAGTTTTGAGTGAAGGTGAGAGGTAGCGGAAGCAAAGCAGTGAAAGCTAATTCAAAATATTGCTGCAGAGGGTAACCCCCAACTTTATTTTCCTGCTGAGGTAATATGCCTCCTTCCAATACATTAAAATTTCTAAAACCTTAACCCAGGTTATGTGTGGAGAGCAAACTAATTGGAGTGGAAGTCTTTCCAAATGGAACAGTCTGGAGAAAACTTTAAGTGAAGAGCATTCCTTTGCAAATGAGCTGCAGTTGGTTTAAGAGGTGTTGACTGGTTGGACAAAGAAGGCAAAAATCCTCATTTCTTCTTCCAATTCTGCCTGTGGGGAATACACCCCAAGTGCCAGCCTTGGCAGAGGGCAGTGCTTCAGCTCATGCCTGCTGGCATGTTTTGGTTGGTCTCCTTGGGGCAGAGCTTCCATTTCCTGGGAGGTGAAGAAGGAAATCTGGTGTTTCTCCATAAAGAGACGTTTAGCAACTAACAAAGACGTCATTTTTTCTCTATTGATTTATGGAATTCAACTGCAGCTTCCCACCTAAGTGAAACAAATGACTTCCAGACAACAGAGTAATGAACAGGCAAACGGCATTCCTTTCTGCCTACTGTGTCCTTCCTGCACTCTTCTCTTGACTAAATGACAGTCTTGTGGTGTTGCCTTATACAACATATATCTTGTTTATCTGGTGAGTTAATGCTATCAAAAGGGTGATTGACAATTCCTTTTAAGTGCTTGGCTGTTTGGAATTAAATGCGTTCACACTGAAAATGTACTTTACACCGAAGAACAGTGTTGGAGAAGCTTCCCCAGAACACATAGTGAGGAAGGGGATGGCTGCTGTGTGGCATTGGGCAGGGAGCTTTGTGATGGAGTGGGGGCTGTGCTGCTATAATCGCTGCTCACCTCTGCAGCAAAGAGCGTGTACTGCTGATGTGCTGTGTGCTGGGCTGGGACCGCGTCCCTGCCAGAACTGTTCTGTCGGTGAGCTGGAAGAAGGGTGGGAGAAAGGGAAATATTATTGTTTCCATCTCATGGGTGGGATGGAGGAAATTAGATAGAGAGCTTTGGGTGCAGGAAAATAGAGCACTTACGCCTCTGCTTGGTATTAGTCAATACAGTACCACTGCACCGTGCCGTAAGCAGATAATTAAAACCATTCATTGCTTTTCTGCACTCTCCTAGAGTGTAGTAAAGAGGTGAGATGAAAACCTAGCCCATCCTCCGTGCAATCAGGCAGGGGCTGTGTGTGTCCCTGTGCACTGCTAGGGCTGTGTGCTGTGCTGGGCAGGCAGGCAGGAGCTGCAGGGCGGCTGGAGGCTGTGGGTCTGTGTCGTGCTTCCTTGGGCCCCAGGGCTGCAGCAAGGCACAGTGAGTGGGGGGCACCCCGGGGAGCTGGAACTCATTAGCAGACGGAGGGTGCAGAATGGGGAGCCCTGCAGGAATGACCTCCTAAAGGAGTACTGCCTCAGGCTGGCACGATCCATCACTGTGGGCATGACATTATTAATAAGGAGTATAAACAACATGCTGGCTCATTGTGATTGATAAGACAATAAAAATCTTATAACAGCTTCTGAGGTCTTGCTGCTGCTGTTAATTATAGTCAAGCAATTCACTGCAAACTGCTCTCTGTGGGTGATGGGTGCTTGCCCTCTACTGAAAGGCGAAGCCGGTGTGCGGGTGCTTCTTTCTTTACCACTTGGGAGGCACCAACCAAGTGCAGTGCTGAAATGTTTTCATTCAGGAGGAGGAAAGCACACGAGGAGTGTGTGGGGTTGGGATAATATTCAGTGCAGTTATCAAGTGAAACCAGCTGAGCTTTGGAAGGCCGTGTGCCTGCCCAGGAGCTGGGTCCTCTGGCAGCTGTGCCAGGGGCGGCTTTCAGTGCCTTTCTTCACCACGGCTTAAATAATTTAAAGGTTAGCAATAATAGTAATGATGTGAAGTTTAGTCACAATAACGGTACTTAGTGCGTGCGTTCCTATTTCTATTGCATCGACTTGGAAGTTTTTTGGTTTTGTTTTTACAAAGCCATGAGGTTTTATTTTTGTTTTTAAATAAAAGGGTTTGTTAAGCACATTCTTTGTGAGCCTGCTTTGCAAGAGAACACTTCATACTCCCGGGGACCGCATTCCTGAGAATATATTTTTCTGTAGGTGCTTTCAGACCCCCAGGAACATTAAACTGATAACAGGTCGGTAAGCAGGTCTGCCAGGTGTCCTTGTTCCAACAGCAACCATGTGGGACGAGGTTAAGATACATGGCAGATTTCGGCCTCTAACACATTGCTTGCTCTGAGCTGAAGCCTGGGGATGGAGCAGGGCTGCCCGGACGCGTTTGTTCCTTTACACGGTAAAGCAGCAGGAGGTATATTTAGGAAACAGGAACCAGGTGCATTTTACGTCCCCAGCGCTGGCTGTTGTTTCACAGCTGTGTTCTCTCTCCAGAGGCTCTGATCTCCGGGCTCTTACCAACAGAAAGCTCAGAATCTGGCAGTGTTTGTTTGCTTTCTCCCACCAAAGACCTAAACTATTCTCTTAGCAATGCCTGAGCCCTCTGAATCCCCAGCAATGTGTTCTTCTAGCTGAACATATGGTTGCCATAACTACCAGCCAAAGTGCCTCCGACATCCTCAGTACCACGGCATATGTGCCTGATCTAGCAACAAGCATTCCTCCTCAATTCCTGCCTCTGCGTTTTGTCTTTCTGTGCACTGCTCAGAATTGACGTGCCTTATTGGTCACCTGCCACACGGAATGTGGATATATTTCCTTTTAATTTGAAATTGGATGGTGTAGGACCGTCAGGGGATAAAGGAATAAATTCGGGAATAAATCAGGCATTATGAGCTTGAAGTGAATAAATGATAAAGTAGAGAATAAATCAGATGCGAAGACATCAGCAGTGCTCTGTCATCTTTGATGGAAAAAACGTGGAATGGATGTTACCAGATTCTTCTGTTAATAATATTCTGGGTAATAGTTCCAAAGAACTACGTTTGCACCCAGCACGTTTGCAAACACCAAATCCCAGTGTGCTTTGCACATTCTTTAGGGACCTGAAAATGGAACAATAATTCGATCTTTAGAGAAGAGAGGGAAACTTGTTAAGAACTGTGAGCACTGCCTGCTTTCCTTGGCCTTGTGAGACATCTTTCATATGTGACGGTTTGTGCAGCCAGATCCTGATACTGCAGGGTTCTCTGTTGTCCCCTTTAAAGGATTTTTTGTTCATGTGGATTTGGACATGGGTATGGATGTGAATGTGGTCCTTCCTGTGGATTATCATTAGGTAGCATGATTTTCTGAACAGATCCACTATTGTTTCTCCATCACTTCATATTTGTGGTGGTCTTGGACACTTTTTCTTGGAAGAACGTGGGAATCCAGACCTCTGTCTTCAAACTTGAGTTGAATACAAGCATTGCTGTGTGTGTTACTCTTCTCAAGACGCTCCATTTGTACTGAGTCTGTTTTCATACGCCAAGTCTCATTTCTCCAAAGCGCCATTTAGCAGTGTGAATCTGCACATGCCTTGGGCTGCTTTTGTGCTTTTCACTTTTTCCTGCATCTTTAATGATCAGCTTTGGAACTCGCCTTCAAAGGGCGAAGCGTGTAAGAACCGATTTGGGATCCCTAACAATGTAAGTGACAGAACCGCAGCCAAGGGCTGGGGGAGAAAAGCTCTGAGTTGCTGATCCCCACGGGGATGCTGTGCAGTCAGTTGTGCCTCTTCTGTGCTGTGACCTCAGTGGTCTCCAGGAGCTGCTGCAGCCTCAGCCACTGGGTGGCTTCTGAAAGCCACGCTTATGGCAGCCTGGGAAAGGAGCCCTGGTGGAGCAGCAGTGCTGCAGGCCATTGTGGGACGGCACGCAGAGGGATGGGAGTTGGTACCTGCAAATAGATACGGTAGAAATGAGCATCTTGTCAATAAGAGAAATTCCCAGAAATGAAGATGTTGGTGTGGAGTAACACCTACTAGAGATGCTTATTGTGACAGCAGAGTCATTCGGCAGCGTTGCTTGCTGCTCAGCACACCTCGGCTTACAGATCTGCCTGTTTGTTCACGCACACATTCAGAGTTAAGCTGTCAAAATTGTCGAACTGTGGGAGCCAGGCATTGGTAAACCTTTTTAATGCTCGACGAAGCGTGCAATCAGAATTGTACAATATGAATACGGTCTTTCTTGGGATATGTAAATAAATGCATAAAGAATGCCTTTATGTGTAATTCAGTTGTTCCTAATATTTGTTTGCGTGGAGGATAATAAAGCATAATCATTGTTAAATTCATGAATGAAGTTAATCCCTGGCGTCTGTCACAAGTTTGAAAGCATCTGAATCCAAAGCTTGATCGTGTGCCCTGGAGCTGCAGCCGCCAGAACCGCTTTGAAAAGGGCTGCACGGAGCCATGCTGCCACGCTGAATGGGGCCCACGGCTTCCCTGGCAGGACAAAAGGAAAGGTTCTCCTCTCTGCGGGCAGCTCCTAGGACAGGGACTTTGACCTTGAGCTCTGATGCAGGGGTGCAGGTGGTGGAGCATTCTGGGGTCTCCTGCTGCAGACCCCAGCCCTTCAGTGATGGCCAGCGAAGAAATGAGGCCACTGTGTCTGTGAGCCTACAAGGAATCCCTGAAACAAGACAAGCCTCTCATACTGCACTGAAGGATGTGTGCTTCTCTCAAGTTGGTTTCTTTGGTGAGGAGTGGTGCAGCCTGTGGGAGTGAAGGCTTGGCACTTTGGGGGAAGCTTTGATGAGAAAATGTGGTTCAGAACAAATCTACATGCCTTGGAAGAATCTGCATCCCATGTTGCCTTTGGTTGGGCAGTGCCCATCCCAGCTCACTCCCTGCACTCCTCCACGTTGTCTGCTTGTGGATGGAAATGGCTTCTTAACGCTTCTCGCCAGTTGCTCTCATTCAGAAAAGTGCAACAACTGCTGGAATGAAACTTTAAAAATCAGCATGCAAACAGTAATCTCCTCACACGTAATTCAGATTTGCTTATTACCAACGGGGTGTCTGTCCTTAAGCATTTTCAAACTGCGGGTTTCCTTTTGAAAAAGCCTACTTTGGGATTTCATGAACAACAAGAAGCACTGGCCCTGGCAGCAACACATCTCCACAACCTTGTTCAATCTGCACTGAAGATTTGTTATCTGCTTTTTTCTTAACCTTTGGTGAGAAATCCTTCAGCAAGCTGAACAATAACATTTTCAACTGTTTCATTTACTGTTCCTAATTTCTAACCCACAAATATCCAGATGGTCGTAGATATTGAAGTGAACCAACTGGAGCAATTAGAAGCCCCGGATACCTTGCAGACTCCTGTTTGGAATAAATACCAACCCTCTGAGGTTCCAAGCAGGTGGCTCATTTCTGTTTCATCATTTTTCATTTTTGTTTACCCCTGTACTCTCAGACACTGGCCAGAAGTGAAATTGGAAGAGCTAGAAATGCCGTCGGGAATGGTCTAGAAATAAAAAAGGATCGCTAAGAGTCGCCGTCTCCTTGCATAAATCTCAGTGGTGATTTGCATGTGCAAATAATGAACATGGTAACATTTATAAAGCTTACTCTAATGAACAAGTTACCTGTGGAAATACTGTGCAAATATGAGCTTGCACTTGCTCAGAGAAAATAATTTCTATGGGGTCTAGGTCATGCTACCCCAAATGGTCCCGAGTCCAGTGAAACTGCCCCCTGAGCATGGACGTGGTATAGACACCAGGAGATGTCTCTCATACTGATGGTGTCTGTGTGCTTTGGGTCGTTCTGTGATTCTGGGCCCATTCTGGTCTTGAATAACAAGCAGACAGGGATGCTGCTGGTGGCCCTGCAGCTGAGCTGCCCTCACCAAATCTGCCCCCTTCATCGCTGTAGAAAAAATCCGTGAGTCTTAACATCACTTCATGCAGTTCTCCACTGAACAAACAGCACTCTGAGCAAATGCTTCATCGTTTGGCAAAGCCTGTAAAGGCAAAAATCTGCTAATAGTTTACTGAAACCATTTACCTATCAGTTGTTTTCATTTACATTTACAAATACTGTATTTAAAACTGTGCTGCAGATGCTGCTGAAGGAATTAAATGAGCTCGAATTTTGTATGCTAGCCAGAGGAGAAATCTTAGGTTGTGCAAAATGAGCACAGGAAGGGTGATTTTCTTCGTATTAGTTAAGTTATCATCAATTGAATGTGTGCGCTATTGAACTTGCACAATTTCTCCTTGCTCTCCCTGGTACTGAGATCGTTTCCCCACCACAGTTAAATCAAATCTTGCTGTCATGAACATGGGTCCAGTTAAATCCCAGGCTGCTCTGCGTATGTGTGTATGTTTCATATATTTGTAAGTATATGTGCAAGTCTGTTCCAGAGGTCTGTGCTTTGATATTCTTGTGTATGTACCCAGTGTAGCTAATGAGACTAGGAACCCATCATCATATAGATTATTAAGCAGAAACAACACTAATGTGCAATTAAGTGAAAGCATAAATCTTTCTTTGGCCTTAATTTCTGATCGTTCCTCTGTACTGAGCTGGCTCATTCAAGAACAAAATCAGAAAATCATCATTGGACACCAGGCAGTTTCCTGCTGGGGAACACTGAGTGTTGGGTCATTTGGTCAACAAGTCAAGGCTGGAATTGAGCCAAGGTGACAGCATTATCTGGGGTTGCCTGAAGTGCTGTTGCGTGTGGGTCTTGGTCTCAGCACCAGAGCTGGCTTGCTCACATGGCTGTGTAGACAGCGAACCAGTTTCATGATGACAAAACCAGATTTTGCATTGTGATGTTGGAAAAGTTGTATTTACTCCTGGGTAAACTTCTCGTGACGGGTTAGATTCGTGGCTATTGGCTGATTTTATGGTTATGGTAATGAATGCAAAATTACACAGTCCGAAAAGTTTGGTTTAACTGGTAGATATTGCCATGGGAAAAAAAGGGGAAAACAGTGGAAAGTATGAGAAGCGTCAATTTAACCCAGTTCAGTATCTACACATCTAAAATTATATATTCTAGCAATAACGAGAACTATAATAAAACTGTGTATCTATTTACATGAGTCCTTTGTAGGATCTCAGAGCATTTTATAAGCATCAAAGAAGGTTTTTGCTGCTGGGCCACCACTGTTATCATTATTGTTATTATCACCATCATCGTTCTTGTGCTGGAAAGCAGTAGCCATTGTCCTGACTCGGAGGGCCGTCCTCCCTCCTCCAGCAGCTCTGTGCCTGAGCAGTGATGCGCTTTTCAGCACACGGACAGTGATTTTTTCCGACGTGACCTCAAGATCTAACAGCACTTCGGGCACTTACATCCCTCTGAAATGATATGATCCAGTGAAGATGAAGTAACACACCTAAATACTGGTGTGGTGCTTTAGCAGTTACTGCTCTGGCAAAACTGCACCGTGTGAGCCTAGGGGGAGACACAAAATTACACTGCAGAGTACGACAATGAGAAATAATGGGTGCATCAGAAGTAGACAAGCTATTAATGCCCACGTTAATATTCGTGTTCCCACTTAATTCCCAGGTGATTTTATTTGCTTGGTGGTACTTTTCAGGCAATATAGTAGTACTAGTAACCTTACCCTTCGACAGATGATAGTTAAATACTATTTGGGCCCTGAGATTAACAGCTCTGCTCAAGAGAAACAGTGTGAGGAGTGATGAGTGAGGAGCTCGAGGTGGCACTGCCTTTCCTGGCCATGAACAAAGGAATTTTATTGTCATTAATGGAAATATGTTATTGTGGGAAACTTCTCTTGTGCATATACCTGATGTGTGCCTCCAGTAGATGGAGGAAGTGCAGTCAGCTGCCCAGAGATGTCATGCTGTCTTCTTCTCTGAGACATACAGTGAGTGGTGGTTGCACTGTCTGTGGGTGCAGGGGCTGCTCTTGGGGTGCTGGGACCCTCCAGGCTGTGTGTCTTGCAGAAGATGCCTTTTGCTGCTGGTGTTTCTTTAAATATGGACACCGTGGGCTTGCGAGGCTGACGTGGCAAAGCAGGTTCTGTACAATTTATTTCGTCTTAGGTGATGAATAACAACTCAGGATGTGATAGAAAATAAGGTCATTTTTTAGGTGTTAAATGAAGGCTTCGCTGCCTAAACATCACTCATAAGTGTTATTTAACCTTTGGAAAAGCATTTTACGGGCCCCAGCTAAGGTGTAGCACAAAGCTTTGTTTCTCTGTCCACTGTCACACTGTGATGTGGGCTGTAAAGGAACAAACCTGGTCTAAGCGAAACTAATACGGACTTTTCAGAGCTAGCACATTAATCCCCTGACATTTATATAAACGTCTGAGGAGCCCTGGAAAATTGAAGTCCGTATAGGAGAAGAAGCTGTATTCAATTAACCTGAATTTGGGTTTTAGTGCTGGCTGAGCAGAGATGTTCCCCTCCGTCCTGCCGAGGAGCAGGATGGCAGCTCTGTGGGGGCAGCCTGCAGTCAGTTCTGTGCTGTGTCTGTCTAACTCAAGGGCATCTGCTTTCTGAAAGGGTGTTTTCATCCACACTGCCACCACTGGGTAATATGAACAGACTGTGTTCACTCCGAGCGTATCTTGTATCTTGCAATCAGGAGTAATTTGCTGAGCTCAGTGTTTCCCTTTTCCCTCCCTGGATTTTGGTGTTCCACTCCCTGCAGGAAACATGGTGTGAGCCCTGCTGCTTCCCAGCAGAAAGGTGTCCCTGTCTGCAGCATGAGCATCCTGCTGTGCCCAGAGGGAGCTGCTGCCTCTGTGGCTCTGCCCAGGGCCCCCGGCTCCTGCTGTCCTGTGTCTGGAGGCTCAGCACAGGCAGGGGCTGTGCAGTCCTTCCCTGGGGGAGGATAGGGAAGAAGTCAGTGCTGGAGCTCCAGGGTTGGAGCTGGAGGGTTTCAGGGCTCCCTGTGGAGTTGCAGCAGGGATTGCCAAGCCTTGTTTGTAGCAAGGCTTATATTGTCTGTTTGCAGAGATCCCTTTGGGCCTGAGAAATTCCTCAGTTAGCTCAGTTCTACTGAATCTGTAGATCCAAGCCATCTGAAGGCAGTTGCTAGGATGACCTGTGCGTCCTTGGTTTCCAGAAGACCGGGAACAGGGGAAGGTGTGAATCTGATGTGCTCTGTGTGTTCCCTGCCCTGTAATCTTTGTGCATCCAGGGAAAGACCAAGTAAAAGCACTGGCTGTGTTCCACACCCTTCACCAGATACTTTTTCACTCTTTCTGGCCTAAATGAAACCATTAGGAGCTGTCAAGCTGGTGGGAAGCAAAGCACAGGGGACCCTGCTGGAAGCCTTCCTGAAACTCAGCTATGGATGTTTCTACCTGCAAGAGCTCCTGCGTCTCTTCAGAGTCCAGCTTGTTCCATGTAACACTGCATTCCTCTGTGTTCAGCTGTGGCCTAATGCAAAATGACATAACACAACACGACGCTTCCTAAGTGATTAAATGCAGCACAAGGTCATAAATTCAAAGCGACGCTTCAGAATTACAATTTGTTCTATTCTTTTAAGACACAGAGCTGCTCACAAATACTGCTGGAGCCAGCATGCTGCTCTGCCTGCTATTATCTATATGTTCCCAGGGATCTGCTTATCCCTGAGACTCTTGTAATGCTTGTCCATTTGGCAGGATAAAGCATCCAATTAAAACACACCTAACACAGAGATGCAAGGGTGCTTTGTGTGGCTGAAACAGCATCCTACTCTTGGAAGCTTCAGCCCAGTGCAGCACCCTGACCTTGTAAATAACACACTGCCATCCATGCAGTCCCTTTCAAGGGCATACTCAGCAATGCTGTATGTGATGCAGGCTGTTAGTATGATGTCATATTGAAGCCTGCACCAGTGAGTACTGGGGGGATGGCTTTGTTTGGGCTCTCGTGTCTGTGCTGGAGGACATGGCAGGACAATAGGCAGCAATACAGGACGAGGTCTGCAACTGGGGCAGCATATAACATCCCCATTCGCTTCAGCCAAACAAAGGGTTGCTGGAAGAGCTGCGTGGAAGGGCCTATCAGTTCTGATAATGCTCACCATGGTGAATTGAAACACGGGCTATCTCTCTCTAAAAGAATAACTCAATGAAATTATAATTCTCATTTTGTGTTAGCCTGCACAGGAGCAGCTCAGGCTTTCATTTCAAATGACCTGTCTCCCAAGTGGAAGCCACATCCCTTATTTGATCCCTACAAGTTTTGATTTGAAATAGTGTCTGCTGTTTGTATACGTACTGCAAGAACGTGCCTTTGCTATTTTCCTTGGAAGGATATTTTTGTATTTAGTTCTTACTTTTCCCGATCCACCCTCTATGGAATAAATGTCTGCCTTCATTCTCTGGTAGCTCTTCTGCTTCTCACCTGGCTGAGCCTGCAGAAGAGCTGTGTTACCCAGGGAGAGCCCCTGGTGGACAGGCTGCTGGGAAGCAGGGTGGTGGAAGTAAGCAGAGGTGAAAGAAGCAAGGGAAACTGAAAATTCAGCCTGCTGCTTTGCTGCTTGTCTTGCCTCTCATCCATAAACGCTGCGGGGAATCTCAGAGCAGTAGCTGATCTGTAGGTGATATCCTTTCTGATTTCAGATGGGTGGAAATGCCTCATGGACTGCCAGTCCGTTAACGATTAAACTTCTCTGCCTCTTAAGGCCAGCATAAGAAGAACCATCATTTAAATTCCAATGACATTGGATCTGTTAAAACTGGATAGGATATGGCCAGACAGGGACATTGCCATCCTTCAGACAATCTTGTAAACCTTCCAGGCTATTAATTTCTGTGATTTTGCCCTGTGCTATGTCAGCCTCAGTTCCCAGAGGGCGGGGGCAGGCCAATCCCTCAGCCTGGTCTGCAGCCAGGCTCTGTTGTTGGCAGGAGGATCCGAGCAGCTTCATTTACACAGCAGATTCCAGATGGGACTGCTGCGTGCCACTTAGCCCCGATGTCACAGCTCCGGTGCAAAGCAGGCCAAGGACACTGTCCCCATGGCTCGGCATGGGACATGACCTGGGGTCTGTTCCTGCAGCTCAGGGAAGGCAGCACCACATCCCAACCCTGCAGCAGGTGTGTGCAGTTCGGTCCAAGAGGACTGGACACAGCCAAGCAACTCGGTGCGTCAGGAGAGTGAGAAGGGCAGGGGGCAGCCCCATTCCAGCAGGGGTCTGCATGCTGGGTCCTCATGACAGAGGTGTTTGTTGTGCTGAAGAAAGGAAGGGTGAGAAAGGTGCCATTTCCTTCCCCTCCTTGATGTCTGCATTGTGTGAACTCGTTACCAAGATGTATAGAGAAATAATGATAATTGTCAAAAATTAGCCCGCTGTGAGAGCTCTCCTGCAGTGGTACATTGGAAGTAATTGAAAGAAATGGAAGAGTAGGAGTTTGCTGCAGCTCCAGAAGGCTGAAGTTCTGAGCGGTTGCGCGGGGACAGGATCTAATTAGCGAGCTGTATGGTGAAATAAATTGGAGGAGATGTGTTGTGTAAGAGTTGTGTAAGTGCCCCAGCGTGCTGAGCCGCCCTGTGCCGGGCTGGGGAGGAGGGTGTGGGGCTCCTTCCCCCCTGTGCAAGCACAAAGCGCTGGAACTGGGGATCGGATTGGAAGCCTGTGGAAATGCTGTGAGGCCTGGATGCTGGCTTGCAGGGGAAAACAGTAAAAATAGGAAAAGAGAAGGAAGGAAAGAGGAGTAAGCATTCTGTGGGGTGTCTGCATGCAGGTATCATATCCCTCCTCAGCCCTTCAGGGGTCAGTCTTCCTCCACGCTGCTCCTGCACATGGCATATCCTTGTGTCACATGAGGATGCCACCCCACGGGCTTGTGGTGGGCACAGAACACACAGCACCACGTCCTCGGGCAGCACTCAGTGCAGCTCCAGCCCAAGCACGAAGAAACAACAGGAATTTCCTATGGCCTCTGAACGGGATGTGCACACCACTCCCTTTGCCAAGCACACAGTTGTTTAAAACAGATTCTCTTCCTTCTCTCAAGCGCATCAATTTTGCTTTTCAAATGCTTTTTAGTTGACTGTAGGGCCAAGACACCCATCTCATTATCTCTAAGCTTCTGCTGGGCCTTCTCATCACTGAAATCCCGGAGCTGCTCCTTTTTCAGGTGAGGAGCAGCCCGCGCATCGCCGTGCCACGTTCCTCACACGAAGTGCTGGCAGAATCGCTTTGCTTAAAAATAATTCAACACGTTTGCATTTATTAAACCAAACAAGTCCTGCAGAATCTTTGTTTAGTTAAGATATGAATGATTTGCTTATTTTGTTCCCTGTTTGTGCAGCTGCCTCTACTCCATATTCATCGTTGCGGCTCAGATCAGCTCATGTCATTCAAACACGCGGTGCTGGTAAATTCAATTAGAGGCACTGTACAGTTTTCACTGTGGTCTGACATGGCAGTTCCACCTGAGCTGTGAGCCACGAGCTGCTGCGGGAGCTGAGGAGCGCGGTGTGCTGCTGCTTGCTGTGTGCTGAGCGGGGCTGCAGGGGAAGCAGCTCCATCTACCCGGAGCTCATCTGCACTGGGATTTCTTGGAGCCGTTTGCTGATGCCGTGCAGTAAGTAGGCTGTGGAAGTGAGACAGACTGTTGAGCAGTATGAGCTCTAATCTCAGTTCGTAATAAGTAGTACCAATAATGTATGTGAAATGCAGGCTTCTGTGGTATGTCGGGTGTATTTCATTTCTGAGGGTTGTAATAGTGGTCCATAATTTGTTGGATGTATGCGGGCATCCGGGTCAACCCACGTTTGGAGTGCTCAGTGGAAAAAAAAGGTGAGGATGAGGAATCCTTCCTTCTGTAGCCATGGCTGGTGGCACTGTGCACTCACTGCTCAGGACAGGACTTATGTCATTTGCTCTTGTGTCGTGTGCTGGACTGGTCCTGACCTGCACCAGGTTGAGATGTGATGCCATGGGGGTGTCTCCAGCTGAACGTGTGCCTCAGGCACAGCTGGTCGTTTTGAAGTTGGGCAGGGTGGTTTAGCTGGCATGAACGTAACCCAGAGCCAAGCTGGAATAAATTCACAGGCAAAAATAGAACACCCCTCAAAGGCATAAACTCCAACCACAAAATACCTTCTGTCTTTGTACTAGCAAAATTGAGAACATGTAGTGACCCAGTGACAGCGTAAATGAGATAATACATGTCACAGAATAACAGAACTGCAGGGGTTGGAAAGGACCTCTGGAGATCCTCGAGTCCACCCCCTGCAAAGCAGCTCCCAGCCCAGGGTGCACAGCTCGGCGTCCAGACAGGGCTGCAATTTCTGCACAGAAGGAGACCCCACCACCTCTGTGTGCAGCTCCAGTGCTCCATCAGTGCTCCATCAGTGATCCATCACTGGGAAGAAATTCCCACACACATCTGTGCAGAACTTCCTCTGCTTCAGTTTGTGACCATTTCCCCTTGTCCTTTCACCCTGCAGTGCTGAGAAGAGTCCCTTTGCCTCCTGCTCCTTGGATGTTTATAGACATGGGTCAGATCCCCTCTGAATCCTCTTCTCTCAAGGCTGGACAGCCCCAGATCTCTCAGCCTTTCCTCATAAGGGAGGTGTTCCATGTCCTTTGTCATCTTTGTAGCATTCCAGTGGGCTCTTTCCATTGGATCCTGGACTTTTTTTGTACTAGGGAGCCCAGAACTGGACACAAAACTGGACAGAGGAGAGTGAATGAGAGAAAAGGAAGAAAAATTTTAAGTTAAGAGACTTTACAGTCATTACCTGATGTTTTTGTTGCCAGAGCTGTTCTCCTCCTAGTAGCACTAAATCATGTTTATACCGGGTTACTGTACAGAAAATGGCATTGTGGATCTTTGTGATGAGGGTGTGTGTGTTGGGGCCGGGCGCTGTCTTTGTGTCCTGAGCCCACCATCAGTGTGAGATGGCTGTGAGTTATTGGAAAGGCTGATCTAGCTGTGGATTCTGCTGATCACTGTCCCACAATGTGCAGGCATCCACACCATGAGGCCCCACAGTGCACCTGTGAACTCTTGTAAATCTGTTGTGAAAAATAGTGGTCAATTCCCCGTTGTGCACCTGTGGCCAATAACAGCTCTGGGCGCAGGACTCTGCTTACCCGTCAGCTCGGACTTCCCTGTGAGGGATCAGAGCTTCCCGCAAGGTCGCAGTGGGGTAATGGAGAATTACAGCTCAACGCAGACGCACACTGCTCTGCGCCACAGAGGTGGAGATTGCTCTTTAAGCCATGCATCATCACGATCAGTCATACGGTGAACTGAGCGACAGGCAGCTCCCTCATGCCCTTGAGATTATCAGCAATGGAAGATTGATTTAGCTGCCCTTGTCCTAACGGGGCTTCTCTCCAGTCCTACAGCGGGGGATAGAGATGTGCCCTCTGGCGAACCTCTGGTGGTGTCATTTCTGGGGGACAGTGCAGGTGAGGAGCAGCATCCTTCGGGATGCTCCCATCACTACTGCATTTCACCTGGAAGGACTGTTTCCACAGACACAAAGCTTAGGCTGAGTCCTTTACGGTGATGAGCTCCACCAGACACAGCGGCAGCTTTCAGGAATGATGCCTGTAATTAAAATTAAGAAAATCCCCCTTGCAACTGCAGACTATGAACTTAATTTACCAATACAAACAAGGGAAGCCTGCCAAATAGCCAACACAGATATCTAATTTGTTGACACAGATCTCAGGCAGCGTGTTGCTTGGCTCTGCGCAGTGCTGTGCCATCTATCCAGGTCTCTAACCCAACTGCTTCTGCCCTGCGTCCTTCTCCTTCCCCCCCCAGTGCAGAGTGTGGCTGGGATGTTTTAGGCTGTATTTCCAATGGTTCCAACGCCTGCATCTGCTGACCATTAAGGGCGTGGAGTGAGGGACAATTCCTGCACAAGTGCTGGGTGGGAGTGAGGCTGGGAATGGAGAAGTGGTCATTCTGTCTCAGGAAGAAGCTTGTTTGGCATCAATGTGTTGTGACCCTGGATTTTGATTCCTGAGCTGTGGTTAGCCTGTGTGTCACAGCAGTAGTTGGTGGTTTCCTCTCTGTTTCTCTGTCACACACATCCCTGTGGTGGCCTCTTTCAAGTCGTTGCTCACCTATGCCATACAAAATTTGCTCCTTTTCATCTTCCTTCATGAAGCATTATCGCAGTTGCTTCATCGTTTGTTGCTTGTCTATGAGTTCTCTTCAATTTGTCAAAATGAATGGCTTCTAGCAGCGAGCGATGATGAGAGGGTAGAGGTACATTTAATGTGACAGTTATTTATTCTGCAGAGAAAACATCTTTTTCTTTTCAGAGGAATTGGGCTTCACATTTTCATCGCATTAGGAGAGCAGCGATCTCACGTGCTTACAGGACGTTACACACAAATGCTGTCTTGCAATATTTCACTCCTCCTTCATTCTTCTGTTGGTTCTGTGCAGTGCTGGGCAGCAGGCAGCATGTGTGTGTTTGGAAGGTTCATTTTTCCACAGCTGGGGGCTGAGATCCCCATTTGCTGCTTTGCAGCTTTTACTGAAGGTTGGACTCTGCAAGGGAAGTGCATGGGCTGGCACGTGGCTGTGTAAACCATGTGCTCTGAGCACAGACCACAAACCCAGCTCAGCAGCAGCACACGGACGTGTCTTGGCACCTTCATCTGTGCTTATCAACACAGTTGTCGTTGGATGGGAAGAACTTTGCAAATCATTATTAACTTTGTTAATAAGACAAGGAGATTTTGAAGCAGTTAATTCACTGAGGGCCAGGTTCAATTAAAGCAACACAAGACTTTCCAAAGATTTCCGGTGTTTTGGATCTATTCCTGAGGACATTCCACTTCATTGATCTCAATTTGTTAATTAATCTGTTGGGGCATAATGAATAATCCAACCGCCACGAAGAGCTTTCTCCCTTTGTGTTAATAAACTTGAATAACTTTAGCCCTTTAAAATGCAATATGGTATTATTTATAACTCCTAGATCTTGAAAACGACACTTTCATTCTAATGACAGTTGTTAATCACTTCCAAAGCAGCTGTATTATTTTTAAAGCTCTTCTCCCACCACACGTGCACCTGCACCGGGGCTGGGCAGTGCTGGTTTGGTGCAGGGCCGTGGCTGCTCCTGGTGCTGCAGGACGCCGTGCTCCTGTGCCACCGCAGGCCTTCCCCTGGCAGCAGAGCAGCGAGAGCAGTGCCCCACATCCTCTGCGCTTTGGACACCTCTCCATCCTTGCAGCTCGGCAGCACCTGCTGCTGCCTGTTGTCCCCAGAGCTGTTAGTCCGGGATGTGCTTCCATTGCTCATGTGAAAGACGGGGTTTGTATCTCAGGATTTTATAAAAACAGCCAGATTTTAACTCTGTTTTTCCATTAAACATTTGGCAAATGTAATCTTATTTCTACATAGTCCTTTGTATTTCAAAGGCAGCATTTGTTTGGGCTTCCTAAAGCACGGAATTGATTTTAGTGGCTCATTTCCTAGTACTGAAATAGTATTATTGTTACTACTACTGACAATGATATCACTTAATTGTCGGAGTACCTTTGGTCTTCAGGAAGATCCAACTGTTTGATAAACTCCTTTACTCTGGGAAGCTTCCACCTGCAAGATACGAGAGCAGATCTCAGAGCCCAGCCCTGCATCTGCACTATGATCTGGGGCAGCAAATGAGAACTTTCCCAAGAAAATAGCACGGGGAGTTTTACACAGGGAAGGTGTGGGTACATACAGTGGCTCACGAGGTGCAGCCACAGAGCTTTTTGTGGTGCTGGGAGCTGCTGCCGCTCCGGGAGATGCTGAGCACTGCGTGCAGGATGGGTGCTGCTGCTGGGGTGGGTCTGTGCCGTGAGCACATCACACCTCTCTCGGTCATTTGGCTGAAGGATTTATCCCGGCTCGAGTCCTTCTTGTGGGCTTTCTTCTCATAGCTCAGTGAAGCAAAACCCATTTGTTTCAGTGATGTCTGGGGTGGACCTTGGTGATTTTCCAAACCTCCCTTAAGATCGATCTGATATCTTTTCTTTCCAAGAGAGCCTCCATTTTGTTCTGCCTGCCCCTTTTCTGTAACAGAAGGATGATGTCAGACCAGAGTATTTAGAACGTTCAGATCCTCTGCCACAAAATAGGAGTGAACTAATCAGAGGGACAGGCGGGCTAATTACAGCAGAGAGCGATTCTATTTATTCCCAAGTATCTTGTTAATCAGCAATAATGGAAAAGGAAATAGCAAGAAATTACATGGCAGTTAAGTGACTTTTTGGTAAAATATATGTTTTTAAATTAATCTAAGTGCCTTTGAATGATGAGACTGTAATTTAACTTAATCCATTAACAATATGAAACTTGAAGCTTACTCCTCATCGTATTCCTGGAAGTGTGAGCAATGAAATGTTTAGTGATTGGTGGGTGGGGGTATTACTAGAGATTAATTGCTCCAAGGTGGAATAGTTTTCACCCAAATGTTTCATTAATTGGTCTCGCAGTCTCTTTTCAATGCAGCAGTTGGTGAAGGATGGGGAGGAAGCACGGGGCGGTTTGCAGCAGAGCTGACTCAGACGTGGCCCGGGCTGCATGGCTGCAGTGAGGACTGAAGGGACAGAAATGGCAGCAGGGTCTGTCCACAAATAAACATACAGAGCTGCTTCCACTTTGTTCCTGTTCTGCCTGGTTGAACCACAAGAATATTTACACAGAGATCAACACAAGAAAAAAGGGCAGTGATGTCTTAGCCAGTATCTGACCAGAAAAGCATCCAGAAGCAGATAAATGTGCAGCAGATGGGCGGCCCAGGGGCCTCCCTGCTTCAGCAGTGCCTGTGGGAGAAGGGGGGGAGAGGAGCAGCTCCTGCTGCAGACAGCGTGGGCAGGGAGCTGATGCCAGCAGCAGCAGCGCAGTGCTTGGGCCCATGCTCAGTCTGTGTTGGGCTGTCCAAATTGCCCACAAGGAACAATCCTATTGCCTCTGCCAGTTCTGTGGTGCTGGCCAGCTCGGTGCATTCCCAGGATAGTAACAGCATTACTGCTGTTATCTTACGAAGCAGCAAATTCTGCAGTGCTCAGACCTGTTCCTCCTCATCAGCCCCCATACCCGTGCCATTCATTATCTTGGGCCAGGAAGCAAAGCAGAGTTTGTGAGTCAATGCACTCCTTTTGGGAGTGGAGATTCGAGTGCCCAGTTCTGCAGTGTGGGCACATTCTCTTTGGGATCAAGACTGGAGTCTGCAGCGAGAAGTGGAAGGCAATAAGGTTTGATCTTCATTTTGAGTCTGTTTGAGGCTTACGTTTATGAGCATATATAGTTTTGTGATTGGGAGCAAAAAGCACAGCTACACATGAGACTTTGATCCCCTCGAGTTACACAGAGGCAAGCACTAACAAGCATCTTGTGAGCTGAGAATTGAATCTCATAGCACTCCAACCAAGCAAGCCTGAGCAATTACAATTAAGGGTGGAAAAACAAGGCATGGGAATTAAGCCCCGTGCACGTGCATGCTTCCTGCATTAGCCCTGGTGCCCAAATGAAGATGTTTTTCGCACTGCAGAGAAAGGGCCGTGGTGGAGGCACTGTGAGGTCTGTCTTTGCTGCCTCGTGATCTGCAGCACGGGCATGCAGCCTGCAATGGGAGCAGAGCAGAGGGCAGGGCAGCACACAGCATGCGGGCAGCGCGGATCCAAAGCGGGTGTTTGGTAGCACGTGGCGTGAGAGTGTTTT
Source organism: Oreortyx pictus (assembly GCA_036925125.1). NCBI lineage: Eukaryota > Metazoa > Chordata > Aves > Galliformes > Odontophoridae > Oreortyx > Oreortyx pictus. The sequence goes on from JAUPFR010000015.1 coordinate 669,220, forward strand.
CCTGCAGTTTTCTCCTTTATTTATTTATTTATTTATTTATTTTTTTGATGATGATATTCTTCGGTTCCTTTGATGTGTGAAATGTGGTTTTCTCAGCCGCGTTTTATAGAAACGCTGCAGACTTCACTTGACCTGCTGCGACTTACTGGGAGCAGCACGGCATGCTAATGTCTGCTCAACGGCCGCCTGCTATGTCTGCGGAGCTCCTTCCCAGGCACACAGCCCTCTCCTCTCCTCCTCTCCCCGCTGTGTTGGGCTCCTGGGGACGGCCGCAGGGCCTCTTCCGTGACCTGCTGTCCCCCCCCAGCACAGACAGCTTGGCTCATAACTCCTCAAATATTCACCATTTCATCATTTTTCCTTCATTTCTGACGGTGAAATGCTAGCTAGAATAAAGGCGGAGGATAACTCCTCAAAGCTCTGTGGAGAAAGAACAGGGGTGCTGCCAGAGGTCCCAAAAGAAAATCGGTGCTGGGTCTGGTCCTGTTCAACATCTTCATCAATGACCTCGATGAGGGGATAGAGTCCACTGTCAGCAGTTTGCTGATGATACAAAGCTGGGAGGAATGGCTGGCACGCTGGAAGGCTGTGCTGCCATTCAGTGCGACCTGGACAGGACAGAGAGCTGGGCAGAGGGGAACTGGATGAGGTTTAGAAGAGCGAGTGTAGAGTCTTGCACAGAGGGAGGAATAACTGCCTGGACTGGTACAGGTTGGGGGATGAGCTCTGAGGAGAGAGACCTGGGTGTCCTGGTGGATGACAGGTTGGCTGTGGGCAGTGTGCCCTGGTGGCCAAGAAGGACAATGGAATCCTGGAGTGCATTAAAAAGAGAGTGGCCAGTGGGTCGAGGGAGGTGATCCTTCCCCTCGGGCTTAGTGCTGGGCTCTGATTAGAGGGGTCTGCACCCCAGGGGGGAGCAGGGCTGGTGCCAGCTGTGCTGCAGCTCCTCACCACGCTGCTGGATCCGACTGCTGTGTTTTGTTTCAGTTAGAGGGACTTCTTCCTAAGATAAAGCAACACTTACGAAGCTCAGTGTCCATGTCAAATATGAAGTTTTCCTTTCGACATATTTGATCTCAGTGCCGACATGGAAAGTTTTGGATGATCCATTTCTAGCTGAATGCTGATGGAGTAAATTATCTCCAGAAATTTCCCACTGTGTGCAGGCTGCAGGAACTAACGCACCTCATTAGACGCCTGTTGATTAGATACGTTAAAGTGGCTTTTCTTTCTTTGAACGGCAATTAAAATTAATTTGATAGATGTACCACCCACCCCCATAAGCTGGGAGAAGAGCGCTGCCTCGCTGTGCACGGGGGCTCCTGGGGCACACACTGTGGGCAGCTCCCGAGGGCAGTCCCTTGGATCATCCCTTCCTCCATGGCCCCCCTGGATGCTTTCTCATTTTTCCCCTTTGCAGACAAGTCCAGAGCTGTGCTTTCCTTGTAACCCTTCTCCAAATGAGGAATGCTGATGTGGTTCATTCAGGACGAGGGATGAGATATGAGCTGGATGCCGTCCTGCATCTGCAGCCCAGCAACAGTGGGAGCTCACTGCAGGAGCAGAGCATTGCCCATCGCTGCCACCACATGTGCAGCATGGAGTGATAACGCTGCTCTGAACCACGGGCACGCCGGGGGCAGAGGGGTAGCAAAAGTACCTAATCACTGGCTCCTGTAGGATTAGTAGGCAAGGAGGCGAGGGATAACATTTGTAATAGATTGTATCTCCCTGAGAGTGGACTCTAGGCAGATTAAGTGCTGTGTTCCTTACAGTTATTTTTGTTCTCTGTACGTATATTTGGATCAGAAAGATTTCTAACACGGTAATGGGCTTGCATTCTGTGACAGGGAAAGATTTTGTTGTCGCTGTTAAAAGAAGAAAGCAGGTAATCTTGGGCTGCTCCCCATTTAGGCAAAAGGGAGCTGTAGGAGTCACCTCTCCCAAACGAGCTTATGGAGCTATCTTACACTCAGAGTTTTTTTCTCTTTCCCCTACATTTTTTTTTCCCATTCTTTTGTGTTCTCCCAGCATCTATTGAATGTTGCAATCAAGTTGTCCTGGCTTAGACATGAGGTTCTCAGCTGTGATGCTGAGAGACGCTGCCTGGGTCAGGATGGGTCACTGGGATATGAGCTGGCCACCAGGGAAAGGCACCAGGAGAAGTTCTGTGCTTTTTCTGTGCTTTCACAGTGGAGAGTGATGGAAGGGAGGTGGGAGTGTTATGGCTGGAAGCTATTTAGATTAGAGCATGTGTTAGGAATGGTGATATGTGGCAAAGCTGGGAGATAAGGACAGAGCTGAGTGAAGTAATTAGCAGGAGAGGAGAGAGGTAACAGAGTGCTCAGAGCTGAGCTCTACCTGGAGGAGTGGAGGGGCTGCAGGTGAGCAGCAGGCTCAGGGGATTTCTAGCTGACACTTCAGCTTGCTGTCACTCATGGGTAAGACCTGTGGCATGGATAAGACCAGTACAACTTCAGTACAAATATAGAGCAGTTTGTGTGACACACGGTGCAGGATAGAGTGTGTTCCTTCAGGCAGCTGTGTGCAGCACTTCCCACTGTGATGCTGAGCTCCTGGACAGCTGGGCAGCATGGCACAGCGCTGACCCTGTGGCCACACTGGCACAAAGGACCCAGAAGCAGGAGCAGAGTCCTCACATCTCTCATGTCAGGGGTCCTTGTCTGTACCTGGGGCAGGCAGGACCCCAGGGCCCCTTCTGGCCCTGCTGCCTCACTGCAGTGTTCTCAGCAAGTGCTATTGATTGCTTGCAGAGCTACAATTCTGCCTTCAAAAGAAATGAACATTTCTAAAGGTATTGACGGCTTTGTCCTGCGGTGTGGTTGGGTTCCTGCTGGAATATCAGTTTTGTGCAAATTCCTCACTTGCTTTCATGGAATCATAGAATGATTTGTGTTGGAGTGACCTTAAAGAACCCTTTCAGCCCCACACTGCACAACCGGCAGTGGTCATGGTGGTGCTCAAGCACTCGTGTTTGCTATGAGATCTGGGGTGAAGTGTTTAATAACTTTGGGTGTGATTGCATGTTTGCAGGGGGAATGGCAGAACCCTTGTCTGGCAGCGGTGGCAGTGTGTGCTGGGATGGAGCTGGGCAGGGCAGCAGCACCCACAGGATTCTGCTGTTTCCCCCTAGTGATGGCATCCCCTGACACAGCTCCAGTGCATGCAGAGTGTGCAGGGCCATGTGGATCCCCAGATGGCAAGTTTTCACTTGAGTGAGTAAACCCCTCGTGCAGGGCAAGTCACGGAGATCATTAACAGTGACCCACATTTGTATAAATACCGAAGGTCTTCAAGTCTTATAAGTGCACTCAGTCTTACAGGGCGTTGTGCTGCTGGGTATTTCTTTAATAAGCAGGAGCAAAAGATAATAACAATTCAGCAGCTGAGCTGCGGCCCACGGACAGCTCCTATGGGATGGCAGTGCCGCTCAGAGCCGAGATGCACAGCAGGGAGCAGTACCTGCTGTACTATTGATTGTCTCCATGTGAGCTAGCAAGGCCTGAGAGATGCTCAGAGGAACATCTGACAGCTTCACCCAGCCCCGAGCAGTGTGGGCAGGCCGGTGGCAGGAGAATCTGCGAGGAATTGAGCTGACGTGTGTCGCCTGGGGAGGAAAAGTTAATGCCTTCCCCAGATCAGACCTGGCCTTATTCATTATTGCTAAGCCAAAGGAGCTCAGCTGGGCTCCGATTGTATCAGCCAGGGGTTGGTGAGGGAGCTGTTCTCACTATCATCCCTGGTGTAAATACCACTATAAGGTGTATTGATTCTTTTGAAATTGCAGCTGTCACCTTACACATCCGTAGCATTTATTACTCTTCCATGGAAAGATTTTCTGCCAGTTCTCCCCATTATCAACTTCGCGTCATTAATATCTCCCCATAATGTCATGCTGGAGAGAAAATTCTGCAGAGGTCGCTTGAAAACCTCTCTGTGGTGGAGAGATGGACCCAAACCCACCTTGCTCCCAGGGTGCACAGTTTGCTGCCATTTTGTCACCTTTAGGACCAATACAGCTGACCATTATTCGTGTCCAGTTGTTGGGTGAAGATAGTTCTGTGTGCAAACCCATGGGGAGAGCTCAGTATTGCTACGTGACCCTTTCAGCACTGTTGAAGAAAGCGGGGTCAGCCCTGCAGGGAGACCCTTAGGGTGCTTGGAGGTGCTAGGGGCCACCACCCCACGCCTGCTGCTCAGCCCAGCCCCCAGCCCTCCCTCTGTTCCCTCGGCTGTCCCCGCTGCCTGTGCTGCCCCGTTAACCCACCCTCACCGCAGAGGCTGTCAGTGTAAGAGCGATTCCCGAAACAAAAAGGACATTTCTTTCTCCAGTGTTATAATCTGGGAATGGTGGCTGGATCTTATTTCAGCCAAACGGGTTCACCCAGCTCGTTTGTTCCTTTCTGCACCATATTTGCAATCTAAAATCCATAAATAATTAATCAAACGCACATAAAAATCTATAGGACCACGAGGAGCTCTGCAAAATGCTTTCCCTCGGTGCTGGCGAGGTGAGATCAAGAGTCAGGCTGTGGAAGTGCCTCTCACCGGGCACCGCCGAGCACGGCGGCCGACAGAAGGGTATTTTTAGAGCAACAAGTTATATGGGTTTAATAACGCAGTCCTGCTCCGTGTGTGCCTCTGCCCTGTCCTGCAGCTCTGCTCCTCCCAGCTGCACCACGGCTTGGTTTCCAGCAGTGCCAGGGTACGCGACGCTCCAGCAAAGTGACAGGACTGATTTCCTATTGTAATTTTGTTTAATAAATAATCACAGCAATGGGAGAATTTGCTTGACTCAGTGTACTGGCATGAATTAGAACATTCAATTACGACCGCGGGGGGAAGTTTAAATATTTACTTATTCTTTAGGGGAATATAAATTAACACTAAGGACCTCTATAAACCTTATTCAAGACATTGACGGAAACTTGAATGCAGACCTTAATTAATGTAGGGGAAAAGGAGCGCAAGGCCCAGGAGACACCGGGCAGAGCAGCAGAGCACCGTTTCCAGAGCTGCTGCCTGCTCTGCTTCCCTCCCCGGTGTGTTCCCCGGGCAGAGCAGGGAGCTCTGCAGGCAGCAGCTGGGAGGGATCTGCACCACGCTGCAGTAGAGCAGGTTGCTCCACTCGGCCCTGATTTTGCTTTGAACTGATGCTGAAGTCCCTTTTCGATGCAGATTTATTTTCTTGAATCATATTAACACACGGAAATCACCTTTTCTCTAAAGATGTTGTGTTGCAGACTCCCTGAGCTCCAAAATGGAGCACCACACCTGCAGGGCAGGTGAACCTCTTTGGAAAGGGCTGGAAAGTGGGGCTTTCCCCCAGGGGAAGGAGCTCTAAGGATAAAAGCAGGCTCGTGTACTTCATTGACCTACTTTTTCCAGCCTCTACTACACGAGAAAACCTGTCTTCTGTCGCATGCACGTGAAAGGCCTATTTAGCCTGACTGAAACCCATAAGCAAAACAAAATAAGTGGGAAAACTTACAGTGCAGTCTGACCTTTGGGGGACTCCCGGGTGGGGGGAGGTGCACGCTGGTTGTGCTGTGTCAGGGTCTAATGGGCTGTTAGAGCTGGGTGTCTAAAAGGATCTGACCAGAACAATGAGAACTTGTTTCTGAGATAATGGGATGAAATGTTATAATTAAACACAGAGTGTTGGCATGACAAAAACTTTTATACTGCTTTACTGTTTTAATTAAACTGTGTTCTGTGCATCAGGCAATGTCTCTGGGATAGAATTGGTTGCTAACAGAATGTTTTCGGTTCTCCAGGGAACGGAGCTATTTTATAACTCAAACATTAGGAAACCTCTGCAGATTTATGGGGTAACAGGTGCTTGGTTGTAGCTGTCACTTCTGCTCCAGCTGCTGTCCTCGTGCAGCAGTGCATCCTCACTGCAGTGCTGTACCCTGGTGCTGTCCATGCTCCTGAGTGGGGCTGAAACAAACCCCACGAGAGAGCTCGGGGAGGGGGATGGGCACTTCCTCACACTGATGTTCTGTCGACCACAAGGAAGAAGTATTGCTGAAGTTTTCAACGTGCCACATCAAAGCAAACCATCGTTTGTTGGGGGAACCGCAGCCCACGAGTGTTAATGTTCCTGTAGCAGGAAAGGGGAACTTTACACATGGAACTAAGATTGAAATGAGCAGCTGAGCTTGAATCATCCACGTTCAGTGTGATCTGCATTCAGCAGGGGCTGGCAAGCTGGGACAGCTTGGCATGTCAAAAAATCCCGGACTTCTTGAACTTTGGGCAGGTGTTTTCTGTCACCTGTACTTTTTTTTTTTTTTGGATAGGTGCTATTGTAGTGTACTTTGGCAGTACGGGCAGTGTGTTTGTTCTCTAAATCCTGAAGTGTGTGAATGAAGCGTGACGAGAAGCCGCAAGGATCACGTGCAGAGAAATAGTGTCCTGGCAGAGAACAGGTCAGGCTGGTATCTACAGAGATGGCTCCAAGTTTTATCTTCTGCAGTTCTAGAGTGCATTCTTCAATTGCCTCTACAAATTTCTGGTGGCTTTTGGTCAATACAGTGTTGTCTTCCTGATATTTATTCCTCTTAAAGATTTTACTCGATGCTGGGGGTGATGAAGCCATCCTAGCTCCCTGTCTGTGGGGGAATCGGTGCACCACAGGAGCTCTGGGGCATGGAGCCACGCAAGGCATGCAGCTGTGTGTGAGCTGCTGTGCTGTGTTCTCAGTGCCGTTTGGACCCTGGGGCGGGATGGGCTTAAGGGGTTTACAATAACTCCAGTCCGATCAGCGTAGTTCACTGAGTCCCTTTCTCCTGCTGCTTCTCCAGTTGCTGCGCAGAAGGACAGAGATGGCCAAAAGAGTGACTTGGCTCATAATTTGCAATAAGAGAATGATGTTGTATTGATCTGAGCATTCGGAGCAGTCTAACCAACCAATATGTTCATTGCATTTCTTCCAGACCACTTCCAAACCACACTTGCTATTAAATATGAGGTGCACATCTCTAGCACTGGTTCCACTATTAAATTGTGCTTATGGATATTAATAACAAAGGGCCCAAGGCTTGTATTTATGCAGGCAGGGAAAGAGCACCAGTTAAGTGACAAACGGGATGAAGAATACATTTTTATGGCACGCTTAAGGTGTATTCAATTTTAATACCAGTAGACTGTTCAAAATGGACTTTCTGTGAATTCCTACTTTCTGACACGTGGGCTTTCTTCTCTCCTTTGCTCTGCGGATTGCAGGTGTTGGCTTCTTGTCTCACTTTACAGCAGGGCAATGGCCCGGGCTCCTGCAGCAGATCTCAGGGGCTGGGGACCAACCCAAGCACTCCCAGTGCAGCTCCAGCGCCTGCTGGTGGATACGGGAGGAGAGCCTGCAGCTCTGGTGCTCCCAGTCCACACAATGAGTACGCCTGGCTTAAATTATTCAAGGCAGAGCCAGAACATCAGCTCCCGCAGGCTGTGTCTGAATGGCTGTGGCAAGGAGAGAGCTGTTGTGCAAAATGCTGCGTGTGGAAGGTCCTCTCGGGTTCATGGAATGGTGTGGATCTGTGGGCTGAGGGTGTCCCCCAGTGAGGGTAGGTGATGAGCTCACAAAGACCCAAATCAGAGATTTTATTTGGTGCAAAATCAGCAGCTTTGTTGCATTGCCTGTGTGAGAATGGCCAAGTTTCATGTGAATCTGTTAAAGAAACATGCTAGAATTTTGGAGAAAGACTAGCACATGAGGGAGAATACTGTGAAGTGTTAAATCTCCAGAGCAGTTTGTTTTCATGTTTAGAAGAACAATTTTCCCATGTTGATGCCCATCCCTTGTAAGACTTGCTTGTGTTTCCACCAATTGTGGAGTGTCCTGAATGGCAGCTGGTTTCTGCTGGGGAAAATCAAGTGCAGGAAGGTGTGCATGTGCAAAAATTAGGTCACTGCTGGAGCTCTGGGTAACTTGAAACAGTTTAAAATCATAGAGTTAATGCCTGGTTGAAATTTTTTGTATTGGTGCAGATGGACCAGAAGTGTCCTCATCTCCTTCAGGCTCCAAGTCAGAGTGAAGTCTGGGGTCTTGCAGCAGCTGATCAGGTCTAGAGGGATACGAAGCATTCATAAAACCTCTGTATCCATCCAGTCCTAAACCAGCGGCCAAGGGAAGCCTCCCTGGCTGCCTAATGTGGGTTAGCTGCCCCATTCCTCTGCTCTCCTCCCACTGCTGCTGTTCCCCACATCATCACCCCGTCCGACATATTCTGATGTGTCTTACTACAAATGTGTTTGTTAGCCAACATTTGGATATGGCTGCTTGTGAGAAAGCCAAGCTTAAGTCCTGCAGGAATTAAGCAGGAATTAAGCAGCCTGCAGAGCTGCTGTTCCTTGCTCTCCGTCCGGTCCTGCTCTTTCCATGCTGAACACAGCACTTTGGTGCCTGGCTGATGGTGGCTTCAGGATGAAACGCTGGGATCCAGTGCTGGTGGGAGTTGTGAAAAAGGAAGCTTTTGTACAAACTGCGTGGAAAAAATCAGCCTATGATGTCTTCTGTACCCATTTCATATCCCCTGGTGTTTGTTAAGGGCTGATGCAAGCCCAGGTCAGCTGTGGCAGAAGCAAAGCCCAGTGCTGATGCTCATCGATCGCTGAGGAGCACGGCTCATGGAGGCTCCATGAGACACAGCCCTGCCTGTGAGGGAGCAGAAGAGTGGCACTCAAAGGAGATCAATACTGAAGCAAGAAACTTTCCAAACTCTCTGGAAAGCAGCTCGACAGCTCTAACGTGGATCTGTGATCACACTTCATGCTGGGAAATCAAGTGCAATGATGCACCTGGCAGAAGTGCAAGAACCAAATGGGAATGGAGTTGGGGCACCCTGACTTTCAGGCTGGGATAAGAATGAAGCTCTCTCATTTCAGTTAGCTTTATACTACGACTAATATATATATATATATATGTATATATATTTTTTCTTCTAATGGTGCTTTAAAATACTGTGTTGGAAATGTACTCTTTGGAGTTACCGTACGGCTTCTGGGTTTCTTATTTAGGACACAATAAGTACTGGAACAGATAAATAAAGAGGAAGGGAGAGCTCTGGTATTTATAGCGTTATTTGCTACCTTCTCTCTGGGATGAAAATTGCATTTCCATTTCCTCTAGTACTGGAGGAATATTCTTTCTTTTACTTTAACTCTCTCCTACCAAGGATCTGAGCATCAGTTACATGAAGCTTTTTCCAGCTTGGTCTCCAAACCCAGCATTCCCAGTATGCTCCTGTGGAGAGGTGCCCGACTGACGCTGCTTCCTCCCAGCAGCATTGTGCAGTTGTGGGGCTGCACTTATCGGGGTGTGAGCATCTGCACTGTTGTACTGCCTGTGTAGTGCACGGTGTTGCCTGAACCATTCCATTCCTTTGTCTTTTTTCCCATCATGGTTTGCTAATTTTTGGAAGCACGTGTTGTCTTTCCACAGTAATACCTTGAGTCTGCTTGGGCAAGGAAGGCAGGAAAAGAAAGAATCAGGAATGAAATAAGGGATGTTTTAGTTATCCTGATTTCTACTTGAGTAATCAGGTTTGGTAGCAGGGGTGGGTGAACACAGACCTGACCTGCAGGGGAAAATGGGAATTAGCAGCTGTAAGAGAGACGGTGGAAATACTGAAAATAAAAACAGTGAATGGAGCAGGACAGGAAAATAAGACAGGATTGTTTGTAGCCTCACAAGGAGCCTTGCAAAGCAAAGTAATAGGTAGGGAAGTACGATGAAGTACAGTGAGTGGGAGAGACGAAGGCACAGTAAATATCCACAACTTCTCAGTGGCTCGGTGCCTCTTCCATTACTCTGTGTGTTATTAGTCCCAGCCCTTCTGTATTTGCTCGCTCGTTCTCTCTCCCAGGTGTAATATGAACAAAAGCAATTGTTATTGCCTTTTTATGAGGGAGTCAAACTCTGCAAAGAGTAAACAATCTTTCCATCAGTGGTGTTTGCAGTTTGACATACAATACCAGTAAACAGCTGTTCTGGTGATCTGATGTGCTGTTTCCCTGGGTTGCTGCTTTTGTATACTTCTGGTTTCCAGTGTCATGCTCAGGAGTAAAGCTGCGTCCTCCTGCCTGCATCACTGCAGCTGGTTCTGCTTGTTACAGTGGTGCCTGGCACGTCCTGGTGGCTGTACTCCTCAGGCTGCATGGTGGCAGAGCACGGTAACCCTGCCAGCCTTGACCTGTGGCAGGGGTAGACCTGAAGCTGTGTGCTGATTTTGCCCAGCTTACTTTAGGCTCATGGCTGCTTTCTTGGTGTCGGAGGAGCAGCCACGTTCAGACTGCTGGGGATAACACTGGAAGTGTTGCCATTCAGTGGCACCTGCTGTGTTCCCCCACTCAAAGCTAAGTGGGAGCTGTTGCCTTTGGGGCTGCGTGAAGCCGGTCCTGTCCTGCAGCTGTAAGCACCGTGCGGCAGTGGCTCTGCAGGCTGCCCTGGCTGGGGCTGCTGGGGCTTCCCCTGGTGCTGGCTCTGCTTCTCCTCAGGGTGCAGGGCTGGAACGTGATGTTTCCTGCACTGCCGCTTCCCCAAGGAAAACAGCACTGGTTCGTTCTCTGCTTGCAGCCCATGTCTGCTGTTAACTTTAACTGCACGAGTTGCTGAGATCAAGAGAATCAGTGATGCGCAAAGCATCGCTCTGGAACGGCTGTATCTTCAGATACAGCACTGAATGTGCATCATGTTCAGCATCACTTGCAGAAATGTCTGTGGGTGCCTCCTGGGTCAGCATCTTCTACGAGCAACTAACGTGTGCTGGCTCTGCCATGAAGAGGGCTTCGGAGAGACATTTTAATCACCACTTTCTGCCTTCTGAGCCTGCAGACACTGCCCAGGTGGGCTTTCTGATCATGTCTCTAAAGCCTCGAGGGGCAGAAAGACTTGTTTTCATCACAGGCACTGACGTTACATAGGCAGCAATCCTATACCTGGAGGAACACAGAGGAAGCAGCAGCCATTGCTGGGTGCCATCCACCTGCTCTCCTTCCTGCTCAGCTCTTTGTGACTGCAGCTGATATTGGTGCAGCACTGATATTGGTATATTCTGCTCTTATTCCTTTTCTCTTGTAGTGACGTGTGGCATCACAGCGTTTTGTGATGGAAGCAAACGTTTCTTCTCCTCAAGGCTTGAGGGAGAAGCTCAGGACGCTCACGTGGGTGCATGCCATGCAGCAGAGCTGTCACCTCCACGAGCTGGCAGCAGCAAATACATGCAGTTATATAAACAGGACAAAGTATTTTCTTTTACCCTAATTTTGGCCTGGCACCTAGCATTGGGTTTAATTGCAGGAAGACAGACTCGGGTGGGTTGCACCAAGTACACCCATGTCACTTCTGTGCTTCTCTCTTCTGCATCCTCGGGGTGTGTGCCACGTGTTAATTGGGTGTACAGTGAAAGGCCTAAATGAAAGTTAAATTAGATTTAATTCATTTTTAATTGGATTCTAAAGAAACATGGAAATCATTGGGGAGGAAAGCGCAATACAATTGCAATTTTTCTTTGGTATTAATACTTTTCTTTGGTATCACTTTACACCTGCTATCGCTACGTTCAGGGGAAGGTTAATTACCCCTAACATCTCCATAACAAAAGCCTCTGAAACCCGGTATGAATTTTCTAGGGCTGATTATTACGTTTTGAATAACTGTTTTGATATTGCAGTCTCTCCGCCCGTGCAAATATCTCCTGCTTTTCCCCCGAGCAGATTGGAAGCAGCGGCGCAGTGTTTCCGTGGTCCATCTCTGTCCATCTCTGGAGCTGGTGGTGGTGGGGCAGGGCTGGGCACCCCCAGCACACAGGGCTCTGGGCAGGGCCTGGCTGCCTCTGTGCTCCTGTTGCTTTGGGTTTGCAATGGGAACATATGGAGAAAGGCAACACTTAATGTATGGTCTATATTTGGGTTCTTATTCCCCAGCCGATTCTATTATGTGTTTTAAAATTAACTCTGTTGCTTTGAAGATCAGTCTTATTGTATCAGTATTACAGTTTTATTGTAATAGACTTTAATTAATTCTGCCTTCTTCTAGGTGTATCCTCAGGAGCTAATCTTCCTTTGCGTAGTGCATAATGAAAGGAGCAGTTTACGATAATGAGCAGAGTGGGCAGTAACAGAGGGCTGTGTCATGGTTGCTGAAAGGTCTCACTGCTCTGAGTGCAGCAGCTGCTCTGCCATGGCTCTGTGCTGGTGCCATTTCCATCAGGGAGAGCAAACGTGAAAGCAGCCCTCTGAGCACCTCCTGCATGGGGAGATGCTCCACTGGGAGGCAGGCATGGGGCTCTGGTTCTACAGCTCCCTTCCCATACAAGTGGTGAGGCTCTGTGTCTGAACAGAGCTGATGGGCTTTAAGCCTGTGTGCCTGGGACTGGGTCTGCAGCAACTGGGGTGCTGGTTGGAGCCCACGAGTTGCCTTTGTTCTTCAGTGCTGTGCTTGGATTTGTGCTGTACTGAAGTAACTTTGGAAGTGGCAATAAAAAATCCATATCTCATCGCAGTGTAACCTCACGAGCTCCTCCTTGCAAGCAGTGGTACAGGCAGAACGAACCTTTTCTACCCTCGAACTTTGTGTGTGCTACACATTCCAGAATGCAGCTGTAGCAGAGTCACATGTGCCACCTTATCCTGGCCTTTCTGCAAGTGCTGGGGTGCCTGGCTCAGCACGAGGCGAGAAGCCCTCCTGGGTTGACACCTGCAAGCAAAGCACAGGCATTTTAAAAGTAATCCAGGTGTAAGTGTCTGCAATATTTTATAACTCTATGTTAGGTCTGTAGGTATTTAGGAGACGTCTGAGGCAGTGTGGATCTGGATGCAGGGAGGGGATGGGAGCAGCAGGGATGGAGCTGTGCATGGGAACAGCAGCTGGCCAAGGGAGCTCCTGGGAGGACGGAGAGGAAGAAAGGAACTCATTTGGCCACTACTGAATTTAGATGTGGGTATGGGCATCCCTCATTTATGTTTAGGTTTTCTATGACTGTTTGCTGTTGAATTTTTGAAAGGTTCTGACCAAGTTGCCATAGCAACTTCTGTATGGCAAACAACGTGTTCGCTGCCTGCACGATGCCAACTCCTTCCCAAGGAAACGTGGGGAGCTGGCTCAGTGCTCCCCTCCTCACTGCTTTCCATGCCCACAGACTGCCATACTGCTCAAATATCTGTTAACTATACAATGATCTTTAGAAATACTTTATTATTATTATTTATTTTTTTTTTCAAATCCCCTCATACATCTGTGGTATCGGTGTGCCAGAAGCACCCTGCCCAAAACACTATTTTGGATGGGCTGATCTGTACCTAAATAGGAACACATACAACAAACTGCTAAATGCAACTGATGGATCATTTGCTTTACTTTTATTCCCACCCAAATATCTTGGGTATGGAGAGCACGGCATGCTCAACTGTAAGAACACATCTGCTCTTTCTGCATGGCTACAGATCCAAACGGAGAGCTCCAGTGCAGCTGTAGCCATCAGTGTCCCTTCCTCAGGTGTTAACAATGCACTGCATTGTTTCTTTCTTACCATCGCGTGCATGGAAGCAGTGCTGTGCTCTGCTGCTTAGCAGTCACAGTCTTGAGCTCTGTGGTGTGTGTGTGGTGACCTTCTGTGCTGCCAGAACTGACCTCAGTGCCCCATCAGCACAGAGGTTGCCTTCCACTGCTGTAGCTGATGGCCTGCCCGCATCCTCAGGTCTCCTCCATGTTAACTCGCTGCAGCAGCACAGGGACGTGGCCCTGCCCCACTTCTCAGGCAATTGGACTTAGGGCTCATTGGTATTCCTAGTGAAGGCACTGGGAAATCTTCCATTCATCGTGAGCTGTGCTGTTAATGAAATATCCGTTTCCCAAATCAACTACTCAAATTTCCCATCACTTGAATGACTCGATGTAGCTTTGGAAGTATTGCTGCCAAGCACTAACAGCCACTGAGCATTAATGCACAGAGGAAGGGCTCTGAGCCCCAAAGATGAGTTTTCTTGTTAAAGCAAAGCAGACACCGGCCAGAAGAGTTCTCTTCTTGCAGCTCTGGTGATGCTAATGGGCACTCTGCATTTCCTCTTCTTCAGTGTGCAGTGCCCCATTCTGGACTCAAAGGGACGTGGTCAGTGGGCATGGTGGGGGTGGGTTGGGTTGGACTTGGTTATCTTAGAGTTTTTTCCAACTGAAATGAGTCTGTGATTCTTTGAAAAGCTGTGCCCAAGGAGAAGGGAACCAGGGGGACTGCGCTCTGCTGGTGGGGCCACCACCCCCAGGGCAGAGCTGCTTGTCCCTGCCCATCCTAAGGAGGCAGCTCTGGAGCAGGCAGGAGCCCTGGAGGAAGCTGAGCTTCAGTCTGTGCTGTATCTAGAAGGGCTCCTTTCCACCTCATTGCCTGAATTCTTCCAGCCCAGGGCTGCATATCCCTGCCCTTTCCCTTCTGCTGTCATTAATCTTCCTCTCTCCGCTTGTTTGTATTCTCAGCGTTCCTCTCTGCCTGCTATCTTCTGTCTCACCAAAGCCAAAGCCTCTTAGCTAGCAGTAAGTAGCATTTAACCACTCGAACAGTGTGGGCTCACTTCATTGACCCCACAAAGCCATTCTATTGGCAGCGTGCTCACAGAACTCCGGGAAATAATATGTTATCATTTTGAGTTAGTGCTAAAATGCTATACTCTCAGGATTTTGTTTAAAACGCGAGGTTTTAAGCCAGCATTCATCCTTCCCTTGTTTGCTCGGCGGTCAGTTCAGCGATGCTCACAGGATGCAGCCTTGCAGAGCCATGATGGGAGCAGTGCTGGGCCGGGGGCTGGAGCTGAGGAAGGGTCTGTACAGACCATGCTGTTGTGCCATGGGGGTGAGAAGAGAGCACGAAGCCTGGCAAAGCTGCAAAATAGGCTGAGTGCATTCACCGTGAGGATGGATGGCTACAGGGAGGGCTGCTCTGAGCTGGGGGGCAGCAAGGACAGAGTGCTGTGTATGAGGGGGGTATGTGAGACAGAAGAGGGGAGGAACTGCTGTGAAGTATGGGTCCGTCCTGGCTCTGAGCAGAGCCAATATTTCTGTGGATATTAAAAAAAAGACATTATGGCGTTAAGAAGGGAAAAAAGATTTTTTTTTTCTGTGCGGTCATATTCTAAAAATTAATAATTTACTGCCTGTGATTTATGCTGATAATTTCAATGGCAGCCTTGATGATGAGACCGCAGCAGACTGTCATGTGTGCGGTGCCAAAGGCGGTGTTATGTCTCTGCCAGAAGATAAAGTCCTGGCCTGCGTGCTTTGTGACTCCGGTTTCAAATCCCATTATTCACCTCCGCCTCTGTGCTGCTGCACCGTATCTGAGATACGTGCTAGTCATGCGTCTGGTGTGCCAGGAAGATGTTTCAGTTTGTTATCTTTATGAACGACCGCATTATTTGTTTGGAATACGCCAAATGCCAACAAGCACCCCTGCAAGCAGAAAGCAAAACCTCGAGCAAACAATGTGACACTAATCTGTTGTTTGTGCTAAAATACAGAAAGGGAATGACTGCTTGGCTGTCACGAGCTCATAAAGGAAAGAAAGAAAAATGCCACCAAAGAGGAATAAGCTCCAAAAGAAAGTTCCATTATCAGTTTGTTTCATGCCTTGTAGCTCCAGCTGCAAACAATCCCTTTCATAAAGACACCCTGAAGACAAATGGCAGCGAGGTGCTGGTGGTGTCGGCGAGATAAAGCCGTGGGTCCCCTGCTCTGGGGGAGGGGAGAGCTCTGCTTCATTTTCTTACATCTCATCACGATCTTGGGGGAGAGAATGAATATGTATCGTCTGTTATCTTGTCATTTTTGAGCCAAACATCTTAAAATACATTTTCTCTGAAATAACCTCAGGGATTTCAAGACCGGAATAAATTATTAGAGCAATTTGAGATTGGAGGCCCTGTATTTGCTTTAAACATGAGAAACGCTGTTCCCAATGTACGAGAGTTGGCTGTTTGCTCACAAACCGAGGCTAAATGGCCAAAGAAACAAAAACCAGTGAGGCGGGGTGCTCCTGTCAGAGCAGGGATGTGCTGAAACCTCAAGGGCATGTGGCAATGAGAGCATCCAGTGCACACTGGGCTCTCGAGCTGCAGATAATGGCAGAGCCCCACACTGAAGCTGCTCCCTCTGCGTGCTGCCCTGCACCTCACTGGTTGCTGCTGGGAGGCACTGGCCTGCAGCCCGCTTTCTTTCATCCATGCTGGCTCCATCCCACGCCGCCATCACAGGAGGAATTGGTTCCTCAAATTGGGTGCTTCTTTAAAAGCATCAGAGCCCAAATCATGTCCTGTCCTCAGCGAAACATTCAGAGAAATGTGGAGTCATGGAGAGAAAAGCATCATTCCTGATTTCCGCGTAATGGAGCTGCAGTGTAGGAATGCTCTGTGCTGAGTAATCTGGGAAGTAGAGCCCAAAATATAATGCAGGGCTTTTTCAGAGTGGATGTCAGCCTCCTGCACCCACAGCAAGAATAAAAGCTTAATTCCTGTCGGCACGAGTTCAGGTGTGCACAGGTTCAGCTGTTTCTTGGTGCAGGAAATGGGCCTCGACAAGGACCCGTCATGGCATTCAGCAGTAAGAGCTGAAAAAGCACTTTTCTTTGTTCCTGACTTTAGAGTTGGCTTTGATTGCTGGGAAGTCAATTAGCACTCTGTTGCTATGTGCAGGAGTGGGAAAACACGGTCAGCTCTGAGGGCCATGTGTGTTGGGCCCTTGGAGGAAGAGCTGAGAGCTGCACCCACTGCTCCCGCGGCCCCAGAGCGGCCCTCCCGAGCAGGGCAGGGCATTGGAAATCTTTGCTCCATCCCTCCAGACTGGTGTGGAAATTTGTCTCGAACTTGAAGGCTATCTGAAATCAATATCCTCATCAACTTCACCCACGTTTACAAAGATAATATTTCCATAACGTTGTCTGACTTCAAACGGAAGAAGGAAAGCTTTGCAACAGAAAAAGGCATAAAAAGGATTGCAGAAAAGCAGCATTAAATTTCAGAAAACTTTTCCGAGGCCATTAATTGAACGTCGTTACAAGATTTAAATGAGATATTGAAAATCAAATGCAGTGGCCCAGTTTTAATTGCCTTCTCTCAGACACAGCACAGTCTTGAGTCCCTGTTTTGTATCTGTAAAGAAAGGTCCAGCAGCCCCCTGGGGAACCGGTGTCATGCGTTTGCTGCTTTGGAGATCGGCGTACCATTTAAAGTCATCCCACGTGTGGGTTCGTTGCTCAGCTGAGCTCTCTTTTGGCACTGTACTGGGAGCAGCCACTGTGGGACATCCCCAGCTGTGCTGTGCCACAGGACCCCAGTGCTGCAGCCACCAAACAGGTGAGGACAAAACTGTCGGTCTGTACCTGGGCAAAGCGCAGTTTACTTTGGGAGAATATCCAGAGGGAGCTTTTCCCTTCCTCTCTACTTGTGTTCCACGACTTTTAGGTGCTGCCTAGCACTGTTGTTATCTCAGAGTATTTCCGTAACGATGACAGAGTCGCTCTAGGCTGACCTCCATCACCCAGAGCTGCCCTGGGCAGGATGCCTGGGCACGAAGCTGGGCTCAGCTCCCTGCCTTGATGGGAGCAAGCTGTCTTTCAGAAGGGAGATGCACGGTTGGTGTTTTTCACTGCCCTCCAGGAGATGTCCCAGGCATTTCCCAGCGCTGAGCCGTGGCTGCTCCCCGCACTCAGTGCTGCAGTGAGGGCACACAGTGCTGGGTGCAGGGCTCCCTGTGGTACTGCAGCACGGAAAGCACCACATATATTCCCTCCATTGTTTTCCCAGTTTAAATTTTCATAGGCTGCTGAATATTTGATGAAAACAAACCAAACCTGACTGTGTTTCCTGTGCATATCGGCGAAGGGCTTGCTCTGGGGTCTCGAGATTTCCTTTTGGTTGCACTTTTGTAGTTTATTTGTAAATAAATGCACCTGCATGATGCACTTAGTCCTCTTTTCTAACTGTTATAGAAGAAACTCCAGGAGTGGGAGCATGTGGTTGGCGGCACAGAAGGCTTAATGCAGCTCGGTGGAAGTGAATTTCTGATGCAGCAACAATCCAGTAATAGCCATAATGTCTCGCTTAATGGACAAGTAAACAACTCTGCAGAAATTAAAATAATTCACTGTATTAATACTGCAGGTTGAGCAGTAAATAGGACACATATTCATGAAAAAGAGACCAATTTAAATCCAAAGGGTATTAACTCCGTCCTTTCAAGAATCCGTACAGCTACTTATCTTTTGTAGCTGACAGCACCGGTTCAGTGAAAGGGATTTCTGCTCCAGCACGGCAGCAACAGGCACAATTACCATCTGCTTTGTATTCCCAGCAGAAGAAGCTGCAGCTTGTTTTTTTCCCCCCGTCAGCTACGTGCCGTGGCGGCCTGCATCGCGGCACCGAGCTGGTGTCACCTGGCGCTGGCAGTGACCACGGAGGAAGAGGTTTGGCTCTCCACTTGTGGGGCATTCGCTGTGTTTCACACTGACTTCTCTACATCTGTTCTCACTGCGCGAACCACGTCCATACTGAAACAGGAACTTGTGACCCAAAGTTAAGTGGATACTTACAGGCCCCAGCCAGATGAGAACAATAAGTTGGATGGCTGAAAGCTGCGTGCGTTGGAGATGGCAGGTGCACAGATGGCAGCAGAGGCAAAGCATGTATAGATCTGACAGTTTGGAGAGCTGTGATATTTACACCTGGAGAATGCGTAAAGAGTGATTGTGGTGGTGCATCCACATCCATAACTGCTGCTCCTTTCCCTTTCCTTTCTCTTTCCCTTCCCCGTTCCATTTCCTCCCTTTCCTATTTTTCTTTTTTTTTGGGGGGGTGAGAATTCATTTACAGAAAACTGGCAAACCAGAATTACGTCGCATCCATCCTGGCGAGCTGCAGCTCTCCCCTATTGTCCTGAATGAAAATGAGCCACACTATAACGTAGTCCTAAGAGAGAAGGTGGAATGTATTTATTGACATAACATCAATATAATGTAGTAATTTAACGGTGATGTAACAGGATTTGAGATGGACGGATACACTTATCTGCTGCCTAGAGCATGGGGCAGTGACACAACAGAGTGACTTAAGAGATCTGAGCAGTGCACAGGGCAGTGCCTGGGGGGTAGGTGGCAGTGCATTGCCACAGGTACGAGTGCTGGCTTTGCCTGGCTCCTCACTTTGGCACCACAAACCCTCAGTTCAGGTTAGCACATCACCGAGTCCCTGATGTGAAGGTCTGATGTGTGTTCCCAGTCGTTAGTCCTGCTCCCTGGACACGTGGTTTTGCATTTTGGAGCAAGCTGAAGATGTTAATACTGCACACTCTGAGGTCTCCATTAATTTGAGCCCATCGCCTGGAGCGGAGTTTCCTCTCGCTCTCCTGTTTTCATTGCTCTTCAGTTTATTCAGTTGCAGTTTTCGACAAATGCAAGATTATTGCAGCATTATCTCAAAGGAGGGTATTGATCCAGCTCCTTGCTGCTATCCCTGTTATTTTACTGTGGTTTTGTACTGTTTACTGGAAACTTAACAGTTTCCAAATACGAGAGAGAAAAGCAAACTGAAATATATACAAAACCAACTTTTCCCTATTGCTGTCACTGAGCAGCAGGAATGATTATGTGAAAACACAATTCAGAGGTTGCAGTGCTTGTAACAAAATTCTTATTGTTCCAGTAGAGGTGAGAGATGCGATTCTGTGGGGAAAACCAAGTTGAATTTCACAACGTGGACACCTTTGTTTTTCTTCTGAGTTTAATCTTGATGCAATTTACTCTATTTAGAATGAACAGTCCTAGGATGGAGGAGTACTACGTCTCTGCATTGTACTGCACTTCTGCCTTATCTCCCTCGTGCTGTAGTATGCCTTCTTTTTGTATTCACATATGTATTGATTCATTTTACACAAATCAGCCTAAATCTTTGCTACCCCTTCTAAATCTTTGAGTGACCAAAATAATTTGGCCTCAGGGAATGATTTCACCACTGGCCAAATCTTTACTGTGAAATTGCACTAGGTGCATGAAGGACTGGGGGCTTATCAGTGACTGTACGTTGTCTGTTTCACCCTGCACCAAAACCAGAGGAAATACAGTTGTTTCACAGATTTTTAATGGCCTCTAGGTTTTTACTACACTGAATGCAATGGAAAAAAAAAAACAAAACAGTGGGAGCCATAGCAGAAATGCTCAGTCACAGCTTGCCCCAGTGATGGAGCACCTGGTGGGAGGGCAGGGCCAGCCAGGACAGCTCAACTGCATGCAATGTACCTGAGTGACCAGGAGGGGAGGAGCCAGGATCCCACCCTTCCCAGCCCTCCATTGGCAGCGGAGGTGAGGACATCTCTGGAGAACTTGTGTATGCAGTTATGCAATCAATCTTAATCACACAGGTTAAGAGCATCCCACGCTTTGCGAGAAGCAGCCCAGCCAATGGTGTGGAGCTGGCTCTATATTTCCCAGTGGGACATCTGCTCCTCTGAGTCCAGGGTTGGAAAGAGTGAGTCCAAGTGCTTCCTTGGAAGAGTGAAGCCCAAATATTTCACCTCTGCACCACAATTTAGTTTGCTTTAGGGTGTCATTACTTTTAAGGCATCTGGAATTTCTCCATTATGAATTGTGAGTCAAATTCCAATGTTGTTCCATTTTTTAACAGGAACTGGGAGCTCCAACCTGGGGACATTCATTACTTGTTCTCTCTGCAGCTCGATGCTGTTTAGCAGATCATTCAGAATGAAAATGAGTGCAATAGCAGAAATAAGTTGCACTAATGGCACGCTGGTGGAAAATGGGCAAGGTTGCCTTCCGTGGAGCGGGTGAGCGAGCAGAGCATCAGCATGACCAAACCAGCACAGGAGCTGCAGCTTTTTGCCTGAATGGAACTTTCTTTTACTTTTTGTAAGAATCTTTTCAGGCCACTGGTCGAGGTGTTTCCATGGCAACCGAAGTAATCACGTTTTGGTGATGGGTTGCAGCCGGAGCTCTGTGATCACCGCACGGAGCGAGTGGGTGCTCTGAGGGTGAGCACGGAGGGATGGGGTATCCTCACTGTGAGCAGAGGTTCTGTACTGCTCAACTGCCTCATGTGGGTTTTAAATCAAAAAGCAGCTTATTGGTGGGTGCCTCATCTGTACCAGTGAGGTATGAGATGTGCTGTTGGCGTAAGGTGCAGCTATAGCTGTAGTAAACAGAAGAAAGCTAATTTCCTTTTATTCTTGAGGAGATCAATGTTCCACAGCAGGGGAAGATTTTTGTTCCCAGCTCTAGTTTTATAAACAACATGGCATTACACCTATTATCATAACAGTCCTCTTTATCTGCTTTGTCAATATTTGTCTCTATCATGCTATGTATTTCTTTAAAAAGAGAAATCCATCCCTGTGGCAAAAGGGAAAAAAAAAAAAAAATGCATGGACAGTTCACCTGATAACTTATACTTGATTCTCGAGGCCCCATTTTTAAGCACTCTTGTCCAAAGCCAGTGGGCTGTGCACCAGTTATGGACTGGAAGTGGCCAAGAAGTTTGGTTCTTCCTGCAGCTCCTGGCTGCGGCCCAGGCAACGTGTTGCGGTGATGGGTACGCATGGCACAGCCCTGTGGGCTCCAGCAGCCCCACTGCAGTGATAAAACAGCACGTGCGTGGGTGGGGGGTGGGCTCTTGGTGTACTAGAACTCTGGAAATTAGGATAGAATTTGTGATAGGAAAGGTGATTCTGAAGCACATGGTGCCTCAAGGAACAAGTGTAGGCTTTGCATGGCATCTCTCACGCTTTCCTCTTGGAAGTTTGGCAGCAGGAGTTCGTGTAGGAGTGCTGTTGCTGAAGTTGCTCTGGTACCTCCTCGGTGCTGCAGAGGCTGACCAGCACTTTGTTCTGACACACTTCTGGTTTTACTTCTTTAGGATATGATCAGTGTAAAAATATCAGATATCAGCTTAAGGGAGAATGTGTTCATCGATATAGCAATTATTTTAACCATTTCTGCTGAGAAAAATACACCAGGCATTTCAGATGTATGTAATTTCCATTCTAATTCATCTTGAGCTTTATGGAAGAAGTTTGTGGTCTATTTTTATTCCACTTTGACATTGCGCGCACACATTTCTGTGCTGCAGACTGCGCTGATAACCAGGGCTGCAAAATTGCCTATAATGTGTGTAACACCCAGTAATTACAGTACTTAAATTGTATGACAGGTGTCAGGAATAGAAATGTTACTACTTCCTTGCTTAAATATGCAGAGGACAGCGTACTCAGCGCAGAGCTGATTTAGTTTGGCATAAAACAATCTCGGGATTGGATTTCTTAGGGTGAACTGCCTCTGTGCAAACCAAGTTTTTTGTTATTCAATAGAATGATGAAGGAAATATACAGTAAGTTCTCTGTATGTTATTTTTTGTTTGTTGGCAGACTTAAAACATGAAATCCAGGCCCTTTCCTGTGGCCTGGTGTGTTGTCATGAGTGTAAATGGGAATGGAGTGGGATGGGATTGAGCAGTGTGGGATGGCATAGAACAGCACTGAGAGTTGCTGCTGCATTGCCACCTGGCAGCACGTGTCCAGGCACGGCAGGAGAGGAGAGGGAAATCAAATGCCGATGGGGAAAATGTCTTCAGAACAGCTCCCACGCGTTGGTGCACAGCCCATCAGATGTGGCATAGAGGCAAATCACGTCGCCTTCGAAAGGTTAACACCTTGGCAGAGTTAATTGCTGTTCTTCCTCTAAATTTGCAGTGTAATTTCTAATTTTTGACTTCGCTACGTATCCTTCAGTTAAATAGATATTAATAAGACAAATATTTATGCTAGGAGTGCATGATAGCATAAACACTTAAGGAAAGTGAAGCAAACAAGAAGTAATAGCATCAATGTTTGAGGACTGTGAAGTAAATAGAAGAAAAATACCCAGGCAGATAAAGGAATCTTCCTCAAACACCTGGTCAAGAAAGCACCATATCAAAAAATCTGTAAGTTAACCATTAATCACTGAGTTGAGTGATTTTTGTGCATTAAATGTTTCCTTCTCATGTTGAGGTTCTTTGTCGGGGTTCTTTGTCCCCTGTTTCTGCCTTTCCCTCAAGCCTTTATTTCTGTGTACAGAATAGATTCTGAAACTTGTGCATTTTCCCTAGGGACTGTTCCAAATTTGTGTGTCTTTGCAGAGTGTTCTGTATCCAACACTTCTGATATGCAGTCCACTTAGCACACGATATACAAGCAAGTGTGTGGTGAGTATATTGTCATCCTCCTCCATGTGTGAAAAATGTGCTTCTGTTACCAAATTCCCCTGGTTGGAGATGTCCATTTACACAGCTGGCACACAAGGCAGGAGGTCAGCAGGTTGAGTTTGAATGATGCTGTGTGCACAGCAGCTGGAGCTTGGAAGCACAGGGCAAGTTTAACTGAGCTGATGCTCCCATGGGATGGAGCAGAGGTCCAAGAGCTGCACAGTGAGCAACAGAGCTCAGTGTGCTCATGCGGGGCCAAGCAGCTGTGGTTGCTGTCCCTGCCTCTGCCTGGCTGTGGTCACTCGGACAAGGTAACCACATGGGAGAGCTGTGGTCGTTTCCTAGAGCAACAACCAGCCCTGTGGGTGCAGCAGCTGGGATGAGGTGGCCATCTCTTTGAGCCCGGGTTGGCTTGCAGGCATTGGGATTGTGAGGGGCATTGTATGGGACTGAAGGAACTGTTTCAACATCAGCATTTGAAGAGCAAAAAGAAAATGCCTGAGAGACAGTAGTGTGTTCTGCAATGGGAAAAAATCCAGAGAAGGGAAATTCAGATGCGTGAAGACAGTTGTTGGAAAGGATTTGATGCGGTTTGTTTCAGAAATCCTGACAGTACTTGAGCATGACATTAGCTCAGAAGAGCTGTGTGAAAATGCAAGCAGCTGAGCTCTTGGGTGGAATCTGCCATGGGTCCGATGTGGGTCAGGTGTGTACACGTGGGGCTGGTTTCACTTAACGTGCAGGAGAATGCTGTAACTGACAGTTATCCTTCAGTAGCACAAAGAACCACATCGTGCTGCTGGTGGGCTCCGGCTATTCCCACTTCACTTGGATGGGAGGACAGGATTGTGCTTCTTTGGTGTGGTCTGGCAACATGGGGAAGAGCAGTAACAGAGCTCTGAGGGCTTTCCCACAGTCAGCAGCACGGTGTGGAGGCCAGAGCCCAGCTCTGCAAGGTTTTTGTTTCTGTGAAGAGCTCTGTAGCAGTGGGATAGGTGTGATTTTATGGCAGTATCACAGGTTATGTCCTTAACAGTGCGATGGTATTATTTCCAGATTGCCCCTGGGCACTGGGAAGACAAGCTGTATGAAGAGGACACGTGTCTGTGTGTGTGACTGTAACAATCAATTCCATCTGCTGGATGAAATTCAGGGTTTGTGCTTTGCGTGTGCTGCAGAGCAGCTTTCCTTCTCCTCTCAGCCTTTGCTGCTCTTAATGCTCCAGCTGGGTCAGTGCTTGGGTCAGAAAAGGTGTGGGTCTGTGCAGTCCTTTGTGGTGAGGCTGAACATGGCACTTAAGAAGAATCTTCTTAATGCTTCAGGGAAGAAAAGATGTTTCTGCTTTAATTTTTCTTTGTGGTTTCTCAGGGGTGTGGAGGTTCTTTATCAGACTTACAAAGCGTATTTGTTTTATTTTGTGAACTGATGGAGTGCTGCATTCTAGCTCCAATCCTTTCCTGTGCTGGAGGAACTCTGTGGAAACACGGGAGAGGCCACAGCATCTGAAGTCTGTGTGCATACACACATATATATGTGTGCATACACTCATGTAGACATGTGCGTTGTATGAACCTTTTAAGAGAAGCAGTCTCAGCTGCAGTCACGCTGTGTGGGCTCGGAGCAGAGCCCGGGCAGCTCCATGTGCTGTGCCTGAGCTGTGCTGGCAGTGCTGAGCTGTGCTGGCAGTCTGTGCCACGCTGCCTTCCTTCCCTGCCCCACTGCCCTCCTCACTACATCCGTACGCATCCTTGTCCTCTAGTGTCTACAAGTTGTATGTCACCCTTGGTTATTCCGAGTGAAGATTAAGTGGAAGGATTCAGCAGTTCTGGATTATTTCCTTATTTGCTGTTTTTTGAAGGCTCCGGATGAGATCTGAGAAATGGCTCATTGTGTAGTACAGAAGTTCTTTCTATTTATTCCTCAGTTTTCTTTGAGTTTTGCTTCCTCAACCTCTCAGGGCTCATCTGTTGGCTCTGTGAGTCCCAGTGGTGCTGACGAGTGACTCTGTGCCAGTGGCTCCAGGAAGGTGTTCTTGGAACGATCTCTTGAGGCAAAAGAAACCCTGAAAAAATGTCCACAGTCCTCTTCTTACAAACTGTGCTGTCATGGGTTGTAGGTAGAGGGGGAAGGTCCTGTTAGCTGAACAGAGTCTGTACATCTCCCCATCCTGGGCTGGGATCTCCATAGCCAGCTGCATGTGGGGCTGGGCACGGCTCTGGGTGCACCCAGTGGAGCCGGATTGGAGCTGGAGGGGCCTTGGCCAGCTGGGATCCTGTGACCCTGTTCACATTCCCTTGTGAACGTATTTCTAGGTTTCTCTGAAGCTGTTTTGCTCCAGTTTCCCACAGGAAGGCTACAAATCACAGAGCTGAGGGTTCTTCCTAAATCCTCCAGATCTCACTGCACTGTTTAAAACGCTGCTGCCAAACAGGACTTGGCAGACAGGGACTGGAATTAACGCTGTGATTTCTGCCACCTTTTGGAGCAAACAGGCACAGATACAACACACACAGGCTCATCTCACACCTACGCTCTCTATACATAGGAAAGACAGAAGAGTTTGCCTTATGGGATCCACTGTCTAATGAAAGGGGAAAGGAAAACACAAGTGGAGGACAGCAAATCTGGCTTTGAATGAGTTGAGGCGCCGCCTTGCTGGCTTGTTGACTCCATGTGCTTGATTCCTGATCTAGAAAGGCTGATGCCTGGAGCTGAGGATGTATAAAAATGATGGAGAGGGATGTGGGTGGAGGTAACTACAAGCTGCAGGTAGAGGAAGTGGGTCTGGCTTTACCCTGAGCATTCATGGTAAGAAATCTGGAGCGTTCCTGAATGATGGAAGGATAAGGGTCGGGATAGTCCTTGTGCTGTGTGTGGTGTGCTCCTGGTGTGAGCTGCACAGCCTGCATGTATAGCTGCTGCACACTGCTCTTCTCTGCGTTGGGTGCCTCTGGGCTCTGCCAGTGTAGTGGATGTCATTCACCCTCTCACCTTTAACAAGACAGTGTAAAGCATTAGGTGTGTGAAAGGTGTGGGTGCAGAGCTGTGTGAGCCACATGCCCCATACACACACATTTCCTTGTCCTTCACGTGCTCCCCCTTTTCCTTGTGAATCCTGTAGGTTTTTTTTCCTGCAGTTTTGAATCATGTTTTCTTGAAGGCACATCACCATTTGCTTACTTAATCAGCAGACGCTGTCTTCCAGCCTTCACACAAGAGATGAAACTGA
This sequence comes from Oreortyx pictus, assembly GCA_036925125.1. Classification (NCBI taxonomy): domain Eukaryota; kingdom Metazoa; phylum Chordata; class Aves; order Galliformes; family Odontophoridae; genus Oreortyx; species Oreortyx pictus. Next base: position 695,696 of record JAUPFR010000015.1, read on the forward strand.
GAAGTATTTTTAGGACAAGGAATGCTTCTGAAGTAGCAATTAGTATGTTGGGACCAGCGTCACCAGATAAGTGGGTAAGCAGATGCAGATGAGACCAACGCACTTGTAGGAGATGTATTTTGTGCCTTGCATGGTCACTCCTTGGCTGCAGTGAGGCTTAACGGTTGAGACAGAACCCCACTAAAGAAGTGATGCATGCAGTGACCTCGTGGCTCAGGGGTGGTCCCCTCGAAACAGGGCAGTGTTGGTCTGTATGACATTCAGGTATCTCTCTATTCTCTACCACCATTCCTATTGTCCTTTCCTTTCTTGTAGCTCCTTTTAGTCTTCCCATGTCAATAATGTATTTAACTTACTTATGGCTGAGGTGTGCTTCTCCAGCTATGGGTGATACTTGGCTGCTTGTTCTCCTGGGGATGGGCACCTGGAGGGAGCCTGGGAGCACCCAGCAGAGGGTATGAAGAGGATAGAAGTACTCCTGCTCTTTCACATAGCTCTGTTGCCTGGCTTTTAACATCCAGTAATCTTTCACCATCCTCCAGCCTTCTTTTCTGGCATCAGGAAAAGCCACATGCTGTATAATTTATCTGTTCCAAGGCTGCATGTGAGAGAGCAGATACAGGATTACAGCAGCAGAAAAGTTAGTGCAAGCCTCTCTTATCTGACGATTTAATATAGTAGGAGGTGGTCATTTTTATAAGTTAAAAAGCAATAGATTGAGATATACATTCAGCACAGACTAACTAAATTTCTTCCTTGAAGGGGCTCATTGAAATGTATGTGATGTTCACTGTTGTGTGAGATGCTGCTCAGAACTTTCAGCGACACAATAAAAGCTTGTGGTGCGGAGAAAAAGCTGCAGTCCTCTGCTGGATCTAATAACTCTGGCTGGGACAAAAGCCTGTGACAAGACCAGACAGAACCCAGTGCTGACAAGTTATTTTGGCAGGGGGGAAGGAAAGATGCTTGGAGGGTGATCTATCTTACTGTGTGTACCAAACCTTCCTGCGATCTCATAGGGGATAGCTGTGGGAAATGAGGATGACACAGAGTTGAGCAATCCCCACACAGTCCCTGGCAGGGTGAGGTGGGTCTGTGTGCAGCCCAGGGCTGTGAGGATGTCCCCAGGAGCAGCCATTCTCTTGCCAGGAATGCTGCATCCCATGGTCAGTAATTGACATTACGCAGGAAACTGTCCCAAGCCAATCACATGCCAGGAAACACAATTATTGCCTAACAGACCTTAAACAAAAGGCTGATTCATGTGTCATGGCATAATTACCATGCTTTAGCACTAATTGTAAGATGCGGGTAACCAGCCCCAAGTGTCAGGCGAGCCTCATTACATCCCCTTTGTGGCCATGCAGGGCTCTCAGGACACACGGCTGGGGCCTGATCTGATGACCCTTCCCATGCTAATACATTGCAAATCATCTGTTACCAGCCTTGGAGAGCTTCACACCAGTGAGATAAATGTCAGAATGTGGGGAGGAACATGTGGAGGTCCCTGTCCTTGCACAGGGAATGGACAGTGTCAGGCACCATGAGATGGAGCAGGTGACACTTTGTGATAGATGGAATAAGAAGATTAGGTTAACTAAAGATTTTCATAGCAGCAAATGGGTTCAGAAAAATAGCTAAAGCTACTCGAATACATTTTGCACAGACCATTAGGCTGCCAAGAAAACCCATTTGCTCACTGAATAGCATCAATAGTCCACGTTATTCACATTGTATAAATTCTATGAGATGAATTACATATAAAATTAATTGCACTTCTGAAGAAGTAACTGGTGCAAGAAGTCACATTTTGCTAAGTTATTTCAATAGGTTACTTCTTTCTCCTGTGTTTGTAAATGAAAGACAACAGATACATACATTTTGTACTAAACGAAATAGCCTTCATAAAGAGCTCACCTCTACTAAAAGCAGCTTGTCTCTTCTTGGCAATGCTTTTACAAAGCACTGTCTGAGAGCAGCTTTCTGCCTTGCATCCCCATGGCATGACGGTAAACTGAAGCTCAGGAACTACAACAAAGTTCTTCTGTTTGCTTTCTGTACTTTCTCCTGCTTGATTTTATTCCATTAATAGGAATTAGTTGGTAAGCTTCCTCAAGCTCCTCCTATCTTAAAATTTCATGAGCAGAACAAAAAAGTTAACACTGAATCACTTGTCTATGGGCAAAATGCATGTTTAGGCTTTTCCATATGGTACTACAGTGCATAAATTCACCCTTCACTAAGCACTGCCCACATGTACCCTAAAGGGTTTATTTTTTCCTCTTTGACTAACACGTTTGACAGCTTGAGTCAACCTGTAAAAAATGTATAAAGGAATCCACAGCCTCAATAAAACATGCTTAGATGAAGACCTTTAAATTATTGCTGGTTAATTTGAGGCAAACATGGCAGAGTGGTTCACCACCAGCCTGAGGAGTTTTAGGACAATGCTGACTGCGTGGAGATGCTCACAGTCTGCCTGGTGCTTGGGCTGGGTGTGCTGCAGGACACTACCAGCTGTAGGGTGCTCCTGGCTGTAGGATCCTGCCAACTGCAGGATGATCCCAGCTATAGGAGCATCTTGATGTCACATTGCTCCTTCTGGAGACTCTGTGGACTTAAGAGACTCAGAGGGAATAGCATGAATGTTTCAAAGATGCCAGAAGGGGTTGGTGTGCCCTCCACAGCTAGGTACAGGCCATGTTCCTGTCCTGAGTCGACACTTTGGCTTCCATTGGGGCATGCCTGGGCATATCAGACAGTTGTATGGTCAGCCCCCATGCTTCTGCAGCTGCCCACATTGTCTTTAGTTCGGCATTCCACAGCTTCTGATGTAACCAGCAGGCAATGTCCTCAGATGGTGAATCCTCAATCCATTGAGCTTGAGCCAGTGTGCCAGCTTCGACATTCCCTGGTGACTGTAGAGTTGGTGGCAGACTGGTCAGGCCTGGATAGTCCATTCCTGGGTGGCCCGCTATGCAATCCAAAGAGTGAGCCCCCAGTACACAGCCCATCAGTACATCACTTCTCCTCAGCCATGTAATTTGACATGCTGCCATTATCCACTGCAACAAGGAGAGGTTCACTATGTATTACTGTTGCATGCAGCCTCTGTCTGAGGGCCGGATGTGTGGTGATAGACACAAGTTTGGAAATCTCAGGCTCAGTAATCACCATGCTTTCAGCCCCCATTTCCCACAGTCCCAAAAACCAGGCTGGTATGCTCTCTTGGGGTCGCTGTTTAAATTGCTGCAACAAACCCATAAGCTCAGCAGCTGCATATGGACCGCCATTACATGTAGAGTGGCGTGGGCAGGGGACCACTCCTTTGGTATCAACCCTGCTGGTCTATCCTGGATTTTCTTTGTCTTTTGACAAAGAACGGCCCTATTTCTAGAGCATCTGAGGTTCCTAGATCATCTACTTGGATTTTAGTCTGCTTGGCCTTGTTTTTGTTCTTGGATTCAATCAAGATCCAAGGATACTGCTGATCCAAGTCCGTTTCACCTTCTAGCAATACGAGTCTTAACTTCAAAGGAGAAGTTCCATTTGAAGGGGAAATATCTCACCCTGTCAAAGACATAATTTTATTTTCCAGTTATCTAATACAGGCTTTTAAAAGCTCATTTTCACCTTTTATTTCTTTATCAGAGGGAAGATATGCAATAGTAGTAGCAGCAGCTATGCCATGGCAGATGCTGCTACTACTCTTTCCTTGTTTGTCAAAAGATTTAATCCTGGTTTATTCAAAAAGTCAGCCATTTTTGAGGAGGATTTAACAATGGGAACATTGTCCCTTACAGGTCTCCATTCTTTAATAATCCATACAAAACTTAGCAATGGGAATCCCAGAGTTCCCCCAAGAGTTCTACTTCTGGTGTATTAGCATTGACCATCCAAGTTAATCTATCCTAAATAAGTATCTGGCTGATTTGTCAAGTGTAATGCTATGTGATATGCTATGTGATGGAAAGTACCATGATAATAGCGGGGTAGCGAAGTCTTTGGCCACAGAAAATGAGGACAACCCAAGTGCAGCAGCTGTGGACACAGAGATAAAGGAATAATAATAATAATAATAAAACAACAAAACAACTGCTTACCTTTGAAAGGCTTCAGCTAAACAGGAATCTCCAGCAAGGTGCTCTTATCTTCCCCTGCCAATCCTTAAATGAGTCTGAGGGCTGGATCCTAGCTCCTCCCCTCCTGGTCACTCAGGTACATTGCGTGCAGCTGAGGTGCCCTGGATGGCCCTGCCTTCCCCCCAGGTGCTCCATCACTGCTTCAGGCTGTGATTTAGTGTTTCTGCCACAGATGCTCCTGGCTGTAGGATGATTCTGGCTGTGGGATGCTCACTGAGTGTCTGATGTTCAAGGAGCAGCTCTGGTTTTTTGTTTTTTTTATCTTGATCCCTACAGATCTGAAGGTCTTAAGCAATACAAGGTTAAATCCCATTGTTTTAATGTCAAAAAGTCATACAAATATAGCTTTCTTCTTTGCCTAGTCCCTGAGATTAAGGAAGATTTTTAGCCTTTGGAGTGCTAAAAGCACAGGCAAGGATTGAAGGCAGCCTGCTTAGCAGCAGCCTTGGTGTATTTCTGCTAGCAGGGACCGAGCCTGGCTCTTTGGGGCTGAAGCCCTGAGCGCCTGCCCAAATTAAAACATAGAACCTGACAGTGTGGTTGCAGAAACCTGATCGGTCCCCACCACCCGTGGCAGTGATGGCCTCTCCATCACTGCACTCAGCACCCCGTGCTGCCTGGCCCTGGCTGCAGGCACTGCTGACCTCCTGTGCTGCTCTCACCTGTGGTTCCCAGCACACAGCAGGACAACACGACAGCATCACACAGATGGGTCGTGGGTCTGTGTCCCAGGGTCTGGTCTCATGGGCAGGCAGAAGCAGGAGCCATATCCCTCTGCTGCTGTGTTCCTGCCATCGCTGGTCCTGGGTCCATCTGGACACCCCAGCAGGGTGCTGCCTGGCCAGCAGCAGCCAAAGGGCATGAGATGCTCTCCGTTCACTTCTTTTGTGGTTGTAACAACCCTTACCTACACAGCCAGGGCTCAGATGCGCCTTGTAATTCATGCACTTTTTATCTTTTCCCCTGTTTTTGTGCAGTTTGCCTGGGGCAGTGCCCTTGGCTGCAGTGCTGTGGATCCCAGGGTTAGATACAGTGCTGTGAATCCGCCCTGTGATGTGGAGCTGTTGGTCAGGGACAGGGTTGTGGGGACCACGGGGGTTCTGTGGGTTGAGCAGAATGGCCCCACCGTACTTGCTGCTGCCCACTGCCCTGGCATCCAAACACATCTGCTACCACATGAAAACACTGACCTCAAACCATTCTCCTTTTCTCATTGAATAAAGCTAAGATCTGTTCAAGGTTCAGCCCAAAAATGAGAGACATCATCAGGCATGAACGTGGTGGACTCAGCCCCGCCGGGTGCCTGTCTTGGTGCCCGCATCTTGATCAGCCCTGTCTGGAAATGAGAATGGATATTTGTTCAGAAATCTCCATCAGAGCAGTGACTTTGTGAGGAATGCCAAGCACGTTCTTCATATCCTTGTGAAAAAATGGCTATTTTTCTATTTCGTTCCATTAGTTCATCTTACTTATGGCCTACCAAACGTGATGCCTGCAGGCAGCAGCATACGTAGGTCATCATCCTTTTCTGCTATCGTCTGCTCACTGACATCCAAATCACACCTCACTGTGCTGCTTACAAACCTGCAGACCAAAACGCATGGGTTCATCCATGTTGTAGGTTTAAAATTGCTTGCAGGACCTTGCACTTGTAGGTGTGCAACAGAAACAGGAGGAAAGGCTTGGGATGCTGCCACCTGCTCCCTTCTGTAATGCCCCACACATCTCCTGCAGAGCACTCCAAACCCAAATCTGCCTCCTAGCAGCGGTGCTGGGCCGGGCAGCACGTGGAGCAGCAAGGAAGGCAGTGCTGCTCCTCCCCCCTCACTGGGCATTAGCAGTATTAATTGCACATCTAGCACAAAGAGCAATTATCAAAACATTCTGCTAAGCATCTTATCCAATAGACTGTTTACTGAAAAACACTCAACTGTATCAAAGCCTTCACAGAAAGCTCTTAGAAATTAATAAAAACGTTTGATTAGTACTTTCATGGATGCACAGATTCTGTATATGGCTGTATTATAGTGCATTTAATTATATTTAAAGGCAATTAATGTCACAAATGAAAACTAAGCTCTGACTCAGCCTAAATAATTGTCATTATCCATCACATAGCATGTCCAGAAAGCTTAACCCTGCAATAATATTTATGAACAATAAACTTGGCATTAACACACTCACACAATTTGGGCAAGGTTCAGCCTATGTAATAAATGGCATCAAAAAAAACCCCACTCTGTTCCCTCAGGAATTCCTTAGTGGACCTTTTTCCCGGTACGTTCCCCACAGTGTTAGTGAAGATTATCCTTGTACGTGTGTGCACGTGGGTATTGCCGTGTACGTGGTCCCCACGAGCTGGGAGAATGAACTGAAAAACAAAACCACCTCCAATGCACAGCACTGAGATCCTGCAGCTCCTCTACCTCACTCTCAGGGAGTCACCATCCCTGGCAGTGTTCATGAGGAGTCGGGATGAGGAGCTACGTGATATGGTTTACAGCCTGTGGTAATAATGGGAATGGGTGGGCCGTGGGACTGGATGATCTTGTAGGTCCTTTCGAAACTTGTGATTCTATGACTCTATGACCTCCTCCCTACCCCCTCCCTTCAAAACAAGGAAGAAACCAGCAGTTTTGCCCATTCAGAAAAGAAGAGTCCTCCTAGGAGCCTCACTGTTTGATGGCTGACGCTGGTTCTGCCCTTGCGTTTACGGTCTGCGTACAGAAAACAGATAACACCGCAGAGCCACTCTGTCTTCATTATTTGTTGGGCTGATAATTCATTTCTTGCTAACAAAGCCTTTGCTTGGATGGAACGCCACCTTTTGTCTGCTGTAATTCATGACTGTATCTGTGAATATTATCACAGCCATGGAAGGCTGAACAGCACCTCCAGCCCCCAGGGCTGCCCGCGCAGTCGGTCCAGCTCTGCCGCTGAGCTCTTCATCACCATGCACCGGGGCCGTCCCGCAGCTGTCAGAGTCTCTTTTGATGCTGATTAACTCCATCAGTGTAATTGATCAAGTTGTCTAGAGAAAATGGGAGGCTAAATGCTTTGCAATGCAATCGTCAGATGGCACCCAAAGCAGCTTCTGTGCCACAGGCAGTGCCAGGTGCTGTGCTGCAGTCTGAATGAGCCTCCTCTCACCTCTTGTCTGAACGCTTTCCCCCCAGCTCACTCAACAACTGCCTGGTAGACCGACTTTGATTACTAGTTGATTAAACTGTGTTTTGATGGCTGTTGGAAAGAACATCCTTGAATGTCATCAAGAAGACTCAACAGCTGAAGGGAGCACCCAAGTGCGAAACACAGACAGGTGAGGCGGGCTCTCCATGTGGCTGAGCGACAGCTTCCAGCACTCAGTCCACGTCCCAGTGCTCAGAACTGCTTTCCTTCTTTCCCTCCCCAGTGTCCTCCTACTCTTCTCCCACACCCTGGATTCAGCTCGCACCTCCGGGCTGACGTGATGGGGCTGTGCTGGCGGCCCACGTGGAGCCCCGAGGGGTTGGGATTTCCAGTGATGTCACAAAATAAACTGTAGGCACGAGGGGGGGAGGGGGAGGGAACAACTGAAAAAATATATTTATTGGAGTAAATAAAAAAAAGTTAACCAAAACCCTTTATTGATACATTCTTGGATAATATCACAAGATCGAGAGAATGGAAAGGAAGGGAGGAGGTCGCGGCAAAGATTGGTTTCACTAAGTTGGCACATAAGCAGCAAGATTAACGAAATTACTTATTACAAACAGTATAAAACATACATGCTTTGTAAGTCCTTACCACACTGGTCAGTCATGGTGGGGCATCAACAAAGAAAAACCTCAAGACATGTAAAAGCCATATTCTTCCTTCCAAATATCATAAGAATTATTGAAATTATTGCAAAATAGTCATATACCTTAAATAAAATAACAAAATAGAACACAAATACAAATATCAAACATAAATTATTAACATGTACCATAAAATACATTACTGGCATGCATTCCAAATATCAAGACCTGTACTAAAACTCAGCAAAAATCCCATCTGCATCCTCCGCAGCCATCGCTGTTGAGGGGGGGGGGGGGGGGCTAACCTCGCCAGCACAGTTTTTGGTCTTAAAATTCTTTTTTTTTTTTTTTTTTTTTGTTCGTTTCGTTAAAAAAAATAACGTATATGGATTGCGGTGATACAATAGCAATCATACAAGTCATGTACATAGGTCTTTAGATCCTTAAGATTTTTTTTTTTTCTTTTAATGTGCTAAGTCTCAGAGAATAGGCCCTCAATGAAACTGTGCATTCAAAAAAGAAAAAAAAAAACAAACAAAAACAGTGACCTGGAAACAACATGGATGGCAGGTATGCAAAAATCCTCACAAACTGTACAGAAAGTTCAAAAACTTGCAGTCTGGAAGTACATAGAAAGACACAACAGCCCCTGTGAGTCCTCGCAGTGCCGGGGAGCGCTCCTTCCGTGCCGTGCCGTGGCAGCTCCGCGACGGAGCAGGGCCAGGCCCCGTGCCCGCACCTCCCACGGCCAGGCCACGCCGGGCACGCGGAGCGGCCGTGGGCAGCAGCTCCTGGCTCGGCCCGGCCCCTGCTGGCGGCGGGGCCGGCTGGAGGCCTGTGCCCGCAGCGCGTGGAAGTCCTCTCCGTCCTCGCGCCCGTGGCGGAGCGGGCTAGATAACCAGGTTGTTATAACTGACGTACTTCTTTTTTGCAGCAGGGCCTGAAAGACAAGCGGGAAACAGTCACCAAAGTGGTCGGCAAAGGCCTCTGTGAGGAGGCTCGGTGCTGTTCCTGGGTTGGGAACGCGGGGACGCGTCGTGTGCTCAGGGGCTGTGCGCCCGCTGGGATGCCCTGACCAGATCCCGTGCAGGAGATGAGGATTTTTTCCAACAGTGATGACATTCTCTCCAACTTCTTACATCTCTTGGGCTGGGAGCTGGCTTTCTTGTGGGAAAAAAAAAAAAGTGATTCCTGTTCCAGTTTTACGACTTCTGGGATTTTTTCAGTGTGCCAGCTTTCCTAATTATGGTCTTCAAATTAAATCTGACTGCAAACATAAATTAGTAAAACCAGCCAGTCCCTGTATTGCAAACAGCGCTACGCATTTCTGTTAGGAAGAGCTGAAATATTTGCAGCTAAATGCAGAGCAAAATATGGTGCAATACCCTGGCAACACTGACAGCTCGGGGACCTGGACAGCGCGTTCTCCCTCAGACGTTAACAAAAACATCGCTCTTTGTATGCAGATTCTGTAACGAGGATGTGACTGCATGCCCTGAGCTGATGGGGTTTTGTATCGAACCATGTTCAGTGAGTAAAGAAAAGGTCTTCCTCCTCTTCTAAAGAGCCTGCTTTATAGCATTACCCTGAAACCCCTTTTATCTGTTCTGCCATGCTCTACGCAAGAGCCAGTGCTGTTTGCTCAAACAAGGCCTGATCCTGCAAAGCGCTGATCTTCAATTCCCATTAACTGCTCTGGGGCGTGAAGGTGTTCAGCACATGGGAGGATGAAACTCATTATCCTGCAAGACTAGACCGCAAATATCCAATAAACTGTGGTATACTATTAAATGCTGAAGAGAGGTAAAATGCAATTGGAAAAAAAATGTATAATCAGGAAACGGGTTGCAAAGTAATTACATGTATTATTTTGTGATCTACTTCAGCTTTATCCATTACATGCTCCAATTTCAAATAGCAGCCGAGTTCCTATAATAGAGAGAGATGTTGATTCTCTCCGTGGCTGGTTCGTGGAACGTCACCCCTCTGTCGCACACAGGGCTTTCACTCTACCATCCAGCAACCCTGAAATTTTGCTTAATGAGTTTTCTCACAAATTCGACCACAGCATCTCATCTCTCGTTTTCAATGTGACAGTGAGCCACCGGTGCCAAGTGAACTCAACTAAGAAATATTTTGACAGTGTGTACTTCTGTAAGCTCTCTGTGAAAAGATGAGCTCCACGCATCTCAGTCCCAGACCATAACATTATTTCTGGAACTGCTCTGTTTCAACAGAAAAAAAATGTAGTTGATGAAAGTATCACCCATAATTCAGATAAAGGGATCAATAAAAGCTTCCTGGTAATTCTAGGAGAGCAAAGATGATCTTCCCTGGTTCTTAGGGCTGTTCTTAAGACTGAAGAGATCGCATCTCTTGTTACACAGCTGGTGCATGTCACAGCTGCTCCTGCACTGCCGACAGGAACTCAGAGCCCAGCTCAAGTGCACCTTCCAGACAAGCTCTGGTCTCGATAAGAACAACATCAGGAGAGCGACGATCTACCTCGATAATGAGTGTCAGCTCTTCATTATCACTGGGCAATTAGCACCAGGTACGGATCTGATTTCTCTCAAAGAAATTAATTTACATGAAGATGAGGAATGCTAATGAAACATCAGCATTACCAGAACTCACCATGCTTTAATCCATGATACGCGAGCATGCCCTGTTCTGTAAGTGGAAAACAGATACAGATCTCATTCACCGTGCTGCTGTTCGTGTTAATAGACGGCGGCTGTCCAACACTGAAAACAGGTTGTTCCTCTCACAAGTCACATAGGCATGGTAATTAATATACATATAATTATGTCAACCTCAGCTGGCCATTGCCTTGGCTGTACTGGAAGCGAGCCAGTAGCTGTGCTACACACCAACAGCATCCCATTTCCTGCAGCCAGTGCACAGGGACAAGCCAGCAAGCCGTGTGATAAATGCGGGCTGCTGGCTACTTTCAAATATGGGCTACCCTGCAGAAAGGAAACATTCTGGATACAGACTGCCTGCTTATTTGCAAAGAGACTTGCTCTTGAAGAATTCACATCTTGTAATTTGTTTTTGTGGCAGGAAGGCTCCATGTCGCTGCTGGTGACAGGGCTCTTCTTTCTCTGATTGTGGTAAATAGCAATAGTGTTAGCAGGGTTAGAATTCAACCCATCTACACAGACAGGACAGCTAAACTGGAAACAGTCTCCTCAGGCCCCAACAAGGTAAGCAGCTCACGAAAGCTTTCACACTTGTCAAGCACAGCACAGCACAGCACAGGGTCCTTCAACTCCCACTATATTATGCCTTAACTTTGCTTCACTTAAATGAAAATTGTTTGGTCCACATTACACTGGAAACCACTCGAGGCTGTCACACTCCCAAAAGGATGTGAAGATCAGCTCTGGGGAAGCACAGAATGCTGGACGTGCCACGACACATTACTGCCAGTGCTTGGTACTGACAGAAGGAAGGGGCAGTTTTACGAACATTACACTTACTCTCAATATGAAAGCAATCAGAAGCTTTCAATGAGCACGAAGAGAAGAGCAACACCTTCCAATGAGCTCTGAAATGGAACTGATACACGATTTGCTAGCAGCTGTGCTGCCAGGAGCACAGAGGCAGTCACTGCAAAGCCCGGGCAGTCCATGGCATGGCACTGGTTTCAAGGATGCGACTGCCAATGTGATACCAACGAGTGATGCTTCAAATGAGATAGCAAATTACAACTGTCATGCATTGCTCATTGGTATCTTGTATGCAATGGCCTTTCCCATTCTCTGGGAACAGATCCTCACCCTCTTCACATGCAGGCCCCCCCTTCAAGCTGCCCTCGCACCGCCTGCAGCTGGTGGGAAGAAGATGCTAGTGCTTACTGCAAGGTACGGAAATGAAGACAACCTGCATATCTGCACGTGGAAAATGAGCATTATTTCTTCAAGCCACAAGAATTCACAGAACTCTTCCTCTTTCAGCTATTATGCAGCCTCCCCAATGGGTCGGGGGGCACTGATAGTCTAGGCCCATCCCCTGCCAGAAGTGGATAACAGGATTTGAAGTGACTGTATCTCCCGTGCCAACTATGTCTTAAAAACAAACACACAGAAGGAAAAATCCTCTTTGGATGTGTGTTTCATCACTTGACTGGTTTTCATTATCTTGAGCACGGGCCACAAAGAAAGAATCTCCCAGAGCATCCAAAAGCAAGGCAGATCTGTCAATACTTGCTCAGAGTGAGATTTAATCACTTTCACTTCAATTTTATGCACATTTGTTAACTCTTCCAAGCTTAAAGAGGAGAGATTTACAGTGCAAAAGATGAATCTTATTATGGCCTACAGGCATCTCAGGCTATTAAAGATATGAAACATTGTCTTAGTACTTCGAGCACTGAGCAAGAGCTGACACTGTGATGGCTACAAGCCTGGATCTGCTCTGATGTCCTCTGCAGTCACTGTGGCAGATCACGCGTACTTCTCTTTTTATATTTTCATAATTCTTGCCTGGCAACCAGTACCACCTAGGCCAGGTAGAGCTGTGGTTGGTTATTGGACTCTACTTCTGGCCCATCCAACAGGGAAGTGGACACATGTGGCCCCTCCTGAGGCTCTGTGCCCAAAAGCAGAGCTGCTCACACTGCAGCCTTTAGCTGGGGAATACATGAGCAGGAACTGAAAGCAACAGCCCTGAATACATCCACGTGCTCACCCCAAACACGACAACATTTAAATTTAATATCTAAAGGTAAAGAAATTGTTACACTGCGCTATCACATCTCTCCTTTTCTGTTCCTTACCATCGTGTTGGCAGTGCATCTACAACAGCGATACCTATTGTTCTATAAAAATCCACTTTGCTCATTGCCTGTGCTGGTAGATTGCTGTTTGTCTCTGAACTGCAGCCCGCACTGCCTGACTTCTACACAGATTATGCAGAACCTCATGTTTTAATAATAGAATACGAATATATTAAATTACAAATATAACATGAGTTAAAAGAGTGTTCCTCCATAATTGCTGTACAACCTTCTCATCCCATAAATTATATCGTATTTAGCTGTCACATGTCCCTGTCACTCTCAGCAAAGCAGCAACAATTAGCGGTTCAGCGCTGAACACAACCATAAATATCAGAGCTGTCTGAGTCGCCGAGAGGTTTGTCAGTGGATCAAGAATTACAACAGGGAGCGAGAAGTTGCAGAAGAGATCGTTTCTTTCTCCCAATCACTAACTTACCTGGTACCTAAACCGCCTGATGGCAGCCTGGTGACAAGTACAGAGGTGACAAGAGCCCATGGCTCTGCTGCAGCACGTGGCCAACCCTCCCCTGCATGCTGCCCAGTGAGGAGAGATAACCCCATGCCACTTGGCATTGCTCCTGGCAGGACAACGTCACCCACCCCACACTCAGCGCTGCCGTACCTGACAGGTCAGTGAGGAGACAGGATCCTGCTCAGGTAATACAGCCCATAGGAATGGGTTCTTTCTGTTAGTGTGGCTTTATCAGTCACCTGTCCTCCACAGAAGCTCCTGAAGAATAGTGGGAAGCACTTCTGTTCAAAGCCTTGTGGGACTGCAATATACCCAATGGCAGCACACTGAGAAGAATGCAAGTTTTCATTTGTCTTCCAATACATGCAGGATGTCTACCTGTTCTGATGGGTCTGGCCTTCCAGATTCTGCACATTATGCAGAACTCCCAGCAAGGGCTGCTTGGAGAGTAAGTGCACTTTTGAAATTAACAGAAGAACAGTGATGTCATAGAGCTGTATAGATTTCTACAGTCATCACGCATTTCTTTAGCTGCTCGTGAGATGCCGTGCATTACACCATCTATTACTAATGTACGACTTGTAATCTCCATGAGATGCTGGAAAATTGAAACCAGAATGAAAGTGGGTGGTGTCAATTATATTTTAAGTTTGCCTTTACTTTTTTTTTTTTTTTTTTGTCTTTCTGAAATTCCTTAGTCAGATTTTACCCTTCTGCTTTGCTTTTGTTTTTGTTTTTCTCCCCTCTTTTGGCCAGCACTGTGAGGGATGCTGCCATGAAGTTTAGCAAGCAACCAGGGCAGGAACAGCCCAGAGATGCTGCACCCAGCACGCAGCAGGCAGGGCAGCTCTAGTCCCAGAATCCCTGGGAACTCCACTTCGTCCCCATCTGTTTGGGATAAATGCAAACTTCCAGAAACAGATCGCTTCATTTTGGCTCGGTATTGTTCATTGGTAACACTGCTGATTTCGTACGGCCCTCATGCAGCTGCCTCACCCTCATAATTTAAGCCAGGGAACTCCTAGGAAACATGAGCTCAGACTTTAATGAAGGATGTGCAGCGTGTGTCAGCAGCAGTAAAAATACACGGAGTGGCAGCCAGAGAGAGAGGCCTGGGGCTGGCTCATCCTCCAGAAGAGCAGGAATCTCTGAACAGCGTAATTAGTTCATTAAATGCCATCAGAGAGGACGGAGGGATGATGGCCTCGAGATGCTGAGGCGAGGGCCCGCAGGCGCTGTCCGGCAGGCAGCAAGCCCGAGCTCCCATTTCACTTTCACCAGCTCAAAACCCAAATGTGTTTTTTAAGTGTGACAATCGGTACATTTTGTGTGAATCGTTATCCGAGGCACAAGACCCTACACTGTCACTGCAAATAGGATCAAATTAAACAGCCGCAGACACGGAGCGCAAAGCTGAGAAGGAGCTGAAATGGCAGAAATGGAAATAGAGCCAAGTTGCTTAGCAACCATCCCCTCTTCCCCTGGATTGTGTGGGCCCCGAGACACCCGCGCTGCCAGCAGCTGTTGCTTGTAACCTAAAGGAGCCTTCCCACATTGCCGTGTGCCAAGCAGCACCGCGCCGTGCCACACGCCGACACGGCCCGGCATGGCATGGCCCAGCATGTTTTCCTAAACCCAGGGCAGCTCACCTGGGTTGGTCTTCTCCAGAGAAAAGTCACTGGGAACGTGGAACAAGGACGGCTCTCCATCCACACCAACGCCATTGCCAACACCAAACAGAAACCTCCACTTGCACGCTACTGATGCTCCAGAAACCTCGGCCTGGGCACGCGGGGCCGTTTCTGGAGGGACATGCCAAAGTTTGCATGTCTCTGTTCGCATCTATGGGTGAGAGAGCTCCATTTGAAGAGGTCATCAGATTTTTTCAGGGGCTGCGTTTTCTTTATTTACTTTGCTAATGAACAGACAGTTCCCTGCATGGATGCGGCTTTGGAGGCATACATCTCAGATCCTTCTGGAGAGATAACACTAAAACCCACCTGCATGCTGAAGCAATGCTTGCCTTTGCAGCCTGAGCAGCCAGCAATGTGCCCAGCCCCAGGAGCTGGTGGGCAGCCCTGAGGGGATGCTTCTGCCGGTGCTCTGCTTCTCTCTTTTAAGAACTTAGAGTTTTCTTCGGTGTGAATCTCTTCTCAAGTTTTATTCATGTGACTGGAAGTGCTGCAGGGTGCCGGGAGATTATAATAATAGATAATAAATAATAAAACGCGCTAGGTGTTAGGAAAAGCTTTAAAGTCTGCCACGGCTAGTTTAAGTATTTCCATCAGGTGTTCTTTGAAAGATGAGTTTTGCTAAGAGACACTTTCCAGTGCCATTACGGTATTTGATTTGGCTTTGCTGAGATTCATTAGATTGGAAGGTGCACGCAAAACAAGGCTTGAAAACCCTGCCCTCGTCAGCCCTGCTCGCACAGGAGTCAGCAGCAGGTTGGCATGCAGAGGAGGTGTTCCTGCTGCTTCACATGCAAAGTGTTATCTGTGAGACTCCTGCTAGCAGGGAGAGAGAAAACACATCGATGTAGTCAGGAAGATGAAAGCCTTGCCTTTTTCTCATACATCCATATAAAGCAAACAGCTCGCAAAAGAAAAGAAAAACAACACAACCCAAACCCACGCGCACAAAAACTGTGCAAAAACATGGAATAAAGTTTCTGAAACAAAGTTCTTTCAAATAATTACGGGTGGCTGATCGGTTAATAGTCGTCAATGGCAATAATCAAAGTGCTGCTCTGGAAGGTGCTCAGCCTATTTCCTGCAGGCACGTCCATCATTGTGCTGTGTCCTTTGGGACACTGAAGGATTAACACGTGGGCACCGCTGCACCAGACAGCCCGCAGCACCACAGCTGGTGTGACTGCATCTGAGCTGAACCAACTGGGAGGGGAATATGGGGAACGGGAGCACCGTCTCTCCGGAAGAGAAGGGAAGTGGCTTTATCAAGCATCCCGTGGTTGACATTCATTCACCTGCTGCCGCTAGGAATACGGGCAAGCACGGAGTTCAGTGCTGTGTGTCACCTAATGGGATGGGAAACGGTGAAGAAAGTCCTAACACTGCCTGAAATTAAAGTCAGATTGGATGATGCAGGGAAGTTTTAGCTTGTGTAACCAAGTAGCATAGTCCCTAATGAGATGTCACAAGGACGTCAAACGCTTCAAAAGAAAAACCCTCAGAAGGCACCAAACAATTCTCTTCCACGTGCCCACAGGCCGTAATTTAGAAAGACAAGGCCAGCTTCTCCTCTGGCTCAGCTCTGCTGGTGCTGGGAGCCAGACGTTCAGCCAACCCACCCAGCTGCAGCACCAGTGCCACTCCAGCCATGCTTCCAGTCTGCAGAACGGCACTAATGTTTATAAGCTCCTACGTCTGAGGGAAATCACGAGGTGAAAGCTAGTGCCCAGGATGGATGAGTAAGTGATCCCATGTGAGCAGAGCACAATCAGAAAAACAGCCTAAGCCATCGTGCACTTCAGTGCTGTTTTACATACGTGGATTCACCTGGTTCACCTCCGCTGCTGTCAGAATGCAATTAATAATGAAACAATTACTTCAAGTTATTAGAATAATTACACTTATGCATCTGCATACAGACGTAATGTACGCAGCAGGGTTGGGTAACTGCTGCGTGCAGATTTCTATGTGAGGAGTGTTCACACGTTCCTGTTTACACAGATATAGATTCTGCATCTAAATGTGATGTGTTCTAACCAGGGCTGCATTTTTCCTTCAAGGCTTTTTTCTCATTAGCCCTTTTAGGAATTGATATTTACCCTGTGTATTATACAGCCCCAAGGCAAACTCAGACCGCATAGCTAGCGGAGTGGATTATATAGCTGCACTTGAAGTGAGCCATGCACCCAGGGGACTGGCAAAATATCGTACCGAGCAGTGCCAGGGCCATAAGTAACAATTACAAATATCCACTATAATGGATTCTTTTAACTAGGATTGCTTTGAAGTTCCCAGAAGGATTTAATAGGAAGAAAAGTACGACCTTGCCAGTTCCCCAGAGCACACTGGGATTTGAAGAGGGGTTTTCTTTAAGCAGAAGTCCATTTAGCTCATAAGGATTTCAAGTACTAGCTGCTTCCAGAGGTGCAGGTTTTCATTTCATCTTTATTTATTTATTTATTTTTATTATTATTTTTGTGAGAAAGAAAATGTATCTGATAGGAAGAATGATAAAGACAGTTCTTGGGTGAGATAATGGCATAGCAAAAGGAAATCAGCTCAGGCCAAAGTGGAAGTGACCTGGCATTTTTATAGCCTGAGATGGTTTGTAAGAGTTTGAGTAGATAAAATATGTTTGCATTGTTGTTCTGCGGATGTATTAGATCGAGACCAATAGGCTCTTGAATTTTTTTTCTTGATAGGGATGTGAAAATTCTAAGCTCAGCCAACATAGAGATAGCAGCTGTATTATATAGATGCACAGAGCAGAGCTGGAAGATTCTGACTTCATTTCCACTCAGTAGAATAATACCCATTAATTTCAGCGAGGCAGGATCTCCCGAGCGAATCCCAGAAAGGATGAGCTGCTTTTCATACTGATCACTCTAAAACCCACAAAATGATGTAAAGATTAGTTTGCCAAGTCAGTGTGCACCATTGCTCCTGGCACTCTCCTCTTGAGCAAAAGCAAAGATTGAATCGCGTATCTGAATGTTGGGCACATTTTTGTACGGTGCACTCAGTGAATAATGAGACCGCTCTTGCATGCTGACTTTGAAGTCACACTTCCCTAGCTCAAGGGGAAAGTAACGTGGGTGTACACGCTTGGTGGTTTTGCCCAACGACGTAGGGCAGACTTTAACTTCCTTAATGTTCCCCTCTGGACTGAAAATGCAGACTGATGTGCAAAGACAAGGAAAGGAAAAACCCTACAGAATGCGGCACAAAACATACACCTCTCGTTTCTCAGACAGTTTAATGGTGAACTCTGCTCTCAAGTTCCACCTCTACAGACCGGAGCACTCCGTGGCTGAAATCCCGCTCCTGCCAGAGCGAAGGGGAAAACACCTGCTGGTTCCAGCCAGCTCAGGATTGCTCACAGTAAAAGTTTACAGTACAGTATAAAATAACTGCTCAAAGTTATTGGCTTCCGACAGCGCTCCTATAGCGTTTTTCCACCTGGACAAAGCATTCTGTGTTCCTCATGCTGTCCTGCATCAAGCCATAGGACCCACAACCCTCAGCCCTGCCCGCAGCCAAACCCCAGCAGCAGCTCAGGGCTTTCCTGCTCACAGCTGAAGTGCAACATCCCGATGGGAGACGTGTGTACAGCAAGAGCAGTGCTGAGTGCTACGGGAAATCTACTCCTCGGAAGGGTATTATAAAGATATGTACCCGTGTTAATTCTTATTAGATCTATAAATGGAATATGAGAGACATTTTCCCCCTTTGCAACAGCAAGAGAATATAATCATTTATGAATATTTACCAATGGAAGCGATGGTTCTGTGGAAGCACACAAAAGCGTGTCATTTATTTCCCTGCTTCTCAGCTGCTTATGCTGATAACTCTGTCAGAGTCAATAAACTCCTTTTGTTAAGCTGGAAAGATGATCTAAACTACCCGCAGTGACAGACACCGCTTTCAGCCTCCTCAGGACTATGCTAAAAGATAATTTTTATCAGCCACACCTTCGACTACTTTGCAAGATATTATTAAGGTAGATGCCTTCAGAGACAGACTCAGTGGCTGTTGTCAGTGTTAATTTTCCCATCTGAGCTGTTACAGGAAAACATGACTTTGTGTCAAAGAACAGAGCCAGACAAATAACATGTACAGCTTGAAAAAGCATCGTGTTTTTTGCCAGAAAGATGCCTGTAAGACTGAGATTTTGAGTCAGGTAATAAGATTGCAATAGAAGAGGATTAGTTTTATCCTCCTAAATAAAAGCGCAAACCAACAAAATATTGTACCACTGAAGAACATCAATCTTGAGCATGTTTGGCAGCACCTGTCTCCTATCTCCTACTTGTTCAGCTTTGCAGATAAAAACTTCTAGGTCAGGTGAGGTTTGAAAGTGTCTGCAATACCGGGCACCGGGATCAAAGAATAAACAGCAGAAAGCCTTATCAGTGCTTCCAGCAAATGAAAGATTGCAGAGCGGCTTTAAGACCTTGCAGGAAGAGCGGCCACGAGTCACTGCAGCATTTATGCACTTAGATGGGAGATGCAGCGAAGGGATGGGGTCAGGGAGCAGAACCCCCTGACCTGTGCAGGTAGGGCAAGGAGGAGCAGGCGGGCAGGGCTGTCCTCCAGGCAGCCGCTGTCCAGCTCTGTGCTGGTGGGGCACTGCTGCCAGCAGAGGAGTGCTGTGAATGAGACGGTGGCAGGGAAGAAATGGAACTGACTCACATCACTCCCTCATTGGAGCTGACAGTACAGAAAACATACTGATTTCGACTGCACGTAAAACGCTTCTGTTTGAACGCTGTTGACTGGAAAGATAATGAATAGTAGCAAATTATTTTCACCCGCTTAAAACAAAGCAATTAATAGTACTTTGGTTATCTCACCTGGAAAGCCAGGCTCTGTTGAGAGCTGTTAAAGCCGAATGTGAAAACAGTTTGCATGAAACATAATTAAAACTCTGACCTGAGTGATCTTCTAAAACGCCTCAAAGGAGTCAGTGCTGTAAGGAATGGTTCCACTTGTCTGCCTTTCTTCCTGGTTTTGTTCCACCTAATTCCTACTCAGACCATTCCGTCCTGCCCAGAAGAAGCACTTGTGATGCTCTTGCCTCCGAAGCACCCACCCTTTTCCAGGCAGTCCTCATCCTGGAAACACCTCAGCACTTCTCTGTGCAAAGCGTTTTCTTTCTTACTGCCACATTCAGTAAACACAGCTCTAGATGTCTAGTAACTTGCATTCATTCAATGATCAAAGCACTGAAAATACTTTTGTAATTAATCATTATACCTAATAAAAATCAAGGAAACCAGAATGCTGCACAGTTGCTGAACAGGAGGAATGTAGGGCTGAACAACATGCACTTATTTTTTTCTAAAGAAACCCGTAGTCAATAATGGATTTCATACTGAGTCAGAGTACAACGGTGTTTTCTCTTTATTCTGTTAAGGAATTACAAAGGGCTCCATTGTGAGCTCCAGCTTTCCCAGCTCTCCTCCTGCCTGCTCATGCCTTGTCCCTCAGGCAGTGCACACTCAGTGGATGTGTCCCTCTGCAGTGCCAAACCCAGAAGGCTTGCAGGGACCCGGGCTCAAACAAAGCCATCCATTTCCCCCCAACGGCTAAGGCGCTCACGGAGGCAAAACCTGATTCCAGATCTGGAAATGCAGACAACACAGCATTTTAAATAATAATGCTTTAGGATTCAGCACACCAGCTTAAAGTAAATGCGTTCAGCCACATTGAACTGCAGGTCTCTTGCCATGAAGAATATGTTCAGACTTCAAATACTTTCACAAAGAATGTACGTGTGCATTTGTGAGTTTGCCTGGACAGCTGGGATGTGCTGTCCTGGGAAGCAGAAGAGGACACACGCACAGTACCCGCAGCCCCCGTTCCTCCCAAGTGGGAACTCTGAATGACTCCAGTACCAGGTGAAAGCACTGCCATGCTGCCTTCCCTTCCTTCAGCGTGGCCTGCTCTGACTGCTTGGCAAGGAGATGCAAGCAAGAAACAGCTTAATAGAAAAATCAAGGGTATTTATGAAGTGCAAAGAGGCTAAGTTCACTGGAAAATGTATTCATGCTGTACAACTCCGTAACACCAAGTGTTTAACAGAATTATGTTTGGAGCTGCATGGTTCAGCAGCACCATTTTGCTGCAATCAACACTGTATTTTTTTTGCAGAAAGTCTTGACTTCAACTATCTTGGAAATGCTTAACAGCTGATATTAGTTGGAGCACAAACTTAATGCGAGGCTCTTTATTCTGCCGACACGATAAGCATCGTGACAAGGGGTGTAGCTATGGCAACTATTTCCCCCTCTTTTCCACAGAGCTGCAAGAGCAGGCGTCACCCTTGATGCAGTGCCAGATGTCCCCCAGGTGAAGCTCAGAGCTGAGTTACAGAGCAGTAAGTGAGCAGAACCACAGATCCCAGGGCTGGAACACCTTTGTTTCCTGTGCTGTGTTTCATGGTCATTTACATGAATTTAGACATGAGTTGAATTCTCTTCCTTCTTATGCACTATGTCTGGAAAGCAAAATCATACCTCCTTTTCCCTTACTGGCAGGGTTCAAAACAGAAGAACTCGTCCCAAAGCCAAAATACCTATTTCCTTGAAGAAAAGGATGCTCTCCTCTTTAATGTATCAACATACGTCGCTGGAAAGAGACGCGCAATTCCTTCCCTGACGCTAATAAAGACAAAAAACACCCCTGCTTTGCTGAGATGCTGGATCTGAAGGCAGTGCATATCTGCAATAAGAGAGATGCTCTGAGGAAAACCAATTTCTTATATGTTGGTTATTTGTTTTTCTTCCTGGCCCCCAAAAACACAAACAAAACCAGGCCCCTTCTGCACAAATATTTCCTCTGTTTGCTATCTGTGTCAACATAAAATAATGTCTGTCTCATTTTACGGCACAGTTCTGTGTCAGTGACAAACTCCCAGCTGCACCTGACATTCGTTTTACTCATGTGCTGCCCCAGTCCATCAGCACTGCTATTTCCAGGCTCTGCGCTGACATGCAGCGTGGGTCTGCTTTTCCCAAGGAGGACAGTATCTATCAAGGCTCAAATAAAACCACCAAACATACACAGCTGCACGCAGGAACCTGCTTAGATAATGCTATCTGTGTACTGTGGAAGCAAACCAGGAATTTCAATGGAGTTCCTGCACTGGAGGAATGGCAGCTATCACAAACACAGGTACTTTGGTTTTCTTCCCCCCTGCTCTCTGTGAGCAGCTGCGTGGTGCTGAGCCACTGCTGGGTTAAACCACAGCACACGTGCAAAGGAAAAGTGAGTACTTAAAGTGATTCTTAAGGTTATCTTTCAGTTCATGTGGCTAGATCTGGGCCAGACTTGTGCTTACAAACACTTACAACTGATAGGAGCATCACTGACAGTCTCAGAGCCTAAGAGCTTCCATCACGTGTGTAAAGTAGTACAGAAATCTGATGCTGAATTGAAGCGACTAATTGCAAAATAAACGAGACTCAACCAATAAGGCCTAAAAGCATGGCTTAGGTTTATAAAAATACTTCTTGTAAAGGATCCAGACAGACCTGCACGCGAGAAGGACATCTGTGTCAGGAGAAGGAGCTGCAGCACGCTCCCCATACAGAGCCTGATAGAGTTGGTGCGAACCAAGCAAAGAGGCACGGCTGTCCCACCTGGTTAAAATCACCTATCCACAGCCACAGCTTTGGGAAAAAGAAACGCTGACGAGTTCCTTGACAGCACTTACAGTCCTGTCACAGACGGGACTCCTTTTTTTGGTGAGCATGTGCTGCGAGGAGCCTGAAGCTTTGCTTCCAGCTCGGGTGACATGTCCAGCAGCAGAGCCAGCAGGGACCCATGGGGACCCACAGGAGGTGAACCCAGAGCAGAGCCTTTCTCCCACTCCTCCCTCCCACACTGCCTGCGGTTTGCTCTGCCAGCTCCACGCACCCAGTCGCCCTCTGCTCCCTTTCTATGGGGAGGACAAGGAACTGAGTGCCCTCACGCACGCTTTTGTTAACAGAACTCCACTGCCATATCTGCTCAATCCTGTTCCCCCAGTGACAGCTATGAACAGACCTCCTCCTTATACCGGAGGGGAAAACAATTTAAGTCACTCATTTAATACAGGTTTTGCACCTAACCTTATCATCCATATAGATTTCATCGCGCATGGAAGTCACTCACTTCTAAACCAGATGTTAGACGTCCTTAAAATAATTCCTGTCACCGTCCTTCACTCCACACAGCATGCGACAGCTGCTGTGGTGCTGATGGTTGCAAACCATTTCACAGGAACAGGAGCAGGGCTGCTTCGTGGATGTTTTAATTCAGCACAGAATTTTTTAAGGGGAAGAAAAAAGAGGAAAAACATCTTGCCTTGGCAAACAGGAGGACAAAATGTGTGTCCCAGGGGGTGTGTTACCAGCTGCCATTGGCCAGAGCTGGGCACAGTGAAGTGTGTAAGTGAAGAAATCTCTCACCAGCACCACGGAGCTGCAGGTAACTGAGTTACATCAGAGAACAGCCACTGAGCATCACATTGAAGCACTGTCGCTACACTTCACAGTCCATTAGAAATATTCCCGGGACACTGCACTTCAAGCATCCCCTGAAGGCCTGGCCTGGCCTTTCTGCCCTCTCTGCATCCCAGCCCCTGACGCTGGGCTGCGTTACCCCAACGGGTCGGCACCATCAGCTGGAGATGGCTGCTTGTGAATAACAGTGATAAAAGCAATTAACAGACTGCAATAAGCACAGACAAACCCAAATGCTGCAAGAAAACACACCGCACTCAAAAATCAACAATTACAAATGAGACCAGGGAAATCTGCTAAGATTCTAAATTGGAAAGCCTCAAATTTATCTTCCTTCTATCTCAGAAGCCACAACAGAGCACAAAGCTCCGTAGATATGTTCTTCCATCTTGGATTTAATGGCTGTTAACTGTTCTCTCCTGAAATCTCTTTACTAGCTTCAAGTCAAGCTTTCACCACAGTGGCCATGTAACACTGTGCTTGTATCAGTCGGGTTGGGAACTGGGAAGGTCCTTACATCCAGCCCGGCTTCGCACCTGGGGTTACAAAACACCGCTGCTCTTGGGAGCAGTTACACTGTATTCATGGCAGGAACAACACTTGGAGAGCCCACCCTGAAAGCTGCAACATGCAATTGTAACGTGTCCCATCCAGGCCTCAAGCATCCGGTGTTTTAGCCTGGGGCAATGTCAGTGCTTTCAGAGAGATTAAGCTGAGAATGTCCAGCTTTCTGTCATAATCCCACTCCTCTTTCTTTGAGACACCTCATTAATGCTGATGTGAGGATGGGATCCACTGTACCTACATTGGAGGCAGGAGAGCGTTCAGCCCTTGTCTTTTCACTGATATTACAGCTTATGAATTAGAAACATTCTCCCAGAGAGGATGTAAGAATCGGCAAATCGGTCAAGGGGAAAACTCAGCACCACTGAGAGTTCATCAGGAGAGGAGTGGGAGCGGGGCAGGGCCGCGAGCTGTAATAATGTATACGCAAAATCTGCAACTTGCTCTTCTTCCACATTTCCTGGGAGAAAAGATCACAGAAAAGGACAAACAAAGGAACGGAAGAGGAACAGTAATGCTAATAAAAGAATTAATGCTCACCTAGTGTCTCAAAGACAGCTACCTAGCCGCCTAAATTTTTAATAATCAAAGCATCTGCAGTCAGGAGTAACGTGCATGGCAAGCACTGTTCAGACCTCACCCTGTAAGGTGATTATTTTAAGTACACAAAGGATTTCATTATTTTTCAGTGGAAACAGACTGACGCCTTCTCACCTGTTTGTTTGCAGTCTCATATCTTAAAAGTCACAGAAGGCACGAGACAGTCTGCAAAATACTGTGAGCATGCAATGCTGCGGGTATGTCAGAGCACACCAGCAGGACCAGGTCCTGCAGCTCTGCAGGACAGGCCCATACCTCGCAGGTGCAATGGGAGGGCCCAGCTCAGGCTGCAGGCTGTGTGCCCAGCTGGGTGCTGCCAGCTCTGCACTGCCACGCGCACAGCTCTTCCAGCAAGATCTGCCCACATAACAACACTGAGCAAAATAAACCTCGTAAGTAACTCAAGTCCAGCAGTGCTTGGAGCCAAAAAGACAAAACTTGGCTTCCCTGGACCTGCCTTCAAGTCTCAGTCAAGCACTAGTTGCGCCAGATTTATTTCTGAGAGGTTTTAAAGGAGAGCTTTAAATAACTCAGGCTTCTCTCAGCCATATGAAGTGCGGTGATGGCATAAGAAGCATTTACTCACTGCAATGGATACCCTTCAAATCTCAAAACATCACGAGAGGAGCCCAGCTATGCGCTGCTGAGGAGAATAACTGCACAATCGCTTGTATCACTCGTAAGATGTTTAGAGGGAGAATAATTCCTGGCACCGACTGGCTGCTGGACAGCAGGATGCTGCCATGGATATACGGAACCTGAAGGAAAACATCACTGAATCAAATCGATAGTGAGAGCTTGAGAAAAGGGAAAAAATCGTAATGCAAACGGAATGTACAAATGTGAACTGGGGGGTGGTGATGCACGGGGAAGGAGGCGCGTTCTCAGAACAGAAGTCCTGCTCCTTTCTCCTTGTTAAAGGGGAACCTCATCGGGTGTAGCTAGGCTCAGAAAATGTGTGCTAATGCAGAAGTAATTTCTGCAATAAATACCTGCATTTCAGATCGTAGCTGGAATTTGCAAAAGTATAGGAATGGCAGGGCTGGATGAAGGAGCCCTCCTTGCATCTCTCGACCACAGGCACAGCTGTAACAGGTCCTGACCTCTCCAAAGGCAGCTCAGGAGAAACACTGCGTACCGACTGCGAGAAGAGGGAGAAAACTCATTTCTGAGCTGTACAAAATCAAGAATAAAGAAAGTTGCCTGTGGTCTGCAGCGTGGCACAACAGCAGAAAATCCACCTTAATCAGAGATGCATAAAAACAGGAATTAACATCAGTAACGTTAAAAAGACTTTAAACTTCATTAATGCAAAGGACAATACAGTCTGCTCCAAAAAAAAAACCAAAAAACCCACATAATTGTGAAGTCTTTCACAGAAGCCACCATTGCTGCAAGTGTCCTAGTGGGGAGCAAGCAAAGCCTGGCTGTGGTTGGAAGGACCAACCAGCAGTGCAGGGCCCAGCACGGAGCCAAGCTGCCCTGACCCCACAGTGTTCCACATGAGATGCAACGGATGTTCCCCAAATCCCATTTGTGGCCCAGCTCTTTGTGACAAGTCGAAATCAATTGAAAAGAGTGGCTCAAGGATCTGTTAAGAACAGCAGGAAAAACACTCTGGTTTTACAGTGAAAACTGACTGATGCCACACCGCAAAGCTGCTGCAGAGGAAGAACTGATAACCCCACATCAGGTTTCAAAGGGTCAAGCTTCTAAAGTTCAAGCTTATTTTCCTAAGCTAGAAGAAATAGGGGAAGGCCATGCTATTCAAGAACAGAACCTTCTCAGCACGGGGTCAATAAAAACAACCTTACCCCACAGAAACTTGCTAAATAAGAAGGTTAATTTGTTCGTGCATTTGATGCCTGAGCCCCTCAGGCACGGAATCATTCCATTTGGAATCCATTCTCCAGGCGGAGTTCTGCAGCCAGTGCACAGGAGATGCTTGTTCAGATGCAACTGTGCCATGCTGATGAAGTGAGCATATCACTGCTAGGAGAAACTTATGATAAATGTTTATTCCCCATGTTATTCTAGAATATAAATAGATGCAGCGAGGACCTGTCAAAGTCTTTCACTCATCAAATTTCACTGCGTATTCTCATTTCTTAGCAGTCTCCGTGAAGAGAAAATCCTTCAAGTGAGGTTAAACGCAGAGCACTATTTCTTGGGATGAAACTAGTGGGATTTAAAATGGAAATGATGCTCAAATCTAGAAAATAATAGCTCTGTACTGCATACACTAAGGCGGGATGAGCTCTGGAGCATCCTGCAGCTTGGACACGAGGCTGCCAGGTGCCCAGCTGCTGCTGGCCCCATGGGGTGCACAGTCCAGGGGCAGCTCGAGCTGCTTGCCTCTTGCAGCACAAGCAGACTGGTTTGTAACCACGTCATGCTAAGAAACCAGCTAGTAAAGCAGAGGAAAGCCTTGGGAAGAGCAGGCTGTTCCCAGGAGCACGGAGGCAAGCCCTGGTGGGCCTGCAGTGCCCTGCAGAGCCGGCACCCCCAGCCAGGGGAACCCCAGTGTGAACCCGAGGGGATCCATCTGCTCCATGTGAGCATCTCTCAGCCCTCGCTGCCAGGAGCACCAGGCCGGGCTGCAGACAGGGGTGCTGCAGTTATGCATTTGATGCTTCTTCACCTCGTTTGGGCGATGGACAACTTTCGCCTGACCCACATACCGCGTGGAGTTTTAATCAGCCTCACCAGTAAAGACATCCTATTTGTTATTCAAAGAAAACAGTTTAAAAGCATTGTAAACACATTCTTCCATGCATCACGTAGCAGAAATTGATACAGCCAAGCAGCAGCTTAAGCACCATGTTCGTACCTACATACAGATACGCTACTAGCAAAATAAAGTCAATTTACAACTAAGTCGATGCTTTCCTGATATCACTGCTTTGCTTTTAATGTTGGTTCTTGACTTTTGTTTTGTTTTATATCACTGGCAAAACAAATCAAAACACAGCAAGCAGAGCTCCAGCAACCAGCCCAGCTGGAAAAGGAGTCCTTGCAAGAGGAACAGAGGACAGTGCCCAATGAAAGACAGCTGCAGAGCAGGCACGTTTCATGGCCCTGCATCGCGTGGATCTTAACGTTTGGACAGAGAACTTGAATGGCCTTTCATAGGGCATGGATGCCAAAACTGGCTGTGCACCTTTGCAGACACCAGTTCTTTCCATTATACAGTAATGTAACATTTATCTTTACAAAGTTTGTTCTTGGAAACACAAAAGTTCCAGGTGCATTACATTTTAAACACTTTTTAAAGGTTTTACAGAAAAAAAAGTGATTTCTCTCAAAATTTACAGTCTCTCATGCATCCCCACTGTCCTGATCTCCTCCCTTTAGTAACTTCATCTCCACGTCGTGGCCCTTTACTCTTTCACATTGCATTTGCACTGGCACTTTGAGCATCTCCTTCTCCCCTCCACCTATGTCATACTTCTCTCAACACCGTCACTGCCACCCTTCCTGGCTTCAGCCCTCGGGTAAGTTGGTTGTTCTGATGCTCACACAGAGCAGCACACCTTAAATACGGCTTTCTGCCTGAGCTGGGCAAGTTAGAATAACAGGCATGATTCAAACTCAATAAAAAGCAATTTGAACACTTCACAAGAACTCGAGCTGAATTGAAACTGGAACTGTGGCAATTTACACCGGCTAAAGTTATTAGAGTCGAGTTTTATTTTTGCCCTGTGACTTGGGTGACTCAATTCTAGCAACATTCCTACCTTTGCTGATACAAGTTCCCACCTATTAGGGATAAGCTCAACGAGGTTTTGAAAGCTGTATATACAGCAATTTCTTCGAGCCCTGACTGCACAGCTCCGCAGTAACCAGGGCAGTGCCTTTCAGACCTGGCAAGAGCCTTAAAGGAACAGACAAAGCTGGATGAGCACACACAACTGCAGACATGAGAAAGAATTATTTCTGGCTACTTGCTTCTCATTCCCCTAATTTCACTAGGAAAACAGCAATTTCTGGTTCATGGAGTCACAAAGACGACATCAGCTCAAAAGATGACCACGCAGGCAGCCACAACACTTAGAAAGAGCCAGCCCTCAAAAATTGTTCACTCCTGGTTATTCAGAAACAGTCACCACAGTGAAGGAAGAAAAAAAAAACAAAAAAAACCAGTTTGCAAACTTTTTTTTGGTCAATTTATAATCAAAAATAGACTGCTCGCACCTCCGCGTCTGTTATTTCTGTGCTGCCAGGCAGCCCTGCTGGCCAGGGCTATCCTGTTAGCTGTTGGATCTGGTTGCTACAATTCCTTTTTTGTTTTTTTACAGGTGTTTGGAACAGCGTAAGAAGGGAACAAACACCTCCAGAGGGTTTCCTGGGACCTGCTTCCCATGAGGGGCCGCTTCTTGCAGCAGGGCCAGCACTTGGGTGCTGCTGGGAGCGGATGTGTGAACAAGTTTTAAGGCAGACTCTGGTTTTGACATAGCTGCACTGATGCACATTCCTCATTTGTTCATGTAAGACAAGAATTATTTGAGAATGAAGTAGTAATAAGCTAGATTTTTTCCTTACCTTTTTGGAAAGCAGGCAAAAGCTATACAGTAGGTGGAAGAGTGTACCAAGTAACAGACTTTTGAACACTCTTTCTTACTGGTGGTATGCAGTCTACAGGAAAAGTAAATACATTGGTATGTACAGTGCGTCTGTTCACATTAAATTCTTCAATTTTTTTCCCTGTCATTGCAGCCATGATATTAATCTGACCAAAGAGCTCAGATCAGAGCAGTAATAATGGAAAGCGGAGCCACACCAATATGCAAAATTAGCTCTGGGCTGGGGATAAATGAACCAGTCCACAGAAGTTCAGGTACCTCTGAGCATGGGAGCAGCCGCTCACAGCAGAGCAGACCTGCTTGCATTTTTTCCTCTCCCCTGAACAAGCTTCAGAGCATTTTGGTTTCCATTTAACACTCCCCAGTCCTCCCACATCCGTGAGCTCACTCTTGGTTTCCTCAGCATCACTGACAAGCGCTGTAGTTTTTTCCCATCAGAGAATGAATAGGCAATGTCACGTCAGTGATGTTAAGGATCAACATGCGTGACTACAGAGCAGAGCAAAGCACAGCAGCATGTGCATAGCAGTGTTTGTACATCCACAGACATGCCTGCAACCCGCATTTACTGTTCCCACTTTCCTGATGACAATGTCCATTCCCAACACATGGAGAGAAACGAGCACTGACATATCATCGTGCTGGCCAGAGAGAGGGGAGGTGGCAGCACGCAGGAAAGCAATATTCTGAAATGGAAATGTTTTGCAGAAAAACAGGCAGAGATTGCAATCCATTCCTGAATCAACTGCCAAGTAGTTTCTACATGGCAGAGGAGAAAGGAAAAACCATAAAACCATTTTGAAGATGCTTGTGTAGGGTTTGAGACCTCAGAGCACCTGCTGACTTGAAAGCCCACGGGCTTAGCGTGCTCCTGGAAACCGGATCCTTCTAACCTCGCAGAGCCTAACATTCATGGCTGCTACGCAGGGACACCAATCCTTTGCTGCTTCTCACCAGATCTCAGCGAAACTCTTTGCATCTCCTCCTGCATGCTGCCCTTCACCACTCCGGTGCCCTCAGCCTTGCACATCTCGTGTTCCCTGCCACGTACTAAGTGGGCTGCAACCCCTCTCTTGGCCTCAGAGCTTAGTCAGCATAGCAGAGAAGAGCAAAAGGTGAGGATGAACTTGCCCACAGCCACTGGCATAGATGGTGAGCAGGAAGATCTGCTGGTCCAGCCCATGAGAAGCGTAACCTCCTCATTATCAAACAACCGAGATGCTGATTTGCCTGTTGTTGTGTTTGGGAAAGCCACAAATTAAAGCAAGTCGCTAAGGAGAAGGAATAATTACATGTAAATCTCCATATAAGTTAAGTATGGGTTGGAGGTTCAAATGCTTTCTCAGAGTCTGACACCACTCTTGCAGCAGAAACAAACACAGAGCCCAGCAGGAGCACTGCTCCCAGTTCGGCTCCAGGCGTGATGAGAAGCATCTGCCCCAGCACAGGAATGCACCCAGGACACACCAGCACACACTGCACTCATTGCACGGACGGAGCTGCTGTGCCCCCCAGATTCTGCTCATCTCACTTTGCTGCGCAGTGTTTCAGATGCCAACGTGCTAGCAGAAAAAAGCTGGTGAATGAGTAAAAGCATGCACATGGCAGATGGAAAACCAGAATGATTAAGAGAGTTGTCATGAGTGACAAAGTTTTAGATGAAAAAGCGTGGCCTTAATATACCCCATTCAGCATGGAAGCCCTCCCAGGTCAGGGCTCGGGGGCTCAGCCTGTGAAATTTCTCACTTCTGAGATATCCTGAAGCAAAAACTGCAACACAGTGAGTGCTCGCTCCTCCAGCTGGGCAGGACGTAGGGTTGCTGCATTTCCAGTGGCTTTCCACCCACATTAGCGTGGTTTTTCTTTTATACTGGCTCTGCAATCTCAGCTTGAGCCCTCCTCTCCTAATTGCTGGGACCCTGCCCACCCCGGGCCATGTCCCACCCCCCAGCCCAGCTGACAGTGGGGCTCACAGCTGCAGCAGCCACATGCTGTCTCTGGCTTTCACGCTGAGCGTGTGATTAGGACAGGCAGCAATCTGGGCTTAGTCACCAAATTCCCCATGGTCTGGAGGTACATGAATCCCAGGCTGGTGGCTCAGCATTAACCTGTTCTGATATGAAACATTTGTGCAATTTCAATGAGAATGGCAACTGCAGTCCCCAGTCCCAAGCAAGCCATGAGCAGCAGCACTGCCAGGAAATACAACAGAAAATCAAACCGAAAGACCCAACTGCACTTCTGCACTTCCATGAAAACACAGGGTTGCTTGGGCAGCTCTGCATCTAAGCTGGCTTTACACTGAGCTGGGGAGTCCCAGACTCATTAGTTGCCCCCCTCAATTAATTTAATTTACTTTCAGTCAATCAGATGTTTTCAATTTTTAAAATATTTTCTGTTTCCGATTGGTAACATTTCTCCATTTACTGTATAAAAATATTTTTTGAAGTCATATCACAAAGAAAACACCAAACAATGTTCATTTATGGAGAACTTTTGCAAACTTCCACTGAAAACGAGGAGAGTTCTGTTTGGATGACACCGCTCTCTGAGTTCGTTACTCTTGTTCTCATTTGTTCCAACTGAAAATGGAACCATAAACGTATTTTAAACCAAATATTCAACTCCGAAAGAGCAAAAAAGGGACTCCTTTCAGGTACTGAATGAACTGCTGCCCTACTGTTGTCAATGGGTTGTCAGCCCATTGACACCACAGTGCAGCTCCCAGCGGATGTAGAATCACAGAATCATAGGGGTTGGAAGGGGCCTCAAGAGATCATCGAGTCCAACCCTCCCGCCAAAGCAGTTCCCTACACCAGGTACGGAGGTACACCAGATGTAGCAGTGGTCTGTGTGTACCCAGCTCCTTCAAGCTCAGCAGCAGTGCGTTTCATTTGATTTTCTGGTAGTATTTATAAACACGTACGCAAGGGATGACATAACAGCAGTAGGTGCACCGTGTAATGAGAACATACATTGGTTATATGTGTATATATAATTAAAAGATGTAAAAGATAACATTCTCTGCAGACAAACTAAACTAAGCTTACAAACTAAAAAGCCCAGCGTTTGTAGAAAACCATTACAGTTAATGACTGCACATGTCCTGACTGGCAAGCTTTCACAAGCAAATGTGTGCTCTTCTGAGTCCTACATGGGAGACAATGAGGCCACAGAAAGCATTTTCCTGTCATGTACTTCAGTTTTGAAGCTGGGATGGCACCTCTCCCAGTGGACTTTGCACACAGTGCTACAAACCAGCCCTGACGGTGGCATTCTTAGGGCAGAAGCTCACACATCATCTGAGGAGGGGGGAATCTACCCCTACAGGCTCTTACTGCCTCTTAAAAGCACATCCTGGCATACAGTCCCCAGGTGAAAAAAATGCTTTTTGATAAGAAATATGGGGTTTCAACTGAGCCCCAGTTAACAAAAATATCTCCTTCTAGGGAAAAATGTGACTGTTCTTTGGGGAAGGAGCAATCCTCACAAGTCTGGAAACAGCAAATAAATGCAGTGCAGGAGAATGAAACCAGAAGGGGAAACCAAGAGTATGAAAACCCCAAACTTCAGTCCCATAGGGCAACACTCCTATTACCACACTGAACATCTCATCATTAGAACTTTTTTGCTTTACTCTTTTTTCATGACTTTAACTTTGCATTTTTAGATTTATGTTTTATTATTTCTCTATTTTTTTTTGGAGGAGAAACTCGCCCCAACTCATTCGACCAGAGCATCAGTCAGTGAGGTGCAGTTCAGCAAACCCAACTCCCCTTCCCTTTCCTGCTGGCTTTCAGGGCCTGCTTCCCTCCTCACCTTTCCTCCTCCTTTCCCCCCTTCCCTTGGCCAGCACCCAGAGGAGCTGCCTCAGCCACGTGCAGGAGGGCTCAACCCCAGCACTGCATCAGGAGAAAGAGGCCCGGAGGGGCAGGGCTGCAGCACAGCACAGGGCTGTGCAGCTCCCACTCTGGCTAACAGCCTAACACAGAAGTAGATCTATTTCCACGTGCGATGAAGGTTCTGTTCAGAGGAGGCATGATACGGTCCTTAATTGGTTAGAAACGTTTCCTTGCTGTCTTTTGATTCTGCAAGAACTGTGAGACAGTTCACAGTTTCTGAAGGCAGACTCTGGGCTTTTTTTCCAGTTGGAATACAGCTTCACAGAGCCATAGAATGGCTTGGGTTGGAAGGGACCTTAAAGATCATGCATCCCAACCCGTGCCGTGGGCTGAGCGCAGGGCAGGGGCAATGCATCCACCAGGTGAGCACACCTGTATGATAAGGTGCCGCAGAAACAACACGCTCAGGGGTGAATAAAGGCACGAAAAGTGCTGCGTCAATTATTTGCTGGCTGCTCCCACTTTGCTTTGACAGCAGAGTTTCTGCTTTGAGGCAGATATTCAGACAGCAGTTTAATAGACAAGTAGCAGCAGAAATTGCAGCAGCAAATGGATAAACGGATCACGGGAAAGGAGAGGGCATTTCTCCACATTCAGATCCGGTTTTCATAAAAACTGCAGACGTGCCGAAACCTTTCCACTATGCTACGAAGTTGTGCAGCTGTCTCCTTCCTCAGCTCCCTCCAGATTCAAATGCAAATCCGATATTTGATGGCCTCAGTATGTAATTTTGTGCTACAGTATACCATGCTACACGCATCAAGGAAATTGGATGCATCTTTTCGATCTGTTTTCCTTTTAAATCAACGATAAAATCTGCATTCAGTTTTACAGGACCAGATCAAGCCCGTGTGCATGGGAGCCTTCAAGGATGGTGAGATTTTGGGAAAGAGACTCTGCAGGAAATGTAATGGTATCTCAGTTTAATGAGGTTCCTGGCGAGCAAGGCACCTGTCCCTCCTCTCACCCAGCAGGGCTGGAGGGTTTGGTGTGGCACCTGAAGGTGCTGGCGCGGAGGAGGGGAAGGAGGAGGTTCCTTACCACACGCTGTGCTGCCAACTGGCACGACTCAAAAAGCGAGGAGGAAAGGGAGACATTAATACAAATCAAAGTTGAGCCACCCAAAGTCTAAGTTCAAGGACACCGATTCCCCAGCACTCCGGCATCAGTTAAGGCCTCTAGCACGCACAGCACGAAGGAGAGCCGAGTACTCACTGTTGGGGTCCACGTTCTCGCAGAGCTCCGTCTTGGCCTCGCCGTTGGGCCTGTCGCTGGGCTTGTGCGAGAGCCGGGACGACATGGTGGCGGCCGTCACCACGGCCTTGAAGCTGCGCTTCCGCTTCTGCACGTTGAGCTCGGGGTGGAAGATGATGATGTACACTTTCGGCATGTAAAGCATCCCCAGGGCCACTGAAGCACTTAGGTTCATGGATATTGTAAGTGTGGTAGTTTGTATGTAGAGCTAGGAGACAGAACACATGAGGCACTGTTACAGATCAGACTGGGCAGCGGCCGCAGCGCTTACAGCACAACGGGGCTACAGCCCCGGGGACAACCGGTGCTTCTCAGCATTCACACAGGAGCTCTGGGGCTGTAGCATGGCACGCTGGCCTCACTAACCATCCCAAACACTTTTCTTTTCACATTATTATTTTTTTTAATGGGTTTTAACCAAAGATGTGTGAACCAAGAGCTGCAGGCCGCTGTGATGTGCTGGAGGCTCTCAGTGCCTGTACCAACAGCTTCCTTCCACTTAACGACAGAAGAACAGATGTGGGTTTCAATAAAACCGGTATAAACTTAAACTTATGTCTACTGTAAGTTATAAAAGAGGAACGTTAGATCCATAATAATATGGGTTAGTGAAAACTTACCTTTAAAAGAGAAAAAAAAGGGGGTTTTATTATTTTTAGTACGCTTTAATTCTGTACAGCTCATTGAAATAACTGTGCAGACAATACACAGTGATTTGTGTGCTCCCGTTGCTCAGCTCTGCCTATTACGAAAAGCTTGTATATGTGCAGGCTGGAGATCAGCTGCTCCCGTGAGATGAGTATTCAAAGGAACATGAGGATTGTCAAGCGTACTCTGCAAACACGGAGGGCAGAAAAGCCTTTCTGCTGCTTCTTTTCTTAATTACCTTTTAGAGGACACACTTGATAAGTGAACTGTAACGATTATTGTGACTTAAGAGGATTTTCCTGAGTTAAAGGGGACAAAGGCAGTGCAGTGCAGGTGGAAAGGAGCTGAAGGAAGAAGTGAGCTCCCCGCAGATCCTCTCAAGAGGTAAATACACGGTACCTCTGTACACGTGGAAATTAACACACATTGTGGGCAGTTCCTTCCAAACACTATTTTCTCTTCTCCTCCTGTTCAGTGCTCATCAGTTTGCACTTCTGCTGGAAGAGCTCCGTAAATAAACACAGCGGCACAGGAAAACGCTGACCCTGCCCGGATACTCCCACATTCCCACGTTTAGAGAAACATGCATGTCTCTGGGCTTGCTTGTTACATCTCCATAACCATTGCCATCACTCTGATTAAGACAGCTACTGAAAGCAATAAAGCACCTATGGAAAATGTAAGAAATGTGCTGTGCACCATCTCTCTCTATACCAACACGCACAAGCAAAAACTGACATGCCTTCTCACCTCCTGTGTACCCATCTTCAGAAGGGGATGTGATCAGAATGTTGCTAGGGCTGGAATGTTAGGACCAAACCCATCCCACCCTGTGAAGCAGTGCTGGGCCAAGCCCCCCATGGGGAGCGGGAGCATTCCTACACCCAACCCAAGGAGCTGGGGCTCGGGCAGCAGCTAGCAGCAATGGACTCGCAGCACGTCTCTCCAAGCAGCCACGTGATGAAAAACACACAGTGATGTTCTGCAACCAACTCTTCCCTCCCTTCCCTGGAGAACGTAAGAACCTTTACACAGAAAGCAGATATTTGGACCACTGGAGTTAAAAATAAAGCAACTGGCTGAGCACTGTAGCCTAACACGTGCTCTGAAGGTGGAAACAGCACCTCTGCGTTGGATTACAGACCTTCTCCACTCAACTCCTATTTCTCCTTTGGCCCCTCAGCCAACTGCTCCCCTCAGGAGCTTTGTCAGCACTGAGTGCCATTTCCTCATGCTGGTGTGGGGCAGAAGGTCAGACTGCTATCTAGCTATCTCAGCAGTGGGGTCTTCTGCAGCAAAGGTTCTGCCTGGCAATCGCTGATGGGAGATAAAAGGAGAGCGAGAAAAGAGAACAAGGCAGGATGAGTGACACATAATGCTTCTCATGACAAATGGGAGCTTTATAAAGATAAGGGAAACTAAGAGATATGCTTATTATGCAGAGCCTTAGTTTTATGTTCTTTATCTCCGCTCTGTGGCTTTTCCCAGTCAAACGTAAAAATGCAGTTTACATGAATCCGTTTCATTTCTTATTTCACTTCTTCTGATAAATTCCCTGAAAGCATTTTAGATGAATGCAAATTGGTGATTTAAAGTACAAAGAATGAGATTTAACCAACAATGCCAGTCTGATAACTCACACGTACCTTTATAGATGGCAAGTGAAACCCGCTTTCCAAACTGGAGATGAAATTAAGAAATTAAGAAGCAGATTTAGCAGGGGAGGCTCTGACCTGGGGTGAA
Organism: Oreortyx pictus; assembly: GCA_036925125.1. Lineage (NCBI taxonomy): Eukaryota > Metazoa > Chordata > Aves > Galliformes > Odontophoridae > Oreortyx > Oreortyx pictus. Next base: position 732,367 of record JAUPFR010000015.1, read on the forward strand.
TGAGAAGCAGGGCTGAGCTGAGCGCTTCCAGTGGGCAGCAAAGCTTCCTAAGGTGGTGCTTTTGGTCCACAAGGCCAATTCCACTGCGGTTCAAAGCCACATCCGCTGCACCACCGGGACAGAGCCCCCTGGGGGGCACTCACTCACACCCTCCCACTCAGGCTCTCACTTCTGATGGATTTTAACCTGATGTTAAACACACTGTGCTTACAGTTACAAGCGCGTCAGACTTCGAAGCGGCACACTGGAGAAAATGAAACCCTGAGGATATCGTTCACACGCAGAGACACCTCGCTGCTGCCATGCCTTTTACAGAAGGGATTTCCATTTGAATTTCAGATTTCGGCATTTTGCAGATTCTTGCTCTGCTCGTGCAAACGATGACAATTACCCTAAGAACCTGGAGAGGAAATCAGACCGGTCTCGAAAACACACATCCAAGAACCAGCAATTTTTGCAGCACAGAAAATATCGGTGCACAATTTCTGCCCGAGTTAGAATCAATCCCAGAAGTGAAGCAGCACAGGACCAGCCCTGCCAGCGCTCACCAACGCAGAGACAGGTTCCCAGTTGCTGGGCCTTGATAACCGAACCGATAGCAGCCCTCCTTAGAAAAGACTTTTTAGCAGTACTTTTTGTAGCCTAATTCTTTGCATTCATAGTCTAATCAGGAGCAAGAGCTCCCTTTATCTAACTCAGCTTTGTAATTAGGCAGCGAATGGTGTTATTTTGCAATATGGAAATAAATGGGCAACCTCAGATATTTTTGGACTCGTGTTATCACAAACCAATTTATCTCACTTTTATATGGGAATTGAAACAAATGTTCCTACATACGAAGCAGACAGTTAACAGATCTCCCAGAAGACCCTTCCAGGTCATCTGAAGATCTCAGCTCATCCCTTACATTATGTTACACAAACATAAGGATGGGAAACGTTTTTTAATGAAAACCACGATGAGCTCCTGCTGCATTATGGCTTTGCAAAAATACGGAAAGCAGAAAGATTTGAATACCAATGTTCTCAGACATTTCAGTGCTCCAGAGATAGCTGGGCCTTTTAAAGGCAAATTAAACAAAGATAAAATACCTTTTATTCACTGGAAGTTTTTGCTCTTCATATAGAAAGAACCAGGGCCCTCTCCCTCCCGATGATGCACCTCGCCCAACACAATGGAGCCACGTGAGCCACTGCGGTCAGCAAGAAGAGAGGGCAGGCATCACTGCAGGGAAACACCGGTGGCAGAGCACCCCTAAAACCACGTTGGTGAAGGAGAGTCCCATTGGGCAGTTCCAGGTCCTGCTGAGACTGATGGATGGGAAAGGCAGCTTCCTCCAGTCAGACACGGGCACGCAGCAGTTCAGCCGCAGACACCAGCGCACCTCACTACGCGTGTCTGCTGGTGACTTCCAGGGCTCTGCCTCCATCCCCATCCCTTTAAACACCATAATCTGCTAAAGTTGCCATTTAGCAGTGCCCTCTAGAGAATAGAGCAGCCTGAAAAAACCCCACCAAATCTCTTTTCCTAGATTAGGAGGTTTTAGCAGCGCTTAGGGCAAGCAGTTTGCCCTTCTTTCAAGCTAACATCATTTTGGGGAAAAAAAAAAAAAGCCATAACAGCAATGAAGCCTTGTGGACAGCAGGTTCCGGCATCCCCTGGCTATTTTTCAGGATTGCTTTTTTGACAAAAGTTGAAAACATCTGACATGGACGCAGGAGCAGAGATTGGCCATCGCAGGGGGGCATCCAACAGATGAAGTGACCACGCCGTGTGCCCACTGCTGCAACCTCCTGCTCCTAATGCTATCAGCATCACCCACACCACGCCGGCAGCTCATTGCACTTCATTGCCTTTGTTGGTTTTGTCAGTGGGACACGCACACAGCCCAACACTCTGTACGTGTGACAACACCAGGGGCTGTGGCACCACACCATGCTGCGCTGTGAGCCATCTGGGCTCGATAGCGCTGGCTGGGCACTGCGATGCGGCCAGCAGCACAGCTCAGAGCTCACATCCAAGGAAATGGATGGGTGCTTGTCGAACACACTCTTTTCCCATCACTTTTCAACCTGTCACTTCTACTGCTCAACAACTGCACTTTTTGATCCCTGTGGTGAAGGTACAATTCTTCCTTTGTTTTGCGTCATGAACTCAAGCGATTACAACGCTCCCAACCATTAGAGGAAAACTAACTCTTACATGAGCAGGAAAGACGTTACGTGGTGTTGGAAAGAGTGGCCAACAGCTGCACCCATGCGTGGCACTGCACTGGGCTGTGCACAGAGCACAGAGAAGCCCTTCTGCAGCATGACACAGGAGACAGGATGCAAATTGCGGCGCTCACCAAGTTCTCCAAATGACAATGGATGCCACCCAAGGGACGTTTGATAAACAAATCATAGTAGTTATGCTGATTGCAGTTATTACTGTACGAAATAGCGAGGCACGCAAGCAGCCTTTGTGAAACGTCTGCGCGAATGTCACAGAATCACTCACACCGTTTAATTATAAATTCTCTGCTTGGTAATTATGTGAAAGGTGACACTGGAGAAAATGATGGGATTTTAGTTTCAGAAGATTTCCCTTTATCCGCCCCGTGTTTTGCAGGCTGGCAGCGCCGGGGGCTTGGCCAGAACAGCCATGTGCTGAGGCCGCTGTGCAAGGTGTGAGGTGCAGCAGCTCTGCAGATGGAGCCCTCTGTGAGGAACTTCCAGAGAGACTACTTAGTGCAGCTTCAAGGAGACCTCCTGGGCCATGTCTTGATTTAAGAAGCCCAGAAATGAGGCAGGACCGCGGCCCTAGCTGTAGGCCATCTCCGTCCCTGACCTCACTGACTGCACTATTAGAGCAATTCTCAGGTTCAAAGGAGGTCCTTGATTTTACAGATGGACCTGAAATGCCCTTCTGCAGGCTACTCACTGCCCACTAACTTCTACATCCCCTACATTTATACGCACCGTACAGAAATACGCAATGCACTTGTGGCTAAGACAATTCAATAGACATTAAATGGGCTGAAGCAGAATTAAACGGTGATGAGGTAAGCACGTATTTTTTCTTTTCAAGTGATTTTAAAGCTAAAAACTGTGTTTGCTCTGCAGCACAGAGAGGAGCTCTGTGTGCCTGGTGGGAAGCACACGCTCCTGATTACAGCAGACCTGGGGTTGGGGGACTTCCAGCAGAGAGCACAGGGGGCTGTTAAGTTAGTGTCCTTCATAGAGTCCCACAGGGACTCCAGCACAGGGAAAATCAGGGTTACATTCTGACGGATTTCCTCCTGCAAAGGCCAAGTGCAATACAGACAGCATAGCAATCATGTTCCAGAAGTACTAATTCCCAGTTCCCTCTGCTTGCACTATAAAACTGCTCTTCCTAATGTCACACTGCCAAAGCCAACTTACATTTTCACGTCCTAAATCAGAGCACCCGACACATCTAGCTTTTCAGCTTGCATTTCCACAGCCAAACACACAGATTAAAGATAAAGTAAACGTATACATTCACAATATGTTCCAGCTCTTCGAGTCAATTATTTTATACAGCTTGCTCCCTTTAAAAAGGAACTTCCTTATGCAAGAAATTTGCATACATCAGAAAAAAATATTTATGGATTATATCTGTAACTTGAAAGATAATTCCAAATACTAAATGCTAAGACACTTGCTCTGGCAGTTATGATGCAGAAGAAGGAGGAATTTTGTCTCTCCATCCTTTGAGAGAAACTCTAGGAGCTTATCTAGAAGGAAATTAAATTATTCAGATAATTGGACTGAGCAACGAAGGAGAGGGATGTCGCTGCTTTCAAAGGGCATCACATGGCTAAAAGAGGAACTGAAGCAGCGTGAAAGACAATCCCACAAGTCAAATCGTGTACACAGTACATACGCCAGGGATTCTACATCTGCTGGAAAAAGGAGTTAGTTTTACTGCCATGTCACTTACAGATACAACGAAGGAGCCCATGAGCTCCTCAGAATCGTTCAGGAGGTGCTAAGCCAAGAAATAAGCAGTGGTGGCCCTGAGTCAACAGAAGATTACAGTGGTTTCAAATTTGTTCCAGGCACCCTCTGACTTCATGGCAATTTGGAACGTTGCCGTCTCCTTGAAGCAAGGATTTGGCACAGAAGGATGTGCCAGCAAAGCAAACTTTTTGCGAGAATGGTGATGCTTGGAGCAGAGCCCTCCACGTGCATCCATCACTGAGATAAGATGAAGATCTGTCTCCTCGTGCTCTGCTTCTGGAATGCAGCATGGGGATCACGCTGCTCAGCTGGGGGCACTGCAGGCAGTAGATTCAGCAGAGGGCTGTTAGAGTTAGGGCAGTATGGTTAGGTCGTGGTTGGGCTCAATGATCTTTAAGGCCTTTTCCAACCTGAGTGATTCCATGCTTCTATGAACAGCCTTTTGCCACAGCTCAGTTGGGTGGCTCTCCCAGCACAGGCAGACACAAACAGCTCACGAACCCATCATCGATCCTCAGAACTGTCTGCTGTCCCTTGCTTGACATTCATGATACTAGCTATAAGTATCACAAAAGAGACAAACACAAAGTAATGTACATCCCCCACTTCCATTACTACAATAATGGCTTTTTCCTCTCCCTGTGACTGAGCACTCGGCTTTTTTGAGCCAGAAATAATTCGTCATCTGTCATTTTTTTCTGGAGATTACATCATCGGAGAAAGACTTCATTTCATTCCTCACCACTGCTCTTCTAAATTGACTGACACACAATCTCGGCAGTTCAGGGTATTCAGCGCCAGACTTCAGCTGCTGGTATAAATCATATTTCTTCACTCTTATTGCATTTTATTCATTTTATACATGACCAGAGATTAGAGTTCAAATGAAATAGATTTCGCTATCCTTCTTATACTCCAGACATTACTGGTCTAGAAATCTTTAATTTTACTCACTTCAACCATTGCGTTATTCAACGCGAGGGGGAAAAAAAACAACACTTGATACTGTAAGATTCTGAGCAAAATAAGCAGAGGACGCTGTGACTGCGGCGGTGCCCAGCAGCACCAGCATCTTGGGGCACACACAAACCTGCCCAGGAGCAGCCCACTGCCACCAGGGCCGGCTGCCTCACACAGCAGCCAGCATTTGAGAAGGTGCAGCCAAGAACCGATGTCTTTTGGATAACCTAATGCCTGCAAATCCCCAAATCACCAGCTTCTGCTTTCATCCTTCCAGAGAATATTTGTAGAAGTGGCAAAAAACACTCAGAGAAATGGTGGCAAGCCACCAAGAAGCCAGAGCCGTGGGAAGGACCGGGGTGCAACCTCAGCTTCCCAGAAGCAACACTTGGAGCCAACACTGCTCCGGACAGTCTGGCTGCACATACAGTGTTGCTTCATCAAATAGTTGCTAAATGAACACGAGGCAAAGCTATTTCACTTGTGTTTTTTTTCCCTTAAATTATTAACGTATTCCTAGAATAGAAAATAAACTTAGGTCAATTGACTTCAAGTCGATTCCATCTCTATTTTATGGAGGAATAAACAAGAGCGAGCACTGAGTGAAAGGTATTGATTATAAAAATGAACAGTAAGATAATGTGTGTGTAAGTAAATACATAAATGGGCAAACGAGCTGGGAAACTAAAAATATTATGACCCTCATAAATATCTGTGTGTAATAAAGCAGTCTTAAAGAACGCTGCCACCTGGACAAGCTGCCTCGCTCCCCAGAATTATATTTTGTTATCCAGGGTACACAGAGCTAATTCACACCCCGAGAAAAGGAAAACAAACCCGTCCTCCTTTAAAAACAGTATAAGATTCTTTAGGTTCTGCCCTGACAGTACGTTAGGGCAGACACCTACGATCCCTAGCCTGACAACTCCAATGCTCTCAAGTCTCCATCAGACTGAGAGGCACTGGCGCCTGTTATTCGCCAGGAAAACCAGAGATGCTGGGCCGTGTGCCTCCCCACGCCGCAGGGGTCTTTCCCTATGGAAAAAAAATAAATGAACTGTGGAGAAAAGACACAGAAAGCATCAGAGCACAGCAAGAGGAAGCATCTAGCCCAGCCATGGCAGAGCCTGCCCGACAACAGTGGAGGAGCACCAGCAGCCAGAACTGGGGCTGAGCACACAGAGAAAACATATGAAGGAAAGCGTGCTGCAAACTGGCACTTGGGTATTGGGCGATGCACTGAGCGGACTTTGAACAAACAAACACAGCTTTCCAAAGCCTCAGCTGCCCGAGGCCATGCGATGGAGCTGCAGCTTCCAGTCTGCTTGAAGTAGGGCTGGGTGCACAGGGGAATGCAAACTGATGGAAAAGAGGAATGACCTCAAACAACCACTGAAACAGAGCGACAACGCAGATATTTCTCACGTTCTAAACTGCAGCACGAAGGTGGGATTTACTGCTAATTGTTATGTCTTCTTAAATGCCACCTTCTGGCAAAGCAAAACTGTCTGCCATGTGGCAGTGGCTGAGGTTACACGTAGCACATCATATTCAGAGCCAAACCAGCCAGTTGTAGCACTGAGGTGGTGGTACAGCCCCAGGAACAACACTCACGCTTCAGCTACACGTGTGGGCAGAAGGCAGAGGCGAGGTGCCATGGGTCTCCTACCCACAGCAAGCAGAGCACAGCCTGCCCTGACCCCCCTGCAGCGGCTGGGCTGGCAAACTTGTCTGCTCCTTAAAACATTTTCCTGCGCTGCTTCTCTCTCTATGCAAAAAGCACGAATGAATGTGAAGAAGCAACAAACTGACCTTTATTCAGAGACAGATCTTCTCGACTGGGAGCGAGCTGTCTAGCGGCACAGAAGTATGCATTTCTTCAGCAAAACTTCTGCCGGCCTTCCTTCCCAGGCAGTCTACACACACAGCCTCTGCACACACAGCCTCTGCCGCGGCCGTGAGCTCCCAGGTCGGCTCTTTGAGCTCCGTGCGCTTTTATGGTGCAGGCCGTGGCTGACACGCGCAGCAGCTCGAGTGTTTGCACCACGTTGTCATGGCAATGCAACATCTGCAGGTGCAGCTGAGAGCACGCTGCTGCTCTGCCGCGGCAGCGCTGGGCACCACCGCCAGAATTATTCAGAGCTTGGAAATCATAGAGGTGCAAATGCCCTGACGGTTCCCTCTATTATATACCGTTAACCATTCTGGGCTTTGCAGTCTTCTTTAATTTTACTGGATGGTAAATGAGCTAAGCTTTGCATTTTCAGTCATTTAGTTCTAACGACACAAAATCCGTAATTCAAAATAAACACAGGCATTTTTAGGGGTTGATAATCACACATTAGTAAGCCAACATTGCACAAGGAAAGGAAACCACCAAGGGCCAACCCTGCCAGCCCCGCAGAGGAGCTCTGCCCACCACACATCTCTCCTGCTTCTCAGGGCTGCACGGAGCTGCCGGGACAACGTGCACACACAGCACCTGAGCCAGTCCTGCTCTGTGCACCTACATCTTCCCCAGCTGTCAGCTCAGGCTTAACAAGGACAAAAATAAACGATATTTCAGCCCATGCTATGCTCCTAATGAAAAGTAAGACTCCGCGCAGAAGATTCATTTTACAGAGCAAGCTTCAATTTTTTTTTCTGGCCTTTCACCTTCAATTTTGTCTTCCCTACTCCAGCTGTATGAATGTTTTATTTATATCCCGTCACTTCCACCCTGTTGGAAGGCATTTTCTGAAATAAAATTGCTCTTTTTCTGAGACAGTCCAGATAATAGATTCCCCTCGCATCCACTTTCCAGCAGCCGAACCTCCTTCATGCCCCAGACCATCGCACTGCCACACGCAAGTCCTGCAGCCCTCCCAGAAGAGCAAGGCCTATTCTCCTCCACAGCTGGGAGCAATATCTTCACACCACAGGTAGCTATGGCTGAACACACAGCGTGGTGATACAGCAGAAGCTGTACGCAATCAGATGGCACTGTGCCACGCTACGCTGCCACTGGGTGCTCCTCCATCACTCCAACTTCTTTACCACGCCTGGTAACTGATAAACTGATCTCTCATAATCCTACTGACTTCTTGGCTATTCAACTCCTTTGCCAGGTTACCTACCTCTGGGAGCATCCACTCAATGCCAACACTTATTCCATCCCCACAGTTCTTTCTGAGCAGACTCCACCTGAGGGATGAGGAAGGTCTCCACTTACGGCTTCCGTGTGGGATATGAAAGCAAACAAGGACTCTTCTACACAAGAGCAACTGGTGTTTAAAGCCTCAAAGCCATCCCTGCTCCTGTAACACACCAAAGAACTGAACAGTGCCCACAGCACTGCTCTTCCTGTGCTAACTGTGGTCATCTCGGGTTTCCTCCATCGCCGTGGCCTTACCGGAAGTTCAAAAAAAGTCAGTGGGAATCATCCAATGTCAGTGAAGTTCAACGGCACTGAAAACATATTCCACATATTTGCATAGAAAATATGATCTCATTCTGCGTAGAGACCTTCCAGGGAATTCAAAGTGCAGACTGGTGTCAGCAGAGTGCTGGGGCAGGAGAGGGCTAATCTTACTCATCAGATGTTTCTTTGAAGACCTTCAGAGGGTAGAACACTGATTATTAAAGTGCACTGATACATATATATATAAAAGCAAGCCAGCTTCTCGTTGACTTTTTAGATTATAATGTAATTATTATTTAAAACAGAGTATTTACATATTGCTTTTGGTACTTAGAACCAAAGTTGCTGTTGCTGGGAGTGTCCTTTCTATTTAACATTATCACAGTGCTGCACACGGACTGCGTGGGACCGTGCTGCTGGGCTCTGCTTTGGGATCTAACGCTTGCATTCAAGTCCAAAAAGCATACTGCAACTCCAGCCCACCAGTTACTTTTACCAGGCTCAGATTTGTTTGTTACCATCAGAATTATTTTACTTTCTGAAGTTCAAATGTAAACAGAGTGTTTTAGAGCCGCATAAAGAACAGTCAGAGTCAGATGAGGGCAAGCTATGGCAGCAAAGCCTCCATTCCACACCAGCTGTCCTTAGGAGTTTAGACCCTTGCAAAGAAAGGCAGACATCTCCTCATTAAAAAATTGCACATTTCCCTTTTCTGTTGGTTACTCGAGGATGAATCTCTACTTTGGTGTGGTCTGAGTTCTAAAAAGCACTCAAGGGCAAAAAGCAGCGGAGCAGGGTGAACGTGCAGCAGGAGGGGCACACACACCTTCCTGCAGTACGGTCCAGCAGCCATCCCCACCCCAACCCATCTTCCCAATGCAGCAGAGTGGGGTCCCCAGCGCTCAGGTTTTACCCCCAGCTCAGGGCTCACAGCAGCCCCACTGCAGGCACACAGGCTTCAAACTGCTCATCAGGAACTCAGAAACACTGCAGTTCTTCAGACAAACTGTTCACATTTCGCAGGTGAGCACTGGTGGTGTTAATTTTATCTGCTATTTCGTCAGAGCTGTCCAAGTTTGCATCCAATTCACTTGAGCCACCCAAGTCCTGTGGCTACTAATGTAACTCAATTAGCAGAAATGGTCGGCATGGCAACCGCTAAATCCATCACAACTCGCCGGTGGGGCAAGCCTGTTTGTGGCTTATGCGATTCTTGAGTTTTCACAGCTCGCAGATGGGCATTTATTGTTAGGTTAAACTGGGAATGGGTAATCCTGGAATAGAAGATGATCTTGGTGCTGGTTTGTTTGAGACTTAATTACAAGCAGCCAATCATTTTAGGAGCTGACAAGCTTCACAATCCCCCGCGCTGGTGGGTGGTTAGGAGACATCCATGCCTGTAAACTCAAATCACAGCACCAAGAAAGAGCTTCCTTTCCTAATTAGCAAATACAGTATTTATTTCATTACAGCACTCAACGGAATCTCTGTCTCATTTAATGCAGCAATGACAGCTTACAGCAATAGCCAAACCATTTTCCAATAGAGTCTAACAAGGTGACACCACATGCTGTGCTGCTACTGCACAACAGCTCACAATTCCTCATTACCAGCTCCGAATTAACTCGGAAATGGACTCCAGTGCATCACACCTCTGAGGCACTACAAATCGCCAGGAGTTATTCAGAGCTCCATACCTGCAGTTTCCTTTGGGGTACTTACACAGAAAACAATCTGGAATATGAAAGGGTAACAGCAACTTGAGTTTGGAGCCAAATCGACTTATGTTTAACTAGCCATGGTCTGACAGAAGTTAATGAGCCAGAGAGACAGTTCTACATCTATACTTAACATTTTGCATTAGTTTATATGATTATATAGGTTTATACAGATAATCTTTAAGGTCCCTTTCAACTTGAGCCATCCCACGACTCTATTTACTGCTGTATTCACATTCATACCTGTCCTTATTCTCAACTGAGATTTATTTACTGTCTTCTACCCCTTGTTAGGCATCAGGAAACAAACGCTGAGATCTGGCAGTTCCCTTATTGCTCCTGAGGAAGCCCCAAGGAAGCTGCTAAGTACAAGGCTGAATCTGTGCAAAGCAAAACCCTCTGCCAGGGATGGCAACCCGCACCCCAAGAGACACGGAGGCATTAGGAGGAGGAATTTCTCTGTTCATGTCTGCAATCAAGCGAAAGCAGTGCAGCCCCCCCAGGGAAGCTGCATTCCACCTCCTGCTCCCTGCACTCACAGTGTCCAGCAGACGAGTCCTTCCCTCCCATCCACGCCATCGTTTCTTCCCCAGCACCCCACGCTCAGCCCTGGAACAGAGGCAGCCAGCTGTAGGCACGACCTTTCTTCCCATCTGGAGTCATTGACAGATCTCATCCTCCAGTCAATAAAATGAGCTAAAACTACATCGATTCAGAAGTTCTGGAGAGTCAAAACACTCGATGTTCCCACTTGAACTTCCCTGGTGCTCCAATTAAGGTACCAGAACTAACTTCAGCCGCTCCCTGACACCAGCTCCGACAATGCCCTCTCCAGCTATAATCACGCTCTGAGCACCAACCACCTCACCTGCACTAATTGATTTTCCTGTTACCATCTCCTAACGCAGTCAAGTTTTAAGCTTTTAAATGCATCTTACTCCTCAGTTTACTGAGGAAGCATTGTTGCTAGTTACATTCTCAGCAGGAGCTGTTCCTCCACTAAAAAGAGCCCTCTCGCCTTCAGATTTCCTTCAGCTGTCTCCATTAAGTATTCCAGGTGGCTCTGATGTTGAAAATGCAAATCACAGAGTAAGAGGAAGATGAGAGCACATCATTCATCTCATATTTTGTCCTCCTACTCCCTCTACATCCTTTTAAAGAAATGTCTCCGTCTTTAAGTGTAATGCGATGGAGACCACGTGAACATGTGAGATATTAACTGTACAACACATACGTTATTTTTTAGTTGCTATAAACACAGAATGAATATTACTTAATCAGTGGGACCGCATGGTTCAGGGGCACAGGCAGGGTGAAACGTGGGGTTTCCCTGCTCCAGCAGAAGGTGGTTAATGGCTGAGTGGATTGCATTTAATGGGCAATTAGCTGTACAAGACAGACAGTTAGGGCTGAGGGAAAAACATCTTTGTAAATATGAGTTTCACCTCATTTCCCCACCCTGGGTTTTGTCACCACAGACACGTCAGACATTTAGAGGCCAAATGCCAACACAGAATGAATAATCTGGTGGTAAAGTGCCTGACATCATTAACTGCAAAGAGCTAAAGCTGAGAAACCCTTCGTACAACCTTGGCAATTAAAGAGGTCAACAAGCTCTCCCTGCCACAGCAGCTGACCCTATCAACATCGGTTTGGTTGGGGAATTTCTGCCAGAAAAGGGACCTTGTCTCATGAATACTGCTTTATACCTTTACAGCTCGCAGGGTAAGTTCCAGGTGCTGAATACCCTTTGCACACCTCCACTATTCAGTTTGGGAAGGAAAACATTCAGATCATCAGTCACTGTGTCTCAATAAAAAGATGACACATTAGCAATAGGAAAAAGTGTAGGATGGAAATGATGCCAAGCCGACTCAGTGCAGAAGGGAACACTGCAGCAAAACTGCAGCCCCTCTTCCGTCAAGCACAGCACCTGCCCAGTGAGATCCCTTCCTTAGCAGAGAAAAAACAGCAGAGAAATAATTTCTCTAGGGTCTATTCCCTGAGGTTTCTTTTTTTAATTCCAATTCATCTCCCAGCCTGCACACCAGTAGCAGCTGCTCTTGTGCACGCTTGCAAGCAGCCCTCCTTTGGTAGGGGCAGACTAAGCCCCTTCTTTAAGAGAAGCTTTGCATTTGCCATAGGGTATCAACCCCACAGTGACTGCTCCCAGCCACTCTCTGCTGCACCAACAGCACAACACAGTTCTAGAGTCACCCGTGAAGCCAGGGGGGTGGTAGCAGTGCAGTGCCTGCTTGGGTCCTGCTCAGTACCCCTGCAACCACTCCAGGGTGGAGGGGAACAGACAAGGGGCCGCATGAGCCGAGCAGCATGGCTGCAGGTCAGGAGGGAGCCTCGCTGCCCGCATCTGTGAGGGACGTGAACACACATATGAAAGAAAGCCATCGTTTCAAAATGCAGAAGCAGAAACGGGCTCCAAATCACTTTTGAAGGGGTACACGTGGGACGCAATTTCTGCCCGAGTCGACAAGGTCTCCTTGTTGTTTCTTTTTAACCTTCTAAGTTTATGCCTCAAAGACAAAATGCAAGGCAATTGCTTTGACTGAGTACCGTAATTTCTACTTTTACTATTATTACATGCCTGCTTAAGCCATTTAAAACAACAAATAAATCCTTCAGGTCAATACTTGTGCAAGCATTTCTTACGTACCATGAAACCTCTTTTTTAGCTTTGCGTTAAAGTGGCCATGCTAGACTGAAAACGGGCTTTCAAGAAGAGCTGTCTGCTTCCACTCTGCAAACCCAGCTATATTTAGTCACTGGTGTGCACAGAGGACCTGACATTTCTCTTAGAGGACTCTATTTAAAACTAACAGCTACAATCTTCTCCATCAGCAGAGGCTTTGCTCGGCAGCGTGGGGCACCGCCTTACCTGTCCCCATGACTGGGGACTGAGCTGAATGCAGCCGAGCTGTTGGGCCTTCTGCTCCCACTCTCCTTCTGCTTACCCCAAAATGAACAGAAGAAAACCAGCCCTGAACGCATCACCCATGTGAGGGCAGCAAGCGAGGCTGCTCCCGCACCCTGCTGACAAGGGTCCTTGATTGAGCACCCTTGCACACACTGCCTTCATAACCCATTCACACACAGAGACAAAAGTACTTAAGGACCCATTCTTTCTGCTCCAATGGTTTGACTCCTGCATACAAGTTCAGCAAGGAAACTGAGAAACATCTGCGTGGCTTATGTTGTATTGAATAAGCCCGTCACGGTTTTCTTTTTGTTCCTGGATGAGCTTGGAATCAGCAGCCATTATTTCTTACTCAAAATAACATTATTATGTTTCCACAATACCCGTGGGGTTCAGAAACTGGTTCTGATCTGCTCTCACGAAGCGGTCCTTCAGTTCCGAGTGTTGGGCTCACAGTGTCAGCCACGAGCTAGGGGATTTTTCTGAAAAGATGATTAACTCTTATTCAGACAAAGGGACGTTAATGGGAATCAAGGGTTCCTACAGCAAAAATCAAAGTGCACTACCACAGCACAAGCCTAGAGAGCACCAAAAACCCTGCAGTTCAGCATGGGAACGACCCTTCTACAGAGTCCCAGATCATCCCCCTGAGACCCTGAAAACAGGACTCCCCAGAAACGCACACAAGAAGAGCATCAGGGTCATAGAACCACACCGATATCTCATGGAAAGCACAGCATCTCTGCCACCTCCCTGGGCAGCCTGTGCCACTGCCTGACTGCTCTTCCTGAGACAAAACGCTTCCTAACACCCAACATGACCCTGCCTGGCACAACCCAAAGCAGAGCTGTGCAGGACTCCCACAGCACGCTGCACACACCCCACCTGGCACCGAAGAGCAACCGCGTGGTCGAGGCAGCGGCTCCACGGGAAGGACGATGCTGTCAGTGCAAGCGGGTTTGACATTGCAGAGATATCAAAGCACAAGCAAAGAGAAAAGTTTCGTCAACAAAGTAATTGCTCTGCTGGACTCAATGGAGCTGCAATTATTCCTCGCTGAGGTGTTGTCAGTTTGTGCTGCAGATAGAAACTGTTGCATAACACAGATACGGGCATGTGCAGAGATTGCTTTTCATATGTAAAACTCTCCTGGCAGCTCTACATTTTCTATTAAAAAAAAAAAAAAAGGAACCAAAAAAGTACATGTCGACACTATGCATTAAACACCCACATGCTTTTCCCTTTCAAAATTACGTTGCTTTTTAGCTGGTTAAATTTGCACTAGAAATCACAGAATGAGAAGATACCCTTCTCCTCCACCTTCCCCAACAGTCGTTGGAATCCAGCCCAGTGCTTGCCTGTGCCCACAGCTGCCCAGCTCACAGCCCGAGCACGGTGGGGACACAGAGGGACCGCAGCCACGATGATGCTGATCTGTAGAGCCCAAGTTTGCCATTCCTTATGGCAGATGGAGCAAAATCGGACGCAGACTGGAGAGGAGGAGGAGGAGATGGGTTTGGCTCCCCTCATCAGTAACCTGGTGAGCACTCCAGCTGCTCTGTGCTACACTAACAGTGTGGAAGAAAGGTACTCCCAGCTGCCAATTAAATTCTTCATTTGTGGCTTTGCCCCAGGACCTTCCCCTTCCTTCCTCTGTGCAGCACTGTACCTGCAGCAGCCACGCTGCTGCGAGCTGCTCTCCTGGAGCTCCCTGCTCTGCTCAAGGTGAGGGTGCTTCCACCTCCACTGGGTTTGGGTCTCCTCCAGTGGTGGTAAGGCAGCACCAAGCAGCATCCCTGCAGCGCTGTGCTCCTGCTCAGCGGGGCAGCATGGGACAGCAGTGACTGCCCAACGTGGGATCAGGGCATTTCCCTCCCCTCCAAACTCAATGCTCCTTCCTGACTTCCATTTATTTTTCCATCTTCCCAATGAGACTTTTTTCTCTGTTCTCATCACAGAAGGGAATGGAAAAGGCTAGAACTATCACAGCGAAGAGATCCCTCACTTTCTACATCAGACATCAAAGCAGCATGCTTGCAGGCTTCAAAGAGTCCCTCGGTGACTGCAGAACCACCGCAGGGCTGCAAACTTCAAGTAATTCCTGCTTAAATGAATACATCTCAGCTCTGAGACAGCCACACGCAAATTGAGAAGTAGTATTATTACTCCATTATGAAGATACCTGCTCCAATAACTGACAATTTCACAGAATGAATTGATTGTTAATTATCTTTTAGCATTCACCTATATGTTCCTGTAAGGCTATTACTGTACACGCGTGCACACAACTGCTTCTGCCTCACTAACGGTTGGTGGCATCCCTCCATTGCAGATGTGCACCCTCCTCCTCAGGTAATTATGTGGAACATGATTGTGGCCTTGGGCTCTGCCTGCTCAGTGTTTTCAATTAGATTTTACTACAAAAGTACATATTAACATTAAAGGAGCATTACAATGCAGCAAATGTGATAAAACAGATCAATGGTAGACATACCTTCTGCTTCTGTTGTTTCAAGAATCATAATTGCCATTAATTTATGGTCTTCCGAGGAAGATCTAATTGCTCTAATCATCCCTTATTTCACCCACGGTGTGCACATTTTCTGCTACCCAGCTTTAGCAGCAGCCTTGCAAGGCCAGGCAGCAGACCTGTGTTCAGCTGCTTGCCCGCCCTCCATGGCCTTGGCCCAGCTTGCATGGTGCTGAGCAGCTGCAGGACTGGGCAGACCTCTGGGCTGCAGAAGGTGCTTGAGGAGCACAGAGCATCCTTCTGGGAGAGCCCTAACCAACACATGGTGCAGATGTGGGTACATGAGTGCTGTTGAACACGTTTACCACCCATATTTCTTCATTCTTGCAGTCACTTGAAGATGCCTCTGAAGATCATGGGTGTCAGCTCCCAAATCCTGGCCCAAACCCCGGCTGGGTGGTTGTTTGCTGACCGGTTGGAATCCTTCAAGCTTCTGAATGGACACCACTGCCACTGAGTGGGTAATACAACCCCGGGGGGCACATGGTACACCCCTGTGATGAACAGAGGTACAGAATGATCCCCAACTGCCTGCCCTGCATGGCTGAGTGCTGTGCAAACTGCTGCAGAACGCCCGATGCATCGCATCCACCTCGCAGGTCCTAAATCTGGCTGGTAGGTGTTCCACGTTTCTGCTCTGCCGAGAGAACTGGTATTGCTGTTACCATTGGACTCATTTCTGAATAATGAAGACCTCTGCCTGGCTGCATAGCATACAACTTCCTGGCTGATAAAAATCCAGAATCGCCTGGTAGCTCCAGAAAGAAGTGAAAGTGCAAGCTTTTTAAGGACGTTGAAAATACCCAGAGGGATTTCCCCACCAGCCGCTGTTTCTTAATCCACGTAGCCAGGAAGTTCCACAGCCACACAGCACTCACATCAGAGAGTGGCAAAACTTCAAGAAACATCTCAAAGCACGTGTAGTCTGCCATTCATGAGGGCATCATCCAGCCCACGGCACCACACGGCTCCCTCAGACACAGCACAAGACAGCACGAAGCCCCACGCGTTCCTCAGAGCTGATGCTGGGTGAAGTCGAGAAGTTCGGTACCTGAACAAGCAGATCCTCACTGCTCCTGAGAGCATAATGCAGCTGTAGGCGAACTCCGACGCAGAACAATGACAGAAATTAATATTTGAGGTTGTAAAGTCTTAAGCAGCTGCTAGACCCAGTCGCAATTCCCGTTCTGAAACGCAGGGGCATTATGAAGAATAAACGTTAGCATTATTTAAAGCTGTTCATTTCAAAGGGTGATAAATGACATCGCTCTGGAAGAAAGCTACAGCTCACAGTCCTCCTTCTGTGTGCCCCCACTATGGCGGATTCAAAGTCGTGCTCCGAATGAGCCTCAAAGCCTGATTTTCTCAACCACCCAACACTATAAAACTCCAGCAAACGTTGCATTGAAATCCTTATAACTCCCAAATCCACGTATGTATGGTTGCTATAGCAACTGTCGTCTCAAGCCTTCCCAGCGGAGAAAATAAATGTGTGTCCTACCTGGTTAATCGGTATTTGTATTATGGAGAATTGAAGGGTAACTTTGTTTCACCAAAAAATAGAACAGGCGCTGAAGTGCCACTGTGCTAATGTGATATTATTTAATCTGAACAAGAATCCACTTTGCATGTGCCTTGAAATTACAGTATTTATGCAACATTCAACACAATAAGTTAAAATGTTGCTGCCAAATACACTTGGCTTACCCTGCTTACTGATTTGAATAAAAGGAATGTCAAAAAAGACCCAGAAATCTGAAGGAAAGTGGGAGAGTGCTGCAAATTTCATAGTGGCTGCTGTTAAATCAAATAAAGTCAAAGGTTAATGCAGTCTGGATTCAAAAAGAGGCCAGTGGAAAGCAAAGGACGTATGGTCAGTGTTTCCCTATTGCTCTTCATTTCAGGATGAGGAAAGCTCCCAGGCTGGAAGACCACACTGGCTCAAAACCATCGCTCATTTAAAATCATCCGATTATAACTTCTCTGACTTGAAAGAAGTCCCCAAAATTCTTCAAGAAAGAGTCCCACGTGCAGCATCAACCCAGGAGCACGCTGGCTGCTATCACTGCCTAGTAGCTGCATCCAGAAATGCATTATTTTAATCTCAGCGATTACTAAATAAAAGTAATGCCAGCTACTAAGCCATGCAGTCTCTGCAGAACATAAACACAGAACGATGGCATATCCCTCGTATTAGCTCAGTGATATCATTTGAGAAAATAAGATCTTAAAGAAATATGCAACATAGAGAACTCTGTCTGCATATGGCTACTGAGCACGGAAACGGACCTCAGACCTGTGGATGCAACGAGTTCTTTTGATCCCACAGGTGCAGTCTCAGCCAGACTCCAAACGGTGTTTCTTCTTCCAACTACGATGGGCACACAGACCCGTGCACGTCAGTAAGTGAAACGTGGCCCTGTGGTTCAGACACGCTGCGGCCCTCAGTGGGTCCTGGCATAAAGCAGATCGATGCTCAGGTTGGCCACTCAAGGGCTCTAGTTTTTCAGCCCTACATTGTAGGGATTCAGAAATGAAATTTAAGCAATAGCACACACACTCGGTGATACTGAATTACTGTGGGAGAAAATAGCTTGTGATCTCAGGCTTTCATAACCAGGGTTGAACACTGTGAGGTGGTGAGAAAAGAGCCCCAACCCCACGCTAGGCTATTTCCAACAAAGCCTCTGACAATTCCTCCTGCCCCCAAAAGCATTACAAGGGAAAAGTAAAACAGTGCTAAACAAGTGCTGAAAAGTATTGTTTTCTTAACCATAAACTGACTTTTATGTACAGAGACAGCAAGACAGTATTTTAAGAACTCTTCCCATCACATTGATTTAACTACAGATGGTTTTTCCCTTCACTGTATTTTTCTTTGTTTTTGCCAGGAAAGCGTTGCCTCCGGAAATCCTTGCTGTGCAAGTCTTAAAAATATTTACTTTAAGAGAGAGTCATAATAATAAAAAAGCAGCTACCACCACCACCTGCAAATGGATGCTTCCAGATGCATCAGAGCGCATCGCACGCTGTCACACTGCTGCTTTTACAGCACTGCCTGTAAAAACCTGAAAATCATCCAACATATAAAGGGAAACGAAGAATCTACGAGACCCAGTGACCTCAGCTGTGTGCCCTGCAGCACAGCCCGTCCTGCGGGGACGGTGACCCCACACCACGGGCACTGCCCTGGGGCCCAGCAAGGCAGGAAGAGGCAATGGAGGGAGCAGACAGTGCCGACCCACCCGCAGCCTCAGGGCCACGGGGAAGTGTGAGCACGAGGGCTCTCTCCCACCATCCTCTCACATCCGTGCTCCCAGATTTTGGCTCAGTTTGGTGCATCGATCGAGCTGTGCTCTGCCTGACCTCACCGAGCAGCCTGTGCTCTTTTCCAGTGCCGCTCTGTATTGACTCTGCCGCAGAGCTAGGGCTCCTGTAATGGGTTCAACAGCTTCTTGAGGCCACTTTCCTTCTGGATGAGACACCCACACATCCACTGAGGATTTAACAGTTTTGTTCTCAAAAACAATTGCCCAGGAGTGCAGTGGCAGCATTTGGCAGCACGGGACCTTCTGGAGGAGCACAGCAGCACTGCAAGAAGTACAAAGATGGCTGGGCACCGACCTCAGCATAAAAGCCCCCAAGCCCCCACTGGGGGCTGCCGATAGAACTCCATGGGAGGGACTCGCCAGCTCCATACTCAGCATTTGGTACTCAAGGAAGGATCTTTCTGAGCAAAGACATGACACGATTCCTATGTCCTCCAGTAAAGGCCACAGCAGCATTTTGGAATGCATACCAAGAGCTACAGGAAGGCACACAATAAAAAGAGTGTGCCCCGAAAACACGACCCCCAAAACCAAGAGTGCAGCTTTGCAGGGAGGAACATGGGGAACAACCAGCACTCAAGGGATCAGGGGCTGCCCCCAGCTGCAGGCTGCAGCACTGGCCCTTCTTCAGCCCTCAACACTCCCTTCTCTCTGCTAATGGAATTATTTCCCTTTGATGAATTACTTGCAGCACACTTCAGTCTATTTTTTTTTTAACCTACACCAAACAATAGAGGTATACTTAATATGCTTCCTACCTAACAACATTATGGTTGTATTTATTGATAAAATAAAATAAATCCATACAGTGAAAATCATGGCATTATATATAACACCATTTCTCAGCTTAAAAGATTGGGCTGCATGAGATTTTCAGCATGTACGATTTCCATTTCAGCAAAGACTTGCGTGGAGAAGATTACGCCCAATATTTTCCAGAGAAAATATCTGACAGGAAATCACTAGCAATCACAAAAAGAAGTACAATACCCCCTGCCCTGCCAGAAAAAGAAAAAGAAGAGAAAGAAAAGCAGACAGAAAAGAAAGCCAAGAAGCAAAGCTACTGTAGATTGCTCTGTGTAGGCACGAAGCCCTCTCTGGAGGGGGGTTGAGACGCGGCACGTCTCATGGCACAGATGCACTCCAGCTACCATCTGCCTGAGCCCACACGCCAGGGACCATCTCTGAGGACAATACCTAGGTGCATCCATGCATGTTGTAAGCTGCACGCTGCACGGGTATGGTCACACAGAATCTGTTGGGCAGAACTGCAGTCAGCCTCAGCACGTTTTGCATGCACTGCACTGTGCAGATGGACCAGTGCCCTCCCAGACACCTCACTGTGGCACCAGGTCTGCACTGATGCAAGCTGCAAGGCTGTTGGTATCATCTCCCACACTCGGCGTGAAATCAAGCCAGTAATCTCTTTTTCTGTCCCACGTGAATTTGTGCAAGAATCTTTCAAAGCAAGACAGGTTAATTCAGCTCTACAGGTGAACCCGTGGAAAACTAAAGCTTTTGCTGCTAAACGATTCTTAGTTCTGGCAGCAGCCTTTGAAATTCTTCTGGTCTTTCTATCATACGCTCAAATCTTTGCAGACAGCTCAAAGCCACCACCTCGGTCACCCGCAGGCCTGACACACTCCCAGGCAAGCAGCACAAGAGCTGCCCTGTGCTCTCTGCATCGGACCAAAGATGCACACAGACCCAGTTGGGTTGAAAGCTGCCTGTGCTGTTCCTTATCTCACCCTTGACAGGGAGAGCAGAGGGGTTTGAAATACCTGAGATGTGGCAGCATTCCTCTCCTGCAGAAATCACCTCCCTTCGAGATGCTCTTGGAGCTCAGGACAGACTCTTTACCCTGCGGTGTAAACAAACCCTGAAGCTGCTGTTAATGGAGCTGAGCACGCATCAGACAACTACACACTGAATTCAGCACTGACTTCTAGAAGTGCAGGCATCTCTTCATCATTTTTTTTTTTACATTATTTTCTTACATCTTGTATATGAAATGACTTAGTTAAGAGATCTCCTTTTACGGAACGACATGACAGCTAATTCCCACTTATTCTACTGAAAAGGGACAACTGAAATAGATGCAACAATAAAACAAATGGCTAATATGATTGTCATTGATCGCTTGACAGTTTATCAAATGAACATCCCACCAGCTAACTGGAGAAGGAAAAATAGTGCTGCATACTGCATGTCTCTGTAACAAGCTAACTGGATAGTTCATTTGAAAAATCTCTGTAAAGCTGGACATCAGTGTATAATTCACAGCTGTAATGAAACCTGATCTCACAGACACCCGTTAGCTCACTTCCACCTACCTTTTCAGCTGACTGGGCAGTGCCAAAAAATATTGGAATGAAGGCAAGCCATACTATACAGGTAGTGTACATAGTGAATCCAATGGGTTTAGCTTCATTAAAATTCTCTGGGACACCCCGAGTCTTGATGGCATACACAGTACACGTAACCATTAGAAGAATGCTATAACCCAAAGAACAAATGATTTGTAGATCCGTTATGTCACATTTGAGAACTCCTCTGGCTAGATCAGGATTCATAGTTTTCTGCTCATCATAATCTATGATGATGTTGGGTGGGTCAACTGCAAACCAAACAAAGACACCTAGAAGCTGCACAGATATCAAACTCGACGTGATCGCCAGCTGCGACGTGGGGCTGATGAGCCTGGGCGCTGTCACTGACTTTTTGCCCTGCTCAAATATGCGGTAGATGCGGTTTGTTTTGGTCAGCAGGGCTGCGTAGCTGATGCACATCCCCAGCCCCAGGAAGATGCGTCGGAAGGAGCACACGGCGACGTTGGGCTTGGCGATCATCAGGAAGGTGATGATGTAGCAGAGGAAGATCCCCGTCAGCAGGACGTAGCTGAGCTCCCGCCCCGAGGCGCGGACGATCGGAGTGTCGTTGTAGCGGATGAAGGTGGCCATGACAAAAATGGTGGCGATAATCCCAAGCATGGCCAAGAAGACGGGGATCACGGCCCAGGGGGAGTGCCACTCCAGCTTGACGATGGGGATGGAGCGGCAGCCGGTGCGGTTCTCGTTGGGACGCTCGTTGTAGGAGCACAGCAGGCAGGTGACCTCGTCGGCCTGGTACTGGTAGCCATCGCACAGCTCGCAGTGCCAGCAGCACGGCATCCCCTTCACCATCTTCTTCCTCTCTCCCGGCTTGCAAGGCAGGCTGCAGACTGAGGACGGGACTTCTCGCACTCCTTTACCCCACTGCATGTCGTCGATCTAGGAGACATTTGAAGCAGAAGGAGGCTGTTATGTGGGTGTTACTGCCAGACTGGGCGGGGGACCACAGGGGGTTGTACTGCAACAAACAAATGGAAAACATTACAGGCGGGCGACTGTGCCTTTCCAGGCTGTGCACGCCAGTGTTCTCATGTGGGACTCTAACCCAAGACCGCATTTACTACAGTCATTTTTCATGTTTGTTAGTAATACATTCTTGTAGAATGACACAGCACCAGATAAAACAGCAGTGCGGAAACCTTCTTACTGCACAAAATTCAGTGAGAGCACTCAATATGTGAAGGCAGCGGCCACACGGCGAGCCTGCCTCCCATGCACCCAGAGCCTGGGCCTTGCCACCCAGACCCGAGCAAGCGTTCTCCCCTCCTGGAACTTCAGCCAGAAAGGCAAAACTTCGAACAAGGTGGAAACATATCTAGGGCCTGAGATACGGTAAGACCTGTAATGAGAGCCACGCAAGAAATACGAGGTACAAATAAAATAGTCATCAGTGAAAAATATCGTAATCAGGTATTATTTCATTTCAAAGTCACATCTAGCTTTTGAAATACCATACGTGCTTCTGGGAATGCAAATTATCAATGACTGTATTAAGTAAATGGAAAGTCTCATTTGTTCTGCAGCCTTGAGAATCCTAAACTCCAAGTACGCACACAAAATACTGCACAAAATTAGAGTCACAAATCATTCCAAAATGCTCCAGACTAAAGCCACTAACGGGTTTCTAGGAACCTGGGAGGTTCAGCCCTGGAGCTGCCCTGAAACGACCCAGTCTGCGACCACGGGGGACGTCCTGACCTCCAGCACTGACCCATGGCACCACACCCAGCTTGGCTGGACAGCAGAGCTTCAGGGACTCCTCTACCTGCAGCACACACGTGTGCACACCTTTTACAAACACTACCTGAACTGCTAGCGCAGATGGCTGTAAGCCTAAATAAAACAATGTTTCAGCTAATAATTTAGGTTCTTAAATGTTTACAAGCTCCAATATTTCCTACAACTGAGGGACTGTATGCTGAGCTGCTAGAATCAGCTGTCTGTGATTACCGATGTGCACAGGAGGACTGGGGTTAACATGTCTTAAACTGAAGGATCAAGGTGCACCCTCCTCATTTAATTCAAAATAGACCCTGTATCAACTTCGTTTCATAGACTTGAAGAAGACATTGAAGCCACAGACTGCTCAAATATTACACTATCGAAAGTCTGCGGCAAATATTATTTAAATAATCCCTCAATAACACATATTTGAGAGGTCTGCCACTGCTTGAGAAACTTCATTAACCTTCAGCATTCACTAGCTATAATGAAAGGAAAAATAGACCCAGAACTCTTCCCTTACACCACGCTGAGCTGAAGGTTTGCAGCTTGCAGAAGTGAAAGAACTATCCCTCCTTAGCACTGAGGCCGGGCAACTACCCCTTGCCTGTGCTGGTACAGCTAGAGTGGCATGGCAGCCCAGACCAGAGTCCCCATTCGCTATTACAGCTACTAAACACAAAATGTACGTGATGCAGATTGTACAGCGTGCACTGATAGGAAATGAGGAAAGCACCTAAATGCATGCATTTTGACCCAGGCTGCAGTGATGAAAGGGTTCTCACCAATTTCCTACATACCTTAGAGGACCATGGAATTATTAATGCATCACCACATTCCCCCACGCCTTCAGACCCAGAAAAGGGAGAATTTCCATATTCTCAAAAGTATCCCATGCATTGCTAGATAGTGGGGACAGCCTGAAGGTATCTCATTCTGCACAGATACTGGCGTGAGGAGATAAAGAGAAGATCAGGCAAAATTATGGAAAGTTCTTTTTCTGGTCTGCTGGGACCACATCCACGATAACTCTGTGCCACCGCCCTCAGAAAGACTCATGGTGCTCCATTGCTTCTGGCTAGAAAATTAATAATGAAAGCTGCTGTCAGATAAGCCACCTGCCACCGAAGCAGGCTCTGGGAGCAGCGAATCTGATCCAAACCAGAAAAGCTATCCCCACCCCACCCCGCAACACACACACAGAGTATTTCTGAAACATTTCTTGTCTGTGTAATACACTCTCACATTTCTGAAAGCAGTCAGGAAGCAAACAAAAGCAACAAACTGCTCAGCTGTGCATTGGGCAGCCCCAGGAATGGATGGTTGTACCCAGTGTACATTTGTATAATTACCAGATGTATGGTTAACAGAATAAACAGTTCAAATAGTACAGTAGTCAGGATGTATAATGAGAAAAATTATCACGGTGGAAGGAAATAATAAAAAATAGATGGAACGCTCACCCGTGTCCCAGCCTCACAGTGGAAAAACTCCAAAGGAGCAATCTCCAACAAGAGATCCTTCCCCAGTGGTGGTCAGCCCTTAAATGAGGTCTAGGAGAGATGGAGCCAGACTCCACCCCTTCTGGTCACACAGCTGCATTGCCTTTACCCGTGCTCCGTGGCTGACTCAGTGCTCACCTGAGGTGATCCTTCAGTGGTTCAGGCTGTGATTCAACAGTTCCCATACAATTTTATTCTGTTGTCCTCTTCCCACCCTTTACTGCGGTTTCTTTGAAATAGGCTTTTGAGAACCCGAATCTAGAAAAGATTTCTATTGCTTCTTCTATCCCTTCTTTTATTTACTTAAATCTTTAAGTCTGCTTCTATTTAATGACATTTTTCCCCAATGCTTCTTGCCACTCTAAGTCGGAAACAACTTACTGAGAGATCTTGCCAAGTCCTGAGTTTCAGATCAGGACTATAAAATCCTGATGAAAAAGCAAGGGTAACTTTTGTCCACAATTACTGTAATAGGACTGTCAACAAAACAAAACGGCAGAGCATTTTATTCAATACAGTCTAACAGCAGCAAACCATGGCACTCGCTGCTGTTCAGTTCAGCTAAAAGCAGTCTTTTTAAGCAGTGCACGTGAAAACAAGCACTTTTGGCCTTTGCTTCTGTGCTCAGCCACCTCGGCGTAGTGCTGGTCCTGCCGGCAGCCTTCCTTCCCAAGGCTGGCCCCCAATCTGCAACTGAAATCTGGATGGCAGATGAGAAACAGCAGAACAGGCACTTCATCGTGGCTTAGCTTCAGTTTTCTTCCATTTCCCCATCTAGAACCTGGAGGTATCGTCAGTTATGCTTACAAAGCCCTACAAAGCTTTCTGAGACCCACGGAGGAGGAGCGCAAAGCGCTCATAGAAATAGAAGACTTTTAAATACAAGAAATGTGTATCTCATAATCAAAAAGTAATTACCTGAAAGCGCTAATCTTATCACTTCAAAAGCAGTACGTAAGCAGTTTAAGCAGAGGAAGTACTCCTGCAATACATACAGACATTGCTTCTCTTTGTGCCGTCTCCTGTTTCAGGACCCCACACAAATGGTGCTCAGATCAGGGGACTGGCTTTTCCCAACTGTACAGACGCAGTCGTCTGCCTCGAGCCTGGCACGTGACCATGTCGCTTCTGAGGGATGTGCTGAGCTCTTCCCGCTGTGATTCTGCCATGTTTGGGAAGGACCCAGACCTGGGCTGCACTAGGTGCTGCAGTTACACACACATCTCATTTCTTGACAAAAGAATCACATACCTACCCATTACCTGCTGATCGCCACGTTAAGTGGCACATCTCCAGATGCATAATGCGAGGGCTGATGCTGTTATACTTCATCCACTGATTAAGTGATCTGATAAATGGAAATTTATCAGATGGCTCATCGTAGGACATTCAAAAGAGCCTCATGGCTGGCACCACTCCTCGCTGCCTGCATCTATGCATTCCTAATGTCAGCACTGGTTTTTGTGCCCCATGCTGCCCTGACACGGGATGTGTGCCCAGCACTGCTGCCCCTCCACTCCTCCTGAAGGCTTCACCACATATTTCACTTTCTGTGCTCATTTCAAGATGTTGATTCCCACAGGCAGGGCTGTACGTGGCTCTGGGCAGCGAGTGACCGATGCCCAGGAGTGGAGCCCACAGATCCCTACCTGCTCCATAAACACCTCAGTGTGATGGGATCCAGCCCCAGCATTAATTCTCATCATGCTCACCACAGAACAAACATAAGCAGGAAATGCTTAGTCTGTCTCATAAGGCCTA
The DNA here is from genome assembly GCA_036925125.1 of Oreortyx pictus. Taxonomy (NCBI): domain Eukaryota; kingdom Metazoa; phylum Chordata; class Aves; order Galliformes; family Odontophoridae; genus Oreortyx; species Oreortyx pictus. The sequence goes on from JAUPFR010000015.1 coordinate 758,576, forward strand.
GCATAATTGTTCATTTTAATGAATTAAGTAACTCGATATATGTCTATAATTTAAACATTGCTGCTGCTTCTTTCAGCACCACAAACATTTCTGTAATAAGCTATTTGTTCTGAACCAAATTGTTTCATGCAATGTTTGATTAAAATAAAAGTCAGTACAAAAATAATTACATTACTGATAATTAACCTCAGGAAAAAGATAGCTACTTTCCCCAGTAGGATGTTTATAACAGCGCTGCCGTTAATTTCATGGACATATTAGGAAACAATTGCAGAGGATTTTGCTCAGATTTATTGCTATCTCCCAGATTGCTTTCAGGCTCCTGTCACCGAGTCAGAGTTCAAACAGTTTTTATACATTCAACTTCAGAGATAGCAATATTTGCATGACTTCGCTCTTCGGGCTTAGCTATTAATGTCTTGTAATTAGTTTTTCAATCCAGGGCTTTAACGTGACAACAGTTTCAAGCTAAGAATATGTCAACAACACACAGTCAACAAAGCTTCCTGCAAAACATCAACTAAAACCTCTCAGATAGATAGCAGCAGTGATAAGCCAAACTACCAGCAAAAGACACAGATCTCCCGCAACGAGTCGCCCAGACACAGCCAACTTGGTGTTTCACCCACTGCTGTAACTTCTCCCTTCAGTTCTACTCCCTGGGGCAGTGGCAACCAGCCCCACAGAAGGGGCTGTGCCCCACACCCCGTCCCCACGGCTGGGGCTCCTGCAGCTCTGGCACTGCCCTGCCCCTGCACCCACTGCTGGTTTCCAAATGGGCATCTCCAGAGGAACAGCACCAGCACCTCAGTTTTCCCACTGTGTAGAGATACTGATCTGAAATCCACCCAAATATTCCCTTCTTACAACAGGAGTTAGAAGTCCCTGCGTGTGTTCTGCTCTGGTCTCTCCTAGCACTTTGTGTTTTGTGACAGGGAAGGCTGCAGGGACAGACACAGCCACATCTATCATTAACTCATCATTTACACAATGAGTAAATCAGTGTTCAAACCAAAGGTGGTGGAAACTCATCCCCGTGCACAGGCTTGCAGCCAAAGCCTGGCAGCTCTGTGCAGGCAGCACTAGGCAGCAGAGCTCCTTCTGCTCACACACCAGCCCCTGCCCACCATACCTGCACTGAGGTCCCAGCCATTTGTGTCCCCTGGGCTGAGTTCCCCGTGCTGGTTTTTGCCACCTACAGAGAACAGCATCTGCAGTTTGGGTGCAATAAAACTTCATAGAAAACCACTGCTTTTGGTTCTATGTTGTAACCGCTTTTTGGTGATCTCGTACCAATCAGTTCTCAGCCTACATGGAAACCTGCTGTACCTTCCCCTTCCTTTCCTCATCTTACTCTTTGTTTCATTTCGTGTTTGTCATCGTTTTCCATGGATCTCACTGCCTCCAGAGCACTGGACACAAACAGCACTGGAAATGAGATCCAAAGGCTATTTGTTCTACGTTAAACCAAGGACAATTTTAGCACAACACTGATCTGGAGAGAAATGCTTAATCTACAGTTTTTACAAAATTGCTTATTATATATCCCTGTTGACACACAATTAAGCTGAAAATTAATTATTTTAATGCTTTTCTATCTGACTACAGCTTCCTGTTGCCTTCTCAGTAATGGAATGGGATGGCCCATGCATCTTCAGAACCCATCCCGCAGTCCCTGCATAATCTTTTTAATTAAAAAGGAACATATACTTCCACGTGCGCATTTAAAATAAACAGCAGTTATCTATTTAAGTTGATAAGTTAGAGCAAATCTATCTTCTGAAGCAATCTAGGAGGATTTTTCACCCTGAAGTAGCTGACAATTAGTTTCTGTAATCAGCACCAAGCCCATTGCTCAGCTCTGCTGTCCCTTGCGCCATGCTCAGCATTTGGTCCCTGGTGTGCTTTGCAGCCAAATCTGTCACAGTAGACTTGAGTCCAATGGTCTCCTTCCATCCTTCATGAAGCAGACTAAGCTCACAGCACCTTCAGTATTTTACATGCAGAAAATAACATCTCCCGTGGGGGGAGAAACACTGCCACACTTGCACGCTGGGCCTCATTTCAGAAGCTAACATTCATTCAGAAACTCACAAAAGCAGCCCTTGCTGTCCACTGTCCTTATGCTGGGGTCACTCAGCCAATATCAGAAACTTTTAGGGGCAAATTTGGTTTCCAAAGCTTTTCTTCATTTCCTACTACAATCGACCATAGCAGAAACCTTGGTGACAAACTATCTGATCCTTTTGAAGGGCTATAAAAGCACCCTGGGGAAAAAGAAAGAAAAGGAGAAAAGAAATTCTACTGCATGGCATGATAGGGATATTTACGCATCAGATTTCAGCTTCACACAGGAAGATGATGTCTGACTGTGAGACCACCCCTAAATGCTTTAATCAAGTGATGCTCCCACTGATTTTGACTGGAGCTTTGCTTCAGAGAAGAAGTGATGGATCAGTGTTTAATTATACTATAAATCAACTTGAAATCACCAGCAGTTACCCCCAGGTTGCCCAGGAGGAACAGCCATCAGGCATAGCTTGCACTGTAAGAAGTGCTAATGCTTTGAAAACTCCTATTCTGGGACAGAGAGGGAGGGAGGGAGGGGAAGGAAGGGATTTGACCAATGCGGTGTGGGGATCATGGAAAAATACCTCATTTCAGTTCAGCTACTCATTCATACTGCACAGACCAGAGACCATCTGCAATTCTGAGCCTCCCTGTTACTGAAACTGGAACAACATTTTACCCAGCACTGCGTATCTTGAGAGCATCAGAGGGACAGCCCATTTAAAGGCTGCATATGGTTTTAGTGGATGGGACTGGGAGCAGGGTGGGCCACCAGAGTTCAGGGAGGCATCGCTGGCAGAACTCACGACCCACAGATGTCAGCCTGAAAAGGGCCCAGTTGTGCCACTGCTCACAGCCCACACTTCTGCCAGCTCCTGATGTTTCTGTGGTCGCATAGAAGGAGATAAAACGCTGCTTAATTAAAGGAGCAATTTACAGCTCGTCTGGCTCCTAACTGGGACAATAAAAGCAGGTCATAAGCATAGTAACCCAGTAATATTATAAGCAGTTTATGCCTTTGGCATAAGGTAACTTGTCCTTTAGTGTCATGGCTCTAAGCAGAGTACAGCTGGAGACAGAGCCGTGCCCCGCGTGCACCTCCATGCATCGCAGCACTCGGATGCACTCAGTACAGATGAAAGGTTTCATTTCAAAGCAAGGTGGCCCAGTTACAGATTCACATAAGAGAAACTGCTTGATATTTTACAGCTGGGCAGGAGAGGGCCTTAGCTGAGTTCCCTTCCATCACAGATGTTTGCTTTTGTCTGCTTTTTAGGGCGGTCAGATATGATCACACGTGTCTTATTTCAAATGCACCCACATTGCAACTAACAATAAAAATAAGAAACTTAAAAGTCATGAGGTATGCAAGAAATAATTAGGGAAGGGAACCTTACCCCTGGCTCCTGACAAAGATAGCTACAATGGCCCCATGTCCCCCACTGCTTCCACCCCGACATCTCTGAGTGGCAGCGAATGCAGCAGCATACACTCAACAGGACGGAGGAAGCTCTGCATCTGGAGCAATGAAAGCAAGATGAAAGCAAGGCAGCAGCACGTGCAGCATTCTGTACGTGCCCAAGGACTTGAGCAGACCTGCCCTGTGTATCTGAAGCTCTGTGCTTGCTCCATGGCTGTCCTAGAAACTGAGACTAAAGGGATTCATTGTGCGGGATGACAAAAATCCCTCAGTGCAAAGTACCAAATCACCTAAAAAACAGCTTGATATTGGGTCAAAGCAATTGCTCAGTATTTAAGTGAACAGTTGAAATCAAATGTTCTGTTCTAATGCGGTCATAATACTCAGAAATTTTCAAGTTCAAGTCCCAAATAATAAGATGAGATGACAAGGGCATCCAGAAGCAAATCCAGGAATTCTGATTTTTCTCCCCAAAACTCATTTTCTGAGTTATTCGTCACGGTACAGCCACAAGTTGACCTTACCCAGGTTTTGAGAAAAGGATTATCCCTTGATGCTCATTTATCTCTGCTTATGAGCTAATAAACTCTTTTTCCTGTTATTTACAGTTGTGAAAAAGAAATACCTCTGCCAAATCTGATATATTACTTTCAAAATGGAAAGGGTAATAACTAGAGATGTACCAAATGGCAGGTGTGTAATTTGGATAGCATTTATCTTGAAGTGCCTGCCAATGCTTTAGTTTATTTATCCTACTAATTTCCAAGCTGACGCAAAGACCAGTACGTGCTAGTCAAATTATTTGGTCCTGGTCTTCCCTTTTTAAAGGATCAGCATCAATTGTACAGTAATTTTCTCATCATGGCTAGTGAGCATGGCATAATGAGACACAGGCTGGGGAAGTAAGATGAAAGAACCACAAAATTCCGAGTGAAACTCAGCACCTAACTTCTTTAGGCCCTAATTAGATTGCTGCAGTCTTATTAATGCTATTAAATTTTCTTGCTCAGGCTATGCTCGGTCAGTCGGTCCCAATCACTGTAGCTGGTACACAGAAAATGAGGGCTGGCTGATGGGAATAATTACCCTTCACACTGAGGCCATTCTTCCATCAAGGCTGCGGTCACATCATGCTGGAACACGGCTGGGGAAGGAAGAGCAAAGGAGGTGGCTGTCACTGCAAAGCTGTGGCACTGGGCGCGCTGCTTTGAAAGTTAGAGGGAATGCTGGTTTGCTTGGGGAGTGCAGCATGGACAAACTGGCATGACACACGTGAGAGGCTAAGATGGCATGTAAAACCAACAGAAACAGAGGTTGATCTACCTTGCTGCTCTTTCCAGTCACATTTCTGAAAGAAAAATCACCCAAGCTTTGGCCCTTGCCAAGGGAAGTGGAAGTCCATACTGCTTATTTAGCTTCACCAGGCTGTCTGAAAGACAGACAGTGCAAAAATGGAACGGAATATCTCATTATAGGCTAAATTTCTAGCTGCTACAGGGAGCTGGATGCTCAGATGCCACATTTAATGGTCAAATACACATCCTCCATGTCATTAAAAGGTGCAATTAACAAGTAAACAAGGTTGTTTCATGGGAATCACTCAGTGCCGCATTTTCATATTAAAAGTACATTTTCAGATCAGGGGAAGAAGAAACAAACAAAGAGTGGAACAAAACAACCAAACTTCAGGGAAGGCCTCTTCTGTATGCAAACTAAAGACACTTCTCAGCTCTATTTGGGGCTGTTATTGCCTACCATGCAGTGATCAGCCTGAGACACACTGCAGTGCATACTATATGTACCACAGAATCACAGAACTGTAGGGGTTGGAAGGGACTTCTAGAGACCATCTAGTCCAACCCCCTGCCAAAGCAGCTCCCTAGATTAGGTTGTACATCCAGTGTTATCCTCTTCCCACAAACCACATCGATTTTCTGTGTAAGTTAGTATTCAGGGACATTTTAAAATGATTATTTTTGACCCATTCAACGTATGGACTCCTCTGAGAGCCTTTGTAACTTGCTTAATCATTGGAAATTCTAACGACTGTTCACATGGCCCTAGTGTGGGCAGAGCTTTTTGGAAACCCTTTATGGAATTTGTTCCTTCCCTCTAAAGAAAACAAGAGCAGTGCTCTGTAACCATAATCATTACATTCTGCTACCCTTGGTACTCGCATCTCTATGGTCTCAAAATTTTGTTTTACAAAGCACAGCTGGCTTGTGCTCTGGGGCTACGAAAACAGCATGAAGCCAATCGTTCCCATCGGTTAATGCAGTACCCTAAAATACTTTACACACCCAGAAGGGTGTGCAGGTCTCCCTCAGTTGTACCACCCCTGCCAAAAGCTCCCAGAGCTGTTAATCATCCTTAGAAATCCCAGAAAAGTATTTGTTCTTGAATATACCTGCAGACAAAAGTAGATAAGACCTGCAGAAAAGGATTTAAGGTGTGATGTCCAGGAGCTGATAGGCAAACACAAGATGAGGTAAATTCTGAAGTCAGTAAGTTACCTGATACAGTTTTTTGTTTTTTTTTTTCCTTTCTAGCTTTTACAAATTTTTCTTTTATTTTTTCAGCTCTACCTTGGAAAAGATGTGTTGTATCTCAGACACTCTCTCAGCCTGGTTTCTCTTAGCATTTATGTCCTTACAAACATTTTACCTAGTGACACTCTTAGACCTGGAGAAAATGATTCCAATGCTCAAAGTTACCAAAAGCTGATATAGCTTAATTCACTGTGCTTTGCCTAAGGTAGTACAGCTCATGCAGCATACATTACCACCTACGCAAAATGGGTCAATAAGAAAGAAGAAATGACATTTCACATCTTAAATCCCAAGTCTGAGTTAATTTTCAGAGTGAGGTGCAAGATTTAACTATTGCCTTCCCAGTTATATGTAGTACAAATTTTAACAGAAAGCTCAGTCCATGGAATGAACTTCTATAAACTTTACATATCTTTGTTTTTTGTGACTTCCAAGTATGGCAGATGTATGGGGACTGCTAAGTCACAACCTGAACCACTGATGGAGCACCTGAAGGAAAGATTTAGTCAGTCCTGGGAGCACAGTGAGAGTTATTCACCTGCAGGACATCTTAGACCTCACCCTACTACAGCCAGCTTGAGTTCTCCCCATTCGGAAGATGGATGCCCTGCCAGGACTTCTGACTCTCCTGCTCAGCTCTCTTCTCTGACACAGAGTGCTGCTGGACTCCCGTGGTTAGCAGCATTTATTTTGAGGCTTTGTCCTCACCTGCACAGAAGTTACTAGCAGCAGCACCTAAGCCTAATGCAGCAGAAGCACCTGTGGTCCCCACCACTGCCAGCACATGTCAGGTGCTCAGCTGGGGGGGGCAGGACCAAGCACTTGGCTGCTCAGTGTGCCAGGAGCTTGGAAAGTTCCCTTCCACTGGGAGAAAATTAATTCCACACATTAAGATAATTAAAGATGTTTGCACTAGTGACAGCCAACACGAGCAATGCAAGACCACAGAAGTTACCTCCTGAAGAGGTAACGAGGCATCAGTGGCTTAAATAATCCATACTTTGGCAGCTCTCAGAAAGAGGGTTATTTCTGGAGGCAATCACACCTCTGTGTACGTCAACATAGAGCAGTGTACAGCTAATTAAATCTAAGGATCGGCCGATTTCATTAAAAATGTAAACTGGTAACCACTTCAGTGGGAAGCTTAGGGCTCTGCAGTGACATCTGAAAGCAAAATATATTAATGGTACTTTGTTTTTGATAACACCTCAACCTCATTTACTGAACTTGTCCAGAGACACTGCCTGATACCCGCATACCACAGCCCTCCCCCCAGCCCAGCACCTCGCCAGATCTCCTTCCAAGGCCTTCCTGCAGCTGTCCTGTCCATCTTGTCATGAGCTTGAAACGAACGTATGAGAAGCCTCAAAGCTTCTGTGGTACAGAACTCTCACCCCTTGCTGTAACAGAGATGTTTGGGGCATTTGAACAGATCAGTCTGAGCTGAAGTGGCTCAACAGGAGAAGAACAGCTGACAGCAAAGTTACCCAACACATTTGGTACAATGAGAGCACGGAGCAGCCTGCCCTCAGCCTTCTGACTCTGCACACAAAGGCTCTGTTCAGGTGCAGTCGTGTTTCAACATCTGCACTGCTTAATGTTGCTCAACTACTTACAATTCGAAGGCGCGTCGCTGAAACAGCACAGATTTGTTTGTTCATTTCTGCACACAGGGTTTTTAGGCATCCTTAATATGTATTCGTTCCTGCTTACAAAGAAATTAATTAGAGGCATTCTAATCTCACTTGGAACTAACAGTTAACTCAGTTCTGATGCTGTGGAAGTGATACATGTATCAAGCTGGGGCTCCCTGAAGTCTCTGCAGTGCAGCAGTGGGCAGGGCTTTCCACCTCTGCTCTTTGTCACTTGGGGATGTACCTCCAGTCATCCTGAAGACCAGCACCCAGCTGCCCAGGGGCACCTTTGTGGGCCACAGCACTGAGCAGGAGATGCTGATGCAATTGAAACATCCTGACGCAACCTGCAGGGACACCAATAAGCTGGAGGCACAGCTCTCAGCCCAGACCTGCAGCCCATCGTGCAGGACCTCAGTGCCAACAGTTCATTTGTTCCTCGAGCTCAGGGTCAGACAGCATCCCTCTGAAAGACCCAAAGCTCCTGGGATGCGTCCCACCAGCCTGCTCACTGTGCTGCCACAGCTACACCAAGTCCAAGCTCAACAGGATTAAACCACACAACAAACTGCCAACTGCAAGCAGCCCTGGCTTTAATGACTCCCAAAGGCTTTTCAGTGCCAAACAGGAAAGTGGGGTAGAGATGGAAGAAAAAGGCTGTTCAAAGACAGCCACAATATAAGATGCTGCTTGCACAGCAAATAATTCAGGGGCGTGGGAGGGAGCTCAGGCACTGCAGAGAAATGGTGGAGACGAGCATGGGATGGAGTCCCAGGGAACATGATAAAGAGCGCTGCTGTGCTAGGGTATGCAATAGACAAATCCTTGGAAAAACAAGATTCAGCAATTTCATGGGGATTTTTTTCCCCTTTACTTTTGGATTTTGACAGTTCAAGGGCAGCTGCAGAGGTTTGGACATGAAAACATAATAAACCTGAGGCATGCTGAGTTAACTATATGGTGAAAGAGAAGCAGTATCACTACATTTCCCATGAGAACACCCTGTTCCTCTAGGAGCAATCCATTTCTGTCTCCCTCAGACACATCAGCTCCTCCAGGAGAGGTGTGCTTGCTTTTTCCAGGTACCTCAGAGCATTGGAAGTCGGATTCACAGAAGTCTTCCAGTTCCTGGCATTTCTTCTTCCATTGGCCAACCTCTAAGTGCATTATGGAGTAACAGAGGCACAAGCGTCAGGAAGGTACCCATTATAGGATCTACAGGGTAAAAGCATGCACAGTTCACTGCCTTTCTAAAATTCAGAGCTCAAATTTAAAACATGAAAGCTAAATCTCTTGGGCATTCTGCCTTCATCTTAAACCCACAGCAAGTTTCCTTATTTCTTACCGAGTGACCAGCACAAATAACGGTCATCAAGTTATTAAAACAAACAATAAAACAAAAAATCTTCCACACACTGGAAGTTACTCAACGTAAAAGCAAACCAAACTCAGCTGCTGACATCTTTTCCCCACGGTGAATTTCTTCCTTTTCCATCAGTAGCTCTGCTTTTTTTCTGAAACACGTTCAAAACAGTTCTCCTCATACTGATGCTTATATTTTACAAACACTTTTAATATAAATATTCAATAATAAAACACCATACTCTCAGCACTGGCAAAGTGCAAGAGAGTCCAGGTTTGTATGAAATCTAGAACACTGGCCAACAGTGCTCTCTAATTGCACGTGCCACATCTCTACTACTGAGAAGGCTCTGGGGTTCATGAGATGGGATGTCAGTGGGGACACAGCTGGCCGAATTTCCAGCCCTAAAACTCAGGGAAAGCATTTCAAACCATAGGAGGGCAGAAGCTATAAATACTGTTTACTAAATCGGCGTGCTGGGGGCTGAAAGGGGGCTGACAGAACCTGACATCACCCTCGTGACACGCTCTGCCATGACCTCCTGTGGGAGATGGCAGGGCATCGTGTCATCAACCTCACTGCAGGGAGAATGTGGCACTGCAACAGTTTTTCATGGAACACTGGCCAAACCATTTAAAATTAGACATCTGCTCATTTTATCCTTGCGTAGATATCTGTGAAATACAGCCAACATTTTTACTAAATCATGCCTTGAGCGCTGGGCTAAGCTGTGTTAGATTGCTGGAGATAAGCAAGTGAAAGAAAATTTGGTAATTACATTGGTCTTATGTAAAATGCATGGTATGACCCAACTTGGCTGCAGTGAGAGTGATAACGTGTTTTCTTGGTAATCAATAAAATCCTGACCTCAGATACAGCAACGTAAATCCAGGGTGAGTCAGCTGCACTCAGAGGAGACACCTCACATACGCTGCAGGCAGATCAGAGTCTGCTCCTCTGTGCGTGGGGAGCAGACATCTGCCTTTACCGAACGCTTCTGCCAGACAAAAAAGAAACGGGATACAGGGATGTGGAGAAGCCACTGGGACTGAGAGAAAGACCAGGTTTATAAACTGATGAGAACAAAGAGAAAACTGACGTGGCTTATTTTAAGACCTGTAAACATACGTTGCTGAAGATCTCCTCAGCCCATCTACTGCCTTTTGAAACAGAAAATGTCCAACTGTTACCGTGCAGCTAATCAAGGTTAATCAGCATCGTGGCTCCATACTTCTGCCTCTCACTCCAGAAGTGTGAGAAAGGGACGACAAAACACACCACTGCAAGAGTGGACTGCCCGTAGACTGAACAGCAACACCATTCCCACGGGAAAAATAATGGCAAATATTCTTAACATCTTCAAATGAGGACAGTGGTAAAGAAAAACACGTGACTCACCTAGGACAGTCTTCGGCACTTATTTGCCTACTGCTTTTGAGATCTGAGTGCCCTTACCATTAACAGCAGCATAACTGTGCAGAACAGCATCTCTCTTTTGCCACAGAGGGCATTCAGACACACAGGACTAAACCAGACAGCCCCAAGTGACAAGTGTCTTGGAAAATAAAGCACCATCTCAGCATCTTCTGAATGAAAATGAGCACTCTCACCACCCATCCTTAGTCTCTCCTCTCACGTTGGTGTTAAAGAATGAGAATTGGGAAAATATCCTGAAGCGTTACCTCGACATTCATTACTGAAAGGAAATTGCAGACTTTGGCAGTTTTCCTGGGAGATATTTAATAGCAGCTTCTATTTTGTTTGGTTATCTTAGGGCATCCTTGACTCCTCTAAACTCCAGAATGTTCCTTATTATTGTAAGAAAAAAACCCACACAGGGACTGTCATATCAAAGTTAATCCTGTGAGTGAAGGGAAGCTACTGAGACCATTTCAGCTATTGACACAGCACTGTAGCCTTCAGGATATGAGGGTGAGGAGTACTTTTTATGGAAACATTTAGCACAACAGCAGGAATACAAATCAAGCCCCATTAATTTAGTTTTAAATTTTAATGAACCAGGATGTGTAGTTTATATAAAGATTTACTTAATAAAATATTAATTTTTTTTTTTTTGCTAAAAGAATTGTAAATTCCAAGTTCATAAAGGAGATTTTCTTCAGTAAAGCATCAGAAGTTGTACAAGACTGAAAGAGCACACAGCAAATCAAAGAGAATCAGAATTCAAGAAGAGCACAATATCATGGTTAGTCCCAAAGGCTGGAGCCTTAGTAATGCACATTAATTGCTGCTTGGACCAGGAGAGGAAAACCCCTTTGTAGCAATTAGAACTTCACTTCAGCAATACCCCAGCTTTACGCAGTTTCTGTTGCTGAGGAACAGTCCAGTTGCACTGGAGGCATCATCTTTCTGCTTTTGTGACAATCTGCAGGGAGTCAAAGAGCTACGTGGTTAACCCAGCACACCTCCTCCGTGCAGATGGGGCCCAAGCACATGGACAATGTCAAGCAGGATGCCCGAGCCCAGATCCCCAGAGATCTGTAGGCCAGGGACCCGTCATCCTCCTCATGTGGATAGAGCTGACAAGAGTTCCCAGCTTTCTCAGCCAACAGTCATATTTGTTTTTCCACCTGGGCAACATCAAAATACCTAGGGAATCTTTGATCACCTATTCTTACAGCCTTACTTTTGTTGTTACGGAAGAGGCATCTCATTCATATGGATATCTTTCGCCTAAAAGTAACACAGAAGTGACTCACCCGAGAAATACTTTGTCTCAGCTTTCTTAGAAGCAGAAGAACTAAAGAGCACCTACGAATGAAAGCCCATTGGTTTCAAAACACCACGCATTACCAGTTCATTCTCCAACTTGAATACCAGGGACTCCAGACATGCAAAGGTAATAAAAGTTGCATGGCTGCCTGATGTCCTTATCAGTCTGAGGTACTCACAGTACAGATAAAAGTTGTCAGGAGAGGTGCAAGAAATGCTGCACCATGGAGCTGCAGAGAAACAGTAACTACGTTAGTTAGTGCACGGTGGGGGAAGGAAAAAAGAAAACAGAACCGAATCATTGAATCACTGCACCTGGAAACAAACAAACAAACACTGGCATGGACTCACGTTGAGCTGGAGATCATCTGTCCACTGGCCCACGAGGCGGTAGCCCGGGGTGCTGGTGTTGGTGGTGTGGTACTGGAAGATGTCGTAGCGACCCGGTGCATCACCATTTTTGTTAAACATCACTGGAGTGCCAGCACTGCCTGGGGGAAGGAAACGAGACCAAATCCAACCAAAAAAAAAAAAAAAAAAAAAAAAAAAAAAAAAAAAGCCAAAGCTTTACAACAGCTATTTGATTTAGTCACGCTTGGGAGCTTTCAGACTGGCAAGGCATTTCACACAAACATCTATCACCAAGCCATCTAACACAGATACTTCTGGACATAGTGGAATAATCCTCATCCTCTTCTGGTGGTTAATTACTACTGCCCAAACCCACCGACTAAAAATAAAATGAAGCGAAACTAGATCAGCTTTCCTTCACTCGAGCCTTGCAAGCAGCAAGAAATATCAGAAGGCTTTTCTTCCTGCCCTCCAGCCTCCCTCCCCATCTCTCTTTCCTCAGGGAGTTCTTTACTGAAAATCATACTTGTGAATGGAGCCTCTAAATGATTTTTTTTTCCCCCAGAAAATGTTCCATCTGCTTCTGAGAGATACTGCTGTCAGAAGTCAGCCCAGGTCTAGTGAATCTTGATTGGCATCCAGAAATAGCTTCCTCCTCCACAGTATGTTCTTATTCCTGTAATCAGCATGCAGTTGGGATGGAAAAGAACAGACTAAACTATAGGAAGATCATTCCTTGTGTGCTCCCTTTATTTAGTCTCTGTGAAACTGACACAGGCTGAAAAGCACCTCGGCTGGAGCCGTTCAGATCAGGATGCTGCATCACCTTTACCTGCCACGAACCAGGGTAACCAGCACGGGGCTGGGATGCAGGGCCAGCAGCAAAGCAAGCCTCCCTGCCCGAGCCCCCCCATGCTGCTGCTGAGCAGAGCTGCCCGGCTCTGCCCCCCAGGTGCAGCTACCAACCATTCCTGGTCCTTGCACAGCCCAGTGCTCCTCAGGGAGCCTGCATTTTAATTGCTGGGGTGTAAGAAGTGAACCCTTTCCTAGAGGAGAATTTAGAGTGGCGCTGCATTTCCTTTAAGGGTCACATTTATCACAATGTGCGTTAAAATTGGTCTCAGCGTGGCAGAGTAATATTGTGTCAAGACTGAAGATTTCAGCAACGCTCCAGCATCTCTATATTCAAAGCTCCTTCCTTCTGCATAACTTATTTTCTCTTTTTCACCCCCCAAAGCAATGAAAAATCTCTCCAGTAGTAGCACTGAACTTTAAGATTATGGTTTTCTTCATGATTCCCATTCTTCATTGAATTCCAGCGAGCAAAAGAAAATTTGAAGGAGTAAATTAGCATAGTTTTCATTGCAGCCCTGGTAAATGGCTTCCTGTCTATCCTGCAAGCCTCAGAGATCAGATACAGACTCGGTTCAAAGGCTGGTACAGAAAATCTTCCACAGACATCTCTCCTCCCTGGTTCTCACCAGCACAAGGCCGATATTTAATCGTCATTACAGGTTCATGTGGCTGGAATACATTTACAGTGAAAACGCTCAGAGTGAAGAGGAACGGCCATAACTCCTCAGCTCCTCCTGAAAGCCAGCACAAATGGGAAAGGGGATTTTGCTAATCACGACTTCTAAAAGGCTGTATACGATTCGTTAGGGTTATTTCTGTTTTTCTTTCTTCTTTTTTTTTTCCAGAACTGACAAAAATAAAAGTACAATCCAGAACCATCACTCCAAGCTGTGCTGTTCCTGTGCTTCGTGAGAGCAGTAAAACGTTTTGTACGTTTCAGCTAATGGTTGCATATAGACAGCCTTTAAGGATTACTTTGAATGCCACTGCTGAAGCGCAGTGCTGTACATGGCTGCTGCAGGCTTGGTGTGGGACAGCATCAGTGCTGGGTCACCTGCACAGCACAGCTCCCTGGGGCACATGATCCCAACACACACCCGATGCTGTCTGCAGGTCACCACCACTCCTGCTATAAAATTATATAGGAAAATATAAAAGCAGAGAAAAGTCTGCAAAATGCAGGGAAGACAACCAGCTGCAGAAACACAGAGAACTGGGATAGTCCCAGGATTCAAGCCTAAGCCTCCTGTTTTCCAGCTTTGAAGTTGGAGGAACTGAACTCGCAGCCAAGGACCTGCTTTGTGAGCACCAACCTGCTGCAACCTTTGTGTGGGCTCTGCCATGTGCTGGTGCTCTGCCTGCAGGACCACCACGTCTGCCCTACTCTAAGTCACCTCTGCACAAAGGAGCTGGAACTGCATGTACTCACGAAAATGATGAGTGGTGCACGAAACCTCCTCACAGAGGCAAAAGCATTTCCAAAAATGAATCTCATTATGATTTGTCCTCTTGATCTTATAATTATTACAATATTTGGTTGATGAGTTTTCATTTTTTGATAATTTAGGGTTTGTTTTCCTCCTTCTAAGACTCATGACATTTTGCTTCAGCTCCAGCAAGCACTTCAGAAACTGAGTAGTAGCCTGCAGGCTGCAGCTCCTTGCTCATTCAGGGGCTATGACAATTCAATTCATCCTCAGCTCCCAACAAATCCGCCGTCCTTTCACCACACAGATGGAGAGCACATGACATCCATTCACCTGCAGGATGCATTCGAAAAGAAGATGCAATCTGACTGAATTTGTAGAATTTCAATCCCTTAATCACCACAAGAAGAGGAATGAATGAATAGGAGGAGGATGGGATGCTAGGCAGGTGCGCCCAGCCAAGGTGTTTCTTTATTATTCCATTCACGTTGACTGCGCTTTGAGGACCTGAAGGGCTCGGACGAACAAAACCTTCAGCTTTTTCGCTGGGGAAAAAATCCAACTTCCACTTTGCACTGTGGGATTTTCAAAATCTTACTGCATGAGCACTGGGAGTTTTAAGTTTTCTGTATTGGGAGGCTTTTTGTTCTAAAGATAATGTGACGATACCAAAACTTACACTGAGCTCCTTGTACAAATCCAGTCTCTCTTCATTAAAACGTTGCTTGAGCTCTTTCTGCGTGAATGTCATTACCTTTGCAGGGAAGAAAAGGCTCCAGAAGCAGTTACGGGCGAGATGGCTTCAGCTACATCGTTACAGAGACAGCCATTACATGCACAGAGGATCTCCAGCTCATGGGCTCAGGATGGGCTTGGAAATGGGCTGCATTTTTTCTCTCTGGCTTGCAGTTTGGGCAAAGCAGCCCCACTGGTCTGCTCTGTTTCTACCACAGATTAAGGTGGTAGGTAGAAGATAGGCAGAACAATATATTAAGCACAGACCAAATGTTGTTTTCCAAGCCCTATTCCCGATGAGAGGAATTGCATGGATGCACCAGCAGCCTAGAGAAGGGCAGGGAAAGGGCAAGGCTAACATCGAGGCCACTGAAACAAACCCAGCAGCCCCACTGCAGCATGATGCCCAGGCAGATGCGGGCTCCCAGGCCTTACCACAACAGCCCTACGTAACCCAGACCTGCAGGTACCTCTCTCATTGCTTCTGTTCCCACATCCACGTGTGTCTGTTTGCAGGCTGGCCACTTGGTAGGTTATATCCAGCTATTAATCCTCGGCTGGCTGAATCCACTGACTGCAATTCTGGGAATTTACTTTTATATAACACAGAGAAAAGCAAGCTCTACAGAACCTCTCTCCACATCCACAGGAAAGTACCCCAGGAGGGCTGCAGCTGAAGGCTGATCAAGGGTGTGCAAACCCATGCACAGTTCTGTACTATGAATGCAATGAGAAGCTGAACTCCACCCCCAGATGACAAACTGTACAGGAACTGGCTCTTTTCCCATTGCAAATGTCCAAGGCTTGATAGCCATGAGCAATTTAACAGTTTTAAAACACTATTGGCTTTGTCACCATCCTCCTTCCCCTGATAATAAAGCAAACAGCCACCTCAAGTCTCCGTGCTGGATGCCAGTTATGTGTATAGAAGCAAAGAAAAAACACAGTATAGCCACGTAAATCAATCAGAAATGGAGGGAAAAAATGTCATCTTTTAAAAAGACTGACGAAGAGAATGCAAATAAGGAAACTAAACTTAGCATGAGACAGCTCCCAAAGCTAGGCAGTAGGCACCCAGCCTCTCAAATTGCTTCTCAGCTCTATTAAAATGACTAGAGGAGTATTCATCATCTTTATATACAAACCTCTATGACCTGTGCTTTGGCCATTTTAGGACTGGAGAGCAATATTGTACTTGAACTAGCTTTGTTTAATTTATTAAGAAAAACGGCTTTTTAGTAGATTATAGGAAGATACACCTTCCCAGACTGTGCGACGAGGACACAAGGCTTACACAAACTCTAAGCCAGTGCCACCCTTGGCTACTTTGCCTGTTTCTAAAGGATATTTTTTAATTACCTTCCTCAATTTGCTCTACACATAGATTCAGAGGACTAATTTTTGGCTCCTGGTTAAATTTCAGATCTCTTATCTTAATCAGAGATGGGGCAGAACAGTCAGACCTCCTGATACACACATTAGCAATGTTTATGAAGGAGAACTAACATCAGGTTGCTGTAGCGCTACCTCTGCGTGCAGTCAGCTCTGGTCCCTCTAGTTGCAGGTGAGCGTTTGTCAATGAAACTGTAATAATATAATAAAATTACAGGAAAGCATACAGAGGGAGAGGAATGTTCCTAGTGTTCAGGTCTAATTCAAATAGTGCAATGCAAATAATAATATGTGAAAGCCCACTGTGCTGTATGAAACTCAGGCTTGTTATAGCAGCCATTACCATCCACTGGTTAAAAGTTAGTAGACAAACAATAAGCTGACAAAGGGACAAAGTCATCTCCATTCATACGATGTTACAGCTGCTCTAAACACTTAGCAGAGGAGCAGAGGTTGGGGTAACTCCTCTGTCTACATTACAGCTGTGATTCTGCAAGCAGACCTGGCCCTTGGGCTGCCCTCTGTTCTCCTGAGCACTGAGCTAAGTGTGGTAGGATACCAGCATTTCATCCAGCTGGTTTTCCCCAAATACAGGACAGAACACGAAGGGGAACAGGCATATTAAGACAAAGGCAAACTTGGGCATCTACTTGGCTACTTCTCCCACAGGAAATCACAGGCTTTGGGAAAGTACCCCAGAACAACAGCAGCAACTTCTGTCTTTGCACAGTAGCATCCCATTCACCATGCTTTCAGATGCTAAACAGACAGCAATCCTGTGCCAGAACCTCTAGCACAACTCTAAAACGAAAGCATCACCGGAACGGGGAGGACGTGGCAGGACATGGCACGCTGCTGGCGGAGCAGCTCTCAGCTCACCGTTGAAGTTAACGCTGCGGATGTACTTGAGCAGCTTCTTGCCGCCCGCGTGCTCCATCTCGGGGCAGACCCCCGCCGAGTCGGCACACAGGTCCTTGCTCATGTGGTGGAGCGCGTGGGCCATGGCGTACACGGCGTCGATCACGAACTGCACCTTCCCCTCCTGCTCGTAGTGGGAGTCCTTGCCGATGCGCTCCTGCCCTGCACGTCACACACAAAAGGACAGTAAGGTGCGTTCCTGATGTCACGTGCACGTGAATTCCCTTGGAGTGCGTGGAAAGAAACATGTCGTAAGCACACAGCGTCAAACGTTGAGTTCTGATTTTACTAATTAAAACAAATTAAAAAAGGAGATACCAATCGTTCTTGATCGCAGAATCATTGACAACTGCAAGTTATTTTACAAATGCCACCATTATCACAAACTTGAAACTGTAACCCACAGGGACCAACTCAGACTGAGAGAACACCAGGCTCTGCGTGCTCCCAATGCGTGGCTTTGAGAGAAGAAAGCGTTTAAAACTAAAGCACAGCTGGTATTTTAAAGTCTGCTGTTTTGTTGTGTTTCAAACCCCAGCCTCTAATTGAAAGTCACAGCCAGACTGGGGGAAGAAAGCACCACTTCAGACACTGCCAAAGGGGCACTCCAGAGAAGTGCACAAACACACCTGCTATTAGTGCAGCCTCAGGAAGCTCGGGGTGTTTGCATTAGCTTACACCCCTTCCCTGTACCTGCAGGGATCCAAACGTCCTTTACAATCCACTGATTGCCCTTAAAATGTTACAGCAGCTGAGAGCTTTAGGAATGCAAGCCTTCAGTGTCATACAAGCTGCAACAGCTTCGGCAGCCGTCTGTCACTGCAGCACCCAGCATGGCACAAAGAGCAACCTCAGTGCTCCTCTCATCTGCAGGGCCACGGCATCAAACGTTGGGGAGAGGAGAGCTGCTTTGCAGATGGAAGATGGGAACTTGGAAAATAGAGCACGGAGACCCAAAAGAGCTCAGCAGCAGAGATGAGTGGAATGCAATATTTAAGCAGAGGGCTTGTCCCCTCAGCATTTACTGGCAGACTTGAGATGCGAGCATCACCTGGTAACTTCAGGCAGTGAGGCAGCTTTCCTGCTACAGCCACAGCAGCAGACAACTGCTGCAAACCCAACAGTGCTGGCAGAGTGCACAGCAAGGCACTACAGAGACCTGGGAGCCTCAGAGTTCGTTCTGAATCGCCCACTAATACCTTGCCTTGCCTTGGCCAAGTAACACCTGCATAATTCAATCTGTCTGGCTGCCAAACATGTGATTATAGCTACCCATATCACTGGGGATTTGTGAAACATAATCACTGCTTGTTCAGTGTCCTGAGCCGCGTGGGGAACACAGCAGAAGTGCAATCCATTATTTCCCACAGGAGCAGCACTGCAGCCCGCTCTGTCAGCCCTGCAGGGCTGGGCACGGACAGAAGCATGGAGCATCCTGCAAATGTTTTAGGGATTTTCAATCAAAGGAAAAAATACGTTGGGGGATACAAGAGGGAAGAGATGCCTCTGTAACACCACTGTGCAGCACTGTGCCCAGCAGCCCATCCCGGGCAGCAGCTCACTGTGCCTGCTGTGCACCTTCCTGCTCTGTGCTCACTGAGGGGCTGGGCTCCAAAAAGGAGCTGGCCCCCGCTGCCAAGATCACACCGTGCTCGCACAATCCCTGTTTCTTCCTTTGAGAAGAGTGGTGGTGGAGCAGAATTATAAATGAGCACAGAGAGAGAGCCATCTTCCTCCAGAAATACTACAAGCACAAGAAATGTGTATCCCTGCCCACAGAAGTGAGATCCTCGTAAGTAAGTGAAAGCACAATGCCCCCTATGAACATCTTAATTACCTACACTCATTCCCCTTCATAGTCTCCCTCTCTAAATACCATCGTGCACCACTGAAGCCTCATCCACTCAACCTATTTTGGCTGAGATCCCCTCTACCAAAGCCTCAGTTCTACATTTCAACTATGTTGGAAACATTGAAATTCTGAAAATAAATCAGCAGAGTGAGAGCTTCCAGACTGTGAAGATTCACATACTGTCGTTTTCATTATTTCACTCCCCTCTCATTGATTACAGACCTTATTACATCTCCAGCCCTGACAAGGAAAATGCTTTTAAGTGGTTTCAGCTCAGCTACATAACCAAATTAGCAATGCAACAGAAACGCGTGCCAAGGGAAGAGGAGCTGGGATTGAAATTCTGCTCACAAACAATACTGATTAGGCATATTAAGTTCCAGAGGCACAGTTGGCTGAATGCACAGCAGAAAGGAAACCTTCAGAGGCAAAGGATCTGCAAGAAACCTGAACAGAGCCTGCTTAAAATAAACGAGCAACACTAACAACGCCCAAGTATGAAAGTCGCAGAAATGAACTAGATGTGAAAAATGTAATTGAATTTCCAGTAATGGGAATGGAATCTGCTGCAAGGAGCTATTCTGTTGAGTATTACACACAGTTTGTGTACAGTCTGGATTACAAAGTCAAATGCAGCTCCTCACCTGGAAAGGCACGCATGATTTCATTTACACAATTGGAGAACTTAGATGAACAGGAGCATTCTGTCGCTCACACAAACACAGTCTGAGCTACCTTTGGAAGAAGAGGGCACTGCTGCTAGCGGAACTTCAGCCTAAACTTCATTTGGCAAACATCCTTCAAAACAATAGCCGTGTTTTACATGGCAAACTGCCTCCTGACTTCATTACTTAGACTCCACATGAAAGCGTACTCTCCTGCTCCCTCTAGCTGACACCAAACCGACATCACAGCAACACAGCAGCAGACTGATACCCGAGGTCTGCTCTCAGACAGGACGGGCACCATCCTAACTGCAACTTCAGCAGTCCTATTTTGGTGAGCATTTTGCCGTCTTGGGCTGTCCTGGAGAAGTCAAGCAGAAAGCTGTGTACACCACACGCTTTAAGAACAGCTCCTGCATACGTGGGTGCATACAGATTCAATTATTAATTATTCCTGGAAGAGAAGAAAACCCACAGAAGACAACAGCTTCTTGCAGACAAAAGCAGCAATACTGGGAGCTTCAGCACTGGCTGCGTGCACCTCCCCACGGAGGGATGCACTGCAGGATGTGTGGAGGAGGAGCCAGCAGATGAACTCAGGTGTTGGATGCAGCAAGGAACCGAGCAATGCCAAGCAGCACAGAGCTCACCTGCACTGGAGCATGCAAATCTTCTGTACCCCAATACCTAAAGGATGGTTTAAAACAACAACAACAGAAAAACAACCAAGCAACCCTAAACTTTGTGCTCTTTGAGGAGAAACATAACTCTCTTCTTCGAGGATGATGCAGATGACACCTGAGGCACACGCACACAGAGTGGCTTGGACAGAAAGCCCTTTGTGCCATGGATTTGAAATGGAGTACCTTGGGATTTCAGGAAAGGGGAGAAACACAAAAGTAGTTTATTGACATAAGGATATTTTGCTTCCAAAAGATCTGTTTGAAGGCGATGACAAATAATTTAACCTCACTTCCTACCACAGTCTCAAGTGCTCATCATCATGATTCCTAAGAGACTGAGAGTGAGGTCTCTTGCTTCAGGCAAATCTTCACAAGAGAAAAATACTGCGACAGAGTGAGAGAAAAATACCAACCAACCAGCACCACCCACCAGAGCAGCAAGAACTCACAGAGGAAGAGGCCCTCCTGTGTAATCTTCAGAAGTGAAGTGCAGGCTTAAGAACTCACGGCTGTACTTTTCGCACCACCATAAGGATGATGGCTTAACACCTCCTTCTATGGGATAGGAGCTGGAAACCTTGTTTTTCGTGTTTTTCGCATTTTCCTCTGAGTTTCTCCTTCTCATGATTTCTCTGAACTCATCGCCAGTAGTCACAGAACGTCGGCAACATGATATGAGGTGCAGAGAACGCTGCAGGGGCAACTCCTGCAGCACATAATTCATGCAACGAACAGACTTCAAAATCCCAATTAATCAGCGCTTACAGTAGATGACAACGCAGACACTGCTTCAGTTTCTGGAGGATTAAGCACATTTTCAAATGAACCTAACACAGTAATACTGTTGAGAACCTGCTGATAGCCATCATTAACAAGAGGTGTAATTTAAGGATCGCAGAGCGCTGGCAGCATCGAGCAGGCAGCTGCTATTTGGACAAGAACTCACGAGCTGAGTGCTGGCAACGCCACGCACTCTTCACACATCTAGAGCATAGTTAGCAGCCTCACAAACCTGGCGCCTGCGAGCCAAGAGATGCCCATGATGTGGCACCTGCAGGTACCAGTCTGTAAACGCACCATGCCCATAACCACCTCAAAACCACACCGCACCCAACGCAGAGCTCAGCTGGTGCTCTCAGAAAAGCTCAGCAGCACAGGACAAGCAGGACCAGCTCTTACAGACAAAGATGGAGACCCAGAGGTTGCCAGAGCAAGGTCAGAGCTGTGGTTCACTCATGGTACAGGCACTGCTGTGCACACAGGAGCTGCGGAATCTGAGAGTTTCTCCAAGTAAGATCTTTATTTGAAAGTAGACAAATATCAGTCTGAGAAAAGCTAACAATGTGCGAGAGTAAATATTGTAATTTGAACATGAGGAGAACTGCAATCAGGCCCCTTTGCAATATAATCCATGTATTGTCTTTTTACAAAGAAATTCAAGATCCAATAATACTGCTATGTAGTTACAGTCATCTATCCAGCCCATGCTAATTCAGATCTCATTATAGACAAAAGCCTTTATCTCAACACTATCAATCCAATCCCCATGGACTCTGTTGGGGGAAACAGATGAACACTCAAGTTTCTACCACTCACTGAACAAGAACTCCTCCCCGTGCTCACACCAGACCCAGCACATGGCACCATCTCGTGCAGGCTTGGGGGTAGAGGCATCAGCCAGGGCAGCCCAGCCCAGGATGCACTGAGCATCTGCCCCAGCGCCTGGGCCTTGCTCCCCCTTGATCTGCTGTACCCTTCCATGTCATCACAGCTCTAGAGCTCCTGCAGCTCTGCTTGAGGGGGATAACTTCGTACTGGACACCATCTGTGCCAATCAGGCCAATTGTTGTATACCAGTAACAAGCAGGGATGACTTTTACAACTAGAACATGTGCTATACGCTCTTGGTCCACTCTTAGACATTGACAACAGATATAACAGTTCTTAGGGACTTTAGTAATGCCACCAAAACCCACCCAACCTGGAAACACCAACAGCCAGCTTCAACTACTCCTCTTCAGCTAACACCCTCTAATCAAAGTTACGGCACCAGGGAGGTGAATTATATAGGATAAGACAAAAAAATCCCTGTCTCACTGGGCCTAGCCAGTAAGTAAAAACCAGAACACAGTACAGCAGAAATGCCTCCTGAAACTTGGCTGTTCCAGTGCCAGGGATAACACAGGCATACAGTAAGGAGCATAATAATAATAATAATAATGAATAGCACAGGGATTAGTGAATTCTTTAATTCCATACGCTTGGAATTATCATCCCCCCACATCACTAAAATGGTGGAACCGGTGCTGGGAGCAGCAGTGCAGAGCAGTGCTGGGGTGGCTGGGGCTGCTGCCAGGAGACGTGCCTCCCTGCAGGCCCTGTTCTGCAGCACGTCACTGAGAACCTGGGTGCAATGACTTCAGTGGAGCTGCATCCACTTCCATCCATCAGACCGTGATTTTTTTCTCCACTGCACAGATTCAGCCACTGTAACATTTCTATTCTCTGGCGTCTACGTGTATCTAAGGGAAGAGATTTTAGATTAGAAAACTGACCCACCTTTCTTACTCAATACGTTTTCTGTGCATTCAGCAGTCCCATTAAAACACCTGAAATAGGTGTTGTTTGTACTCCAGTTCTGAAGTACCACAGCCATAAGAAGTCAGCACAGTGATGTAAACCACAGGCACCTGACAGCTTTAACTTGGCAACGTGCAAATAAGGAAAGCTTCTTGTAGCAGTGACTGCTGATGAAGTCAGCGATCACAAATGTACAGAAGAAGCACTTAAATATTAGAAGTCTTAAATTAGAGCTACCTTTATATTTAAGCACCTGGGTAAAAATGCAGTTTGCAAATAGAGGAACACATGTAAACAGCAAGGAGAGAATCACTGAATCACAGGGCTTTGTTGTCAAATCACCTTGAAAATCTAGAAATAAAAGCACTGCTAAGAAATATATTTCAGAAAGATAATAGAGTTTAGAAGACCATCAAACTGGTTTACGTTAAGGATAAACTGTTCAAGGTTGGTTTCATGTCGGTTGAATCAATCATTGCAGGATTCTTTCAGGAAATTCCGCTCTATATATTTTGAAGTGCTGTGATGCTGCACGAGATCAGCTGTCTGAGCTGAAGCTTTATGGGTCATTATGTTATAACACTGACGTGGGACAAACTAATGCCTTATGGAAAAATGTTTTGTTTAGGAACAGTTGCAAAGAGCCACGCAGCTCTCACGCTGCTCAGCATGCTTCGTGTGCTCCCCAGCCTGTGCACAGCACGTTTTTTCAAAAGAATAAAAGTTGACTGCTCTTCCTCATGGATATCAGCACCGATAAGTTTCAGCAGGCTCAGGACTCTCAGAGTACTCACAAAACAAGGTGCAATGCAAGAGAGCAAAGGACTGAAATACTGTGTTTCCAAATGAAGACAAACATTCACCGACCAACCAGCTCACGTCAGCCTCAGGAGCTCTCAGCTACAGCAGTAGTGGCCCAGAAAAATCCCCAGGAGTCCCCCAGAGATGGGCTGCGGTTGGGGAGATGCACCTCAGGAATGAACCAGTGTACGCTCCAGTAAACTCCACCTTGGATATTTTTCCCCTGCAAACACTGCACTTTGAGAACCTATAATCGCTGTCACGTATAATGTGAAAGGCAGTATCAGAGAAAAAAAAAAAAATCAGCAGAAGTTGTCAATGGCAATGTGTAGAAAACGTACAAATCAGGCACTCACTAGTGAAGAAATACAATGTGGGTCTCCTGAGAAAGGAGAGAAGCTTCCTGACCGATGCTCCTTACACCACAGTCCTGGTCCCTGGAGCCATGCTTTCTTGTTCCAATTCAAATTCAAAGCACAACACCCCCTTTTTTTTTTTACTGAGGTTTTTGCTACACTCCTGTCACTTTGGCTTGCCTTCTCCCAGTGTTTTCTTTAGAGCCAGCCATTGCTTGAGCCAACATCAGGGCTGTGCCATCAGGCTGATTGCACTTGCAGGTAATTAGAAAAGCTCTCTGAGCAGTCTCCATTCTGAGAGATGACATCCAAGGTGACATCACCCTTACATCTCTTCATTAAGTCTCCTTGAGTGTAAAGCCTTCCGAATTAAAAGCTACCTTTGAAAAATGAAAGCAGTCAAGTGTTGTGATTTCCTTTTCAGTTAGAACTACACTCCTGGATGGCAGCTGTTAAAAACACAGGTCCTCCTCGGGCAGCTGATGCTGCTGGATATGGCAAGAACTCACATTTCCTTCGTGTGCACCTTTCTGCCATACCTGGGCACAGGAGCTTCCTCTGCAGCAGGAAATACTCCACAGCCACACGAGAAGCTGCTGCTAATGGGAGCACCCATGGACAACCACACTGCTAGCACAGCAACCTGTGGGCACAGTCCCAGTTCTGCATGGGTGGGGAGGGGAGGGGTTGGAGGCATGGTGCAGTAGTTTTAAATATTCTGCACTGTATATTTGTTTTCAATAACCACTTTGAAACTTCTGTACAACCTGGTTCATGGCAATATATATGCAAAAACCTGTTTTAACATCTTAATTCTAACTCCCTCAGAGCAGCAGGGGCACAAGCACAGCACGGTTTTGCTCAGTGAAAGAGCTTCAGATGAGCTCCTAACCTGAGCACAGACCTCATCTCTGCACCTCTGCTCGTGTGAGCAGAGCATTCTGCAAGGCCCTCCCTCACTTCCATTTAATACAGCTTTGCTCTCCTCTGCAAAAGCAGCTGCTTTCTTCTGTTAAATCTTCCCTATTCAAAACAAGCACGTGAACACTTCTGCCATGACACATGGTACTAAAGACTAATTTTTTCCAAATACTTGTGCATTACTTTGACGTGCTCTGTTTTGGCTGAAGGGAGTCATTGGTATTCTTGAAAGTAAGCAGCAAGAAGTAAACCAACAAAGAACTGTCTGAAACCAATACTTTGTACTGTTGTGCTGCTCCAGTGATTGCGTGAGATACCCCATAGAGTCTGATAAGTGCCCTCAAAAGCAAATCACAGCGTTGCTCAAGGACAGAGGCGGCAGCTCCAGGGGCTGGCAGGCCCTGAAGGCAGCACCTGGCTGAAGCTACACCGTTTGGAGCATACAGAACTGATCCCCCTCTGCTCTGGGGAAAAGCAGTGGACTTGGCTCTCGCTGTTGTACACATCCATGCTGCTGTGACATGGCCTGCATCCCAGCAGAAATTGCCACACAACAATACAGGTGTCCTTGGCAGTGGCACGACTTGCAGCACTGGATCGTGTCCTGAATTGTGCCAAAGTCACTCAACTGCTAGAAACAGTGTTAATTACAGCAATACGTTATACTTAGCCTTGTCTAGAAACAAGGCATGGCGTGCTAAACGTGCTTTAATTCCCTCACCCTACATCTATCCATCCCAATCAGGGCAAATCTTTCATGCATAAATGACGCTACAAGTTTTGTGTGGAAAGACCCCTCGGAAAGTCACAGCATCAGAAGGTCAGGTGCCCACGAGTTGTGCTCTTGGAGGGGCCTTTCTTTGTCACCCAATTACATCCACAGGAGCCAAAGAGTCCCTGCCATGAACACGAGCACTGAGCCCCACTGCTCAGCAGCACGAGCGTTGTCAGAAACCGATGGCCTGTGGCCTAGTACCTCGCTGCAATACAAATTACCAATCAAATTTTAAAATAACGATGATCATTCATGATATTATCGCATCAAAGGGGCATTAAGATTCTCACATCAGCGATATAATTCAAAGCTAATGCTTTTTCTGATGCACGATTTACCTTGGTTTGTACAAGAGGGAAGGAAGATGTCAGGGCAGGGCGAATCACTGCTGCAATACCCAGCTAAAATGTGGTATTATGTGGTATCATGTGGATAAGGTAGCCATCAAAAATAAATGTTTCTTCTTGAATGTAAGGTGTGGGAAGACCGAATACCATTTTTTGTTTGCATCAGAAAGCACAAGCTGTGAGTGACTCTCTCTCTTTCCTAACAAAATACTGGCAGAAACAATAAGGGCACTGAAAACTTTGAGAGATTATCCTCAAGATCTTTTAGTGATTTTTATTTCAATTCCAGCCCTCAAAAGGAGATTCCAAATGCTAAACTTAATGGCAACGTATTCCCAGCGGTAATCGCGCTGCTTCTGTGCGCAACCCTCCTACTCCCATCCATGAATTGAAATCAGAAACAGATGATATGAAATATGGAAAGTTTTCATCAGTTTTCAATCAAAGTAAAACATATCCTCCTATGAACTAATTTTCTTTGATCAAAATTCAACACAATTATTCAACACAACACTTTAACCGCTGCTATGAAAAAGGAAGGGGAAGGAAAAGCAAGGGCCCAATGTCACATCACGTCACTGGCTCTAATTACCCTCTTACGGTACTGACGGTAATGTGGCTGAAAAAACCTCATTCCTATTTTCCCAATAGCACTGAAATAACACAACTCTGCCTGAAGTGAAAATATTCCATCCTCTGCCAATACTTTCCTGCAGGTGCACTGCGTTAGGACAAGAAGAAATGACCTCAAGTTGTGCCAGGGGAGG
Organism: Oreortyx pictus; assembly: GCA_036925125.1. NCBI lineage: Eukaryota > Metazoa > Chordata > Aves > Galliformes > Odontophoridae > Oreortyx > Oreortyx pictus. Next base: position 785,770 of record JAUPFR010000015.1, read on the forward strand.
TTGAGTTTGACTTCAGGATAAATAGGTGCTCAGACAATGCCACAGGGAGCACTGGGGTCATGGGCCCTAGGGGTGCTTACGGAAAGGGCAGATGTACTTCTCAGGGTCACGATTTAGTGGCAAACATTGGCAAAAAATGGAGAGTTGGACTGAATGATCTTAGAAGTCTTTTCCAACCTTAACGATTCCACAATTTCCTCCCCTCAAAAGTCAAAACCAAAGCAGATGTGTTGTTCAGGAGCACTCCGCTAGCTTATGAGCAGAAGGTGCTCTGACATAGCTGGTGGCCACTCTGTGATTTCAGACACATGACAAGGCTCAAGCTGGGGAAATATTCTCCATCTAGAAAGAACTTTTAGAAACCCATCAAGCTACCCTGTGCTCAAATAAAAGTCCTTCTGGGTCCCATGGAGAATATTGATTTCCCTGCTACACGGACAGCCAGAAAAAGGAAGAAAGAATGAAATTTTGTCTCTCTTCACCTTCTCTGGTCCCTCAAGGCTCTTGCTGCTGTTCCATTTTCTCTACAAACAACAAACATTCAATTTACTTTTTCAGTCTGCCTGCAGCCAAGCTTCCCTGCGTCCACCACGCAGCTGCTCCAACACGGAGCAGCACAAGGAGCACTGACTGCAGTTACCTGTGCACTTGCGGTCTGTGTCCTCCTTCTTCGAGCCACTGATGGTTAGCTTGCAGTTGAAGTTCTCCTCCCAGTACTCAGCAAACCACACGTTCCTCCTGTTGTTCTCCAGGGTGCGGGAGGTAAAGTAGGCGTCAAATCCTGCAGAAGGAGACAAAACTGAAGCTTAACTCCTGCTTCACAGTGAGTGCTGCAGCCTGAGGAACAAAGCTGCTGCTTGTGTCTCCTTCAACACCAAGCACACGTTCATCCACAGGAGAAGGCCATGGAGAGAAAGAAAATCAGTTGTACATTTTATCTCCTCAATTGCACTTTGCAAGAAAAGTACTCTGCTACTACCTGAGTTGTAAAACTAGGTAAAATACATGTAGAAGAGATTAATATTAAGAAGAAAGTTATAAGCAAGAAGAGTGGATTAGATATGTACAGATAAGGAATGAAGATAAATGACACAGTGCAGCTCATACTTGATGGAGCTCAATACAACTGTAATTTTTTTAATTAACCTCTCCAGACCTCTAGAGACTGCAGCTCCATCTCACTCAGTGGGCCATTATCAGCACAACTTAATACTTTTGCATCATGCATTTGTCTCTTCATTTCCCCTCCAAAGGAATAAATACAGAGCACTTGGAAGAGGTGACTGGAAAGCTGTGCTGGGTGCTTGGCTTTGACAGACTCCATAAGCTGTGGAAGAAGGTTTTCTGGCCTGGGCCCATCAGTCTCAGCCCATTGCTGGGGCAGTGTAGGCACAAACAGAGCCCCCATGTTTTATATTTATTTATCGAAGTGCTGAAAGAAAGTATTGCATAGCTGTGTAGAGTTGAGTATTTCATAGGATACAGGTAAGAGACAGATAAAAACTACCTCTCCCTACCACCTCAAATAACTAGTCAGGAAAAAGGTATTTTCCTTTGACTTTTTTTTCATCTCATTAAATTCTTTAACAACACAGACAACATTAAAGATCATGCTCACTTTAATGCATTTTTCTTCACAGCAGAATACAGAAATCCAGGAGAAATATTTATTTTCCCGGTGAGCAGTGGTAGTTCTAGGCTGAAAGGCAAACCACATCACTAATTACCCAGGGCACTGCTGTTTGCTGCTGTATTTAAGCACTCTTCTATCAGCCGTTCTCTTTCAAAGTTGAGATAACTCCTCGCAGCCTGAAGGAACTCTCGTGCATGCAAATACCTGCAAATCAACAGGCAGATGCCCTACGTTGGTATGACACCAGCAACGTGGCCTTTGCACTGCAATGAACAGAGCTCCCAGGCCCTGCCTGCTTTTCCAGTGAAATCACGCTTTGTATTCCCTCTTTTTTTTTCTTTCTACTATCCCAGCTTTGGGTTTTGCTTGTCTTTGTAAGGAAAAAATTTGCATGAGACAGATACAGTGCTGTATGAGCAGTACACAAAACCTTTCTTTTTTTGGTAGCCAACATACACATGCACGTAGGTGTCACATATACATATAGCAGGCAGTACAAACCTCACATATGCATGCATATATGATCTGCAGTACTGATAAGTCTATTGCAGCTTCGTCCACTTTGAGGCAAAACCTTTTATTTCTTACTGCTGGCCAACAGCACTGCTCTAGCTGTGCCAGCAAAGAAATCTAAGGCACAATCAAGACAGATTTCCTTCCTGAGGTTTCAAAGATGAGCTAAAAAGTCAGCAATGGCTCCCAGCCCTGCCCAGCTCAGCACAGAGCTCTGCTCCCTTGCCGGGAGGTAGTGCTGGGGAAAGCAGATATATTCATAGGTTACTCTGAATAGTCATTATACTCATTTCCCAAATCTGACAGCCACTGTGCAGCAAGGGGGCTGTGCTCATTCTCTCTGGAGAGTTACATAACTCTTGTAGCAAGTGTATTTCAGTAGCAGGATATTCATCACTGCTGCTGGTGAGAGGAGTTTTCCTGTCTTTCAAGTTATGTCTTTAGTCTGCAATGAGCAACATGAGAGCTTTTGCTTAAGGAGACGGTCTAGATTCACTATTTTGAAAATGGCCTTCCAGAACTGCAATCGAACTTCAAGTTCTGGTTACAAGGCAGTTCTGCCTCTTACTACTAAGATGGTTGAGGTATTCAAGCTATGATGAAGTCCGTATAAAGAAGATCGCTAAAAAAAAAGGGTTTGAAAAGCCCAGTTGCATGCTGAGAGGCTCAGGGTAAGTTATCTGACATCCTAAAAAGTGCAAATCCACCAAAGAGGCAATAATCTCAGCTTCTCTGTTTTGTTCCTTTGCATAGCTTTGCAGATTGCACAAGTGCAACAGAAGAGGGTGGAAACAAGGAAACAGCAAGTTCTTACAGTACTAAACTATCTCTGATTCTTCTGACTTTGCAGTTAAGAGCTACAGTAAATACATATTCCACTGAAGGAGGAAAAAAGTTCCTCGCACCATGGCCAACAATTTGTCTCTCTGAAATAAGTGGGTAAATTGACTCAATCTGGCACCCCACACACTGAAATGGAGGCAGAAGAAAAACATATGGCCTCATTAAATTAGCTTAGCAACCCATCTACTATGGGATAAAAATAGACAGCATGAAAACAGATGTTTTCAAACAAGAAAGAAAATTAGGAGTGGGGTCAACCTGTCTCCTCGTGTTAGCTCTGTGCCCTACTGACCCAACCAGAACACATTTTCCTAAGTCTGAGTCTACCATTTATGAGTTGCGTCCAAAGCCTGCTGCTCATGAAACAGAACACATATTGACTCTAAAGAAATAAATATTGGGGGCTTCCAAAGCAGCACACCCTGGTAGGTCTACGCTGCACTGCCTGCTGGTGATCAGCACTCAAGTACTGCAACCAGCTCATGGAAACCAGTGAGCACAAAACCTAACGGGACAGAAAGTCGCAGCGTTGTATTTAAGCTTTACTGCAAACTTCCCCTGGATACGTGTGTCATCTCCATATATTCAGCATTGCTGACCAGCCCTTAGCCCTTGAGGTGAAAACCTTCCAGAGTAAAACTGGACAAAACTGCAGGAAAAGAGCAGAACTGCGATGGCAGAGAGCCCGGACCCTCTCCAGCTGTGCAATTGCTCCAATGGAGGCTCCTAACCAGGATTCCCACCTTTTTAAGAAAATCAAGAAGCACAATCCTCCTGCCACAGCTGTTCTGTTAAGGACAACTTAGAGGCACTTCGTTTCTACACAGTGCCTCTAGAAAGGAAAGAACTATTTCTGCTCTTCTGAGCTGAAGCATCCTAAGGAAAACACTCCTTAGAAACCAAACTCTAAGATTATTTCCTAAATTTCCTTGCTCTGTACCAGCTGAATCTGCTTTCTTGTAAACCTGCATGCATTAATTTTATTCCTGCTTAAAAGAGCAGTGGTCATAAAACCCACAATGAATAGATCTTGGAAACAGAAACAATATACTTGGCCAATGTTCCAAAGTAAGTGACCTCTGCAAAAAGTGCTCTACAGCTTAATAAGATAAAATCAATACATCTTGATAAAACTGTAATAGAATTCCACAGGAATTACTCTAAACCTTTACAGATTTAATAACAAATAATAACATTCTCATTGATTTTTTAATGATCCCTCCCCACTCTCAAGAAGACAGATCCCTATTAAAGAGTGAACATTATTAATCATTATTTCCTACTGACCAAGCCAAAAGGCAAGTGACTGACAGAGGGTCAGGGCTAAGTAGCAGTAAGGCCAAACATCCGTTCATTCTTGACTGTGGAGGAACTCTCAGCACCCAACTTGTTTCTGACACACAGGATCATAGCACTGCTTCTGCCACAGCCAAGAACCTGGGGAAGACCTCTCGGAGGCATCACCTGCATGAAGCATCCTCCTTCTCTCCGTTCTTGTCACCAAAGTCCCACGTAGCTGGGCCCTAGCAATGGGAGCACAGGCAGGAGCATGCCCATGGAAATGTTTGCAGCCTTCACACAAAGCGTGGGCACACACACAGCTGGGGACAAAGCTTAAGGGGATCCGTATGAACGAGGGTGAACCTGTCCGTCACTGCTGACATAACCAAACTCTGCCCGTTTACAGTGGATCACATTTTCTCCAGTTTATTTACAGGTTGGTTTGGAATGCTCAGGAAAGTCCCACCGCTCCTACAATGTGGGTGGGTTATTCTGTGTTGGTTTTTCCCCACCCTATATCATATCCTTCACAAGAATGCTAAGAAAGACATTATTCCCATGGTCTGAACTGGATAGGCACTGCACTCACTGCTCTGTAACTTGAGCAATCATCACCATTTCATTTTATTTTTCCTCCACTGTTATTTTTGGACAAGTAAATGTACCAAATACAATTTAAAGCAATTTTTAATACGGAACCTGGAAGTAAAGGAAGTTTTTCAATTAAGAGGTAAAAGGATCAGCCCAAAAATCTTACTATTTATGAGCTTCCCATTAGATGCATGGCTAACAAGTAAGCAAAACCCAAATATTCTATCATTCAGTCTTTGCTGATTATTTGCCAGGGTGGCAGTAATGGTGCCTTGCAACCAACCTTGTCATGGATTAGAATTAAACATCATGAATCCCAGGATGAATTTTATGACCTAGCTCTCTGTTGAAGAACAGTCTGTGTTGAGTATTATTGTGTTTTGATCACTAATTGTAAGAGTATGGCACAACTGTGGAAAGACGTGCTGTGTAATTATTTTCAGATAACCCACACAGATTTAGTTACTATGAGTTTATTTAATAGCTAGGACTCCAGCAGCTCATCCCTGCCCATGATTACAAACAGCAGCTTTTCGTATTTAAGTAGGCTGACAACTTGTGTGTCAATACAGAGTATCAACATTACTTTCCCCAACATATTGGGGTGTGAACCACTTCAAGTGTCCCATTATTACTGAGCTACCATCCAAAGATCAAGATCCCACTGCCCGTGGGTCCCTTACACGTGGTACCCAGCCTGACCCCTCCAGGACCACACACTTGGGCATCCATCTGACAGCTTTCCTCCTGTTAGCACTCCAACATCTTGCACATCACATTACCAATACATTTGCTCTGGCTAATTACATTAAAGTGATTGAATTTCTTCAGATGGGAATTATAAATGGTACAGTTACATACAAAGTAGAGCTGCTGGAACACCTGTCTTAGAAACTCCACAGATACTGCTAATTTCCTCTCTTAGCCCTGCTCCCACCTCCCAGAGAGGATGCCTGGAGATCATCTAGTCCACCCTGCACACTAAAGCAGGTTCCCTACAGTCAATTTCTCAAGTCACTGAGGATTAGGTAACTTTTCGCTATATTCAGCCTGATCTGTAATTTGTTAATTCTTGGAAAAAGCCCAAACGTGGAACTGCCGCAAAGATGCACAAACACGTTGCCTCAGGTCCCTTAGTCAGCACTATTTCTACATCTCCCACGTACCAAGCAGCTGTTCCATTAACACAAACAGTTCCACCAGAGTCTGTGGCTCTGAATCAGAGGACATCTTAAACACACATCCCATCCCACATACTTTTCTGAATTATTCTGATTCAGAAACCGTTAAAATTTAATGCATGCAAATGTGTTCTCTATAAGAACGACAGACTTCAAGCATGTGTTTAAGCTTGATCTTTTTGAACTGAAGCCAATGAGACAACTTAAAGGCAGAACACAGGAGCAAGGGTTTGGGATCCAGGCGCTCAGGGAATTGGATGACCCCACCAAAAAAGCTGAATGCTTAAACCTACAAGTATGAGTAATCACTTCTTACTTTTGAACACGGCCAAGTACTATTCTAGTGTGGCAAGATTTAGCGATTTCCCACTGTTGCTCATATATCATACTTAAGAAAATGACTTTTTCAGCACATATCTCTAAGATATAGATAGTTGTTTTATGAGATTTTACAAATGAAAATAAGTCTTATTACTTTAAACCCCTGTGATTTCATTAAATTGTTGTTCTTACACAGAGAAAGATGATACTGCCTAATGAGTTTATTTTTTACCCTGGGGGATTAATACATAAATTAATCCTACAGTGAAGACGTGGGGCTTTTAAGAGAGTGGGTGCAGGGGAAAAGGACCTGGTCCCCAGGCAGCCTTCTGTGGGGGGTGTCCAGGTGAGGGCAGAGATGCTGTCCTCATCAGGCTGCAATGACACCATACCAAGTCCATCCACATGTTCCCTGTTTCATGCAGGGTGCTTGCAAGGCACATTCTCGATCAGTATAGGAATCAGAATTATCAGGGAAAGGTGAGAGTCTCACCCCACACCAGACTCTGCATATCAAGTCCTATCTGAGTGTTTTATTCTGTGCTGTTTATGGTCAGTCAGCCAAAATGAAAACGTCAGCACAGCATGCAGCCCTCCTGAGGAAATGCTCACGGTGATCCAACCTCCTCATCAGTTCCCAGAAACAATTCTGAGGTCCTCCACGCCCGGGCACTGCTAAGGAAGAAAGATATGCTCACATCGAGGAGCCGGCAATGACGAGAGCTGTGGCTCATTCTCAAGCAGAAAATGAGGCTTGCTAACTTGTGGCTGCTTCTTACACTAAGAATCCCCAAATGATTTATTTCTAACATTAATCTCACATCCCTCCTTCCATCTGATGTTACACGCTGCCCATTTTCTGCCTGGAAGCATAATGCTCACTTCCCTGGCAGCGATGGCCAGGGGAATTATACGTGCTTTGGAGCCTAAACCAGGCTCCAGGACTAACGATGTGGTTTTCCATGGTCAACTGCATCATGGCATGGAGGAGAGCAAAGAGATAAAGACAAGATGACAGATGAGGCAGTTATCATGAGGAAAACATGAGGCAAATACCAACAAGGAAAGAGTGGGCAGCAGGGAGAGGTGCTCCCGCTCCACAGCAGTCCTGCCCAGGCACCAATGCTAATCTGGCTCCAGAGAAACCAGTAGCAGCCAAATGAAGCTTCCAGCATCCCAGAAGAGGAATTCTGGGCAGGCTGGTTTGGGAACATTCACGTTGGCAATGCACAATCGGTGTGGATGAAGAGGATATTCCTAAATAATCCTCCTATGCCACTTCTTGTTTACCACATCATTGCTGTACGCTGTGAAGCAATACTTTCATGCATCAGTAATGATTTCGAGGGCAGTCAGGTCATTGGCAGTTGTTATTAATAAGGAAAATAATAAAACCGGAGCGTTTGACCTAACACATCTCTCTTGTGCCTGAAGTGTTTTCATTCTCAGACCACGTGGGTGAGCAAATACAACAGACTGACCTAATTTCACGAGCTGTTTTTATTAGTTTGTTATTTTTATTCTTCTCTACTTTCTCCAAAGCATGTCTGCATTAATAAAGGCCAGCCATACAAGTCTCATTCACCCAGATAGAAAGTCACCACTTCCTATGGTTACTGATGCCACGTGTGTTGAGAGCAGCTACTCAGTTTTCTCATTCCCTTAGCCTTCAAGCCAAAATGGTTTAATTTACTAACGTTAAACCCAGGATAAAAACATTAAATATGGAATGATAGGATCAATTTTTGAGGCAGGCAGTCTTATTTCAGACTTCATTACGCTGCTCACGCCATATACTACATAGTATTGTGGAACTGTTGAGATAGTTTACGGATTTTCTTGACCTCCTCAATAAAAGACTGTAACACAGAATGACTGTGTTAACTTCCTTCATGACAAAAAAGCAAAGCAAAGCATTGTTTAAAACAGTTGCTGACAGAAGCACTGACAAAGGGTATGTTGGAAATGTTTTTGTTATATACTACCTACATCATAGGCAAAGGAAATTCAGCTTACAGTGCCTAGGGCAAACCTGTGAGCTTAAGCTGTAAAGCTTCTGTTATGGAAATAGATGTATATTGGCTAAGTATCATCGTTATCACTTTTATTAAATTACACAGCTGTCTTGGCAATGAGATCGTGACCCAGGTGGCATCTAGGCTGCACTGTGGTAGGAAGGTTAAACACACAAGTATATCATTATTCATTATTCTACACTTCATGGCCTTCAGGCACTTCTTAGCGTCACAAAGCTCCCATTTGTATCAATAGAAGAGTTGGATTTTCCTCTAAAATTTATTTCTTCTATTGTAGATTTTATTGCTGTATCAGCTGAGAACAAGCTTTTTCCTGTTGCAGCAGGCTCCGGATACACACACAATAAAGAGCTGACCCCTATCCCTTGCTGCTACAATCCTTGGGATGGCATCACATACATCCCCTTACTGGAGCAGAAGATTGTGTTTTAACCCAAAAGGAACCATTGCTTCCTTTATCAAAAGGAACAGACCAAATCCATGCCTGAGAGAGTGCAGGAGCTGTTACAGGGTGGAAGATGAAGATACCTTGTGCTCTCTTCCCCCTAACAACTGCAGACTTGATAATGTGAAAGATTTTTGCATTTTAAGCCACAGTGGGACTTTCTAAGTTGACACCAGTGTAAGTCACCCGGGCTGCTTTATGTACACTGTGCTCTCCTTTCAGCTGAATACTCTACTTCTTATTCAAATGACTCCTGCTGCTGGAATGAATAATTCTTTTATGAAGTGGAGTGCGCAGTCACATAAGCCCACTCTTGCTAGTGAGGATCTGTAACTGCCGTAAAGACTATCACCAGATTCAGGCAAAACCTAATAGCCTTAAGAATACATCCAGAAGTAGAACATTCCTCAGTAACGTGCCTTATCCTGCTACCCCCGTTTATTAGAAATGGGATATTTGTGTTGCAAGGGCCTTATCCGGGAAGTATTCTCTTTTCTTCCCACCTGAAGGTGGGGTAAAATGCCTCACTTTTTTTTTTTTTTTTTTACTAGCTACATTGCAAGGCAACAAGATAATTGCCTTCTTCCCCTCTCACTCCCATAGCCAGCCTTGAAATTATCAGCTGCTTTCTGCTGCTGGAAGCTAGATCAGGTTCTGCATCGATCTCCTCTGGCAGCAGCAAAATTGCAATGGAGTGAAACGGGCTCAGGCAGGGCATGGAGCAAAGCAGAGCTAAGTCAGGCCACAGGGCGGAAAGCAGATTGCTCTTTCCTATTACTGGTAGTTCCTCTCAAAGTATGAGCTATTATTTCAGTATTTTATTTGCAATTAAGCACCTAGCTACCCTCCTTGTATGCATCACTGCCTTTCTCACAGCACTTCTCTGGGTTTGTACTTCCTTCTTACCCTTCTTCCCTGCTCCACAGATGGCCTGTTTCACTTTAATAATGTAGAACAGTGAAATCAGATAGAAACAAAGTCTAAACGCAGAACATGCTGGAGTGCATCTTTCCCTTGGACAGCAGCAGCAGACAAAATGCATGTTGCACATCCTTAAAAGCACTTAAACTCCACTCATCTGCCTGCATCATTTAAGACACAGACAGCAGTACAGACATTTCTCCACGTGGTGATGCAGCAACCAGAGTAAACCCTAAGCACGATGGGTACAGGAAGGGGCCATTTCCCAGCACTGTGGGGCACAGACCCAATCCTCCCCTTGTAGAGCAGCCGTGCTGACAGGGCCAAGGCATGCACTCACTGCTTGCCACACACCACCCATGTGCAATGTGTCCAGTTCCTTCAACACCGACTCCATTCCCCTGTCTGCATGTGTATACATAGCTGGGGTTACCACACTGACAGCAATAACCACTCCCCATGTAAATCTGTGTGTGCATCCTCAAACACCTATGTGCACAGTCCCATGCAGACGAACCAGTCACAAAGAGCTGCTGCTTTTTCTCTCTCTTTTTTTTTTTTTTAAACTGTTGACATGGTAACACCAGCAGGATAAAAGTAACAGCGTTCCTTCGGATTGCCGTTTAACGTGGTACCTTTTTTCCCCTGCAGAAATACCACTTACAGAGAGGTGTGAGAGCAGGCATGGCAGCAGGTCCCAGCACAGCAGGGCTCACCTGGGGTTTGGGCACAGGTGGCTGTGCACTGCAGTCAGGATGTATTTTCAACTACTACATATGCTAGCAATCTGACTTTCAAGTTACACTTGAGACAATATCCCTCAGAAGGTATTACCTGAGATCTCCATTGCACTTTTTTTTTTTTTAGGGGGGGGGGGGGGGGAGAGGGAGGAGGAGAAAAGTCTTTAAAAAGAAAAGAATACTTGCTTCCTTGATTTTGACAACTGACTTCTTCCTTGTAACCAGGGTTTAATAATTCCATCCAGATAGAGCATGCAAGGGTGGGAGCAGCACAACAGCTACCCCTCCTTCTCTGCAGCCTCCTCAGCTGATGCTGCTAACACAGTTGCAGCATTCACTCCAGCTGTGCACATCAGTCACATCGAACTGCAAGGTGCTATCAAAAACAAGTGCTCAGACTGACATGTGAAAGGACAGACATAAAAAAATAATCCAGATTTCTGCAGCCAGAGGATGCAGTCCCCCACAGGAACTCTTGCACAGCCCCCAGTCACTTGTAGTTGAAACACCAAGAATATTTCAGGGAAAAGAAGAAAACTATCCACTCCTATTTAAATATTCCAGGAGCAGAACATCCTCTAGGCACCTAATCCTCATCCTTTGATCACCTCTCTGCTGGCTTTTTCCTCCCCTCCTCTCCCTGTCACAGGGCTATGCCCACCCTGTCATGGTTTTGGCTGCAGTAGTCAATTTTCTTTGTAAAGATTTTTACAGTTCTGTGCTTTCAATTTTTGATAGAAATAATGGCTACAACACACTGAGGTCATGGCTTTAGTTTTCCCATTTTTCCAGTAAGAAGCCAGCAGACAGCACTCAGAAACCCCAGCCTTGTCTCTGAGGAACCACACCCAGACCAGAGAAGATCCACATCCTACAGCAGCAATTCCTCTGACTGATATAGGGCCATCAGACAGCCCACAGCCCTCACCAAACCAACAGGGAACGCAGTGAGAGCAGAGCTGTGGGACACGGGGCAGCAGGGCTGTGACCCTGCTGAGCAGAGACCGCAGGATCTCTCCCAGCAGAAACGCCTTTGCAGAGATGAATAAGGCAATCTGAACAGAAGGGAACTTTTAAATGGCTCTCAAGTTGCAAGATAATTTGTATTCCCCTCTCTTCATACCAACACATTAACCAAATACATTATTTCCATAATGAGGAGATGAACATCTGTGTGGCTTCCCAAAATTTCAAGTGGCAATACTTGAGACAAGTATTCTCTCCTTAGGGATTGACACATCAGCATTTTAAATCATTGCCAAAGCTAAAAACATCATTTAAATTCCCAGGAGGCATTAATGAATGAATTCAGGTATGATTTAGATTTTTTTAAATAAAGTGCACCAATTTACTTGCACAAAATAAACTGCAGCAGTATTGTGTTAGACTTTGTACTGCACATAGCGTATGAAAGTTTGCATTAGCCAGCTCACTTAGAGTACAAGGCAGAACAGAAGGGCCTGAAACACAGCCACCTTCAGGATGCGAGCTCAGAGCTCCTCTGAGCTGATGTCACCCTGTTCTGCATCCACCACATGCAGAGGGGCCCTCCCAACCAACACAGCTCCTTCGCTCCCTATCTACAATGGAGTAAAACCCAAACATTTCACCAAACAAAGGGAAATTCTCAGCTTCTGTAGTGATTGTTGGCTGTATATGAATGTTTTGTGCATTGCTTCATCAATTAGTTCAGAGTCCTCAGCAAAACAGATGTACTCTAGGGAAGGATGTTTCTACATAAGGACATCTGGAGCCTAAAAGCAGAGTCTCAATGTGGCTCAAGATGTGGGGAGGTACACTGCACCCTGCTAGGGTATATAATATGGACTCTACAACAAGGTAGACATGATAATTAGAAACTCAGATTTTCTGTAAACAATTTCTTGACCAAATAAGGGACCTGACCTACCGAGCACACAAACTCTTGGCCAGGTGGCACCTCATGACCACCAAAGACCCCACACAAGAGGTATTAGATTTTAGTGTGTATAGGTGGGCACTGTGGGGAAATTGTATGAATACTCACACATGTTGAATGCATGTGTCTGTGTGCTTTAACTCCTGGATATGCAGGATAGGTGGAGTGTGATAGGAGTGATCCCCTAGGCATCCAGCACCATAACAAAGGATGCCTGCTTCTCAGTGCTACCTTGGTGTTAAGGAGCTTCATGCAGACTGGAGCCTGTCCAGTAACAAAAAACTTTAAGGGAAAGAAAACAAACAAACCCTGCACCTCTGTGGAGAGGTAGAAACTCAGTTTAAGCTACTGCTCACTGCAGCTGGAAGACTGCAGAAGCCACTGCCAGCCCCAGTATGCCTTCACGAACAGCCACTGCCAGCCCTGCTGCCACAGCCAGCTCTGTGACTTCACTCCCTTAGTGCTGATGCCTCCATCCTGGAGTATGGCCCACTCTAGGGCACCTGCTTTAACAGGATGCTGGACTAGATGACTCCTTCCAACCCTACAATTCCACGATTTCATTGTGCATTAAGATTTATATACCAACACACCAAAACCATTGCCACCACCTTTCCATCCAAGACTCACAAATCACGTTGCTGCTGCCCGTGCCACTTGCTCACGGCACCAAGCTGTGACCAGCAGGGAGCCAGGAGCATTGAGAGCCCACAAACCAACCCAGAGAACACAAAGGCCTTTAGGAGCAAAGCCTGCAGAACAGAAAGGATCTCAGTAGCTTTCAGGTATCACTTAGCAACTCTCAGCATTACATACCAAAATATTTTGCTTTGGAACCTTGGATCACTCAAAGTGGGAATTAAAGGCAGAAACACAGGCTAAGCTCAACAACAAAGGGGGAAAGGACTTCCTACTTCGAGAAAGAAATAAGAGGGGGGAAAAAGGAAAGAAAAACACAAGTTCATAGAACCTCGTGTGAGAGCTTACCATCTTGCAGATGCTCACCCATGCATTACTTCACTTAAGGAGGAAGGCGAGAATCTCACTGCACTGCTCAGCACAGAGAAGCAAAATATTTGTGCTGAAGCACAGGGAGAATATATTGAAGTGTAGGTACTACAGGTGGATACCATCAGTGTAATAGCAAAACACTGACTCTAATTGGGTTCAAACATTCACAAGTAATTAATGAGCAACTGAAGCAACACCCTTCTCTTTTCAGTAATAACGACCAGTTTGAGGCCACTCCCTTGCCTCATTTTTTCACAAATCCTCATGCAGTTCATTTTTGGAAGACGAGCTGTACCAGGACCAAGCCCAGCGAGCTACTGCTGAACTGCAGGCAGAACTGAGGACTCTGGGACTTGGACTTTTCTTACGGTTTTCCACGTTTCTGTATGTTGAAGAAGAAACAATTAATTTCCATGGCCTTCCTCTACTAAATAGCTTTTGTGATTAATCTCATTATTAATTGTGGCCTGACTTGGTTAATGGGGAAGAAGGACTACAGGTGCTAAAAGCTTTACAGCTTGACACCGCCTGCACATGGGGGCTCTTGGCACTCCAAACTGTGTGTGTTCCTGGATCAGCATTATGAGGAAGACATTAGGAGAGAGAAACTGGGAACAGCAGGAGCGTGGCTGCAGTGGGAATGTGAAAATGGGTTACTTTCTAGATGGTCTGCTCCTGGAACCAACCAAAGATAGATCTATTTTTTCAAGGCAGTACGACCTCAGACTGTACAGAGGGATGTTCTGCTCTCGTCAATGGATAATTATCACCACTCTGCAATTATATTTCAATCATGAGACAAAAAGTTTGTGTTTATCTGTCCTTACCAGGAGAAAAAATTCAATGATCTTCTGACTCCAGTTTCACTATCCTAAAAGCAAGAACATGTGACCACAATGAGGATTTCTTTCTAAAGAGGAACAGAGGAGCTGCACCCAGCACACCCCTACATCATCCACAGATGCTCGTGCAGGAAAAGATAGATGGTTGTGCAGGCACCAGCAAACACATAATGCATACAGTGAATATATTTGTAACGTATAATGTAAGCTGATTCATTTGCCACTTGCAAACATAAATACTGCATTTGCATTTTACTCTCATAAAAAGCTCAAACGTTTTTATTTTTGCTTTCCTTGATTTATTGTGAAGTGGTATTTATTTGCAGGCTTGCTAATAAAGAGGATGAATTAATGAGTCAGAGGACGTGTGAGAGACTAATTGGAAGTGGCCTCGAGGGAGACTTTCATTGGGCTGTAGTTATGGTCAGAAATGGCATAGGGAAGAAATGTCCTGTGAGAATTAAGGAACTTCTGCTTTCAGTATGAAAAGATGAACCCAAAGTGGAAATTCATACTCATTATCATCTGCGAAGAGTAAGAAAAGAGCTGATAACAAAAGGTAAAGAAATGCTGACATGTATGAAATCATGCATGCGTGAAATGATGTGTTAGAGGGTGCACTACATGGGACTGAATCACACCTAATTATTGGACATTCTGGTGAAACACGTGGGTTGCTAAAGCAGCAGAAGCGAGGAGCACCAAAGACACGTGCTTGCCTTGCACCTGCCGGGCATGGGGGTGAGGAAGGAGACATGGCCCTGCAAAGACCACAACAAGCTGTGGGGTGCCCGAGGGCCACCAACAGTGCTGGCACAGTGCGTCCCAGCTCTCCTTGCTGTCCTAAGGGTCCTGCCTTGCCTCGTGCCTGCACAGCTCAGGACCCACGGCACGGCCAGGGGCCTTCCACTGCTGCCTCTCGGTGCACAGATGCTCCTCCAATGGACTGCACTGGTATTTGCTTAGCAGATGGTGGGGAAGGGGGAGGGGGGGCGAGGGGAGATGGTTTCTTTCATTTTCTTTCCTAATATATTAAGTTATTTTAACTTCTTGTTGCAAAAATAACCCTTGTAGAAACGAGCGATGACGGAACCTTGTATTTCTTCCCATCACCTTATGGCACAAGCAGATTGTATTTGTAATTCTGCCTTTCACTGCCCCCAATTTGAGCGTCTGAAGCTTCCTAAATTAAAACAGTGCGATAACTGTGAAGGAAAATAAAGCCAGGTCTGTGGACCTAATCTCAAAGTTCCCAACTTGGAGCTCTTTCTTGAGACCAAACTCATCACACGTGGGAATTGGTGCTGGGGGAAACCACCAGCGCTTCTGATCAAGCAAGTGGCATCCTTGATGTCCTGTTTGGCAACAGGAACGGGCAGCCCACCGGGCGCTGGGCTGGGAACACCACACACTGTGTTCAGCTCCTTCCTGCTTTGCCAGCATCGAACGTCAGAGATGAAAAATGAGCTGTGCCATTAAGAGCAGCCTGTGGTTCCCAGCCCTCCTGCAGAGTGGTGCTTTCAAAACTAGACGTATGGCTATTTTTGCCCAAAACAGAGACGGTTTATTTCAGAACGCTCCTGCAATTCTTCAATTCTTTCTTTGCTAGAAAAAAATATGTTAAATATGAGTGGTGAAAGGAATGTTCTGCTAATACTATTTTCCATCCAGCTCCTTTGTTGCTGCTGTGAGGCTGCTCGTGCTCCTCGCACAGCACTGGCGCACCATCTCAGCTCCCTGCCCTGCTGGTGCTGAGTTGCAGAGGCAGCCACAACGTGAGCGCCGTGCCTGGCACAGTACCAGTGCCATACTGCTCTGAGCGAGTGGGAGAAGGTGACGAAATCTTTTTTGACTTCTGTTTCTATGCCTGAAGAGAACGACAACTGAAAACATTGCTTTTTATACTTCCCACGAGCCAGCTCTGCTCAGCAGCTCGGGAGGGACTCCCCCATGTATGTGTACTGAGATCCCCTGAGCTCCAGCCCCACAGCACACCCCTCAGAGAGGGGCTGGGCATTTCAGATCAGCCCGAGCTTCTTCTGTATTTCTGAAGTGGTTTGAAATGGCTCAGCCAAGCCGAGCTGGGATTCTTCCTCCCTGCAAATCAAGCATCAATAAAAAAAGGTCTAACTGAGCACTGCTCACTGCCAGATCCAGAGAATGTCATCACATGCAAAAGGAGAAGCAAGGGCTTACTGAATCCTTGCCTGGCTTTGGGATCATGAGATTTGTTTTTAGATCATGGGAAAAGCCTCTTGCACACCTTCAGGATTGCTCTTTACCTTTTGGCATTACCTAACAGCCGTCCCTGGGGACAAAGAAAGTGGAACTTTGGCTGCTAAGGCTTTCTATATATGTTACAGATCCCGGAAATCCTGTCAGTTTTTACTAACAGATGGAAAATGAATTCAAACAAATGAGTCTTGAAACTCTGCGTGAAAGTGGGGACTAACAGCACTAGAAAAAAGAAAAGAAAATCAACAACCAGGGTTTCCTAATGGTACACTTGGGGGGGGGGGGGGGCTGAACAAGAAGCATTTGCCTTGTGTGCTGGTTCCACACAGATGGGGTGGCTGTGGGTCAGCCCACAGCTCTGTGTCCTCGCAGAAGTGCTACAGGCAGCACAGAGCTGTCAGCCCTGGAGCACCAAGTGCATCCTGCATGCCCTCTCTAATGGCAGGTCCCCATTAGTGCCCAGACGTCCCTACCAAGGCACAGGCTGACCAGGAGCTGACACGTGGTAACAGCAGGCTTCTGAAAACAAAATGCTTTCCTTCTGGATGGAAATACCCTGTCCAAAAGACAGCTTCATCCCTGGATCACTGAGGGGAACACCGGCCTTAGGAGGTGCAGACCAGACTGATTCAGAGTGACGACTACTCACAACAAACCTGAACAGCCATCAGCAGCTCTACAGTTTGGTCCTATGAATGCTCTCTCCTTACAGCGTCCACCACCCCGGGGTGTACGCGTGCGCTTCTCAGCACAACCACCCACACAGCCTCCAGCATCCTGAAATAACAGCTAAACGTGAACATCGAGGGGAAAACGTCAACGTGAGCCCTGGGAGAAACGCACTGAGCAGAGTTAAGGGAGCAGCACACACATCTGCAGAGTGAGCCACAGCTGGCCCACGTCAGGAGATGCCCAAGTCTGGCAGGGCTGGGACAGCTTCCATTCCTTCCAATGAGCCATGAGGACGGTTCCTGTCCCCAGCCAGGGTGGGTGATGCTGGCTGTCCTGGCACACTGTGCCCCGCTCTGTAATCAGCACAGGGCAGAGGCAGTGACACCCAGCACTCAGGCAGAGGAACCCGAGCTGATCCTGCCTCCCGAAGTGACTTTTCACCACTCTCAGATTGATACGCAATAAACTTTTCACAGCTGTGCGTGTCTTGGGCTCCCAGGTATCCGCAGAACTAATTTAAATCCAATTAATGGCTTCATCAGCACTGGGAAAGATGCATTCTCAACAAGTTTTTGAGTGATTCATACAGAAGAACAGAAGGGTAAATTCTTCCTCCAGCTGCACTTGGCCAGCCAAGACGATTGTCAGAGGGACCCAGAGTGCCATTGGATGTATCCATCTGACAAACTGCACTGGATGAAATAAGAAACCCACCTTAACAGATGGTGCACCTCTGACTTTACTCCCCTCATACGTCTGAACACAGAGTTTCCTCAGCATTTTTAATCCCAAAGCTGCTAAGTGCAATTTACCCACAGGAAGAATGCAGATCAACTCGTCCAAAACAGAGTGCTGCTCCCAGTGAGAGGTGGCTTCATTCTGTGGTTTGTTTTCTTTTTCTTAATCACTATTCTTTCAGCGTTGTTTTGTCTTTTTTTCTCCATACAATACTGCTCAAACAAAAAAAGAAGCAAAACAGCTCTTTTTGGGAATAGAAACTAAATCACCAAAAGTGTGGTTCGCCATCTTCATGGAAGACAAGCAACTGAAAAACTCAAGGCAGCTTTACGTTGGTTTACAGCATTTGCAGTGCTTCTGTTTTTTTCTCAAATAGCTGTGCAGTTTCTCATGCTGAATTTCGTTAACCTCAGAGCTGAGTGCTTCATGAGACTGCAAACCTCAGCCGCATCCCGCGCTCACTGGGACTGAATCATTTATCTCAAATCTGACTGAATGTCACTGTGCGGCTGCGTCAAATTCTGACCTCAGACCATAAGCCATTTTTTTTTTTCCCTATAGGCAAATCATTTCAGCAGACCTCCAAAGTAAGTGACGTTACGTATGTAGGTTGCTCCAAAAGTAATGCCTCCAATTTATTTCCGCAGAGAACACAACGGTTACAAAGAGCACGAGAACACTGTTTGACAGAGAAAAACCTCAGCTCCACCACAATATTTTCTGATGTACCAACCACCATTAGCCATGCATTTTCACCAGTCACAAACAAGGGCCTGCACACCGCATCTGTAACCATGTGCACCGCTGGAGGTGACTGCTGCCACTGTCACCACTGCTGAAATGCATCAGCCACCCTTCACTGCGCTGACATCCACCGTTTGCTCTCCATAAATGTTCACTGAGTGTGGATGAATGTCAGTGGCTGCAATTTTTTCCACATGTAGGAACTCAGTTCCACCCCTCCTCTTCGTACACACTTCCATGTCAGACACCATTCTGTATGACTGCCCCTCTGCTGCCATCAGTTGCACCGCAACAAAATGGAACGGAATACTGGTGGGAAGGTTCAACCTCTACTGCTGTACCACCAACATCCACCTCTGATGTTGTGGACCAGCATCTCCACATAGGAGGCACTACTTCCAGAGCAGCCAAAGAAATATGCTCCAAATGCCAAACCAAAATCCTGAATGTTCCTGCTCCAACTGTTCTCTGTGCTCTCTGCTCCTCTGTCATGCTGCTCAAGGGCTCTAATGAGCCAGATTTAAACTTAATGGATACTAAAGACTGATGCCAGCAAATTTAAAATCAGAAGTGTGGATATTGCTTAGGCTTGAAGAAAAGATGGGAAAGGGGAGGAAAGATCATCATTCTGCAACCTGAGACCATCAGTATCACTCCAGTCCTCTGACTTAAATATCTGCCTGTAGATGCATCTAACAGCCTTCCCTGATCTAATTCAGCAAATACTGCACAAATCTCCTTCAGAAGGATGGGGCTTTTCCTTCCCTCATGGCACAGACACTTTCTTATCACTGGCAGAAAGAACTGCTTTTTCTCTGGGGACAAAATTTAGGAACTCCTGACTTTGAAGCTGCCTGCTAGGGAGAACTTTAATTGATGTCTGGGCCAGAAGTTTTATCATCTTTAATCAGAGGGCCATCCTGATATATCTTATATACACATATATGGTGTAATAAAGACAGATACCTGGGGCAGTTAACAGGGATAATTAGATTTGGGTATAGGGGTGATAACAAGAGGAGGAAATGCTCCAAAATGTATTAAACCTACTGAAAAATGAAGAAGCAAAGTGGCAGGAGAACACCAAAAGGTTACTTTGTGATTAAAAAATATTAGCGTGGATGAGGTTCATTTAAATCCACAAAGAACTGGGGTTGCAGTTCATCACTTTGGGAGCTCCGCTGCTGGAACAGTGGGGTGAGCCACGGGGGTGCAGGGAGCATTGCCACTGTTTCTTGCTGCTTTGAACAGCCTACAATGCTTCCGGGCCTTGGAATGAAAAATAGGCCAAATGAACAACGCTCTCTTAGTCCATCACTGCCTAGAGAGAAGAAAACCAACACAGCAATTTGCTACTCTGAAGGCAAGTAGCTCAGCTGAACTGCGAGTGCAAAGCACTTGCGTTTTGAAACCTCAGCCTTTCTTCTCATTTTCCGCCGTGCTTCCATTTTCCCTGTAGCCATGGACCTTTTGGGAGCTTGTTATCCTCGCCTCAACGTCTCCCATTTAACCATCATCCTGATGCCATCGCTGCTTCAAAGCGGCCCCAACCCCTCCCACAGCGGTGCTGGGAGCAGCAGCGACGCGTCCACTGGTCAGCACTGGGCTGACACGGGAACCTCCCCACATGCACAGCCCACATTTCTGCTGAGCCTGAGGATGGAGGAAAGGCTTCCTGGGGAAAACCTATCACCCCATGGGGCCGTGGCAAAGAAAATGCTGTCCCAAGCATGCAGACAAAGACCCACATGTCTGGGACCTGACACTGCGTGCTTCACATCTGTGTTCTGCACCCAAGAACCACAGCAGGGGGAGTGTTGGTAAAAAAAAATGTCCTTTTCTGTAAACTGACCATTACTGCTGATGACTTCTGTGCTCAGCAGCACTTGAAATGTCAAAAATCTGAGAATCCAAAGCTCCCGTGTACACTTCAACATGCTGGCACATTAATTTTCAATGCAATTTTACTTTTCCTGGCCTATTAGACTTGCATTTTTCCCTGAAGTGTGAGAAGAGGTCGGCAGCATCACTTATTCAATACCAAGGTATGCGATTTTCTAGAAGGGAAAGCTGCACCGCTGTTTGCTTCCAACGAAGCTGGCTGGGAATCGTTTTTCCAGCACACTACAAATCGTGTTTAACACAATGGTCAATCGTACCAAGCAAAAGGGAAAAGCTCTTAAGAAGTAAAATAAGGGCAACCCCCTCACTCATCCCCATCACAGAGGTGCTCACCAGGCGTGGTGGAAGGCAGCTGGTGCCTCGTGGTGCCTGCAGCCCTGAGCCACGCTGTCGGCAGTACTGCAGGAAGAGGAGCCTGCCAGGCTGGGCACAGCTCAGCATATCCTCCTTCAGGGCAAATTGAGTTGCATTCTGCTAATTTAGTTTGTTTCCATCAATTTATAGGGAAAGTCAAGGCTTCTTATTTCATTTATTTTTCTCCCATAGAAATACGTTACTAAATTTTAGTAGCAGATGTTCATTTCTGGATGATAAAAGAACAGCGTTAAAATGTCTGTTCCCAGTTCTCTCGGATTCAACGCCAAACAAAATTACTACGACACAAAGAAAAACAAAACAACGTACAGCAGCCTGAATGCAAGAAAGGAAAATAATCCATATGGGTAACAGCCTCACTAAGCAAAGAAATGCTAACACCTGAGGATTCCTTGCTTCCTATAAGTAACCGATTTCAGCGGATGCTTCTCGTGGGGAATGAAACAGAAATGGAATTGGTTCGAAAGGAGAAACACTGAATTCTGGAAAACTGCTTCACACCAAGAGGAGCACTCAGCAGAGCGGGCTTGAGGGTTATGCTGGAGAAGGACAGTATGAGAATGACTGCACAGGAGAAGAGGAATGCACTCTGCGCTCGTAACCATCCCTTTTCTCTTCCCCCTAACAGGGCTAAGCAGATGGCAAATACAGATGGTAATTAGGGATGGATGAACAAAATTGAAAAAGGTAAGAACCAGCCTGAACCTTTCTAGTGGTCACAGAGCGTGCAGGAATCATTTGCTATTGACATTGGAACTGCAGCTCTAGGACACTGTGCTCTGTCCCTCCCCTCACACCCAGCATGGCACCAACCTTTGGCGGACGCTTTTCCCCTTTCTGGAAAGCAACATGCAGCTCATGGACCTCAAAATATGTGTGTGCCTGCACGGCAGGGACTGTGGAAGAAGGAACGCAATTATATAGAGAGGCAAAATATGATTCAAGCCTCACAAACTCCAGTAACTGTGCAGTCTGTGTGGCTGCAAGTGCAGACTGCCACAGGCTGATTTTTAGGCAAAAGCCTGATATAGTCAGGGGGTGAGCTACGTACGGGCCCAAGGGACATATATCCTGCAAGGCACTAAACGTACTGATATTTCTGTTACTCAACCCACTTTTGGTTCCTGAATCCCTTCAGAGTGTCATCGTAACGTATTATTTCCTAAAGAAAACTCTGTTACGTCCAAAGTGTTTAATATGTAACACAGAAGGAAAATATTTTAAAACAAACAAATGTGGAAAGTTTTGTTTTTCCTGCGTGCTGTTGGCAGACTTCTAGATTTTCTGTCAGAAACCCTCAGGGGTGAATGCAAACAGTATGAAAAGATTATTAAAATGCTGTGTTTTTCAGAAACAAGCCACTTCATTCTCTACCAACTTTACGTACTTATGGAGAAATAACATGTAAAAATGCCTCTAGGGTTCAAAAATTTAATATTATAGACCTGAGAAGAATAACTAATGAGGTGGTAGCGTACACACAGTAAAAACAAATGCAAACATTTGCTTTCCCTGTGAGCAAAGACACCACAGCCCATTTTTGTGTGTGCAACACATGCAAGGGCTCTCGTGCCACGCAGAGCAGAGGAGTTTGTTCTTTTTACTCTGTTTCTATGAAGAATTCTTCTTTTCATGTCAAGGAGAACATGGACTCTAATCAGCAGGCTTGGTTTGCCCAGAGGAAGCTGTCTGCATAGTTAAGCATCTCTATGGAGGGGACAGCAACTTAAGGAAGGAGCAGACACAGACTTCAGGGAGAAGAGAAATGCTGAGAAAGGAGGAAATCTGTAACAGAAGTGCCACATAATCTTTATATAGATGCATGCGCATGCACAAACACATTTATATGTAAACAAGAAATATAAATAAATACATATAGCACTTGATCTGAATAAAATACAAGTTAAGCTAAGTAAAGGGAAACTGCTGGCTTGAGCATGAATTTTTACCTCCTCAGTACAGAGCCTACTCGCTGCTTCAGGGGGGGTATGTAATTGCAGTGCATTTTCTCATCCCACATACATACACGATACATTATGATCATTTGGGTTTACTTTCTTTAAGGTGACGTGGACAAATTAGTTTTCAGACGAGGAACACAGACATTCAGGAAAATTCCAGGGGACAAAGACCAGCTCAGTGTTATTTCATACTTTTTCAATATGACCACATCCAGGCACAGTTATCCAAAAAAAAAAAAAAACAACCCACCACACACCCAAGAAACAAACGCGGGTGATCGATTTTGTGTTTTCAGGAAACAAGAAAGAGGGGGAGAAGCTGTGAGAGAAGGTTGGCAGAGAACTCTTACCCTCGATGGTGGCTCGCTTGGGCAGGATGGTGATGGCCCCCTCGGCCACGTCCTCCTGCTGCAGCAGCGGGCTCACCTTGGAGCCCCACGTGTCCGAGCCCACCCACAAGAAGTGCCCCACTTGGTCGGCCCTCTTGGCGGCTGCCAGGATTTGCCTGTGGAAGAGGACATTTTGTTCACGAGTTAGTTTCATTTCAGTGCATGACTGCTCGGTAAAAAATGGTGTGTGGTGATCGCAGAATGAACAGAGAACGCATTTCTGTAACTGGCAGAACTCAGAAATTTTGTAACCTTCCTGTTAAATCATTCAATATCCTAAGAATGAAATCCCACTGATTTCACTGGAACTTTATCCCAACTTCTTGAGTCTCACTTTGCAGAACGGAGCCTCTCAGCACCTCCCAGTGCCATCAGAACGTCAGGTTCATTTGAAAGTCTTAAGTTAGAAGTAAGTCACGCTCTGTATATAATTTTAAGGGGAAGTGTATCTGAATAACACGAGCATCCAAGCCATTTTAACACTGGTAACCACTATTTCTCACAAAATATGCTCTGAATTAAGGAATTACACGTTGTGATAAGAGCTTGGAGAAAGGGGCATTTTCTTAATGTCTCTGAGAGGTAAGCTCAGGTCTGCCATTAAATTCAAGTCATTCTATGATAGGAAAAGCCTTCAGACCTTCATCCCTCACAGTCCATTGCTCCCTGCTCCCCACATGGCAATGCATGACCCAGGGTGCCATAAGCATCGTGAGCCCAGTGAGGCCCTGCCACAGGTAAACCCCACACCCCCACACAGCTCCTACCAACAGGCATTCCCACTTTGTTATCTGTATTCTTACTTGCTTTCTGTTTTCTGCATGGCTACCAAGCACAAATGAATTAGTCCCCTCAGCCATCCTTACTTTATATCCTCATCGTTGGCAAAAATGACGATGGCCCTGGCATTGGGAGTTTCTAGAAGCTGCTTGATGATTTTATCAAAGTCGATGGTCTTGTCCTTGCGATCCTGGGGGATCTTCAGGGACTGCGCAATGCAGAGCCCACCTGTGGAACAAAGAAGAGAAGGGCTCAGTCAGCGGGGAACATGGGAAAGGGAGGAGATGCACGCAGACTTGAGGGGCAGCCTGGGAGGAAAACACTGATCTGAGGTGTCCTGAGGTGTACCTACAGCTTGCTGTGGTCGAGGCAGGACACAGCTTCATTCACAGACCCACACAATGCACACCAGAGCAGGGTCGTGCATTGAACAGGTAGGTGCAAATACCATCATGGAGTAATAAACAAATAAACCAGGCAATTAGGCATGAAAACAACACAAAAAACCAGCACAATCCATGGAAAAGTTCAGGCTGATTAACAAGAAAAACCAACAGGTTGAAAGGCAAATGGTGTTGACAAGGCATTAAACTTCATCCTGGTGAAGAGCAGGGATTCCTTTTGATTTTGTGCGTTGAAAGATATTGAGAGTAAATACTTCCACCGAAGCAGCTCATCTGGAACAGGAACAACAAAGGAACTGGAATGTTAGCAGAGGAAAGCTTGGTCATGAAAATCCACACTCACTGAAACGTCCATTGCCAAACGGAGCTGCCTCGAGATAAAGCACTGTGAGCTGGACGCCTCACAGACACACAAGTAGTGTTGAAAAAGTGAGTCTCAATCAAAATTAGCAACAAATACATCGGTACCAAAGGAACGCTCGGTTTAACACATCTCACACGTTACAGTCACTAAGCCCATTTGGGAAAAAAAACCATTAAAAAATAAAAATCACATCTCCCATGATATTGTGGCAGACGCAGTCACACTTTTGCCTTTATTATTTTGTTTCTCAGCAATAAACACTTTCATCTTCTCTGGCATCTCAGATAACAACTTTCTCAGTATACTGCACAGTGTGTTAATTAATAGTTTTAGAGGTGCACAGTAAGAATCTGAAATCGGGATGAATTAATTAAAAGCCATCGGGATAAAGGAGCTATTTACTGGTATGCTTTAAAAAGCTGCAGATTTGAAAGAACAGTCAAATGAAGAAATACAGAGGGTGTTCTACAGGACAGGATGCAAGAGGAGAAGTACCCGCATGGGAAAACAAGCACAAAATCACACGCTGCTACAAAGGGCCAAGATTTAGCATGTGGAAATGGCTGCACTCCCACTATGCTGTCCTTTCCAGGGGCTCCTGCTTCAACACAGCAGAGCATTTACTCTGCAGCACTGCAAGCCTGAGGGTTTGGCATATGGGTTACTCGGGCATTTCTGAAGGTGCTGTGCAGATCCCTGGCGATCCCTCACAGCTCTCCATTGCTTTCATTCGGAGAAAGAAAGCTCTCAGCAGGATGGCACGCAGCTCCCAACAACAGGCAGAGATGAGAATGAAATCCCCCTCATCTCCTGATTTCACAGAATCAGAACAACAATCAGAACTTCAAAACCAGGATGGAAGAATGCCTGCCGTCACTTCTGCCCAGGTATGGCACTGCACTCATGAGGCAGCAGTGAGAAGTGATAGAGGAGCAGCAGCAATGAGGCAGAGAGCTGGAAGCACAGCAGAACTGAGCAGTGAGGAGCAGCGGTCTATACCTTCATTATATAATCTTTGCATTTGATAGACAAGGTAAAAACCAAAATATATATGCAGGTGATACATTCTGGTTATAAAACTACTATAAAAACGCAGTATCTAATACTAAGTAATTGACACCTACATGATTTAGGTTCATGAAATGAAGGGCTGAAACAGTTGGCAAGGCTGCTGGCTCAGCAACCCCTCCTGACAATAATTAGACCTCTTGTGTGGGTCATGCAATCTCTGCAGCCTGGATGGAGAAGCCAAAAATCTGCTAATGGTCAATAATGATTACAGCTGAACTGAGCATCTCTGGACAGGGACAGCTGTGGACAGACTCTCTATAGTGAGAATAAAAAGCCCCAAATGCAATGTACAGCTTGGAAGTATGTAATTCTTGTGTGTGTGGAACTAGGATGGAGAAAGTGTGGAAACTGGGAGGGATGGATTTGGGTCTTTTTTGTGTCAAAGAGTTTATGCTACCTGGGGAAAGTCAGCTCCTGGTTTCCCTGCTGCCTGCCACAGGTCAGCAGGAGTTCTGGATAAATGGCAGATGTCATGGAGGATCACTGAGTCCCAGCCCCCCTGCACCAGGCAGGGCCACCAACCTCCAGATCTGGCACTAGACTGGATCAGCCACGGCTCCTTCCAACCTGGTCTTGAATGCCTCCAGGGAAGGGGCCTCCACAGCCTCTCTGGGCAGGCTGTGCCAGCACCTCACCACTCTCTCCATGAAGAACTTCCCTTTGACATCCAATCTAAACCTTCTCTCCTTGAGCTTAAGTCAATGATTAAACCCAAAACACATCGTTTTACAGTAGGGTAGCACTGCCACTGGTTAACAAGCTCAGCTGCCAAGGGAACCTGAAGGGGAGACTTGTACAAGAAGAGGGGACAAGCTTTAGCCAGGCACCTCTGGAGCAACATCAGGAGCAAACAGGGCTTAAAGCAACACAAGGCCTATCATGGGCAAATATAGAAGGCAGAAAGTGAGAGGGAAGAGGAACGAGGCCCAGGTGATACACTGCAGACACGCTGATGGATATCCTGATTTTAAATTGCCAGTGTCTCTTCCAGGAAAGTGACACTATTACAGATTGACTAATATGTGCTCCAACTCACCGGAATGGGTCGAGATGTATTAACTCTCTTTATTTGCTTTGCTTTGCTCAAGCCTATGGCGGGCAGCCCTGACACTCAAGTACATGCTCATCAGCCCCATCAGCACGGCAGGCTGTGCCCACTGTGCCAGCTCACAGGCTTCTCCTGCAGGCAGGGGCATGTGCTACTTCTCTCTCCTCAGCAGGCAAAGGATGCTCAGGAGTTGGCAGCATGTCGTCCAAATGACACAGAGAATAAGGTTAACTTTTGTCTTCTCATCCTGCACTCTTGTTACAACAACAGTTATTTCAGCTGTTAATTCTGTAAAACCTCCAAGGGAATTAAGCAGTAGAAGTGTGGAAGTTGCAAATGATGGATTTTGTCACAGGACTTCTTCCTGCAGGACTGGTGAGCATGCACAAGCTTTTACCAGCTACAGAGTGCTGTGGCAACTGCTGGGAGCAACAAGGCTCTGGGTATCCCCCCTGCCCTGAGCTGTTGGTGTGTAGGGCAGGGGTGTGGCAAAAACTGAGCCACCAGGTGAAAGGATGGGCAGTGATGATCTCATCAGTGCCCTCTCCATTGATCCATTCACATTTTCTTGTGAAAAGCACCCAACCAGAGGAGAAAAACTCTGTTTCCTCCAGAAACGTTCAAGTTCCCAAAACTGATGGATTTGAGGTTCTTATAACCAAATTTCCCCTGTACTGCTGGAAGTCAGAGTTCTTATGATGGGAAAATGAGAGTGCTAGAGGAAAATGGAAGAATGTTTAATTAATTCCTTGAAAGGTGGAGTTCAAGAAATTCAAAGGAAAAGACACACGAAGAATAGCCGCAGCAGTGACTACAGCAGACAGCTCTCTATCACTCTTCTCTTGGAACGATGTCTTTTTCTCCTCTGTGCTATGTATAGAAGTGTAACACTGGCATCTCTTTCATCCTACCCTGCTGCCAGCAAATGTTTCCTAATAACATGAATCTGGGAACGGGGCGCCAGGAGCAGACCCAGCAGGTTTGGCCCTTCCAGATGTGCCTTTGTCCAGCAAGCCACAAAAACACACACCAATCCACAGAGAAGAGACAACAAGACCAACCATTTCCTCCATAATGACTTGAAAATTATTTCACTTCCTAGCTTCTAGTTTTCCCAGGGGTTTGTGCCACGTTGGAAAACTGACCCAATTGTTTCAAACTGTTCCAAGCATTAAAATTCCCCACTGGCAGCACTCTGTGAAAACACAGAATTGCTGTCATTTCAACCAAAATTAACAGCACCTCCCAGTTTCTTCTTTTGGCAAACAAACCTAATGCATAGCACACCTGGGCCTGCAGAGAGAGAGAGAGGTAGAGAGGGGGATGGATGGATGGATGGATGGATGGATGGATGGATGGATGGATGGATGGATGGATGGATGGATGGATGGATGGATGGATGGATGGATGGATGGATGGATGGATGGATGGATGGATGGGAGGGAGAGAGGGAGGGAGGGAGGGAGGGAATGATCTGTTGTGCAGAAGCTGAAAAGCATACAGGGGCTTGGGAGAGAAGGCAGCCTAAAAAATATCAGGGCTGCCTTCATTCACTTGCTGACGGGGGATGCGCTGCGTCTCTGAGAGGCAAAACCTCAGGAGAGTTCTCTGTGCAAGTTCACGCAGCCATGCATCAAATTGTTTGGGGCACTAAACACCCAGCTCCGGTATTTAAGGGTAATGGATGTATCTGGTAATCAAAGTGTTGCTCCAGTATCCATGGATACCTGTGATTATGTGGTATTTTGATTCTGGTACAACACTAAGTACATTATTCTGCTTCCCTGAAATTTTCCAAGAGCTATTTTTCTTATCACCCCTTAATTGGATTACCAGGTAGCACAGGAGACAATTTAACACTTTTTCAGATGATTTCTCTGCAGAGATTCTCTTTTTGGGGAACTCACTTTCAGCGAAGCTGAAAACATTGCTTCAGAAAGTTGGAGTGGCCCTTCCTAATCATTAAAAGGAATTCTCACTTCAACTGACACGTTACTTCACTATGAGCAGCTGCCAGAATCTGCCCCCTGGATGCTCATGGGAGGGGTGGCAGTGGGTTCACAGGACTTCCTACGGAACTCTGGTGTCCATGGAAGTGCTCACTTGTACAACAGCTTACAACCAGCTCCTCAACTCTGACCGACACAAAGGAGGCTGACCCCCAGAACCCTGCACAGCCCAAGGAGCAGCAAAGCCCGTGCTTCAGCAGGGGAAACGGAGAGCTTGTGTGAGTTTGGGATGGCACAGAGGAGAGGAATTAATCAGGGAAGGAGGAAAATAAATATCAAATGTATAGCATGTTTTTTCCTTTGCTACTGCACAGTTTATTATGTCAGTCACTGCTGGGTTTCGGTATATAATTATATATCCCACATATACAATTTATTAGCTCAAATGAATTTTACTTCTGCACCTCGTTTATTTCATAGAAGAAAAGGAAACCAAAGGCAATAATACCAAAGACTGAGTTTTGTCCCTGAGTAGTGCTTGAACGGCCCAATCAGTATCGTTCCCACGAACAGACTTTCATACCTCAGCTGTGGATAGCTCCTGAAAAAGCAGAGTTACATTCTAGAGGAACTGGATTGATAAAGGTTGTTACCCTAAAATACAGCATGGCCTGCCAGCTTGCTTGCTGTCAAACCCCTCACTGGTAAACAGTTATTCACACAAATCTGACTACACAGCTGAACTTTAAGCATTGACCTGTCTGTCCTTTAAGTCAAGAATCCTGATGTGTGAGGAGAGCCAGAAATGGCAGTTGGGTCCCCATGACTGAAATTAAAGTTCTACCAAGGCTCTGTACTATTATTACTATTATTATTATTGTGCATTATTATTATTATTAATAATAGGCTTTGTTATGGCGTTTCTGCATATGCCAGTAAAACAAGTTTACAACTGTACTGGTGCGCAGATAGGACAGGATTTAAATTAAGTCCCCACAGTACTGTAATTCAATTGTAAAAACAAAGTGTGCCCCAATAATAACATTGCATTAAAACACAGAACTGCGACAGTTTATCCAAGGGAAACCATTCTTGTGGATATACAACAGCCTCAACTTGGAAACTTCCTGTAGAGGAAGATTCTACAGGAAGAGTCTATGGGATCATTTTAAAGCTCTGATTTTGAGAGTCTGTCATCTCTTTTTTTCATGCTAGATCTCATCATAATCAAAAAACAGAAGGCAAACTGGTACAGAAGACTAACACTTACAAGGAATGTTATTCAGCAGTGCTCAGTTCTGTTGTATCATAGCATAGCCCCGTATTTCATGACATTCCTTGTGCATTTCATCACCTCAAAAATTCTCCTTTATGACATGAGTTAAACTCCAGCAGTATATGAAAATTAGGACTGCCCTTGGAATGCTGTGTTACGTTACAAGAGTGGTAAGGCAATCATCATTTCCAAGGATTCAGAACAGCTCTGACTGCTGGGCAGAAAATGAAGGAGGCATCTGGCTGGGACAGCGGCTGCCCATGCTCATGAGCACACGTTTGCTCACATCACAATGCTCCAAAGCACTGAGACTCAGCTGAGTGTTTTCAGGGAAGGGACTCCAGATTTATCAGTATCTTAAACTCTGTATGATAAAATGTACGTTTGAGCCATACAGCGTAACCATGTGGAAAAAAACAACATAAAGTTGTGCTTCTGCTTCAAACATCAGGAACGCCATTACAACTTTACTACAGCAGCACTTAAATGACCCAGACAGAAAACCTCTAAAAAAGCATTCTGTTCTGAAGAACTTCCAGATGAAAACCCATGGCTGGAGTCCCAAGAACCAGGTTCCCAGCTAAACAACATTATTTATGTATAGACTTCTGCCTCATATCGATTTCCAGAAAGAAATGTCTATTATCAAACAGAAAAGTGGGGCTCCAAATTCAGACACCAGAATTATGTGGAAATGAATGTAATTAAAGGTCTGCAAAGAAGCGTCGGGTACATCTGCTGGTCAATAGGACACATGTTTCAACACAAAATATTGGGCGTAATCTTGTATGGGGGGAAAGCAAAAATAATGCAGTCCTCCCTCTGCCTTTAAGACTCTGCTTTAAGCAGACTTAAGACCGACTCCGCTGTGTTGTGCATATAAATAGAAAAGGCAAAGTTCTCAGAAATAGTGTCAGAACACTTTAGAAAACACAGTTTCTTTAGGAACAACTGTAGGCGGTGAAATCTCTGGCTGTGGATAGAGACAGAAACAAAGCACCAAAAATACCGTGTTTAAAAGCACCATGTACAGCCAAGCAATGATACAAATTAGAACTGTGCTCAACACAAAACACCTGCTAAGGATCTTGGCCTTACAGCTGGTTCATAAACCCTGAAAACTGGCAGATTTCATGCCCTAAAACTGAAATTCACATTGACAACAGAAGATCTCCAGCATCACAGAACAGCAGGGGTTGGAAGAGGTCTCTGGAGACCATCTATCTATCCAACTCCCAAGGGGTTTTCCAGACTGTGGAGGGGGCTTCGGGCTCCAGGGAGCCTGGTTCTAAGCTTACTGTGAACATGTGCATCAGTGGGTGCCAGAGCCACAATGGGAGCAACCAGCAGGACGCAGGCAGCAGCCGCAGAGCTCACGTTGACAAAGATCTCGTCCCATCGACTAAGAAACGCACTGATGAAAGACTTTGTTTTCCTATACATCAGATTGAGATGTATTCAGGCACAATCAGAGGTAACACCGCCGAGCCACCGCAGAGCTGAGGCACGGAGCTGACCCCTGCCAGGCACAGGGAGGCTGGAGCAGCTCACCTCCCAGCTGGGTGCGTGGGCAGCCCGGCTCACCCACCACTAATCCCCAGCGACTTGTTTGCCTCCTCAGATGCCTGAATGCAACGCTGCTCACAAACAATGCCTTCCGAGGCTGGCTTGGCTCCCTTGCAAAAAGCAATTTCCTGCAACCTTCACATACACTAAAGAATCCTGTGCTCTATGACACGGTTTTATTTGTCTGAACTGCCTCTTGGAGCTGCACTCTGTAATTTAGGAGACTGCTTAGCGCTGTGCTGTTCTTGCAGGATATTTCCCCCGTAGTAATAATGATGCCACCTCTGGATAGTGAATCATTATAAATTGCAAGCACAAAATGATCTCTAATGATGAAGCTTTTCTAACTACAATTTGGAGTGTTCCCATGTTCCTAATTCATTTTTTTTCTTGGAGAGGTAGCATAGTATTTTAGCCTTTGCTCAGTTAATAGCATTTTCTTGGTTGCTATATATCTGGAAGGGCAAGTAAAGACTTGTCAGTTCTTCAAAGAATGAGAAATCCAGAGTAGAGCAATGACAAAATGACAAATCTGGGTGGGAAGGGAGGGGGGATTAGAAATTTTCAAGTATTCTTTTGGAAGGAAGCCTGTTTTCTGTTTCTTCCTCCAAAGAAGAGACCAGCATTCACAACATAAAAAAATATCTGTCACGAACCAAGTGTCAGGCTTGCAAAAACTCCATGGCATATAAGGTACACGAAAACTAAGCGATAGGAACTCATAGACTTTGAGTTAGGGAGGACAAAATGCAAGATATGGGATCCGAGCCCAGCCCTGGAAAGATCGACTACTGCTTTGGGAGGAAAACAGAAGGAAGCAGGACATCTGGCCTGGAGACACAGAGGATTAGAGGAAAAGACAGCAGCTTCCACATCATTGTGTGTCACCTCCAGTTTGTCGCAGCTCATGCAAACCAAAGCAGAAGAGAGCTACTTCTTACTCCTATGCACTTCAAGCAGGATGAAGGCCTCTTCTCTGATGCTTCAGCAGCCATCCCAAATCCTCTTCCAAGGAACTGTTCCCTAATTAGCACATGCTATCCCACTTGCTGCTTCTCAAGTTTAACTGAAACACAAGCAACTCTGCTCCCACACCCCCAGGCCTCAGTTCTGCAGCACCGAGGGCCCCATCCCTACAGAGAGCACAACGGAATCAAACTAGGCATGGTCTAATTTTACAGACAGAAGACTTCATGACGCACCATTAGCAGCTTGTCATTACCCCGTGCATCCCATATCTCACAGCGTTTTGGTGAAAGCTGAATAAAGCTCTGACTCACACATTTCTTAAAAGCACACGAACACGTTGTTCTGAAAAGTCTCAAATGCAAATCATCTCTAGAGCCCGGATGGGCACACGGCAGTCGGGATGACACTTCTCTGCTAGGTCCTACCCGGGTTTCCAAGCCCTCGGTCTCGGTGCAGTGAGACAAGGGCACTGCTGCAGACTTGCAGATTGACTGCTGATTTCCTGGACTTGAAAAATATGTTCAGTAAAAGCAAGAATTGTTTAAACAGAACAGTTTTCCAGCCCTTGGATGAGGGAAATAAAAAATAGAAACAAAACACTAAAGAGTCTTTGGTCTCTTCTCGTTCTCATAATCCTCATCTCCTACACATTGGAGTGATGTTCTTAATGTACAATGCTCTGCTTTAATAACCAACTCTCAAATGGCTACTAAAAATGCAATATAGTTCAATGAAACCACTACCTCAGCATTGCAAAAAAACACCTCCCTATATACTGCCCGCAGATAAACACTTCGTTTTAACCAAGTTCCGCAACAGAACGTTATAAAAGGCACAGAAGTTAGGAGCAAGCCCTTGGGAGGCCGTCCAGATTTCAGCCCAGCAGTGCCTTATCTCACATTCAGCAGTTGGCAGCGGGGTTGGAACATGATGATCCTTGGGGCCTTTTCCAACCCAAGCCATTCTGTGATTCTATGTTGGGCAATCAGAGCTACAGTACAAGCTGGCCAGGTGCCGTGGGGACCCAATGAGGTGGGCTCAGCATGGGGCAGGAGCAGAGGGGAAGGGAGGGCTGCATAGTGCATGTTCCTAGCACTGAACTTGTTATATGCTGTCTCCAAAATGTGACTTATAAAACAAGTGAAAGCGAGTGAAAACCTACACAAAAATAGCAGCAAATATGCAAACCACAGGTTTCATGATTTTGAGGTAACACTTCAAGAGCCAAGAAGGGGTCTTTAAAAATACACTGACTATCCCAAACAAAAAGGAGCAGGAGCAGTGCAACGAGCACCCATGAACAACAAGAACTTGAGAATCAAGAATCTTTGTTCTCCCTACAAAGATTGCCTTTGCACCGATGTGAATCCATAGACATTGATGGGTATTTTCACAGTGCAAGCAGGAGAAGGATGGAGTGTGAAGTCTGCCTGAGGTCTGCCTGCTGCAGTCCTGGTTCAGTGAGCTGCCATCCTGTGCTGCCGTGGTGTTGGAAGTGCTGCACTATGTTACCGTGCTAATCAATACAAGAGTAATAGCAAGCAGACTTACTTTACAGCAGGAACTTCGGAGAATCGAAATATTTTTATCTTCTGCTCTTCGTTACTTCAGGAAGCAAGAGATGAGGTCACACTCCCAAATCAACAAATAAATATTTAAACAACCCTTATGTAGCAAGAAAGCTTGATCCCTGGACCTGCTTTGGAAACTTCATATGAGAAGGGAATGCTCAAAAGACTGGAATTTTCCCGGTGCAAGCTGGGCTAGGGAACTGCTTTGGCAGGGGGGTTGGACTCGATGATCTCTACAGGTCCCTTCCAACCCCTACAATTCTGTGATTCTGTGAATTCAAAAGACCAAAGAGACCAAACAAAGAGCGGATAAGAAAAAATTAATATGCTGAATATGCCCCTTTCCCTTACTGTTGGGGCACTCATCACATTAGTCTAAATTTAATTAAATTTTCTTACATTATTTGCAGATCAAATTTCACACTCTCCCCACTACACCTCACGATGCACACCTACAGCTACACAGTGCTGTGTCAATTGCCAAATATTATATCTCGCAGGAATTTAAGAGATAAAAAGCCCAACTTGATAGCTTAAAATGTACATGTGTAACTAATTAGTACAAAGAGGCATTCTGCTTGCTTTATAAACCCCCGTGCTCCGCGATGTGACTGCACCACTAAAGCAGTGCATCTGCCTGCCCTGAGCATGGGCTCTTCCCCTTCCTGGGTGGTAATGCAGACCCACACAGGGGTCAAGCTTGGTTTCTTTGCAGTTATAGTAGCTATACCTATTTCACCAGGACCGTCTGATATCTGACAACTTCCACAGAGCACAAAGAGCCCAGGAGAAAAGCCTGGAAAGCAGTTTCTAACAGCCAGCTCCTCACGCACTGCAAGCCCTGCCACAGCACCGAGCCAGCTGCAGCTACACTGCAGGGGTGGGCACATTTTGGATGTGATGCAGCGCAGGTGTGGGGGACTCTGAGTGAGAGAGGGGTGGCTGAAGGATCCCACAGCAGCTTAGGGCATGCAGCCCAACCCCAGCTGTCCCAGTGCTGGTGCCTGGCTGCAGCCCTGCAGTCCCCAGCTGGAAGGGAGCTGCTGTGCTCGCTCTGAGCTACACACACCATCCCGGGAGCAGATGAGAAGACGACATTAAAAGAAACAAAGAGGTTGCTTTGCATGGTTCTGCCCTGCTAGAGGCAGGACGGAGCCAGCCTGACCTCCATCAGTGGCCAGAGGCCAGCTGCCAGAGGTTTCAACACCTTTAATCCATAACAACCGATAAGGGACACTAATATTCTCTGCTGAGGTTGTTAGGCCTGTTACATGTAGGAAGGAATTTAAATAACGTTAAATGATGTGAGTACCGCAGAAATTAAACACCAGTAGCTTTTAAGAAAACACATTCACTTTTACTTCACATCAAACATCGTTTTCTTTATATGTAATTTGTTTTGTGACCAGGAAGATAAACAAAATAACCTTCATCTGGCATGAACTACCACCACATGTGGGAGAAGTTCAACGCTTACAATTAATTTCAGATATTTCTCCCTGTTTCAAAGGTTTCAAATGAATCCTTCTTCCCAACATTTTGGCCTGCTGTAAGAACTTGGTTAGACTGATTCCCAAGGAGTGAGGGCAGAGACAGCTCAGCTTGCTGGCTGTCCCAGGAGCATCCCCTGGGATGCCGCGCCCGCACCACCGGGATGCCGCACTGCTATCGACCCTATTTACACAGACAGCACTGACTCTTCTATTTAAAATCCTGCTTCTCACCACTGATGCATGCACCAGAACGTTTCATAGCACTTTTTGCTCCTTTAAGGCACGTCCAGGCACTGCCTGTGTGCAGCAAACCCCCCCAGGCGGCAGGAGCACCTCTGCCCGCACCAGACCGGTGCCAAACATTACATCTCTCTGCACATCTAATGGGGCAATGCTCAACCAGCGATGGGGCTGAAGCACATCTGAGAGGAGCACGAGGTATCAGCAGCCATGGCACAGCACTGTGCCTTTATCAGAGCGATGCAACGCTCTCTGCACAGATAAGGGATAAAAAGAACATACGTGCAATATCAAATGGCCTCGTTTAATCCGTTTGGTTCCAACGGAGCTGTTGTTTAGAGGAAATGATTTTTGTTTTCTATTTTTAATTAAGTTCCTTGCCTAGTTACTTAAGTAATATCTGACTGTCAGACGTTTCAACCGTTCCACTCTACCCAAGCAGTGTATGTGCACCAATAGCTCCCGTTGATTGTGATAAAGCAGTCTGTTGAGTCATGCTCTTTTTCCCTCCACATTCCATTTCGATTCCCCAGACAGTGTCAGTTCTCCATTTGTTAATCCATATTTAATTTTTAAATCACAAAACACCCTGGTTTTAAAGATAAGCTTTTAAAATGCCCTCCTACACAGCCTTTCTTGCTGTCTCTCGGGATATTGCTGATAACAAGCAAAATCACATGCTTCAAATATTAATGAAGAAACCACCGCTGCAAACGGAGAACTTTGAGGCCAGGTGATCACAGTGTGCATATGTGGTTTTAAATCCAGCCTGCAGAGAAACGAGGCTCCAATGTGTACAAGAGGTGTAAAGGAGCTCCTGAGTGTCACGGGCTATAGGAATCAGAACAAAATTGCAATGATTCTCGGGTGAACCTTCATCCCTCACCTCTGCTGCCCTGGTCAGACCCCCCTGCCCCATGCAGGTCCTGGGCAAACCCCAGGAATCACCCAACAGAGGTTTGATCGGTGCCCTGTGACGCCTTGAGCCCATTGACATTCCAGCCTCTCCCTCCCCACGGACTCTTTTTCTAAGGGCTGTTTCATTCTGTTATCATTATTTCAACTTCATGCAGTAGTTTAGAAACACGATGGACCATTTGGCTCTATACAGAATTGTGGAGTTCAAAGACGTTCGTGTCCTCTGCCTGGGTCTGGAGAATACTAATGTAACCTTGGCATCAAGGCACTGTGCTTCTGGAGCAGAAGATGGTGTATAAAAATAACTGCTTTTTTCCCCCACATTTCAACTGTATTATGAATGCTCCCACAGGTTTTAAGTAAGTATAAGGGCTTTCTTTTAAGACAACTCTTGTGAAGTAGCTGGGGGCACGGTACAAAATATTTTTAAATATGCTTTCAGTCTTGAAAAAGCACACAGGTACCGCTGAGAATAGCAGAAGGAAAACAAACATCAGAACCGCATCTCGGCACCAGCACATCATTATCTCCCCAGCACGCCGTGCCGTGCAGGATGCTCTCACGGATCTGCTGTAGTGCAGTGGCAGTGCTGGGACAAGGGAAGGACACAGGAGCCCAACCCTCGGGTTTATGTTCCCTTCTGCTTTGTCATCAGCCAGGAGTGCGCTTCAAACATTTACCTCCTTTTAAATAAATAAATGGGACTCTTAAAATGACAGTTTGAGTGATTCAGCCTAAGTCAGTAAAACGGAGTATTGTGAAAATGATACGATGCTCCAACACTCAGTCTCATATTTCTTTACATCTCCTGATAAAACCCTGCTTTAAAGCCTCATCAAACCTCACTCATCAGATGTCCTCAGTAATTCCATTTTAGTTTGTTAGAAAAATCCTGCAGTTTACAACGGTGTTTGAATCCAAAACGCAAACTGCATGAACTCCCTTCCATGGCACGACTGGAAATGCACTCTGAGGAGACAAACAGCAAACTCAAACTACAAGTTCGAGCCCGCCTGTCTACCAATACATGTGACCAGAGCTCCTATTTAGTGAAGTAATATTTAGTAAATGTTTGCTCTTAAATTCAGATAAAAATAACGTCTCCATGTTCACAACACTGCCTATAAAGTCCTGACCAAGCAATGGAGAGATGCAACACGAAATTCAGTGCAAGGTTTTGTGTCAGAGTGCCTACACAGAACTGAAGAAAAAACAGAAAGGATTTCAGGCTGGAAATTAGGAACAATTTCTTCCCCAAAGTGCACTCAGTTGCTGGCACAGGCAGCCCAGGGGGTGGTGGGGTCACCATCCCTGGGGGTTTTCCAGAACCATGGAGATGAGGCCCTGAGGGATGTGGGCAAATGCAAGTTTTAATTAATACACGGTTTCATCACAATGAAAAGATGATTTGTAAAGTTGTTTTTCTCTAAGAAACTTTACATACGAACATAAGCCGTGTAAAGAGCTAAATTCCCCTTTGTCCTCCAGGAACGTTATTTACTAGGATTATCGTTATCAGGGAAATTATCGCAGGCAGCTGAACATTTTTATCTCTCAGAGCCTCATTAGGGAGATGCTGGGTCTCCTGGACCCTTCCTCTCCATCCCCTGCTGCTGCCTCCCCACAATCAGTGCAGCATCTTCCACCAGTAACCTCAGAGCCCCTCAAGGGAGAGCAGCTTTATCAAGGCAATGTATCCGGATGACACGATAAAGCCAGCAGGCAAAGCTTTTATCAAAACAATCTGCTAAAAGGTCGGCGCAAAACTGAGGGACGGATTTGAGAAAGAGTTGCTGAGCTGAGTTGTTCGAACACATTTTCTTTCTTTGCACGCCTGTTTCGGCTCTGCATTTCTTTCCTCTGCTTGCTTACTAGAAAGAGAGCTGAAAAAGAATACGTGGAGACTAGAAGGGAGGGAAAGATGGACCTGAGAAGGTAACCATGAGAGATGGACGTCATTAAAAGGGTCTGCTCGGCCAGGCTTGCTGGGCAGGGCCTGCAGCATGGGCTCCATCACCACGGGTTCTTACTTCGTCTGAAGAAGACGTAATGTCTTCTGCATTAAAAAATGATGATTTTAAATAGACAATAATAACTTCCTGGTAATAGAGTTACTCTCTCTGAATAAAACCAGCCCTCTTTCACAGGAAACATTCAAGCAGAGGAGAATGGGAGAACCAATAACCCCTCCATCGTGACCTCGCTGAGCAGATGGATTTTGGAGTCACAACTGCATTTTCCTTTTTCTCTTATCTTCACGAATACACCACTTTATGTCTGACACACGAGAGCTCTTCTCCTCCAGAATTACATTTTTATGCTAAGTAGGAACAAACACCCAGGGCCAGGGACCTGTGAGGGGTCAGCCAGCAGGCACAGCTCTCCCATGGTGCTGCCATGGGATGACTGCTGCTGCTCCAGCCCCCGAGCACAGCCCTCCTCCCCAGAGCATGCCAGGCCAGCACCGGCAGCATCAGAAAGCCCAGGGAGCTCTGAATGAGTTCATCACGTGGTCAGTTCGTCTGACAAAAAGAGAAATTTTGCCCCTAAACAATTCCTTGTTCCCAATTGAGAGGGAAAGGAAAATGACACGTACCGAAAAGGAGGCAATGAAAGAAATGACTGCAGAGATCTTCTCTTTCCCATTTCTTTTTCAGTCCACGGGATGCATGCAGCATCTTCCTCCACATCCTGTGCTTACAGGAACTTAGCTGCTATGGCCTCAGCATCTCCTACCCCAAACCACGGCAGCTTTAGGAAGGAGCATAACCTCATCCCCATCCCAGACAGATGTGTGCCATTGGCTGTGTGTGTCCTGACCAGCTGTAGAATCGAAGCCAAACTCTGGCAGAACTTGGAGAGGGGCTGAGGTGATCCCACACACCGGGGTGTGCTCCTGGCAGCAGCCCCAGGCCCTTTTCCTCCTTCCCCTCTCAGCGTGCGTTTGTGGTCTCCTCAACGGTGCTCCAGAGCAAGTGGTTGACACAGAAATTTAAAGACAAACACAGCGTACTGCAGACTTACATGAGCTACATCGTGGGAATATTCATACAAATGGTGGGATTTATGTTTTCCTAATGTTGCACATCACTAAGAGCTGAAAGAGAAATGGAAACACCTTTTACCTAGTTCGATGCTCTGTGTTTCCTCTGCAACAGCTGAAGGTATCACTATGCCCAAAGCAGAGCACAGAGCTGCACTTGCGTATTAAACATCTAAGGATAGGATGCAGAAATAACTGCGGTTTACCTCACCTCTCCTATCCTAAAGCACATACACAACTTAAACCAGTGGAAAGCATACCTTTCTCCATGCCCACTAAATAATATGGTTTTCTAATATGCGTTTCTGAGAAGGGATGGGAAATGCTGACGGGCAGCCAGGGCTCCGTCTGTGTAAATGCAGTTCAGTGGTTTTGTTGGCACAGTCCAAAAGAAAAGACAGAGGAAGAAAAACAAACGTGGAGAAATGCAGAAATGGAAGGAACAAAACCAGAAAACATTTATCTTAGTGAAGATTAGCTGTAATTACTGGCAACTGCTGGTAACCAGTAAACAACACCCGACTCTGCAGAAATTTGTGCTATTTGCAGCTTCAGTAAGCAAATGGATCACAGCTTTTATGCATGCTTAATTTTTCTTCACCAACCTTCTGAGTGGGTTTGATATTTGCTAATATCCTCAGATTTCCAAAGAAGACAACCTAGTACCTGCTGAAAAACAGCACATTTTTGATGCCTTTTTTTTTTTTTCCAAGCAGACACTCAGACTTGTTCAAAATTTCTATCCAAATTAGAGAGGTGCACAAAATAAGAGAGATTACCAGTGCTCAGGAGCAAACGAAATTGCAAACAAGACTTGTTGGAGGCCATAGCTTTGCCCTGAAGTTGGCTAGACAAAAACACATACAAATCAATACTTCCTGAGACAGGTTATATCTCATTAGTAACTCCTGGTTCATTTGCTGCCTTTTATAGTGTCCCTGTAAGCCTCCCGACTGCTCGCAGCCCTCGGCTCATGACAGCTACCTTTCAGAAGAGTAATGCCCTCATGCTTAGGCAGAAGCCAGGAGACATCATTTTCCCCCTACTTAGGCAGAAGCCAGATACTACGCAGCGCTGCTGCAGAGCGCATCGACGCACGGCGCTCTGATGGCCGTTATGGACAACTCCAGGGGCCATGAAGAGGCCCATGTGGGTTGCTGCTTCCACCCATGCCTTTGTTTAGCACTGCTGAGTGTCGGCTGGAAAGCAGCGATGCATGAAACCCAATGCTGAAGAAATTCAAATATAATGATAAACAGAGCCATTCCTCTTTGTGGTTGATTTCCATTTAGCTGTACCTGCACATAAAAGAGCTATCAAAGAAAGCTATCTGTTACTTGCCAATTCAAAATGACTTCAGAAAGCAGTCCCCAAGCTTCCAGTGATAGATGTCCAACAAAACAACCTCCTAATCTCTGCAAATTGTTGCTAAGAGCTACATTAAACCAGCCTGCCATCAATCTTTGTTCTCTTTGCTGTAACTCAACTGGATGTACTACCTAAAAGTACTTAGAAGGAACAACTGCAGCAAGCTGCTGAGGCAAAAGTAAAGCCAGCAGCACAAAATGAGAGCTTTACTTTCAGAAACACAGCACCTGCACCCTACGGCTGCTACACTGAGGGGAAGGAAGGAAGGAACGACAGAAATGACAATTAGTCCTGACAGTGGTTTGGTTTTGCCTTCGTTTCAGAAGATAATCCCCATTCTTACTTCTGACAAAAACAACTTCCTAGGACAAACTCATAAAACCTTTTTCTTTTTTTTCCATTCTTTGTTACAAAAGGCTAAATTAATTTTTTTTTTTTTTTTTTAAGTCCCAACTGCTATAGCTTTCTGGCTTCGGGGTAGCGTGGTGAATTATTAGTGTTGAGTCACATTTAATTTGGGTTCTTCAAAGGTGAAAGGGTTCAAGAAATCAATGGCACCGACCATACCATCCAAATCCTAGAGAATGCATTTGGGTTTCTGCCTCCTAGCTGGAAAGTGAGCCAAAGTGAAATGACAGCCCTCCTGCTAACAGACTGAAATGAATTTAAAGTGTTTTGTTTTCCAGTATGGCTAAAACTTACTCTGCATTAAGTACTTCTCATACTCCTACCAGTTCTGGGAGCAGTATTATTCCTGTCTCTAGATCCACCCAAATTATCTGATTTATCTAGTCACCAGGACCTGAGAAATTCCACAAATGCCCAAATCCGTATGTACAAAGGACAGGACAATAAAGCCCTGTTTTTCCTGTTTCAGGAACAGATTATGCAGACCAAGCACAGTAACAGCGGAGCATTCAAGCACTCACCAGATTCACAAGAAGATATGCTGAAAAATTGAACAATTTTGGACAATTTCTTTAATGTTTCAATCATGTTCTTAGTTATTTTCTCTTTAAATCACCCATTTTGTCAGATGTTAGCATATCATATATTGCAAACCAGCTAACATCTTTGCCAGATGAAACCCAAGCACCCCTCCCATTGTCCTCCCCGAGTCTCCTAATGTTGCATACCGGCCCCCAGTTCATTGGAGATGGGGTACCAGGGCCTCTCAGAGCTCAGCCACACCCCCATTTCTCAATTGGTTTCAGAAAAGGCAGATGGTTTTCCAAAGGCCCAACGACTCAGGCAAAATGAGAGATAATCTAAAAAAAATCACAGCAAATTTCCTGTAAGTTACTGGCATTATAGCAGTTACCTATTTTTATGCTACTTTAAAACATCTATTTGTTTCAGGTGAACAGCAGTTGGTATTTTTACTGTCGTTATTTAGTAGGTGAGGTAAGGAAAGTATAGTGCTGGTGTTGAGGGAATTGTTTCTGGATTAAACACAGCGTCAGTACCTATGATATTCTTATGCAAGGCTCCTTTTATTTTCCATTGATTTTTCTTCAGCAATGTCACTTGCAATAACAGATCCAGATTCTAGTTGACCTACATAATAATACGCCTGGTACAGAAGGCACCGGCGCTTCTCGCTGTTTCTGTGGAGCACTGATGCCAGCGTACATCGTTCGCTGGGTTATCGTGCTGCTCAGTAGCTATAAGCATTGAGTTTGAACAGATGTTTCCAAGATTATCCAATTTGTAACCCGAATTCACAGATCTATCTTCTTTTTTTTTTTTCCAGAAATATCCAACAA
This sequence comes from Oreortyx pictus, assembly GCA_036925125.1. Classification (NCBI taxonomy): domain Eukaryota; kingdom Metazoa; phylum Chordata; class Aves; order Galliformes; family Odontophoridae; genus Oreortyx; species Oreortyx pictus. The sequence continues at coordinate 828,888 of JAUPFR010000015.1, forward strand.
TTAAATAGGTTTGTTATTTTATACTGAGGCATAAATCTTCCTGTTTGATGCTCATGTGACACTGATGAGCTTCAATCTAGAGATGTCCAACTCTGACCTAAGGGAAGGAGGAGACAGAAGCTCTCCTTCAGCCCCTGTCTGTGTTGATCAGTTTGCAGCAAGAAGCAAACACGGTATGATAGGAAGAGAGAGGCATCAAAATAATTTCAAGCTTTTTTTCTATTACTGAGTTACTTTCTAACTGCCACAAATTAATCCTTCAAAATGACAGACCTGTTGTTCTCTCTTCTTACTGTCTCACTGCTTTCCCTAAAATTTAACGGCAGCCTCACCTGCCTGCTGTTTCCAAAGCAGCACAGAGCAATTGCTTTCACATCCATGCTTCAAATCAGTAGTTAAAAAGAAAAAAAAAACAAAAAAACAAAAAACTCCAGTTAACATAGTGCAAGTATATATGATTAAAAAATAACCCTGTACAAAAGATGCACAAATATTCAGCTGTAACGCTCAGAGCACGGTTAGCAAAGCAGCCATTTTTCACAGCTGCAGTTCACTCTATTTTTGTTGCAGATCCCCATCTCCTCCATCCACCACAGAGAGGTCACCCCCTTCAGTCACCCCCTGTCCCGCCAGCCCGTGCTGCCCCCGAGCTCTGGCTGTGCAGATCCCTTTTGCTCCTCTGGCTCCAAAGGCAGAAGAAAGATGAGAATGGCTCTGTAAGTAGAGCCACAGGCTAGCAAACCCGAAGTCCGAGTGACAAGCCTGGAGCTGAGTCCTGGTTTCCAGCTCTCTATCCAACTTACTGATATTCAGCTGGTGACTCAATGGACAACGTTTTGTAACTTCAAAACCACATGTGTTTATAGACATAAAGGAGAATGTTTCACTCAAAGTAACCGAAGAAAACCAAAACCAAGCTAAAAACTGGTCGTGCAACTAAGAACTGGGGGAGTAAGATGCAGTGGGAAAACGAGTCTTGAAAAAGAAATCACCAAGGAGCTTAGAAGATCAGCGTTAGGCTTGCATTCGGTTTTGCCACAGCCCATGAAGGCTCTGAGTGAGGATCTCACTGCTGCTTGGGAATGGCGGAGCCAAGGGGATGAACCCACTGGGAAACAATCAAAAAGGACACATTGGCCAAAATAATGTTTGCACCCATTACAGTGCAAAAACTTCAGTCCATCTCCATTCATCTCACCCTCTTCACTTTGGTGTGTTCTGTCCTTCCTTGTAGCACTTACAGGGTATTTGCTGTCAGTAATCTTGTTTACTTTAATAAAGAAGTTGGTAATGAAAACAAAATCCTGTGAATCAAATGTTGACTCAAAACCGAAGAGAAATTCCCACAGGCAAATCTTTTTAGTACTCTGTCAGCATAACTAATTCAATTAACACCATCCAGAGAAAGATTATACAAAGCTACAAAGCTGTACGTATAGAAATATACGTACATAATAAGAAAGTCTACAAGTGAAGGAACATTCCTTGTTCCAGGTAAGAGCTGCACTGTACTTTGTATTTAACTACTGGTACAAAGTTCTGACTACCGCACCACTAATACACCAAATATTCACAGAGAGCAGAGCACTCGGATTCATTCATCCAAAGGTACAGGCATTGCTTTATAGAGAGCAGTGTTAACGATGAGGCCCAGGAGGGCAGAAATGTTAACCTGGTTAGCAGGTCCACCAGAGCTAATAGCACTATTTGGTGCTTAAATACTTCATGAGTTTAGGTTAATGAGTTCAGTGTCTCACAGGACCAATCCTGACATTTCCTCGTGCTGTTATTTTTATTGCCCATTTGACTCCAGCATTTACAAATATTCAGACGTGCTTGATGCTAAGGTTTTAGAATCCTCTGTTTTTGTGATGGCTTTTTTTCCAGTTTCAATCCCTATTGGAAGCTGTCTGCATCTGTTAATGGGTAACCATATGCATGCACAAAATACAGCACGAAATGAAAACGTACCAGCTCTGATTTAATAAAGGAGCACAATGAAGTCCCATCCTTTACTCTTCCCCAGCAGTAAATCAGACTCTTCATAAAGTACATGAAAGAAAGCCAGTAGAAAATCAAGGAGGTGGTAAGAAGCTTGTCTTGGGGCTCACCCATGCAAGGAGAGAACCGAGGGCTGCTCTTGACAGCCTTTCCACAAAGCAGCCTACCTAGGCAGTCAGAAAACTCTTTCTACAAGAAAATATCTTCTTGGGTTTTTTTTTTTTGTTTTGTTTTTTTTTCTTGGGCTTGAGAAATGGAACTTTAAAAACTCACCTAACCAAGCAACAAATGAAAACCCTTTGTCACTTGTATATGAATTAACACCTGAAAATGGGAATTGAAAAGGAATGCATATGAATTCCTGGGTTGGACAGTCCAGGCAATCTGGCTGCTTTTATTTCAGAGCAAATGCATCACGGCAATCTGTGCACTGGAGACTGCATGACTTCACCTCACTAAATGGGTCTAAGAACATGGAAAGTTTTTGGAACAAATCTCATATTTTTCCTCCTGTTAAAAGCACTGAAATCTCCTGCCTTGGGTCTTCCTTCAGGCTAATTTAACACTCAAGATCAGCCAGAGCAAATCAAAACTTCATCAGCATGCACTGAGGTATGACAAAGTTCCATATTCATATCACTTTTTGCTTGAAAAATGAGCTTAAAGTAAAAATTATATTCTTCTTATAAATGTGAGAATTGAGGCTAAGTGAAACTTAAAATAAAATGCAACAGACATATGGGCAACTCCTGAGAGAAAGGCTGGAGGAGGATCAGTGCATATTATAAAGCTGTGATTTTGCAAGGGCCGCTGTAGGTGACTGCATCTGGTGTCTAAGCCCCAGCTTTACTGCTCTACTGCAGCTTCCAGGAGGACCTTGAGGCCGTTAACCGAGAGCACTTGAAAGCCTAAATGTGAAGTAAACCTGCATCGCTCTGCCTTTACCCCTGGGGAAGCTGAAATAGCGTGGTGAAAAATTTCACTGACTTCTTTTGACCTCAGCTGGCTTTGGAATATTCCACTAAAAAACTTGGCCAAAGCTCTGAATTTCATCTGCATCAGAGCTACAGATTCAACATCCAGCTTTCCCCAGCGCCGCGTACCGAACCAAATGCTATCGTTGCTGGATTGGAACAAGCCCAAGGATGCTCTGGACAACATGCAGCACGGAATTTTAAAAATAACAAAGTAGAGGCTGGGGAAGTTGCTTTTCTAAAGTGTCTTTAATTATTCTTTTAAACATAGGGGCAACGTGTGCTCTAGGAAGCCTGCCCAGCAGCAGGCTGAACCAACCGGGGCCCTGCCCACGTGTGATGGCAGCAGGTATGCGACATGTTCTGACTGCTCCTGCACATCCTAACATCACAGCTCTGTCCTAAAGGTTCCACGTGCCCTTCAGATCAGTGACAATACAGCATCCCTGACAAAGAGACCAAACCCTCCACATGCCCATCTCCGTGTGCAAGGCACAAAGTCCACACAACTACACTATGAACAGGAGAGGCAGAGGAACGCAGATGAGCAGCCACAAAGAGTCTTCAGGATGCGTTATGGAAGTGGAGAGAAAAAGAGAGATACACAGCTATGTGCACATGGACAAATTTTGAGGGAACAGGGAAAGCAGAGACGGGAAGTCACTGCATGTCACACACAGACTGTCTCTGCGTTATTTTTAACCACAGCTTGTGGAGGAATGTTGCTGCTCCAAGCTTCTTGTTTATGTCTCTCTTCAACAAGAGCAAAGGTGAACTTCTAGAGGTTTTTATATTCACATCCTTGAAAGAATAATGAATACATAAATCTGCAGAGGGGAACAGCAATCTGTACAGACAAAACCTAAGCGTTAGAGTGCCTTACGCAACAGCCAGCCATAAAAGATTTCCGATTCCTTGAGGTAAACATTGCATCCTTCACCACTGCACAACTCACAGGATATTCAAGGCAAACACAAGGGTAACTGCGCAGACTCTGGGCAAGGATGCTATCTGTGGGAGGGAGAGCCAGGTCTGGGTTTTATCTGGCTCTTATTTGATCACTGCTTCCTTCCACAAGATACAATCTTACGGTCACTCTGCCCTTTGTCTTTCCAGTGTCTATTTGATTTGTTTCAGAGTAAATCATTTATGGTAGATTTAATTTCTTGGAACTGATAATGAGTGTAGCTAGATATGGATCCTTCCATTTAGAAGTCTTCTTTGCCATTTAATCAGCTTTCTCAGCTGCACCACTAGTTTGAAAGCAAAGTGGGATGGAATGGAATGCACTGGGGAATAAAGAATGCAGAAAATGGACAGAAGGTAGACTAATTATTTTATCAGAAACACTGAGCTTCACTCTGTAATCAGTTTAACTGCATTTGCTCCCTCTCCACAAACTCCTGCTCCTCCAGAGAGGACTGCATTGCTGCAAGCAGCCTCAGGGGCCGTCTGGTGACTGAGCAGTTGCCTCCATCCTTCCCAACACACTGTTCCATCCCACAGCACAAGGCTCCTGTCTGTGTGCACAGCACCAGGACAGAAATACCACCATTCACATAGATTTCCCCGTCCTAAGCTTAAGAAACCTTTCCTGAACAAGGTAGCGTGACGTTCACAGATACTGCAGCAGTCACCAGCGAGGGCAGCAGGAGCTGCAGGACAGATGGCTGCTGCTTGAGCCCACCTCCTGCTACGAGCAGCATTCAGCTTCCCCTGCCTCAGCCCTGGGGCTGACATCATGCCCACATGCCAAGTTAAAAGCCATTACTTACTTCCCAAGCTCAACCAACATCTCCCTTTTTACCACCAGCACACAATTCCCAGTGCTGTTAACCTTCTTGCAGTGACTGGGGCGTTGTCACGGACACAGAAGATTTGGGTCAATGGAGATGGGAGACTCAGTTATAAGAAAAGAGTGACTACCTATAGGAACTTAGGAGAAATTCCAGGTTAAGGAGCAAAATCACATCAGATTTCATTCTCGTCCCCTTCCCTGCTAGTGCATTCCCACATCTGACCAAGTTCCATGTTGTTGCCCATCTATTTTGCTGTTTTATCTTTCCAGAACATGTGTCTCCTTGCATGCTTACATAAAAATGATTTAACTGGTAAAAAGAATGCATTTACGCAAAGAAGAAAAGTATAATAATGTCTTATTTAAATAATATGGAAATGAGTAATGTACATATCATAGCCGATGACTATTTTCCCTTAAAGGTATTTGATTTAGGACAGGAAGCTTAGAAACAAACTGACAGAATCAAATGGCTTATCTCACTGAAAGTATGTCATTTTTACAGAAGAGTTAATTTTTCAAGAAAAACATCAGCTGCCAAAGCAATGAGACATTTAAACTCGATAAGGATGTGTAAAGACTTGCAGGGAAAACTTTTGCCGTTCTCTGTAATAGGATTAGAAGCCTCCAAACGGCTCCAAGATTTGGAGTTGTGCCCTCAACAAGAGAGAAATGCCCCCAGAGCAACTAGAAGAGAACCCCAGCTGAATGTCTGCATTTTCTCATTTTGTACAGTAAAATGTCATCAGTGAGACGTTCCTTAACTTAAACATACAGGCTGTAAATTTTTCCAACTCATGTTCAGTTTAGAAAAAATAAGTAACTTAGAGAGCAGTGCATTCGTGCTTTATTTGTGCTGATTCCCTGCTGACATCCCAAGAAACCCACCTAGTGCCTCTGTTCTTTCTCCATCTCTAACACAGGGATACCAGCACCCACTCACATTGCAGAGGCAGTGATACACTAGGCCACAAATGAGGTCATTTATACATGTGCATCATGAATATACCTGCAATGGCAGCACAGAAAACACACAGTTTGCTCTTCCTATCACATTTTTTACGCTTCCTGCAGAAGTGCTGGCGTTCCAGTTGCACAGAGGCAGATGCAACCTAGTTAGTTTTCCTCTTAGAGAAAAAGTAAAGCTAAAAGTTTACATGCTAGCAAGAGATACAAAAATCTGAGATATGAAACTCGGAGACACTGTGCCTTACTGCCTTTCTTGACTTGCTGTCAGCTGCTGCAACTTGAAAATGTAAATGTATTAATTCAAAGACATGCACTATCCTTCATTGATAAAGTTATCCTTATTAAACTTCAAAGGTTATTCATGGAACTAAAAGTTGTTTTTTCTCGAGTACAATATATGCTTTGGCAGCTGCAAACTTCCTTATGTGCCAGGATGCCAGTGACCACATCTACAAGCCCTTATTGCCAATTACGTGATTTCCCTCTAACTAATGTAGCCTGGCAACCTTTCCATCTCCAGCTACACTGCCCAGCACTTTACAGTAAGTCATACTGATATAACGACAGTGCTGATCTTTGTTCGAAAAGCATTTCCCCAGTCCATACACTGGATCAGGAAAATCAGAACTTGAGAGGATAGTTTTCTCACTTAGGCCGATTTCTCTCCCCAGATGATGTTCTCCCAGGCTGTTCTAAGTATGGCTCTTAGTTAAAATAATGTGACTCTGTGTCTGATCATGTCCTTGTCATATACTATGGCCTGGAACATTTAAGAGTTTGCACTTTTCTGATCTTCTCTCCAGATCTCTGGTTTCCCTATCACTGCATATTTTGTGCTGTCAACCAGTCATTTGCTAGATTAATTCCCTAGTAATGCTATTCTCTGTAACTCAGCACATGACGAATTCTGGACCACGGCAAACAAGACTAGAGATGAGGTGCACCAGTCAACCTTGAAAAGGAACCTGGACACCGTCTTTGCTTCAGCACTAAACACACATAGGCAAAAGCATGCCTTTTGTTGCACGTTATATGTAAGTCTTCTTCTGGAGCAGAGAGGAAGGAAAGCTGTAAGTCTATGCAATTGTTGGATTGCTTCTTGAAACTGAAAGCTATAATTAGAGGCAAATCCCTCACAGAGGTTCTGTGCAGGGGTCCAGAGCAGCCCCGCAGCCCTCATGCTGTATGCTGCTGCCAAAACTGCCAGTCCTGGGCTGGGGAGGAGTTTGGGATGGATTTGCCATCCCAAGCAACGTTCCCAAGTGACTGGCTGGTTGAAAAAAGAGAGGAGAGAGCTCCTCTTGGATGGAGGCCAATTCACAACACAGCCACTCAGATGAGCAAAGGACATAGCTGCGAGTAACCTTTCAATACCAAACATTTTAAACCATCTTTGCAGTAGGACAGGGCAAGAAAAATTCTATATTCAAACCCAGCTGCTAATACACCTGTGCGCATTCATCCACAAAAGAGAAAAGCAGCTTAAGTACTAATGACATCCAAATTACATCTTTCCCATCTTTAATGTTTATGATTCCTAGCTCCTTTTAAGAAAAATATGTCACTAAAGCTTAATCAGTAGTATTCTGCTTTAAGAAAGGCTTTCTGAAACTGACAAGAACCACATAGGTTTTGCTTTGAAACCAACTAGAATTGGAGCCACGATGAAAAGAACGTTTGCTTTTTTTATGCTATGGAGGTCATTGAAATTTCACAGGAAAATCTAACAGCAACAACCAAGCACGATCTCATCTTGCTTTGTTTGCCTGCAGTGCAGGCCTGAACCTTCAGAGCCAAGCTGCCTGTGCCAAACATGGGTGCAGCTCTGCAGCTGTGAGGTGTGATGATGAGGAGGGAGCTCCCGGAGAAGCCCCAAAACCAGTGATGGCTGTCAATAATTGAACACGTTCCACTCCAAACCAGGAAGATGGCCACCCTGGAAAGCAATCACTCTTTCACCAAACTTGCCTTCCTCTCACCGATGTCCGCTTCCTTCAGCGCTGATCTCCAAACCAGAGTTACGCTACAGAGGGTTTGGGCATAGTCCCAGGCTACAGCAATTGGTGCAAGGAACCACATTGTCTGTCTCTTTTCTTTTTGCTTTTAGCTCTGGAGTGACAAGATTTTTCTCCTATTTCCCAGCAAAGTGGAGGAAAACAGCAATGATGGAACAGAAGAGGTATTGGTTCCCAAGCTCAAAGAATGGTTTTCTTTGACACAGAGGTTCCTCCTTAATCTGGAGTCACATAGGGAGCACAAATGCAATGAGCAGAAGAGAAAGATGGAGAAGGAACATGGAATGCCTTTGCAAAGAAATGATTTGAATGAGTCTTGAAGCTCTCAGGAAGTAGGATTACAAGTTGCTGGGTTGACTGTACTAGAGCCTCATCTCTTGGATATTTTTTTGGAAAAAAGACTGAGAAAAATGCATCAAAGACATCTCAAGTAAAACAGCATTTTTTTTTTTTTTTGACCAGAGCCTCAAGAGGCAGAAGACTAATAAAATCTTGCAGAGCACTCAAAAGTGCTAATTGCTTTTTTACTGCATCTTACAGAGTGCAGGCGTTAGCGGGCATCTGAGTGTGAAGAACCTCGACAGGGGCTGTGCAGTCCAGAGCTTCTGTAGAGGTTTGTTCAAAGATGTTTATTTCAAGAAACAGCTTGTTTACTACGTTCTGTGGCTGCGACTTTGTGATGCTGCTTCTCTGTCTTCCCTCCCGATGTTCATAAATAAGAGCTACTTGAATCCAGCCATTGGAGGTTTGGGATGAGTTCTGGCTGTTATGGACATCCCCAGGAACACAAGAAATGGACTGGTTCAGGCAATGACTGAAAAGTAACAGGAATCACAGCATCACAACTGTAGGGGTTGGAAGGGACCTCTAGAGATCACTGACTGCAACCCCCTGCCAGAGCAGCTCCCAGCCCAGGTTGCGCAGGTAGGCATCCAGGCAGGTCCTGAATGTCTACAGAGAAGGAGATCCACCACCTCTGTGTGCAGCTCCAGTGCTCCATCACTGCACTGGGAAGAAGTTTCCACTCACATTGGTGCAGAACTTCCTATGCTTCAGTTTGTGGCCATTTCCCCTCATCCTATCACCACACACTGCTGAGAAGAGCCCAGCCTCATCCCTTTGCCTCCTGCTCCTCAGATATTGATAGACGTGGTTCAGATCCCCTCTGAGTCTTCTTTTCTCAAGGCTGAACAGCCCCAGGTCTCTCAGCCTTTCCTCATAAGGGGATAAAGCGTTCCACGCTCTTTATCATCTTTGTAACCCTCCGCAACTCAGTAGAAAGTGGGAATATCCAAGTCAAAATTCATCCCTGCTCTGGGGGAACAAGACACCGTTCTTATCACCCAGTTTGAGCTGGTTAAATAAGACCTATTTTAATAAACCAACATCCAAAGAAAGCACACCTCATCCCAAGCTCCAAATAAACGCTCTCCAGTGATAAACCAGTGGGCTCAGCGGAGAGATGAGTTATTTATCAAAGTGAATGGTGTTACTCTCTGGGGGCATGACTCCTTCTGGGATTTAGTCTCTGATAAGACATGTCACCGGGCTGCTGCATTACATCTCCAGAGCTCAGCTCTCGGCGCTGTCAATCTCCCACAGCACATGAATGCTGAGGCCGCAGCGTGGAGACAACTGCTGAAGGCCGGATTGATCTCTGTGTGCACGGAGCAATTGCATCTCCAATCAATTTTAATGGAAACCACGAATGCTCGGTGTTTTGGAGAAAATCGAGGCTCTCCAGTCCCTTCGTATAGATTCAGATGTCCAAACATAAGAATTCAAGTGGGATTTGTTCTTGACGTTGATCACAGGAAATAATAAAAGCATGCTCGGCAAAAGGCACAAGCCACAAAGCAGGAGCCCTTCCTACCCGGAGTCCACACGTTATCCAGCAGTGATACACCAGCCATATAATCTTAATTAGCCAATAAAAGTTTTTAGACAATCTGTCTAGACTTTCTTTTGCCTGGATATAAAATTGGCTTTAAAAGAAATATATAAACAGCAATGAAAAGTCGGTAAAAAGCTTTCAAATCAGCTTCCTGCTGTTTCACATCTTCATACTGCACTCTTCTGAACAGTAGGATCAGCAAAATCCTTCATTTTTCAAGCAGATGAGCTGCTCTCTTTGGGATTACAAACACCCTGACTGGCCAGGGCAGCCAGCTACCTGCAGAACACCCCTGGGAAGCCTCGACCAGCACAGCACTCTGAGACAGTCCACGTCCAAACCTGAGAACGGAATCCCAGGGGTAATGGCCATGGGCAGCTCGGAGCAGCTCCATCAGCTCAACCAAACCCACATCAGCACGACCTCGTTTGCTTCAGAGGGAGCTGAAGCTCCCAGGGGCTGCAGCAGCTTGTCCTGCAAGGGATGCACACTGAGCAAGCTGCAGAGGCAGCACAGAGTATCTTACTTTCCATCTCTCTGAACACAGAGAGATAATCCCTGTCATACCTGTGCTCCTCAAGACAAATAGCAACCTGGCAGAGTGTTCCCATTTTTCGTTAGTACAGAGGCAGCTCGCATAGTGCAGTATTCAGTGTTGGCATGAAATCTGATTCAAACTTCAAGCCACATCCACATGTTTGAGGCTGCCTCTGTATGACTCAAAGTTTACTCTGTTTCGTTGTCAGTGAAATACATAGGAAATCTTCTGTTGTTGTCAATGATGTGAGCAGTCCTATGCGAGCAGCAAGTAGCCCAGGCACTTGTAACACTCTTTTGCTAAACAACTTCCTTGCAAACGTGTAAAGAAAAAAGAACGAAGTTAATTGATCACAGTTTACGACATACCTGCTATAATTTCGCCAAGTGGGCTTTTTTTCTCAGCTAGATCTATTTTTTTTCCTGCACCAGGGGACAATGGAAGGAAGGTCTGCATGGCTCCAGAGCTGGGCCAAGCAATATTCCAGGCAATGGAGATTACAGTGATGTGCAGAGCCGTCCCCCCAGAGGGCAAAGGGCTCGGGGTGCCTGTCATCCTCTGCTGTGAGGGGAAGGAACGGGGAGGGCAGGGGAGGGCACGTGATGGAAGATGCAGCTCAGTGTTATTTATGTGCTGCTGCTCCCCCATGGCTATGAAAGCTGTTCCTTGCATTAGCAAGAAGTGGAAGGGACTGGCAAGTGAGGAAGGTGCAAGACGAGGCAATATTTTGTGTTTCCTCCACAGATGCCGGATTTCTGTGACAGAAACTGCAGTAACTTGCTGCATTGGATTCTATCTCACTGCTCAGATGCACAGCTGCATTCTGAGCCGGTCCAACAAATTTAACCCACTCTGTAAACGGACACGTCCCACGGGACAGGCTCAGTGTAATCATAACATTTCTATTTTCCACGAGGACGCCTCTGCAGGAGGTGATAATGTGAAATGCACGTTATTCCTCCAGGAAAGCTGCCAAGACGCTTTGCATGGCAGTAGGGCACCGGGGGCCGAGGTGAAGCGGGGCTGGGGTCCCCTTGGGGGCTGGGAGGTGGGCAGGAGGTGTGGGGAGGGGTAAAGCACTCGGAGGTGGTCAGCAGGAGCCTGGCAGCACCATCCTCGGGCAGAACATGTGGGCTTTGGGCAGAAATTCTATCTCAAAACCAAACTCAGCTCTGCCTCTGAAATCATTAATTTCTTGGTGAAATAAATATCTTTTTTCTAGCCCATTCTCAATGGCAAGGCTTCCTTATTCATAGATTTTTTCCCCGCTGTGATTCAATCTTTCCAACCCCAGCTCCTCCTATCAATTTTCATTTCACGGCTCTTCATCTCTCCTTCCCTGGCAGTCACACCTGCCTTGCTGTCCACACACTTCTCCCTTCCTCTTATTGCTCAATAAATCCAAACTCTCCTCTTTGCCTCTACTACCCGTCCTTCCCAAAACAACATCAGCTTCTGAACTTCAGTTGGACTCTCTCCTCAAGCTTCCGGATGCATTTTAACCTATTTATTCTCCCTTCCCCTAACGTTTCCAGCACTGCTATCCCCCCCAGACTTCCCTTCTTCCCAGCACAAGATGGATGCAGAACGAACACGAAGGCTCTCTCTTCTCTGTTTCAGCTCTGTACTGCTATCTTTACCAAGAGGAATACTTTGCCCCTGAGATGTAGGAAACCTTTCAACAGACAGATGAAAAAAAGCAGCTGGATGGGGGTGAATAACTTACTGAATCCGCATCAAAACAAATCCTCCACCAGGGCATCGTGAGAACGCACGTTGCAAGGCACAGGAGCATTCCCTGGGGCTGTTTAACTTGACTGGTAAAAATAAAGGCTCAACAGCACATTGCTCTGCTTTAGAGTAACAAAGACTTAACCAGTCGTTTATTTTCAGCTGATCCAGAAGATACATCTCACATAACCATGAAAGCAGTGTTTTCTTAAATTTGGGGTAACATTTTTAAAGGACGCTGGCAGTTATTTCTTTAGTAACAAGACTTTCCTATTTCAATTTTATTCCGCTCCTTGAAAAGCAATCTCAGACTGTTCAATAAATGCCATAAAAAGGCAGATATTATCATTAAAGTGACTTATGCCGTAACTGTGACAACAGACCGTTGCAGCTTTCCAATAATACTTGAATTCTTTTCAGCCAGGAAATCAGCCGTGTGAGATCACTCAGGAGGACAGCACAAAAGTTTCTGCATGCGTCAGCACGGAACCGGCCTCAAATTTCACAGAAGCAGACCCTGAGGTACTCATAGTGTCACATCTTCATCTCCTTGCTTCTCCCCAAACTCTACTGTATTGATTGTACATGAGTCTATTTGAGAAGGAGGAATTACTCAGACCCCTGCTAGTTTCAGCGTGGAATCACACCACCATTTGGGCACACAGTGTGGGATGCTGCAGGATTTCTGGGCATCTAAACCACGTGCTCATAACCCCCATCAGTTTCTGCATTTTCCTGAGCAAGATCCCAAGAACCCTACATATTGATACCATGCATTTATCTTTAAGTGTTAACAAAAGGTATATCACAGAATCACAGAATTGGAGGGGTTGGAAGGGGCCTGTAGAGATCACTGACTGCAACCCCCTGCCAAAGCAGCTCCCAGCCCAGGTTGCACAGGGAGGCATCCAGGCAGGTCTTGAACGTCTCCAGAGAAGGAGACCCCACTACCTCTGTGTGCAGCTCCAGTGCTCCGTCACTGCACTGGGAAGAAGTTTCCACTCACATTTGTGCCATGTCAACGCACAGATTACTTTTTAAATTCTAATTCCTAAATCTCGTGCTTCCATTTGGCGCTCGCATTCCCTGTGAGAGACCCAGACACTCCAGAAGGACAGCTCAGACCTTGTCGCTCCATCCCACAGCTCAGGGAGGAGGATGCACTGGTAGCAGTGAGGAGTGCATCCTCAGCACTGAGTGCCAGGTGCCCAAAGTGATTCTCCACGAGAATCCAGGCACCTGCTGGGCTCTGACCAACACCAGAGGGAAGCCAGAAGCCTCACACTGCCTGAAGGATGCAGCTGCCTGCTGCTCTCCCTGGGGTTGCCTCTTGCAGCAGAGCACGGCCACGGCAGCAGCTTGGCTCTGCAGAAGCACATCGTGCTTTGGATGCTGCTCATTCCTTCCCACTGTCAGGACACAGAGACCCAGGTAAAAGCACTGCTGCTGCCTCAGCACCAGAACAGAACATAAGCAACGCCTGTAGTACGTAACCTACAACCCTCTGCAGCATGCAGCACGAGCTTGTGCAACTTTAGACATTTCCCCACTTTCTGAAAATGACAAAACAACAGTTACTTGACAAAACTTGGGAAGAAAAGCAGCAGCAGCTGCAAAATAAATGAATAAATAGATAGGTAGATAAATAAATAAATAAAAAGGGAAAGAAGATGAAGAGATTGTTGCAAGTGATGCGCTTCCTACATGAGAGCGGATTAAAGTTTATTCCATCTTTTTGTTCTGTCAAGGAGGTGATAGCCTTTTAAAACAGATATGACACCACAACTAAAAGTTGTTGGGAAAAGCTTCAGGATACATAATAATCGCATCAACCCTCTGGTACGAGAGCTTTAATCTCTTTCTTTGCATCTTTGGAACAAGAAGATGGTGCTGTTCCCGAACCTGCCTCTCACAGCTCTTCCACGTGGTTGAGAACAACACCTGGGTGACCTCTCAGCTCGCCCAGTGACACAGGGCTGCTGGCAGCCCGCTCCATGGGATACAACGGGTCTGCTCCGCACCCAACCCAAACCAGGGGCTGCCTCACCATGGGCAGCAGGCACAGCCCAGGCTCAGAGTGAGGGGTGGCAGAAGGGATGAGCATAGCACAGGGTCCAGGTGCCCAGCTCCTGCACACTGCTGCACAGTGAAGCCTGAAAACAAGCAATTCAGAGAGAAAAAGATGGATAAACGCACAGCAGATCTTTCATTTATCTGTTAGGAGGCAGTCAAGTGGTTTTTTGCTAACGACTTCAATATATATATTTCTTACAGATAGCAATTAACCTTCTGGTACAGATTAATCTTTTAAAAAATCAAAGATGAATTAATCTTTGAAATTCAAGTATTCAGTAGTTTCATTAATAATCTGAAATTGTCCTTTAGATTTTCCGTAATTAGAGCATTCTCTAATTTATTAATCCCACAGACTGCAGAGCATGTTTCAAATCCTCATCCCCTGCCACAATGACATATTCAAACTCGCTTGAAGCACTCATAATAGAAGTCACTTTGTGAAGAATTATTAACTCAAAGGATCAAGCAAAGTCGTTATATACCAGAGCACATTTAAACACTGAGCATGGATAATGCTTTCTACTCATCCTTGCCATTCCTAAGATCTTGGCTGAATCAGAAACCAGCCCGGACGGAACACTGAACTCAGGATGATTAGCTTGGTGTGGATTCCAGGCCAAAGATAGGAAACATGCTGGTACCTATGGACTACATCTTTCAGTGTCAAACCATGCTGCTTAAGAGATACGAGGCAGCAGTCTACAGGGACAACAGTTGCTGGCAGCTGGCACATCTCAGGCTCTGGCTGACAGCCCCCACTGCCCCAGCCCTGGCTTGTCAGGGCTCTGTAGGTGGCACAATGGCAGTGCCACCCACCCCGTCCTGCAGCACAGAGCATTGCCCACAGTCACAGTGGCAGAGCTCCACTGCTGTGGCCGTGCAAAGCTCACTGCTTGCACCAGGGCTGTGCCACAGGGCAGCATGAACTGGGGCCTTTAAGGTCCTTTCCAACCTAACCATGCTGTGGTTCTGTGATTATGTGCCCCATTACACATCTGGCACTGGGACCTCCTGGTGCTTTCCTGGGCTCTAGAGGAGCAGGAGTGCACTGGCAGGGGCTGGATCCCCTCAGAACATCACCCAAGCTTTATCTGCGTGACACAGAGCTGTGGCAGACACAGTCTACATCACCCTGCACACAAAGCTGCTTTACGCAGGGCGTTCTTGTGGGTTTATGCTTTATTCTTTGAGAAGGATGCTGGCTTACAAGTTGACTGCATTAGCAGCTCCAGTTGTTAATTTAATTCTGTCTATGAAGTGATAGGGTATTACTCAGCTAGGGTTTGTCCTTGACACAGAGAACACATTTCTTGTAAGATTTTGCGACAGTGGATATTTGCAAATAAAGTAAATTTTAAATTATAATGAACACGGGTATTTGTCACTTCCTATGGTTTTAAATCCCAAACCACTTTCTTTAATACCACATAAATATGCGTTCAAACGAACAGACAAATTCATGCAAATGCAGCCCCCTCACGTGGTACAGCTCTGATGCCCCTCCAAAGCCCCTTCCCTTCATCCCCTGCAGCCCAGCGAGGTCAGCACCAACTGTAGGACCCATCAGGAACCAGCACACACCCAGAGCCATGAGATGGGTGCAGCACTGTGGTCCTCTCCCAGCCCCCTCTCCCTACACAGACAGACCCTTCTCCACCTGCCCAGGGTGTCCTGCCATTCAGGACTGAATTCTGGCCCAGGTTATATCAGTTATTTGCAACGGGATGGTGGGGCAGCTGCAGGATGGGACACCTGCCAGTTCCCGCAGGGAGTGCAACAGGGCTTGTTCTCAATAGAGTGAGGACATGCTTCTGATCCTCCCTGCCGCACCAGGATACATCAGTGTGTGTTCCTGGAGTTGGCTCTTACATACCCCACCACGAATGAATGACATCTCCTGCTTATTTCTCCTTCCTAGCACAGAAACCTGCTTCAAGTGCTTCAGTTTACAAACATCGATGATTCAGCACTGCTCATCAGCTTGCCATGGATGTACAGCTTGATTCCCAGCGGTGCCATCCAAAGCTCTCCTATGCTTTGTCATCTCTGGGAAAATTTAAAGCTACTTCACCTAAAGAGTATGATACCAAGAGAAGGATGTGAGCACACCAACACAGCAGCCACTCCTCCAGGGCAGGTCTGCTCTGTGTCCTGAACCACAACCAGAAAACCAACAGCAAAATTAGGATTCCTGGCATCAAAACTGTGAGGGTTCAAACTTATACCATAAGCCTGAGCCAGCATAACGCACAGCATTGCCTTGTCCTCTTAGAACATCTCCCGCTCACAAGTGATGTTTTCCAGCACACTGAAAAAAGCTTTATTGGAGAAAAAAAAAAAAAAAAAAAGGCACAGAGAGAGGGAAAAGGAACGTTCAGGCAACAAGAAAAACACTCTGCATCCTACCAAAGGCCTGGTGTGCCTCACATCATGCTGCAGGGCTTCATGCCTCCCTACCCCAGGACAGCAATCTCTGAGCCTTTCAGGTAAGATGTATGAGTTTTCTCCAAAGAATTGGTCAAGAGAAATGCTACAGAAAAGCAATACACCGACAGCAATCTGAGACGTGAACAGCAGCAGCATGACACGAGTCAATGTCGAGCAACAAGCAGTCTTCAAACAATTTCTAGCTGTGGAGAGATAAAAGCTCAACGTTTTAAAATCTGTCTTCTACCCATGTCAACATAATACAACGCTGTCCAGTGGAATACGAGAAGCTTGATAAGACTCAGGGTTTTCTATTTTCTCCAGAAACTATTGAAAAACACTAACATTTCAAATTCTCTGAAACTCTATAAGCAATTTAGGAAGGAGAGCACCCGGGAGCCATTACGGAGGCATTGCAAAGAACTGGAGCAACTTCAGAATCAAATATATGTTCCAGAAAAATAACATGACATTTGGCACAAAATAACATCAATCACTTCTACAGCATTTCTGAGGGAGGACGGGTGTTGCCTACCTGCCTCTCTGGAAATTTGCATGAAGGACTCGACTCCTTTTTCTCCATAATTCCCTTCAGATGCCAAAGTGGACACATAATTCCATCCCAAAGCTTTCACAATGTCCACCATTGCTTGCGCTTGGAAGGAATCTGGAGGAACCACACGTGAGAAGAAATCATAGCGCCTGTCATCACTCAACTCTGGTGCAGTTGAGGCATAACTGATTTGTGGGATCTGTAGAAAAAAATAATTTCTGATAAATATACATATTCACACATGCATTGCACTTGTCACAGCAGTTAGCTAAAGCATGTAGCTTCTGCTGAGCCTAAGTTCACCTTCCTTGCATTCATCTCCAGCTCTCCACCACATTTCTTTGCAACGCACAAATCGAAGGTACAATCTTTTCATCAGAACTGAGTGGAAAGTTCTAAAAGGACATCATCAGTCAAAAGAAAACAAAGGCTTACATCGACCACTTCCCACTTTCACACAACCCAGTGCAGCACACTTTGGATAACAGAGACCAGAGTATTGTCTAGGGCTATTTTCTCCCTGATAACAAAGGCTGTGAAGCAGTTATTAAGATGACAGTATGTTAATCCCCAATCACATTATGCAACTGTTTGAGTAACAGCCTGGGACTTCTCCTTAATTTAAGGAGCCTTCCGTAATTCTCACATGAGATGCCAAAGAAGGGAAAAAAAAAAAAAAAAAGGCTTGAGATATACACAAGCACGATCATATATAATGATTTTAGACTGTTACGCTGTGGCAAGGTCAGTATTTCATGCCTCAGCCCAAGCACCTCCTGCATTCTCATACTCTCTCTCTACGCAGCGTTTCTGCGGGTATTTATTAGCTCTCCTGCCCTCTCAGCAGGGGCAGCGTTATGTTTCCCCAGGCTCAGTATGGCATGGGCTCGGTGCCTTCCCTGCCCATGGGGGTCAGTGGCAGACAAGAGCCAACGCAGCACCCTTTCCCTTTATTTCAATTGTTTCCTCCATCACAATAAGCCGTCCAACTATACCATCTATAAAATATCATGGCTATAATACCATTCGGTATTATTCGATCTGTAAACCTTACACCATAGTTCCTGACTTTCAGTATAGCTCAGGGTTGCACAGAAAACACTGCACACCTTCACAACAATCAAAATTCCTAATTTGTTATCTGTGTTCATTGCTGGAATAGACAACCTGTGATGCCTTAGGATCGCTCTCTTCTCATTTGTACAGTGCAGATAATGGAGCTTCTGCAACTGCTTCTCAGCTCAATTCATCACCCCACCAGACAGCACCGTGTTCTGTGGAACAGTGAAGCAGGTTGACTTCATGTGTGCTGCTAATTGCACGAGCACCCTGTACACGTACAGCCCTGCACACAGAGTAGTGCTGAGATGCCAAGTGCAGCATTATTAATTATAAATAAAAGGAAGAAATATTTTTTTTTCATCTCTGGCAAGTGTTTGTATTCCAGCTTGTAAACAACTACGTCTTCAACTTGAAATCAAAAGGACCGTATTCAACACTTTCGCAGAAAGCAAAGCTCCTACAGAATTTGCTCCAGCACTTATATTACTTAGGAGACCTTTTGTTTGTTAAGTCTTTTTCCTCTGTCCATAAAATATTAACCGCTTTCAGCTGTTTAAATCACTTCGGTATTCAGAGCATATATTGGTTTCTTTACCAACATCTCTTACAGGACGTTGAAAAAACAACATAAAGCCATACAGCTGAAGAGCAGAATTTTGGTAACATTCTGTGTTGGTCTGATGTCATTAAACTGAGTATTTCCAGGCACTTATTTTAACCAACCAGACAAATATTTTGTCAAATCTAAAGGATTTATTTTCCTTTCCCCCCCACGGCAACAGGAATGTGCTCAGAGCTCTCCCATAGACACGGAGGTGCCAACAGAGGGGAGCGGGTCCTGGGCAGAGGCAGCATTCTGAGGAGACAACGTTCATGTTTCTGACAGCACTGTGGCAAACATCACACCCCACAGCTCTTCATATCGTTTCCCTAGCTGATGTTCTGATTACAGTGACACTGAATGATTAATGCTGGGAGCATTGCATTAGTCAGTGATTAATTAATGTTAATTTATTTTTAACATTGAGCATTATTCTTCATTTATCTCATTTTCTTCTGCTAATGAAGAAGTTCTCCCTGGATCCCTGTACCACTCCTGGTTGGGCTGCTGGAAAAGCAAGGTCTGCATGAAACGTTCTCCAACCTCAGGCCTGGAACTGAGAGTTTCAGAGTAAAATACAACTGAAATAAAAACACGTTTTGAAGAGGTTTGCTCTATGGGTAAATCAGAGTTATTCACCTTCCTCCCCACATACTCCCACTTTGGATGCACCAAAACTGATCTGCCTATGCAGTAGCTCCCTTCTCCCCAGTAACCTACTAAAGGATGAATGAAATGGCCCACCCGAGCCTCCTCAGCAAAGGGCAGTCACTAGAAAACTTGAGAGAAGGATATTTTCCTAAGGATCATGTGCAAATTAAGGTAATGCATGAGCATACCTGTTGAGATATTAATGAGCTCCCACCAGGGTAATATTAAGTTCACAGTTGGCTGCAACCTTACTTTCAACTTTCCATTACGTTCCACTGATATGATTTCCTGACCATAGAAAAAAAATATACACACCCCACTTTGATAAAGCCTCTTGGCTATCTCTTATTTGACAGAGCAGCACCAGTCTGCACAAAGTGCAAAATCCTGCCAGCAACTTCACTCCACACAAGTAAGATGCCTGAGGACTTCTCCCCCATCAGCCCAACTCTCTGGTGTGAACTGATGGATGACTAACAGTCTTGAATCTGTTTAGGTCTCAGATTTTATTCACGTAGAAATCTCTCATGTCAGGATTTAATCATCAGTTAGTACAACTGCTCTTTGTTCACCATTTACATCTAAAAATTGCATAACAAACAGCTTCAGCATCCTGTGAAATGCATATAATTGTTTTTATTGCCTCGAATTAAAACCACTTGAAGCCATTTTCTCTGGGCAAAACTCTTCTACAATTTTTACAATTCACTTTGATCCCAACAGGAAGAAAATTTTACCAGAGGTACAAAATGAGATCCAATCACATCCCGGCGCTTGCATGGACACCTGGAGGGAGAGCTCCTGTTGATCCCTGACACAATGGGGCGGGACCTGCAGCCCTGTCTGCCCACAGCCAGCACCAGCAGGGCATCCCCAGCTCTGACAGTAACAGGTGTACAACAAGCACTGTTCCACCATCCAAGCTCAGCACGAGTTGTCCTGAGCTCCCAGTGTAGCACCATGAGCCCTGTTCCAGGGACTCGTTTCTGAAACGTGCCTAAGTGGACAAATATCACTGCAATTCCTTCTCTAGGGCTCGTAAAAGACTGAGAAATAATATTCCCAACAGTCTTAGATAATGATGAGAGCAAATCCTACTAAAGCACTTTGATAATCCCTCTCTATTATGTTTTATTATGAAATGGTACAAGTAGTCCATTTCAAGCTGATTTTTACACTCAAGAATCAAATGTTGACAATTAGAGAACGAGGCAAAACAATTTCCAAAAAGGCTTTCATGTAAATCAATTGTCAGAACAATAAGGAGTGTTTCTCAGCAGCTCTGCTGTGGTGTAAAAGAACATTTGGCAACTGTTGGTGTATGCAGATGTTACACCAAGGAGCAAAGTCCTCAGAGCCGTAACAGAAGTGACACATCCAAAGAAGAGCATTTGTATACCAGAAAATGTTGAGAAACATGAATCTGTTTATGGCTCACCTCAGTTTTTCTCATTCTGTTCACCAATTACTAAAGCTATTGGTGTTCAAACAGGGTCTTGTTTGCTCACATCACCACCTCCCTTACTTTATCCCACAGTGAATGCCCAATGATGTATTAGAGATCAACACTATCAGCTGCAGAGGAATTGGATAGATATTTCATAAGGTACAGAAATACAAATATAAACAACATCAAATACAAATGAGAAGCTGAGCCTGGAGGAGAAGTGCATCGAATAAAACAGAAATATCTTCAAGAGCACGAAAAGAAACACTAAGAAAAGCAACACAATAAATGATTCATGGTCACGAATTCAGCTTGTATCCAAGCTGGCCCCTTCTGCCAGAGCCCAGCACTCTGCATGAGCTCCATCTCCCCCATCTGCCCAGTGCTATGGCTTCAGCCAGCAGGCGAGAGGGTCTTCTATGGACTTCATCTCAGAGTCCAAGAGGACAATTAACAGGGCAGTCAAATTCCATTTTTCAAAGGTTTTTAAACAGAGATTTTCAAAAGTGCTCAGCAATGGAGGAGCTCTGTTAGAGCTGCCAGCCCCCACACAAGCTCTTTTTCCTTTGGGGAGTTTCCAAGTGCAGTGGCAAAATTCCTTATTTATAGAGAACTATTGCTGTTCTTGACACATCATCAGTGAAAAACCAGACAAGGTCACTGTGGTGTGGACCTCTCAGCATCAGATAATTCATGAGTGACACAGCAGCAGGGGAATGAAGCAGTGCCAGGAAGGGTAATGGACCAACAGGACATAGGGAACGACTGAGAGGAGCTATCTATAATTTTATTCCCCGGAACTGTCTTGCTGTGCAGCAGACATTTAAGTTCCATACACAACAAATAAAATTCAGAAGCTCTTCAGCTTTCAGGGTGAAAGCAAAGAGGGAAGACCAGCCCTATGGAAGGGCAGGTGGGTCCTTCATCACCAGCACCTCACCGGGTGAAAGCTATTACCAAAACAAGCATCTCCAAGGTCGCTTGGAATTTCTTAAGTACACAATATAAGGACCACTGGCTTTCTCACCATTTTATTTTGTTTACTTGGTCGTTTGGTTGGGGCTATTTTATTTTGTTTTTCAGGACTGGATGAAATTTAAGAAGTGTATCAAAAGGACTCTTTACAGGCACATAAATCAACCTTCACCCCTAGTGTAACTGTCATGGCAATCACGTAAAAGGACATCCTAAAGGACATTAGCAAGATGGGAGTATTTTCCACAGACCCACAGGATGTTTTCTGTTCCCTTTTCTAGAGAAGAAAAGTAATCATATGAATTATTCCAGCAAAAATAATTGCAGCAATTAAGAGAAGAATAATTATGGCAATTAGTACTGTCCACGTAGCTCATGGGAGCATTTTAGCAACTCAGAAGGCAGAAAGTATATATATATATATGTATTTATAGGCACACTATGAGAGGTATCCACAAATACTTCATTTCATCTGGAGGTTCTGCCTTGGCCTACATCTACTTGTGACAGTTGGGAGCTTGTAGCACAGCTTGGGCTTCTGGAGCTGCAAAATGAGGTGATCTCTCAGCTTTTAAACACTGAGAACATTGAGTAGATGACTTGAAGCCAAGATCTACAGTTCTAGTGGAAATTGGTCTTGGCACTGAAAGAACCTCCTCTCTTTACGAGGCTGTACGCACTACTGTCCTTCTCAAAAACGGGAGCAGACACTTGTCTCCACGAGCTTACATATTCCGCTCTGAGAATTTTCCATTTATACTTCTGTTGTTGATACTTCCAGTTGTCTAATCTGCGCATTAGGGTGCAGAAGCACACAGAGACAGCTACCTGTCTTACTAAGTGCATTCCAGGTGGCTAAGAACTGCAAATTCCTGTACTGTGAATCAATTTATAATGAACCTACAGGCTCATTACTTTTTCAACACAGGTACAAATGAAATTAAAAGAAACAAAAACAAAAACTCTTCCATGACATTGCATTCCTTGCAGAGAAAGACCTTCCCATTCAGTGGAACTGCAGTCACCTTAACCTGTTCCTATCCAAGAAGGGATAGCACTTCAGCACTGCCAGAAAACTGAAAAAACACTTGGGAAAAAAAAAACAAACTAAAAATAAAGCACATTTGATCTTTTTTTCAATGTAGTATATAGGAGGAGGAGGTACAAGAACAATGTGGAAATTATTAACTATGGGGTCTGCAATTCCAGGTTTTTGTCCCTAAGCAAAGCCTGCCTGCATTACCCCCATCAGCAGTAAGCAGCCCACAGAGACCTGCTCAAGAACCTCCTGCTAGCAGAGAGCTACAGAATGAATGAAGCATCAGTGCTGATAAAACGTGCTCCATTGAATGCTTGGAGCTTTACAGTTCCAGTAAGTAAGTTTTCTTGCATTTGAAAATCTAATAATGCTTTTTTCAAGGGCAAAGACCATTCTTTGTAGGCAAGCCCCACTGAGCAGGTCTGTGACCCATTTCAGAAAGTTTCTGGTGCCTACTAACCATTAATTCAAGCCTTCAGACCAGGCAGCCAAAGCACCCCTCCATCTGTGCTGCTGCAGCAGAAGCTGAATACCTTTGAGGGAGGCAGAATAGGGTTTCAACAGCGCTGTCAATATTGCACATTATTTCAGAAACAGGTGAGGCTCAAATGGAATTAAACTATTCCTTCACTGTCTTCCCCTTTGGGAAATGCTAAAATAAAAATCTCAGTCTATCGTGCAGCTTGGACACAAAAGCTTCATACATATTTAAGACTGCTCTTTTAGGAGGCAAAAATATGCTCCCGTGTTTATCAAAAGACATGTCATATCCCTTAGTGTCTCAGTGGGATCAGCTGTTCTGTGACAGCACAGCGGCAGTGGCATGAAAAAAGCATTCCTTTTGTTTGCAGATATTTTTTGTGCTTGCAACACCAACTGCTATGGCCCGAGCCGTTCATTTTTCCTGCACATTGCCATGCTTTGGGACTTCTTTCCCAATGCATTTTTGGAACACCTGTTTTCAATGCTTCTTAGAAGTGAGACCAGTTTGTATTTAATGGTCCCTCCATTTGAATGTCTCCTATCTTGACTTCATTCCCAAATTCCTCTGCCCTGCTCCGGTGGGCAGTGGGCTCTGCAGCTCCCTGGCTCCCACTGCAAGCACATCCCACCACAGAAAGCCCCTACAGCTCCCAGAGGGGAACAAAATTACTCATCTCGGATATGCTGTTGATAGTAGAGACAAAAGGACACGTACTGTTAGAAAACTTCAGCACTTCACGTTTTTAAATGAAACATTTGACTTGTTAAGAACTTTAGCTGGCTCAATCATGAACTAGCAAGGCAACAACGCTATAATGATTTGCAGATCTCAAGGATGAGGTATGACCAGCACAGCACATTTATATCTACCAGTGCATATTCATTGATTTTACAATATTAACTAGAATACTCCTCCTAGGATACATCAGTTAGAGTATCAGCAGTGATTGCCCATCCATTGCAATGCAAGAATGCACAGCTCTTCATATTTTTACTCCAGTGCTGATAGAATGTAAGCTTGAGAGCAGTATTAAAATAATAGATGGCACTCTGCTAGAGGTAATTTGAAATCTTAACAAAGCATCAAAGCTTCTTGTCTATTATGAGCTAATACTTCAAGCCAAATTTTAGCTGAACTCACAGAAGGTGATGGGACTACAGGGACCCTCTAACCTTTCTAATAGCCACGTTTTGTAATCGTATGGCACCACACGGCAGCTCCTGCACTGACAGACTTATCAACCTCACGTTGTGATTCAGATCCAGACTACAAAATAACATCTATGGATATTCTGTCACACCTCCTTCCCATGACACTCTGCACTGCCTAAAATGTAATTACAAAGAGCCTATATGAGAGAGAACAAAAAAAGCTTAAGAGGAGCATTCTGCACTGAGTCTGTGCCAAGACCGAGTGCACTTCTGGAGTTGTTTACTTCCATCACAGCTTAAGGTCTCTGGAAGATAAAACGGGCAATGACACATCAAAGGGACAAAACTGAGGTCTGCCCATTAAATACCGCAGATCACAAGACAGCTCACGTCAAAAATAAAGCCAGACTGCTAAGATTAATGCTTGTCTAAACACAGGGTGTCTGGGGGGAGCAGAGGTGGGGTCCAGTGCCGAGGATGCTTACATCGAGGCTTCCCACATCCCTCAGTCCCACAGAGGAAGAAGGAAGGCACATTCTGAGCACACATTTTGATAAGTCCTTGACTCAGAAGTAATCCCTTGAGTTTTGAAACCCGCTTCCTATGGCATGAAGGTTTGTACCCAGCAAGGCATTCTCAGAAGGAATGCTTCAACCCTTCAAAGAGGGGTTGAGCAGAGGACTGGGGCCCTACATGACAGCAGCAGGTAGATATCCCTCTCCCTTTTTATATGTACACCATTCCCTGACACGTCCACACTTCCAAATCCTGAGAAGTCAGGCACTGAGAACAGATCGAGACATTAATGCATACGTGCATTAAGTATGTTTATACAAATCCTTACAAAAATAAGGACGTGCTTGTAGTGATCAGAACTCACGCATCCCAGCACAGGCTCAGAAATTCTAATCATTCTGAAAATAAAGCAGAACTAGAAGACAACCACAGCAAACACGCTTTTGTGTTTATTTTATATGTTTACAAGACTGGAGGCAGTGCGTACACATAATTGAACCTTACATTGTCTATGCATATTATAAAGTCTTTTTTTTAATTTGCAACTATTAATCTAATTGGTTTTTAAAAGTATCCCCATAAAGATGATGACGATAAAGACCTAACCAGTAGATAAGGTGACACAATATTCTGCAGGTAACACACAGACGCACCCAAACCCACCACAGTGGAAACAAATTGCAGCATGGCACAACGTGAGCCAGTCATCCTTCAGAGCTCAGTTATTAGGCTAAATGAAAGCTGGCGAGTTCAGCTCCGACCATATCTCACAATTGCATTTCTAGCCGAGCCTCTGCATTTGTTGTGGAAAATAAGGCTGTTTGTTTGCAAATTCATAGTAAAGATAAACTTCCAGCAAGAGGCTGAATGTCCCAATGAACAAAACTGAACTCCTGTGAATGGCTTTCGCCGATCAGATGTTACAAAACTAAGAATGGAACCACACAGAGACATAGGATCAGAATCACAAGGTTGGAAAGGATCTACAGGATCATCCAGTCCTACCTCCCACCCATTCCCTTTGCTATCACAAGCTGCTACACCATATCTCACAGCTCCTCATCCTGATGCCTCTTGAACACTGCCAGGGATGGCAACTCCACCACCCCCCTGTGCAGGCCATCTCAGTGCACAGGCACTCTCTGAGAGAAAAAGTTTTTCCTTATGTCCAATCTAAACCTCCTCTGGTACAACTCGTGGCCATTTCCTCAGGTCCTGTTTGTTGCATGTGAGAAGAGTCCAAACCCCTCCTCATCACATCCTCCCTTCAGGAAGCGCTACCCTCCACCAGGATGGCACGGGTCCTGGCAGGGCAGCTCCATGGCCCAGCTGGAATTCCCACTGCTCCCAGTCTGGACGAGCAGCGCAGCATGACAGCAGGAGCAGCCACTGCAGCTGAGCTCCTCTGTGCATCTGGAACACACGGTTATGTTCCGAGCACCTCTATGCAGCACGGCATTAAACATGATGTTGGACTCAGGAAGCCGATAAGGGTCGATATGCTGCTAACATCAGCAATCTTTGGCTAATTTCCAAAGATGGAATACACAGAGCAGGTTATCCTGTGCCTACATACGGAGTGCTCATTCTCCTTCCTGCCATAAACCGATGCTCACAACTGGAGACAAGCTGTGGCCTAAATAGATAAAACCTAACCTGTTCGTTCCTCTTTTTTTCCCCATTTATTTTCCCACTGATGCAATCGCTTTATTTTCCACGACAAAGCACAGAAGAGTATTTCTCAGCATCTAAAGTGTGCTGAGTTCCAGTGATATCCAGTACTTATGGCACAGAACCGTTTCCTACAGTAAAGGAAAATACTTCTATGTCTGGGGAAGAACACAATGAAGTTTGTGTATTGCACATCCTTTCTAAATACCGTGGTTAATAGGAAATTCCTACAAACCATTTAAGCAAATGTAGGATGCAAGTGCATTCTCAGTTTCAGATATCTGGAGTGAAGTCTCCATTTCAGAAGAGCACTTAGAAGCCTTTTATTCACTTGTGTTCATTATTGCTGTAGCAGTAGCCTCAGATATTCAAGTTTGTGTAATAAAACCCTTGATAAATTATTTGTACCTCTCAACTGGGAGTTGCCTTCTGCTGCAGCAGTGACAACCCTACTGGAGGGAAAACTCTTACTGTTAAACCTCCATCAGAGAAATTTAATGTAAAGGCTTTACTGCGTGAGCTACACAAACTGCAGCCAACGCTGACCCAGAACTATGAAATACTCACAGCATAAGAGTGATGTGAGCATAGGGTGCTCTCTTTATGATGCAGATGGAGAAGGAACATGAGCAGGGTTTTATTTATAAAGGAGAGAGAACTTACAAATATGAACTTAAGAAGTCAGTTAATGAAAAATCTCTCTCAGAGGAACCAGGCATGTGCTTAAAATTAAGCACATTAATATTATTGTTTGATCGAAGTCAAGTGTTGCCCCAGGAGCCAGCAACCCGGCCCTGGGCGTGCAGGGAGTCTGGGCTGACCCTGGATGTGGAAGCAGATCTCTCTAGATCTCTAGAAAGGCTGTGAATTGGTACTTGGTGTCCCCTGATTCTTTGGTTGGTTGTTTTTTTTTTTTGTTTTTTTTTTTTTACTCAAAATCAATGTTAGGATGAGTGAAAAGACCTCATCTCCTCAGAGCATAGGAAACCCCAGAAGATCCTTCAGGACAAAGGTGTTAGGCATGATGGAGAACGAGGAAATGTATCAAGAAGAGATGCGAAAGTGGATTATAATTATGTGAGAACTCTGCATTTGACATTCCTTCTAAAATATAGATGGCAATTTTATGACACAATGAAGTTTCAGTGAGTACCTACACCTTTTATTTCCTTTTATTTTATCTCTGGCCTTTTAGAAATGGCGTCATCAAGATGCAGTTCTACATATATATTAATATTTATGCCCTACCCCAGGAAAAACAGAAGGCAATCACACTTTTACCTTCACTGCTTTTCTTCACCTCAACATTATGCTTGCCAGCTAAATAATTACATTTCTTCTTATCTAACTTGTGGGAAAACAAATTTAATAACAGAAACACAGCTAGAAAGAAAAATACTTAGGGGAGAATAATTTTCAGACTTAAACTTCACAAGCTCGATAGATTATCCTGGACACTGGATAATTACTAGGCATGTCTTTATCGCAAAAGTGCCCGGACATTCTAATTAATCCAAATTGCTTTCTAAGGGCCATGTTATTAGACACATGCAGAAGCAACTAGACACAGAACAATTTTACTTTTTCAAAGGTTTCAAGCAGCTCTGCCCTTCGGTGTGGGGATGAAATCCACCCCACTAGCTCCTTCCCCCACCGCAGCTTCCAGCTCAAGCTGTGCTGCGATTCTCTGGAAGGGAACCAACTCTACAGCCAACCCTATGCAACAAGAAGCAATCAGACAAAGCCGCACAGGCTGCATCGTTCAGTCTTTGTAATAAGTGATAAATTACGCTCCCCAAACTGAGGCGGGAGGGAGCAGTGCTTCCCACCCACCGCGCAGGATGGGGACCTCTCATTTATCCATTTACCTCTCTATTTCCTTATTTTGCACTCCTCCTCGTGGGAAATTAGACATTTCTACCTTGTTACACCTCCAAGGGAGAATCGTTCTGAAATAGCCTCATCTGCAATGCAACTCCCCATGGGGCTCCTTCCTCAACCTGAGCTCATGCTTCAGCCTGCATCTCAGCTCTGCCCTGCAGCCTGCAGGGGATGAAGCACTGGCAGCTCCCCAATTCTCATGGCCAGGCATGGCCAACGTGAACCAATCCTCGGAGGCAATAGCGTGCTGGTAAACTGAGTCACTTAGAGAACTACAGAACTGCAGAAATCTCCTATGTCCTTTGTGCAATTATTTATGATTTTATTTGTGTCCCATACCAACTTATAATCACATAAAGTGCCTGTTTAAATGAAGGTCACATACACAACTTCGGGCAGCAGTTTGTCTGGCACTCCCCCTCGGCAAACATAGGCATTCCAGCAAAGTCAGAATGATATTACATGGACCAACAAAACGGTTCAGAAGTACAGAAGTGTCTTGCCTCACAAGGAAACGCTTATCTACGTCTATGATCCAACAGACACTAAGTCAAATCTTTCAGTAGCCATTTTAAATTAATAAAGAACCCTTTCCCAGTCAGCTTTTCTGAACAGATACATGCTCATCCACCATTAACCACATTTTCAGCTGTCAAAAAAGAATCACAGCTCTCAAGCACACACCCTTTTAAAGTACAGCTGTAAATTGCCATCAGTATTCAGTACGCGGGGATACTGCACACAGCTACTAATCAGAGAAAACCTCTGTGCAAAGTGCACCCCAACGTGCAGTGAGGCCAGTGGGTTTCTCTCCTGACTGTTGTGCTAGACTTGCCTGATGATATGCGGCCGTATGTGGGAATACAAGAAATTGTATTCAGAGCAGAAGCTTGCTAGCTTTTCTCTCTCTCCATTTCTCTTCCTCTGGCAGGAAAGATAGGCATCCATTGAAAATTAGACTGGCAACTGCAGGACCCACGTGTCAACATTTGGAATGTGTTTTTCTTCAACAAAGCGATGACTTGGGCTCTCCTTGGCACAGCCCTGCCTTCTGGACAGGCTTTCTGGCCAGCTCATCCCTGTGCCGCCGAGTTGGCTTCAAGCTCTGAGATCAAACTGCTAATGGGTTCCAGGGCAGCCTCGCATCTTTGTAACCTTTCTTTCCACGTTTGGCTCATTCTCTGTTGTGGGGATTTTGCTGGCAGCTATATCTTGAAGTTTTGCATAATTTTTAGCTGATCCATGTTCAGGGCAAGCGACCTTCGTTAAGATGAAAGAGCTTGTTCTGACCCTGAAACCTCAACAAATAAAAGATACAGAGCTTGGATCTGGAAAGCACTGAATATTTCAAGATCCCTGCTCTATGTAACAGCGTGTTAATGATGGAGGTCCTCGTGCTCATCAGTGCCTCGGGTTTGATCCTGCAAGCTGTTACGCACAACCCGACAGAGCGTGGAAACCTATTTACTTCCAGGCACCACCTGAAATGAGCAAACTGTTCCATACTCAGAAATTCATGCCCATGTTTGAGTGCTCGCCTGGCCCCAAATCCCAGAGCCGGGAAGGAAAAGCTTTGTACTCCTCCACTGCATTCTGAAACAGTCCCTGCACCCAAACAGGCACCGCTGCAAGCAGCATCCAGAGCCCACCAGCAGCCATCTGTGTCCCAACGGAAACGCAAAGTGCTTCTGCACTTAGTCCCAATAATGCACTGCTTACATTTCTGCGTTATCATTTTCAGAGTTGTGTACACAGAGGAATGCGATCACACAAACCCAACAGCTGCTAGTTAGGTAATGCTACCCGGCCGCCCTTCCCTGCCCTCCAGCTGCCACCAACCTGCGCCCAGAACAGAAGGGACCCAGAGGGCCAGGGCAGCACTGAGAGCCCTGCACCTCAGCCAGCAGTGCTGCTGCCCTACCTTTATGGGGGAAACCACAATTACAGAGTTCATCGTCCCTATGGAAGCGGAACAGAGGAAAAGCTGCAGGCAAGAAAGAATGATGTGATACCATACATTCTCCCTCTTATGAAATAAAAACTGCACGTGGAGCGTCACATCCTCAGCTGGTGAAAATTGCCGTTGGCCTCAATGGAGCTCCACCGCTTCGCACAGCTTGAAGATCTGCTCCGCAGAAATTAACACTGCCATGAATGGCACTCCGCAAATAATCGTGCATCTGTATTTATCATATTAAAATGAGCATCGTGACTGTGGAGATCACCTCATGTTTATGCATGTGCAGCTTATACCCTAAATCACTATTATTTTATTTTTTCCTCCACTTCTCTGTGAATAGATATTCGTAAAAGAAAGTTTATGCAAAATGGCGAGTGCTGGGTTATTCTGAACAACCGAACGAAACAGATCCCCATCAGTCAGCACTCACTAAACAAATTAAGCAGTGCTGGGAGGTCCATGGGCAGCAGCAGCTCGTTGTGCTGATGGGGTGTGACGTTCCCCATTAGGGCCGGCCAGCAGGGCGATGCTCCGTGCCTCATCCTCATCCTCGCTGCCAGGAACCAGGCAGGCACTATGACCTGTGCTCACAGAAGCCCGAAGCATCACACTGTGCAGCTCCTGAATGGTCCCTCCAGCACCAGCTCTGTGCAACAGGGAGAGGGGGGAGGAGAAGGGACCTTTGCCCTCCGTTGGAAAACAGGCAGAGAATTTGGAATGCCAAAAGTATCCGCTTGAATGCTGAGTGTCAGCGTTCACAACGTGACACGCAAGCTGTGCCTGTGATCACCTTTGTTGTGCGTGATAAACCATAATAAAACATGATTGACATGAGGATGCTTTCTGCAGCCCTCAGCCAATGACTCCTGCTCCGCAGCACAGTGCTCTCACAGGGAGCTTCCCAACGCAGCCTCTTTTCTCTTGAATCTCACAAGCACCTATCAGATTCCTAGGTGTCAGCTCTCGAAATAAGCACAGGCTTTTCATTTCTTTCTGCATTTTTTTTTTCTCTCTTCAATTCCCTTCCCTTCGGTTATTTATTCCTCTGGAGGCTAAAAGAACGGCGCGGAGGAACAAGCCCCTTGTGCATACTTCATCAAGATCTGCAGACTTGCTACTAATTAGCGCAGTCACACTTATCAACCTTACAAGCGGTTGGAAAGCGGGGAGCGGTGCTGAGCCGCGTGCTCAGCAGGTCCCGCTCAGCCCCGCACTGCAGCTCACTGCCCAGCAGCACAGTGCTTGCTACCACGAGCAACCAACGGGAAAATGAGCATTGTAAAACGGCAACCTCATTTAGATAAGCGCCCCGCGAATTCATCTGGTTTGTATACAGAGTCATTATACGGTCACAACTGAGTGACTCGAGCCTTTTCCTTTTCTTCTTTCCACCCCCGCCCCGAAATAACCGTGCTCGGGGAGTAGCCTTACTTAGCCACGCTTTGCTGAGGGCTGACAGCTCGCTGGCAGGCATTAAATGGCAGCAGCATTCTTGCTGATAAGTGGGGACAGCCAGCTGTCAGCGGGGGCAGCAGCAATGCCCTCTGGGCACACATCGGCCCCTTCCCCACACTAGGGCCATCCCTGAACGACATGGCTGGCAGACACTCTCCTGCAGAACCGCATTTACTACTGAGATGCTCTTGCTGCTCTGCATTTGGGCAGGAGCGATGCCCAAAGCCCCCCAGCCCACACTGCTGCTCACTGCCACTCCTGCAGGAGCGGTGTCCTGAGGATGGTCCCACTGCTCTCCAGGCCTGCAGTGCCAGCTTCCAACAGGAGCACTGACAGCTTAACATCAGAAAGCTGAAGCAGACAAACAGAAATACTTTCCACTCGCTTATACTGTCCCGGTCCATTTGAATTATTCCAGACATCGGTATCAAGGTGCTTACACCACTTCCATCACCATGGTACCCAAGCAGCCCTCAAGTCTTTAAAAATAGAACTAATAGCATTTCCTCCTGATTTCTTCTGCCTTTCAAGCTTTCAAGAGAAACGTTTGATTCATTTATGGCTTTATTTTATTTATTCATTTGTTTGTGAAAGAGGTTGAGTGAAGCACAAAGCTTTCTCTTCACGTCAAAAAATGAATTAATTGTGCAGAAGCGTATCACACGCATCCCGAGCCCGTGTGCCTACAGGTGCTGATGTCTCTGGGGAGCTGTTTTCCTCAGCTTGGTCCCAAAACCCAGTGCCCTGGCTGTGGCACCTACCCCACAGAGTAGAGAGGCAGAGTGAGAGAGAGTGGGGACACCAACAGCACCACCCACAGAAGAGCAACTCCAGACAGAGCTCTAATTAACTAGGGCAGAGATGCTGATTCATGGGAAGCAGTCCCTGGCACGGCTTTTTTTTTCGGTCCTCTGCTGACTCAGGACAGTACCCAGAGTGCCACCACCTGCAGAGCATGGGGCTTCCTCCTGCTGCAGGCATCCCAAGCCCAGGGAAACAGCAGATCAGTGCAGTGCCTCGAGGGAAGGCTCTGTGGGTCGCCCCCTTGCCTGCCCCAGCACCACCTCCTAAGTTCCCTGTTCAGAGCAACAGATAAGAACATTCTCTACGGTTTTCTACCACCCTTCATAACCATCCACATTCATAATGAGATGCTAAGAGCCTTGCAGGCTTCTCGAAGAGTTTCTGCTCACCCCTGAAGGCACCCAGCTCCTGACCACAGCTGCAGGGCAGGTCAGTGGAGCCACAAACCTGCAACGTGCCCCCCAGGAGTTGCAGTGCTGCAGCTTTAGGGCATTTCAGAGGTGACACACTTCTGCCATGGGTTCCTCAAGAGAGGAACAAGTGAACGTTCCCTAGGTTTGCAGCACACCACTCCTCCCTAGCTGTGCGAGGAAATATTTTCTCAGAAGGTTTCAATCAGAAGAGAAAGAGCAAGGCTCACTACAACAGGCAGGACGTTTTCCCATCTTTCATTGCTGTCTTCTAGGACTACAGAAACCAGATATGGAAGACTCTTTCCAAGCACCTAGCCCATTTCTAGGCCAGCGCAGAGGAGTATTCCCCGCAGATCCTGCTCTATCCTGCTTACTGTGGAATAATTACAGAGAGCAGCGTGGCTCCATGTTTCCCCAGAAGCAAAACTCCACATCCTCCTCACATCTGTGAGCCCATGGGTGCCCCGACATCCTCAGCCTGCAGGAAGGACACGGCTCTGCGCGCTGGGCTCGTGGCAGCCCCACACATGTGCACTGCCCCACTCAGCCGCCGTCATAGAGAAGGAAGAGATACTAATTAGCACAGTGCTCTGCAGGAGTGCATGAATATTAATGCAACCAGCCGGACTAATTTCACCAATTACAACTGCTACAGCAGCTCTATTACAATTCATAAACGAGGGCTGATCCGAAGATCGCTCCCATTGAGAGGGGAGAAGTGCTGTTAGCAGAGCTCCATCGCACCACAGCTAACACTGAGAACTTGGAAACGCTTATTTTATTTTTAAAGACTCTAAGAAATAACGACAAACATCTGGAAATATAAGGCCTGGATCATTCACAAGGAAACAGCTCCCATCCGGTGCACAGAGATGCTTTTAGGGCCATTAATCAGGCAGGCGAGATCCGTGAGCACTGCCTTCCTCCAGCCAGAGCAGCGAGGGTCACTGCCCTTCTGCTGGAGTCGATCAGCTACAGTGGCTCTACCTGAAACATTCATGCAGATTGGTTTTCCTCTTGTAAAACACAGAGCACAGTGAGGTCGGACATCTCCTGCTCCTCAGAGCTCACACACCGAGCACTCAGATATGGCTCAGAGAGACCACGACCCATTAAACCAACAAACTGAGTTGGCGTTGGGGATCTGTGTTCTCTTCTACTGTGATATTCCTTTTTGAAGTGCATGATCTCAGAAAGACATCCGTAATACAAAATGGCCAATTGATTATAGGATGCACCGAAGCTTAAATGTACTTTTGCTATGGATATAGCATAACATTTATGTATTTATTTCCTTCCATACGTTACTTCACTTCTTTGCAAATATTGCCAATACGTGGAAGCTATAAACCTAAAACCTACTGAAAATAAAGAGAAAAAATCATTTCATGGAAGAAATAAAAAAAAAAAATACAAATTTTGCTTGTTTTAGCAAGTTAAACTGATTGAAACCAACAGTAAATTGTTACTTCTGTTTCAGAGCTGAAGATGACCTCAGCTTTACAGCTGCCTGCTGGGATTTCATACCAGCACCTGTCCACAGTCAGAAGGCACTGGAGTCACAGGGACAGCACCAGGCACGTGAGCTACAGATCAGGGCTCCAAAAAGCTGAGCCTGGGAAGGAGATGCAGTGCTTTCTGGTAGACCAACATCAGCCTAATAACAATTAGCATTGAGACTGATATTGCAGGGGCTCCAATGGCAAGATGTGGTGGTGATGCTCCCAGCACTGTTACTGCCACAGATGGGACTGCACACTGAATGCTGTGCCAGGGGCTTAACAAAGGTCCTTTCCATTTCAGGGAAGCAGTAACTCAATTTAACAAATCACAAAAGGAAAGGTCTGAGTACAAATCTGCTCTCCTGTCACTTATGATGCATAAAAGCATGGGGGGAAAAAAAAAAAAAGCAGAACAGAAAAATAAAACCAACACCAGTAATGAACAACAGAGCAAGCTGCTCTAAAAATCACCCCGCTTAGGCTGTTGTGAACCAGATGCAGGACTCAGCAAAATTACATGGTATTTTCTATCCCCTAATGGCTTGCAATTTTGGAGGAAAACAGCATCTCTACGAACAGCATGGGAACACGCAGGAGCCTTCAGGAGTTTTTTTTCTCTGCTTCCACCTGCTGGCCAGAGGAACACAGCGGGCTCGGTGCTGGCACAGGCAGAGCTGCTGAGCAGAGCCCACCCGTGAGCTGCAGCACATGGGCACACTGCCCCACATCCCAGCACCATGGGGCTGCCTGCACTTCCCATAACCACGAGCACAGGGTCACATTCTGCCATCACTGTGCATGTGACCACGCATTTACTCCCTTGGTTCAAGAAATCCACGTGTGGATTCTGGGCATGATCACACAATATCAGAAGAAAGTGAAATGAAAGCACAGTGTCTATGACAGCTCCGTGATTTCTATGGCAACGCCCAAAAAGAGGAAATTTCAAATCCAGAACGTGGGATTAGGCCAATAGTAATCGCCTGGGTGCAAACCAAGTGATCTGCTGCAGAAGGACTCTGCTCTCTGTGGAAGGGATGCTCGCTGAGAAACGCAACAGCCTCCTGGAAACTGTTCCTAGAGATAATTACTCTTAATGACTTTCATCCAGCATGAATATTGAATCAGTGCCACATTCTGTTGTGATGTACCCTCGCACACGTCATTCAGGATTTGAATTTAAACCTGCTGTTCTTGCTGAAAGTCAGACCTGCCTACGACAAATGCCATCTTCAACACTTCTGTGCTGTGTTCTCCCACCTTCAGATAACACCACGCTTGGATGCTGCCCCAAACGCACGTATGGAAGAGATGCTGATGAGATGAGACCACCTTGTTCATCTCAATAATCATGGAGCCACGGAAGGCCGCAGATTGGAGGGGACCTGAAATCCCCCCCAGTCCCACCCCAATCCTGGTTGCCCCCACTGGATCAAGTACAAACAAACACTGTCTACAGAGGATCCATTACTGTAAGTGTTGCACTTGAGGTTATCCACACAGACCTTCATCATCCTCCACATCAATAATTCAAGGAAATTACAGCACGCCACACACAAACAGAAAGAAAAAAAGAGCAACAAACAAACCAACTTGAACTCTGCAAGGGATGACTTCAAAGCAAAAGAAAAGTGGCAACGGGAAAGGACAACTGCAGACCCAGCCAGGCTGTACCCTTCAAGCAACTTTTTCTTGCTTCCTGATGATTCAAAACATGAAAAACAAAGAAGTGCTTTTCATCAGTAGTGCTTCTATCAGACAAACACTGCTGCACAGGAGCAGCGCAGGACAAGGCAGAGGCACCCAGGGTGCGGATAACTGGAGCTGGGTCTCTGCTTCTGGTGAGCCCGGGCAGCCGACAGTGCTGTCTGTACATCCACAAGTGCCAGCTGCTGAGTGCCCACCTCAGGTGGGGACACACATGCTCCAGCTGTGACATGCACTCCCAGGTCCAGCCTACAATGCTTAACAGCAATGATGATCTCTCAATTTTCTCATCACGCAACCAAACCAAAATCGTTTGCACCTTCTCCAGGGGAATGAATGAAAGCCAACCACCAAAAGCTAGGCTGGCAGCCCAGCAGCTAAAGCTGGAGGTGAGGAGCTGGGACGGGCTGCAGTGCCTGACCCATGGGCCGCACAAGCAGAGCTGGGAGTGGGGCCACTGCCAGGTGTTCGTGTCTCCCCCTTCTCATCAGAGCTGCATCACTGCTAATGGGTAAAATAGAAGCAAAGCCTGCAACAGCAAGGAAACAGGAATATTTAGGCAGAAAAAAAAAATGGTATTGAGAATGTTCCAGCTTGCTCTGCAACCAGCTCTCACCGCTTTACCTTTTGTCATGGCTGCTTTAATGCAGCTCCTTCCATTGAGGGCTGGGGCTTTGGATTCTTCCCCTCAAGGCCTGAGAAGCTTTTATTTTTCTGGGTTTGTCTTTAAAGACATTGCCTATATTTCCAAGCCTTTCATGTTTCTCTGTTCCGTACCCCTGCTCCATCTGGCATTTGCAACACCTTCCAATTTAGATTCATCTGGAACAAATCCAGCAACAGCTTCAGCAATACTGAAGCAGATGCTTCAAACAATGCCTCTTCACCTTGTGCAGGGGGGGAACCAGGAGCCGTCAGACCTTCCTGCCCTGCACAGCAGTACTTCAGACCTCATCCTCAGCCCTCACCCAGGGCCCAGAGGAGGTGGCAGAGGCTTCAGGTACAGCACTCATCTGAGGCACTCTAGGAACGGGATACTCCCAGTGCACCCTTGCCAGCAAAACCACATCCTCCCTCTTTGGTTTTCTGCTGCCTCTCCCCAGCACCTGCAGCCACCTCCACCCATTGCCTCCTCCACTTCCCCCTCCATCGCCAAAAGGCTGAAGCATGGGGATGTCCCAGCCCTGAACTCAGCCATTCAGAGCCAGGACAGCAGCAGGAGGAGGAGAAGGTGTCCACAGGGACCGTCTGTGGTTTGCAGAAGTCCCTGAGCTGCCAGCAGCGAGACCAAGTGGCTGCCTTTTCATCTCGGGGATTATTGCCTATCAGTCAGTAGGACATTGCATCTATAATTCAAAGCAGAGCTCCAGTTTATAATGAGGATGAAGTGGAGCATTGATCCAGCTTCTTTTAATGCTGTAATAAATATAAATCAAACCAGCAACCCTTCCCATTTCCAAATGCAAACTTATCACCCAGCAGTCAACCTTATTTTAACATTTTCCCAGTGTGGCTAATTTTTCAAGCAGGTACACTCACAGATTCCTTCACCCCCTCAGATCATACACACAAGCTGAGCCCAACCCATGCCAGCTCCTCACGTGCACTGCGACAACTGAACTTTGAGGGCTACTGACCCCAAAAGAGCATCCCCAGCAGTGGGAGTGCTCCCCATTGGGGTGGTTGGTGCCAGCTGGGATGTAGCTGAGCACAGGGCTGGTCATGGGAGATCCTGAACCTGGAACATTATCCCTGAATACCCCACTGTGAGAGGACTTCTACAGCAGCCAGCCCTCGCACCATGGGCAGGGTGTGCCAGCTGAGAACAGAGATGGCTGTGACCATGCTGCCTGTAGATACTGGAGTCACTTAACTCACCTAAAGCATCAAAGAGAGCTGCAGTTCAGCAAGCACTCAGGAGAGGAAGGCGACAGAGCATGGTGAGCACGTGCTGCTCCCCCCATCCCACAGCCAGGTCAGCCCCACGTGCAGCAGCGTACTGCACTGTGTGCAGTGTGTGCTCTTAAATGCAGAATTAAGCACTGAGAACAGAAAATTGTCTTTCATTTACAGTACAAAAGAAAGCTGCTGTAAAAAAAAAAAATTAAAAACCCTCCTTTACAGTTCTGTCTGAAAAACGCCGTGCACGTAATTAAATGCTACAGTTAATGAAAATAAAGAGAAAGAAAACTAAAG
The DNA here is from genome assembly GCA_036925125.1 of Oreortyx pictus. Classification (NCBI taxonomy): domain Eukaryota; kingdom Metazoa; phylum Chordata; class Aves; order Galliformes; family Odontophoridae; genus Oreortyx; species Oreortyx pictus. Next base: position 867,379 of record JAUPFR010000015.1, read on the forward strand.
GTTTGAAGGCGAGGAAAGAGATGTTTTCAGATGTGATTTCAAAATGATGCTGAGTGAGAAAGCAAATTTAACAATTTCATTCTACTGTATCATCAAGGGAAAATGAGAACAATCTACTTATCACTAACCTGAGCTTCCTAAACAAAAAGTAAAGCCTGTTAAAACATCCAGCTGACAGAAAGCTGGGTTAATTACAACAAATGGGCCAGGGAAGGTCTCAGCCAAGGTTCCAGCTTCACATGGTGTGTTCAGAGCTCCGTGCTCGAGCAAAGGGACATGGCCTGGGGTGGGGGACAGCTCCGGGAATGGAAAGGAAAGCAGTGTCCACTTCATGGTGTACTGTGTCAGGATGAAGCCACATTGCTGCCCATGAGCTCCTACCACACCGTGTCCTGTGCGGGGTTCTACCTTCACATAACACACTGCCTCAGGAAAAAGAAACACATGGCAGTAATGACAGGGCTTTTTTCTCCTTGGGATTTGGATGCACACAGACTCAGAACAGTCTGTCCTGAAGTCCTCACCGCAGGAGAAAATAAATAAACCAGAAACATTTGCTGACGCCTGCTTTGCTCCTCATATAAATAAAGGGACTAAAAAAGTTCACAGGATGAGTTGCCAAAGCCTTGATCTGATACCAATTTTCCCTGCTCCGTAAGTTTAATAATCCCATCAACTTCATTGCAGTCTCACACCACTTCATCCCCAACTCAGTGAGGTGAGAGGGTCAGATCTGCCCCACTGCTCCTTCCTGAGGGTCAGGGGGTGAGGAGCAGCCGTGCCTGGATGGAGCTGGGGGCAGAGCCCAGCCTGCGACCACCACCTGCAGTCAGGATCCACAGCACAGAGCTGTGCCCCACTCACTGAGGCTGGAACAGGCAGGAGATGCTCTCTGCTGCAGAGCATTTATAATGCAGCACATGCAGAGCCAACCACCAAACTGGTTTACAAAACCGGTGGCTTAACTGCGCCAGGGAGAACAGGAATGCTTGAACACACTAGCTCTAAGGGACGTCAGAACAAGAAGAGGCTTTTGATATATATTTAATTGCAAAAACTCAAAGAAAATCCAGAAGCAACCTGAGGTGAATAACTGAGATGAGAGATTCAGTTGGAGAGCTCAGAGAAATGCAAAGAATTGCACATTTTCCCCTAGCTGAATACTTTAGGCAACACTTCAAACAGGGAACAAAGATTCAGAAGTGAAAGGCACCGCTCAGCATCCCGAGTCCCAGGCAGGGTGCTCAGACTGGGGAACTCGGGGTGGCTGGGAACAGGCTCCAATGTCTTAGCACCTGTGTTCCCAAAGCAGAGCAACTCGATAAAAGAAGCAAAGCCCTACAAAGGTAATGCTTCTCCCACCTCTACTTGAGGGAACGCTGAGAATATCCACATACCTCACTGCCTCCAGCAGCCATCACCAGCAGTGGGTGCCGCTGGAGATCGGTGAAACAGCACACACAAAAGCTGTTTCTGGCACTGAGAACAGGCTGGATGGATTTACAGGTCTGGGGGGCTTTGCAGTTAACAGGAAGAGTAAGAAGAAACCTGATGCGGGTCCAACCCCTCCTTGTTGAACCTACTGGGGAAGCAGCATGGTGGGCTGACACCCCGAGCACAGCAGCACCACCTCACGGTGCTCCCGATCTCATGCTCAGCCCCTGCTTCTCCCCTCACAGCAATGCCCCACACTCACCCCAGTTTGCTGACACAGGTGCTCTATCTCACACCCACCCCAGCCTCCACCACAAGGTAAGTTATGCCACAGCTGAGAGCAGTTGCAGAGCAGCCACGATGTGAGAGGGCCATCAGTTCACGTGTTGCTTTCTTCACTAATGAAGCTTTTCCTCCGAAACTCAGGCAACACCAAGATTGTGTTGTCAAGCAACAGAAGCAGCCCTTCCCAACAGCAGCTCCTGCAATGCTTCAAGGCTGGGAGAAGCAAGATGCATCAGCTTCAATGCATTGTCCTCTAAAGCCAGAATCTCCCATTTGGAAGAGAAACAGCACAGACCTTCCTCCCCAGAGCAAGGCAAGTCCAGGTGCAGAGGAACACAGGAATCATCACTAACACCTGCTGCCCTCCTCCCCACCACCCACACGTGTTCTGGAGTTGTGGGGCAAACAAACAGGAGATGCAATCTTTGTGTAAGAGACAAAACGTTTCATCTTGCCCTCCGAGAATACATATTAAAATTTAATTCTCATAAATATCTTTTACAACTTAGAGAGTTAATTAGATTGAATCCATTTAGTTTTTGAACCATTAAATAAAGTTTATCATCGATTTACAGATTATAGGTTGATACATCACAGCAGAGTGCCTTACTGTTTCATTATCCCCATCGAACCCCTTCAGAAAATATTATTCTGCCTGAAAATCAATAGCTGCCCCTGCAAAGGAAGATCAGCTACAGAAAGGTTCCCAAGCGCAAGCTGCCCAGCCCTGGGCTCATCGTGCCCAAAAAGCCATAGAAACACTTTGATTTTGTCTCAATAAAAGACAAGAGATGCACTAGTTCTTTAAACCACGTTCTTGCCTGTTTTCCTTCCCCACAACGATGTTTTTAACATCAAAAAACCAAGCAGACTAACATCCACGAGCCCTTTACAGAACAAGGAAACACCTAAGGTCGTTCATCATGGGCCTTTTATCCATTTTGGTGATGTTTTTATGTGGTTTTCAAACGATCACGTGGATTGGTTTGGTGGGGCATGACATTTTCCACGCGAAGTAGGGAATGCATCAAACGTGACAATCACGTTGCAAAAAATGTATTCCTGAAGTCATCCTTCAGCAAGGAGGACTTTTTTCCTAAACCTTCAACCAGTCCAGCAGCTGATGGGTCAGCAGGCTGCCTGAAGACGTTCATGCTCTCCAAGGAGATCTCCTAGGTAGGGGTGAAGCCAAAATACACAGCCTGCCTCAAAACAAGGAGGGGATGCGCTCACTGCTGACGGGGCCTCGTGCAGCACCCTGCCCTCCTCCAACACCCCTGCCCGTGCTGCAGCACGCAGAGGTTGGTGGGCAGATTGGTGAGAAGTGACAGCACTCTGCACCATTGCTGTTACAGATGAACGCCCAGACATCCATCATTTGCAGGTGGGCAGCACTGCAGTGCAGAGCAAGGCTCAGGGAGCACCAGCCCCCAGCACATCCCACCATCTCTATGTGATGTTTGGAGGCTGAGGGCCCGAGGAGGAGGAGACACCACAATGGTGTGACAGGTACCACTCTGTCAGTAGAGAACCACACACTCTACTCCAGCTTCAGGGAAAGAGTCAGCTAATGAAATCAGCAGATGCATTATCAGATTCTCTTCCAGCCACTTCGACTGCATTCAGGCAGTGATACTCCTACTGGGAGCGTGCCGGGTAGAGGAATAAATACACAGCTAATTCCTTACCCACTTAGCTCCCATACCTGGCTGCGCCTGCCCAGCGAGTCTGAGAAGACTGAAATATATGAGCCTGTGGCACAGCTTTTTTGATCTTCCCTGCTCTGAGTTCTGATCGACTCCTTCTGCGAGGACAGATTCATCACGAGCAACACAATGCAATTTAAATACTTCCACGGCACAAAACTTACACGTTATAAAACTTCACTACTTCTGATCTACCCTTTCTAAATAAGGTTTTTATAGCTGTGAAGGACAATCACGTTGCTATTTTAAATGGAAAGGAGTGAGGCACTCCCCAGTTTCACCAGAAACCACGCCAGAGGACATCATCTTTGCTGAGGGTGGGAAAAGACCCCTGGGATCCCCAGGCCCAGCCCACCCTGCCATGCCCACGGTCCCTCAGTGTCACAGTTCTGGAGCACTCCCAGGGATGGTGACCCCACCACCCCCTGAGCAGCTCATGGCAGCACCCAAGTGCTCTTTTGGGATTTTTTTCCTAATATTTAACACAAACTTCCCCTGACACATAATCCTGCTCATCTATTGCTCCAAGTTAACTTTTTCTACACCCTGAATGAATATTCTTTTTTATGCACAAGTTTTACGTGCATCCTTTTGTTTAAGGAAGTCTGAAGCCAAGTGCCCTGCTTCTCCCCCCACGTGTACGTGAGGGAGCCCATTCCCCCCTCATCGGTGACTGCTTGTTTCATCTTTTCATTTACTTCAATGCCTTTGCTTTGCTGGTTTCATCCAACCTCAGAGCCCTTCATTGCTCCTTTTTGCACGGTGCCTAACACATCTGATCTCCTATTTTACTTTCCTTGCCTTCTACCGCATACGCTTTGATTGCAAGTTTCTTCTGGCTGATTCTGTTTCAGCAAATGGATGCACTTCAGAGAAACAGTCTCCAGAAGCCTTAATTTCTCCCTCATTCACCTTCCATGACATTCCTACCCCCCACAGCCCCCCCAGCTGAATGCCCTGTGCCTCTCCAGGTGAATTTCTCACCCTGAAACTAAAGGTCCCACCACAGCCATAACAGGAAAAGGAGACTCCTTGGTATGAAAAAGACCATTTTATGTTTCTTGCTCAGGGCTCCCCTGGGTAGCACTGGGAGACACAGTGCTGAGCAACATTCATCAGCAATTTCCAGCATAAAACCCCAGTGCAGGGAGGCAGGGGCCTGTGTGCACCAGCACAGAGACAGGTCCGAGTCCTCCCAGAGAGCAGCTCTTTGGAAATTACTGACACTTGATTGCACTTTTGTAGCTTGCAGATAAAGCACAATTTTAAATAGGAAAACACCTTATTTTTCCTACCCAGAGAGAATCATTCCCATGTAGCATTATTACTATACTCTTCTGCTCAGTACAGCTCAGAGAAGAAAAGCTATTACTGACTTGCATGATAATGAAGGTTTTTCTTTACCTGATCTACTCCTGAAAGAATAGAATCAGAAATGGCACTTTCAATCTAAATAGCATTTTGACAGAAAATATATACCTTAAAAAGACACACAGAACAGGCCACCAAATTAAATCCATTTTCATCCTATTGCACTGCTTGCCCATTCAATTTGCTTAAGCAGAAGATGACATCCTCACAAGAGGTGTTGTGGGGCACGCCAGCTCCACCAGTCACTCCCTGCCGCATTCCTGGGTCCTTGCAAAGCAACATGGGCAACTCAGATTCATTTCTACCTGCTTTTGCAGATTATTTCTTCCCATGGAAGGAAGCATACCCATGGGGTGCAGGGAAGGAAGGAAGCTGGCTTCAGCTGATTGAAGTATGGTGGTCCCATCTCTGCAGCTCACCCCACCACGAACTGAGTTAAAGAAACCATCAAACCCAGGTTCCTCATCAGCATGCACTGCTAGTGGGAGCAATGGCCAAGATGAAAGGCAGCAGGGAAACGTGTGCTTTCAGAAATCATCCTCAGCAACAGTAACATGTAAACGTGAGGAGATGGAGCCAGCATTGTACCTACTGCAGGTTCAAAGATCTGAGTGCAACCACACACGGCCACAGCATGCCACAAGAATAAGGGAGGGAGAAATACACAGCTCCCTCTCAGCATCCTCAGGGGGAAGAAAAGTTTCTAACATCGCCATCTAATAGAGCCTTTCAAAACTTTCCACTGAATCATTTCCCTCTGAAGCACCTGCAGCTCCTCTTAGCCATGGTGAATATTTCAAAGCAGATGCCATGCTTTTATTTCAATTATTATTTTTTTCCCTTGTTTTTCAGGGAATGTCAGTTTTCTGCTCAGAACAGAACACTTCACGCTTTCGGATTGGCATTTAAAGAGATAACACACAGAAGCAGTCTGCACATGCATAACAGTGCCCTGTAATGTCTGGGTGCCCTGTGGTGGACCAACACCAAACAGGGCACACAGCTCAGTCTGAACACTTCTAACCAAGGTTTTCTCATCAGCCAGGGAAAGAAAATCTCAATGACCTCATGACTCAGTGATCTTTGTGGCCTTTTCCAACCTTAACAACTCCACGACCAACACTTGGCTGATGAAGTACACCTACGTGTGGCACTGGGAAGTCTCCCTCTCAAGTGAAAAAGACTTTGTGCTCTATGACCATTCTACAGGTCAAGACTAAAGACAGTTTCTAAGAGAGAAGTGATTCAGTCTGTCAGCTTAATGGAGGAAATAAAGAAAAAAGGAAAACCAGTGGTGGGTAGCCATAAAATCCTGTAGATCAAATGTCAAGGAATAATTAAACAGAAAGGGGATTTCTATGGAACTGAATGCATAATTAGGGTGGGAGCTACTGCTGAAGCACACACTGCTTAATAATCTCATTGTAAAAGCTGTCAAAAGTTGTATGCAGGGGAATTGTTTCTGAATTATTTAGAATTGGGGGTTTGAAAACACAATAGGAAATAGGTGCTTGTACTATTAAACGCTGGTAATGTACAACTCTCTGAACAAAAAGCCTTCTCAATTAAAATACTTGCAATATAGTGCCATTACTTATCAGCTGAAACGCGCTTCGTACCGCTGTTCTCCCCAGGAATGCAACTGCTCACTGGATTGAGAAATTAAGAGTCAGACTCAGTGAAGCATTGATCTCTGTCCTCGTAGCAAAGCAAACTCCCAGGGCCACACTGCCCTTTCCATATCACCCAGAAGAGACTTTATCTGAATGTGACACCCCTTCACCGTCCTACCCATCCAGCCTGGAGAGAACAAACATCAAAGAAGTCGGAGGATTTGGGCTTTTTTTTTTTTTTTTTTTACTATACCTAACAGCACCTTCCAGAATAGGAATCCAGGGCAGCAGCAGACTTCAGTGCACAGCAGGCAGCACAGCACAAAGGTATTTTCACCCAGTAAGTCTAGAGCTCAACTCCATTCCAAGAGAAAGGCACCCTTCAGCAAACACACGTGCACTACAGCGACAGACTGCACTGCTTTATCCCCTCCCAGGCCTGCAGTCCATGCTTCTGTGCCACTTCAGACACCAAGCAGCTTTAAACACTTAAAGCTGCTGCTAGACAGCATGATGAACTCCACCTTGACCTCTGCCTGATGTCACAGGTGGGTAAGGCTTCCTCACCACCAGTCCTACAGCCAAGGCAGGCGTGGGGCACGATTCCCTTCAGACACAAGGCTCAGATGCCCACACCTGCAGTGCCCAGGGAAACTCACCCACATCAGATGGTCAGCATCATCTGAGCACTGATCTGAGCCAAGGAAAGCAAGAGGAAGCAGGCCTGCGCTGCTCCTAGTGCTCAGCATTGGGACAGCGATGTACGTGGCTTAGGGCCACTAGCCTCCTTCATCATAAGCCCATTCCTGGGTCAGTTTTCACAACCTGCGCTCAAATTCTGCTGACATTGAGCACTAAGTACTTATGACTGAGGCTTTTTCACCAGGGACCTAAATACATATTGCTTACAGATACAACCTACTGTGGTTAATATTGTAGGGCAGAAGGTGACCCCATGAAGAACTGAGGTACCCCAGAGCCAGCAGCTGTGGCAGGGACCCTACCCATGCAGCTCCAGGTCACCTGTGATGTCCCCTGCAGGCAGCACACACAGAACCCAGAGCTGAGCTTCACCTCTCCGTCACGGGCTTATTCCCTCACACTAAATTACAGATGCTAGACAATTCCGAGATAGGAGTGTTAATAATTAATAGGAATTATCTGAATTGATTTTCAATTACAGAATATTTTCTATTACACTGCAATAAGACTGGAGGAATTCCATTACATTCAAAATGAGGATCATCAATTACCTTTAAGACGCATGTAAACTAAATACATTACATCTCTGTTGAAGCCAATGATTTCCATTACCTATTTCCATTAATTTCCATTCATTTGAAGTGACTCCATTTCAAATGGGTTTTAACAACTTGATGGCTTATCAGCATTCTGGGCTCTCCAATTTGACGGGGACATAACCCAGCTGCCATCACCTCTTCCTGCACATTCACACACTGAAAACCTCTACCAATGCCCTCAGCTGTCCAGAGCCCACCGTGGCTTCTGCAGCAGATCTGCCCTTGGAAACACATTAAGACTGACAACTTGAGTTTCTTCCTCTTGATGAGAAAGGAGGGAGAAAAAAAAAGAAAGCCCCTGTGACCTTTTTCTAAAGCTGATTTGTATTTTGACCATTTCTGGGGTTGAGCTAAACCTGCTGATGCCAGCCTCTATCCCATTGCTTGAGACCAAGGAAAGCAGAGATGATTTTCCCTGAAATGTGCGTAACAATGTAACTGCTGAAAGCCAGGTGCAGCACAGGGGCTGCTGGCTGACCAAACGCCAGCCACACAGTTCTTTACTTTCCAGATAACACTGTGTGGAAAGCTAAAAACTGTGCCTGCCTTCTGATAGTAGATGCGATCTCCTACACACACAGTTATGTAGGAGAGGTTATTTTTCTATGAATCTGCCCTCACTTATATCCCACAACAGCACGGTTACAAACAATCCTATAATGTAGGCATCATTTTCACTTCCAAGACTTTCACCCAAGTTTACCCCAGTAAACACAGACATCTCTCTTCTCAAAGACACCATCACATTTACCCAGATACCTCACTGGTACTACAGAAGGCTGGAGACCCCACACTCACTGGTTCTCGGTGGCATCGTGGTGGATAAATATCTCTACCAGTTTAAATGAAAACACTTTTCTTCGAAAAAGTTCAATGAGGAGTGTTACTGAAGTCATTCTCTTAATCTGTTTTACTCATATTTTACTCGTATGACTGGGCTTGTAGGGCAAGCACATCAAAATCCAACACAGATGCTTTGATCCTCACCCACCTGATCCCAGCTCCTGAAGCCAGGCCTGATTTCAGATCATCTTATTACAAATCCACGCTTGCAGCACACCAAAAGAAGAATGAGCACAAACCCCTGACAGCCCAGAGTCCAAAAAGCACAGACACTCTCTTCTACTGCTTTTAAAAGGAAAGCCTGACCTACGCAGCAGAACTCCATCACAGACACCTGTGCAGCTTCTGAATACAACTCACCCATTCCCTACATGGATCATACCCATTTTGGTTTACAAGACACAGAGCATTTTACACACCAACGCAAAAATAGTGATTTACTTCTGTGCAGTAAAATAAGCAGTGCATTTAAACAAAAAAATTTTCTTACCACCTGTAACTCAATTGAAAGCACAGCGATGACAGCAGAACAGCAAGGTCTTTGGTTACAGCAAATGAGGATTTGCTCAGATGCAACAGTTGCAGGTACAGAAATAAAAGAAAGCATCTACCTACCTTTGGAAGGCCTCAGGAACACAGGGAACTCCAGAGAGAGACCCTCACCTCCACCACCAACCCTTAAATGAGGGCTGGATCCTGGCTCCTCCCCTCCTGGTCACTCAGGTACATTGCGTGCAGCTGAGCTGCCCTGGCTGGCCCTGCCTTCCCACCAGGTGCTCCATCACTGCTTCAGGCCATGGCTGAGCATTTCTGCTACACCCCCATCTTGAACAGCCACACAAACCCTACGCAGGTGGCACGGCACAAATATCCAGATGGCAGTTGTTTTTTGATAACATTTTGGTTGTTTTTATTTTTCCTGCTGCTTCTGATATTCATTGTTTAAACAATATTTTAATTGTTAAGGGTATTCTTTCAACATAAAATGAATAGGATGCTCGCATCATAAATACAAAGTCGCCCTAGATTCAGCTGGGACAGAGCTGTTTTTCTCCAGAGCGTCTGCATGATGCTGTGCTTTGGTTTCAGGAGCAGAACAACGCTGGGAACACAGCGATATTTCTGGCTGTCGCTGGGCAGTGCTGTACACAGACAAAGACGCTCGCTTTATCTCACTGCCCTACCAACAGGGGTACCAGGGGCTGGGAGGGAGCACGATGAGGACAGCTGACCGAGCCTGGCCAAAGGGACATTACATACTGCACAGCATCAGGAGGAGAGCTTAGGAAGGGGTGGGATTCTGCTCTGCTCCTCCCACTGCTTGGGGGCAAGCCGGGCATCAATCACAGGGCAGAGGGCAATTGTGTGTGCATCACTTGTTACATACAAGCTTATAGGTACTGTCATAACTGTGAACCTGTTCCTTTTCTCTTAGGGAATAGTTTTATCCCAGCCCACTACTTTACTTTGTTTGTTTTTTTCTCCTAATTCTGTTCCCTCAAGAGGGAACGAGTGGCTGCATGGGGCTGAGCCACTGCCAGGTTAAACCACAACAAAAATCAACAGATTACAGCCCCAAATACTGTAAAAATTCTCCCAGAAGAATCATGTAAGTGATACGCAGTTTGGCTACAGAAGGCAGCATGTGAATCAACAAAGAACAGTGCTATTGCTCACAAAACCATGGTGGTATCTACAGCGCAGTGAGTCCCCACTATGTGAGATGCTCTAATCAACATAAGTCACGATTCAGACATATCATCATCAGGGGAGGTGGTGTCTAAACTAAAAAAAACCCAAGCTAATGAAGTAGAAGATAGCTAGTATTAACTATCTTGCATCGGAGTAAAAAATAACCCTGCAGTAGGCTCACACCTTTTTTCCCCCTCACAGGATCTTTATCATTTTTTTCCTTCTCCATGTGCAGGAGGAGGAAGAGTTTCCCTGATGTCTGGGAGCAGATGGGTAGGATCTGTGCGCCCTATTCCGAGCTGCGCTCCTTGGTGTGGGAGCAGAGAGCCATGCTCCTCCCACACGCTTTGGATTGAGGTTTACTGAACTCACACCTTGCTCGTGTGCCCTCGAGCAAGGCACACATTCAGAGCCAGAGTGGAAGGAGAAAGCTAGAGGGGACAGACAGACAGACACAGGGCAGGGGGGGGAAGAAGGAAGGTGGGAAGGCACCAGGAATAGGGGACACAGGAAACAGAGAGGTACCTTGGATCTGGCGGATCATTCAAGATGGGATGGACTGATAAAAACTGTATTCTGTGTAATATTCTAACATATTATTCCAAGAATCTACAGATTTAGAGTTGTTTACAGACACCGGGTATGACTCACGTGTCTGAAGATGCACTTCCAGACTCGCAAGCTACATTCCATTTCACAGAAACCAATCCTACTTCCCTACATAGCATTAAACACTAAGTTTTAAAACCCCTTAGAAGAGGAGCACTGTCTGCTACAAAAGTTTATGCCAAGTCAGTCATTAATGATTTCCTATCCTTGAGAAGTCGCATGGTTTCTTTGGATGGGCCGTAGTAACTTCTGGACGACATACCTGATTCACCCAAAATCACCTGGGAATTACGTAGGCAGCAGTAGGCAGAGTCCCAATTGATTCTGGAGAATGCCAGGACAAGAGAGGAGTAAATGAGCCACATATTACCCTCTTCATCTGCTTAGCATATTAATTTCTTCCAGCATCTATATCATCATGTATAAATAGTGATGGCAGCCTTACAAAAGAAACACAAACCGACCCAGCCCAAGGTGCCATCTCAAATGCCTTGCCTCCCGTGCAAAACGTAATGGGAACAGAACCAGGGAGGGGTGAGGATGGGTAGGCTGGGGGATAGGCAGTGCCCTCCCAACAGTGTCAGGGGATGGGACAGTTCCCTGGGATGCAGCTGAGATGCTGACATTGTGGGAATACACAACTGATAAGTCTTCATTCAGTGCTTCCACGTTGCTATCTGAAAGAGCTGCCAGAGGAATTTGAAAGAAATGCGTGGTGTCCCACGACTGCTTCACTCACAAAATCTGCATTGCCTGCAGTATTTTTAGGGTTTACCTTTCTTTGATTTGGCACAGTTGTTTTCTGAGAAGTTTTATTCCTTGCTGGAAGAAATAATTGCAAAATTCTCATTTCTTTGCTTCGATGTGAATTAACCACTGCGATAAAGGTATTTGTTTATGCAAACATCGAAGTTCCCCTGAGTATAAAATCCTTTCCAGTGAGTGAAGAAGCATAAGGAGCCTTCACACTCCAGCCCACACAGGCAAAAGCCATTAGGTGTGCAGCACTTCCATCATCTACGCTGAGGCAAAGATGTATTCCTGCAGGAGGACCACGCGATTCTGAAGAGGCACCAATTTGCAAGGAAACTTATGCAAGTACAGCGATATTGCAGTGCACATCAGCCAAGCGTGCTCTGTGCTCGTCCTTAAAGCCTCCAGCTTTCACAAACCAACTTCTCACCCAGCCCAGGTCATCAGCACGTCCTCCGCTAAGCGCTATTGCTCAGGTGATGTCCCTTCTCCAAGCAGCCTGGAGCTAATCCTGCGGGCTCCTACCAGCAAAGCGTCCCAGCCGCAACACAGTCACCCCTTAAGTACTACTAATAGTTTTACGGGGTTAATTAACAGTCTCTTTTTAGAGGGAACAGGATTTTCAACGAGGAGCATCAGCATCATCTCAGTGCCACCTTTTCAAAGGGAGGATACAGGGTAATCGGCACTGCTACGCATTGCCTATTGTGCATCAAATTGAGGGAGGGAGTTTACACACTCATTATTATTGGTACTTTAGTACTTTAAATGCACATAATAGGCAGCACACAATGGATGCGCAAGAAGCACCGCTTCTGTCATTCAGTATTAAATCCGTATAGTCTGCTGGAAGGTCCCTGTCCATCATTTTACTATTTTATTTTTCCCTTCCTCTCCCAGCCCTCGTGAAAACATTTCTCGTCACATCTCGGATCACCACGCATCGTGCTCATTAGGATATGAAGTGCTGCTGTGTCCGTTTTGGAAACATCAACAGCGCAGTGAAATGAAGCCACTGGAACGGTCCCATCCTCAGCAAGTGTCACCACCACAAAGAACGCACAGCAGAGAGGAAACGAGGAAGGGAATCATTTACTCATTGAGCGTTGCAGGGACTGAGTGCGTTCCAGCCGTACTTTGCTGGGACCGCAGTTCCCAGCGTTCCCCCGTTCCCGCTGTCTTTTCAAAATCCGACTTTGCTTATGAAAAACACGCGGTGGCAAAATAGAAGTGTCCAGCTTCACGACGGGGACGGAGGAGCAGCACAGGAGGAAGAGCAGCTGTGCAGCCACAGAGCCCAGCACACATTCTGCGTCCCCTCACCAGGTGCATGAAGATGCTGCTTTCCCCGGGAACGCATCCAGCTTCATGGACTCCTTTTTTCCATGAAACGCAATAACACGAAAGCTGAATGTGATTTATTTTTTTCCTCCCGAAAGCTGATTTTTCACGCCTGGCCTAACACAACGGAGCTTACATCAATATCCATTACGGCAGAGGCAGCCTGGCCATGGCTACGGCAACCTGCAGCCGTAACTCACACAGCAGTGACAGATACTGCACAGTTAGCGCTGCCTCTGACTTCACATGGCCAGCCTCGCTGTGACCCTGGAGCATCCAAAATCCAAATATTGCCCTGGTCCAACCATTTGTCTTTTTTTTTTTTTTTTTTCTGGGACCTAGGAAGGCTATTTGGATGAGATGGGAAACAAACAGGGCAGGCATTCTTTCCAAAGCAGATTTTCTGCAGCTTCTCAGACGAGCCAGACCATGCATGTATCTCCTCTCCCCCTCCCTCCAACTGAAGGTGAACACACTCAGCAGCTGATTGCAGACTTCTTAGCTCATGGTTCTGCCCAGATGTGGTTCAGGCAGTGCCAAGCACCCCACGGCTGCACAGCACCCATCACACAGCACCTGCCTGCCTCTCCCCCACTCCTGCTGGCAGAGCAGAGACACTTGTTGCACCTGCAGTACAGCCTAACAGATAGTGTCAGATGTGAAGCTTCTTTGGAGCAAATTCTGTTCCCAATTGCAATGTTCTGGAGCATTACAGCCGCTTCCTAAGCAAAAGCAAGTCAAATATTTGCAAATCATTTCACTCCTCCCTTCGTTTAAAGCTTTATGTACTCTTCTCATCTTTGTCCCCTACCAACAAGGACAGCGACGAAGCTACAAAATCATGTCGAGTGCCTTGTAACTAAAACTGAATGGTCCCAAAATTAAATATTAGTGCTGCACAGCTTCTTTTTTTTTTTTTTTCCTATAACTCGTAAAAACTCTCAGACTGAGATAATGCAGCTTAGAATATCAGTGAACTCTAATTGCTTGACAGCCCCATTTATGAACAGACCATCCCACGTGGTCTAGAAGCATCTAATTAAATCTGTCCCCCCGTGCCCCTCACAAAGCACACTGCAGGCCCCAGGCCAGCTCCTGTTGCTGTGCACTCAGGACCTCGCTGCTCCCTGTCCCTGCCACATGCTGAATGCTGATGGCGATGGGACCCAGGCGGTTGCTTGCTTTTGCTGCTCTTTGCTTTCTCCTCATTGTTTATTTCTTTTCTCTGGTATCTGCTCATTTGCTCAACTCTTTGATGTTTTTAATCATATATCAAAGTCTCTTTTGCTAATCTCCTATTCTTGAAAGACGGTCTCCTTTTGCCATTATGCATAATTAACTGGCTGGTGCCAGCTGCCTAATGGACAAGATTCAGAATTCTCCTGAGTTAGCTCAGAAGATAGCTACTGTTACTATTGGCCCTAATTAGCAGTGTGTCTTATTAATTAGAAGGTGCTGAACCATCCTCACATTGGAATTTCACAACATCAGTATTACCGCATCCTTCACGATGCAGGAACTGTCTACTGAATCTCTACCACCGATAAACAGAAGCCCAGGGAAACGTGCACAAACCTAAGTGTGTCACTGCAAATCTTTCCAGAAACGTCCTTGTTCAGATCGTCCCAAATCCTCACCTGCACAGCCACTTGCGGTAGATTCATTTGGGGTTTGTGCCAACACACTGGAGAGCCCTGTAATCCCTTGTCATGAACATGAAGGATTTCACCCAGCCTATTAATAAGCAGAATTACAGATAGTCAGGGAGTAAATCATCCACCATTTTCAGTCACATCAACAATAGATTGAGAAAAATTACTCATTCATTTTTATAATCCTTTAATTCTTGCAGATGTTCCTTTGAAAATTGATTTAAATTGATGAATCATGGGGCAAGATTGGTGTAAATTTTTCAAGCTGAAGACAATTGCCTTCGATAGAGTAATCACAGCACACATCCCTGTACCTCCTGTAACTCATCGGTTCTCAATGTTTAATGCCACTGCAACTCTGGAGCCAGCTCCTGAGGCAGTGAGAGCAAACAGTTTGTAATTAGATGAAACCAAGCCTGTTCTGATACCTTTTTTTCCTCCTTTATTCCTCAGATAGAGGAGGAGGGCAAGATAAAGGAATAGAAATTTGCCTTGATTTGGGCAAGAACCTGAAGAAGGTTGGAGGAATTGGGAAGGGAAGCAGCAGAAACCTCGGGCTGTGTCCCTGCCCAACCCAGGGACATCGTAGCAAACCCACCAGGAGCAATATCCACATCTTCGTGTCATAACTTCAGCAGAAAGACTGAAAGAGCTCCAGGCTCACAGCAGCACCAGTCATGTGGCAGAACTTGGCATCAGCCAGAGGGAAAGCAAAGCACCTTCCAGCTCCTGACATGGCTTGTTCTGCAAAGATAATCATGAGGGAGCTCACCCACTTCAGGGCATTGCTGGTCAGCTGCTTCAGAAGAAGCATCTGCACGGAGTAATCCACAAGATGATAAACTAAACTAAACCCCTGACTTGATCATAATCACTTCTTGTTCTGTGGCTAGAAAGGATCAACAGTTCAGCAAAGACGACGTGGAGGTATCAGCTAAGCCTGGAAAATCTCTCGTGCAGTAACAGAAGAACACGCACAATTTCACTGTCAGTGCCCCATGGAGTTATCATCTTCTGCTAATGGGAGCAGACTGAGTCCATGCAGTACTGAAAGGCAACAGGAAAAAAATATATATATTTACAGTTGTATATAAAAAATTAAGTGCCTCAAACCTCTTTTGGTCAAGTTTATCTTGCTTCTATAGAGGCAGTGCCACAAGAGCATGGTTTCCATGCAGTGGCAGGGAAGCCCTTTCCACACCTAAGGGCAGTCTGACCAGCAGCACAAGGAGACAAATGCAGCTTGCCACACGCAGAGAAGCCAAGTTCAGCACGTGTTATGCTGCTGTTGGGTACAAGACTTCTCCAAGTGCTGCTCTCACTTTTGAACACTGCACACAAAGGAAGAGCAGAGTTTCTACCTGAGGCAGACTGACACCGGATCACTCTAAGGCCAACGGGTTAATGCCTACACACTGTATTAAAGGAAACCAGCAGCAGCTGTGCCCCTTTGGGGATGCCACTTCCCACACTCCTGCAGGGAGACCATCCCCTCCATCTCTGCCAGCAGCACAATACCACGCTACGAGCTGTAAACTGGGTAGAAATTCTTTTACAACAACAATAACTTGGTGAAACAAGCTGAGAGACGCTTCTCGTCCCCAGGGAGAGCAGAGGGGCAACTGCCTGCACCACCACAGCAGCCTCTGCTCCCTCAGCCATCCCTGGACACGGAGTAGGGTCATAGCACATGAGAGCACTCCTCTGCTGAAGCACAAGTCCAGGCTGCCCTTGCAGGGACACCGGGTCCCAGCAGCAGTGCACCTGCACAGAGCCCTGTGCCCACACATCTGCAGCCGCCGTCCTGCCCCCGAGGCTGTCACTGCTGAAGGCACAACCTTACGCTGAATTCCAGCTTCTGTTTGGTTTGCCAAGGAGTGCCTTCTGGGCTGCTTAAGCGTGTGGATAATGTGTATGCTGCAGTAATTGTTTCTTTTTCTGGGGGTTAGAAAAGCTCCATTATTCTTGCAGATGACAATGCCTTCAGTGTAAGGACGCGCTGCGGCTCCCAGACGAGGGGAGCTGTGTCAAAGCAGTGAGTGATGACTGTTTTCAGTGGTTCTCCTTCCCTGCAATTGTTTTTAATAAGTAAAAAGTTCCTAGGGGGCTCCTATTTTTTTCCTCTCCCAGCAGAGTGCAGGCAATTGTGCTGGATATCGGTAATAAAGACGCTTCTCATCCATCTGAGAATAACATGACACCGAGGACTCATTCAGCAATGCCATTTTAACAAACAAATGGAAGGAGATCGAATCTGGACCGGCACCAAACTCATGTGAAGGATGGCTGTTCTTGAGGGAGGAGAGAGGACAGTAATTTGGACCGAGAGAAGCAGAGCCAAAGACCAATTACTTTCCTGGTGCTCCTCACTTTCCCCTTCACATCTGTGCACAGGACAGCAAGAACAGGAGGCATATTCATCTTCCCAAAGAGCAGACAAACAGCACAAATGACACGATTTATTAGCTGCTGGGCAGTCCCTGCAGCTTTACCTCCCTCTCACCCATCGCCATCACCGTGAGCACTGCTGAGACAGTCAGCAGGGCCCTGCACAGACTGCACGAGGAAAATCTGTCCCTCCGAGCACACCGTGGACAGATCTGCCCTCGCTATCCACCACCCACTGGTGGTGGTCAAGAAATCAACGCTGTTCCTTTACTGAGTGCACAGAACACTTACCAAGCTATGTAGTCTGAAGCAGCTCAAATTCCTCTTAGCTCAGTATACAGCTAATAATTACCAACAGCAATAACTAGGTTCTGCAAGAGAATCTTGTTTATGGTTACTTCTTTCTTATGCTGAAGAGCAATTTATTACCAGATAGACAACACAGGAGTTCCAATTAAATATGCAGTAAGTTTCATTTTATTCTTTCAACATCGCTTGAGTAAAGGGAGCTGCCACGCATCCTGACAGCCAGAAAAAGCAGTGCTTCAAGGTGGAAGGGCCCTACCTGTCCTGGGAAATGACAGTGCTAAATCAAACGCATGTGAAAGTCTGGTCTGTTCCCATTGAAGTCAACAAACAGAAGTCCCACTGTCTTCTAGAGTGCGTGTCAAAGTCCTGAAGGCTAAGAACGCGCTAGACAAGTCCTCCTCCACCCCTGTCTGTTCCTGTTTCTTTTGCTCACACAGCAAGCCCTACAGTAAGATTCTTTTCCATCCCAACCCTCAACGCGGGGCTTGTGCATCCCCACCTCCTGATGGGAGCAGCACACTGTGCCTCGGGGTGTGGGCTTCTCAATGCGAGGGATTGGGGAATGGGGAAAAAGAAACTGCAGGCAAATAGCTCACAAATAGAAGTATGCACCTGAACAAACACATCAAGCTTTATTGTCCTGGTCATTCACACACTTTCACAGCCTGAATTCTCCTATGAACACAAAGCTCTCCAGGAGAGGAAGTTGGCCCAAAGAGACTGACGTTCCAGGAGAGCAGGGTTGGTTTTACTCCATGCTGTGCCCCTGGGGCAAGCTCCAGGTGGACTGCAGGCACACAGCTCATGGAGATGAGGAGTTTTCTGTGAGACAAGAAGTCCAATGAAAAGCAGGGCACCAGTTGGAAGGTCAGGGCAGCCAGCAGGCAGGAATCAGGAGGTAGGCAAGAGCGATGAGGCACCTGTCCTTGGGACATTGATGTGGCTGAGCCACAAGCAGCCACGGAGCTGCCCAGGGATCAGTGCTGGCACAAAACAAGGCTGATCCACAGAACCAGTTTCCCTCCTCCCTTGCTCACACCCTTCAAGGCTTCCTCTGATGTTCTATCATAGAACCTTGGAATCACTGAGGTTGGAAAAGCACACTAAGATCACCACACCCAAGCCTAGTCCACCACCCATGTCCTCAGGGTCACTCCACAGTCCTGGAACACCTCTGGGGATGGTGACCCCATCACTCCCTGGGCAGCCCGTGCCAGCTCCTGACCACTCTGTTAGAGAAGAAACTCTTCCTAATTTCTGACCTGTTTGTCTCTTTCAAAAGAAACGGGCATATTTCGAGACCCACATGCAGCGCAGAGCTGACATAGCAAACGCTTTCATTAAGGAGTTCAAAGGAGTGGTGGGGGAGAAGCGCTCCATGAAATCTAGAGCACTGTGTGCATTTTAATTCTGCGCGGAGACAACAAGCACTGAACGTAAGTGGAAGCGACACGGGGACTTGTGACACGCCAGGGATCAGGACACGTTACACAACAGCTCCTGCCAGCCTTCCTGGAGCATCAGCCTGCGCCCTGCAACCTGCCTCTGCCACACGGCGGGCACAAAGCTCCCTGACAGCAAGGCAGGAGCTGGACCTCGTCGGGCAGGAAACCAGCCAGGGCTCCCAAACATGTTAATAATCAACGGTGACCGCATTAGTGATGTGTGCTAATGCCTTAACAGCTTCTAACCAGTTCGTAGGCGAGAAGGAAAGCCGGCCAGCCCTGTGCTCCACTTCCACTTTGATCTCATGTGAAAAGGAAAGATACTCCAGCATGTACAACAAAGGGGACAATTAGAGGACACCATCTCCAGTAATGTAAATACGCCGTTCAGGAAAGAGAAATATTTCTTGTAACATTCTTCTAAATCAACAAGGCTATTTTCCAAGTTTATTTGCACTGAGCTGGATGCTGTAAGTTCCATCTGATCTGAAATGCAATGAACTCAACCTGAAAAGAGAATTTTGTTTGTTGGATGCTGACTGTTAGACGCTAACACCAGTGTTGTGGAAATAATCACAAAGTTCCTGACCAAAATAAGAATTTCTTGCTTAAAATTCATCTCACCAAGACCGTGAGAACGCTGTAGCTGGCAGCACTGGAATCGTTCCATGCAGTAAAGGAGCTTCCAGCATCCGAGCCCACCTGACCACAGGGCTGCGGTGCCCAAAGCAGAGCTGAGAACAGAATCATTTTCCTTTCAAATAATAAAATAATTCATGATTTAATTAATTCTCGGCTTGAGAAAGATTAAGGAGACAAGAGACAAAAACAGGAGGAACAAAACCAACTGAGGCAGGGTGGACTCTGCGGGCTGGAACACTGCTACTCCTGTGATGCCTACCTGTGCAACCTGGGCTGGGTGCTGCTTTGGCAGGGGGGTCGGACTCAATGATCTCTAGAGGTCCCTTCCAACCCCCACAGTTCTGCGATTCTGTGACCCCATCCCAGCCCACAGTACCAACACAGCAAGCCCCAGCCCTTGGGAAAATGAAGTCGCAAGGTCAGGCAGCACCGGGCTCTGAGCACCACGACAGAGCTGCAGGCATCCCTGCTCCTTGCAGGGACATGGACTAGATGATCTGTAGGAGTTCCTTCTAACTCACACGATTCTCTGCTTCTGTGAGAGGAGCTTGCCAAGAGCAGGCGGACACATTATGAGCACCCATGCTTGAACCAGTTTGATTCATAGCATTAACAACAACAAAACCTTTCTTAAGCTAAGAGAGCTGTTCATAAATCCAGACAGAGAGGAGCTACAGTTAATCTGAGCCACCAGGAGATTGCTTTTACAGGCAGTGCAGATCTATTTAACACTGAGCCTGCAGTAATGATAATGCAAGCAGATATTTGCCCTACTGACATGATTGCTGGAATTGACTTCCTCGCAAGGCTCGCAACAGTTTTCAATAAATCTAATATTTCTAAATATTCTTTCTGCCAAAGTAGCACTTTATGTTTCTGCAGTTTATAAAAGCGAGCAGTAATACGTTTTAGGGCTAATAGTCTTCTCAGAGGGACCTCAAAGTGCTTTGCCAACCTTAAATAACTACAATTCAAGAAGTAAGGAAATTCATATGTAAAGATCATTTCCCCACTACTTCAAAGAGGAAAAAAAATTGATGCTTCTCCAACTTGAAGTTCAAAAGATAGCATCTTCCAGCACCCACCTTACACACGCACACAGGAAAACGCATGATTCAGAGGGAAAGTTCTGCAGGAGAGAACTAACTCCTCGGAGCTGAGATGGAGCAGGAGACACCCCGGTAAACACATCTGTTTTTCAGAGCAGCCATAGCTCCTTGAACAACTGCTGTGATCATAGGAAAGATAGCAACAAAAGCTTGGAGTCTAAGATAATTTCATGCTATAATGGTTTGCTGCTGATTGAAATGTGAAGTCACTAAAACTACAACTGCTGGCATTTAGATACTCCATCCAGAGCTGCAGCAGCTCAGCTTCCCACAGACAACCAAAATAACAAAAACCACATCAGTTCAGGGCCGCATTCTTCCACGGAGTGTGAAAATGTTATTGGATTTGCACTACCTAAAACATGCATCATTAGCTGTTCGCAGAGACAGGCATAAACCTTCAGCATGCTGAAATGAACAATTACTTGGGTTTCCCTTTGTTAATTTCAAGCAGACAGAGCAGGAGGAGCTGCCCAGCAGGCTGCGGGATGGCAGGCGTGCACTGGACCTGACCCACCTGGCGTGCCTGCTCAGCCCTGCACGTAGTGCTGGCTATGGATCTGTGCAGCTTCCCAGGCTCCACATTGCCAAGGGTGATGTATCACACGAATCTACAGCCTCTGCCTCAAGCACTTGACAACTGGGAAGAAGTTATGTGAGTGTTTGTCATTGCTATGGATGTCTACGGTGTAAGAAACCCACGACGGCCAAAAATAATCTCCTATTCATCAGTGAGCATTTCAAGAAGCAGAGCAGCCAGGAGGAAAATGATGATTTCTGATGTTCATCAACTCTCCCACAGCTTCCTGGCTAGCAGAATGGATTCTTGTTCTTTTTTGTTTCTAAATCAAAAGCACCCTTACTTACAAACCTTCCCTTTAAGAGGCGCACCACTTGCTTTGTCTTTTGCTTCACGTGAAATTCCCGTCTCTCAACATATTGACCAAGCTGTTTGCCTTGCTCATTTCCTTCACAGATGCTGCAGTGAGCCCCAGCTCTGCCTTGCAGCACCCGTGTGGCCCCACGGAGAGCCCCAGCATTCCCTGCAACCAGCTGCTGCTTTACATCCAGCAGAGAGCAGTTTTCTCTTGCTGCCTGCAAGATTTTATCCACTGTATCCAACATAATAACAGTACCCCAAATGAAATGAGGAAACTGGGGATGTTAACACAAGCGTTGGTTAAAGGTTCTCATTTAAAAACATCTTAAGGGCTTCCTCCCTGGTGCAGAACAAAAACCAACCTGCTCACGCAAAACCCTGCGTAACAGAGTCACTAAGCATTGCTGTGATGCACCAGCAGTTGTGTAGAGCTGAAACCTGCTGACAGGGACCAGTAACAAAGGACAAGCTGATAACACACATGTACTGGATATGGCTCAGAGGCACGTGGTGTGCTTGATCCTGGATCTTACTTGCAGCATACAAAGGTCTGGTTAAGGCAGAGAGGACTGGCTAGCTTGCATACCTTGACCAACAATGTGCTTCAGCAGAGAACTTTCCAGTATTCCCAGCTGTACTCAACAGGCTACAGAAACCTCCATGAAATAAGTCCTAACAGTTATACATTTGACATTCCTAATTCTATTTCACTCTTTGCCTGTATTTCACTCTTTGCCTTTATGAATTTTTTGGTTGGTTGAAGACTGCAAACTCTGAAGCACTTCAGAATTAGTGCAGCCTTGGAAGTGAGCCCAGGCTCCCTCAGCACCACGTCCAGAACCAAATGAGCATCTTACACGGGGAGGACGCTTGCTCTGCTGCTTAGTGCCCTGTGCACTGGCCACAGGGTGATGTGGAGGACATGATTACATACTTTTCTGCACCCTTTAAAGCCATCCTGTACATTTCCTGCCTCTACTGGCCACAGTCGTAAGAAGAAAATGAGATGAAAATCTTTTTTTTGGTGAAGATATCTTCAAAGAAAGGAGTCCAATAAAATGGGCTTTGATTCAACTCCCCTCTTCTTCCTTCTGACCTCATATAAATAAGATCCTTTACACTTCAGTTTTCTTGATACAACCATATCCATTTTTTCCACTGTCTTCTTTGCTAATCACGACAGAACAACAACATATTTTTGCACACAGGATCTAGATCATGCCATGCACGACAGACCATTTTAGCACCGTTGCAGGCTGTGTGACTTAGGCTAGCAGGTTCCAGATCTGCAGCATATGCAATCGCACAAAGTCTTACAGAACTGGGGCTGACGAGTGCCAGCACGCAGATAACTTGTCTTCCACCTCAACATCAGGCCCCTCTGCCTTTCCTCAGTGCCACAGGGTCCAGAGCACAGCTGAGCTGCAGAGAGCATCACAGAGCCCTGCTCAGCAGTGATGCCAAGAGAACACAGCCACCAAAGGCTTTTGCTGTGCAGCAGCATTTGAGACAGACTAAAATTTAATTAAAATGCTATGACTTATATGAGTCAGTGAAGTTTCCTTAATGAAAGAAATTGGAGGCCTTATAGATGCAAAAATAAACACGTTTGCTCATAGAGCTCGGATAATAAGTACATTTATTACTTTTTCCTCTACAGTTAACCTAAAAAATGCACTTCTCCAGCTGGCTGATAACTGTGATAGAAAAGGAAGCAGTTTCAATTTGACTAATACAGTGATTAGGCTTTAAAACAATTATTTCCCTGAACTCTCAGGGTACTCGGGTTCCCAGCTGCTTCAAGGAAGGCTCAGGGGTGGTTTCCATCAGCACTGGGTAGGGCTGGGTGAGCACACATAGAGCCAAGCATCACAGAGCACGAGGAGCAGGGGCTGTGGAGCCCCAGGCTGCTCGCACCCAGTTCTGAAGCATGAAGACAGGAGGGGAACAGAAGCACCCCACAGGGAGCTGTGCAGCTTGTATGGGGCAGCTCGACAAGGAGGAACAAAATGAGACCTGACAAAACGAGCAGAACCTTGGAAACCACGCCCTGCAGGGAGAGAGGGAGACTTGAAATTAATCAAAGACTGCCTACAGGAAAAAGAGATGGGAAACGCCATGTTCAGGAGGAGTTACTGTCCAGCTATGAAGGCTGACAGAAAACAGATCCCCTCACTCTCTTCTCAGTAACTGATTTGGCTTCTGAAGGATTCCGGTGAACTACGGAGCCCTGCAAGAGAAGTTGGCAACTCCTAGAAATGCAAGATAAAGGATGCACTGTTGTGCCTCACGCAAAAGTTACCATCCAAATTGGGCGCAGAGTTCCAATTCCAGTTACACCAATATGCCCTCAAGGATCATGAATGAGTTTGGAAGTGTGCAGGAGCAGCTGGGCTGTTTGCATTGCTGTGTGCACGCTGACTGCTGCCTCAGGGGTACGGGTCATGGACACCCCCAGGCTGCCACTAGCAGAGCTGGGTGTCAGGAAAAGACATTCCGCAGCTCAAAGAAAGCACCATCACAAAATGTCCAGCTCACCTGCTGGGGGCGAGGGCAGCAATTAACAACTCATATCTGCAAGAACCGGGATACCCGTTTTCTTTCCACAGAAATTCAGCTTACCTGGGAAACTCTGCCACTGGCCTAAGGGGGATTGGTAAATACAGCCCTGAAAGAACAGGAGCAGCTTTGATCACCGGTTCCTCTTATCATCTCTGCATCTAGTATTAAAGGCTAAGCTACTTAGTGGGAGCTTTCTTCCACTGTCCTGCATCTTAGAGGAACTGCTTCGGGTCTTAAAGGTTTAATCTTTAGCCCTGTAAGAAAGGCAGTGCCATTCTCCCTCCCTCCTGCTTCAGAGGTTGGGTTCCTCGAGAATAAGGGATTGCAGTGCTCTGAGCCGCACCGGTGCTGCCCTGGACTCAGGCACTGTGTGTTTCCACTGCTACTCTAACAGCAGAGCTTCCTGTTATTAATTCAAACCAACTGGGTAATTAGTTGCTGAAAACTGCAAGCTTTCCCCTCAAAAATTAAATGCTTGCATAAAAGCACATTCCAATCTTCAAATCTGATGGCGTGGTTGACAAAGCACAGTTACTGCTAAGAAATGCAGAGGCTTACGCTCCGTAACCCAAATAGATGGAAGGGTGAGTCACGCAGACAAACTTCAAGAGAGTCTCTGGTATATTTATATTAAATAAGTTTACTGCTGAGATAAGCACTGATTTGGGGCTCGTTTGAAAGGAGTGCATTTGAGGCAGTTGAAGTTTGCAGCGAGTTACACTAATTAGATAATCCATTACAGCGGGGTTAATATTTCAGTCCTGACACTATCTGCAGCTATCAGCAGCCACATTTCCCCCACCACTTCAAAGGGCAACTCAGTGCCAAGGAAACCTGAGCCGGGAGCGAGGCACAGAGCACAGAGAGGTGCATTAGGAGAAGAGCATTTCTTGGAATTCCCCCCTCCCCCTCATCTTGCTAATGACATTAGAGTGGACAGACAGACACAGGGGGTAATAAAATATTTAACAGACAACCAGGAGCACCAAGGACTTTCTGAGCCTTGTGCCCAGAGCCCCTTCCTAGGTGGCTGCAACAAGGTGTGGCAAGAGCAGCCAGCAGCTCTTCTTTGTGGGGAAAACTGAGTCCTCAAATGGCATAATGAAAATAAATCCAGCCACAAACCACCCTCACGTGGTAAAGAAACTCTCAAAATGACCTGAGAAAAACCTGAACTGCCACAGTACTTGAAAGATACTCTTAAAGTCACCATTTATGTGCAGCCACGGTCACCACCAGCGTCCCACACCAGTGCTTCTCTACAGCTCAGATGAGCACCTCAGCACACGGCAAGGGATGGCAAGGCACGGACAGAACCACAGGGTGCAGCAGGTCCCCAGCCCCATAGTGCCCACCCTGTGCCAGGGCATCTCCACAAGCAAGCATTTCAAGGCAGCACCATCCCACTGTGGGACGGGCGTGCTGAAGGGCAACCAGCTTTAGAACAAGAACTGGGAGAAAGGGCAAACCGATTGCCCCCCAGGGTAATTTCATTATGCCGAGAGAGAGCTTAGCATATTGAGAAGGCCCAGGAATAGCTGGAGGTTTCATTAAGTTGGCGTTATGTGTAGAAACGCCGAGTGCTGGGTCAGACTTCTCTCATTATCGTAATGGGGATACCACTCACAGGGAGAGAGATGATGCCTGTCTACCTGTCACGGCAGCTCTCACAAACTGTGCTGGGAATAGAGATGAGGGGGAGGAGACACAGACCCAGGCTGCGGAAAATGAAAGTTGTTACAGCAAGACGATGATAAAAAAAAAAAAAAAAATCAAATGTCCCCACACATCAAGTTGTTGCCGGCAGCAGCGTGACCTGGGCCGAGCCTCAGCCCCCCCAGCAGCCCCACAGAGCTGTGGGATGGCGGGCAGCTCTGACTTTCCGCAGGGCATCTGAATGACTAAGTACACAAAAGCAGCTGAAATCAAATGATTATCCACTCGGATTTCTGCCAGCCTCCAGATGAAAGTTGCCAAATTACTTTCCATTAACTTTCATTTTTCCCACAGCCATTCAGCTCTCCGCTCCGCTCCAGCCCTTTGCCAGTAAGCGGCTTCATTGCCAACCCCGCTTTCCTTCAGCGACCTCGGGGTGGTCTGGAAGCCTGCAACCCCATTTTTCCCCCCACACGTTGGCAGAACGCAATGCAGAAACACTGTCTGATGCCTATAGGCTGAGTGCAAAGCCCACCCAAGCCTAAAAAAGTAGCTCTTCAATTCTCCCAGTTGTAAAAGCCAAAACCACAGGGTTACGCTATAAACATTATATGTATGTGTGCACATACAGCCCAGGATTACAGCTGCTCCTGTGTGCAGCTCCACACTTTCATCACTTCCCCAAAAGCACATCACATTCAGCAAGCATCACAGTATATTCTATCTCATGTGACGTCCAGTTTGGTAAACTTTCAGTATCCTGAGGTGAGATTTAGTAGCAGCCTAATTGAAAGCAAGACTGAAGATGACAGAGGGGAAATGATGAGCAATGCTGGAAGTTTCCAGCCTGGCCACTAAGGAAATTTAGGTGGTCTGATGTCAAACCGTCACTGTTTCCATAAGCAAGGAGCTGTCAGCTGATGGATGAGGATGCACACATCTCTATTTTGTAGGCAGAAGCGGCACCGAGAGTGGAAATATTACCACCTCTGATGTGACAGTCTCGCTCAAAGTCACCAGGCTTCACAACGCTTTACTCCAGGAGATTTGTCCTGCAGAAACCACTTCAGTTACTCAGCCTGCGATCTGCCTTCCAGCTGCCTGGCTGGGTCTGACTGCACTGCTCCCAGGGAAGCACCCGAGGAATGATGCTGTAGCACCTGTAGGTAGCAACCCAGCCCCACTAGCTGCAGCCAGGACTGCCTGGAACAGGCAGAACACCACTGAAAAAGGACAGTCCTGCTGCTGGACGCTGTGGTTTGGCCGTGTCACTTGTGTGGCTCTTTGCCTTGCACTCACCTCTGCAGTGGCTGAGGCTCGCAGGGCTGGGAGTTGCTGGCTGACACGCTCATTCACATAATACTTGTGAAGCTATAAATATGACTTGGAAATATCCTCTTGGATAACATCAGGCCAGATTTCATAACTTATTTACTGCAAACAGCAGCTAACTCCACAAATAATCCTTCCGACCGCAGGAAGATTACCTCCACCATAAACCAATACATATGATGGGCAGCAGGACGCAACAGTGCTCTGTGTGCAGCACTGAGGTACGAGCTATGCCTTCCATGGCATTTGGGGTGAATCTCCTACCCAGAGTCGGGCTGGTTCAGGGCCTTGGGGACACAGGCAGGAGTCTGCCATCGCCCTGTGCTGCTCACTCTACTGGTATGACGCTTGCCCAAAGCAACCCACAGCACCTGCAGGGAGAAATGGCAGGTGTCCTACGAAGCAGCTCAACCAGCACACACACAGTGCTGGAGGGAAGCCTCCTGTTCCCAGCAGAGCCAGGCACAGCCAAGGGCCATTCCCAGGTAATGCATTCCAGCTCTGTAACACCATTATCCAGGTCCTCCATCCCAAGTCCACAGCCCTGAACAATCCCCTGGCGCTGCACCAGAGAAAGCCAAAAGTTCCTGATACAGTACAAAGCTAACACTGGGCAATGCACTAACCCAGATCTCAGTACTCAGGAGCTTTGCTACCTTCACTTTGATTTCATCCGCAGCGCACCGCTCCTGCCCAAAATAACAGCTCATTTCTGTCTGCTGGCCATAGAGGACAGTGCCTGGCAAGGATTCCAGGTCAGGCACGGTGGGGCCTTCCTGTAACACACAGATTAATCCTCACCACACACACCAGGACTTCTCTTCCTAAACTTATCTCACGGACTCAGCAGTTAAAGATACCTGAACAGTGCTGGGGAGAGCAGAGCTCTGCACAGACACAGGCATCCAGCAGGATCCTGCTCCAAACACAAACAGCTCCGCTCACAGAGCACGTCACTGCTTCCTGCACTGCCTCTAATTGCAGTGACAACTTCTCCCCTTCTTTGATGTTGCTTTTCTTGTTAAAAGAGGAGAGGGTGGAGTTTTATTTTTTTCTGTGCTTAAGAAAGACTCATTAAAATGCATTTTGGGATGTACTTTTTTCTTTCCTCAAGTATTCTTCATTATTCTTCAGCTCAGTTTCCTTGAAGCATCATCAGGGGACCGAGCCACATGTACATTTTAAGCTATATCATTTGTTTTTCCACCATAAGCAAGATTTTAAACAAAACAGAGCGATTTATATTGTGCTGAGACACATTAATAGATGCAGCAGGCGCGAGCTGGATCCCAAGTCAACAACAGATCTTCCTCCAGCCAAAGCCTGCACCAATCACTCTGTCAGACACAGGCATGATTAAATTCTTTCATCAGGAAAGCAGCCCAGGACTCAGCTCCTCTCTGAGCTGCGGATGCAGGGAGCGTGGCCGGGACTGCCATCCATACGTGCTGCAAATAGAAAGCCACAGGCAGTGAGAGCGTGGCCGTGGCAGGAGGGGGCTGCAGGAACTGATGTGCTGGGGCAGCAGCTGTCTGTGCGAGCTGCTTCCCTCAGCCCGTGCTCGCTGCTGCTGCCAGGCCCTTCTGCGCAAAGGAGCACTGCAGTGGGGCAGCAGGGACCCAACAGGCAGCACCGGGGCCGAGCAGCTCCTTATCCACTCCTGGTGCTGCTCCAATGCTGTTCTGCACAGCTAACACAGAACTCCTTTCATCAAAGCTGCCTGCAAGGGTGACACCAGCAATCCTCTGCTCGGCTCACAACATTTATTATTTGTTTCGATTTGAAAGAGATCACTGCCGGATTACACTGTCACTGATGGGGATTTATATTTACATTTGCAGTAAGCAAAATTCACATCCGAATTTTTTTTTTTAAGTCATCAACACAAGCAGAAAAAAGGGAAGAAAAGTTAAAATCAGCGTGTATGCGTTGATGAATGGCAGCAGATCATGTTCTGCAGCTTCTTTCCTTCAGACAGTACTGCAAATCAGCCAGCATCCGTACAACCACAGCACAGGCTGGATAATATGGAAGAATTAAAGGATATTACCCAGACAGTTCTTAATCTTATGTGGCTGTGAAACCAAACACTCCAGTGTTAGTATGAGAGATGGAAAACGCATCCAGTTGTGCTCCTGTGCCATCATATCCGACAGCACAAATCCTCACCTTCACCATATTAAACAAGCGCATTAACTTCCAGAAATGGATTCACCATATAGAAGTGTCAGAGACCATGAAAAACAGGACTGCAAAGATTAAGGGCAGAAGAGACAGAGTTTCAGGAGATATTACATTTATCTAGTGCGACCTGTTGAGCAGCATAAAGCTTGTAAAGCAGCAGATTCCACCAGTAAGTCTTTTGACATAAATCTCACGGGATGCAGAGCAGAGGGATGCAGCACAAAACTGGCTGAACTCCACCTTCCTGTGTAGCTCAGAAAGAAATAGCTTAGCAGAGATACTGCGCATCGCCCACAGGAGCAGCTCATGGAAGCTGCTGCTTCTCTGGAAGACGAGGCTGACTGGGTGGGAGCACCAACCCAGCCTCTCACTGAAAGCCTCAGGCACCTCCTGCACATTCACGTGCCCTCGCTTATTCGGACAGTTTATCTGCAACATTTCCCACTGTGTTCACCCCACAGTTACCTGGAACAGAGCTGTCATTTGCACACTGACCAGACGCCAGGCAGATGAACTGAAAAGAACAGGCATCTGTCATAGAAACGCAGCCCCACCATTGTGACACTGTGCAGTCCCATACGTTGCTGCTGGGCTTTGATTTGTGACCTCTCAGGCTACGGTAAAGACGAGCCTAGAGTTAATTCCTCAGCCAGTTTTCCCCTTCCTGTTCAGGAAGGGGCAGAACACACAGAAGCAGTGGTATAGATCCAAAGCTGGGAGCACACCACCACTTTCTTACACATCTGATTTACCCTGGGCACCTTTGCTGCAGAATAACTCTTAGTGCAAAGTAACGACCATAACGAGCTGGAGCACTGGAGCCAGACCCAAACCTAGGAGCTCAAACCCCTTTTTTCACAGCTCAGGGTCACCCTGCACTGCCCCAGCACCAGCTGCATTCTCAGCTAGCTGCCCTGTCCTGCAACAGGCACAGACTTGACTGCAAGCCCTTGTATGGTCTGTGTAAACAACTCAGACTGGCACAAAGTTATTCAAAGATGAGTCAGAGAGAAAAATAGTGCCCAACAGATTAAATCAGCTATTGTGAAGCCCAATCTGTTCAAAACTCATTGACACAACTGTCTGAGAAGGCTGCCAAAGTGGCAGATGTTGCTGAAGCTTGCACAATGCAGCAGCTGGATCGCACACGTTCAGCCACGGAGCAGCAGGAGGAAGAGGAGCAGGGCAGGCTGCAGGGCCCTGCAGTGCTGGAAGGGACAGCAGGCACTGCTGCAAGTCAGCTGCAAAAACCAGTTTGCCTGAAGTGCCAGCATCGCCTCCATTACCAAGACACATTCCTTCTATAACGCCTCCTACTGAAAGCAACTGCACTTGTGCCAAAGGAAATCAAACTGCTGCCTTGGAGCTACCTCAATGAGCAGCATCTACACTGTGACTTAAAGCAGTCCCAGATGCAAAGCACAGCTTTTCATCGCTACATCTTCACGTCTCTAGAGCAGGTGGAATGTCCACTCACCGTTTCTCCCATTCCGCAGTAAAAAAAAAATAAAAATAAAAAACCCTAAAAACTAAAGACAAAGGAAGAGTTGTCTGATACATCCTACTTGCACCGTGGCACTGGTAGGCAGAGAAAGGATGATGACAAAATGGTCTGGGAAGAGCAGGAGCAGCCCAGCAGGCAGCACACAGCACTGCTGCAGGGCTGTGGGGCATGGGGTGTGGGAGAGCCCAGCGAGCTGGGAGCAGTGCCCAGGCTGGCTTTGGGGAAACCATAATTTGTTATTTGTGTATCTGCAAAAACAGATTCAATTGTGCCTAGTCATTTTCAGAAGCAATTGGAGAAATGACCCTGAAATGGGTTGGGAAAATATTACACATATTCATCACTGCTTGCACCAGGCCTGGGGAAAGGACCTTCATAAAGAGATGAGAACCTCCCCCTTTCTCCTTCACCTCTTAATGCATTACTTTCAGATTTTAAGACATTAGCAGTGTTCTGCAAAGTGAAAATAAACACATCTCAACAATTCTTCTGCTGTAATCTGGGAGTCAGTAAGGAGATCTAGGACTGCTTGCATGGCAAGAAGAGAAATCAGACATTAATCTGGGAATTCAGAACCTAAAGCACCTCAACTCAGCCTTCTGTTCAAACACAGATTCATAATAAGGCCAAAGGAGGCTTATTGCATTGCCCAACTGAGCTAAACTAAACCAAACCAATTGGTTTGGAAGGAGACTTCTGCACAAGTGAGTGAACACAGGATTCAAAGAAACCAGAAAACATGGGGTATCCAGCACATCTCATTTCAATAGTTCCTCAGATGGCTGCGCTGCCAGACAGAAAGACCCAGCAGGAGCGCAGATAATCTGAACAGCATCTTGTGATGATTTATGATAATTGATAGCTAATGGTATAATTTTAGACTGGTGCAGTTAACTTGGAGGCCGGAGAGATTTGCAGAATCCTGCAGTGGGTTATCTGTACACGGAGGAAGCTGCCTTCACGGGAAGCCTGAGGTCTCAGGAAAACATTTAGCCATACTCCTCTTCAAAGTGGATAAACACACATCCCTCAGAGGCCATGTTTTAGTAATCCTTCCTTATTGAAACGGACTGCTGGGGAGAAGGGTTGGGAAAAGGGAAAAAAAATGGCAGAGGTCTTGCTATGAGATGTGTGAGTGAATGCTGACAGCAGGGCTGGAGAGAGCCCAAGAACAGAAGAGCAGGAAGGGATGGGGAACGCGAGGTGGGCAGACATCCCACAGGACCCCAGCAGCACTGGCTCCTCCCAGAGAAAGCACAGGAGCAGATGTCCCATAAAGCCAGCTGGAGGCACACACCTGCAGCAGAATGCAAGCCAGAACAGGGGCTGGAGCCTCCTGCTCCTTGGTTTGCCCTCCTGCATACAGGGATCACCTCAAGCCTTTGCACTGCACAGCAAGGAGCTGCTTCCTGCTCCACCAGCTGAGGACACGGATGGTTATTTAAAACGCTTTTAAGTACAGTCCTTTGATTTGTATGTTAGTATTCACAAGGCAGAAAAATAGGCCAAAAATAGGATTTGCTTTAATGCGGTCTCGTCTTCTTGTTTATTTCTTATTGTTTCCTCTCTG
The DNA here is from genome assembly GCA_036925125.1 of Oreortyx pictus. Lineage (NCBI taxonomy): Eukaryota > Metazoa > Chordata > Aves > Galliformes > Odontophoridae > Oreortyx > Oreortyx pictus. Next base: position 899,560 of record JAUPFR010000015.1, read on the forward strand.
TGTAACTATGTAGGTCAAACAGATCACGTTAATTTTGGTGCATCTGTCTGAACACCACTAACATGTAGGTTAAATGGCAGCAACGCAGGGCTCTCTGAGCAGGAATACAGCAGCATTCACTCCCTCAGCTCGAGTAAGTTCGACCCATTTATCAAACTCCAGCTTCACAGCCAACATTCCATAATCTGCTTAGAGCTGCAGATCCTTGGTCTCATCAGAACGCTCCGTGCCCCCACTGCAGCCCCTGGAAGAACACAGCCCCTGGGAGCAGAGGGCACCTGGGGATGCACCAGTACCAGCACCACTATGGCTACCACAGGCCGACCTGGAAAGCAGCCCTTCCAGCAGGGAGCAGATCAGGAACATATTTGGGTAATCTATTCCTAAAGGCATTGCATTTCTAAGTGCTTTCTTAAGGCAGCCAACAATTGCACTAGCAGAAGAGCACAAAAACTCCAGCACGTCACATTCACTTGCAATCACTGAGCACCACCAGTCCAGCAAGGACTGCTCATACTGGCTGACACTAGCATCACACGGCCCCTTCCCCACACAGCTTGCTAAAAGAAACCGCTATCCCAAGAAACAATAGCACAATACTGTTTTCTAAGCAAGCATTAATGGCTTTCAGCAGAATTTGAGCCAGACTCCTTCTGAAGACCGAATTCCCTGGAAGCCATAAGGCTCCAAGTCCCTTCACTCCCAGGGTGTCTCGGCCCAGCCCCCCTCCCCCCACCTCTCCAGGCACATTAGTCAGACACATCCCATCCTAATCTTCTCGATGAGCACAGGTTTATCTGAATTACAACATCATTTACAGAAAACAAAGATATTATTACAAAAAGTATTTTTGGAGGAGACAGGCTTTTCGTGGTTGAGGGAGAAATCCATGATCTGATGGGACTCCTAACTCCGGGGCCTTCTTGGAGGCAAAACCTCAGCACATCATTTTTGACCAAATACAATTTCAAGTCATGTTACCTTATTTATAGATGACAGCGAAGACACTTCAGCTAGCAAAATAACTCATATTTGCGCAGGCAAAAACAAGTTTTAAATGCAGCCTTTTCCAAAATAGAGATCTGCGTTACAACAAGGGCATCCAAAGCCATTCCGTCCCTCCACCTCCCCCTGCTCACTGCAGGCACACACAGCAGTGCTGACCCAGGCCAGGACTCCTCTCCCCTTTCCTAAGAAGCCCACTAGTTGCTTTCAGCTCTGAAACACAATAGAAAGCACAGCAGCAAGACCCCAAGCTGAAGCAAGCAAGGATTCACTCAAACACGACAGCTGTGGACACAGAAATAAAGAAAAGCAGGTACTTACCTTTGGAAGCCCTCAGGTACACGGGGATCGCTAGAGAGAGACCCTCACCTCCACCAGCAACCCTTAAATGAGGGCTGGGAAGGGCTGGATCCTGGCCCCACCGCGTGTGTCCCTCAGGTACATTGCATGCAGCTGAGCTGCCCTGGCTGGCCCTGCCCTCCACCAGGTGCTCCATCACTGGGGCAAGTCCTGACTTGCATTTCCACTACAAGCTCCCTGTGCTCTTCGACCCCTGCTATGTTACACCCAAATTTAACAGCAGAAACAGGTGAACTATCCTCTTACCAAACATCAACACGTATTACCTGGTTTGCTGTCAGTGTGTTCACCTGCCTGGCAAAAGGAAACCTTGGCACTTTAGGAAAACAAACATGAGCTGATGCAAGCCCTCGTTCCTCCATCAGGAGCTTTTATCTGGGATGCCAGGAGCTGAGGAAGCTGTGCAGGACTGCTGGGCTCAGGACATGATAAAGGACATGAGAAAGGAGCTGCCACCCCATGGCATGCCCCTGCCCACGTGGGGAGGGCGGTTCTGCAGCGTGCACCGAGTTCACTGCACTGCTCTTGCAGACTGCCTGACACCATCAGAGGCAATTCACTTCATCTGTTATGCCTCTCAGTTCTCCATCTGCAGCAGGGAGATAACGCATCTTTCCTCCAAAGCCTTTGTTTTTTCTGCTTAGATAGTAAAAACTTTAGAGCAGGGACATCTCACTGTACTTTTAAACAAAGCCTCGAAGGATGGCTCGGGTTGGGGCCTTTGGAGTCCCCAGAAACCCCAGCCAAGGAAAGCAAAGCAAACCAGCACCAAACCAGAACTCTGCCTCTTCTTGTCAGGATAAAGCAGCATCCAGATGCTCTTGCTTACCTTCCCCACGGTCTGAGAAATTGCTGGAGGATTTATTCTTGTGTTTTCTTTCAACATTCAATGATAAACAAAGGATGCCAGCGTTGAAAGCTTTTATATGTACACACATGCAGATATACATATGCTACAGCATCTTTTACACTTGATGTGCTTGGAAATGAATTTTGCCCCGAAAAGCTCTGGGGGGGATTTGTTTAGTTATTTTAATAGTCCTAATTTTAAATCCATTTAAATGTATTTATGCACCTTTAGACCAAACTCGTGCAAGCATTTACACCACAGTAATGAATTATATGACAGCAATGTATACACAGAAAGAAATCCTTTCCTTTTGTAGACCGTATATTAGCACAGCTTTATGAATTCAATAGTTAAGTTCATTGGCATGCATAGAGTTGAGGGGCCTTTGTCAGACTAGGACTTCTGATGATGACTGTTTGAGAAGACGTACATTGAGAAAGTCTTTCCTATTTTCATGTCAGGAAATTAGAAATATTATAATGAATTCCAATTTTTCTCATCCTTCATCAAAGCCTTCGAAAAAGGTCAGTATTTAAACATGTTCTTCTAAATGCCTGCTGTAATTTGCCTTACCCTGGAAATTGCAAGGGAAGATCCCACAGCGTAACAGAAAAACAGTCCTGGGGGACTCGGGACAGTCCTGATTGTCACCAAATTTCAGCATCCGAAGGAGAAAAAACGACTTATGTCATAGGCATAATGAGTATGATGGTCACAGTAAACGTTCCATAAAGTATTTACATTTCATGCTGACTCTGAACTGGGAGCTCCCTAAAGCCGGGGGTAGCCTGAATAGGATGAAACATAGAATTATATCCACATTTTCAAGTTGATCCTCTGTGCATTTTCTTAGTCAAACCTATTTCAAGGCAGCCTGCTGATTTGACCCCCATTTCAAAGAGGTTCCGTGCCCTGCCCCCAGCAGGTTTTGGCCGCAGGTACTCACTGCTGCTCGCTTGGATCCGCGCACATGGTCTTTCATCTCTGTGTTGCTCATTCGCATTCTGTCCCGTCCCAGAGACATCTGACGGCCTATGAATAACATGAACCCCAAGCAGAATGACAGCTAGCTCGCCATCTCCAGCACAGCCATTTTCCAAGCTCAGGACAGGGCAGGCAGTCCTCGTCAGGGCCCCCAGACACAGGGCCAGGCTGCACCTCCTCCATCTGAGCAAAGGAAGTGTTCTGTACCTCCTACAGAGGACAACCCACCTCCAGCCCCTTCTGAAGCATCTCTCCCCACACCTCTCTTGAAAGACATCACCCCTGCCTGCAGCCTCAGTGTTTAAAAGAGGATGACTGCTGGTTAGTGAGAAACAGCACTGCTGCTCAGTGCCTCCCGGGTACTCCAGGACTGACTGGAGTTGGGTTGGACCCTCCCCTATTACTGCTGCAAAAAGCCTTGGTATCTGATTGATATAAACTAACACTTTCATGAGCTTCCAGTGATTGTAACTAAATGCAGTTGACCTTAGAAAGTCGCTTTTACAAACGGAGTAGATTTATCTGCATTTAAATTTTAGTTCTTGTTCAAGGACTTAAGAACAGGTTCCTCCCCATTATTCAATTTAACAATAATAATAAAAACCTCCATGACAACTATAACAAAAAGACTCTGATAAAGCCTGAAACCTTTTTGATAATGAAACATACAATTTCCCTGTTTGAAGCATCATTCCCCAGAGAACATTAGAAAAAAAAGAAGACATAGAAGAACTGTCGGTTAAAAACCGTTAATGTAAAGAACTGCGTACATGAATGGTCCATGTAAAAAATAGACCTTCAGAAAAGCTGCAGAAAAAAATAGTGGGTGGGAGAGGCGAGACAACTTAAATGCAGCGTCTCATTAGGACAATTACGGGAGTCAATAAAAACTGGCGAAACTGAAAAAGATTCACCACGCTGCTCAGTTCAATTTCCATTTAATGCAGAGACAGATAGGTCAGCTGCAGCCACCAGTCATCTCAGTGGGCTCCGTGCTGCTGAGGACGCAGCAATGTTGGTAGCTGCCTCTTTTCTCATACCTTTTGTGGGACCGTGACAGCTATTCACCACCTCGCTGCTTTTTTAAATAAGTCTATAATCACACATCTATACTGTAGTTCCAACAACATTAATTAAGAGCAGATAAACTGTCATAGAAGAAACAGTAACGCGCATTAATTAAGGTTGGTGTTCTACTCTGACTCGATTCAGTTCTGAACCTCCCAACTTCTTACATCAATACCTTTTCATTATCACACCAGAGGGGAATTAAAGCAAGGAGAGGATGTCAGCTATTCAAAGAGGCTCGAGCACTTGGGATGCCAACAGCGCCATCAGGAGCACCACATTAATCCCTGAGGGACAAATGAGATAGTGAAAAACTGTTGTGGAGCACTGACACAAGTCGCAGGAATGAGCCTCACGAGCTCCACGATCACTTTTTACTGCGCGTGATCCCAATCAAATTTCAATAGCGTTTGGTATTAGTGAGCGCAAGACCTCTGTGTTTCAATACGCCGACCTTCGCTTGGCAGAGCTCCACAGTCACCTGAATCGATATTTAACAATTGCTTACAACCTCCTGCCCTACTGGGAGAAGCCCTGAGAGCAGTCCCGCACATCCTACAGCACTGCCGTCCTCCTGCAGCCGCCATCATTGTGCCGCGTCATATAAACGGCAGCCGGGAGTTCCTGCCAGGACCTCAGCTTTCCTTGCAACTATTGGTCAAACCTCCACGCAGCTTTTGAGCCTCTTGGGAGTGCTGATGTTTGCAAGTTTCATTTCAAAAAACCTTAAGTTTTTGCTGACTGAGTAGAGGGCTTCTTTTTTTTTTTTTTTTTTTTTCTTGTCTGTATTTTTATTCCCTTAGGATCCACTCTATCAAAACCCAAAAGATATGGCAGAACCAACACTGCCCTTAATACCAGATTCCCAGCACGCCTAGATCTGTTCCCATTATTCTCCAGATCACCTGGGATTCCCAAGCAAAGGGATGCTTATAAATTAGCAGTCCTGGCAGTCAGAGATGCATCCATGCTCAGAGCGGGCAAGACTTCCTTCGGCAAGAAGTTGCTGCACTTCGTCAGATCATCGGGGGCTCCTTCCTTTCCAGAGCCAGAGAGGAAATGCTGAGCTGGTTCTTTCTGAGCAGATTTCGTGTTCGTAATGGCAAGCTCTGCTGACAGGTTCCCTCCAGATGAAGAGACGGTGCTGTTTACGCGTTGTCATTATGATAATGTCTATACTCTCAGTACGATGCTGGCTGTCAGGAGCTCCAGGAGAGGTCAAAACCTTGTGGGACAGCTTCCTCAGCACTCGGACTTCAGTACTCATGCTGAAGGGTTTTATGCACAGTGCTCAACCTCTGGTAAGCTACCCCCTGACTGCTATGGCACTGTCTATTTTACAGGAGAAAAATAAACAGTGCCTTCCAAATATTTTTCTTAAATCACTGCTGCCTCCCGAGAAGATCAACAATGTGCCTTTACAAAGAAGACGAAGAATTTCACGGGCTTTGCATCTGCCAATGAGTCCAGCATCTATCCTGCTTTGCAGACTGCTAAAGCAGCAATACCAGCTACAGCACACTGAGCTTCATTTATGTGAGCACTGGGAGGGAGGGCAGAACGAGCAAACTTTTCTTTTAATCCTTCGATTCCCTTGCTATTCTGACAATAATCTCAGCGAGAGCTTCCCTGCGCTGAGTGGGAGGACACACAGGGCTGGGGGCTGCAGGGCTTCTGTGGAGAGGCAGCAGACCTGCAGGCAAGGCGGCACGTGGGAGGAGATCAAATCGCATCTCCATCTTTCCTGGGCTGACACCAAGCAAGCTCATCTGCCAGACACAGGAGCCAGGTCGTGTACTACTTCCTGAAATCAGATGTTATCTCAGCTCAGCAGACTTCACGTGATGCAAGTTCCCAGCAAAGAATGGAGCCCTGTAGAGCAGCCCTGCGCTCTGTTCCCCTATCACCTCCCAGAGCAGCAGCACATCTCAGGCTGAACACGGAAAAGCTGAAGCTGGAGCAGTTCTCTGCCTAAATTAAAATAAATGTAAATTTGACATAAGGAGCCGTGTCTGAGCAGCAGCTTTGCTCCCTGTCGTGGCATGCTGCCCTGGCCCCACTCGCAGCCTCCACCCGAGCACAGCTCAGGGCCATTAGGACCAATTCCATCTGAGTGCTATGTACCTTCAAGTCCATTTTCTCCCTGGCTTCTATTTTTAAAATTGCTGTAGCTTAGAAGAGTATTTTGCCCCGTGCGGTGTCAGGCTGCCATTTGGTCTGAATGCATCCCTTCCCTGAGATGAGCATCCCACTAAGCACAGACACCTCCCTAAGGGCTGCACTCAGCCGTCTGTGGGTTCTGAGTGGGGGCACTGAGCTGCCAAGGTCCTGTGTCACCTCCTGTCCCCATGTCCCAGAGGAACACCATGGGGTGGGAGAAAATGGTCCTGGGACAGGAGGAGCACAGCATCCCAAAGCAAAATGAGGAACTGAGCCTGCAAACATAGACTGTAGAAAGCGTCACTTAAAGGATACACGTGCAGTAAGACGTCCACAGATAGAGGCTCCAGTTCCCCGCAACTCTGAATTTTCACTGTCTAAACATTCAGAGAGACCATCAGCCAGAAACGATGTCTCAAAATGTTTTAAGGTAACACGGAAGGCAATCATAGAATCACAGGACCATAGAATTATTCAGGTTGGAAAAGACCTTTAAGGTCTTCAAGTCCAACCCCACCCTCACTGTACCCACTGCCCATGACCCTCAGTGCCACATCCCAAAATTCAGGGACCCCCTCAGGGAGGGTGACCCTCCCACCCCTGGGCAGCCCGACCCAGTACCTGTCTGCTCTTTGGAGACGAACTCGTTCCTAATATCCAACCAATTATTTGGTTTTCAGCACAGGCAGGGATAAGATGAAACCAGGAGGCACTGGAGACGACTGTATTCCCACCTGCACCCTGCCCAGCCCCAGGATCTCCCCACACATACTGCAATCCCCCCATTCCAGGCCCCATAGCACCCCAAGCCACACAGGCAGTCTCAGTGCACCTTCCCACTAATCGATTTCATTAAATACCCGATGGTCTTGATTCACAATCAAAAGAACTCTGTCAACAAATTCAGCAAAAAAGATTCACGAAGAGCACAAACACGATCCAACTGAGAAAGATCGTTATTTTCTCCTGGCTGTGTGTTTAAGCTAAACCTTGTTATTTTTTGTTATTTTTAACGTGTACCATATTTGTTGTAATATCAGCTACAAGATTTAACGTGCTCAACAAAAACAGTGGGAAAGACAAAGAGAACAGTTTGCTCACATTGCTAGCTCAACGATACCTTTATAATGGCATAAGAAAAAAACTTCCTTTCCTAAACCCAATACCATCTTATCTCAAATTCACCCTGGAGATTAAGATCAGCTGTCAGAGCAATTTGCAGACTGCCTAGGAGCTGAGAAAGGAACAGTGGAGGGAGGGAAGAGGTAGAAACAGGCATTTATCGCTAAAAAATAACAACAATAATAATAAAATAATGAAAAATAAAACCTAGCAAAAGGAAAAACAAAGCAGTATGCATAACTAAAACATCGCACGCAGATGTATGTAATAATGTGCTGCACCGAGGTCCCACAGAAGCAGCATTTTGCCCCCACGGAACAGCTGATGTTTGATAAACTCGTACAACTTCCTTTGGTAGCTCACAGAACGCAGCCGGCTGGCTGCTGCAGCACGTCCCTTCTGCTCGGTGTGTGGGCACGTCCTGCTGCCACCAGGAGAGCCCCCAGCCACTGAGCTGGGGGTCACGGGCTGAGGGCGGCCATGGGGCAGGCCCTGTACCTTCCCCACCGAGTGCAGGCTGACGGCACCGCACAGCTCGGAGACAACTGCGGGCTTCATTCCACCTACAGCCTCTTATCATAAGCACAGCAACGGAATGCACTCTTTAGTAAGTGATTATCATCTCCCTAACAGATGGATTTCTTAAGGAGAGCAGTGGATGTTTTGCTCAGCTCGAGCAGGACACGTTACAGAAGGGTTATCGGCCTCGCTCCTCGGTGCTTTTGTGTGTAGAGGTATTTATTTTCTTCTGAAATATAAGAAGATTCTTTCCGAGAAAATAAGCATAAGGCTTGGAGGCCTTTTCTCTTTTAATAACAGCTTGATTCTCCAGCAAAAGGCATTTATTGACAGCGAGAAAGACTGTAAAGATTCCTTCTGCTGCTTCACGGACTTCAGGCCCTGTAGCTTACCACCTCACCAAAAGAATCCCTGAAGATGGGAGCGAACCTCGCAGCAGCCTCCAGCCCCCGTGCAGCCCTGTGTGGGAACTGTTGAATCACGGCCTGAACCCACTGATGGATCACCTGGAGTGAGCACTGAGTCAGCCACAGGAGCACAGCTGAAGGCAATGTACCTGTGTGATTAGAAGGGGGGGAGTCTGACTGCACCTCTCCCAGACCCCCCATGTAAGGGCTGACCACCACTGGGGAAGGATCTCTTGTTGGAAATCCCTCTTTTGTGGAGTTTTCCTCTGTCAGCCTCTCTCCTCAGAGATGGGTAAACATTTCTCTTTATACTGATTGTCTCTTTTCCATCCTGATAATCTTTCTAATTAGACCATCTTTAAAAGATATCAGCTAACAATACCATTTGGTATTATTCCTTTTGTTAACTTCACCTCTTACAAGCCCCCACAAACCCAGGGCATCCCTTGGTGCAGAAGGAGCTGAGCACTGAAGCCGTGTCTCTGTTCCTACCTATCTCATTTTGGGAGCAAAGTGAAAACAAGCTGTGAGCCCCCACGGCCATCGTGGTTGCTGGAGGCAGATGGAAAATTAATTTTCTGTGTCAGCCTGAAGAATGGTGCGTACAGAACACAAATCTCTTTACCTGGGACACTAATACTACACTTAAGGAAATGTTTTCAAGAGCTGGAACAGGTGCAGAGCTCCCTGCTGCTGGAGAATCAAAGCATGGCTGCACCCCTTCCTGATCTGGAGATATAACAACAGCACAGGCACCTTAGAAAGATGATTCCCTGTATGTTGCTAATACTCTGACGCTCCCAGCACTGTTTTCAGACAGAAAAACTGTGAGAAGACAATAAGTCATTTAATTAATCTTTGTTGTCAATGTCACTTCTGTGCACTCAAATACTCCAGCAAAATTACCTTGTTCAGAAGTCACAAAAACATCTCTTACACTCTGGATTTGATTTATACGAAGATCACAACGTCCAGCCAAATCTGAGTTGACAGTTTCCCTTCAGCTTTTCACTTATTCCTACCACACTGAACAGGATTTGGATTCCTACCTCACAGGACTCCGTCTCAAAGGGGTCAGCATGGGAAACAACTGGGACTCGGTCTTTTCTCTATAGCTGCGCCACTAAAACGAATGGTGATGCCATGCTGTCCACATTCTTACACCCTGTTGTTGCATTCAAGGCACCAGGAGAGCTGATTAGCTTTCAGCTGCCCTATGTTAACCTATCTTGGTCACCCCTTCGCTATGGATTTCACAGAGGAACAGCCACATAAAGAAACCTGATGTCCCAGTGATCACTGACGTGGGGAACGTACCCATTCCCAAAGGGAATAAACACCAGCAAAGACAAGCACAGCCACAGGCAGGCCAAGCACCAGAGCACCAAGCAGCCCCACCAGCACACAGCCCCATCCACCATGCACAGCCAACTGGAGCCTCTGCATCTCCATTTGCATTTTATCTGTGATCTTTTTTAACGAGGTCATTTGCTGTTGCTGCTGGAAATAGAAACCTGCTGCAGCTCTCAAGACAGATTTCCCTTTTCCCTGGAAGAGAATCTCCTGACATCCCGTTGGTTTTGGTATACTGAACACGCCGATAGCTATGGATGAAAATTCTGCAAAGATATGAACTCTGCCAGCGTCGCCAAGCGCTGCAATACATTTACAAAGGAATTGCACTCCAACTGCACTGTGTGTAAAAATACCATGCATATAATTACGAGGCTGAATTTAATAACATTGAAACAAATCTCCGTTCTGATGAATGCATAATTACTGTTATTAAAATATTTATGAAATAATAAATTTATTAGAAAGCCTCCTGCATATGAGCTTGCAGACTATTGCTCTGCACAATTGCTAAAATGGCAGCAGAGAAAACAAGCTGCCAAGGCACAAAACCCAAGCACGTCCCTCTCAGATAATACAGGCACAAAGGTCTCCTCTCCAGAACTTGGAAGAGGTGGAATAATAAAATCTCAATTTGCTATTTTCTGCCTTTGCAAATTGGTCACTTCTTTCCACAAAGGCCGATGCAGAAGCAAGTTTCTTGCAGGGTTTTTGTTTGGTTGTTTTTCCTTGTTCTTGTTTAGTAACTGGAAAAGCACCACTGAAATGGTGCAGAAGAACAGCCACCAGCAGCACATCATCGGATGTTTAGGCTTTAGATGAGCCTGAATCAGACAGAGGAATTTCCCAGGTCCCAGCTGGCTGTTAAACTCGAGGAGGAATCTCTCACCAAAGCATTCACAAGGTCTAGTTTTTGGTTGTGGGGTCTCCTCCTCTGGAGACATTCCAGGCCCACCTGGATGCCTTACCTGTGCAAGCTGGGCTAGGGAGCTGCTTTGGCAGGGGGGCTGGACTCGATGATCTCTGCAGGTCCCTTCCAACCCCTTCCAGTTCTGTGATACCTAACTTCCAGCAAAGAAGGAAGAGCAGAAATCTTGCTTCAGAAAGACACCTAATGCAACTTCGGTTGCACTTAAGCCTCACAGCCTGCTGTGAGAGTACAGACAAGACGAAACTGGGGAAATTTCCAGCACAGAAGATGAAAGCCACCTATTTAGGACAAAAACACCTGTTTCTTAGTCACCGGCTTTGATATTATGAGCTGGTCTCTGATTATTCTTTTTTTAGGAAGCCTCCTAGAAACAGGACAAAGAGAAGCTTGAAGATGCCCCAAGGAATCGGATGGACTCTCATGCAGCTGCCATCCCACTGACATCCACCAGTACTGGATGGGCTTTCCAGAGAAAACACTGGAAAACTGTGCTAAGAGAAGCATGTGCTAAAAGAAGCAATCTTCGGATTTATAGTCCCATTTATTTATTGGCACTCTTCTAAGAAAGGTTAGGATTAGGTCCGTAGCGTATGATAGTAATAAATGGTTGCTATAAATATCGTATATGGGGATGTATGGTCATTTTTACACTGTATCTTCTCCACCTGAAATTTAGTCTATGAACAGCAGGATGTCTTTTCCATCTGGCCCCAGAAAGTCTCTGTTATACCGTAGTCAGGTTCCTCTGCCTACAGGAACACAGGTATGCAACCCGACAAGGGAAGCAGAGGTAGGGGTTGTGTGGAGCTATCCAAGGAGAACCTGGATCACAGTCATTTTTCAGTGCAGATCTGCAGCTTAAGGCTTTGGCTTTGTCAGCGGTTGTTATACCCACAAGCGAAAAGGCAAAAACAGTTGTAAAACAGTAAAAGCAAGATCTAAGGGCATATCTGCAGCACACAGAGGAGCAAAGGGACCGCACCAAAGCCAGGTCCAAGTTTTCTTGCTTTTGAACTGAAAGCAGTAAGGCAGCTTCAGCGGGGCTAGGGCAGACCTGAGGCTTCAGAGGGCGGCTGCTCCCAGCCAGCAGCCTTCCCCCAGGGCATCTCCCCCTGCCCCAGCTGCAAGCTGATCTTGGGGCTTCTCATGCCCTTCATGAGTTCTGCCCATCTCCTGTCACCTCAGGAGCTGAGCACAACCTGCTGCCTGAGCTGTTCAATGCCTTTGAGGTAGCTCTGTATTACCAGAGCACACCCTTCCTCTACAAATCCCACACCCATGATTATTCTAAGTCCTGGCAATGTAACGGTGGGAGATGGGCACAGCTAAGAGCTGAGCAGCCTTGTGATGCACATGCAGCAACAGGAATGGAAGCACGGGCACGCTCCATCTGCCATGCCCCACCACAGCCTGGCACTGGGACCCACTGTTCCACCCAGCACCATCCCCGAGCGGCACACTGACAGGTGGGCCACTGAGACCTACAAAATGTCTAAAAACAACAAATAGATAATACAGATGTATAATGCGTACATTTATAAACTGATATATACACATACATGTATGGTTCTAGTACCAGATCTGGAGGTTGGTGGCACTGCCTGTGCCAGGGGAGCTGGAACTTGATGATCCTTGGGGTCTCTTCCAACCCAAGCCATTCTATGATTCTATATTTTTATGTATATATAACACCTACATAAACAAACAGGTCCACGCAGTTTAATGCAGAGCCATCAAAGTGAACAGAAGTCTTACAATTCCCAACACTCCTCTAGCCATCCTTCTCCCATGGGTCAGGTTCTCCTTTTACCAAACCCGGCGCTGTCTGACGTGCCCTACATACAAGGCTGTATCTGTGCCATGCAGCATGAGGCCCTCAATGAAGGTCTCCCAGGCCTGCCTTCTCTTCCATCCAGATCAAGGCCAGGCACTCTGAGTGCCTCCCACGCTCTGAGGCACGGAATGGTGATCTCTAATGAGAGGCACCTCACAGGGCTTTGGCATGCTCTCCAAGTTCATTTAAAAACACTCTGAAGTGCGGTCCTGTCCTTCTTTTCCATGTCAGCAAAGAACACAAGGATATCAGCTCCTCAGCGCTCACATCCGTTCAGCATGCTAATGCCTCCCCGAATATCTCAAATGACACAGCAAAAGCATCACTTATCTCAACAAGAACTGAACGGCATTACAGGGACACCGGGCAACGTGCTGGAGCTACAGCAGTGGGCAGGTGGTATGAGTGGAAGTGTCCAACCCTCAGAGAGAGACAGACCCAGGTGAAGGTAACCATCTCCCCCCCTCCCCAGTGCAACGCCCTGCACCCAGCTTGGGTGCATGCTTCGTCTGACCCCTGGTCGTGCCACCCATGACTGCCCAGAGACATGGAGGCGCAACAAGAGAAAGGGCGTAAGACCATGGCCGATGTCCACCAGTGGCAGCTGCTCTTCTCAGAGCAGTACAGCCATCTAGTAGAAACTCAGGCTCTGCAGGTGGGAGAGCTCCTCCAGCAAGCTTTGGATCGTGGAGGAGTATGTGTGGTGACCTCTGGCAAGAACCAGGGCTGCCTTGTTTTAATGTAGCCATGCCTGACTGTCCCCCCTACCGGCAATTAATCATAATAGTTTACTGCCCTTACCCGAAGGGCTTTTAGGACCTCGTGAATCATCAGTAACGTGGAAGGCTTTGAGAAATACTTGTTTTTCTTCAGAATTCTCTCTGCCTGGATGCCTGTTCTACCACGCTAATGACCCGACTATATTGGATACCATGCTCTCAAACAGCCTTAATTACATGCCTCATATCTTCCAATATTATGATAAAATTCACTGTAGTCCTGTGTCTGGGACAGTCATCATTGTCACTCATTGAGATTAATTTGCGTATCACTATAAATAGAACTAACAATGTCTGACATTATGATGCGGAATATTGCACGAGGTGCTTTTAACGCCTCCAAGCAAACCTCATTTAATAGAATAAAACATAGAATAGAGTACACGTAGTTTTACAGTATTAGGATTATGAGATTCAAAACCAGATCAATACTTCTTTCATAAAAAAATAATGCCTTGAAACGATCCCTCCATTTGTCATTCCAAAGAGGTCACCTTCTTTCATCTCAAAGAGTGAAGGGAATCACACAAAGGTACTTGCTGGATGCATGCCCATGCCGACCAGGCTGCCCCTGTGCCAGCCCAGCTGCCCACTGACCCTTTGCTCACGTGAGCATGCTCATCCTTCCACCTCTCTGCACGGATCAGGATCCATCCCCTGGCAGTACTGCTCTGCTTCTAGCTGGCTCCTTGCACTCCCTTCTACCAGAAGCCTATGGAGTGGCACCTGAAGCAAGATTAAGGGCTGAGATCATTGCTAATGCTGAACTTTACCTTGTCAGTAATATGATTTTTACCTACAAAATACAGTGTTCTGGAGGCATACATTCATAACATACCACTAGAAACTCCACGCGGAGGAAAAGGAGTTCCTGACGCACAGATTTCCCTTTCCCTTTGAATTATACAGAGCAAGTAAGACTTCACACCTGTTGAATGTAGCCAGTTATTTAGATAACAATAACACCGCATGGAGCTGGCAGGTATTAGGTGCACCAGTAGTGACAAGCACCAATGTTTAGAGATTTAAGAAAATCAGAGTATGCCCAGAAACACAGGAGCCTTTTATTTATTTATTTTTAAGTTAACACTCTCCTATTTTCAGCTTTTTTTTTTTTTTGGAAATTCACTACAGGTAACCAAGGAAAGTAGTTTTCCTCAGTCTTTTAAAAATTGTGCCATTACTCCATTCACTAAAAGCAGTTAAGGGCCGACTGCCACTGAGGAAGGATCTCTTGTTGGAGATCCCTCCTCCGTGGAGTTCCTTCCTTGCAAACCTAGAACTCCTTTCCTTCTTTCATAGCACCTCTTTGTTTGATCACTTTGTTTTTAAGACCCTTACACCAACCTATGGGCACACATGATGTGTGGAAGGCTTAACCAAGCGATGGGGAGAGCGGGAAATCATTCGTTTGCAAAAGCTCTTACTGTGAAGGAGCCTGTAGAAAATGACCAGGTGAGTGGATTAAAAACACCTGGAACTGATACAGTCACACATTCTGAAGCAATTCTCATAGCTCTCATCACTCTCCCTCAGCAATGCTGGTGGGCCCACCAGAGCAGGACCTGGTGGCCTCCAAAGGCCCCATGTGTGTCCCCGAGGCCAGCAGCAGGATGAGCTTCAGCCCGGACACACAGGCTGCCCCAGTGCACCAGCAAGATCCAACCTTGAGTGCCATTGGGAATGGCACAACCTCTTCTTGGGAAAGAAGTGCCCAGCTCAGAGCCGCACTTGTAAGCTGCATTCCTTTCCAAATAACCTCATTTCTTCTGGTCTCATTGCCCGCTTTCTGCTGTAGACACACTGCAACTTTCATCCTTCTCACTTAAGTACTGAGGTACCTGGAGAAGGAAATACAGTAAAAGCACCCAGGGGATATAAAGGAGTTTCAATTTACACTTCCAATCTAGTCATACACCTTCTTCCCACTCTGTTTTCTAAACTGCTTCCTGAAGGGGCACAGTAATGTGCTCTTATGGGCCACAGGAGCCATGACTGACATAAAGAAAAAGGCATTCAGACCAAGGACCGCTGCTGATTGACTATTTAAAACTACATCCACCAAGGACAGAAACCTGGAGCGGTAATTAGTTCATTATTAAAGCCTGTAATGAGAAGTCTGCAGTTCTGGGGGTGTCCAAAAATGAGTTCTCCAGCATAAAAAAAAAAAGAAATCAGTGTACTGAACCTCTGTGCACTGCATGGTTTAACTCATATGATACATCTGGCATTTTTTCCAGCATAGTTACTGAATTTCACGGAGTTGAATTCATAGGGAAACCTATGACACCGTAAAGTAACAATTTATTTCTTTACAATGCGAAACAAGCAGCCTCAGAAACATATTGCCTCGAAATCTCTGATGCATTTAGAGCTTCCCAATTTGTTTGCCTTATTTCTAGAGCAGATATTTCATTTATAATCTGCACGCCTCTTAGTCGCACGCTCTAACAGAACTGTAATTTGAAGAAGTCACTGCACTTGACATCCTTCAGTATCGATGCCTTTCTATCTCCATGCTCTGCCGCACGCATCGCTCCTCCTGTTGCATCCCTGCTGCACCCCGGCACAGATGACGCAGCCCTCCTCCCAAAATGTGCAGCTTGACAAACATTTCCAAACAATACTCTGCAGTGTCCTAGAAAAATCTGTGACAAAGCATCACCTTCCCCACAGCCAAGGAAATGCAACTTCTCACACGGGAGCCCGCAGCCTTCTGCGAGTCAGCACGACGACCGTGCCCATTACAGCCCACGGCTGCAGCACCCAGCACTGCTGCCCAGGGCTGGATGGGAACATCACCATCTCCCTCCCCGTGCTCAGAGCATGCCCGCTCTGCTTCCAGGAGGAGGAAATTCAGCAACAACGAGGTACAAAAAGCAAGCTCCAGCTGGAGGCACCCCCACCGCCGTCCCTTTCACAGCGAGTCACTGCCAGGCCCACGCTGCTGCCTTCAGAGCAGCACTGGATGCTCCCAGCAGGGTCAGGGTCAGGCTGGCTCCCTGTGGGATGCTCCCAAATGTCTAGACCGAAGCATCTTTCTGGAGGTCCACACAAAGCTGATAGCAAAACCGGACCCTGAATTCTGGCTAAAAGACTTCCTCCGTCCTCTACATCCTGTCCGTGGTTGCAACTCTCATCAGCCGTAATTGTGGAAGAGAAATCCTGGTGTACTTGGCCTTTGGAGACATACTGCCCTCCCTGGCAGCTCCTGTGCCTGTCACAGAACGACCTGCACATGCCCCGCGCCCCACGGAGCAGTGACCCACTCCACCACACAGCCGCAGCCGGGGAGCAGCATCCCTCATGGGGCTCAGCCCTTCCCTGGGCTCCAGGCAGAGCTTCGCCCCAGCCCACCCCGGCTGCTCTCACTGAGAGTGCCGCTCAGCTCCAAGAGATGCAGGGGGGATTTGTCCTTTGATCGCACAGATTAAAAAACAAACACATCTAACGCAGATCCTCCACATCATTTTTTTTTAACCAAGCAAAAGCTTCCCCAAAGCTACAAACAGTAACGGCACAGATGCATTCAAGTCAGAGGACCTCGGAACGGATTTCCCTGCTGCTGCACCTGTTGGCTTTGGCTGGAGATGCTCCCGGAGCTCTGTGCTCTATCAGGAACAGACGGGTGAGCTGCACGCATGGCTGCTGTAATTCCATATGCAGAGAGCAAGAGGAATGGCCCAAGTCCTCCCCTTCCTGCAGAGAAAGCCCATAAGCATCAGTAGCTGCCTGAGGAAACCCCGCTGTGCTCTGCGTGGGTTATATCTATATCTCTTCCCATACATCGAGGTACAGCATGAATACTTCGCTTCTCTTCCGACAGACTATCAGAGAAATGCAACCACCAGTAACGTTTCTTTGCAAAGGCCTCCGCAGATGGGAAGAGACATCAGGGAAGAGAGCCAGCCCGTGCACAAAGACAAATGTCTGCGAGCCCCCTACTCCTCCCCTCCCCCCCACCACCACAGGGTCAGCAAAAGCTGCAGGGACCTGCGAGAACCACACGGACGGCAGAAGGGAACGCACTGGAGCAAACGTGAACAAGTTTGTTGCTGTGCATCTTCCCAGTACCTCGCTGCTTCTCACTCCCCACGCACTCTGTTGCTTAACAGGTCCTCTCCTGCCTCAGAATATCCCTTATTTCTCTCTGCCTGGGATGTGCTCTGAACTGTGCTCTGTAGGATGAGAGGGAACAGTCCTAGCGCATGGAAAACGTGCTCAAAGCAGGCAGAACCAATCTGCGGATACACATTCAGGGAGATCTCTCAGCGCGCACCAGTTCTGCATTCTGGATGATTTGGGTGAAGAGCAAATTTGGAACAGATGCTTAGTCACAATACGTTAAAATGTTTAGATATATATAAATATCGCTAGGTGCAGGAACTGCTCAAACGCCTCATATTCTGCAAACTCCCTTATGTAACATCAACAGCACCGAGGATCTCGCAGGTACCGTGGCATTACGGGAGCGCCCGGGCTTCCCTTCCCAACGGGATCTCAGCGGCCAGGATTCGCCCCTGGCTGCGGCTCGGCGCCGTCAGCACCCGGAGCACCGAGCCGTTAGCCGGCACAACTTCGGCCCAGGCTCGGGGGGAACGGGACCGCAGCCCACGGAGAGCTGCTGGCAGTGAAAGGAGCGCCGAGCACACGGCTGCCTCCGGAGACAGCATCCCAGCGCCGAGCCCCGGGCATTCAGCGCACCGCAGTCTGCCGGGCGGGGGAGGAGAGCGAGGAAAACAGAAGCACGTCCTTCGTGCTCCGTGGGGAGAACGGACAGCACCGAGACCGGAGCGCGGGGAGAGGTTCCGAGCCCGGCGGGGAGGATGCTCCGGCCCCGGGGATGGGGACGCGGAGCGGCGGCGGCTGCTGACGCCGGATGGGCTCCGCCGGGAAAACCTCCACAAGTTTCCAGCCGGGAAAAGCGGGGGAATCACTCCGCCCGCTGCAAAAAAAAAAAAAAAAAAAAAAATCAAAACCGATCAAAATTCCAATCGGAAAAAATAAAAACAACCCCACCGGCACCTTCCGCACGCGAAGGCGGAGGAGAGGAAGCGAGAAACTCCGCCGCTCGCGGTGCATCTGGTGGCGGCTCCGCCGCTGTCCCCGCGCTGCGCAGCGCCCGGAGCCGACGGATCCCCCCCGGGAGGGGGCGAAACCCCCACCCACCCCCACAGCCCGGCCCCGGCCGTGCCCCGCCGCCGAGCCACATTCCTGTCTAACGCGAACCCATCTCAATCGTCGCCTTTCTTTTTTTTTTTTTTTTCCTCCTTTCCCTTCACGGATTGCTTCTTGCAAATGGGGCGATACATCCAGAAAGTGCCATGCACCGTAGAGAAGGGAGACGGGGGAGGATGCTGTCATAGAGATGGGGGGGGGAAACGAGGGGCACCGGAGGGGAAGCGAACGAAGCACCTGAGGGGGCGAGAGCAGAGTTCGCCTCCGCCGCGCGGCTCGGCACGGCACGGCTCGGCACGGCACGGCTCGGCACGGCACGGCACGGCTCGGCACGGCACGGCTCGGCACGGCACGGCTCGGCACGGCACGGCTCGGCACGGCACGGCGCCGCGCAGCCCTACCTGGAAGAGCCGGAGGATGTTGGCCACCATAATAGACACGGAACTTCCCGACGCCCCGATCACTCCAACTACTTTCTCCGGCTTGACGAAGACGGGCGGCTCCCCGTTGGTGCACCTCACGTCGGAGGTGTCCTTCTGGATGAGCGCCTGCACGAAGGTGAGCGACTGCTCCAGCGCGTAGGTGTCTCGGGAGCAGGTGTCCAGGATGCGAGCGCCCAGCGTGACGTTGGGCAGCAGCTCCGGGTCGCTGTTGATCTGGTCCAGAGCGTAGAGCATCGCTTCCAGCCTGTGGATGCCGTTCTCTTTCTTGATGTCCCCGCAGGGCACCCCCGGCGGACCTTTGGCGTGGACGGGGAAGAGCCCCCCCAGCGTGATGTCCCCCTCCAGCCGGATGGAGTGCGGCGCGTACATCTCCTGCCCCAGGGCCGCCTCGGAGAGCAGGAACTCCAGCAAGCAGCAGGGCAACTTCACCAGAGTCAGGAGCCGCAGCAACCTGCCCAGGCGGTGCATGGTGCCGCCGGTCGCCCCCGGGCGCTGCCCCGCACCCCCGTGCGCTTTCATCCGCCCTCCGGGGCGCGACGCGGGGCTCCGGGAGGGATGCGGGGCTCCGGGAGGGATGCGGGGCTCCGGGAGGGATGCGGGGCTCGGGGCGGGATGCGGGGCTCGGGGCGGGATGCGGGGCTCGGGGCCGCTCCCGCCCGCCGCTGCCTCCGCCGCGCTCCGCGGCAGCTCGGCACAAGGGAGCCGCGCCGCGCCGCTGCCGCTTTAAATGGTGGCCGGGGCCTCTCCGCCCCCTCCTCCGCCCCGCCCCGGGGCCGCCGCTGCGCAGGATGCGGCCGAGCCGGGGATGGAGGCGGGCGGCTGCGATCGCTCCGGCGGTTCGGCCCCGCGGGGCTACAGGTGGAGGAGAGCGGTCCGGCGGCGTGCGGAACCGGGGATGGATGAGCAGAACCAGGGCTGTGCGGAGCCGGAGCAGCAGCCTCGCTCCCCTGGACCCGGAGCCGGGGTGGGGGGGAGGGGGGGTGGGAGCGGAGCTGAGCCCCCGCGGAGCCGCCGCCGCCACCATCCGCCCCGGCAGCGCTCGGCGGCAAAGCGGAGAGCTCGACTCCGCCACGGAGAGCACATCCTCCTTGCCGCTAATAACAGTGGAGCCCGTGAGGAGGAGGAGGAGTTTGGATGTAACCCCATACTCCCGAAAGCGAAGTAATGCTGCTGATCTAATGCTTTTCTGAGAGCTCCAGACCCATTTTGTCCAGCGCACCAAGGTCTCAGTGATGCTAGAATGTCTGGTTTTGTTCCGTTCAGCCCCGAACTGTAACAGCCAAGGAGACAGCACCTGTTGCTGCTCCCTGCCGACCAGCAAATCCATGCCTTGACCCCTTCCCAACTCGAGAGTAATGCAAAACACGCTTCTGACGCCTGGTTCCCTCCAGGCCAAGCACGTGTGCTTGAGAACTGCCTTCAGTTCCTTCTGCACAAACACTGGGTCAAGCAGACTCGCTGTTCATCGCCCTGCCTGCTCCAGCTGCAGCCCCCTCGTGTTCCCCTCGTGGCTGTGGGGTCTGCCTGCATCCCAGCACCCGTCCTTCAGGGAGCTCCCAGCAACACAGCTCCAGCGGCTGCTACCTGCCGAGGCCCAGGCAAATTTTATCCTGCACACAGGGATGCTGCTGCACTCCTGCTCAGCAGACACCAGCGAGGGGCTTTGCAAGTCAGGCCTTGACCTGACATGGAGCTGGGTAGGATTTTGCAGGAATCTTCCAGAAATCATTATGGCGTTTTAACATCTTCAAAGCTCCATTTTTACAAAAAAAACTTTCCTCCTCGCTAGTTTTCAGCCTTTTTCCTTTTCTCTGTGTCCATTCGTTTTTGACAGAAGTTATTGAAACCAGGTTTTCCAGACTGTTGCTCCTCAATTCCACCCCAAGCAGAGCAGAAATGCGCATATCCCTCAGTGGGGGGAGGGGGTGTTCGGGGAGCAGCAGCAGAGCCGGGCAGGCCTAGCAGGTCTGAAGGTTTTGCAGCAGGGCCGGGATGTAACAGGGATAAACACCAATAAAAGCAGCTGGAGTTCTCCGCTAGAAATCATATTTTGGGGGCTCAGCACCACAACTTAGTTTTCCATGGGCTGAAAAACCTCATTGGAGACTACTTCTTAGTCATTTCAGTACTGTGATCCATTCACGCCATCACTCAGCCGTTATTTGTCAGTTTTATTCCTCATAAGAGGAAAGCACAGCCACGCTGCCTCAACGGATCAGCACTTGCCCACTGCTGACTGAGCCCAGAGGGGCCCTCATCCTCCAGCCCCACCAGCCAGGGCTGCCTGGGCAGTGCCAGCGATGCCCACACACATCTCAGCCCCACGCTTGGGCTCAGCTGCTGCTCAGTGACAGCAGTTCCTCCTGAGCCGTTCCTCGATAACATCAGCCTCAGCCCCTTTCACATCTGAATGCGTGTGATTGAGTGTGAGCTCTTCAGTGCTTATTTACCTCTTGCCCACTCGACGCTCCTCATCGAGGAGCTCTGCTGTATTTATTATTATTAAAAACTCCGACTCTAGTGGCTGTACAGGAGAGTTTGCAAGCATGACTCAAGCTTGCTGTAAGTGCTCAAGCTTCGGAAAGAATATGAATATAAATCATCTTTTCTAATAAATCACATTTCTTTGCGGGGTGCTACTATATGAATTCAGAAGTTTTTTAAGGCAGGAAGCTACCTCATCATTTGGAGAGCTTTCTCACTTTTTTACCTTTTTTTGTGGTGTTTTCTTTTTTTTTTTTTCTTTGGGCAAATCCACAGTTACATTCAACATGTTTATCCTCTCAGAATTACAGAAAACCCATCTGCCGTCTCCTTCATGGTTCTTTTCATCATTCCCTGGTTACCTAAAAAATTAGTCTATGTATTCCACTGCAGATTCCCTGCGGGAACATAGGAAATTGCACACTTGATCAGGGTAGACACAGGATCTGTCCTAGCCCAGAGTCTTGCATTAGAATAGCAGCAGATGCTTCAGAAGAGGAGACAGGAGAGTGCCCGGTCCCTCTCCCACTTGGCTTCAATGGCATCTGGTGGTAACAAGGATCACTGTCTGATTGGACATTGTCTGAATGAAGTCCTGTTTTTGCTAGTTTTCTGTTTCCTGCTTTTTAAGTCTTAATGTAGTCAGTAATCTCCCCTTTATTGTGCATGATCTCTTCCCACTGGGTGCAGTTGGGTACCTACATTTGTTCCGGCGCTCGCAGAGAAGAAACTGAAGCCAATAACCCAGTAACCTGCGTATCTGTGACTGCCATGATTTGCCTTGAAGAAACTTGTCATTTGGTTTGGATTTCTGAATGCCTGGAGATGAGACAACACCAGCTACACGCCATCCCCAACATGTCGCTCACACATCATGACGTATCGTAACATATCTGTGCTTCAGAACCTGCACGGTATGGCAGCTCCTGTCCTGTTGGATCTAAAAAGCTCTTCCCCTCAGCTGCTGCCCACCAGAACGGTTCTGCTCCGCAAGGATTCAGCCCCTGGTTCCTCAGCGTACATTAGCTTACATCCGCACCAGGCTGAACGTCCCCACTCCTAAAGCTGTCAGTGAGGATTTAGAGTTACAACATACTAAATCACGTTCGAGTTGTATTCCTAATCTGAAATGACTCTCAGAAAGCAGTGCTATTACAGCAAAGCAGCTGAATGACAACACTGTGTGTATTTAACGGGGATATTGATAGAAGAGTATTTTTATTTTTCTACAGGTGGGAAAGTCAATTCAAAGCTTATTATTTCACCTCATAATTAGTCATTCTTGCACCAAATCCAATTCCCAGCAAAAGTCGCTTGCTAAGTTCCCAGAGAGCGGTGACTGCTTCCTTTAGATGCCCTAATTCAGCGCTGAAGCACGGTGCTCACAGTGGAGCAGGGTGTAGGCCTGGTGCAATAGGAATGAAGCCATTCAGTTTCTGTCCCTCAAAGCAGTAGAGGTGGGGAGAGCTGCAGGGCCCTTCAGAGCACACATGGGCAGTGCTGTTCGTGCAGGCAGCACTGAGCCCACCATTCCCCCATTGCTGGGAATGCCATCTGCCTCCCACAGGGAAGGTTTGCTTCACAAAAAAAAAGCCAAACGAGACATAGAACGACTTCACACACACACAAAAAAAAAAAAATCCTAGCCTGATCTTTTTAGCAAGGGAATTTGTTTACAAGTAAACCGTCAGTGGTTAAATGCATCCAGAAGCATAGTCACAAGCATTTCTTAACTTGTCTGTCAAATAAGATCATGGATTCAGCCAAATCAGTACTGGATATGAAAAGACATCGCCAGAAAGAAATCAGCATCCTTCTGGGGAGCGACACCATCTCCAGCACAAGAGGACCCGGCCCACATCTACTTTCAAAGAAGCTGTACAATTGAAAATTGCTATTATGTGGGCAGCTGGCAGGGTGAGCACAGAATCGTGTTACAGCGGACCAACAGAAGCAAAACAAAGAGCTGTGGAAAAGCAGACAAGAGAAATGAGACAATATTTCAGATTTTGGTAAGGTAGCACGCCGTTGCCGTGCGCGGTTGGAGGTCATTTTGAACAACTGTAATGGACGTGGTACAAGCAATTAATTTGTTGGGTGAAGTCAGTGTTGGGACAGCAGCCAGAGTGCCTGCTTATCTGGCTTGGGAAAATAATGAATTTTTGGAGCAGAGGCTCCTGAAAAATCCTGATCCTTAACTCAGTGTTTGGCTGTAGCTGTTTACAAAGAGAAAGTGTCTGCCAGGGAGGTGGGGAGAGCAAATCCTCTTCAAGGATGGAGCGGCCTGGATCTTCTGCTAGATCTTACGTAAGGTCAGATCTAGCTAAATGTATTCACGTACATATATCGTTATTATAAGCTATTAGATTGAAATGTTGCATTTGTACATATTAAATACGTGCTATCGATTGCGTATTTTATTATATATGCTTTACGTTTGCAAATATGAAGTGAGAGTTCCTAATCCTGTGCAGAAATACGCAGTGGGTGCCTCGTGCTGGAAGGCAGAGCACGCAGCCTAGCCTCCACTCCTTCAGGAGATGATGGGAACAAATCCACTGAAGGACCTGAGGACGGACATGGGGTCAGTTCTGGACAGCTCCCCGTGTTCCTATGGCCCTGTAGGACACACATGCCCTCAAAGTGCCGTCAGTACCCGTCCCATCACTCTGACAGCCATCCAGGAATCTGAGGAGGATGAATCAATCAATTATGCAGGAGGCACTTTAAAACTGTTCCTCTGAGATGGCAAATATTTCAAAGAGGCAGCTCTATTAGATGGGCACTTCAGCCAAATCATTACAATCCCTGCAATCCGCTGAGAACTATAACTTTTTCTTCTCAAATGCTCATGATTATCTCAGTTTCTGATTTACTAGGAATATTCTGATTCACTTAATCCCCAAAACATCTGCAGTGCTGAAGGAGCTTGCATTGCATGCTCTCATGAGTGAGACTAGGTGCTTTTCTCCACCTGCCCAGGACTCAGGGACCTGGTACCCCAGAGGGAGCTCTGGGGGTGCAGAGCCGGGGTACCCCGTGGGAGCCACCTGGGTCGGGGGGGGAGAGGTGCAGACATCCTCCTCCCATCTGCTCCTCTTTGGTGTTTCCCTCAAAAAGCCCCAACCCCCACCTAAAAAGAAACACCCAGGCTGCAAAATCAGCTTCTGGGAAAGCCAGTCACGCTTGCTCCTTCCGCCCACTCTGCACATGCTGTGATGGCATCCTTAATGAAGGAATGAAACGCTCCTTGGTTTTTCCTGCCAAGCCCCCACCCCGCTCTGCAGTCCCCCCCCAACCTGCAGCACTCAGTGCCCAGCCCCCCACCCCCTGCTCACAGCTGGGCCCCGGGCTTTGCTATCTTTATCGGGTGCCTTTTCGGAAAATTTGCTTTCCATAATCTCACTCTTCAGAAGCATTATCTCCCTCCGGGCCCAGCCCCCATCTCACAGCTCGCTGTGCTGCTGCTGCCCAGAAATGCATTGCCTGTTTTGGAGCAGTGGGTACACACGTAGGGTACGTCGTGATTTACTTCACCTGTTCAAAAGCAGGGCCAGAAAGGTTTCATTGGTGACCTGCTTGCAGAGGGGCCCAGCAGGCAGTTCACATCAGAGTTAGAACTCGTGTTCAAAGCCATAACCTAAACTGCATCTTCACCCTTCCTGACTCAGAAGTTACACCGTTGTTGGTATTTACTTGGTTTTATTTAAATAAAGAGGGTCGGTTTGCCGGCCAACAGAAAGTTGTATGTGTAATTTGGATTTGCTCTTTGTTGATGACGACTTGTTTTTTTAATAGAGTCACTGACAACTCAATTTCATACCCAGAGGCACCACGTCCCCGGGGCTGTAGAGCTCCACCTCTGCGAGCTGCCCAGGCCCCGTGTGCTATTAGCTAACTGCACACTGCCAGCCATCTCGGTCACACATCTCTTGAACATCTCTTGGTTGTGTCCTTTTGATAGGGATGCAGATGTTTCCCCTTGTCTTTGGGGCTCTTGTGTCCCCCCCCCCCAGAGCAGAACTTGTGTCTGGACTGTGAGGTTTAGCACTGGCTGCAGGTTCCTGCCCTGTTCCTGATGGCACAGCCCTCCTTCCCCACCCACTGCTTCTCATGCCTGCCCATCACAGTCATATGAAAGCACGTTTAAACAAAATCAAGATGTGCTGCAGGCTGTGCTCATCATTGATCCTCAGCTATTGAGATTTCCATGTCCCAGGTGGCACTCTAGCAATTTCTGAGCACTCCTTCTTCAAGATTTGCTGCATTTTCCACAGGGAAAAAAAAAAAAACAAAAACATTTTGCCATGGCTAAAAAGGTTTCCATCCCCTATGAGCTAATCCATCTGTTTATTTATTTATTTTTCTGGGATTCTGTGTTACTGTAATTATTGAAATGAGATTTTTCAAATCTCACTGAGGGACTGGGAAAACAGTGGTGCTCAATTCCCTCTCCCAGGAAACCCTGAGCTAATAAAAGCTTGCTGGGTAGGTTGCTGGAGCTAAGCTGGCATAGAAAGGAACCCCAAACAACTTGAAGCAACCGCAGAACAAAACCAAAGTTCTCGTTTACTAAAAACCCATTGGCGTGGAGCAGCAGGACACACACGGCTAAATTAATGAGATCAGAAAGATGTGGCTTCGGGCGATGCGCTCAGAGGTGCCGGGCTTGAGTGTAAAAGTAGGTGAGCTGCTTCCAGATCCAGCTCTGATGAGAGCTGCCAGGCAGGCTGACAGGCTCAGACCTGATCCACTTCCACGGAGGTCGATGAAAACTCATTAATTTTAAAGATCAGACCATTAATTTGAAAGCCACTGACAGCGGATCTGAGGACCGAAATAACGCAGAGGCAGAGGGCATCCTTGCAGTCTCCCCGTATGAATCCTGTAGCTGAGTACGAGCAGAACAAGGTTAAATCCCTTAACCAGGAGACTGAGTGTGCCACAAGTGATAGTGGAAGAATACACATGCCTATTGGTATAGACTAATACAATTGCTCAGGTTGGAAAAGACCTTCGAGACCACAAAGTCCAACCTCAGCCTAACCACACTACCCTGACTTCAACAACCCACCAGTAAATCGTGTCCCTGAGCATATTTTACACCTAAGAGAAAATGCATTTAATCCTCAGTTAGTTTAGATTCTTCAGGTCAACCAAAACATGCTTTCTGATCCAAATCAGTAATTTGGGAATGTATGTTTTCGATATGTCTGCTTTTTACAGTGAACTAGAAGGAAATACTATCAACTCTGGAAATGACTTGAAGAAGGGATGTCAGCGTGCAGATGAGTTATGTGCAAGCTGCAGTGCGGCGGTCACAGCCCCAGCCCCATGAGGGTGTCTGTAGGGGCAGCTTGGCATGCAGGACCAGAGCTGCAGGTGGCTGTCCCTGCCTCAGGGCAGCTCAGGGCTGGCTGTGCTCTGGGTTGGGTGCTCTTAGAGAGAGCTTGTAGGCAACAAACAGAAAGTATTTTATTGCCATGTGCACAGCTGAGAACAAAATCTGATACAGATATTGGATCAAACCTTGTACTCTGTGGCAATCTAATTTTATCCTGACATGTTGATTGCTTGCTCTTCATCTGCAGTTGCTGTCCCAAAGGGTGCGAAGTGAGAGAAGCTGTATTTTCTTTCCTTAAGAAGATGACAGAAAATAAATTCAGAAGAACACCCAAGAACAATGCGAGTTTTGTTATTCACAAGGCAGCTTTGCAGAGGGGAAAATCTGGAGCCGAGTTTTTTGAGGGCCTCCACAAATGGTGGCACTAAATGTGATGGAATTTCATACTGCTGTTTTGAAATTTTAAAGTGATTCAGAAAATAAGGAGTTGTTCCAGCTGTGCAAAGTGAATTTTGGAAGGGATGCTGAGCTGGGCTGCTGTGTGTCACTAAGCACCTGCTAAATACCTATTTAATTAAGGGCCTGCAAAGCTAAGGGATTTTCACAAACTTCCACACATGTACGAACTCTGGGCTAAGCCATCCCAGCAGGGAACAGCAGGACAGAGCCGGCTACCAGAAGGAACAGGACCCCTTGTGACTGCGCTGTCCCTGAAGCAAAGGAAGGCACAAGAATGGGGCTCATATCAGTTCAAAAGGCAAGGAGATATCTCAGGAGACCTCAGCTGGGCCGGAATGCACATCTCTTGCTTGGAGATTTGGGATCTTTCTCAAAATATCTGTGATGAAACCTCGTTCCCAGCTTAGCTCTACCAGAAGTGCAGTGTGGAGCCTCTGCAGTGCAGGTCTATTGGGACCCTGAGTACCTGACCCACGAATCTTGCTAATGAAAGATGAAAAACTGATGTAGATATTCACAGCACCAGAATCCGAGTTAGTTTTGTTGTGAACATTTTAGAAAAAAACGCATCCCACTAAGAAATTTGCACCCTATGACAATTCAGTATTTCTTACTGAGCCCCACTCACACATAATAAATCCAAACTTTGAAGTGTTGCTTAATTTTAGCAACTTTTTTTTTTCCTTGATCCAGATATAAGCAAGCTTTTACGATTGGGAAATGAAACGTTCCCACAGCAGTACTCATTTCCCCATCATTTATTTTCGAATTAGAATGGAAGAGGTTTTCTTCTTCCTTTAATTACCTACACTGATAGTGTTCTGCATTATCTATAAGCTCAGAAGTTTTCTTACATTCCTGGTCTGCTTTCTCCATTAATTTAGGGTATAACTCTGGTTAAATCAAACTGAAGCTTTTAAAACATAAATGGTGGCTCAGGGTTGGCATTAGTAGACAGGAATAAATCCTCTTTTTATGAGTTGTTTTTGTTTTTATTAGAGGTAATTTAGTTTAAAGAAACAGAAAATGAAATTAAAAGAGTGATGCTGGAATGTATGTTAATTTCAGATGGTTAATTTAATGGGAGGGGCAGCAGATGAGTGAGAAACAGCTCTGTCTGGAGCCCCGTGGCACGGGCCCATTGCACAAACCCGCCTTGCCTGGAGTCCCAGACAAACACTTTTGGCTGTCTCTGTTATTTGACTCATTAGTAACTTTTCTTCTCATTCTCTGCAGGGAAGAAAAATAAATTAAAAAAAAGTTGGAATACTAAAGAAAAGAAGAAAAATAAATTAAAAAAAAATTTGGGATATTAAAGAAAAGAGGAACCAGCGAAAGATGGGGAAAAACATGTAGCACATGAGGAAGAAAAACATCCTGAGGTAGATACTCCCTCCAGTTGGAGTTAAACTATTTTACCCATAGGCTAAGTTTGTTCCTTGCTGGTGCGATCTGGTTTCTTTACGAATTACTGGGCCTAAGCTTAATGTAAAATGATATTTTTTCAGGACAAAAAGAGCAAAAGATGCCCCATCCAGTGGGTGACCAGGGTCCCGTGCTCAGTCTTTCCATGAATACTGACTTCAAGCTTCCCAAAGCCAGCACACAGCAGGTCAGACATGGCCAGCATCCTTGCATCCTTGTTTGCGTGACCGAGCCAAAGCGCAACAAAAACTCTTAGGTTGTTTGGTTTTTTTGTTTGGTTTTTGTTTTTGTTTTTGTTATTTTTGCATTTTCTTCTTAACTTTTCCATTTACACTTTGGTATTTCAGCAGTAAGTACATTACATAAGGAAGTCCCACATCAACACAGGCATCTGGGCAGTGCTGCTGGTTGTGGGGGTGAGGTGTTAACCGCGGTGATGCTGACGCCGGCAGAAGGCTCATGGCTGTAAAGGGGTGAGGGTGCAAGGCCCCGTGGCCAGAGGCCATCACCTGGTTGCATGAGGTTTCTCTGTGTACCTGTTTCACCAAGGCCATCATTCCACACGTGAATTCTGACTCAAACCCATAGATCATCAACTTACCATCAAAGGAATGTTTTATAGTCGGCAAGATTAAGATGTGTTGAGCATTAAAGCTACGTCGTTGGAAATCACAGTAACTGCTAACAATCTTTTTGAAATAGAGCAAATTACCTTTAGTTTTTACTGCCAGAGAGGAGAATGTCCATTTCCAAAATATGAATTTTTACTATCATTTTATCTCTCTCTGTTTTTATGAAGCAAAAGCTATGAAGGCATTTCAAACATAAATTACTTGAAACTTCTCCTTCTTAATTCCCACCAGAACTAAGCTCAGCTTCTCTAGATCAAAGTATTTTGAAGTTCATTTTCCATGCCTATGCTGATACAATTATGGTATTTTTCACATCTAAGGAACAGAGTCTGGAAATCTAAAGATCTAAACACTTTGAGACAATGGTCCCATCTTTACAGTGTCACATACTTCGCATTTTATGGATGCAGTTTCATTCAAGAGCTATAATTTTATATTTAGTTCACTCTGTGAGAAATCTTTGCCTTCTCCTGAAATGTACACTTAGGAAAGCATTCACAGAAAGGTTCCAACAAACAACAAAACCAACCGCCCTAAAACCACCACCAATCTGGGGCCCTTTCCTCAATCCCTCTCCCATCAGAGCTCTGGGTGTTCAGTGATTTCTCATTTTCATTCTCAGTCTGAAAGTGCCCCAAATTCTCCCACTCAGCAAGCATGGGAAGCAATGCAGAGAAAGCTCCTGGAGCTCTGTGAGAGGCAGGGAGCGTTTTGTCTGAAACAGGCCTGTTTCAGTCAGCATACATCATGCGGACTGAGCTTCAAATCTTGAGCTGAGCTCGCTGCTCACAGCTCCCAGCCCATCAGGCAGTACATGGCAGGGCTATTTGGGGCCCCTGGGACCTGCATTCACTTCCCAGCTTTCTGCAGCTTTCCTGGGTAGGGCCCTGGGGAGCAATCTCCTTCATTCCCAGCACAGTTCATCTTCTGCATAGGAATAACGTACCTTCTAATTCACACCGCTCCGGGAGACCATGGCAGTAAAACTTGGAAACATATGAGAAATAGAAGAGCATGTAAATGTGATTCAAACCCCATCTGAAGTTACTAACTACAGTTTCCATTCTTTCACTTCCCCTGGCTAATGTTTCCCCAGAGCTGCTCTCCTGAGTTCCATGCACAGTCACCACACTGCCTGCATTTGCAGGTCAGCAATCTCCACCTTGCTTCACTTGTGGAGAAGAGAGGTTACATGGTAAAGATGCAGTCTGTTGGTGTTTCATGCCTGTGATGTGACTGAATGAGGAGCAGTACTGGAAAAGGTCTCCTGGAACTGCACAAAGCAAGTGTCAGCATTTACAAAGGGCAACCAGAAGGTTTGAAAGCTTTAGCAAAGTGACCACTGATCAAATGAGCACAAATTGGTGCTGTGTTGCTGGGTTTGGGGACTCAGGGTGTTGTCTCCAGTTCTCTGACCCCAGGGAGCCACCAGGCTGCCGATAAAGGCTTGGCTGGTGAACAGCATCAGCACTGCTTCTTAATGCCAAGGCAACATGAATTCACAGGAAACACGTTCTTTCAAAGTGATGAGTTTCTTTTCATCAAGGAAATTGGCTGGTGAAGGTGGCAGTGCTGAGCACGGACTTTCATAGTTGCACGCAGCGATGACTAAGAAACCAGTCTGATAAATGAAGATACATTTCAGAAAGCATACGATCAACAGCTCAGTTTTTCAAAGAGCCCACGTCTCCCAGGTATCCCTAACAGAGCAGCTTCTGGGGGATCCGCTCCCATGGGAGGGTGGACCTGGTGGCAGTGGCTGCTGGCACGATGCTGGCTCTGCCACTGCTGCCTCGCTGCAAACAGGAGGGGCAACACACGAGCTCTTGGCCACGGCTTAACTGCAGCGTCTCATCTGCAGTACCGTGTGGAGGCCTCATTCACAAACAGACCTAATATTCAGAATTTAGAAACGCCATCTGGTAGAGACTTTGTTAAGTAAAAATATCTCATTACTGAGCATAGATCTTGGAGAGAGGTTGCCTTCTTCCCTTGTACTTCTGATTATATTTAACTGGACAGTCACATTTCAGTATTTCTGAAATGCTTTCAATGGTTTCTGACCGTTCCTATGGGCATGTTTCTAACCTGCAGAAAAAGAAATCGCTGTGTTATAAATGTGAAATTAGTAGTAACTCGCGACATTTGAGTTATGCTGCTGCAAGGTGCCTTTTTACCAACTTCGTTTCTCCTGGTAAATAACAAGTCCTCTAATTGCGGTTATAAATCTGTTGAGGTATGAATGCGCAGCTGAAAGTGATGAAAATGTTTAATAAAGTATGTCCCAGAAACAGAGAACATGACTAGATTGAACATGTTGACCACAGGGTTTGGATGTGGTGATAGAACCACACGCCCTCAGGATGGCCACACTTTCACCGCATGATAAATGGAATGGGAATGAACACTTAGTGTAATTGTTCCAAGATATCTGAGGAACTGATGAGGCATAAAAATCCTTTTTAGTCATACAACTTCTGATGGCCTCTTACAGCAGAGAAGAGCATAAATCATATGCACCTTGCTTACAAACAGCAAACCTCTGGTTAGGGAATCAAGTGAAGTTTTATGAAGGCGTGGTTAACTTTCGTGGTCCGAATCCTGATGATTCAAGCTCTTATGACAGGTCTCTGTAAAACTGAGAACAGCTCCAAGTAGTTTATGTAAAATAAAAAAAAAAAAAAAAAAAAAGGAAAATCACTGTTTGTAAAATTCTGTCCAGCTCAACCATTCTACAAAAAAAAAAAAAAAAAAAACCTCCAATAATAATAATAATAATAATAATAACAACAGCAATAATAATAATAATAATAATAATAATAATAATAATAATAATAATAATAATAATAATAATAATAATATAAAACCTCCAATAAACAGGCTGAGAAAAAGACAGTAAAAATACCTGGAATCTGCGCTTGTTCCCAGTGAGTATAGGTTGTGGAATGGGTAATGACATTTCTGGCCTCTCAATAAAACAGATGGTAACTCAGTATAGTGCACAGGTTGGATTTCAGGGCTCATAGTTATTAGGCACTACTGCATGTTGTCCCCAAATCTCTGTACCACTTGCAGATATCGCTTTCAGCTGGGTCTGGAGCCAGTGCTTTCCCCAGTGCTACAGGTGTCTAGTGAGAGAGCATAAGATGGAAATGACTTCCTAATGCTAACAGAGATGTTCCTGCCGCGCAAGTTTTTGATATGAGCTCATGTCTTACATAGCATTGCAGAAAACAGAGGTAGATAGCTGTACCTATGGTGGCTAACATCAACCCCTCCTCACAGGCCTCTGCTTAATCCTATGTACAGAACAAACCCCACCAGCAAGCATCGAAAAACAAACAAGAAACAAAAATCAAGTGCAGGCATGGCAATTCTGAAATCAGTTCTCTGGACTGAGTGCCACCAAAGATTAAACCAATAAAAAAGGGTTTTTATGAGGAAGCTTGCATGTGAGAGGAGCAAATGGGCTGAGGACGCCCGAGCTGGCATGCGGTCCTGAATTAATAGCTTAATGTAATTCAGTTCTTGCCGGTTGCCTGGAAACTAACATGGAAAAAAAGTGAAAGCACAAACCATAATGGGTGTAGAGGGCTTAATAGGGAATTATTGATGCCAATAAACTGTTAGACAGCCTGATGTATTTCTAACAAAATCACTCAAAATGCTCCTTTATTATTATATGTTATTCTGAATAACAAGGTTCAAGGCCAAAGAATATAAAGCGCTGCGGCGCTGGCGGTTGGGACAGGCCGCAGGGCTGACGCTGGGACTTGCCCCTGTACCAGTAAAAGCAACGAGGTGCTGGTGCCTGGAATTAGCCCTGAAGGTCTGCTCAACCCTGGAGCTGAGTTTATGAATGCCAGCTTCCAAAAATACTGCTTTCTGAGGCAGGCCCAGCTCTTTGCTCGCACTGATTTGGGAACGTTTCAGTGAATCCTCATGGCTGTGTCCATCGGCAGGACAGTAACAGACCCCAGCCAGTCTCCTGTCATTCCAAAGATGGACGTCCTCTTCTGGGATGGAGGATCCCACCAGGGGCTGCAGAAGGTGCCCAGGGAGCACCACCCCAGTGCCACGCTGGTTGCAGTGCCCAACACACTGAGTGGCCCCTGCATCCCCACAGAACGGGCTTCCCATCTTGAAAGAGTTGCTTCAAGAAAGCAGTTTTTTACCCTAATTATTTTTGACAGGTATTAGGTCATTTTAATTGGTTTGAAGTTCAGCCAAACAACCACCTATCTCCCGTAATTCATCTTCAAAGAGAAAAACACCGTTAAAATTGGCTCTGGCCTATCAGAGGCCATCCACAAACACACAAATAAACCGACTTCGTGCTGCAAAGACAAATCCTGGCAGGTTTTTGGGGGGTAAGAGTGATCATGCCAGAAACAGCTTTGGAAACAGATTCTCTCTTCCTGAAGTGCAAGAGATCTATAATATGATCATAATGTAGAAAATATTGTAAAATATAACAGTGCAAAACTAATTTTAAGTATGCTGCTGATTTATCTGTTATTTTGAGATATCCAATAGATACCTCGAGAGCATTTTAAGTAGTCTCTAAATAAAGCGAGTCATTATTTCTTACTAAAATGGGAGCTTTTAAATGATCCAGTTACTGAGAAAACAACAAAATTCCTTTTGAAATTTCGCAGTACCTCTCCCCTCAGTAAACAATCTACAGAAATAAAGTATAAACACAGAGATCAAGTGTCACAGCGAAAATGCTTAACAACTCCAGAACGGTACATTAAACCCCTACAATCTCGGGTAAGACAAACAAAATCATAAAATCTTTATATTGCAATTCCCGACAAATTGTGGCTATAAATAGAATTTAGAACAACTAACTTATTTTCCAGTCTTACCCCATTTTTCAGAATTTACCTTCTCCGACTGCCTTTTTATGGGTCCTTAAGCCAGCACGACGGGAAGGTGAGAGCGTGTCTGAGTCTTCAGTCAGCAGAGGTCTTCACATACACTGTGGAAAGGATGGAGGGGAAATTGTGGCTTTCAGGCTTAGAAGCCAGAAAATTCACTCAGAGCGGGCTGTTCTCCAATTTGATGGCTGTTAAATAAAATAGTTAAATTAAGTAGCGTTTCCTGAACAGCCAGTGTGAAGGCCTGGCCCTGGCAACACCCCGCCGTGCGAGGAAGCGATGGCTGACGCAGCTTTGTTGCTGCCAGGTGCTCCGTTTGCCCTCCCAATGCACAGCTTAATGACTATGTTGTAGCAGCACTGACTGTAAATTCTCCCATAGGTATTTTTATTAGAACAAGCTCTACAGCTTAAGACTATTGAGGTGTTCAGTGAAAACACCCCCGCCTCCATGGGCTCCCTCAGGCCATAAGGCAGAACAGTAAAGAGGCACAAAACTGCTAGCTGATATTAGGACCCAACCTCAAGCACTGAGCTCACAGGACTGTGGCCCAGAGATATTCTGAAAAAGTTCCAGCATTCCAAAAACTTGCTATTTAAAACAGCCATATGTTGGAAATCATTAGCCTCCCCCTATTTAAAGTGGGCTTCACTAAATAAAGCAAGTACGGGCAACCTTGACGTCTATTGTAGCTATCTGAAATGCGTATGTTGTATTTCACTGTCAAGCTAGGCTGCTTGCAGATGGCGTGGTGAAGTCAGACAGCTAGGGGATGTCAGATTTTTTTTGTTCTGTTTCATAGCTGAACTGTTGTATGTTTTATTATTATTAGTATTATTCAGATGAAGGTGACGTGAGAAGCAGAAGTAATTTGACTCGATGCTATTATCTGAAGCCCAGTTGGAAGTCACCAGACTCAGGCGTGACCCCTACGTTGGCCAGAACAGTCTGGGAAGTCCTTGAGAAGGAATGGTTGAGAACAAACATGGGTGCTCGGATGCTATTTTTGTGCATTCATTTCCCTGACTTTAACCACACTGTTCTACTGAAAGCGTGTGTGATTAGCCTGAAGATGTTACAGCAGCAAACTGCAGCTCTAGACAACTCTCATCAGAACATTTTAATGTAAACTGCCCTCTCCTTATTGTTGTCTAAGGAATTAAGCCGATTTGTTAAAGTTCAGGAGCTGTCTCTTCATTTGTAAACTTTTTATGGTGGACGTAATGAAGCCTTTTCTCCTGGAAGGAAGAGGATGTCCTCCTCAAGTTCAGAAATGTCAAGTCTTTTTCTTATTTTTATTTTTTATGGCTTCTGGAATAAGTCATTCGCAGATTGCTGTTCTGCATATTAATTCATAGGTTACAAATACTATTGATAGCCAGAGCTGGAAGTCCTAAAACCTAACATTTTTAATGGGAATGTTGGCAGGTCCTTTATTATATCAAAGGGAGCAGTGGTGTTAAAAATTCACATATCAGAAACTATCAGCACATGATAAATGGATGGTGAACTGTTCGTGTCGCACCACTTATTAAGTTGGTACCATAAATTATTACTCTGTAAAAATCAATGTTTATTTCAGTCTTTCTCTCTTTCCATATCGCTTCAGCTATTTTCTAGAGCTTGCTTCAAGACTGCAAGAAGCAGCAGAAAAGCAGAAGCGTTGCTGTGGCCCAGCGCTGGCTGTGGGGCCTCCAGCAGGGCCTACATACACCATACCTACAGCCCTCCCAGCGAGCGTCGCGCGGGGCTGTGCTCTCTCCTACAGTCACAGCAGCAGCTTCTCACAGCCAACCTTTAATATATTCCCCGGTTTGGCTTTTTACTTTTTATTTTTTTGCATCCGTTATCTTTGTAGTGGCACGGTTGTATTACTGTAACTTATCACATTAGAGCACTCTGCCAACCTCTCCATTATTCGCCTAAACTTCAGCGTCGAGTCGCGAAGAATGACTGCATCGCTTTGTTTGCTATCTGTGTGCACAGCACCGGGGATTTGGGTGCTTTGAAATGCCTACTCCATCCTGAGAAAGAATCCATTTTCTGTGGCACTTCTTAGCGGCGGCAGCAGCATCCATAGGCACAATGTGCCGCGATGGGCAGGAAGCTTGCTGACACTGCACAAGATCCTCACTCGTACAGAATGATGCTTTAACCACAGCTAGGTTCTCAAGACACTCTTTAGCTGTGAGGATGTTGCACAGTTAACCAATTGCTGGAAAGACAGGAGCGGCAAAGGCAACAGAGGAGTTCTGAGGGAAAACAATGCCTCATCCCTGCTTGCATCTCGCCATTAAGCGTGTGATCATCAAACATCGTCCTGTGGCCATCTATTGGGAAGGATATCACACGCATGTCAAGCAGCGGTGTGGCAGACTCCTTTAACAGTTAAACACAACAAGAGAAAAAGGTTTGCTATGTTTTTACACTCATCAGAGGGTAAAAAAAGCTTTTTACGTGATTTGTTTGGATTTCAGCTTGTGCTAAGCACGAGGCACACACCAGCAGGAAGAGATTTCCATGCTTCTGCCTACAGCCTTCCCAAAACTCAGGGCACTTGCCTCTCCATCTTCCCCCGCACGGCACTGGACCACTCGCAGTGCCTTTCCGCATTCCCTGAAAGAGGAGGACTTATCAAATGCTCTGTACATTATACAAGCTGGTTCAAAAAAAAAAACCCCTTCTTCTATAATGACTGCAAAACTTGAATTTATTGCTGAAATGTCAGAGATCTCACAAACAGCAGCAGCAAAGAGCGCATTATCTTTACCTCTGAGTTTGCAGCATATCCCATCTTCTATGAAATTTTATGACAGACGGATTCAAAGGGGAAAAAGCAACAGGCCTCTGAAGCTTTTATGGTTTTTCTTACCTCATCTGTATTTGCAAAACACAGTAAGCCGGACCATGTTCTGGCTGTTTTTATGCTTGTTTTTACAGCAGGGCACACGGTTTGCCATAAATAATAGAACTGAAGAGCAGAAAGTTATCAATAAGTCTGGAACAGCTAAAAGCTGTAAGAAGTAATTCCAGCACTCACAGGGTGAGCGAGTCGGGTGTTCTGATTCTGGCAGGGAAGGCAGCAAATCCCAGCGGCCAGGCGGGAGGAGGCAGCTAGCTTTGGGTTTTAATTGTGATGGATTTTCATGATGGCAAAGCTATCTCCCATTCTTAGTCGTTTTCCTTGCTCATAAAACATATACAAAATCCTTGCTGATCAGAGCAGTGCTCCCTGTGGGACCCTGATGGAACAGCAGAAACTTTACATAAATACTGCGCTTTAAGGTGATAATGAGATGCCACCTTTTGGATGGATAATTTCTTCATGAAATAAGACTTTCTATGTGAAACCGCTTCATCCCCTAAAAAACACAAAAAGGAAAATACCAATTAACCACAAAGTAATCCATTAAACATAAGCAAACCCCAGCAAAGCAAAGCAATACAAGTGCTGCTTACGGGCACTAGGTGGCTGTGCCAAGCATGGTGCCAAAAACCCCTCTTCCAAACACTGGCTGGAGCCAGAGTACCACACCTGACGTGTTACACTCAGATGTCTCAGCACTTTGGTGTGCCCAGCTGCCTGCCTCACTTGTCACCGAGGCACTGGGCAGCAGACCAGAGCAGGTTGTGCCTTCCAGTGCTGACCAGCCAGGGAATTTGCAACACTTGGCCAATGGAAGGGTACTATTCTTTCCAGAAATGCTATCACAAGTTTATTTAAAAACTGAAGTCTGAATTTTGGAAGGTATCTGGAAGTTCAAACCTTTAACTTCACCAGTCTTTAAACAAGAGACAAAACAAAGCTGAAGAAGAATACGTGTCTGCCTATACCTCTAACAACTTCATCGTGTACTATTTATACAGTGGCAAAAGAGGAAGTCTATTGTTGGCCCCCAAGGCAAGTACCTCAGATCTTGGACAAATTCTCCTAGCCTATCCGTGAAGAAAGGAACACTTTTGTAGGCTGCTTGTTAGCCATGCTCCAAGGGATCACCGGGC
Organism: Oreortyx pictus; assembly: GCA_036925125.1. Lineage (NCBI taxonomy): Eukaryota > Metazoa > Chordata > Aves > Galliformes > Odontophoridae > Oreortyx > Oreortyx pictus. The sequence goes on from JAUPFR010000015.1 coordinate 937,782, forward strand.
CCCAGAGGTCAAACACCTCTGTGCCTTTTTCTGCATGGAGCAGCTCTCCCAGCTGACGTCTGGGGGTCGTTTTGCAGAAGAGCCACAGACAGAAGCAGACTCGTTAGTCCAGCAGGAGGAAGGTGCCGAGTCTGAATCAGGATCTTTCGTTCTGCACTCTACCCTATTACCTCCAATTTATATCATCTTCCTTGTTTTACATAAGCAGCGGTCTGCAGTGTAAATCAGACCCGCGCAGCCACTTGCTATGGAGAATTACTCTTCATTGCAGAGCTTTTGACATGAAAAAATATCTTTGCATTAAAATCAAAAGAACAATCTCCGAGGAGTGTCTTCTCAGCACTCAGACTATCATAACAACAGGGCATGGTAGTTAATGAAAAACCATGTAATTTCCTTCTCTATGCAGCTGGAAAGGTTTAACTAATTAAACCGATTATTCTACTATAATGACATGAAATTAAAGGTGGTGGGATTTTTTTTTTCCCTCAACATATACAAAATCAAAACCTGCAATCTAATCTAATCTTGCACTTAAATCCCTCTGAAGGATACATGCCAGTTCTGCTCTAGGGCAGACATGTCATGAATCACTCCGACACCGCGTTCACTGCCTACACCGTTACTGCTTCCTCTATCCTTTCCATGTTTGGTTGGGGTTTGTTGCCCATCCCTTGATGTTTACACATGGTAGTCAGATTTCTCTCCCTGGCAGCCTCGGGTGGCAGGAGAGGTCTCCCAGGTGTTTGGGTCTCCAGGCCCCCAGCCCCTGTCACAGCCCTAACCAGCCCTGCCCTAGCCTGTACAAAACCAAGCTGGGTCTGCTTTGACTTTTGGGGGAAGATGGATGGGCTGAGGTGAGAAGAGGGCCAGGCCCCAGGTCTGTCCATCTATTTTGTTCAGTGAGGTGTGGAAGTCTAACATGACTAGCTCCCTTGGCCTGGATAAGGCTTCCTTCAGAAACAGGCAGCACAACAGCACAAATAACAAGAAACCACCAAGCTTCCACCACTGTTTTAGAAACACCCATTTCTGTCCATGTAATCTCCCTTTCACCAATCTTTGTAACAGATTTTAGTTGCACAGATGTTGTCCACAAGACTGCATACCCAATCCCTCAGTTTAAATGAATGCTGGAGTTGGTACTCTTAAGCAGGTATTGCTTGTACCAAAATCAAAGTTAAAAGAAGTTGAAAAGTGGCAGTCTCAGTGATTGCAGCTGGCAGGATAACAGCAGCATTACTGCTTCTGCTGTCAAAGGACAATCAAAAGTAATGCACTGCAGCTGCAGAAGAGCTCTCCCTGTGACTGAGGCTCGGACTCAAAGCCCTGTGTATGTGTGTGTACATCAGGCTGCTTCCCCTTGTGTATCTTGGCACATCCGCAAGGCCCGGGATTTGAGAGCACACCCAAAAATCACTGCTGCAGGAGCAGCAAAGTGTGCCTGGACAACGGAAGGGAAGAGGCAGAGCTGGTGAAAATGAATGGGCAGTTTCACTTGCAGTGCCCTTTCACTAGTCGTTTCCACATACAAAGTATGCTATTCTTTTTCATTGTGTCATTATAAGTTGATGTCTCTGGCAATTATTTTGTATTACAGGTATTATGTTACTTTTTCTTAATTGCTTATATTTATATTATTCTAAATCTGTATTTTTTTTTTTTTTACATTTTCTTACTGCTTTGACCTTCAAATCTCAGATCACAGAACTTTGCTAGCAAAGCCAATAATTTGCCTGTGTTGCACAATAGCAAATCTGACTGCAAAACAATATTTGTGACATCTATTTATAGCAGATGCAAAATCCCCACAGGAAGCTGGTAAATCCCCTCCTCTGTATTCAAACATCACGGCCAGAGTGCCATATTTTACTATGAAGGAATAGAGCTTCATTATCTGATCCCAGTGATTGATGCCATTCCCATGTAATCTTTCAGAGAAATGATTCCTCCACTTCTCATTTACATAACTATTTTATAACAGTGTGAATTAGTTCTTCACACTTCTGCATAGTTATGTCTCAAACATGTTTTTTTTTTTTTAACTGAGTAATAGAAACATCTATCAAATAAAAACGATCTCTGAGCATCATAGGATACAGCCAGTGTTAAGTATCTCCTAATAAGCCACATATTGATTCTCTTTAGGCAATTAGAACGTTCCATTTTTTCCATCAATCCTTTGGCGGTGTAAATACAGACAAGGAAATGCAGTCTGCTCACGAGGAGTGAGCAGAACACGGGGCACATTTCATAGGATGCTGTAGAGAAAAGCAGTGGCTGGCAATGCAGGTGGAATACGATACTGATGTGAAACTGGATTGCACAAAAAACTTGTGTTTTCCAGCACTGATTCTGATTTCCCAAAGCATCGCTTTTCTTTTTCCTATCAAACAGCTTTAAAGTAAATTAAAAAATATCTATCTTAAAATACAGACTTGGAGGAAATTGAAGGCAAGAGAACCCATTACTTTCAAACTAACCTGTTTTTCCTTAGATTATTTCCTTCAACTTTAATCCGAAGATGGTTTGAAGACAGGGTTATGGCCATGAGCGTGCACCCTTGTGGTGCTGGAGTGAAGGACTGCATCTCGGGAGGATCAGCGCCAGATGTTTTCGTGCCTGTGAGCAGAGTCACTATGAAACAGCTGCTGAAGGCTCTGACAAAATCTCCCGCTGGGTGAAGATGGCAACTGAGAACCTGGGAGGGTTTTGTTGGCGTGAATGGTTGCAATTAGCCACAAAGCTCTCACAGTTCACCTGCCATAGACAGGTAGGACTCTTTTGTTGGCAAAATAATTCAAAAGAAAAGGAAATACACTTATTAACTTTTCTCGAGGGACAAAATATGAGAACACAGGAGAAGCTCGGTATACAGGATAATGATACTTACTCAAATCCAAACATTCCAATCTTGATTTCAATTTAAAATCACTGCGGCTCAACAGGTTTCTGTGGCCACAGGTTGTCCAACTGCATGCCATATAAAAAGAATTTGAATTCAGAATTATTTTAATTTCAAAAGTGTTCATAAATCAGGCTTTAAATGAGTACTTCATGCTGCTATTTAGCCAGCACTCACCAGCAGCAAAGTATGGAGACAAGAGCAGGGAGGCACAAAATCCACCAGCGAGAAGAAATCTCATTTTCACTTAATTTTTCATTTCTCAGAGCTCTCCGCGCAGCCCCACACCTGTGAGCTCTGGGGGGAAGGCAGCCCCGTTGCCAGGCTCTCAGGACTCCCAGGTTCTGTGTTCTCTATGACAGCTGGGATGTGGCCCAAAGATGTGATGGCAGCACCGCACCCCTCCAGCACATCACCTCTCCCCAGAGGCAGTGGGTTCCACGCACAGTGCTGTGGGGTGGTGGGGCCATGGCCAGACTACAGAGCAAGCAGCCTTCAGAGTATTGATCTCTGCTGTTAACGACTGCCAATTTCAGTTGTTTTTAAATATTTGATGATAATGGTGGATGACAACAAGAGATTGTGGGTAAGGATAAATGAGAAGCAACCCTCCAGGTGCATGTCTTCGCTCTGCTCTTTAATGAACAAAGCTCTGCTGTTAAGTCGCTCTGCCACCGCCGGGAGCAGGGCTCGGCCTCTCGGTGACGGGGAATGCTGGCGGTCCCACGGGGCTTTGAGTGGGACTGCTACCAAAGTTGGACACAGCACATCCCAGAAGCGAGGCCAGCGATGCTCTGCTATTTCTGTACCAAGCCTTGCTCCGTTGCCATGGCAGCGTGGCGCCCAGCCCCAGCTCCGCTGCCTGCACGCCTGCAATCTGGAATTTCATCTCTTCCACACAAACGCGTGCACAATTACTTGGTTATTTGATAGAGAATATCAGCATTACTTCACACTCACCACACGTTGACTTATTGCAGCGTGATAGCGCTCTTCACGTGTACGCTGGCAGCTGTGTGGTGGTTTGCATAATTCATATTTCTGTATACTATGTGGAGTCTTACATAAAGGCATGACATTCACTGAAATGTAAAAAAAGGAAAAAGAAAAAACCCAAAAACCCACACAACCAAAAATAAAATAAAAAGAGATGTGGCCGCAGAATCATTAGCAGTACAAAGCAGAGCCAGGAAGATGAACGGTTCCCCAACGAGATGACTTTGCTCCCTGCAATAGCACAGAATTACAGAACTTGGTGTCAGCACTGCTGTAACTCCGTGAGTTCAGTGGGAATACATCTCTCCTAGACTTGTCTTTGCTGGCAAACAACACTGTGCATTAAGGATATGCTCATTTACATTCCTTTCAAGCTGATGCCAGTGCCCTCTTCACAACATTTTTTTTTTTTTAAAGACTTGGTGAAATTTGCATAAGCTGTGTGAAATTGCCACCTCTTACAAACCAAGGATCACGATGGATCTGAGCACATTTCCCCTCCTCCTGGCATCTGTGACACAGCCGGCCAGCGGTGGCTGGCATGCCTTCGACCCCAGCCTCTGAGGGCTCTTCCCACGCAGAAGAGACTGCGGTGCACTCGGGGAGTGAGTTGGGGGCTGCAGGCAGTGCTGAGCCCGAGGCCCCACTGCAGGATGCTCCCCCACAGCTCTGAGCTCAGCCGCCCCATTCCCTGTGGGAGGAAGGACCTGGTGCTTTCATCACCGTCCTCGTCACCACGAGGGATTTTCTTTCTTTGGATCAGCCTACGTGACACCGTGCCAAAACAAGCAGCCATCCTTAACTCCCATTTCTATCTTTTGAGCAGCAGAAGAAAACATATGCAAAATATACTCAGGTTTGTTATTCAGAAAGCTTACAGTAGGCACTTTCTCCTTTGGACTCTGCAAAGAGAAAAATAACATTCTCTCTCCAAAAATAAAGTTGTTTTTATGAGCAAAACCCACAAATGCTGTGCAAGGTGCTTCACTGCTTCTGTCCACAGCTAGACCCCGCAGGCAGCTCCGCCAGCTGCAGGGGCTCAGGCTGCCTGGGCACAGCATGGTTCCAAGCATCCATAGCAGAGAGCTCTTCCCTGGAGCCTATCTGATCTAATTTACCCAGCTTTTATTTTTAATCCATATTTTGGATCGAGGACAGATCATGGCCACTTGCACAGGAGTTCAGAGAGTGGTGTTCAGGGCAGAAGCCTCCAACTGACAAGAGAAACCATTCCACTCTGCATCAAGGACCAGAGAACCTGCAGTTGGTTGATACCTACTGCACTCAGTATCCCTTTGCATTTAAGCTTTCTTTTCACCTTACACATGGTGGGAGCTCCGGGAACACCTTGGCTCAAAACAGATCAGAAGAAAACCCCATCCCTGCTCTCACATGAGGGCGCAGCCAATGGTCAGACCCGAAGCAAAGCCAGCCCCTCCTCTCCAAGCCATCCACAAAGCAGGAGGCATCTCAGCAGTGCCTCCACCCCATGGGCTCTCTCAGCTTTCGTGCAGAGCCAAGTACTCCCACAGAAACATTTTTATATCTCAAAGCTGCTTGAGAATAACCTAAGCACTACACTCCTCTGCCAAACAAAATGCATTTGTGGAGGCTTTGGCTCAGCCTGAAGCTTGCCAGCCCTTCCATGGGCTGAGCACCACACACCTCCAGGCAGTGAGGGCAAGGGGCAGGTCCTGGTCCCTCGATATGCACTTGGTCAGGAAAAAGAGACTCTCAAAAAAGGGAAAAAAGAAAAAAAAAAAAAAAGTGAGAGAGAGAAAAAGCAATGGAGATATTCCAGTACTCAGAGTAAATCAAAGACACTAAATTAGAAACAATCTGTGCTTCAAAATGTGGTCAACAGAATGCATCATGACGGCAGCTCTGGCTAGAAGCAACAAGGGATACTTCCCTGTTGCTGAAGAAGTGTTTGTTCAGCAGTGGAGCACCATCCAAATGCAATCTATAGCGCCAAACTGAACATATCTGTTGTAACATATTTGTTAATTTTTATTCTTCAAATGGGAAAATTGGGAGGGGGCAATGTTACCTGGCATCGATCCCTGTGAAAATCCTGGCCCCACTTTTAGTGAGAGGAAATCAGAGACATCCTTAGTATTTCCCTTAATGGTTACATTACAGACAAAGCTAAAATAAAGATCAAAGATTTGTACCACAGACATAAAATGAAATTGAATCAGATCCTCATATTAAAGCGCACGGAGGTGGGTGCTAAATAATAGAAATGGTTCTAAAAAACCATTAAAATACCAAAGCACTGAAAAATAAGAACATTAATTCCTTGTAAAGGTCATTAAGTGGTCAGAAATATGGAATAGGTAGCAAGACATCACAGCAAAACAAGTGCTTACCTAGTTTTGCACTGGGTTTCCCAGGACGCTGCTCAGCACAGCGGAGCCTCCGGCCCCATCCCACGTGTTCCTTCCCACCCCACTTGTTGCAGAAGCTGAAGCCATTGTAAAGATGGTTCCTTCAAATCGATGCATTCAGAAGACCAGACTTCACATTCCAGCAGTTCTTGCTGTCTTGTGGTATGAAAATCTATGGTCAACGAAAATGTTTTAATTTTGGGCAGCACAGAAACAACGGTGGTTCTCCTTGCAAGCAAGAGCGCGTGTTCGGCTGAACTGGGGTGGGGTGAAAGGTCAGCAGGGAAGTGAGAAAAGCAGGGCTGAGTGCAGCACCCAGAGAGAAAGCCAGGAAGGCAACCGTGTCATAAACAGAGCAACGATTATATAAATAACAACAGGAACTGGGATATAGGAAAGCATCAGTGGCACATGAGGAACGGGTTGGGCTGAGCACAGCACGTGGCACTGACCTGGGCCACGGGAGAAGGGCGTGCTATGGATCTCATCCCTTTTCAAAACACAGAGTCAGACTGATCTAAGAGCCTCGTGACTATCCGTCATTTCAGCGAATTGTCTTAATTTTCTTTTTTTTTTCCTTAGAACTGCTTCAATAACACCTTTTTGTCAAAATATTTTTAACCAAATATTTCATTCTGAATGCTGTTCTGCGTTAAAAAATAGCAAATTACTTAGCAACTAGAATGAAATATCTTATGTGGGGACAGACGGATATTTTGCAGATTCTAAGATGGAATTGGAGTTTTTTTAATCTTTTTGTTTTGTTTTGTTTTGTTTTAAACAAAGCTCTATTCGTTTCACCAGGCAATTCAGAATTGCCAGGGAATAAAAGAAATATATTACCCACAGCAAGGTGCCATATAGGTAAATTATAATACAGAGCACTGAGAAACTCCATTACATTCCCATTCCTTTGTCAGAGGCAGAACTGCCTGGTTAGAGTAGTCCTTGTATATCTAAATAATATCTACTTCTCAGGGAAAGCTTACTGGCATGAAATAAAAGCTAGCTGTACACAAACAAGGCAATCCAATACCATCAGAATACAGAATATTCATTACCTAGAAAAAAAAAAAAAGAGAGAGGGAGAGAAGGGAAGAGAAAATACATTCAGTATTCTAAATTCAAAAGAAAATTATTTTTTCTTTAATGAGAAAGCAGCCCTCCTTTTACAACAGAGAGGAGGGAAGAGGCCCAACTTCTTCAGCAATTCTGATCTTGTCGAGGAAAACCCATATGCTGTATAAAAACACTCTGATCTGAACTAACAATGCAAATCCTTTCAAAAGTAATTTTTCCATAGGATTGCATTGTAAAATCATAAAACCTTTAATCAGAGCTACAGCACAATATGTACGTGTGCGTAATTAAAACAACTCATCGTGGTGAGATGGGGATTATCTGATGCGTGCCAGACATCTTTGTCATCCACTGTTTTTGTGAACAATGTTATTAAAAGAAAATCAAATTAAGGATGAAAAATAATTGCAAAATATATCAAAGCGTAAAACAGATGTTAAGTGCATGGAATAAATAGCTGTAGGGAAAAGCTCTAAAATATCCCAAGAACTTCAAAGAATAGCTCGTATTTCAAACATTTTTATCTGCTATTCTTCTCCCACACTTCTCGGGGTGGAAACAGGCTTAAAACTCAAAGATAAAAAAAGAAGGAGATGTTGTCTTTCATTTCCAAATATGAAACAAGAGCCTCAGTCTCTGTGAGTTGTAAGTGAAAGTTCTACCTCCTTCAGAGTTCACCTTATCGGAACGCTTACATATAAATGAGAAAGAAATGATATCATTGCTTAGTGGCCTTTATTTCCACTGGCAGCTTTGGTTGGGTTTGCTCCTCCTCTGCAGGGGTGACCACCCCGAGCCACGCAGTGCCTGGCACTGCCGTGCAGTGACACATCCCACCCATGGCTCCAGGAGGAGGTGACAGAGCCATGGGGATGTTGGGGAATGCAGAAAGATGGGGATATTCCAAAATATTTCCATGGAACGAGAATCTAAATGAAATCCAAATGGACGCGTTTGTAACAGTTCTTACTTCATGGTATTTATCTTCCACAGTCCTTTTTCAGAGTATTTTGCAAAGGTATTCAGCCTTCTGACTGAGAACACGCATCAGACATCATAAAAAGCAAAGAGTAACACTATTCAAATGAAAGGGACCTTAGCTGCAGAGAGGTTTTAGCTTTTCTAAACCTCATTTGTAAGCAGGGGTAAAATGGAAGAGTAAATGGAAGAACTTGATAGCTTCATGTCAGAAAAGACATGAACCGTGACACAGCAATGTCAGCAGGACTAAAATGAGCTGTTAGAGTACCTGGAGTGAAAAAACACAGGGCTTCTGAAGTGACAGATCAAAAAAAAAAAAAAAAACCCTCTGACAATGGGTCAAGAATGATGAAATCTGTGCCGCGTTGCTGCTCTGCACTGGGAACTCTACTTTTAAATCTTCAGTCAGAACATATTAAATTGCCTCCAAATTAAAGTGTCAAGGTAAAACTCAACCAGTGTTGTTCAACAGCTCAGTGAAAGCCATTTGCAGCGAGGGAAACAAGAAAGCAAACCTCATTCTGATTTTTTTGGTAGCACCTGAACGTGAAGAACGTGCCTTTGAACAGGGGCACTGCAAGCAGGATAAAAGCGGGCCCCTTCCCCTGGTGTGGGAGAGCCTGCCAAAAAGCCTTAAATACGAGTTTTGAAGGTAAAGTGTGGTATAGCTTTTCCAATATCATATACAACTAAAATAATAAAAAAAAAAAAAATAGAGTGAGTTTATTGACCTTCAGGAGAAAAATATTCCTGCAGCTGCCTGCTGTTGAGGTGGCAGAGAACAAGGCGTTCCGGCTCCGGTGATTATCGAGCGAATGACTTCTCAACTGCTTTTCCACTACTTCACAGACCATCTCGGCCTGATTTAACAGTCTCCAGCTCGGTAACCAAAGAAGAAGTAAACTCTTCATTTTTTGAGGGTGAGGAGGGCAAATACTGCATGTGCCTCATCCGTGGGGCAATGGTCACTGAGCCCTGCATGCTCAGGAGCCACTGAATCACCGCATGGCTTGGAAGCTGCTCCAACGTGCCCACCCACCACTGCCTGCCCAGCAGCTAATGGGGCCTGCTGGGGGTCTCCCCTACCTCACGGGGGATCCTCCTTGGATCACCAGCTCTGAGCACAGTCAGCAGGCTCTGCCATTTCCTCATGCTGCCCTTTAGTCCGACCTCTGTGTTTTCCCTCCTCGGTTTATGTCTCACAAAGCATCCTGGTGTGCTGAAGCATGCATGCTCGCATTGCAGCGGCTGTCCTCCCGTCACCAGCCAGAGACCTTAAACTCCTTACTCGCTGAACTGGAAGTTAAATTTAAATTGAGTGACTGCTTGAAGCAGTGGATAAGAAGGAAAACACCCCTTATTTATAAACTGCTTCTAGCTGGTGTCAGCTATCAAGATTTTGTTATCTGCTTCCATCAGTTGAGCTTAAAGGCATATTTTCTCTGTTGTGACTGTTTTGAATTTTCCTTGGCATTTTAATTGGCTTCATATTTCAATTCTCTTGTCAAAAAATAGATCCGTTTAAAAAAGCACAACCTCACTTCCCCGTGGATTCCTCCTGCTTCAGTCTCCTCGGGGCTGCTCAGTCCCTGCAGAAGTTTGCACTCTTTGCAAAGCTTTGAGCCTTGGCTCTGCTTCAGCACGAGAATCCCAGGAAAACCCACCTGTAACAACCTGCCTGCGGTGTCTGCCTCAGATTCTGGATCAAGCTTTCCATTTTTTTCCAAATGCTGCAAAGAAAGAGCCAGGAAAAGCTCCAGCTGGCCGCAGAGCTGCAGAGCCACAGAGGCGTTCTGTGCAGGCTGCAGTTCACAGCGGTGACATAGAGCTCTGGTTCCTCCTGCTCAGCACTGCTGGGACTGCATGGCCCAGGCTGCTCTCCCCTAGAACTGGACTGTGAGGAGGAAAACTGCACTGCCGAGGGTCTTCAGACCCCCAGGGGCTAGGGCTTGTGGCTGCCACCTGAAAGCCAGAGCAGCACCTGCAGCTGGGGCTCCTGCTTTCTGGTTCCTGAGGATTTGGATAAATTTGAGGTTTCTGCTGAATTTCACTTTGCATCATATAAACAACAGTGCTCATTTCTGTTTCATTCTGGTTTCTCAGCTGGGTTAGAAATATTAGGATCTGACAAAGCTCACCTGATTTCAGACATGTCAGGAGGAAATGGGAAAGGTCTTTTTTCTCCTGCTAGCAGGTAGCAGCTCGCTTGCTGCAGTACGCTGTGGGTTAAGGTTCTGCAGGAAGAAGCAGTGTGAATGGCCACTTCTAACTACGGCTCCATTTCAAGTTGCTTGAATTCTGAAAAGAAGGTCAGCATGCCCAGCCAGGTTCCTCTGCGCTTCACTTTTATTTAGCTTTGCTAATCAGAGCGCTCTTCACTCCTCAGTCTCTGGTGTGAGAGCACAAATGGAGTTGCAACCGTGACATTCTATGTTATAATATTCCTCTTCCTATTACCCAAATTACAGTACCAGGAGTGAATTCAAAGCACAAGTCTCTATTGACCTGTATCTCTGTAAATTGCTATACTTTTTTCAAGCCCTTGCATGTTTACATCTGGTTGGAATTATTTGGAAATCTGTTTACAAGCTGTCCAATATCATTGAACAGGTTTTTTTCATGTGCCTTGAGGCCACGCAGACATAAAGGTGAGACTTGCTGCAGGAGCTGTTTGGAAAAGCTCAAGGACAGAGAGCAATTATTCATAGCATTGGGACCAATAATGGGAAATTCACAGAGAGCTCTGAAGACCTAAGAAATAATCTCAGCAGTATACTAAGAATAGGAGGAGTCCGGAGAACTTAAAAAAAAATAATAATAATAAAAAGAAAGCTAATGCAATTTGCTCACATAGCGTGTAAACAGGTGGAACAAAAATCAGGAATCTCAACAATTCCCTGAGCGCTTCTGGGGTGCTCCTGCTGCCCATCACCCCAACGCATGGGGCTCCACTCAGGGCCTGACCCACAACTGCCACCTGACCCTGAGCACTCACCCTGGGCTCTCTCTCCATTGAATTTATGTGCAGGAATTCCAACCCGTCACCTCAGCCTCAGCATTTATTAATTCAGCAAGTTTGTCACCAGGCAGCACTGAGAGCAATGAATCTGGGGAGGTCAGGGTACAAAGCGTGGGGCAATTAACCAGATATCATCCTGCAACTACATTAAGTAATAAAGGGGGTCCAAAAAAGGAGTGGGGAAGCCATTAGCCAAGAAAGCTGAGTGTTTAATGAGCTTTCTTTGCTTCGATCTTCATGAAAAAGGCCAACTGAGAGCAGATGGTCGGCACAATAATACTGTAACAAAGAGGGAAGATCGTAATCTCCTAAAAAGGGAACAGCGAGAGTGCCTGGCTAATTTAGATGTTTTCAAATTGGTTATGCTGATGAGTTTTATCTTCACGTACTTAAGGAACTGTCTGAAGCCATATCAGAACCTTAACTATCATTGTGGGAATCTGAAGAGACGATGCTAAATCTGAAGAAGCGATGCTGCCTGGAAGGACGTGGAGGTGGCACTGCTCTGCGTGTCTGCTCACTAACCATCCGTTCAGGGAACTACAGAAGCACCATGGCACCAGGGAAGGGCAGCAGGGAGCAGCCACGTGGAGATGGGCTGGAGGATGCAGCCCTCGCCATTAGCACGGCGCTTGGTGGAGAGCAGGCAGAGCTTGCCAGGAGACCATTCATTTCCAGAAAATGGCTCTCTTTGAAAGGAAAGGATGAATCAAGCGCAGTTTCGAAGAGACCTGCTTTGAGCTCAGCATTATTAATTTTTTCATTAATGACTCGGATGACAGAGGAAGGAATACGCTTGTTAAATTTGCTGATAACACCGTGCAGGGAGGGACTGCAAGCACACAAGGGGACGGAATTAAAATTCAGAAAGGTCTCGACAAAGTGCAGCAATAATCTCTTTGAAAAAGTGTGCTATGAGAGACAGTGCGAGATCCTACGCTTAGGCAGAAGTAATCAATTGCACAATTAAGGGCAGGCACAGGCTGCAGAGCTGCCCGGAGGAAGGCTGTCACTCTGCGATGGGTAAATCGAAGAGTGCCCATCAAGACGGGGAAAACTGTCCTTCTGTTATGTTCAGTCCTAATAAGGCCTCAACGCAGAATATATCTCGGCAGCACGTGCTGCGTGTGAGTGAGGTTGTGGACCAAAGGGAGCAGTTTGAAAGGGGACAAGATCAGAATCTAGGAATCATCCCCCCAAGGTGAAGGGCTGAGCGAAACTGGGGGACTGAGCCGTAAGAGAAACAGAGATTGAGGAGAGAACTTCAAAACTTCACATATACCAGAAATAGCAATGGAGAGGAGATGACCCATCCTCCAGGGCCTCGCTCTGCCCGCTGTGAGCTGCGTGCTGGAGCTCCAGGGTAAGTGCTGGGCTGGGAGGAGAGCGCCGTGGCCTTCTGCCATGTTCCACAATCGCATCTTCGGATATGAAATGAAAAATTCAGGAAGGTCAATTAAACCATTCATGGATATTTAATAAAACGGAAGATGAGAAAAATAATCAAATAAATTACTTGTTAAAAATTATCACTCAATTTTACCTGCGGTTCATTACTGACTCAGATTAATGAATACCGAAAAGACATTACTCTCCTATGAATATTCAGCCTTTCCTGCCTGATTGCAAATTTTCCAATGAAAAATGCAGTATATCAGTTGCTGATGAAATTTTTAATAGAGTCAAATGCCCTCCAAGTAGATCTACCATTTAAAGAGAGTGCACCGGTGCACCACACATCATCCCTGCTGGGAATACAGGACCCCAAACCATTGCAGAATTAACTTGGGAACTCCAAGCTGAGCCTGGCAGAGGGAAAGGCATGCATTTCTCCACAGAGCTCACCACGCTTCAGATGCATTATGTTATAAATAGTGATAACTGTGAAAAGACCTAACCCTCCCCTCAGCGTTTTGTGGGCTTGTTTTATTCATTTTCACCTTCAGTGAAGGAAGCATTTGCCAGGAAAAATGCTTTTGTACTTTGCAAAAAATAAAATCTGTGAATCACCAGGGAAGTCAGGTGGGAAAGGTCACCAACTGCCTTCTCTATAACAGCAGACATTTATTTTATAGTTGTAGGACCCGAACTCGTTCATGTGATCATCCACCTTTAGATTTTAATAGACAGGATTTGGTGAAGGTGAGAATCTTATGTTTCTTCAGGGAGAAGTAGAACGGAGGTGACAAATAGCGGCTGTTCCCCATCAAACTGACTTACATGGGCACTGCTAAGCGAGCCTGTTCTGTGAGCTGAGCTCTGGATGTGGATGAACGTGGGAGAAGCACTACAGGGCAGCACAGCAGCTCACAGGGTTGAGCTGTGCTCCTCAGGGCAGCTGAACCCGAGCACTGCTGCCAAGGAGCTGTCTCTCCTGTGTCCCCAGCACCTTGAACCGCTGCTTGGAGGAGCACACCCAATCTCTCCAAGCCAAAAACACCCCAGAAAGAGACGTGTCACAAGTAGAGCATCCGTGGAGGAGACGTCCTGAGAGAGTTGAAGTTCAGAGAAGAAATGGGAAGCATGACATGAGCCAGAGCCGGACTTCTGGGCATGCTCTGCTGGAAGAGGTTCACCACCCTTCTGCATGGGTCGCAGCACACGATGGTGATACCTCCCCTGTGCCCAAGATTTATATAGCTATGGGAAAATTATCTTTGCAAGCAGCAATACCAATCATTTACTTCTTGTGGAAAGCTGGGTGACTAATTTCCTCGGTTCCTTTGGAAATCCCATCCTGCTCAGCCAAGACAGCTGGCGTGTTTATGGCTCTGCAAGAGCCACCCTGTCCTTAGCACCGTGCCTGCACGGCACTGCTGGCTGCAGTAAATAACGGCCCTCAGGAGCGACATAAGCAGCAAAATTTCCTCCTTCAAAGCATTATCAAGAAAGAATAAACGAGTTACTTAAAGCCAACCTTGGTGATTTAAGCTAACACACTTCCCATCTGGAGCCAACAGGAACATACCACAGCTATGACGACAGTCTTGGGAATGCAGAAACCTTCGCACAGCCTCATCAACTTGCTTGCCATGGGCCACACACTTGGACTGTGGTTTCCTTGGGTGGACTGACCCTAGGAAGAAAAAGGTTCAAGGGAAAGCTGCATGCAACAGCTCTGCTTTTCCCTCCAGCACTTGAATTGCCTTCAGATTCTGCAATGCCAGATTGCTCTGCTCTCTAAGGTTCTTAATAACTCCCATTTGTTTGTGAAATGCTGAGTTAAATGGCTAAGCTATTTAGTTCAAAGTCATTCTTAACTCAGGAGAGTAGTCTTAGATTCTTATCACCCTTGTCAGAGATATGCGGCATACTCAGGGATAATTACATGCAGAAACATCCATAACCTGCATGTGCATATACACACGCACACATTATCTCCTGAGCAATTACATCATGAGATCTCTGCCACAAATACTGTTTGCATCACATCTGATTACTCTGTGGCATTTGTTCACACAGGGGATTTTTCCTGCTTTCCAACATCTTATATTAATCCTTCCTCCTAATGGGGAGAAGCTGCCTGGAGCCCACTTTGCACAGGTCTGGCATCAGAAACCAACCCACAGGAACACCTTTGTTTGCCCTTTACCACTTCACCTGCTTCCTCACACAGATCAGTACTGAAGAGGTAGCCTCCCTTCCCTTGCTAGTCTTTGCTTATTTCACTGTTCTTCACTCTCGCTTAACTCATTTACCCACTAATATTTCTACCACGTAAGGTTGCTCCTTCTTCTCTCCCACCATTCTGGATGCTCAGAAGGTTCTAGAAATTTTCCCGTCGGCTCTGCAGAACAGGCTCTGTACGTTCATCTGTGGGTGAAAGGAGCAGAGAGCAGGGAACGGCCGTGCCCCCGCAGAGCCTGCCTGTGGGGCATGCATCACAGCAGAGTTTCATTCAGTTTGCCGTGCCCACGTCCTCTCTTCTGCACCTCTCTCATTTTAGGCTGTATTGAATTGCTTTCCTCCCCAGAGAAAGCAATATATCCTTCTGGCATTTGACTTTTAATCCTCTTTTTGAGACAGAGAGACCCCAGATTCACTTTTTCTGGGCTAGGATTACCTTCTTTGTCAACAAATTACTGTCTTCTGTCGCCCAGAAACCACGCAGCACCTCTCACTCACTTCATCCTGTGCCAGGTACTTCCACTTCAGCCTTTAGACCATTGCTCTTCCTCGTTCATGTAGAATCAGTGCTGTAACAAGACTTTTCCATAAGCCTCACAATTAACGACACCCACATGAGGTATATTTCACGGTGCTCCCTGATGCCCAGATTTCCCCGCCTGCTGATTTCCTGACCAGATGCTGCTGCCAGACAGCTTTTAACGCCCAAGTTCTGCCTGTTCTGCTTGAGAACAGCTCTCTCCTTAAGCCCCTTTTTTTTTTTTTTCTTGAGTGTTTTACTGTTTAATTATCTCTTTCTCCCCCACCGTAAAATCTGGAGACCAAAATAGATTGAAAAGGCTCAGCATTTCTGAGAATTTCACATAAACCTCACTTCCTTAAAAATCTAGGTCGAAATCAGAGCTAGGGTGGGGTACCTGTGGTTGCACAGGAAGGAGGAGAGCTAGGGGCAGCTCCCTCATTAGGAAGTGTAGGTGGGTGCAGAGCAGCTCTCACCTTGGAGATCCTGAAAAAGAAACAGAGACACATGGCAAGTCACGCTGGTCCAAATACAGATCTGTCCCAAAGAAGTGTGAATTCCACAAATGGGAAGATTATATGCTAGCTCCTTACTGGGCAGGATGCAATGGAGATCCGTCTGTGTTGAAAGACAAACCTGCCAGCTTACATCTCCCCAACGCCGCTCCACACACAGTGATTCCAAGAAATTATAAGTGATAAATGACTTGTTTTCTTTGTGCCGGTGTTCAGGTGTCATTGGAGTAGGAAAGAGTGGAATTACAGCCTGTGCTGCTACTGTTATTATTATTATTTGGCAGTAATTCCTCTAACTTTCTTCCCTGGAGGAAGGCACGACTAGCAGCTCTCTTGCTCCCAAGGTCATCCCACCAGAAAATATTAGCTATTTGCTCCTATTAGTTTCAATTATTGAGGTGCAGCAAACCAAATAATAGTCAATTTTCAGTATTTCATGGCTTGCCTTCAGTATGGGACTGGAGCTTTTACCCCAGAGCAGGGCACTGCTAGACCAAGAACCAGCACCAGCAGAAGGGCAGGGATCCCCCCCTCCCATCCCATTCCCCATGCAGGCTTGGGGAGGGAGAGGGGGAACTTCTGCTCTTCTATTCTTCTGTTTTTCTATAAAGAAAAGGGTATCTCACTGTACTGAGGGGCTAAGCGGATTAATCCTAATACAATTATTGCTCTTTTGGCCTCCTTTGTAGTCCTCAGAAGGTGTGAAATAAGTCATTTTCCACAGTTTTATGGGTACAATATACATATGCCAGATAGCCGTGATGCATTCCTGTGCTGCTGCTCCCTTTCTGCTGCATTATTTAAATCCTTTCTGACTCGCATTGTAATACAACATCTGTCCCCTTTGCCTAGTCATATAGTAGTGGGTGGTGTGTTATTTGTTTAAAAGACAAGGGAAATTTCATTTCAAAGTATAAGC
Source organism: Oreortyx pictus (assembly GCA_036925125.1). Lineage (NCBI taxonomy): Eukaryota > Metazoa > Chordata > Aves > Galliformes > Odontophoridae > Oreortyx > Oreortyx pictus. The sequence continues at coordinate 954,734 of JAUPFR010000015.1, forward strand.
GGTGATGATAAGACACATTTAGATGAATTATCCCCCCAACCACCACAACTTCCCAGCCCAAACAGCCCCATATGCTGCAGGATCCTGGAGAACCAGGCTGCGAAGCAGGCACCATATGCAGCTGGAAGCCCCAACCAAGATGAGCAGGGCCCCAAGGAAGGGCACCAGGAGGGCACAGATGGCCCCAGGTCTCCTGTCCTGGAGGTGGATGCCCACCATGTCCATGTGTTACAACCAACTCAGAGCGCAGCCTCAGTAAAAAACTCAGAAAGCATAGGAGTCACCTAAACATCTGAAGATTCTAACATGAACTAGTTCAGGAGGTCATCTCCTTTTCAGTTCTATTTTCATGACATTCAGCATTGCTGTTTCTACCTTTCACCTGCTCACCTACAGGCTAGAAACTTGCTGAAAAGAGAGGAGGATAGTACAGGTTCCCTTGGCAGTCCCTTCCCAGGAACCTCAGCATGGAGATGGAATTACTTTTAACAAATGGGTATTAAAAACTGGACAGAAAAGTCCTAGCCACACAGAAAGCACTGTTGTGTCTTCAGCAACCCATCCTTCGAAACTGCAGTGCACGAGCACCCTGCAAGAGCCACGCGTCCCCACCCAACACGGCCTTGTGTGACACCAACTCATTCTCAACAGATTAAATTAGACAGAACATTCACAGTTGGGCACGTCTGTCTGTCCTCACAAACCCAACATGAACAGCAGATAACGGGATGCTGGTGGACAGCAACCCTTCAGATGGAGGTCAGCAGAGACAGCAGAAGTCAAGATGCTGGTCTCTGTGAGAGCCACAGTGAGTGCCACCAAGGCGTGGTGCTCGTGATAAGCTGGCAGAGTTACAAATGCCCCCAAAGCAGCAGCTTGCTGCCAAGGCTTCCCTGGGCTCTGCTGAAGGATTTCACTGCTAAGCTGTGGCGTGACCATGGGCTGTGAGGTTCCAGGTGGGAATAAGGAAAGCAGCAGAATGACACCATCACACAGCAGCACACCTTCTTCCAAGAGATAGCCCAGAATTAAAAATAAGCAATAAATAAGTCATAACACTGCAGCTTCCACCAAAAATATCGAGATGATGTGGGCCAAAGGGAGGTGATGGGGAGGCAATCCATATGCCCTGTGGGGCTCTCAGACTCCTGAGAGATTAACCCACTTGGTAATAACCACCAAAGCGCTTTGTTCCTGCAAGGCAAGGGTCAAAGTCTTACAGGTAAGTCAGGAGTTTCTTATCTGGATCACTCTGGTAATCACTTCTTTAGATGTAATATTTGGAACACTCTGTCAAACCAGATTTGTGAGTCAGAGTCATGCCTGTCGGGAGAGGGCAGCTCTGCTGGGGAGAAGAGCATCACTGGAGGCCTGTCCGGTGGAAGGCCAATGCTGTGGCGGGGCCTCGGAGAGATCAAGATCAGGCAGCTGAGCAACTGTTATGTTACAGTGAGATTTTTCATTTTAGGTATTTTTGCTAGCAAAAAATTAACAAAAATAGGCTTTTGGACTCACTGATCTATTCTCTCTTCAGGCACTGCCAATTGTTTTGCAACGTTATTTTACACTGCTGCTGTATTTTCTTCGATACAAGACACTTATAAACCTTTCCAGGTTCTGGGAAGCTTTCGTGGCCATTTGCACACCTTACCTTTACACAGAGGAATTTGTGGTTGCGACAGAACTGTTTGGATAATGCTGGTTCTTAGGCACAGCTGCCCTCAGAATAGCTTTCAGTTGGCAGAAGAACTGTGCACTACTGCTATCACTTTCCTACCTCTTCCACACCACTCCTACTGCCACTATCACGGCGTTCATTACCCAGTCTGCAACAGCAAAATTGAGTTTTGACTGCTCCCTCAATGAGTAATGAATAGGTAAAACTTTGTAATACACCGGGAATGCCACTGGGAGGTGGAGGTAAATTTAAGAGTGGAAACATTTACAGTACACTTCTAGGCAAAATGAGCATGCAACTAGCAGGAATTATTTGCCTGCCCTCAAATTAACAAATGAAATAGGAGACAGCCCAAAGTCGCAGCAAATGGAGCGTGTCCTGCAGCCAAAGGAAAGGGACAGTCACTGGGAAGAAGCCTCAGCTGCCACCTGATGAGCTTCAATACGCTTTTATCTTAATTTCTAAAACTGATAACTCTTGCTTTATATGCACAGATCAGAAATATGACACTGGAAGGTATTCCTAATGAGATTTTTCTCAAATTGTGGTTGAAATTATCTGTAGTCTAAGGAGCACAATAGGTATGAATTACAGCTCCTGGTATTAAAATACCAAAACAAATTATTAGCATATAAAAATTGATGCGATCTATTCAGATGCGTTACAGTGAAATATGGTACAGGACACAGTGCACCTGACTTGAACCATAAAACTTGTCAAAGGCAGCACAAGTTTATGGCCCGGGCAGATTCCCACAGCACTGCTGGAGCGGCTGAGTTAGGTGGGAGCAACCTGAACACATCCAAAGATTTATTTAACTATGAAAATAAAGAAGGCAACAAAGCAGACTTTTCTCTTAATCAGGTGGGATAGAAATCCCTTCAAAATCATCTTTCTCATTTTCATCCTGTGATTGCATACCTGTCCTTCCACACGAGTTAGCACAGCGGTTATTTATCGACACAGCGGTAAGGTCGGGCAATGTGTGCAGTATGCACAAATGATGCGTTGCATGGGTTTGTACGTATACCTGTGCAACTGAGCTGTCAAAGCACGGGATGGATCCTGCTCATAGGATGGCTCCTGCAGCCCATGCCACCTCTGCTGGATGGGGCACTGCTGCCGCCTGCCCTGCAGCACCAGCTAGCTGCAACATTATGAAAGAAAAGCTCGTTTTCTTTCATTAATGTAGCCCTGATTGAATTTTTGATGTATGAATGAGGAAGGGCCTGAAGAATATTACAGTGGGAAGACATCGTCGCGCAACAAATATGTGAAACAGAGAAGAACAACAGCAGAGCAGAATGAGCCCAAATAACAAAGTCTCTGGCGGTGTAATTTCTATGCAGTGCAATCATGACTTCGTCCCGTAGCAGCCTGGGAGTTGCCTTCCATGCTCATAACTTTCAGCCAACTCTGAGACAAACAAAAATCAGATTGCTGTTCTTAAAACATATTTTCCATACCATATTCTCTGGATGCACTAGTCTGGCTTTTCCGAGGCATAGACATGTTTCCAAACACGGCGTATTTTATGCTGGATCCATCCTGGAGTGCATTCCTTCTCCTGAAATGATTAAAAAGATTAACTTCAATTGCCAGTAACGGCAGTGAAAAGCACTGAAGGCTCAATTCTTAATTACTAAGAGAAACTAAAATGTGGCGATTAACTTTATTCACGCTAACAGCAAAAAAAAAAAAACATGGCTGGAAGTCATAAACACGTTCCGTGTTTATTACCCAGAGAGAACTGCTTTGGTGTCTGCAGTGCTGAGCATGCCTAAGAAGAGGGCTGGTATACCACTGATTCCAGTGCCATGTAAAAAGCCATTCACAAAACCAGCAAGTTAAAAGCTGCAGAGAAATTCTGAACTTAATAATATCTGTGTTTTGTCTGCTTGAAGCGTGGCCACCGAATGAAGGAGAGACAAAACGTCTCTACCAATCTCAGCTGCAGCTCTCTGCCCCCAGAGTGGTAGAGGTGCAGGGATGCAGATGGGAGCCTGGTCCTGGCCAGGCTGCAGGCCTCCCTGCACACAGGTCTTCTGCACACCAGGGCTTGATGCAGATTGGTTTAGATGGACACAGGAAATGGTCTTTCCCCTCATTTTGAAGGAGGTAAAATTCAGGCACAATAACTTTGGGTGATGAGTTAAAGTACTGCTGGTGAAAACGTTCCATGGGAGCTTGATTTCAAAAATAAATCAGAAACTATCAACACCTATTTCAGGCTGCTGAAGCCACGAACTGGCATGGACAGCCAGGGGCAGCCTGTTGCCTGCAACATGAGTTACAGTGCTGAATCCAGCACATATAGGAGGACCAGAAAGTGATGTGAAGATCATTTAAGGGCTTTCAGGGAGCTAAAAAAAAAGTAAAGGAGCAAAAATCTGCATCTGTTCCTTCCAGGCAGAATTCCGAATGCCCTTTGATGCCTGTCAGGAGCAGCAGCCATTGTTCCATAGACTACATGGCTAAATAAGTCCTTCAGTCAGCAGAGGTCTATATCACAGCTCAAATTGGTACGGATATTTTTACATTATAATTGTAAAGTGCAATACACCACAAGAAGAGATATCCATCTGAATGCTGAACTGAAAGAATCTCCGAATGGATATTGTTTTGACATTTTCTTACAGTAACATTACGTTATTACAGGAAAGTAGGACAGATCTCCACCAGAAAACATTCACTAGAGCACAATACCTCAGAGGGATCGCAGTTTTTATGTCAGGCGGTCGGGTCCTCTGCTTTTATCACACGCCATAAAGCTACTGAAACTGCTGGGACAACAGCAGTGCTGCCCACCACCAGGTCTGTCCCCTCCTGTTCCAGCCTGAGAGGAGCTGCCAAAGGAAGCCAGTAATTTCCACAAAGATCAAGGCGAGTTTAATCACAGAGCCTTGGTCTGGGGCCAGCTCTTGTTCTTTCAGGCAAAAACTTTAGCACCAAACATATGGCAAATGCTATTTCCCTCTGGATCAATACATTATCCTCTCCTTTACTGGTGTGAAGTGTATCCAACCTGTCTCCTCAGTTGGTCACGGAATTTCTTTTCTCAGCTGCAGCACGCTGACAGACATCTGTGTCTCCATCCTGAAACGAGCTCTTGCAGTAAAGCAACAAAGGTGCAGAAGCACAGTTCGTGACAGATTTCAAAGGACCGTGTCAATTCACAAATGCACCAGTATTTCAAAAGCCACTAGGAAAACAATTAATGTTTGGTTGCAGTGTAATTTTCTCTGATTGGTCCCCTTTGCTGAAAAAAGACACCTTCTAGGAGCATTTTAATGCCAATTAATCTTTCAGGGAATTGCAATGCGAGGAGATACATCACCACGCCTCACTCCCCCTTGGGGTCCTTCCCAAAGGTCTTCTGGACTTCACGAGATCTCAGAAGGGACATTTTTTTAAAACTTATGCTCCTCTTCAACTGTATTAATACACTGCTCTGCTTGTTATCAGATAAGATGACTGTAGTGCTGTTCTGATCTCACAGCACATTGCTGTGGTGCAGTAGCTGACAACAGGGGCATACATACACACCTACATCAAGCTGTGGTTCATATCGTTGCAGACATTTCATACATGGGGCCACGACTGTATTCTTCAATATCTTGATGCTTGTGCTGCTCTAAGGACACAACTCTTCTCCACAGAACAAGAATTTATTGACGTAGGAGAGCTTTCTAGATCAAAATCAACGACTTGCATTTCTTTGAGGTCATGAAGCGTGCTATGTACTGTGAAAACAGAGTCACTCTGTTACAATAATAAGTACGTTTAGCATCATATTGTCCCCTCTACCCTCTTCTATTCATCTTAGTGGCATTTCCTTGAGAAAACAGAAATGCTCCTCTCGCTTTGCAGCTTAATCTCCATATGTTTATCAGCTGTAATTGCAGCTTGGTCACAGTAATTAAAATACATGACACCTACTAGTTAATGCAGGCAAGAAAAATAATTCCCTCTGTCACCGTTTCAAAACATTTGTTTAAATTGTAGCCACAAAGAATACACACATGTTAATGCACTGTGCCAAAAACCCCTCCGTGTGACTCAAGAGAAGCCAGCACCAGCTTCATCCAGCAGTGGATTTGGTGGATAAAACAGAAACGTGTCTCAATCAAAGCCAACATTTGCTCTTCCCAATAGAGAGTGAACTGTGATAGGATGACTGTTACCTTTTCCTTCACAGCAGCAGAGCATCCCTTCTGCCCTCAGGGGTACACTGCAGGTCGGGTTCCTTAGTGCTGCCCAGAGCCTTGGGGCACTGCCGTTCCCAAGGAAACCTATGGCTTTACAAAAGCCCCCAAACCAACGGCATTCCCAAGGAAGCCAAGGCCTTTGGAAAGTAACGGGAACATCTTGCTATGCCTTTTTCCCACGCTTTACAACCACAACGATACCCCTGGACCAACGCTTTGGGGAACACAAGTCAAAAGGAAGATGAGAAAGTCTTCAGAGCAAGTTAATGAAGCAATTAATGTAAACCCTTCTCTGAAGGACGCAAGATAAATCCTAAGTAAGTCACAGCTTAAACATACTCCCAGATTTGTTCACGTAGCACCAGACCATATTTACTGGAGAGCTCTGAGAATAAGGTCAACATTAAAGCAAAGATTTAAGAAACAGAATAAAAGGATCTTTGTAATTTGGTCGTGCTCGGGAGGCTTTATTTGTTGACACAAGCGCAGCCCAGTTATTTCACGGCACACAGCAGCCATTACTCATCCACCGGGTCACACCGCATTTTCCATCCTTTTAGGCAGAGCCTTCGAGTTATTGATCCCATGAATCAAAGTGGCGGGGCCGCGCGCTGTGCTGGGGGGACGGAGACAGATGGGGCTGCCGGCGCGGGCTCCGCGGGGAAGGAGGCACTGGAGATCGCTGAATGCTAACTATTTTTCTAAATGGCTGTCAAGCCACTTCCAAGGTGCAAGTAATGAAGTCAGCACTCTCTATTTTTCTTTCCATTCAGCCGGGAGGGTGGTGAACTCGTGAAAACACGTGACAGCTCAGTGAATGTCGTGGGGGTGTGGGCATTGCTTAAAATCCCGTTAGGGTGGAGCTTAAGTTTGCCCATTGTCCCATGCAGCATCTTGTCTATCCTCAGACTCTGGGCTCCAGCTGTGCTTATTTCAAATAACAGTGCCATAACACATGAGGTGTAGAAATTAAACCTTCCAGGAATCACGTATTTCATGTCAACCACTCAATTGACTCTTACAAATCTGGGGTACTTGGTCTACATGAAATGATTTTTTTCCTACTTTCCCCCAAATCCCTAAGGAAGTTTAAGAAGTGTGAACACACTCAAACCAAGTTACATGATTGGTCTCTGGGGAAGAGCAGGACATGCAGAGAAAACACACAGACTAGCAGCCCAAGAGGAGGGCAGCAGCACGTGCTGTCTAGCAGGTGTAACGACACCGTTCTGTACTGGGAGGTGCCCAGCTCATGGCAACAGATCAGGAATCAGATGAACTTAAAGGCTCCTTAAACTCCAATCATTCTAAGATTCTATGCTTAATTAGATAATCCAAACAGCACTTCCACCTGAATTCACCCTCACCAACAAGAGAAGGAAAATCCCCACATTCATGTCTCTCCCTACCACCAAAGCAGCACCAAACACTTCCCATGTGTAACACCAGTGCCAGTTATGAAAGTTTACACGGGAGGGTGAAAGACCACCAATTCAGTGAGAAAAGCAGAGGTTATCACATGGCATCTCTCTCTGACACAAGGACTAATCCTCAGCAAGAGAAAAAGTCTGACTTGCTCTGCAGCTTCAATCAGCGAGACCTTGTGTATAATATAACGGTGCTGCAGACAACAGCAACAAGAAATAATGTACTCTCTTTTAATGGGCACGTGCTCCTGTCAGTCTTCTCATTACACTGGGAGAGCTCCTGGTGGCACACACAACCCATCCTCCAGCAGCATGGTTCCACTATGGGCTCAGCACAGGGAGCAGGCACCCTGCTCTGCCCCGACATACTGCCCAACTTTGCTGCTCTGCTCAGATGGTCTAAGGAAATAAACCAATCTCCTGCACCCTTTTCCACCAAAAACTGCTCCTTCCTTCTCTTCCCCCAGTCACTGCAACAATAAGCGTGGCTCACAGGGAGATTTTCTTGCATTGACTTTACCAATACGCAGATACTTTTCCTGCTTTGATTTAGGAACGGCTGCTGGAATTGCGCGAGGCAGGGACTGATCTGCATGCACAGCTGCCCATGTGCTGCGCTGGCAGCGAGCTTGAGAAACACAATATATTGTGACAGCTCTCGAAAACTTGTACCTTAAGGAGCTTACAGAAAATGGGCTGGCTGTTGCTTTACAGCAGAAAACACGTTATCTGAGAAGATAAATCCCATTAGGCAACAAAATACACTTCGTTTCAATAGCAAAAAAAAAAAGAAAAAAAAATCTCCTTTTTTTTTTTGTTTTGTTCACTCTTTTCATCTTCTTCATCTTTATCTTCATTCTTTGGATACCCCCAGGAAGGAAATAAATAAATCTGTCTTTTCCCAAATAGGAAAGTTAAGCAGGTAAAGACATGGACCTAAGTAGAGGTGTTGTGTGGTGGTTCAGCTACAAAGCAGAAGCATTTCATGAGGCAGAAATGCTCAGCAGCTGGGGTCAGGGGGAAAGCCTCTGGTCCAGCTGCAGGGATGTAATCAGGGATGTACTACTACCTACAATTAACAGAAGTCAAGTGGGTAAGCGCTCACTGCCGTGAAATATCTGTATGAAAATCAATCAAAACTAGCTCCAATTAGGGAAATTAACATAAATAAATAGATAAATAGAAATAAGAAGTGTCGCTGGCTGTGCTGGGCCAGGCAGCAGTGGGTCCTGTGCTACATATGGCTAGCCCTGGGACAGGGCAGCCCCGCAGGGATGCTGCTTCAGCAGGCAGGTTCTGTTGCCTGCTCAGCCCAGTTAGATCACCTTTTTTTCCCATGCAGACAGCAGAGCTTAATATGCCTGCACTCTGGGCTGTGCGAGTCCCTCCAAAATGGACTCTCATGGAGCAAAGCTGCTCCTCTCAAAAGTGGAAATATAACTGCCCATCTGAAGAGGTGAGTGCTCTGCAGAGTGGCTGCTGCCACAGCTGTACCCTGAGAGCCGTGCTCTGGGCTGCGGATGACACTGACAGCACTGGGGCTGAGGACAGAAACAGTCCTGCAAGAAGAGCATTAGCAGCTGAGATTCATTTAGAGTCTTTGCTGGATACTTTCTTTTAATTTAAGAAGGAAGTACCAGTACTAGTGTTATTGCTTCTTTCCACACATGAACTGTTTAACATATTAACCCCTAAGGGGAGGTTTTTGAGTTGCTTAGGGATCCATACCACAGAGAACATAGATGCATCCCTTACAGAGATAGTTTCTGGTGGAGCCATACCAAAATCCATGGTTCTTTTGCCTTCAAAACAGACTGTAGGCTGCAAATGCCTCCAAAAACATCATTACACCACGCCGTGGTGTGGCTATTTCTGCTGGGGACACGGGATTCTGGTTTTCAGTTCTACTTGTAATGAGATACAATAGAAACTGCTACTGAGTACGAGGTCTGTGTGAGCAGATCCTAAGGCTTATCAATGAAGTTACGTTATCTCAGGTTAACATCCCATTAAAAGGACATAATTTGTTCTTAACCCTTCAAGTCTAAAATGCTGTAGGAAAGCTGCATGGTGCCTTTCTTGCTATTTGAGAATAAATTCAGGCCCTAGAACTCACTATGCGACCTATTTTTCAATAAATAGAGTTTTCACGCTACACTAACACACAGCAGGGTCAGAAAAAATAACCCTCATTTATTTTACCAGAGGGAAAAAAAAACACAGACTGAAACTCACCCTAGCTCTATCATCATTATATGCATTTTAGCAAATGTATTTGAAATGCTATGCGAGTACTTTACTCCAGGAACAGCGTGACCATCTCTTGCTGATGGCTAGGCAGATCTCACTGCAGGCACTCCAACACGACTCCTCCGTCTCCATCAGGCTGCCTCCCTCATCACTTCACTACCAACTCGATTCAGATTGAAACCCTCATGCAGCGTTTGTTGTTTTCCTAAGAAGAAAAGAATTAGATGTTTTTGTTCGTGTGCTAGACATCCAGCATACATGCGTGAGCTGAGAGAGGGAGAGCCACATCACCTGGTGCTCTCACAAAGAGAGCTGAGAACCAAACTGGAGCCAGGAGCTCTCAGCTTTAAGGAGTTGATCCATGCAACCATGAACGACTGCAAAAGCATTTTACTTATGGAGATTCCTTCCCAGTTTCCTGGTTAACAACAAGGGATGTGTATAGGACACTACTGTTTGCCCTTTTAGGGAAAAGCAAGGGATTTGTGATGGTGGAAGGCAAACCCTATATCTCCTACTGTTGTACCGCTGTGACATCTGTGAGAACATCAGTTCTTGCCTGAGCAGAGCTCAGCTGTGAAGGATGTGAAGGAGGGAGAGGCCCCAGCCAGCACTCCGCAGGCCTGCTGCAGACACTCCAGACTGGTGGCAGAGAAACAATTCCTATTTCTTTTTGTAAAGAAAATGAACCAAACCTGGCTCCTCCTTATTGCACAAAATATTTCAGTTGGCTTCATTTTTTCAGGAGCAGACACCTCCCTGCAGCTGTAAGGGGTCTTTCCCTGGAAATGTTCTTTCCTATCTGAAGTAAAGTAGAGCTTTCCTTGACCCTAAATGCATGAATCATTTCCAAGTGACTAGAGCAGAATTTGCTCTCAGACATGCAATTAATTTCCAGGCAGTTCTGTGCAGAGCCAGGATCCTGTGGACCCCTTCCAACTTGGGGTATGCCATGATTCCATCATTCTCCTGTTCCTCAATTAACATTCACCTGGATGAAGGTATTAGTCAGGCCCCACAGTTATCTGCCTCAGTCACAATAGATCTGGTCACAGGCAACACCTGAGCACACTGATAGGAAGCACATAATTTTCCTCTCGTCTGATCCTCAAACTTGGCAATTTTCTCTTTTATAACATTTTGTGAAGAGGAAGGAAGATGATGAGTAGGGGAAAAAGAATAGATGACAGAAAAGATAATGGTAAAAAGAGTCTGAGGAGAGGTGATACCTAATTTACTACAAACAACAGCAGCAGTACAAGAACTTCAGGTATTATATAGACAAAGCGTGAATAAAACCTATTCTCAGTCTGAACAATTTATTGCATTTTCTGTCCTTTTTTTCCCACTTATTCCAGAGTATATTTTTTATGGATTCGTTTCAGTAAAAGAAAAATATCTTTCTTTATGTGAGTACAGCATGTGGCTCTGGGCAAAGCGATATTGTCTGGCCAGCTGATGGAAAAGTCCAACATTTTTTTGGCAGTACAAAAAGGCACAACATGACAAAGAAGTGAGACAAATGAGAAGTGCTTAACAAAAGTATCCTTAATTTCTTTTCTGCACAATGTGCTACCGTTTGACATTTGTAGGAAATCACAGCACCAAAGGACTAATTACTGTTCCTATAGCATCACCTTCCCAGTCTGATACGATTATGCGAATTTCCTTTGTGGCCACAGCGTATCAGTAATAGGACTGTTTGTTGGTCTGTTCTTTTTAGAGAAAATTTATACTCAACACTGTAATGTTCAGCAGCTTCAGCCACTTCTGAGCCAGGGGAGCACAGCTTTACCCAGAGTCTCTTTCCATCATCTATTCACAGCCACATGGGATTTTGGGAGAGTTAGAGTATTTGTTGGTAAAACATGTATGCAGGAAAATAAATGTATTGATATGCATTCTGTCATTCTAAACACAAGGAACTGAAATACAAGTAATATAATGGACTTTGTCTTATTCCCAGAGCCCTTTTCCTGTACTTTTGTTATGAGAGCATGGATAAGACTAACTTCCCTTACCTAATATAACTCAGTTAATTGGTGCTTGTTGGAGGTGGAAGGTCTCAGAGCTGGACCACATCCTCTCTTTGAAGATCCTTCTGAGGACAACCTGCTGCTCACCCAGCAACAAGGTTCGTGTGTCCAGCTCACAATCCTCACAGTGAGGAAGAGCGGATGTCCCTTCCGCTTCACAGCTCATAAAGGAGGCTTCATCCTCATTGATGCCCATCCTGCAAAAACACCACTCAGAGCTGCCCAACTATGGATCTGACCAAAAAAATCCCCATCAGAATGCCAGTATTTTCACTGTAGTGCAACAGTAGTTTCAGAGCAGGAGCCTATGTTGCCTTCTCTGCATGGCTTTCCAGCTACTCCTTCCAACCCAAATTCCACTGGGAGCTTTTGAAGCTGAGACCACAGACTGGGTGCACCCAGGCTATGGCATGACTGTTTCTGGGGCTCTTCTAACTGCTCAAGGCGCAGGAAATGAAATCTGAAGCCAAATCAACTTCCCGCAGAGTTACGCACACAATAACAGCTTGCTAAGAAGTGCAAATAATTACAAATATTCTGCTTACCATTGCTGCGTTCATTTCCAGACTGTGAAGGCACCTAGCACGGCCATCCCTTTCTCTCCAAATAGCTGATCAGCAGATTAAAATACTTTCATTAGACTCCTTTTGTTTGAATCTGAACAACTGTGGCGATCTCCCAGGATCTGCAGCTGAAGAACAATGTCAAGAAGAACCACGTGGGTAATTGCTCATGCTTGTGCAGCAGGACCACTTCCGACTTATCTGAATATTTCTTCAATTTCCTTGTTAATAAAACAAAAGAAATAGAATTAAGAATCTTTTGTCTGTAAACTCATGCATGCTAACAGGGAAAGGAGAGGTGAGGGAAGATGGGGAGCGGGGAGAACTGTTTTACCCGGAGCACCACAACGTCCCACAGGGATTTCCCAGTGGGGACTGGAAGTACATCATCCCCTTCTTTTTCCCCTAGGTATTCTCACTGGACTTGCAGGTAGGAGTACATTCAAAATGCAGATTCACAATGCCCAAAGTTTTGTTTTAGGCATCAGCTATACAACTTCAAGCCTCACTAAATCATGCAGCTCTACAACGGACTTGACAGGTAAGTACTGGGATGCTTCCATTTCTTCACAAAAAAAAAGGGGATATTTCACATTACTACAGTATGTAGTATGTAGTAATGGATGTCAGAAAAGGCAAAAAATACCACGAGTATTTCCCAGAGTGAGCCAACATCCTCTTTTTTAACACATGAAAAATTAACACAATCAAATTCCACTGTAAAACACACTTCAGAATTTGCTTTACCAGCTTTATTACCTAGACGACTGGGACATGTTTTACTTCTCCCAAAGAAGAAGCACATATCTAAATGAGAGGAAAATTGATGATATACAGCTAGTGAGTGGTTATGAAAAATAAGGGCCCCAAATTTATCTGTGTCATTACTATACAATGATGCTCGTGTGCCATAAGCAGGTATTGTAATGGAATAAATCAGGAACACTGGTGGCAGTGATCATAATCCTTATTGTTTGTCGTACCGCCTAGCAGTAAGGATTCAGGATCCCACTTCTGTTGGTGTTGCAAGAAGCATAACACATAAAGGGACTTGTAGATGCAGGCACAGAGGAGACAGAAAGTGAATTTCCTCCTAACATCTAACCCAAATCTCCCCTCTTTTAGTTTAAAGCCATGCCCCTGTGTCCTGTCAGACCACATAGAAAGTTACCCTCCTTTTATGAGCTCCTCTCAGGTAGTGGAAGGCTGCAGCAAGATCTCCCTGGAGCCTTCTCTTTCCCAGGCTGCACATCCCAGCTCTCAGCCTTTCTTCGCAGTGGAGGTGCTCCAGCCCTCTGAGCATCTTTGTGGCTTTCCTCTAGACCTACTCCAACAGCTCCATGGCTTCTTTGTGCTGAGGGGGCTTCACAATACATAGTCTGAATGAGGTCCAAAATAGCCTGGAGATGTAGAGCTGAGGGACAGTCCAAGTCCAGGAAAGGTAGGAGTAAGGAGAAATGCTGGGGAGAGAACCTGGCACGTGGCTGCCATGACTTGGGGCAGTGCAGCTGGGTGAGTCGGGACAGGATGGTGGCTCCAGGGATGGGCAGGCTGCAGCCAGGCAGCTTCACAATGCCTGAGAAGGAGCAAGGTTTGGGCAGCACTTCTGTGATGAAAAAGGCTGTGGGGTAAATCTATACCTCACTGAATGCTGAAGAATCCACATGGGAAAAAATGCTCTCCTCCCCTGGCTCACCCTCAGATAAAAAACTACTTACTTTTTAACTATTCACATAATGCATTTTATACATTTAAATTCATGGAAATGTTTACTTATATACTTATATTTCACGGACTATAAAACAATAATAACAAACTCCAAATTAGTCATTTCCTTTCAGACAATAAAGTCACAATGAGAAAAATTTGTAGCTTCCAATTGTTCCAACCAGTGTTGGAAATGACATGAAAATCTCTTCGGCAGTCATTACAGCCTAATTGTTTTGGAAAGCTGCAAGAGAATCATCATTGCTTTTCTGTTCTTGGTTGGCTTGCTGAAGAAAAGTTCATTTCATTCAAAGCTTTTAAATATTTCAGTCTCATTTTTTTTTCTTAAAACCAAAACAGAGATGTGAATTGGCAAATTCTTCCAAATATTCTATGAAAATATTTTTCTACAAAATAAAACTTACAGCTCTTTTTTATTTTTAACTGATGGAAGCAAGTCAGATCTGCCAAAATTCTCTGCTGATGTATATTTTGTAGTAAACTGGAGATCTGTATCCAGTTTTGTAATCCCAGTTCAGTGCCGGGAGCTGTGAAATTCATGAATTATGCATTTCATTCTGTAAACACAAAAGAAAAAATACTTACACTGTAATTAGTTTATTTGCTGTTATCCAAGATCACAGCAGTTCATACAGTAATTAATAAAAAGGCAGCATCTCATTGATGGTACCTGGGGCAGCTCTAGAGATGCTAGAGAAGGCACACACCTTCTCAGTCTGCTTCAAGAAGACTGGGTGGAGCAGAAAACCAAACTTGAAGTGCTCAAGGTAGAGAACAAATAAAACTAACGCTCAAGTACTGGTATGAGGCTCAGAACATCTTGTCCCTGCCTGCTACAAGCACCCGATGGCAACTTGAAACACGTGGTGTGGGCAGTGGCTGCGGAAGTATTGAGCAGCAATGCCAACAAAACAACATCTTGCCCTATAGCTGGGATCCTTCCAGCCTTCTCTTTACACCCTGTTTAGCAAGTAGACTCTATTTTCAGACCCTCCCCTGAAAAATTCCTATTCGACAGGCCCTGTGTTTTTCCCCCAGACACATCTAGATCCAACCTGAGATGAGCTCATCAGAGATGAGTTTTTCAAGTTTAGAAAATTAATTCTTATGCCTCATCTCAGGCTTAGCAGATGCTTGGGAATCTTTAATAGCTGTAATTACTTAGTTTATAGTTATTGCGTTGTCATATCTCTTATAGAAGCAGATCAAAGTTTATGAATACCTCTGTAATTAGAGTACATATATCAGGAACAGGATAACTCCAACTGCTGCTCGTCGCATCACTGATTTCACTGTGTCGCTTCTAAAAGTCCTTATCCCTGTTCTTAATGGCCATGCTCAATAACCATCAACAGTCTGAAACAGCACCACATCTGGCTGTGTATTTATTCTAGATTTCAAATTATACCAATCACTGTGCGCTGGATAAATTCTAGGCTCATTCTTTAAATACCATAATCCTGTTTACAAGACAAAAATCCTGAGCCCCCGATGCAATGCACACAGCGTGCCCTTCGGCAGCTCAAGTGAGATTTTTCTGTAGCTCAGTCAATCCGCTGCTCATAGAAATGGCTCAGTTCTTTTGGCATTCCCAAAACATAAGAAAAAGAAGGCATGACCAACACCTACTTACTTTTAGCACATCTGCAGTAGCACTGTAGGCATGAAAAAAGAAAAGTAAAGCAGACATACTTTATTATTATTTTTACCTTGGTGATATTACCTTTAGATACCACAGAGCTCACACAGCATCATAGAAAGAGCAAAGAGGTGACACCCCCATTGCTGCTGCTGCTTCTACGTGGAAAAATACTCCCTCACATAAAGAACATTCCGACAAGTACGTTGGGTATTTAGCCAACACCCCGGTCTCTGCTGGCATGTTTCAGCAGCAGCCAACACCTAAGTCAGTATGATTCATTGGATCAATAATTCTAAGGTCTGTACCTAAAAGGTTGAAAGATGTGGAAAAACCCGGCAGAAGAGTAATGATGGTAATGTTCAGCAAAATGGTTAATGAGGCTTGGGAAAAGCAGGCTTTGGGGGGAGAGAAATATGTACAGATATAACCTTGCACACAAGTTTCAGCAGAACATTCTGTCTTCCAGGTTAACTTTAAAGTCCCCACACGTTAAGAGAGATCTGTAGTTACTGACATGTTTGCTCGTTCAAGGATTGACTCTTTCCCACTTCCATGCACTGGTTGTTGGAGGAGGATGTGGCCCTTTTCCAGGTCACCGTATCCCCAACCATTTCTTGTTGAATGGCTGATGCTGGTAGCACGGTTACGTAAAGGCACAGAAAATAAGGTTACTTTCTGTCTCCTTACCTGAACATTTCGGTTCATTACTGCTCTCTGACCCCTCCTTCAGTTGTCGTCCTACTTGAAATAACTCAATTCCTTCCCAGCTCCCTGCTTCCTCGTCATTTCACATCCCTCAGCTGGTGTAATAGCATCCTGTGCATAAGGCACCGTGCCCAAAGGAAGCTCAGTAGCAGTAATACCAGTAGCTAAGGGTAGCGACACCATATAGCATTTGATTACTTCAGGAAAAAAAGGACACTGCAGCTGCAATCACCCATCATTCCTCTCCCTCTCATGGCTTTGGAAGAACTATCAAGTCCATAAACTCATTTTGCCACAAGCTGGAACACATTTCAGGATATATGTGATGGCACTGCTCTGTGCTTTACATGGGATAGGAGGATGATATCCATAACCAGACCAATAATACTAAGATGAACTCACATAAGGAACCATTAGTTAAGTGCTCAGAACATCAAAGCCCCATCTTCCTCCTCAGCAAAGCAGGCACAGTACATTATCACCCATATATTTCCCTTTTCAATATACAATTTTGCATTCATTCATTCATCTTCCAAAAGCTGGACAAAGGAAATGTGTTTTTTAATGGTCATTAAATATTCTGCAATTTGTGTCCCATTTGTCAGTTGGCATTAGAAGAGATCCGTAACTGATCTGGGTGCCACCAATGACACCGCCTGCTGCACACTCCCTCCCATCCACAAAGCACCATGTCCATGGTGGAGACAATTAGACGCCTCTGATCTCTTCTCTATAATTCACTTTCCTATCTAATCAACAATTATCCATAATGAACTTCACACTGCTAGCTCAAGCTCAGCAGCTTCTCTTGCCTAGTGCAAGACATAAAGGAAAAACTGATGGCAAACGGCATAGCATGTTTTATGAAGTGATTTCTGAATAATCACACTTTAAAATTAAAGCTGTTTAACAGCCCTAGCAAATGGCAGACAAAAGAACTGAAGTGAGGAGTGTGACCTATGAAACTGATGAAAATTCATTTGGAAAAACCCTTTATTAGAAAAGGGTCTTCTTGTCATAGGCCTATAAATCACGTGGCAAAAATGAACCTGAATTGTAGGAGCAATTGGTGTTACAATTCTGTATCTTTGCAGTGATCTGAGTGGTGATGATGGTGTAAGTAAAAGGAAATATTGCTGTCCTGGCTGAAGTCACCTGGAAAGTTGTGAGGCGCTCTGAGCTTCCTCTGCTCTTCATAACTGCTCTGGCAGACCCTGTAACAGGCGTGTGTAGAGTGCTGAGCAGCAGTTCAGGCTCATGGTCAGGCTGCTCCCCCTGGCCAAGGATCACTTGGACCTTCAGAATACCTTGAAGAACTCCTGTGGGATCTCTGATGGGCAGGGAAGGCAGCCAGCTGAACAGGAACAAGCACTTCCCATCTTGGTTGGACTTTCACACAAATGCACACAGTCTCACCTCCAGAACTTCATAGCCTTTGGTCGGGACGCAGCCCGGAGCCCAGTGCTCCTCCAGGTGTGCAGCTTTGAGCTGCAGGAAGAGCAGCAGCTGGAGCTCACTGGGAAACCAAGAGCCAGCCCTTACAAAGCACCCTGAGCCAAAGAGA
The DNA here is from genome assembly GCA_036925125.1 of Oreortyx pictus. Classification (NCBI taxonomy): domain Eukaryota; kingdom Metazoa; phylum Chordata; class Aves; order Galliformes; family Odontophoridae; genus Oreortyx; species Oreortyx pictus. The sequence goes on from JAUPFR010000015.1 coordinate 972,535, forward strand.
AGCTTCCAACAGCTTTGTTGTTGTGACTGAAGGAGAATGAAAGCAAACAAATCGGAGCAGAAGTGAAGATGTTCAAAGTAATGGAATAAATGGAGTTCCTTGGAGACCCACTCCAAAGACCCCACGCATTGTAATGCAATTACTGTGAAGAGTAATCCATCAAAAATGTACTACAGATATTAAATTTTTTTTGAGTATGGGTTAATAAAAAAAAAAAAAAGAGGCACAAATTACTCTTTGTACGTATTCCTCTTCTAACACACAAAACTGCGCTCTCAGCTCTGCCAGACGGGCTCAGACCTCAGGATTATCTGATCAATAGCCAACAAGAATGAGAGTATTTTCAGTTCACTGGATAAAAGTCAAGGAACAGAGAAATAATAATGGAAGCAGCGATTCAATCAGAAGGAGCTGTAGTAGGTGGCACAAAGCTATAGGACAAATGTCAAGCACACAAACAAATAGCACTGCTGAAGTGAAAAAGCGTGAGTTATCAGAGTGTCTTTTAGAAGGGCTCTGTGGGTTAGATTCCTCCTCCGCCACCGGTATCGCTGGGAAAAAATTATTCGTGGAAGTAAAATCATGTGAGGCCACAACATTTGTCAAACCCGTGGTCCCAAACTTCGAGCTGCGGTCACACCGACCTTCCCATCATTTGTAGACCTGAAAGTGAGGGGAGAGCAGGGGCACAGCAGCCTGCAAAAGAACAGCCACTGCTGAAATCCTGGTGGCTGCAAATAGCTCCGTGCTTCACACACACGCCAAAAACTCTTCCTGGAGCTTAAGCTAATGAAAAGACAGATGTGTTGCAACTGATTGGAGCATGCTGACAGTCTGCTGGGAATATCAGGCACTGCGGGAATTGTTCATTCTTTCTATTGTCAGGCAGATAGACAAGGCAGAGGGAAGAACAGGCACTTCTTTTTTTTACTTTTTAATCAAAGACTCTCCTCAAAATATTCATTTTGCTGTTCTTAACCAGAGAGTTAGTTCAGCTATGCATACACTGACACCACACAGGCACTGCTGTGGCAGGGGAACCCAAACACGGTGCTGATGATGGGGCACAGCTGGCTGCAGGAGGAGGAAGAGAAGGGGGCGAGAGGATGAAGGATGTCTCGGGCAGGGCAGAGCTCTGGAGACGCAGGCCAAAGAGAGAGGTGTTGCTCGGCTGCAAGAGTAATGAAAAATACATAGTGATAAGTGCCTGGAGGGGTGAGGGCTGGTGATAAAGCACAACAACACCGAGAAACGCTCCAACCGAGAGCAGAAAGAATAGGAACAAATCCAGAAGGGGCCTGCAGGGTCCTGCATCAATGAGGTGGGACACAGCCCCAGCCATGTCACAGCTGTGGGGGATGGGGGCCATTCCAGAAACCTGGATGCCTGCCCCAGCCCTCAGCAGCAGCTTTGACAACGCAGATGTTCCTGTCTCTGGCTTTCACAGACAGTTGACAGGTTACCAGAGCATCACAAGTGACTCAGTGCATGATGTAACTCCCAGGTCTGCCCTCCAGCTCCTCATCCGCAGGCCCAAAAGCTCACAGTCATCTCTCCTGTGCCTACCCAGTGACGGTACGTGATGCTCAGTCTGTGACAGTGGGTGACCCAGCTCCTGGGCTCCTCCAGGACCTCCTCCAACCAATATAGTTACAAGGGGTGGGAGAGCTGCCTCTGTACAAGAGAGGCAGGGTAACAGAGAGAGAAGAAGGGCTTTTCCAAATTATAAATGGAATTCAATCATGGCAAGTGCTCCCTGGGAAGGCAATGGAGTTCTGCTTGAGCAAAGACAGCAGAGTTAAGATAACCATCAATAATTTTCTCCTTTTGTATACTGTAGAAGGGCAAACACGCTGCTGTGAAATCACATGCTGGGAAGGGAAAATCTGGCTGCAGGTTTGGGCCGTTTTGATGGGCAGCTCCAGCTCTGCCGAGATTTAAAAGGGAACTTTGCAAAATTCACTCTTTAGGTGGTTATCAGCCTCTCCTCTGTCTTTGTATTGGGTCACCCAAGTCCTCCTGGGATCCTTCAGAAAGGCAGGGATGTAGGTGGAGGAACAGAAAGCCTTTGTCCACACACCTGTTCTGATTAACATTCATTTTGAGCCATTGTGACCAGAATTGTAAACAACATCCTACATGCACCGGTTAGCATAGCTGCACTGATATTCTGCTTTATATGCAACGATCAACTCAAATATTCAAATCATTCTCTGCCTCCATCATCTACCACTGTAATTTTCCAGTTATGGCAGGAATTTTTCATTTCTAAGTACCAAAGTGCACAAACTTGTACTTTTTTCTTCTTATTATTATCATTATTCATCTTATTTTCATTACTGCAATCCTCCCAGTCATCTCTCTTCTCCTGTACACACCAGACCTCCTCTGCACCAGCAGTACCTCCCTGGGTTGTGTCACTAGCAAATCCCAATAACACATGGCCAACTTAAGTGCCAGTCTCAAAACTGTTCCTAATGAACTCTATTAATAACTCCACTCCTACAGGGTAGCTCTTCTTTTAGCACAAACTGCACCTAATTAGCTCTTGCCGCTTTCCCACTCATCGTACAGGGTACTAAATATAAATTACTGAATTTAACAACTTGAAGGTTCTATTCATTCTGGCACTGGGGGCATTTTCCAGCTCTCACCAACAAGTGGGAATGGGACCCTCTCTGTGTCCTCGGCCGCTCACAGCGCTGTGAGTTGGCAGCACGAGGGGCAGCTTGGGCCAGGGGCTCTGCAGTGTGCCAGCGTACAAACCACAGTGTGGTGTCGGGTTTTCCATGGGGCCAAATAAATCCTGTCAGCAGAGCTGGAGGTATAGAGGAATGTTGCTGTAACTCGAGGCAAACTGCTTTGCTCTGTCCCTAGTACGAACTGTCACGCTCAGCCCAGCTTTATTTTGGAAGCTGGGTAGCTCTGTTAATGCACTCGTATACATTATGCTTTTAAAGCATGTATGTATAAACAGGAACTGATAGCACTTCCTTCCCACAGGAGCCAAGCTCCTGCAATGCTTGCTGCAGTGCACTCTGCTTAACCTGCCCCACATACAAAGTTAGCAAAACCTAAAAAACTCTTCCAAAAACCTCCATGCAGGGCCCAGCCCACTGCCTTCCCTGCTGCTCCACAGCCTCCCCCCAGAGGCACTGAGCAGCTCAGGACCCAGGAATGCTATTGCCTTCAGACATCACTAGGGATGCAACAAAGCACACCAAAGGCACATACCTTCGTGCAGCAGACAGCAGGCTGTGCCCACAGCGTAAAAACAAACAGCAAAGTGCCAGAAAGCCACACCTGCTGGCCCTGATGCAATGTAGTTTTTTTACCCAAGCCTTCAGCAAGTTCAAAGTTTAATATTCAATCATGCATTGGTTATAATCCAAGGCGGAGTACTTAGTAATTCACTAAGTGAATTTGAGCGTTATTCTTTGGGAAAAATGGCAGTACTGTCACGCACACAATCTCAAAGTACCATTCCCCCACACCAGGAGTACAGCTGCCCAAAGACCTCAGGAGTGCCCACAGACCTGAAAGCCAATGCATTTCCTTTCACATGCTGAAAAGGCTTTGGCAGAACATAGCTTCTTCTTTTTGAAGAATTTCCTCTCTTCTGACAAGTGAATAAATGTCCAACTTGATGCTCATTTTAGTTCTAGCAAGACAAAGAAGGAGGAGAACAGGACGGAAAGAGTCTGGAACGGGTTTGGTGAATGCTAGTTATTCATCTCGTGAAACACCATAAGGATACTTCATAAACTAATCCTGCTTTACAGCAGCTGCAATGCTGCCTTCGGTTTTGCGTTATTGGATAATTTGTCTGTTCTGGCATTTTGGCAAGTAATAAAGTAAGGAACAACTACTGGAAGCATAAGCAAATTATTGAGTCTGATTCTTCTTTCTCCTTATCGTATTCTAAACATGAGCTGATTTTAAACAAAAGAGTGTTGGCAGAAACAAAACTACTTCCGGTATTTCTGAAAGAGGCAACACTAAAACGAGGTGGTTGTATTCAGGGCTTTCCCGATTTTGCTCTTGGTTCCTCTCCCAACAAAACAGATCACTTTCCATTAAGCAGTTTAAACTAAATGTGAGGAACCCTAATCTACTCAGGTAAAGCTTCAGTTTGCGTAACTGGTGGCTCTGAGGAAAAGGAACATTACAGTGACTTCAGCTCAGATGTGGACCACTGATCACAGCCACACAGATGCATCTGTAACTTTCTACAGTGGTTTTTCTGGAACCTAAAATTAAAACCTTACTTAAAAATGCACCTATCTGCCTTGTCTCACTGCATTGCAATCCCCTGACATGAAAGGGGCAGACGTTTTCAGTGCAAGATGTACAGAAGAAAGCTCCTGCTCTTGGTAGCAGACTCCCTCAGAGCTCCCATTCCTGCAGAGGAACCAGAGCTCAGGACAGCTCTCTGCTGCCTCTGCTGCAAAAGCTACATGTACACGGCATCCAGGTTTGATGCGAGTTCACAGACTGCTCACAAAACCAAACCCTAGTGCTTGGAGAGTGAGTTTTTCTCTTCTCATCCTAGAAACGCAGTAGGTAATAATGCAACACTGAACATACAAAACGATCATGAAAAATTAGGAATTAGTTCTCCTAAGAACAAGAAAATCACCAAACAATAACAATTCCGCATCAGCGTTAGGTACTGATTTCAGTCCTCGTGGCTGGAGTGCACCTCCATCTGTTGCTGCTCACAACAAATGCAATGAGCAAATCCAGAACACAGACTTGGAGCACGTCACTGCAGGTCCTTGATTAAGGAAACAAATCAGTAAGCGTCCAACATGCGCGGAATGAACAAAGAAGCAGATGTTTAAATGTGCTAGCTTTAATTTGATGCCAAATTAATGTATACATTCCCTAGTACTCATCAATATTTCACCCTTTTAAGTCTGTCACTGGCAGCGAACAGCAGATAGGGATGTTTTTTCATTAGTGCCTCTGAAACTGTAACTTTCTTTTCAATTTAATGATGCGTGTTATTCAGAAAAATCAGCGCATATTTTAAAATTGAAAACGAGAACTGCAGGAACAAGACAGAATACAATCCAGCTCTCATCAGTAAGCTGGCTGGTTTGTTTCATTTTGTTGTTCCACAGATTCCAATGACAATGGGTATTGAGCCTTGGTTTTTTTTTATGAAAAAGCCACTGGAGAAGCTGGAAACATCGCTTCAATGCGGAGCAGATCTTTTAGTGTATGAAGGCTCTCTCACTACCTAGAGCCCAAAACTGTAACTGTGATCAGCACTTTGTTGACTGGAGGGGATGAACTATCAGCTCTTAGAAATAAAAACTGAAGAGCACAACACTCTGCTAGGGACTAAAACAGGGACTGAAGAAGGAAAGGAGCATTCTTGTTATCTTATCTCTAACTCAATCTGTGAACAGACAGTATCAGTGTAACATCTGTTCTCAGATTGTCCCATATGTGATTTCAGACAAGAATACAAGAAGACTTCTGAAAATACTATATAACTAATAAAACATTAGCAAAATATGTTTCACATGCTGAAAGACATATTTCATTTAGCATCAAACTCTGCCTGCTCCTCTAACCCACATGTTTCTGATTTCACTAAATTGGTTCAGCAGAAAGTGACATCTCACACAAAGTCTGAAGATCTCTCCACCGCCAACAATAACATGAGGGCAGGAGGAAGTGAAAATTTTGTGCAGAAGTCATTGAAAAGACAAAACCAACTTTAAAAGCCCACCTGTGCAGAATTTGCTGCTGTGAACCTTGTCCAATTGTATTAAAAATCTTTCCTGAGATGAGCGTCACAGCAGTGTTGCTTCTCTGCATTATTTAGTGACTGGATTAGAGCAGAGAGAGATGAACACAGACCATCGCGTCTGGATAAGTTTTCCTGTCCCTTGTGCTCTGCCCCATCCTGCTGTCCCAGGGACATCCTCCTGAGCAGAGCCCTGGATTCCCAGCCAGAGAAGTGCCCCTTCTCCTTCACACCACCAGCAGAGGTGTATGGGACAGGGGCAGGTCCCAGCAAGGCTCACTTCCCACTTCTGGCAGGTACATCCTGATTCATCCCTTAATTGTAAATGTTCCTCCCTCTGGGGAGCGGAGGAAGCCAAGCTTTAGGTGGAAATAGACTTCAGACAAAAATCTCCCTCGTCCCAGCAGTGATCCCAGTGGATACAGCCTACCGCAGCAGCAGGACTTTGTTTAAGGCTATTTTTGGTCTCTTATTCCTTTCCTTCTCAGAAAATAATAACCACTTACCTGTTTCTCTTGGAGGCACGATCTGTGATGACAAAATTGTGGGTTTTAGTGCGTTCCGAGGCAGGGGCTGTAGCTGTGCTGCCCAGTGGTCTTTCCTCCCTGATGAGCCACTCCACTTGCTCCAGGGCATTTACTGGCACAACCCATTTTCCTCTCTGTGCTGTCCCAGCTGTGCTGGATGGCATACTTAGTACATACAGCCAGAGCTCTACTGACATATAATGCTTTTCTACACACCTACACAGGAAAGGCATTAATGGCCAAATGGGCATCTGCCCAGGCAGTAATGGACAAAGCTGTGAGAGCAAAGAGCAGGGGAGGAGATCTTTAAAGTCCATTACTTCCCTGCATCATGTCATCCCTAGGGACGTGATTTAGCTCAAAACACTTGGTCGTGGCCTGAGATTTTACTTTCAGACATGGATTATGCAATTTTGCCTGTTAGAGTCCTCTTGCATGTTAATGATTCCACGTTTGCCACTAATGAATAAACTCCTCTTCACCTGATAGTCAAGTGAAAAAAATAGATAATGAATCTCACTTTTAAAATATCTTTGAGAGGAGCATATGAACGTACAAAACCAGCAACGGTTGTGTGGTTCCTGAGTTCTGTACAGACAGATGGTTCATGGTTTGGTGGCTGTTAAAAACTACTTGCTGAGAGGAGCAGGAAAGGACCATATAGCTGTGCAGGGACAGCCCAGAAGCCAATTACACACCCAAACACCATACATTGTCGGGAAATTATATTCCACAGCTTGGCACCAGTCCCTGCCAAGCAATCTCTACATGAGCATTGACCAAGAATGCCAAGGTCACTGCTGATGCATGTGGAGGTGGAAATGGGGTTGAATCACTGCAACCAGAAATATGGCTGTGTTCTGACAATTTAGTAATAGAATTGCGTGGAGATTATGACGCTACTTTTTGTTGCCATTCAAATCCAGACCAGGGAGGAAATTACAGTCAGGAAAGTGTGGCTAGTGCAATAAGACAAAATCCCCACTTTTATGTGCATTACCAAGAACTTCAAAAGATCCTGCTATAATCCTTTTTTCTTTATTATTTCTATTTTGTTACCGCTTATTTGACAAGAGTGGTAAGTAAAAATCTCAAAACTACTCCAGTGATTTTCCTCAGCAGGCAAGAAAAGCGAATAGTAACAGAAACTGAATTTCCCTAGCAAGTTTGAGTACCTACGATAAAACAAACCAACCAAACAAATCCAATAAGCTTGGTGTGAGCCAAGTTCTTGGCAATCTGTTGCCATGAGATGTTCACTGAAATGCTGCAGAACAAGTGCAGCAGCAGCAGCTCAGCCCCAAGATGGATGGAGCTCAGGTCACCTGCCAGCCCCTGGGGACAGCTGAGCTGGCGGTGCCCACAGCTCCCCCAGGCCACAGTGGTTCTGCAGCCACTTCATCCCCATTCCAGTGCACTTTCATGTTCCTGCTAATATTTCTCTAAATATCAAATTGATATTAAGACCTAATGTAGCAAAGTGATCCAATCAGAGAGCAAGGGTGTCTCAATACACCACTCCAAACAGCTGACCAAACTGCAGTCATCCAAAGGTGCCTGGTGCAATTAAGCTGCAAATCAGCCATGATAATTACAAGAAAACGTTTTTAATTTTTAACTGTGGGGGAAAAAAAAAAAAACGGACAAAAACAATCTCCAGCACCTCAGTAAAAACAAAGCGACATTGTAATCAAGTGAATTTGAGCATGAAATGCCAAAACCAATTGGTGGTTCTTGCCTGCAGAGGCTGGGGAAGCACAGGGGGACCTGGCAGGCTGGGGAATCCAAGCTCTGCACTGCCACCAGCCAGCAGCCATGCTCCACATCCCAGTGTGAGGCTGGAGCAGCAGGCATCTGACCTCACCTCCTGCCCCAACAGACATGGAAATGAATGCCAACCTTCATAAGCTTTCAGCAGAAATAAGAACATTCTTATCCTTGCAGCATCACCTTTACTGACCAAATGCTGACGAGGGCCTCGTTGGAAGACTTGGTTTCCAGTTTTCCCACTTCGTTTTTCATCTTCTAATTTCTGTAACGGTATTTCTGTTCTATTTTTGTGCTGTATCATTTTTGCCTTTGTGCAAGGCACAAGCTGCTGCTGGAGGTGAAGTCTTTGCAGCACCCTCAGAGCAGATGAGTGGAGCCAGGAGCAGCAGCACAGCTCCATCTCTGCTGGAGATGGGCACTGGTGAGATCAAGCCCAGGCACTGCCAGCATGAGCAGCAGAGGGAAGCATTCCTCAGTTGCTCTTTTTGGCATCTTTTGCCCATGCTGGTTTGGCAAAAAGAGAAACCACTCTACTTCAGCTAATTACCTTCCTTCAAAAAGAAAATAAGTGTCTTGATTGTTTTTAATGTTACACTAATGGTGGCTCTTAGTAAGAGTTCTAGAGACAAAGAGAGATGAAGAACAGGAGCACTGTTAAAATGAAATCCTTTCTTAATCTTTACAAATTTCACCTATCTTTTAGCTCTTCTCCCGTATCTTAATATGACCTTTAAACAATATTTTCAAGCACAGCTACTGCATCCGTTTCTGCTCCCAAACAAGCCCTAAACGAGTACAATGACTTCAGGTTCCCTACTACTGAACTGCAGCTACTCCAGTGCTGCTCCATGAGACTGCGGCTTTGAAAAGACACCTCCTGGTGTCTCCTTTGTGCCCTCGCTGGGATACCGAAGAAATGTACTTGTATTGTATATTCACCCCATCTTTCTTCCCCTCAGTTTATCAGAGATGAAAAATAGACTTTTAGAAGAGGCACTGACAGACAGCAGCTTCCTCGAGATTGTGCAAGACCCATTTTCCCAGTAATTATTAAAATCCCAATCAACCAAACCCAAAGCAAGATATTCTGCTTACCTGGACACCACTGGCTGTACTGCCACACCACCGACTAAAGGGAAAGAAGTCACCTTGTTCCTGAAACACTGACAAGATGGAGAGGGATGATGGGACACTGTCTCAGAGCTATTGATTTAAAAAAGCCAACAAGCACCATCCCTCCAAACACGCAGCAAACCCTCAGATCCCAGATGCAGAAGTCTGGGATGGTATATTAACATACTTCTATCCGTGTTGGTTGTGTTGTGATATCACCGGTGAAGAAGGAAAATAAAACAGTGTATTATCATTGCTTGCAGGTCCTCATGTGGTTGGAACCAAAATGTTTTAAGATACTGGATTGTCAAAACCATTATGACATTGTCTGTAAAAGCAGTGAAACATGCAATGGACTTCAAACAGATAAAGCTACTCTGTGGCTTCAGCTCTCTTCTATATCCCAACCTTTAGAAGGAGTTTTTTTGGCCTAAGAAAAATGTGGTCATTAGCGTCAATATTTTTAAAAAAGTAATATAGATCTTAAAACTTCAATTCTAGCTGCAGCTTCAGCACAGTAACCATAGAAATAATCTAATCTCCTCCTAAAATGTTGTTTGTCCTTGACCGTTGTTTTTCTTAATTGAAATGCTTCAAATACTTTGAACAGGATTGCTTTGTAGCACAATATATTGCATAAAAGTTGCTTCAGTTTGTAACCTGCTTGTACACTATGTCCTACATTTAAACAGTTTTCTGGGAAGCTCCTTAAAGGCATCTTTAATTTTTAATAGCTCGCTGGAAATCTGAAGTGGAAGCGAAGGTAGGTCATAATTTTGGGCATCCCACTTTTGAGAGAGCTCTTTGAACTGCGGAGTTGTGATTACGTATACGTTCTCTGTGACTTAGATTCCCATCTAATGAAATTTTAAAAGCAGCAAGTCTAATTCCAGGAGGAGTAACTGATTATTTTAGCATTTTCTTAATTATAGTAGCCTGTGACTTATGGAACTTCCTTTTATGTCAGGGAGATAAGTACATCACTGCGTCTCTTTGCAGCCCATATTCCTGCCCCAGAAACCTTCCTGCAGTGGAGGATGAGGGGCCACTCCATCCTCAAGGGGTTGATTTACTCTCAAATCAACATTAGAAAAACACTTGCAAATGCATTCACCTGTATCTGGGATGCACAACTTCTGGGGCTGCTATTGCCAAACGACCTCTGTGTGCCCCTAAGCCCACCCTTGCCCCCTTCCCTCCTGCTCACTTTGCCTCCTGCATGTGATGACAGCACTCACACAGCTGCTCTGCAGCAATGCTTAATTTGTAAATTGAACCAGCGTGGAACTGCAGTCTTAGGGATGAAGTTCATTTCTGGCCCGAGACCCGATTAATGCTAATGGGATGTGTGACAACTGGATTGAATCTGCAGCAGCTCAAGGAGGGGTGATTAAGAGAAGAAACTGCTGAAGAAGAACGAACAGAATGAAAGCTGTGCCTGTATAAGGGCTGTGTGGGATCCTCAAATGCACGTTATATTAACAGACTTATAGCCCATTTATTTTAATAGGTTCGGTTTACTTATAGACAGCATTTGGAGGCAGCACATTTACTGTCAATTTCTAGCCCAAAGTCTTACTAATTTGCTAGCACAGATGAAGCCTTTTTCTAAGATTATCCTCTTGTCCTTCCTCTGTGTGTGATAAATTTCCTCTAAAGCAGCATGTGCATTACCAACAGACACAGATAAACTCAGCAGACAAGAGAGCATAAAGCACTAATATATTCCACTGGGGGTGGCCAGGCAGGTCCCTTTGCAGTGTTCCTGCAGCAGCTAAAGCCATCCATCCCTCCCAGCAGCATGAAAAGGGAGCTCACTCAAGCTGGGCACAGCCCATTTTATTTCCCTGCCTGATCCACCCACTGGAAGGCACGTGCTGGGCTCAGCAGGCATTGCTCCCATACGGTTTGCACTGGGCAGGGGAGATCTGAGTCCCAGCATGTCAGTCAGTGTAATTGCTGCATCTCAGGAGTAGATTTTCAGTGAGTTTTGAGGAGCCCAGTGTGCCATAGCATCACCCTTCCAGCAGCGACAGGGTATATCACAAAGCCTCTCAATATTGCCTTGAAAACCTGCCTTTGTAAATGGTCACTGCAAGGTATTTTTGACAGCTTCCTAGCTCATTTATTTGGCATTTGATCACAGGTTTAGAGAAATTATAGAAGTCCTCTGAAGGCTGTGCTCCCCAGAGCAGCTAAAAAAGATTCACAGGCTTTCATCTCCAAAGGTGTCCTATGAGAAAGGGATGAGTACTTGAGAAAGAACCCTGCGTGCTCTGCACATCAGCACTGCGTGTGCCCGCCATGATACAGCCCACCAGAGCACAGGGACATCAGACAGCCCTGTCCCAAGCCCTGACCCTGCCTGCCTTCTGCAGCAATCCTCACTCCCACCACTTTCCCAGCACCAGCACCATCCCGTACCTCCACAAGGAGAAATCTTTCTGTGCCTGCACATGCATCACAAGTGAGATCCAGTGCCACTGGGCAAAACCATTTCTAGGGAATCATTCTCGGTCAGAAAGTGCTTTCCACAGATTGTCACCATGCTGCACAGAACTCTGATTCTGCTCATAGAAGTTAGAAGACTCACGCTGACACCTTTGAAAAGAGAACGTGTTTACATGACAAAACAGCAGTAAGTGGTTGTATACTTTGATGATGAGCACATTAGATAACCTGTAACTTTTCAACTGCTTGTTGTTATCTGTTTACTAAGATATATACAAACCAAACATCAACGAATGAGGGCCCAAGGAGACCTGTGATCTGCCAGGCTGAAAGCAAGACTTGGAAAAAAAAAAAGAGTTATTCCCTGCTCTATTGCTTTCAATGCAAAGCATACCTTCAAACCCCTTCAAAGCTGTTCACCCTCTCTTTCTCTCTGCCATTGTTTTCTTATCTGAAATGGAGATATTTGATCTTTTTTAGCCTGATGACATTCCATCAGCATAGGATGGGTTTAATACTTACAGTCAATCGTGAGAAATTTACATCAGTCACTGTGACACTGTTTGTGAAAAGAACACATTGGTTCCAGGAGGGAATTCTATATATAAATTCATAATATAAATGACATTCTCTGTTTTCTCTCTGTAAAACATGTGAAAGTCTACAAGCCATGCATGAAACAGAGCTTGAGTTCTTGTTCGCTTCGCTCTTTCCCTGGTCTTCCTTTAATTATTTAAGCCAATTTATTCCCTTCTCATCTCCCTCAGATGTGTGCAGGAAAGCAACATCCACTGCTGAGCCCATCGACACAGCATGAATACTGGATGAATTACAAAATTTCAGACTAGAACTCTGGTATGACACGTGCGGCTGCAGTGCCAGCATCACTGGCATGGCATCAGGTGAAGATCTGTTGTCTGACATCACTAAAAGTCAGTGAGCAGGAGTTCCTTGCATTACCTCTTTCTCTGACCACCAGCAAAACAATGGGAGAATGCTGGAGATCCCAGAACACACAGCGAGGATGGGAAAACAAGACAGATGAGCACCTGAGAGACTGCAGCAAGAGGTAAGGGAAAGGAACACGTTTCCAAGGTCAAGAACCACCACTTCTAGTTACAAAACAAGCAGTCACTGATGTATGGCTGAAATGAAGCTGGAGTTGTCCTGAGCCGCGAGTTTCACCACCAGTGGAAGAGCGGCCAATAACTGCAACTGTGTATTTACTGATGGCTTACAGACTTAATAAACAGAGAAATCCATTTGTTACATCCCAAGGCATACAGAGCTCAGGGCTGCAGCGTGAAGCTATCACAAAACTAATTTATCTTAATTGCCTTTAAGGGGCATGCTTGTTAGCATCGCTCCTCAAGAGCCTTACTCAGCTGTGTTTTCTCTGACCGGACTTCCCAGAACCACCGAAGAGCTTTCTGTTGCAGTCTGTTGGATGGAGAACAAACGGTCTGAGCAAGCCTCCAGCCAACAGCTGGGGCTGGAACACCCACTCCAAAGCGTTGGGGTGGGGTGAACCGGATCCGGGGTGAGTACACAGAAAACAGCATTTTAAAAAGATTCTATCCATACCTTTCTTTCAGTGACATTTGTGTCATGTTCCTGGGAAAAGAAAAAGGACAGATGCAACCTAAAATTTCAAGCCTGAGTTAAGCACACCTTGAAAAGGCAAAGCTAGAAGCTCACATTTTCCACTTAGAAAGCTACCAGCAAACCGTGAAAATTAATCCTGCAATGACTGTGAAGCACACTTAAAGCAGCAGGGCTCTGACCCTGAAGAAACATTACTAAGCAACCAAGGTTCACTTGTCTGGGCAGAGGGGAAAGGTCTGACCTAGGGACAACGTGTCCCTAAAGCACAGAACAGGCAGCCCTTATGGACAGCCAAAGCCAGCTCTGGAATTGGAGCTGCCCTGGCAAGAAGACCCAGACATCACCCAATTCTTGACCAAAACTGGTGGGATTGCCTGTCAACATTCAAGGAGAGCAGGTCAACATTTGCTCAAGGACTCACATCTGCAGCTCTGAACAAAGGCCTCATGTGACTGAAGTAATGGGGGAAGCCAGGTAAATAGCTAGGAAACATGATGCACGTTCCGGAAGATGCTGTTACAAAAAGAAGTGGAGATAAAGAACAGGCAAGAAATTGTCATTAAACATTGAATGTGATAGGAACAAGGCAGGCATGGCCATTGCTTGCAACATCCTACAATTCAGTTAAAGAAGACAGGCGAGTTTCTCCTTCAGACTAATGCTCATCACCTCATAAGTGCACAGCAATTCACCCAGCACTCACTGCATGCTGCCCGCACTACAGCTATATTCCAACCACACACTTCTATATGCAGTGTTTTAACTTTGCAGCTTCTTCACGTTCAGCACACTAAATTAATGAGAGCAACAGTGCACTGCAACTACACATATCCAGTATTTTTAATGTTTTGAATATAGCAGGGCCCAGAATAAAACAGTATTTTCATATACTTAGCAGGCAATTTCGGGAGCCTTGTATTGCTCAAGGTACCAACTTCCATAAGAGCAATCTTCAGCTGTTGAGTGAGAATCGTACTGGCAAGTCTTGTCTAATATATTCAAAAGTGATCTGCAGAAGATCCCAGTATCACTAGAGATGATACATGAATAGCAGTGGATAATATGATGTAATTACAGGGATTAACCCACCCCTGAGACAGAAAAAAAAAAAAAAAAGTGAAATTTAAGCACTCTTTAATCTCACTGGGACAGAATGAACTCAATGATAACCATATTTTGTTCAAAAGAATTACTCGTACTAATTAAGAGACGAAGGTGACAGTTCAGAATCTATTCCTGATTGTCATTTCAAATGTCACATCAATCTATTCCACAGAGAAAATAACAATCAAAACACTCTCTCAGTCCCAGCAAGCCAATTTGTACTACAAAATCACTTTTACGCTGCTGATTATTATGGTTTCCTTTTAGGCACTCCAGTGAACTGAGATTGTCAACCATATTGAGTAAAGAAACGTATTCACAAGGAAAAACCAACTTTACATGAACTGTGTATACCTACTGAAGTCAGATGCACATTATAAATTGCAATGCATTGTTGAAGAGCCAGACTGTGAAACAGCAGTATGCATTTCCAAACGTTCCAAATATGCAAAGTGCAAACACAGGGCCATGGACCTAAATCCCAGGACGTACTCATCCGTACTCTTGGGCTTCTCAATGCCTTTGTGCATCTCTGACATATTCAAAGCAAGAAAAAACCCACATATAAATGCACAAAAGGATAATACTTCTTCCACTGACCTTTGGCTGTGCTGTTTCCATAGTGAGAAATGAAGCTGTGCTCTCCCAGCAGACTGTGGAAGCAGCTTGACACTTCATTGCGACGTGCATCCCCACCATGACATGGCAGGGCCGGTGCACCGTGTCCTCGTGCTCAGCTGAGTGCAGCAAGAGCACGGAGCTGCGATGGTTTGGTTCAGAACAATCTGACATGTGACAGCTGTTTTCATCTGTAGCCACACACGCAATGGCCATTAACAATAATGATGTCAATCCTGCAAGTGCTATGAGCAGGGAATTCTGATCAGTCCCTGGACAAGTTCGGGTTGCTGCTGCAGTCCCCTGCTGACAGCGCTTCTGAAGACGACGTATGCAAAGATGCTTATTCAGTCATAACAATTCCTAGAATAAAACTGAAAATGAAAACTATTCATAAATATTTATCCACATACATACAGCGTAAAAATGATATAGCAGTAACAGTATATTGATATAATAAGTGCAACTGCAAGCCAACGAGTGTACATAATCAGCAGCATTTACATGCCATCTCCAGCTCTTTCATTCCCTTGCATCTTGCCTTAAATTCTCTTGCAAGACAACCTGGACTGTATGTGCATAGTTCTTAGCGAAAGAAAAATTGCGTGTCCTGTTTTGGCCTCTTGGCACTTCTGTAGAATAAGAATTTATGCCAACTTGGGGAGGTGTGACATGCATTTCACATGGCTGACGTCCCTGTGTGCTTTAGCTCAGGGATTGCATGAGAGAAATAGAATAAAATCCTATTACCAAGTAAAGCATCCTGGGGGGAGGCAGTGGTTGCAAGCCTAAGGAACAGGTGCCTTTAAGCTCCCGCACTCCTACAAAGCCAGGCACATATAATTGAGTGAATAGCTTCGAATTACAAATAGAAATCATAAATTCTGCAAAAGGTTGTCTTTCAGGCTCATAACACCCGGAGGAAATGGAAAGACAAAACTGTGTGCTTGTTAATTGTACTCATGGGGTTAGAGGACTGGCTTGATGGAGCCAGTCCACATCACTAGGCCAGGAAATTCAGACAGGGCAGGTTTGCCACCTGGACAATATTTTTTATTGCAGCAAAGATAACCAAGAATGAGCAGGCTGTGGGGCCTGAGATATTCCAAAGCTGGGAAAGCACAGCCCTGGAAACTTGACCCGAAGCCAAGTTTGCATCTAGGTCCTCCCCAGTTCCTTTCCAACCAGCTGTGGGTTCAGTGTCTCAAAATTCATCGAGTAATATCATGATATGAAATAAAAACTGCCCTTAGTGACTGGATAATGTGACGAGGTGTGAGCAATGCACGAAGAAATAAAAGGATGAAGTACAATAAAGGTCACAGTACTGGTAATCTCAATGCATTACAGTAGAGTACAGAAGGAATATCTAAATTATAAGAGCAATATCCTTATTTCTGTACAAGTCAGAAAATATTAAGGATTTTCTATTCACCAAGATCTAATAAAAGCATTAAATAATCTATGTGAATGTGAACCATACTCAGTGGAATGGAAGACTGATGCTGTTTTTTTTTTTTTTTTTTTACTAAGGGAAAAAGCATCGTCCAAAGTTTTGGTTGCTTTTCTATAAAAAAAGAATTCATCCACCTTGATATAAGCAATGGGAGTCCCATGAGAAGGCTCAAAGACATAAGCAAGTCTGGTGGAACATTGATCCTGACTTTGTCAAAAATCAGACAGACAAAATCCTCAAAGCTGTCAGGAAAGAAAAAAAAATCTCTTCCTATGAGCAAACTTGTTTGTCAGTGGCAGGGGGCCAGGTTGGATGGAAAGCAGCATTAGAAGTTTGCTGACCAAGTGCGTCCATTTTATCACCCCCTGAAATGTCAAACTATCCAACTCCCAGAGGCACCTTTTCTGGCAGCTGCTAAAAGAAAATAAAAGCAGAACAAAAACAAACCCCACAAGCAAACCCTACAAACAACCAGAAGAATAATGGAAAAAAAAAAACAAACCCAAACCTTAAGGAAAGGAGCAGCTGCTTCAGTTATACCAATCCATTTTCCCATTCTTTGCTCAAAACTAAAACATTGTCACTTCTCCACACATCTTTTCCTCTCATAAGTCACCATCTGAAGGACCAACAGCAGATTTTGTTCTTTTTCTGCCCTGATCACATCTATCACACTTCAGGAGTTTGGTTCTTTGTGCACTGGTAAAGAAGCTATCAAATAAGCACAAAACCTACTTGCACTTGGTCAAAATAATTACTTTAATTACTGCGGAAATACATATGGACAGCCATGGAAGCTGTGAGTAAAATAATACTAAATTGGTTATTATTTGAGTGAAATAAAAATGAAAAAGTAATGAATATGATTACTGTTCAGTACCATACGAGCAACCTTTCTCCCTCCTTAAATTCCCAGGGCCATATAAAGTTGTCAAGAACATGATTTAGTAGACAGTATCCGTATATAATTACTTACCCTGTAAAATAACGTCCATGGTTTACGAGCAGATAAATGCTACCATTCACTACTCCATTTCACAGTGGGGTTCAGGTTCGCTGCACATACAGATGTTTAAGTTGCAGTGCAACACTCCCTATGGCTTCACTGGGTAGAAAACAAACGCTCACATGTTCAGCTTGCCAGCATTAATATTCAAGCTTGAGTTTCCAGTTCACTTTCCATAAATATTCTCTGTTGTCTCCTGTGTCTACAAATATTCATCCTGGTAAATTCATTGGCTTTGAAGAAGGCAATTTCATGAAAAGTCATAAAACAAACTGTACTCTTCCTTAAGTAAATACCCACTCAGCATACTTGCCTCAACTTAAGGTACTCCCATCTGGTTGTGGTACTTTATAAGTTGTATTTGGCCTAGGGACGTGCTCATTTCTTGATGTGGAAAGGAAAAATGTTCCGTGGTGATGAGCATACAGAATGCAGTAATTAAATGATTCTGTGTTCTAGTTCTAACATAGTAACACAATAGTTATCTGATAACACGGTCTTCAAAGCTGCTTAATCCTAAACACAAACTTTTATTGAGTAGAATAATCATCCCAAATTAAACCTTTTTCTTCCACAAGAACAAGTAGGGAATATTAAGCTCTAATCAATCTAACACGATTAATTAGAAAGAAACAACTATATTGATAACTGTGAGCAGATTTTGCCAGTTTTTAGCATAAAAATTAACTCATAGAAAAGAGTACAGATTGGTGTAAACCACACTGCTAAGAGCACTGGTCAAAGGGATGAGGAGCAATGAGGACACCTGTGGCATGGACCAGGACATGGGACAGGAGATGGCTGCACCACTCCTCCCTTTTCTCCCCTTGTTCCCTCTGCACTAAGAGAGGCACAAAGCTGGATTTGTACATCATCCTCTTTTTGTAGCATTAAATAACTGCATCTTCAGTCTTTTATTTCACTGCTACGTCCCCTGTTAATGTTATGTTTTATTTTGTTGCTCTTATTAACACTTTTTTGTGCCGTACAGTACAAGCCATCAATTGCAGTTAGCAATTTGGTACATCATCCCAATTTCTGTTCTCAATAACCTCTCCAACAGAAGGCAACGGTGCATTTCTAAGCTCGAACCAGTCAATCTGAAGTCCAAGCAAGTCACAAAATGCAATGATGGTAGGCAATGAGGTAGGAATGGCTCAGTGTCTGCATATGCCAACTGCCTTCTGGAGCATTCTCCAGCAAGGGATGGTGTTAGTCATGGTCTGCTCCTGTGAACCCTGACCTGAACAAATGGTTTGGAAACACCCATACTGGAGACCAAAGTAGAAAACAGAAAGGGAAAGACGGTGGTGAGTCTCCAGCACTGCTGCCAGAGGGACTGTAGGTGCTCCATCGCTAAAGGAGGTGAAAGTTATAAGGGGCCCCCGGCAGGCTGAGCTGATAGCTGGTTTTGTGGCTGGCAATGGCAGAGCCTCGCCGTGATGCCAGAGCTGGGGGTGCCAGCAGCCTGCTCCTCACAGAGGCCTCACTGATGGCACAGTTGAGCTGCACTGGGCTTCTGCAGAGCCTTTGAACTAGAAAATTCTCTTGAAGGAAGGCCCGTGGGGAAGAGTTACCTGGCAGAAGAGCTCAATTAATGTCACTGCAGAAGCACACAGATGGCATTGATTCCATGCATCTCCCTGCCACCTCCAAATAAATGATTTAAAGAGGAATTGCTTGTGATTGACAAAGGCTCTGCACAGAGCTGCCTGCCTGGAGGTCCTCTCCCGACTTTGTCTCCATGGGAGGGAATGTTCTGCTCTGCTGCTGCTCCATACAACCAGATAAATAAATGTCTACATGGATCCTAATTAAGACCAAAACTTAAAAGGAAAACACCAGGCAGGTGAATGCTGCACAGATGTTTAGAACTATTTATGAAGGATTGCAGGAGGAACACCTGTCAGAACATTTGACAGAAATGGAACTAAAACCTCCCTGATCTAAAAGGCAAGGAAATATAAAAAGATAAATCTCACCCTCTTCCCTTTGAGACCTGGAT
Source organism: Oreortyx pictus (assembly GCA_036925125.1). Taxonomy (NCBI): domain Eukaryota; kingdom Metazoa; phylum Chordata; class Aves; order Galliformes; family Odontophoridae; genus Oreortyx; species Oreortyx pictus. Next base: position 991,951 of record JAUPFR010000015.1, read on the forward strand.
AACACTAACATAGGGCAGAGACAACACAGTAAAGCATTTTCAAAGAAAACAGCTGGCAGTAAGTGCACTGCCTATTTAGGCAGCAAAAGTACACATGAACTCTGCCTCCACATTGTTCAATATGAACAATACCTTTTTGTTCTTGTGCAGAATCTGTTAGGATCACACTTCATAAACAGCCCTTCTTGAAACATTCAGGGGAAACTCAGAGGACTGATACAATCCACAGCGACAGATGGAAAGAGAAGATTAAGACTACTAAAAAATGAGTAATAATAATCCTCTACGCTCGTGAGCTAGCAAAATTGTTAAATCTCAGTATCTCTATTAAGAGAGTAAAGTTGACTCAGGAAAAAAAAGCCATTAGAACAACCAGAATTTTATAGAGAAGTGTATGTATGAAATAGCGATAGGGATAAGACCAGAATATAGAATTTTAACTTGCAGACATAACCCAAATTGAAGAACACATCAACCGGGCTCGTGAACAGAGCATTCCAACAGTGCCACAGCAATGGGATACACCTTTCCTCATACTGACTTGAAAAATAGTCTACAGGAATATGTCTCCCTGTATCTTATTATTTGGTTCAACAGCTGTTATTTTAAGTGGAAAATATTTCTTGGTGCAAAGCTATTACAGCTTTAACACCATATTCCCTCTGTGAGTTCAGATAAACACCAAAATCTAAATGAGGTTTAACCACAATACTAAGAGTGCACACAGTTTTTATTATTGTACCTTTGCCTGTGACAGAACCTCATTCAGATTTTAATTAATTCCACTTAACATTTAAGCATCTTATATATCAATAGACATGAGCTAAATTCAAAGTTGGTGTTTATTAGCAAGATAATCGTACTTACTACTTAAGCATAGTGCCTCACTGGCATTCAGCCCAGACTGGACCTTGCTCTCGTTTGTATCTGCACAGAAGGATTTGGATCAGTTTCAACAAAAGCAAGTGATTAACTAATTAGGAAGAGCTGCACCCAAGCTCCCCGACCCCCCCCCTCCAGCCCATTACATGTGTGTAGAGCTGAAGTGGCCCTGCATAGGAACCAGGAATGGGAATTTCAACAGGAAAATTTAAAATTCCTGGTGCCATCATCACACATTCCCTGTGGTTTTAGGTACTGAAAGCGTCCATTATTCAAAATAAAGCGTGCGATATCACCACACCATGCTGCTGCCAAGTTTCAGAATACCTTAATAATCCATTAAATTGCAATATTGTCTCATAGAGGCAGCATGTCCAAAAGGGCATAAGGAGGATCTTACCCAGAAGTCAACTGAAGTGTCTTAATATCTTTAAGCTACTGGGGAGATCTAAAAGAATGAAAGAAAGGCCAACCATCTTGCACAATTGTAACTACCTCCAAAGTACAACATTTCCCAGTTTCTAAGGTTTTCACAAGGGACTTTCTCTGAATAATTTCTACATACTGCATTAGAATCAAGTGCATTAGTTCCTTTTACTGCAGCGTTGCCCAAGAAGTCCTGAAGCAAACGTTCAAAATGCATCAGTACTTTCTAGGATTAACAGTCTGGTATTTTTATGCACAAAGTGGGAAGGGAGGAGGAGGGAGGGAAACTTCACACATGTCAAGAGCGGTCGGTTTGCAAACATGTGAAAGCCTTTAAGTGCTATTTCTGAAAGGGTTGATAGCCAATATGCCAGCTGGTCAGAGCTCTGCCTCAAATGGTTATTTCTTAATGAATTTTTGAGTGAAAACTCTGAAAGACTCAAAACTCACGAGGAGAGCAATGAATTTGGGGCTTTATTCTGTGCCCATGGCAGTGTATTGGCAATACAATATGTAAGGAGTAGCATAGTTCAGTAGCTGACTGTTGTTTTCCTACGCTTAGTATGGTTTCCATAGCTAAAGAAGTCTTAGATCACTATACACTTTAAAGGTACATTTCATTTATGCTTTGTCAAAGTAAACATACCACAACCTCACAAAAAAAAAAAAAAAAAAAAAAGAAGCGATTGATTTGCTGTTGAGCTTACTAGTGTGCATTATTCCCCATTGAAATGGCTCTAATTTGACAAAGAGATCCAACATGTCATATAAAATGAGTAAACCACGCAACCCAGAACTGAAGCCCAGAACTTTACCCTCTTATTCTTCTCTCCTTTGGTGGCTGGTAAAACAAGACCATATTATCCTCTCAGGAAGAACAAAAACAAAAGCAAAATCAGTGAGATGTTTCCAGCTGCATGTTGATAAATATCCACAGAGTCTGAGGAAATTTGCCTTCCTGCCAGTTGTGAACGTTAAGAACCACCTGCTTTTGAAATGAATCTTCCTTTACCTCGTCAATAATTAACTCCTGGTGATCAAATGCATCTTTCAGTCTGGTCTGTAAAGGGGAAAAAAAAGAAAAAACTGCACTCATCTATCAAAGAAAAACACACTGAATTTTTTTCCTTGTAATTCACTGCAGCAGTCAGAGTAACAGAGCTGGACCACCAGACAAGGACAAATATCCCTGTACATGCAATGTGCTGTGACCTGGATTAACATGAATTCCAGGTGTGAAATGGTTTTCACCCCCCAAGGCCAGCTTGAATTTATCACTACTCTGCAATAAAGACTGAAACAAACCTCAGATTCAACTCTGGGTGTTTCAGAAGAGATCAGACCTCACTGAAGAGAGATCTCAGTGGCACAAACAGCCCCACAAATGGTTACCGGCTCCTCACCACCTCTAACCTTCTGATCTCAGACAGTTTCTGACAAGATATATCTGCATTATAACACAGTTTATTTGCTCTGTCTTCTGTGAACATGCCAAAGTTTAACGGGTCCTTGGAATTTTAAGTAACAGTTTTTCTGGGTCAAGATCAAGGTGAACAAGGTGTGGAAATAAAATCTGCCTGTGCTGTGCCTAAGTGGAACACTCAAAGGAAGGTTGGAGGATTGGGAATACCCAGAACTGCAAACTTCTGAAGGCTGGGAAAGCCCACAGCTGTGCAGTGACAGCCTTTTTCTTCTTGCAATTAATGTCCTGAAGTCCTCGTCTCTTATCCTCTTACAAATAGAAAAATCTCCTTTTGCCTGTTTCAAATGGACTGACATTCAACACTTCCATACAAGCAAAGCAAAATCGTAAAAATGTACTTGAAGAGGCAAGATATATCACACATTTTTTTGTTGCAAAGCTTGTCACGAAGGGATCAGGATGACTGTACAGTCACAGGCTCTGAATGCATTAAATGCTTCCTAAGGAAGGCATCCTGCTGGCAGCACAGTGACCATTATTAGGTTCTTGAGATTTACCTTTCACAATTAAACAGAGATGTATTATTTACAAGGACACAGACCTAAATAAATGCAAGTACAGATATATCCATATGTACTCAGGAAGTCCAGTATTTTTAATAAAATTAATTAACCTTCTGGTCAAAAAAAAAAAAAAAAAAAAGTGTATCCAAACACAGACGTAAAATAAAACAGATGGAACATATAATTGACCTTGCATCTTAGCAAAATGGATGAATGTAAACTGGAACATGGCAAGTTAATTATCGTGCATTTACACCTCAATCACCCCATCCCAAAAAATGAAAAATAAAAAAGAACAGTTTTGGGAGTACTAAAGTGCAGTATTTGTAATACACATAACCTTGACCAACAGATCATTTGTGAGTAAGCAACTGAAACATGACAACTCAGAGCACCATGCTGGTTTCTGGTGGAGCTGTGTTCCACTGGGGTCTGATTTCTGATACACGGACTGATTGCACACTGGAAAAGTTCTACCAACACTCCCAGTGAGAATCCCATACAATCAGCAGCTAACAATATCTGAAATCTCTCCCTGCTACACTCTCTGTACTGCTCTCTATGCTACTGGAGAGGTACCGTCAGCCCTGCTTATCGTTAAACACCCTCTGTTCAAAGACCTGGTAACAACACACATCTGTTTGCCAGTCTGGAAGCCAGGTCCTTACCCACACCCCCACGATGTCAGAACAACCCGTTGCCCCACAGGCACAGCTCAGTGGTGACGCAGGCTGAGCCCATTTTCCACAGATGAAGGGTTTAACGCAACATTTGCTCTTGCCCAGTACCTGACCCCACTTGAAGGATGCAGTACCCAGAATTTACAGATCAATTACTTAGGCAGCTCAGAATGATATACCCTTATTCCACACGGTGAAATTCACAAAAAAATATTTCCCACAGTGATTTGCAGAATTGCATAATGCAGTTATAAAGTTAAAATAATGGCAAAGGAAAAAAAAAAGGAATTAGAGTCTATAACCACTGAAGAAGAAATATGTTTTCAAATGTGATTTGCAAATAGACGGTGAATCAATGAGGCAGGGAAACTAGAGAATGCTTCTATGGGAAAAATAGCCAGGGAATGAAAAGTGGGGCATTTAACAAGGCATTGCACTCCTTTACTGCTACTTGCATGGACTGTCTTCAACCATTAATCTGCAAATTATTCACTGCTGGATCCCCAGGAAGGTTATTAACACCAGACTTTTTTTCTGCTCTTTTTCACCTCACGATAGGCATTCAGCATGATGTACTTACAACAGTCAGAGGAATACTGGCCCATGTCCCGCAGTGACAGGATGCCACACAGTGACATGACTCCTGCCAGCAGCAGGTACACCCAGTCAGCGTGACTCAGACACACCTCACCTGCACACTTATCTGTGTGTGTGAGACCCTGACTTTCCAGCATGTGTTTCACACAGGCAATTACTGGAGGCCTTTTTCATGCACGGGAATGCCCCTTGAATACACCTGGACTTTTCCTGTGCTGCCTAATTCACAGTGAGAAACTCGAGATGTACCCGTTGTGTGCTAAAGATAATGAGAAACACAGATACTGCTTGTGACAGAGCCTAAATAATGGTGATTAAGGAATACCAATAGTAAGATTGATTTCAGTTTGGTCCTTGTGAAATACAGTGCAACATCTTAAACTGGTCAAAGGAAGCTTTTGGAAGGAAAGTGACATCATTTTAAGACAGACAGAGAAAACCTGACCCAAACCTGCAGGCTGATAGCTGGCAGGAGGCCTTGGAGCCCTCTCTTGGGAAAGGTGTATGATGAAGGAAAGCCATGTTGCCAAAACTCCAGAAATCCAAGTCACTTCACTCGCCATACTTAAAGCTCCATACACCTTAACCAGCGTTCACTCCCCTTGGAGTCAGTTTAGTATGGCAAGAGAAAGAAAATGATAGGCAGGGTAATCTCTGTCAGAAGCGTGCAGAACTTACCCTGCATGTCACAGACACTGAACTGTCGGTAGTCTAAAAATAAAGGCTGATCTCAGTTTCTGTCAAATCAAACAGACACAAAAATCTTGGATACCAATGTAAAAGAAAAATCGATGTCAATCCATTCCTTCACTCAAAAGCAACAATCTAACAAGACAGTTGGGGTTTTAAGACTGAAAATGATTTCTATACATTGTGCTAGTACATTCTGGAAGAAGCTGAACCAAACAGATCGTGCTCAGAAGTACCACTTTCCTAACCAAAATTTCCAAAGACAGTAATTTCTGTTATTTCCAAAGACAGTAAGCACAGAACAGCAACAAAACCCACAGCTAAAACTGCTTTCTGATCAGGAAGACAGTAAGAACGAGTGCAACCGATGAAAGTTAGGGCAGAATACCCTGTAGGTCACCTAAAAATCCCACCAGTATTCTCTTAGAGCTACATTCATTTAGAAACAGCAGGCATAGTTCATCCCAGTGAGAGCAGCAGAAGCATTGCGTGGCTGATGGAGAAAGGCAGGCACCTCCAGAAAGTATTTCCTTCATCCATCAGATGAGAAAGCTAAGACAAAGTTCAGCTCAGATGGATGAATCCAGTCTGCAAACACTCAGTAAGGTCTCAATGACGTGACTCTGCAGCTGCATCAATCTTAAAAACGACAAATGCAGTATGAAAAGCAGCAACAGAGAATAGCAGTTTAATAACGTAGTGAGTGTTAAGGACACTAGGAAAAGCCTATTGATTCCCTGAGTTTTAGAGCAGGTCTTCCTTCAGCAAAACTCAGGAGACATTCAACAGTCACATCTCCCCAAATCCTCGCGTTTTCTGAGTTGAGTCTGCTTGTATGCACGTGAAGAACAATTCTGCCCACGCTGAGAGCCTCAGCTTCTCCAGAATGAGTGCGCCGCTCTCAGCAGCTGTCACCACTGAGCAAAGCTCATCTCCAAGTATCCCATGGCACTTTTCCCAAAGGAAAACACAGAGGATTGCTAGATACTTGTCCTAACTTTTCAACTGCTTCCTGTAGAAGGAGAAACCCTCAGTTTCACCAACAGACTTCATGAGTGGCGAGAAAGCAAAGTACCACCACGCACAGCAGGACTAGCAGACAGGGCCCCAGTGACTCCCATGGCACAGAACCAAGTTCAGGCTGAATAGTGCTGAAGAATGAAAAAGTAAGGAGGAGGGGAAGGGAGTATTATTGATTGGGCAAGGCAAGACCTTTAAAACAGGCATTTCTGTACTTACTGGGTAAAATTAGGTTGAGCTGCTGAGAGCATACGCATCCTTGGGGCTTCCTCTCCAGCCATCCCGCCGTGGTTCGGCATGAATCACTTCCATGCTGATTCACACAATAGCTCGCAGGCTGAGGTGGCCAATAATTCAATTAACTGACTGAATGGAAAGTTGTATTTTATCTCCATAACGCAGCAGTTTGGACTATAATAGTTCCCTTTGACTGCTGAAAAGGAATTGGTACATAATAACACGATGAGTGGTCAAAATAGAAAAGCGATTTTTAAGTGTGCTACGGAGAAAGCCTCGTTCAGCCAGGACACCAGTGTTTGCTTTAGCCCCAGAAGGGATGTAATGCAATTCAGCTGAGTCCCCTCAAAAGGACCACAGTGCCAAGTGATGACATAGAACCTCATCTTGAGCCTAAGCCTTTGAAGCTGAGCACACAAGCTGCTCTATTGCTCGTTTCACAGGCAATAAAATAACAAGTTGGAAGCACCAAAAATCATTTGTGTGGCTTCACTCCAGTAAAAGAAATGGGAAATACTGAAGAAACTGCTCACAGCCTTATGCAGTATCGCTGGGGCCTTTATAAATCATTTCTTATGCCGGTAACAGGCAAGGAGGAAGAGAAAACTGCAACAATGCCTTCCAGCTGGTCAAATAAGGGATACCTTTAATTGCTTTGTTGGTACGGCAGAGCAGAAAGCTTGGCATGCCTCAGGTTGAAGGCCCAGCTCTTTAAAGGTGAGCTCCACTGCACACATCATGTCAGCTCAAATACAGGGCAAGAAAAAAGCACTGCGAAAGCATCCCACCGCTGTCCGCTCTGTCAGAAAATGCTTTGGGTGAGAAGCAGTTGGAGTTCACCTTGTGTGTATTCACATGGTAATACCAACTCATCTGATTATTTCTTTTTCAGATCTAAACGTGACACCCCGTAGTGCTTTGAGACACAGAGCACTGTGCTGCCTGGCTGTACTGAGGTAGTTTTCATCATGTATTATGACTGCTCGTTTCCAGGTGGGTTATCAAAAATAATATGGGGGTACATTCATGAACCTCAACTGATTGAATTCAAAGTCCAGATGGAAAATGGAAATGGTCAAAACATTTGTTTTTATCTAAGATAAGAAGACATGATTACCTAAAAAATTGCTTTCAATACTTCAATTTCAGTATTTAAAAGACTTTCAATAGGTTGATTTAATTTCTGCTTCAGAATCTAGCGTAAATCAAAGTCGAATCCAAAACTCCAAACCACTCGCTGCATTTGGACCCGGACTAACAAGGCACAGAAAAGCCCGTGCTGAAATAACTGTTAATTCATATACATCAGCTATTTCAAGTAGAATATACATAGCTGGAAAGTTTCCCATCTGTGTTTTATGTTAGGGATATACGTAGGCATCATGCTGAGCTGCAATCCAGCTTACGGACCTCGTTCAAATAGGTAAAAAATAATACTGAACAAGTCATCCATTTTTGGAGCTGGACTCAATGACCCTTAAGAGTTCCGTTCAGCTCTACCTATTCCATAATGCTGAGGTTTAAATGGAAAGGAGAACACTTACTGAGTTGCTGCTCCCAGCCAGGCGGCCACAGAGCTTTAACCAGCAGCGATGGCAATGAACTGCTCCAAGACCTCTTCTCACTGCTTTGTTACAAACAACACTGGAATCATGAATAAGCAAAACCTGCAGCGAGAACCCTCCCCCCCCCAGTAGGATATTGCAGACATATCACTCCTGACAGGGCTAAACGATAGGTGATACTGATAAGCAGGGTTGGAATAAAATATGATTAAACCAGTCTTTTCCATTCTGCCTTGATTTAAGAGTACAAAGAGCAAACTATTCATCTTCTGCCTAGGAGCAGTAAATCAACTGATAAAGAAAAGTGAGAAGTAAGTGCGGTGCCAGGAAAATCAAATCATCACGTGTTGGAAAACTGTTCTTGGAAAGCAGGAAAACAGTATTAAACAACAACGCAGAAGCGTCAGCCCCAGTGATCATCAGAGCTTGCATGAGGTTGGGACAGGCACAGAAATCAACAGCAGAGGAGGGGAAACAACAAATATCAGCAGGGCCAAAGCATTAGGGAACAGCCAGGTTCCCTGCTCCGTTCTGCAGCCACACTGCTCTGCCAGGCCATGCATCTGTGGGACAGGTGCATCTGTGGTCTGCAGGCACGTAGGAAGGACTTCACCCAAAATAAATGACAACTAAAAGTGCTCCCATCTTTAGCAGCCCAGCACAGAAAGCGGGCCGACCTCCCACGGAACTGCAGAACACCTCTCACCTTGCAGTGCTCTCTGGTTGGGCTCACACTGTACCAGCTCCCACAATTAAAAGGAAGGGCTTTGCAGAAGTAGCAGGAACCAGGCTGCCCTGCTGTCTGCTCTGCCCAAACACTTGCCTCCAATTACCTGGTGGTTTTCTCATGCTCGTTATAATGCCATCCAATGCTGCACCGAGCTGCCCTGTGCACAAAGCCTTTCTAATCTGACAATCACCCATGGCTGGTCCCACTTCTATTTTTCCAACAGAACGTTTCTTCCCTCTTCCTCAGAGGAGTTTTTAGGGAGGAATTCAACTGAAGAGCCTGTATGCTACCAGGTATGACACTGCTATGTTCCCTCCTAAAAATAATGGTTCCATCCAAACACACTTCTTTGTCCCACCTGCTTCCTCCCCTGCTGCCATCATGATGTTGAATGCAGACAGCAACGCAGCAAAATGAAACATGTTCTAAACCTGTGGGATGAGAAAGTCTTAGTGTTTGAATGAAATCATTATCCCGAGGTTAGGCTGTAACACTGAACCACTGCGGGGCCTCCTGAGGAGGGATCACAGTGTTAGCCAGGGAGGGATGGAATCATGAAGCAGAATTGGCATCCTTTAGAGAAACAGCAAGGCAAAATGAGCTAGAAACAAGCTGAACGGGTGAAACGAAGGGGATAATCCTGCATTTTTCACAAAAGCCTACAAGGAGATTAGTTGCCAGCACCAGCTATGTTCTTGCAGCTGTGGTTAAAAGGAGTGCTTGATGAGTAATTGGTAATTATTCATCCTTCCCTAATCTTGTAAATCAGTAGTAATAACAGAAGTCCCCATACCACCACTACTGTATGATTAACAATGATTCTGCCTCTAGATTTTAATGACTTCACAAAGTAATTATTTGATTTCTTAATGGCAGCTGGGATTGGTGGGACACTCCATGGGGCTAGGCAACAGGAAAGGTCATGCTGGAACTGGCCAGACCACACTGCATGGAAGCAGGAGCAGAACTGTCTTGGCAAGTTCTCGTGACAATCCCACAAGGATGCAAATTTCTCAACCTGCAGACCTCCTCACCACTGGAAGTAACACAGTGTTAATGAGGGCCCCCAGTCCAGGGCCCTTCTCTCTGGCACAGTACAAAAAAAGACTCCCAACTGGCAGAGTTGGGCCATAAGCAGGAAAGATGGAGAGAGCCTGCCTGGGGCACTGCCTTCTACCACTGCTACTGACCCACTGCTGGCACCAAGCAGAGGATCTGACTGCCACAGAGATGTGTCCCATTGCTACAGCTTCCCCTGTGCACCCTGCAGCACGAATGCTAAAATAATCACACCAGTTCTTAGTTCAAAGCGACTCTCTGCTCCTCAAAAAGCCAATTACAGCAAGCAGGGTAATCAGCTCCAAGGATGGGTCCTGCACATTGACACACACCTGCACAGAGCACGCAGACGGTGCAAGCCCCACAGCCAAGTGCTCACATCTGCAGCGTGCAGCCTGCAAGTGAGACAGAACAAAGTGATGAAACCGGGGTTTTGGAAGGTGAACAGAGCCCTTTACGTCTCCAGAAACTTCTGGCTGAATAATCCTATCCTAAAGCGCCGCTTGTAGAGCACTTGGCATTCATTCTACAGGCGCGTTGCCATGAGTATTCAATCAGAGCACTCAATTGCACAGCAACAGAATGCTGACACCTACTGCCACACAGCCCCCAGCTGTGGCCGCGCTGCCGGCAGTGGCCTGGAGCATCCCACCGGGACAGCACTGCTCCGGGCACTCCAGCGAAGCAGAACTGCTGCTAAGCTGCTGAAGGAGTCACACGTGTGTGCATCACAGGCACACGGACCGTTACTCATTTTAATAAGGTCTTACAAGGCAGCACTGGCTCCGGCTGGGAAACCTGGAGAAGGGCGATGATTCAGCCCTGAGAGTCATTCAGCACTTCATACATTCGTTCAGGAAGAAAGTTCTTCCATGATGTACATACTCGAGAGGCTTTTAAAACAAACAACGAAGCATTAATCTTACTATCATTAGTCTGGATTGGAGCAAAACATCTGTTGATCCCAGTCTATAACCAGCAACTACAGAAAATCTTCTGCTGAATCAAGTCGTGGTAAGTACTTGAAGATAATTGCAAACGTTTCTGATTTTACTGAGTTAGAATTCCTTTCCTCCATATCGTACTACACAAAGAAAGGCAGCTTTACAGAAAAGCACACATAAAAATAAACTTGGAAGAAGTTTTAGAGTGAAATTATGATTTGCTGACTTCTGGGGGCACAGATGCACAAAGGGCATTATTTATCTGCTCACAGAGCAGCTGTGACCCAACCGGTGAGCTATTGAGCTCCATTCATCTGGAGGTAAATAGTAGAGAGGTATGAAGCACTCTGTGCTTTGGTGCAGTCCTGAGAGCACTGCCCCAGTGAGCACTGGTGCCTCTGGACTCCATTTCTTCACATCCAGCTGTCTGAAGGAGACAGGCAGAGCAGTGCAGATTAGTTGAACCATTACAGGCACCCTGACCAGGGTTATGTGGGTGCTGGAGCCATGTGACAAGTACCTGCATTGGAACCACCCAACAATTGCTTCTAGATTGCAATCACTATGCCACTATGCAAAGGAAATGAAAGCAGTAATGACAAATAATTAGTGCAGGAGGGAGCACAGAATTGGCTGTTACCTCCATTCATTTTGGCTGGAACAGAGGTTTGCTTTGGGAGAAAAAAAAAAATACTGTTGCATTAACATTAAAAAGGATAGACTATAATAATTATTCCATATTTCTGTACAAGTGTGCAGCTGCTACATGGGGTTTTGCTATTATTTCTGTAAGCTGCACGCTCTGACACTGAAACTTGCACAAATTCCTTCTTATTTTTTTTTTTCCTTCTCCTCCTTTCTGGAAATAGAACATGGAAAAATCCCTCCGTTCTCTCACACCTCCTTAGCAGATGGTGCTGAAGCTGCACACCTCCCACAGCCAGCTGGAGGGGGTGCAGGAGGAAGGCTCCCTGGGCCCAGGAAGCTGTGGGGATGGCACCGTGCACCCCCACACCATCCTGCCCAGGGACAGCCCCCATCCCACTGCACAGCTCCACAGTCAGCTCTGCTTCTCCTTCTCTCTGTGCCTTAACACCCTGCAGTCCCACAAAAGCTCACTCTTCTTTTGCCAGGAGTTACCTTGCATCTTTCCAAAGTGACAGCAAAGCAATGCCTGCTGGCTCTGACCTCTGCACGACTGAGAGGAAGCCTCATTCGAGTCTTCTCTGAACCACCTTACTCTGAAAATATTTTACATTCCATAAAGCATGAAGGATTTCAAGCCAGTTATATCACTTGCCTTTGGTAATATCCATCCACGAACACAAATTATCACCTATGTGCTGTTACTATGTAAAAGCAACTCTGATATAGCCAATAATTAGAAATCAATTATGGGGCTGGAGTGCAACAGAATTCTATTGTGACTTGGGTGCCTCTATGCATCTATTTGCAGCGCCTATAAGTGTGGTAATCTGCCTTAATTCTTCATGTGTGAATAGAAAAGTGCCTCAGGCCTTATTCAATTCCCATTTATGCCCAAGGAAACCTGCCTGTTTAAATTACACAAGTCTTGTTCCTCCCATAATGCACTTTGATGCAACTCTGTACAAATCCACGTTAGCCATAAAATAATCCCCGTTACAAAGCAGGTAACCTAGTAATGCCACTTATTGATTCAGGCCCCGACACCGACTCTGCTTTTGTTTTTTCCAAGATGTGGTTTATGATTGTTCCTTTTCTTACTAAGGAGTCCCAAGGAACAAGACGTGGACTGGCAGTGCCCTCTCTGAAGGCTGACCGTGGGTCTGCAGCAGTGGCTGCTGCAGCGGCAGTGCCATATTTCAGCTTTGCACTCAGCACAGGACTGCTGACCCACTCCTGCAGAGGAATACATCAACATTCTCTCAGTTCTGCACTCCATTCTTAATTTCACATTAGAGAAGTATGACTGGATGGGGAATGCTGGAGGACTGAGCAAGGCTTGGCAGCTCGTAGGGATGTTTTTCCACCTTTAGCTGGAAGCCAGGTGTGAGCAGAGCTCCCTGCTGCCCAGGGCACGGCTGCCACCTCACCCCAGTGCTGATGCCCTCTGCCTCGTGTTCTGTCAGTGCTGGGGGAATCCCTGGGCTGTGCTTCAGGGAAGTCACGGCCTCTTTTCACATTCATTTCAGACATATCCACAGCTTACACTCAGCTCTTTACCACACCGCAATTCTACGATGTCACAGTTCCAGCTAAGTGCTCCTCAGACTCCAATAAACAACAAAAGATGCGTTCCAGCTCGCTTTTCAGAAACATGGGCTATTGTCAGAGCGGTGGTTTTGAATCCAAGAACAGCACAAATTCTGAAGAAAAGCGTCTTAGGACCTGATTGAAAAAGGGCCCAAACAGATACAAAGCCAGTAAAGTTTCTTCCTCCCATCAACCCACTGGGCACACAGCGAAGCTGAAGCACACAACCGGCAGTGCCTGCTATTAAAAAATGAGACCACATCACCAATAACTGCATCAGAAGGTACTCACATTTCAATGAGAGCGGGTCATGAATTAACAAAACCTTTATGAACGCCACCAAGTTGGCTTAAATGATCGTCCCATCTCCTGTAGCAGAGCCCGAGAGGCACAGGGCTGCTGGGAGCTGGGGCAGGGCAAGAGGTCAAGAGTCCAGAGCAGCTGCAGTCCAGCAGTTTGATGAGAAGGAAAGGAAACCAAGCAGCAGCACAGCCTGCCACCTGCCTTGCAACTGTTTCAGGAAAAGGGATAATGGATAAACACAAAGTATCAAGGAAAGCAGGCATACACATCTGCCTGCACTCTCTGCCTGTCTCAACAGAGAGGTTTTTTCACAGCACAGTCAGAAATCCAGCTGCTGTGTTGCTAAGTCAACTCCCTTTGACACAAATGAATCATTTTAGGAAAAAAAAAAGAAAAAAGAAAAAAACAAACCACCACCAAACCCAAACCAACAACCTCACCCGTATCACAGAGCCAATGGGAGAAGCATCCTCTCATCATTTGCATGAGCCTTGCACCAAAACCCTCCTTCATTTCTACTTTGGAGCAGACAAGTAACAATTAGCAAAACATTCTCCCGAATTATTCAAAGGCATTAAGTTTCTTTTTAGGTGCTTTACTTACAAAAGATGCTGAAGTGAAAGCATCTACCAGGCCTGCTGTCTTCTCTGAATCACTATGCATCCTCTCAGCCACCTTTACTTGGAGGTATTGTTTCTGGGGGAAAACCTGTGCATTTACCAGCATCCATAATAGATACTGTGTCTGAAAGCTCAGTCAGAATTTGGAACTATGCTGTATAATGTCCTCTTCAAATAACACACCATCAATTGGAATTAATGAATGGTCTTTGAAAGATTTGAGGACAAAGCTGCAGTAATAGGAAAAAAAATGCATGAGCTGATGGATTGCCTCATCATTGATGAGGATTAGATGCTTCTATGCTGTTCTGGGAGTTTCATGGATCTGAGCAACCCCTTTACAGAGATTAAATGTCATAGATGAATGTCTTCAATTCTCAAATAATTTTTCCTTCTTTCCATCCAGCTTCAAGCCAGGGAAACCTAACTGATCAAGACAAGAATCAAGTTAATATTTTCCATATAATTGCCTGTGGGAGTGGGAGAAGCCACTGGATGGTATTTCTCAGAGCAGCATCCTCTCCAAACCCCATCCATGCTCAAAACCGAAGAAAACCTGATGCCACCCACTAGAAAGAGCCATCCCTGGGTTTTATATGGTGATAATGACATTGCTTTATGTCAGCTGTGAATTTATACACCATCATTTCCCTCAAAGCATTACTGAGAATAGAATGGATTTGAAAGGTGTTCAACAACTTAACCAACTGCAAGGCAGCACTGTACTCAAACAATTCTTGCTGTCGTGCAAGCTTCAGGATGGTTGTTGGTGAGCTTTTCTTTGCTACCCACTATTTCTTAATCATCCTGGGCTTTTTGTTTTGTTTTCACTTTGGTTATGGCCACTGCCCCCTCTATGACATTATCCACAAGCAGGCAGGTGATAAATCTAAGAAACAGTCTGATGCATGTAATTTTCAATTGATGTTTTCCTTAAATGCAGGGAATGCCAATAACCGTCTAAATCAGAATTTAAGAAAAAAAAAAAAGGTATCAGTTCTAGACTTTTCTTCCAAATAAATTAATGCAGCATTACTTGGCACTTGATCTCTGTTAACCACTAAAAAGAAAAATACTTCCATCACATTTTACTGATTTCAGCCCTTGGGTACTAAAATGAATAATACCTGTGGGTGCCTCTCGAAGTCATTCAACTTAGTACATAATCAAATAAAAACATGTTTGCAGTGCTTCAGAGTGCACTCTCCTATGCTAAGCATCACCTGGTCAGGACCCAGCCTGCCACGAGCCACATCCTCCCCAGCCCTTCCCCAGCCATGAGGAGCAGGCAGCTGACACACAAAATGAGGGTGCTCTACTGGACTCAAACACATGGGTCTATATGTCACCATCTAAAAGTCAAATCAGCAGTCTGGTGGCTTGCCGTGCCTCAGAAAACTCAGGAGAGCATCGTCACTAAAACAGCTAATTCAAAATGCCAAGCATAAGAGGAATCGAGCAATTATGGCCATGTAGTATGAAGGGAAAACAAACATATTTTATCTTCTGCAAGTAATGGAAAACTACAATTCTTCTCTGTGCTCCTTCCACTGGTGACTCAGCCATCAAATCATCTATGCCAATCCCATAAATTGATACAACATCTTTGCTGGAAGTAAAGAGAAAGCAGGAGTGCATTTTTAAAAGGTAAAAATACGATTTCATAACAACAGCAGTTGTTTTACTACCTCATTAATAACTCCACACTGCACAGGAACCCAGCAATGCACGGAGCAGTTGCACTTCTGCAGCTGTGACAGCACCAAGTTGCACTGGGAGGAAGTCTGCAGGATGGACAGTGTGTTCCATCAGAACAGCTGACACAGCCAGAACAGAGAGGCATCCAAACCTCCTGGATTTCACTTGGTTTTTTTCTTCCTTTTCCAGTCTCCTAAGTTGTACTACTCTCCTTTCTGCTTTTCTTAAGGATATATACACAAAGGGGTGAAAGCCTTTGGTAGATCACTTGAGATTTTCCTAAGCACAGCTTTGGGTACAGATCCTCAGTGCCCCCAGGTGTCCTTCCTTGTGTCCTTTTCCCATTCTGTCTCCCCATCAGTAAGACAAGGCCAATTTTTCCATTGCCTTGGAAGGTACGAGTACAATTACAATGCTGCAGATACATTAGCAAATTACTTTCTTAATGAGATGCCTAGATATGACATTAATAAAACCTGACATCAGATGGGGAAAGACAGTGGTGTTCCAGAATTTTAAGAAGATGGTGAAGTGCTGGGCAAACTGGAGATACCCACAACAGCTCAGCTGCCCTGCTCCAGCAGCATCTCCAGGAGCTGAGGCCTCCCAGCACAGCTCAACCTGCTGCTCCCTGAGAGTGCAGATAAGTACTCATAATCCCAGAAACACAGGGCTGGAGGGGATGCCTGGGGGACGCCTCCTCTGTACACCAATGAGGAATGAGCCATCCTGAAACTCAGCAGGGAAAGAGATCTCAGAACTTCTACTCCACAAAACGTGCTAAGAACTTTGAATGCCATGGGCTCAGAACTTCAGTGAAGTTCTCCTACGGTTCTGAGCACAATTTATCACCACAAACAGTATTTTAGGAGTATTTGACAACTGGAGAGTATTTACATTAATACACAAGAGAATAATGAGTTCATACGAGTGGTCATAGTTGACTGAACAAAATAACCTCAGTTAGGTACGTAATTAATCCTTTTATTACTCTGATGAATCAGCCACTCTTATCTGAAACAAAAACACCCTTCATCATTACCATGTGCTGCAGAGCAGACCACATTATTTGGATGGCAAATTCACACGGAGATCAAGTGCACTCACCTACAGTATAGAAGTTACTTCCAAATAATTCAAACACTTATCCCCACTTAAGTAGAATTTCATTAAGTAAAACCTGCAAAACACAAATGTTTGGTGCAAGCAAACAGAAAGCAGAGGACAAGCTGTTACCTAACCTGCGCATTTCCGCTACATGAGCCATTAACCAAAATCTTTCTTGCCAAGAAGAAGCCGAGAACTTCATGGGAAATGAAGGAGGAGCCCATCAAACACTTCTACAGATGCTTGAAATCAGTTAGCAAAACACAAGGAGAAACTTTTCTCAGACCACTGGTGGGACTACACAGTCATCAGATGCAGGCCAGGGAGAAGAATACAGCTACAGTGGAAATCTCCCTAGACCTACAGCAGTGTTCATAGGAGTATCCACAGCAAACCTCATCCTGCTGCCTTACAGCCCCCAGGCCTGCCAGACTGACATTGCAAACTTCCTGTGGGTACTACAGCCCAGAGGATTTTTTTCCTATTTCCCTCCTTTAAACCTTTTAAAGAGCTCTTTCCTGGAGAATAGACATCTGCATTTATAGTAAGATCATGTAAAAAAAAAAAAAAAAAAAAAAAAAAAAGTTATATAACTATTTTATAGGAATAAGAGAATAAAATGCTTTGCAGCTGGTCTATCTCTGGCTTGGGCAAGTGGCCACAAACATGTTGCACCACCGAGCATTTTCTCTGAAATTTCTACCAAGCCTCATCAGCAGCACAGCAGGCAGCCCTGTTCTGGGGACAGCTGCACACAGATGGAGTGGCTGAAGCACCAAGTCTTGACATGTTTTATGAGTTAATTTGGTGTTATTTAGTGTGCTGCACAGCAGCACTAAATCTTCACATCCTTTTTAGTGCTGTAAGTAATGCTTTAACTTCTTGGTAACCGTACAAGCTGGTGTTAATCCCCTTATATTTATTTGTTTAATACCCAGGAGAGCTGCAGAGTACATCGTCTTGTGCTTCAACCACAAGAAGGCTAAGCAAACTTATTAAGCCCTTTTTTTTTTTCCCAATCAGCTGTAGATGAGACAGCAGGAAATAAGGGAAAAATAAAGGATTTGGGGGTTACAGTCTTTAAGTGTCCATGTTTCAGTGATGTCTGGCTTACTTTTTTTTCTTTTTGACAACCAAATTAACAGCAGGCAGCATCCCTGTGCACCCAAAGCCCATATGCACTGGAAGAAGGGCAGGCCATTCCTGGAGCTTCCCCTGCCTGTCCCTTATCTGAAAGCACCAGGACTTACCCCCCTACAACTCCCTAACCTGAAGAAAAATCCCTTTTCAGATGCACATGAGTTGGTCTGTGCTAGTCAGTATGAACACACTCCATGGCAGGCATAGCTTCAGACCTTCTGCTCAGAGCACTGTGAAGTGGTACAGCTACACAGGGCATGGATGTAACTCATTAAGCCACACTCTTAATAAATAATACAAACCAAGATCACATCTGATGAATCACAGAAAATGTTCTTACATGTGAAGCAGCAAAATCTATAAATACTACAAAATATCTCTGGCATTTAACAATGCTGTTTGAAGCTTCAAGTCTGAAGCATTGCCTCAGCCAGGGAACATTGGATAGATGGACTAACAGATGGGCAGAGAGGTCCATCAAGTACATTATCAGTTGCCATCCCATGAATGGCAGGCAGATAATGTAGCACTCAAGGGAATTTTCCACCCATCTGTTCTTAATAAAGCTACATGATGATGTTATGAATCCAGCCTTCAGCTCCACTGTTCAGGGTAGAGCTGAGAAACATATCCTGAAACAAGCATGGTTTACAGGCTGTGAGGAACGCGTGACATTGCTGCTATTTGTTAATTAGACAATTCCCACCTCCCACTTCTCTAATGTATTACTAGGAGTTATTACACTGGAACAATCTTAATAGAATAATTTCCCTTCTCATACTCCTAGCAGCACAACTCAATATTGGTGTTCAGTGCCATTGGTCTTACGTTAGGGAAAGTGCTGCTGTTACTTTCATCCACGAAACCTCAGACATCTCCATCACATCTCCGCACACAGTGAATTTTTGTGGTTTTCTGGGGAGCTGCTTGCCCCCACACAACTGGGCACAATGTTATCTTAAGCTACTCTCTTGATGAGGCACTAAAGCCCACAAATAAGGGATACATTCTGTGCCTCCTCATTGTACCACTGTGAGTGTTTCCTCGCTCGAATGTGAGGAAGTGCTTAATAAAAATCAGGGTCACTCACACTACCCAAAACCACACATTTCTGAGAGCAATGTCAGGGATCCAATAGCCACATACTTTCATTAAAGAAAAAAAGCCATTGAAACATCTTTTAATTGAACAGGCAATGATTTTCTTCCTAATAGGCAGTGCAAGACCTAAATGTCCTGGTCAAATACTGTCAATAAAGAAGAAAACAGGCTGCTTTTTTCTTTTCTTTCTTTTTTTTTTTTTTCCTCTAATTTATAGTCCTTCACAATTACTCCCATTGTACTTTAAGAAGATCAGACAGAAGAGTGCTGCCAGGACCAGGTTGGGGCTGCGTGAGCAGCCATGCTGCACCACAGGAGGAATGGGAGCAACGCAGTTTTTCCTGGTAACTGAAGTATGAGAATGGGATCTAATTGGGTCAGAGCGGGAGTTAAAGTTTGCAGAGCTTAATTCACAGCTTCACCTAACTGCGTCTCTGCTGTTATTTTTGGCAGAGCAAATATCTGTTTTCATTTCTATCCCATATCTTCATTGCTCTCCTGACTCCCACTCAGCTTACAGGAGCTCCCCTGGCTGCTGTCCGGACTCAGGAAACCCACACCTCAGCTCCCCCTGCCCACAGACCCTCAAGCAGCAGCACTCCGCAGACCCTGGAGCAAATCAACCCCAGGATGTGAACCTCGTGATATTAAGCTTCCACACTGATTAAGGTTTTTTTTCTCTAATCTATTTGTGTATAATACTGAGAGGAAGTGAAAAATACTGATGCACTATGGAAAACTCAGGACGCTACAATAGCAAATATGTGTCTTTGGTAGGGACATGGATACCACACCAAAATAAAAATAAATGTTAGAAAAAGAAACAAAAGAGTTAATTGAGTCAAAATTAAAGGTTACTTTCCTGCCTACTGCACCACCCACCAACAGAGAATCAAGTCACTTGAGCAGAAAATCCTACATAATTTCCCCAAACTCCAAGGTAGTTTCAAGGAAGGTTTGAAGCATCTGCAGATTGAAACCTCCACGTGAGCATTGGTTCCATGCCAGAGGAACAATAACTCTGTGCCAGGTCCTTCATTGCAATCAGCAGCATAAAATTATCTTCATCTTAGAGGAGGTAATTGAACATGAAAACATTATCTTACAATCTAAATAAGGCGCAGTGGATTCCTGTTGGGCAGGAGGCAGTCAGGGCACTTCTCTGACACACACACACAGGCTTAGCACTGACACTCAGTGCTCCTTCAACATGTGTTGCCTGAACTCCTCTCCAGGAAGCTTACAAGGATACTCCTTCCCACTATGGTATGCTACCTGTTCTATAAACATGTTAAACCACATAGAATGTAAAGACACCTCGGGAAAACAGGACTGAAAGTGCTTACAAAGTCTTAAGGGACAGCTGCTGGACAATTACTGTTTATCAGAGAGGATTCTGACCTTTTCCCAGTATTTCACAATCCATATACTTAAATAAATCGAAATATATTCCTACTTACTTTTTGCAACAGGAATTTTATGATTAGCTGGATAATTGTTTTAAAATATGCAATTAAATTTTCATAATGTATTCATTACTCTCTTAATATAGTATTCCTGAAACATCATTTCCCATTGAGAACTTCTTTCTATATTAATTTCCATAAGACAGTTTTAAAAACTGAATTAATATACTTAGTACGTACTATATTAAAATAAAAATCTCCATTAAGTCAGAAGGAGTAATTTGCAATGAATAACTTATTTGATGGGTTTAGGTGGTTGTCTTTTTTCTTCATACCCAGCTACCACCCCTTAAAACTTACACGGTATAAATATGTTCATGCTCGCCACTTAATTCAAATCTCACCTGCAGGTCTTGAAAGCTATGTTATGAAGAGCTGAAAGTATTCAAGATGGTTTTCCAAGGCCTGGGCAGCACAGAGCTACCTGCCCATGGGCATTGGTAATGCTGTGAGTGCACACCCAGCACCAGCACCCAGTCCAGGCACTTCCAGCACCAGTCACTGTGAGAGAAGGGAGAGGATCCATGAAGGTGACAGCAATAGTGAGCAGAAAGTGATGTGTGGTTCTGTCCTCCTCCTTATTTTCTGACATGGGAAGCAGGGAGCAAATTCATTAATTCTCAACATTTGCTGTTTCTCCTTCTGCAACTAAAAATAATCCTGCACGCTGGAGATTCTCAAATCTGACTGTGAGGGATTTTCAATGAAGTAGAACTTCATGAAATGAATACTTTGTGTAAGAACGACTCACACAATGCCAATTTTTCATGAGAATATACATTGGAAATGACATGTTGCTCTACCACACTGTATTGGATGTTTCAAGCCCCGTTGCTCTCCCAGTAATAGGTTGCAGCACCTACAGCAGGAAGGTTCACTGCAGTTCTGACCAACATACACTGGGAAAATTGTCACAGCATTGCCTGAAGCTGGGTCAGGATTTAATATACCATCCAGAGGATAGTTCTAAGACCTGCATAATGCCTGCAACTCTAAACTCTGCACCCAGTCCAAACAAGCCCGGAGGCAGAGAGTGTGCTCTACAGCATAAACACCAGACTCCATCCACTTTTATAACCCACTCTGTCATTTCAACACACATCTAATTTAGACAGTGTCGCCAATCTGCAAACATAAGCCACATAAAAAGGAGTCGAGGAAAACGACCGACACATTCCTAGGTAATAAAAAATCAATGTTCATTTAGAGATCTCCAAAAAGTAATTCTGGAAAGATAATCAAAAAAAGTTACATATAAATATATATGATGTACAAATAAATAGGCTTCTACTCATCAGTTGTAACTCCACTGCTGAATGGAGTCAGCCACGCTGGCTCCGTGTGTCTGCAAAAAGACAAGCATTGTAGCAGTTGTATAATGAACTATTGCCAGAAGTCTCCATTTATCAAGCTTGCATCTCTGATGCTTTTAATGTTCCTTCATTAAACCTGGAGTACCATCTCTACCTTAGATAAGGTGTGATGTCTTAGCGTTGAGTCTCTTGCTGTGGCCAAGAGTTTGCTGGACCTGAACTTAGACTTTGCAAAAGACACCTATGGGTGGTGAAGGCTCTCACAGAAGAACACATACGTATGATCAAGGTACACATTTCTATCTTTAGACATTGGTTTCCAGTGTGATTTTGTTCATTTGGAGGTTAAGATCTAAAAAAAGAATGTCTATTTCTGTGCTTTTCAACTCTGTCTCTTACAGAACTCCTGCTTATTTTTATTTGTTTTTAAACAAAGCCTAGGAGAGCCATTATTGCAGACACTTGAGGCAGCCATGGCTTCTCCCAGTCTGCATCTCCCAAGGATGACCGAGCAATTAACGAGCCTTTGTCCCTCAGGTCAGCACAACCTGCCTGCCTTCCTCAGAAAACCACACAGAAAAACAGCAGCAAGAGAGGGCATGGGAGCAGAAATAAGAAGAGATCCAAAAGAACAATTCTTCATACCCCATAAGTACAGCAGACACTCTTAACAGCACACAAAGGCAGAACACTGAGACAAGGTGCTTTGATAAGGAGCTCCAGGCAAAGCCCACTCACTCGGCCAGCACCAGAAGATGAAGGGAAAGGATGAAAGGCAGAAGGATGCAGCTGTTCCACCCTCACCCACCATCAGCATCTCAGGAGCACAGCCAACAGCCACACTTGGAGCTTTGGCCTATGGGTGTGAGGTGCACTGCCCCAGAGCCTCTCCAGTGCTTCGTATTTTAGCACTGTTAACACTGCAGAGCTGCAAATGGTGTTTTGCACAGGCTACAGGATTTGCCACATAATATGGACTGGTGCACATGTAGCGCTGTGGTAGCAACCTGCTCTTTTTAGTCAAACAAATCAATTGCTTTATTTAAGTATCACATAACTGGCCAAAAATTTATGGGTATCACCACTAGGAAAGCATTTCTCCCTTGACTTTCCTTAAAGCACAAGATGCTTGCTCCAAAGCTTAGAAATAATAATAAAAAAAAGAAGTGTTAAACTTTGCCACCTTCCATTTTCTATATTCATGCTTTTAAGATAATTCAGGAAAACCTCTTTGCAAGTAACTGCTCTGCATTTCAAAGCACGGTACTCGTAAGCTACAGCGTTCTGCAACACAAAAGTGCATTAAGTACTTTTCATATTACACAATAAATTGACCTGGATTTTTCAAACCGATCAGATTTACACTCTTCTGATGACATATTGACTAAAGAAAATCTATATCCTTCACTTTTTAGTAGCCCTGTTATATCATTCATCCACAGAAGCGACGCAGGAGCTGAACCAAGACGTGCCAGATCCCAAGATTTATTGGATGTAAGCGTGTGAAGGAACAGAACGATGATCTGTTAGCTTTTGCGTAATGCATTATTGAAAACATTAACAGAGCCCCATAATTTAGAAGACTTATTTTGCAGAGAGTCACAGACGTTATTGACGAATGCTAGTAAGGCATAATCACAAGTTGAGTATATGTATAAAGTCTCAAATGTCCAAATAGCAAGACAGTCTACGGAGCAGATTTCCAAAGAGCTCAGCACCTGCTCAGTTTAGTTTCAGCAGAGTCAAAAGAAAGATGTTCAGTGCCTCTAGTCCTTGCTCACAGCTGCTCTCGATTTTAAGACTTTAATATGAATTATATCTAAAGCCAAGCAATTCACCACTAGACTTCAATGAGATGCTTCCAAAAACACCAGTACTCTTTCTCTCCCTGTGTCTCTCTGATTTAACTTCTCATGCATCCGTGTTTACTATAAGCTGAGCTCATTTTTCTTAGTGCAAAAAGCAAACAGAGGCCTGCCTTAGTTGCACGTAAACAAATCTCCCTTTCTGTTTTCCAGTTGACATATGTTGCCCACTGCAAAATCAAACCAGGTTGTATTAGTGATCAAAGTAAATAAGATAACACAGTAATGCTGGCTGACGTAGCACAGTGTGAAGTGGTCTCATGGGTTGGGCTTGATAGCATTAACTTGATGAGAAACAGTAATCACTGCAAGAACCATGCAAGGAAGTAGAAGGGGAAGAAAAAAAAAATAGAAGGCAGACATTACTTGCAGATGTTATACAAGAACTGCTCAGCCTGCCTTATTTTGCAAACTTTTCTCTCCCCACTGCAAAGGCACCCAAGCACACACTTTTCACATTTCTTCATAGACCTCCATGTACATCTGTAACACACAGAGCTCCTCTGTGTGGCAATCAAACATAACAGACCTCTGCTTAGAAATACTAAAATAGAGAATAATATGTACCTATAAAAAAGTGGAAGGTGAAGGAAAGAATGAGCTTCCCAAACTGTTTCAAGTGTTATCAAAGTTAAATTCTTGAAGAATGCTGCATCTGCCTTCTTCAGAGAAGGCACTTCAATGGAACCCTGTGCCCAGGGGCAGGCAGCAAGGCTGAGGAGGCTCAGAAGGCAGTTCACAGAGCAAGCCAAAGGCTGAGCTGTGTAGAGCTGAAAGTGCTAATTTACTCAGTAATGGAGGTGTTCTCCAAGGAGGTCATGAGGAAATAACTACTGCTGGCAGCAAATTAAATAGACTGATACAAAAACAAAATCTGTATCTGTTACAGACAAGAGGTCTTGTCCAAGAGATAGTTAACTTATTTACAAATTCATCTAGAAGGTATGAATATCAGAGCAAGCTGATGATGACTGTAAATTCCAAAATACAGGTCATGATATGAGTCACGTCCTCCACCATGGTATCATATGATGAATAAGATCTAGTGACAGATCCCACTTGGTTTTAGCATACAGCAGCTGCTTAGAGAGTCCACACACACAAACTCAGCTTTGATGCATAACTGGTTCCGTTTGGGAGTTTTAAAAGATGCAATGTTAAAAATAACCACCTTACAATACTGCATCAAAAGCACGTCACTGTTATTTCTGGCTGTAAGCACAATTAAGTCAAATCAGTAATTCAATTTTGCGACTCTCATAAATGCTTCTGCTGATCTGGAGACACATCTTAGGCTTGCTGTCTTTCCCCACTGCACATAGTCAATTTAAGCACAAAATGAATATTCAGGTATTCTCTGCATCCTCAGTTTGTTATACAATGGGCAGCTCATGGTGCACTGGAGACAACACGGTCTGCCCCTCTTCAGACTGGCCAGCAGTTTTGACTTGGACCAGAATGTCTACAACTCCATATCATGTATTCAAGGCTTGAATAGGTACTATAATGAACTACACATCAAATAATTTGGGGAGAACAACAACACTGATACCAACCTAATGTTTAAGCGCTTCCTGGGAGAAAAACAGATCAATTCCCAGACACACAAAGTAATACTGAAGGCTAAATTCACAAGATTCTTTCCATACAGGAGATGATAATCAGTATGAAATGTTGTTTATTAAAGTGATGGTTAAAACTAGGAGGGTAAACAGATTATTTGTAAAAGTAATTAAATTGACATCTTCAGTTACCTTTTATTTTTAATCTTAGGCATACACAAGTCTTGTGAGAATAGAACCAAATTAAGAAGAAATGTTCATGCCTTCATGTCAAGATATGCCCGTTCTTGGAATAAGCAAGTAGAAATTCTTCTCTGTAATTCACTATTTCAGGTCACCAGTACTCAGTGACAGGAGTTTCTCAATTTCTGAACTCCACAATCAGTGTATCTGATACTTTATTTTTTATCCTTCACAAAAGCACACTATCTAAATCTCAGCTACATTTTAAGTACTGTACCATAGTCAAAGAAGTTTAAGACCATGTATGAAATGAGAGGACTCATGTTGTGCCTCTTCTGCTTGTGAGCAGGGTTGGAGCACTCACCCTCTCCCTGTGACAGCACATCACCTGCTCCAACTTACCAACTTGGTTGTCATGGGGCACAGCACTCAAAAGAAGAATGTTTAACAAAACACATTTATGTTGGCTGACTTGCAAGATAATGTGTTCAAAAACAGACATAAAAACGTTGACAGCTTGAAAGTAAAAAAGGGTTCTAAAAGACAGAGGCATTTCTTGTGCAGTTCTCAGAACTCAGTGGAAAGATTTATAATTTAAGTCAAGTCAAGAACATGATGGAGCAAACTACTGACAAACATAATTTATTCAGTGCACATTAATGGCATTTCTGGAACCAAGGAATATAACAGGAGAGTACACCTCAGACAAGCATAATTTTACCAGATATACAAGAATATTTTTACTTATCTGGAGATTGATTGCCGTACATGACATATTTATCGCCTGGGTCTAATTTCCAAAGAAAACCACTCTAATTTCTTTAATGTTTAAATTATGATAGGACTGGACATTCTCTTCCTTCTAAAGCTTTTGAAATCAACATCTGACCTTAAGAAGAACAGCTCTGTTCCGTTATTTTAACTATACAGACATTTTCTTCAACTGGACATTTATTTCAGAGTTTCTATAAATAGCTGAAAACAGATATAAACAAAAAGTCCTCAGGGTTATACAGAATAAGCCTTTTATTTTTCAAATTAAATTGCATCGTCTATCTAGAAAGGTGGTAAAGGCAGTCAATACACTAAAACATATTTTGTGTTACCTGTCTTTAAAGATGTGGAGAAAGTAATTGGACAGGACAAGTGAGGGGACAAGAGGAGGAATCTAAATTCCAAGGCAGAGAGAGAAGTCAAACTCTGAGATGTCTACACATGTTTCCTAAGCAGTCCTTCACAGCTTAGCTCTTCCTGCACCTATTTTGAAAGCTCTTGGTGATGATGTGGCCCACCCACCCAATCTGTCAAATACCAGGGGATATGGAGTTCCCATAATCATTCTCCTCAATACCTTGACTAAGTCGATGTCAAAAGGAAGGGCTGTCAGCTGTAAACCAAGAACTTTCTCACATCAGCATCTCCCTCTCCCAACCTCTTTATAAGAATACTGGGTTCAATACCGGCTGAGCTCACATGGACTAAAGATCCTGGAGACAAATTAACCAAAATGTCAGTGCCCCTGTCAATCCTTATTATCTCCTCTAGGCAGGGCAGCAACATCTCTCACACAGGAATCAGTTACGTTTCCATATCCCTGGTTATTTATGCAATGAACAGAAATATTTGCCAAAAGCAAGCCAGGATAAAGAACAACATATTTGGGTACATGAGCAGGGCATGCAGGAATGAGCACATCCAAACAGGGAAAAAAGAGAGCAAAATAAATGCACTCACTGGAAATCAAAAGCGCATGGCTCTTCTCTGAAGGAGCTGAAATCACCATAAGCAAGGAAGGAAAATTGCCACTCTAGAAAATAAGATTTACACTTTGAGTTTCTCAAACACTCAGAAGACAATTGCACAACACCAGAAAAAAATGGCAAAAAAAAAAAAAAAAAATTGCAAGTTCCAAAAGCCTCTTGTCAGATGGAGAGCCTAGCACAGCTTTTCATGATTTCAAGACTGGTTTCGGCACACAGCAGTGTCATTATGAGTGGGAGCAGGGGGCAATGTAAGTAGGCTGTGGGGGTGGCAGGAGGAGAGCACGGGACAAGAGCCAGGTGCTGAGCCCCAGCACAAAGAGCAAGAATGCAGCTTTCTGCGGAGGTTTCTGGGCTGAGAACCTGGAGTACCATTGATGATGCAAACTACAACTCCAGCATTCCACATGTCCACTTGTAGTCATTATTATAAAACAATAATCTCATCCTATTCTTACAATTCCCTTTACTTCCACGGCCACAGTCTCAAAGAACCCATTTTTGGTGGCTTTTCAATTATTTCTATTCTTTTTCCTAAGGAAACGCCGTGAATATGCATCATCAGTTAAATATGCCCTCTAAGTGAGCATTTCCGACCTCATGGGAACAAAGCTGGATCCTCAGAACCAATTCCACCACCAGCACTTACGTGCAAACAAAACCATTCAGGCAGCATTCAGGTTCTAAACACAACAAGAAATCTCTGGTAGCTGAAAGCTTCTATCCATCTGGAGAGCCTTACACAGGCTTATGCTCAATATGAAGTTCAAACCCAACTTGACCAAGTTTATGTGTATTAACAGGATGCGAAGAAGTGGCCAACCAATTACCCACAAAATCAGAAGCAGCCAGCATGAGCGGTCCCAGGAGGTCAGACACCTCCAGGAGCACCACAAGGATGCATCCCACCTGCCAAATGCTGCACCAGAGACACAGCAGGCTGAAAATTAAACATAAGACCTTTAAGTAATGTCTAAGATAAGCTGGCTGAGGTTATACCGACTGTCATTTGCATCAAAAAAGCTTTCTACAGGCTCTGATGTTTCTGTTCCTTTTGTTTTGCTTTTTTCAAACCAGTGCGTTGCTTTCACATGCAGACTCCATAACCCTCACCAATACATCTTAATTATTGAGACGCTTTTATTATATTAAACTACATGCACCTTCCGAGGAGAAAAAAAAGCCTTATTGCCACTGAAAGAAAGGATGGCTGGCAGAGCATGATTTACAGTAATTAGCAAGATTAAGAACCGCTATTAACTGCAATTAGCCAACAGAATATTAAAGGACAAAAATTACCATGCAGCATGTCAGTAAATAAGTACCTGGATGATGCAGTTTGCTCCAGATGAAGTGAAGCAGAGCTAGGCAGGTTGAGCGGCAGCCAGAGCACGCTCCCATACCAACAGGAACAATATCTGACAGCACAGCACTCAGGGCTGCTGTAAAAGCCACAGCCATACCCTTCCATTTTGCCAACATGACAAGAAGTTCATGGGAGGGGTGTTTCCTCCACTTTCCCAAACACTAAAAGATATTTTCTGAAGCTGATACTGGGGACAAACCTGCACAATCTGCAGGCTGAGTGCCGAGCCAGCCAGCCATGTCAATGGCATTGGTCTACGTGACAAACAGAGCAGCCACCACGTTGTGCTCAGGTTTAGGGAAGGGCTTCACAAATGCAACCACGAGTCTGCGAAATAGCCCTTATTTACTTGCTCACAAGAGCCTGTGCAAGGCACACCTGTCTTCTGACAAGTCAGAAAATCAGAGAAGAAAAAGAAGTGTTACTTTGGTCACTCCGTACACGAGGTGTACAACAGGGCTTCTCGGAGCTGAGAAGAATTTCTCTTAAATATCGGGAGCTCATCAGTTAGAAATAAGAGAAGAACTCCACATGTGCTTTGTATAGAATGGGAGCTTGCAAATAAAAGTTAAATCTCATTACACATCATTTTTCCAATAGGCAAAAAGGCAAAACTTCATTTCTTAATCACATGTATAATTTTTGGACACCGTAGCTCAAGAACAGTTAAGCACAAAGTATACCAGTATTGCAGAATACTGCCTGGATGATCCAAAAATGGTAACAGAGCATGAAACTGAAACAAATACTCTTAATTCACCTCACAAATTAGTGAGATTTTTGTGCCACACTGTAAGACAAAAGATAAAACACATACAGTTAAAAACTCAGGTTGGGGAAAAAAAAAAATCAGATCCTAGCTATCAGAAAAGCTCAGCTCTGGATTAACCTTGCATCTCTCCCAAGAAATGAAGAACTGAGCCAATTTCACGAGCAGGCTTCAGCATTCCTTGAAAGAAACCATAGGCTTGTGCTCAGTTCTGGGGAGCAGTGTGAGCTGGGGGCAGTCACTGGTGGGCAGCATACACTGGAGGCATTCAGGTGTGGATCAGGGCATTTCTTCCCCACTTTGTTTAGATTCAAGCTATTTTCATACATGAAATATGGGTTTGTAATGACACGAAGAAGGAATAGAAAATACAGTATAACTACATATCAAAGTGGAGAAGGGAAGGAGATTCTAGAGCTATGGGTTGAGCAAAACTCCGGAGTTTCCTTGATGTTAAACCAAGAAATAATGGCTATTTTGTACCTTTAGTGACAATTTCGTGTCCTGGGAGCCATTTCTGGGCTGATAGATGAAGGTTCTCACCAACTATTTCCCTCAATCATACTGAATATATCATTCTAAAACAAACATGCAATCACCTACAAAAGGCTGCTTTCTCAAAGCAAACAGGTTGTGCTCAATTACCTGTATTTCTGTTCTGATGTATGTCATCATAAAAGATTTTTCAGTAACGCATCAAGGAGGCAGCCCTGCCTTTTTCAATTTCTTAGTTGTACCCTCTTCCACAAACCAAGCACCTCGTTCATCTCAATACCACTGCACACTCCTTCAGTTACAGGTCAAAAAATGATGGACTTGGGGAGTGAGGAGCACAGCTGATGGAGCAAGGTGTGGGCAGGAGCTACTTGACACTAGCACCCAGAGCACATGGGGGGCTGCTGTGCAGCCAGCCAGCCTGCCTGCCTGCCTTCTCTGCTAGAACACCCCCTCAAGCATAAGCATGGTGCTCCCCAGGGTGGGGAAGCCATCTATCCACACCAGGCTAATTAATAAAAACTCACTGTAAAGGGGTTCAGAGACAGCTGGAGCAGGCAGCCAGAACTTCCTATGAAGACATCAAAAAGTTTCCAAGCTCTTACGTCAGATCAGAAAACTGGAACGGTCTGACTAGGACTCTCTACAGACTAAGTGCAAAAATACAGGGGGGAAAAACGGACACCTTTTTAAAATAAGAATGAAATTACCTCCTTCAGACCTTTATCCACTCCCATTTCAGCAACATCCAGATCCCCAAAGCCTCTCCTCTTCTCACGCCCCTGCTCAGAGCTCTCTTCACTGCAGGGCCAGGCAGCTTGGGACTGCTCTATCATTTAACCAGAGGAGCATCATTCCCAGGAGCACTGGGGCTGTAAACGAGGCTGAGTTCCCAGGAGGTGCTGGCAATCTGCAGCGCTCCTGGAGCCCTCCCCAGCTGACACTTTGAAAAATGATGATGATGTGCTACAACCCGGCTTAATTAATTGAACTGCTCAGCCCCTCTCCTCCCCCACATTAACTTACCTGATGTGCAGGATCACTGATCTCAGTAATTGCAACTGTGGAAGAATGCAAGAAAAAAACTAAAAAACCTCAACGAGTCACCTATAGGTGAGAGCTTTGGGTGGAGTTTAACTCGTAAACCCTGCATTTGCTGTTTCTAATGCATCTACAGTGATGGCACATGGGCAGCTTGCAGCACCCTGCTCTGGGGGTGTGACAGCCTTTGGAGCCAAGCCAGAGAAAATACATCGTTTTCCAAAAGGATTTTCAGAACCAGTGAGCTTAATTTTTTCTGTGGAGATTACGCTTTTGATCTTTTCTTCTCTGATATAAATAAGCTTTATTTAAAAAAAAATAAAAAATAATAAAAAAAAAATTAGAGGACACCACTGCATTATCCCCGGGACTTTTCCACATTAATTCTTACAGACAAATTCCCAGATAACTTAATGTTTTAAATAGCACACTATCTACCAGCTTGAATATCACAGCCAGAAAGCTTGTTTCAGATAAATGAAAAGTAGTGACAATGAATAAATGGAGGGAAAGCAATCAGTACTGACAATAAGGAGCTCTCCGGGGTTTGTAAGCACTGGGGTAGTCCAGGTGCTGTAAGCCCCTCGAGTTTTACTTACTTTTGGGTTCACTTGCTCAGCACTCACCTGGATGCTTCTCTTCTACCATGAGAGGAGGAGCACCCAGGGCATGTGCAGCTCATGGGAGAGCCTTTCCTCAAGCTTCTCCATAGCAGTCTGGAAGCTCAAGATCTAGAGAAGATTTTGTGTGCAACATCTAACTCAGCCTCTTTCGGTTCAACACAGAACTGTTTGCTACAAGCAATGGGCAAAGCAAAACGTTTTCTTAGTGCTGAAAGCCTTTTGGCAGAGAGCACAGCTAGAACATCTGGCAGTGCGTGGCTGCACATGTCAGACTGCATATCCTAAACACAGAGCTGCTCATCCTGTTGGGCCCTGCTGGTCCTGCTCACAGACACAAGCCTTGATTTGTCACACAGAGCTTTGCACAGCAGAAATGCAGCTGTGGGACCCATTGTACACCAGGTGGTGCTTGCGCAAGCAGTGCTGCCTTGAACACCATCCCTCCTTATGGAGCTGCACCAGAGGTTTGTGCAGAAGTGCTTCTTCCCCCAGTCTGGCTGATGCTTTGTTAGGCATCGGGCTAGTAAACGTTGCATTCAGTGAAAGTACAAGCAGAGATCTCATTACCAACTTGGGATCACAGGGCTTTGTGCTCCTCACAACAGTTTCCAGTTTATAAAGTCCAAATAGATGTTTCAGTATTTAAACGCTTGAAATTGGAACCTGAAACAATTTGGAGTCATCAGAAGCATCCCACTTTTAATTAAACACCTTTCTCTGCAGCTGGGCTTGCTGCAGCAATGGTTTAGCTTGTTAATTATGTTGTGCAAGGAGCACCATGCTGCACTCCTGGTGAATGATTTATGAACTTCAGCAATAGAAAACCTCCATAGTGCTGGCACACCAAAGACAAAAGAGGTAATTACTGTGCCCAAAGCGCTTCAACTTCATTTGTACCCTGTGCACTGTGAGCACAATCAGTGCCCTAAACCACAGTGTTGTTATTTAGTCCTCTGCAACCTTTGTACTGGGAGATGTTTGCCACAATCCTCTGCTTACAGCCACTTTGGGGCAAAATCTGATGTCACAGACTATATCTGCAAAGGGGACTTACAATATGTTAATTACAGAGGGACCTACAGTATGTTAATTACAGAACTCATCACCATTTAGGGCTTCAGCAGCA
Source organism: Oreortyx pictus (assembly GCA_036925125.1). Classification (NCBI taxonomy): domain Eukaryota; kingdom Metazoa; phylum Chordata; class Aves; order Galliformes; family Odontophoridae; genus Oreortyx; species Oreortyx pictus. The sequence continues at coordinate 1,024,539 of JAUPFR010000015.1, forward strand.
GTTCTGGATGACTGAATGTCATCTCTTTCTATGATTATAGGATATGCTATGAGATAAAGTAAAAAGCGTTAAGAACTTTCCTCCATTCTGCATATAATTAACAATCTATGCTCCTAATATCCACTTGCTCTTTCTATTATTTTATTTATTTTTTACTCTTTTCAGCTCTGAAAAGTCTATGAAATAGTAGCTTCTCTATTTAAACGGATGTGTATGAGTTTCCCCAGATGTGTACCTGGATTCTTCCAGACACCTTTTCCAAACCAACAGATAGAACACTCTTATGCCTTGGAACAAAGGCCTCCCCAGCTGCGTACTGCCCACCTGTCTGTGCCGGGTGGATGTACCTCAGCTTGTCTGTAGTGCTCGTCTCTTCAAACCCAATACAAAAAGACAAAACTGAAAGATCAAAAAGAAAAATGGAAGTTGTAATTTTAAGATGAATTTTAAGATGACAAAAGCACTGAGCAGGAGTTTGACTGCCCCTTCCCAGTGCCTCTCCCCTATAGAATACGGACATAAACCAGAGGGAAGCACAGCATGCAAGATGGGCACCGCGATGGCTCATTTCCCTGTGCTGGAGCTTTGAGCCTGAAATCTCAGCTGAATGCACATGGCCGTTGTTGTCTCCGCACCTACCCTCATTATTCCTTCCTTATCTGACCCACACAGGCTCACCCTCCTGCGTTCAACTTGTACAGACAGATGTGGAGCTGGAAGAGCAGCCCCACAGTCAGCACTGTTTCCTGCAGTGCACAGGGTGTTCCTGAGCAGGCAGCCCCGTGCCTTTCTCCTGTAGAGTTTCTCTGTCACCATTTCTCGATGTCTTCAGACTGTCCCCTAAAATTAAACATAGGTTCAATGTTATCTGGGTTTCTTGGAGGCGGAAAATGAGTATGCATTTTTCTAAGATGATGTAGTTGAAAATACCAGGGCCATTTTAATGGTCTGCAGATAAGCAAAACAAGCATTCAACAGCTAATGCATTGCCTATCCGAGCAGTGCATGCATTAAGATATACTGTTTACCATCACCTCGGCCAATCCTCTTTGTTTATTCCCCAGTAACAGTCATCTGGGAGAGCTTCAGTTTGGCACAGCTCTGCCCTGGACTCGACAGGTTACTCTCCCACAATGTCGAACATGCTGTAGTGAAGTTAATTAGACATAAGTAGCATATTCTTTTTATAGACGATGTAATTGGTTGCTTGGCAAGCTGTGTACATCGTTCCAGATCTAATAAACAGCCCAAGAGGTGTTGAAATCTGGTAGAATGGAAGAAATAAGTGTAAACCAGAGGGGAAATGACAGCAAGTTTTCCAAGACTGGAAGACAGGCTACTTCCAACAATAAAGCATAAGAGTACTTTTCATTCAGATTAAGCAGAACTAAAATATATCCTGGGAAAAAAAAAAAAAAAGTCTGTGACAGCTCTTTAAATACTGTAGAACCGTGTCACTTTGTATCAGCTGATTATCTGGTTCCTACACTTCACTTTAGGGAAGGACTTTAAGGATGTATTTTGCTCAGGAAATCATATCTGTACTTCCATTGTGTTTTGTTGGCCATTAATTTATTTTCCAATGCGAACCCAGCCATAAGAAGCTATGTTACAATGTTACTTGGCAGTAGCAAATTGCTCCTATTAATTTTATTTACTATAGCTATTTTGAATTTGAGATCCTAAGGACTGATTGCATCAGTGTAGGTCACCTCGACCTAATCAATACTAACCACCTACTGGTCTTTTTGAGAACAGAATGCATCGCTGCACCGTCTCATTCAGGCTATATCCTTCTGGCCTGCCTGAAAAAAAAAATACATAAAAAACACCACAGATAATTTGTACCTATATATTTGGTTTAAATTGAAATACATCTCGTTCAAAACGAGAGGAAATAATGGGCTGCATCAGCTAAGGCAGCTCAGTAATTAGTTTATCACTTGACAGATGATGTTAAAGGTTGTATTAATGAGAAGCAGAACTTCTGTTACCTTGATACTGCATTTATCAAGCAAAGCTGTCTGTATAATTACATTTTTCCTCCTCATCAAACTCCAATCTGTTGGTCTTTTGTTTTTTCCCCTTTATTGTTTATAGTTGGGACTCCAAAAAATGTCAAGGTGATGGTTTACAAATATTGTGCAGTGGATGCAATAGAAGACAAAGTACTTGAAAAGTACATTCTGTCCTGTGAGATCTTGTGGCTGGTATTTACTGTTCAAGGCCTTTGTCCCTTCAGACACTCAAAAAATAAAATTCCTCAGTGACCTTCCAAAATTTTCCTCTCCTACTTTCTCTTATTTAAGCAGTTTTAATGTCTGTACACCTCTGCAGATACTGCCCACTTAATTATGCTGCATTCAGGATGACAGGTCCCTGGCACCTTGACAAAGGATTATTAATAATGCTCTCCAGGAAAGCAGAACCAAGAGGAAACAAATGGAAAAATAGAAAAAAAAAAAAAAAAAAACATAGCAAATTCCCTTCTTTTCCTCCTCCTCTGTCCTACAGGGGAACTGGTAACTAACCCTTTTAACAAAATATGGGATCACAGAATTATCAGGATGGAAAAGGACACAGAGATCGCCAAGCCCAACCATCAGCCCTTACCCACCATGCCCACGGATATGGTCACATAGGAACTCACTCAGGGTAGAGGTCTAAGCCCAGGAATGGTTGCCAAAGCCTGCCTGGGTTTGAGCAGTCCAGACCCCCAGCACCATCCCCAGTGCAATATTGACACCTGTGGGAGGTGGGGTGAGAAATCTAGGGAGGTGCCACCACCAAGGGCCTGCCACGGTGTGAGGTCTTCATGCATAAAAGAAACAATGCTTCGTTATTTCTGTTGCTTGCTGGCAGACACATTGAGGTGCGTATTACTTGGAAGCTCTCAGAGGATATACTGGGAAACCAGCAAGCTCCACTCCTGCCAATAGCTCTTCCCGAGCATCTCACTGGAGGGCGATGGCTGTAAAGGGCTGCAGGCATTGATGGAGGGATAAATGCACGGCCTCTGGGTTTTGGGTGAGATAAGGTGCCAAAGCAGCTCTTTGCTCTGACATTCATGCAGAAACGGGCTCTCTGCTCTGAATATTTTATGCCTACATGAAAAATAAAACACACGTTCATTTTTCATGGACTTACACATAAAAAGTATAGAAACTCTTCCAGCTGCTTAAAGCTGAAACCAACTCCAAACTTTGGTTCCCTGCTCCCTCGGATTATGGCAATTTAAGCATCATAAAGGAAGAATTGCTATTATCCCCTCACCTCTCAGCTCCTCTACATTTCATTCCAAATTGCAGTACGCTGTGGTGATGTTTTTCCCACATCAGTGCTGCAGTGTGCTGAAGCCTCCTGTCCCATGGTAGAGTATTTCCTAAGATGAGAGAGAAGCAATATGTTTAGTAAGAGTGTCCAAGGCAGGGGTTGAGTTTTTACTGTTTGCACTGATGCTGAATCCAGCACAATTTGGTCTGGTCCCTGCTCTGTCCCAGCAAATCACGGAGCAGGGATTGGCTGGGTTTCACTTGTAAATCTGCAGGATGTGCAGCAAGCTGAAACACACAGCAAACTAACTCCCCTTCCCATAGCATAGGATATGTCTAGTACATTTTTTATTTACCTGGCCTTAAACATTAGGTTGCACCTCACCTGTATTTAAATGGCAGGAGAGGAGAATTCATCTCTGAAAAACCCAGACCAGTATCAAAGCCGTGATTTCAATATGCTGTTTCATTAAATATACAATAGGAAACGGAACACAAGAGGTACTGTGCTGCCTCTAACACTGGTGGTAAGCAGCTAAGAACAAGTCTGAGAATAATTTTCTCTCTCAAAGCGGCTCAGTTAGTGTGAGATGAAAGACAGGAGAACCTGGAGCAGGAGAAAGGGGAAAAAACAGAAGTGTGGAGAAAAATAGAAACTACTTTTAGGGATAAAAATGAGCTGGAAAGGTGTGAATTCACAGGAAAACGGCCCCACAGATGAGGACACCCTTCCTTCAGCAGAACATGGTGTGAAGGAAAGGGAACCATAGGGGAAAGTTAAGCCCAAAAATGACTGCAGTGTTTTCAAGCAAGTGTTTTCATTGCAGAGCATGATGCCAAAATGGACACTGTTTATGTGCAAAGCCTGACATAAAATATGGCCAAACCAATAAAAACAGGAGCCTGAAAAATACTTCTCATTTTGAAATAAAAAGTTAAGATTCAAAACGGATATGATTCAAAGTTCTTTGAATTGTCCAGCTAATGAAAACAGTTGCTTTAAGAAAAGCAACATTAAAGAAACAACCTGTCCACCCTGGTTTTGGATGAAATGGCTCTGCCCATAAGGAGAGAGAGGGCTGATCAGGTTCATGAATACCCCTGGTTAGTTTAAGGCAGAGTGACATACAGAGATCCTCAGGCCATCATCCCTTTTAATGAGGATCAATATACCACAGTTATTCCAGAAATGTTGTCACTCTAACCAGTTTGAATCCATCTTAAACTGTACAGCTAAACTGCATGGTAAAACAAACCTCACAACTACTTCACAGCTTTACAACTTAAAACTATATGAGAGCTTTTAAGAAGCTGAAATAGGTCTTGGAATTACTTCAAATTGTATGAGAGAATGGAGAAAGAACAAAAGTCAGGAAAATGGACAGGAAAAAGATGGATTACAGGTCTACCTTGCAGTTCTGTTGTGAGGTCTTTGTATCGTCCCACAGTGCTGGAGAAGGGGAAGGGATGGAGGCTAAGCAAATTTGTCCAGGAGTTGTAATCTTGAAACTGGTGACAAGCAATGATGATCACCAAGAAGATGAAGAAGATGACCCCCCAGGGTCACTCTCATGCATCTGTCCCTTTATAACTGCTACGTTTGGAGGTGCACCATGCCAAGGTTATAAAAAAGTGAGTTCTTCATGGCAACAAGTTTGTCAGAAACAAGTCTGAGGCCAGAATTTTCTTGCAGGAAGAGTAGGCACGTTTGTCAGCAAGCAGCCCAAGAGTGGATGGGATATCAGCGTTGCTTACATGAGCCTTTTGTGGGCTGTCGTTGATATGGCCTCGCTCCACAAGTGGTAGAGATGTACCCAGCTCATCCCAGCAAATCAGAAATGCTGGTTTTGGTCCTTTATGGGCACCTGAAGTATTACACAGGACAGGAAAAACATTTCGTTCACAGGTTCCTGAGGGAGCCAGAAAGAAACCAGAAATTCAATTTATAAAAGCAAGAAGAGAATGCATTGTGATATTACCTTTGGCTAGGAAAGATATAAATGAAAGTAAGTCCAGAAAGAGAACAGTGGCATTCAAACATTCTTCCCCATTTTATGGCTGACATGTAAAGCAGTTCATTACACTCCCCTGCCATGCAAAGCCTTCTCTGGCAGGGGTCAGTAAAAGTTAAATGCCAATGTACAAAATAGAAGGTGTGGAATATGAAGCTCTGTGGTAAATTAAAACCCTGTCGGGCTGCAGTGCTTGCAGGAAGTTACATAGGCACTGTGAGATGGGTGTGTGTGCAGCAGCTGATGTTCTGACAGCAGAGCTAGGAGTAGGAAGTGTCTTGCTTTAGCACCAGTTTAGACTGTGTGTGTTCATACCAAAGCAGTGAGAAGGTGAGGGGAGATTTTACTATAGTTACTCAGATGATGAAATGACGTCAGAACAAATGTCCATACAGGCAAAGGACTGGCAAGGGAGCTAGCACCAGTGTTCTGGGACATGAAGCTGACAAAGAGCTGAGAGGGGTGGGCTGCACAAAGCCAGAAGGGTGTGTGTAAGACACTAGCACACTGTATTTTGAAAGTATCTTGAAGTAATGTGAACCTGGGTACTTGTATGGTGAAAGCAATGTCACACCTTGCTAACCCATTTTACTTGCATGCAGGCATCCCTTGAGGCAGTGCCAGCCTTCATGAACTTGGGCAGATCCTTTCAGCACTGTGTCACTGTCTTGCTCTGTGCCTCACCCAGGAGGATGGACCCCCCTCTGCAACCCCACTCAGAGCTCACCCAAATGAACACCCCACGGCTGATCCCATTGCTACCCAGTGTGCTCTCACATCAACTGGAATGTTGTTTCACCGAAATCATCTTCTTGACTCTGGCCTGGCGATTTTGCTTGGCTTGCTATCTTGTTTTGCCTCATCCTCGTTTTGCGGTATCTATTAAATCAGTATGCAAGTAACATTTTCTGTCATACTAAAAGATTAGCTGTAAGAAATAGAGAAACAGAAAAGTTCCTTACTGCTGTACAGATTTATCATGTTCTGGGAGCACATTTGGCATTATAAAGGAGATCATATAAATTCAGAAAAATGGTAATGAAATACAGCTTGGAATTGCTATAAAGGATCCTAGTTTCACCACAGCAAAAATGTAAGCAAAAAATAATGGTTGATGGAACGACCACTGCAGCTTCTGAGAATTATGCATGGTAAAGCAGGATCAGGCTCGAACAAATAACACATACAAGGAGGAGAACAGAAGATGAGAAATATGGTCATTTGCTCGCTTTTTCCATGAGATGGCTTTAATAACGCTGCCAGTACTCAGTGCTAAGGGAGGCCAGGAGCAGAAACTCCATCCTCCCACTGCCAAGAGCCCTGGGAAGCAGAGGAAGCCCTGTCCATATGACAGCTGGCCCAGAGCTGGCACATCTCGGTGCATGGGATGCTGCTGTCCCTGCAGCTTTGGGGAAGAATGCAGAAGTAGGCAAATTCAATCTGTGTGAGCTGGATTTACATTTGAGTGAAGTTTGGGAGAGACCTACATTTGAGTAACCCAACCAACATGTGAGCATGATATATTCTGCACCGGCATTACAATAATGAATAAAACATCCTTAAAATGTGAAAGTTTTGTGAAAAATATTTCAGCGGGTGCAGCTCAGGTAACAACAGAGGCAAATGACAGCACTACGTTTGTCTATTTCTGTCTTAAGTAGCCAAAACAAATAGCTATTTAAAAGATATTTAGGAAAAAATGTCACTTTTACCCACACGTGACTGGAATTCCATGAATGAATCTGCCTATTCCAGCATGCACAAAGCAATAAGGCTTACATAAATGCCCTACATCATCCAAGTAGTCACTTTCTGATCTTCGAAATCCAACAGAATTATTTATAACTTTATATGAAATATTCATGGAAAAGTGTCCATTGCCTGAAATTTCTGCTTAAGAGTAATTTAACTTAGTTTTTTGCATTTCTTACTATCATCATAATTTAGGTCAGGCAAGAGCTAACAATCTCATTTGTTAGACAAAAAAAAAATTACCTGCAATGGTCACCATAATGACTTCAGAGTTTTAGTGAGCTTTTTATGCAATATCAAATGGGCCCAATCCAAGCCAGCTGAGACCAAGAGCAGTATTTCCATCTGTTTTACTCTGGATGAAGTCTTACAAGCTACTACTTTTAATTGCACCAGTCATGTCACTTCTTCAAACCGTATCCAGAGCTGTTGCTACAGGACATCTCACCGTGCAATAGCATGTATGCATTTCCTACAGCTGCTGATAGAGCAAATAAATCTTGACACGTCTCCCTCCCACTGCCTGCAGCCTACAGTGAGGTTCCCTCCAGTTTAAAGCCCTTAGGATAATGAGCACAAAGTTGTGGGAGCTACACAACTGGTACTCTAGGGCAGAATGCTGTTAATGCTGTAAATGATAACATGTGGAGTAATCTCAAGTGGGCCAAATTAAGGAATCTTTATGTGAAAATATTTCATGCTAATTTTCATTTCACTTCCTGGCTGAATAAAGATTACCTTTTTCTCCATCTATGGTATTTTACAGTTTTTTTTCCTCTGAATATCGTCATCCCTGACTCCACACAGTAAATATGCAAAAGACCAGAAGCAACAGATGCCAGGGAACATACAAATCCACCATAACATATAGATACGCACACATGAATGTATATACGTAAGGTGCAAATATGTGGGTACTTACATGTGTCTTACAAAGAAGAATTTTCTCCAGGAGGTTTCCAATTACCATTTCCGCTTTCAGTGGCTGTGAATTTATGACCACCAGATGTCATAAAAACATCTCCATTCTCACTAGCAGGAGCTGCTCTCCTTCCCATTCTCCACGCTTTGCAAGTGCTTTTTTTTTTCCTGCTGAAGGACATCTCCGGAGTTAATTGGATGTCATTAGTCTGGTGAGGTGTCTGGTGAGAAAGAAAGGGAACTGAAATGCCTCCAGCAGCTGAAGCTGTCCAGGGATGGCTCCTCCTGTCTGCTCCCAACCTCCAGACAAATGGACAACAATTGTTTGGCAGAAGCCCTCTGCTCCACGCACCCTCGACACAGTCAATAAAATCCTCCTCATTGCATACAAACTTACTTCATCCACTACCTTGAACTGTGTTTGGAAGAACATCTCAGAGGAATATAGTGCCCTTTGTGGAACATATGCCAATGCACAGAGCTGGCAGAATTGTAAAGGGGAGTGGTATCCCACCTCACAGAACAGTTGAACAACAAGGGCTGTTAAAACCTACATGGAAGGGTCTTGAATGTTCTCTGTAGAATGAAGTTTAGATATCTAAAGACGTTCTCTATATGATAAGAAGGTTAGATATTTAAAATGTACCAGGGAATCTTATCATACAAATTCATTTTCAAAACTTACCACCACACGTACAAGAGCAGTGGTTTCAAGGCACAGAATTCAAGTTCTCGCTCCCTCATCACTCACATCAACTTTATCTTCTTGCATATTTTATATGTATCTATATAATTAAAAGGCAGCATTTGCTGCATAGAAAGTCCTGAAAGATTTTACGTATTGTATAGCACGTGGACATAATACTTGCAGAACAGAATATGTTTACTTCACCTAGTGAAAGCCATTTGCACATGATTAAATGGGATAGAGAGCAACGTACCCAAGTGTCAAACAGGGGAACACGAAGAATGAAAAGTTGCCTATTTTTCACATCAGGTTGTCATTACCACTTTCAATAATACATCTCCAGAAGAATTCTTGTGGATAATTGAAAGGAAGAAATGTACTCAGCAAGCAGGTGTCTTCCCATTGCTACCAAATAATTTAGGACTGCACATAATATTTTGACAGCACATATATATATACATGTGCGTGCATGTGTATATGCCAGCCAGAAATGTTCCTCGAAGACAAGGGCTCTCTGCAGTGTGCAGTATGTAACAACATCAAAGCCCTGAGGAGGACTTGCTGAGACCAAAAATGGGACACTAAAGATCACATGGAAAATACCATCTTTGTTGCATAAAAAAAAGGGAGAAAATTAGTGGTAATTTCCAATCCTGACTTCTCAGATTCAACAAATTACACGTAATGCAAACATACCTGGAAGCTGAAATTGTTTCAATGACAAGGCATAGAGAAGACATGTTTCTGATTTAGGTAGGTATTCAGCAGAAGCTTTATCATAACAGGAACGTGTTACAACTCCTTACATAAACACAGTGTTTCTGACCTCCCTTTGCCATTGATTTTTATTTATTATTGTTATTATTATTTTGCATGAGAGTAGATAACCCCTGAGTTGAACTCTGCCTGTTCAAACAAAGGAAAAGTTACCACTAAATAAGTGAAGGCTTTCCAAAACATAAAAACAGCATGCATGGCAATATCATGAACGCAGGAAAGCAGTTCATCCATTTTTAAGTCACCCGTTTTACTCTCAGATGACCTCCGTGATGCATCTTCGCATTGCTTTGAAACACAAGAAAGGGAGATCTACCTGTTTGACAAACCAGACTGAAGGAATCACAGCCGCCCCTAGCTGGAATGCTAAATGTGAAGTCAAAGAGATCAGAACCTCAGGAGACACAATTAAAACAAACAGGAAAATTCTCATGTGGAACACAACATCCTTTTCCATCTCTTTTCAACATTCTACTCCCTCCATCCCCCCCCCCCCCACTGTATTTTGCTGCATTCCTTGCAGTGGATGAGGGCCACTTTTTATTTTATTATTATTATTTCCTTCCAACAGCACAGATCATGCAACATTTCCCCAGCAAAGCAGAACAAAAACCCAGATTTTGAGGGGCTTGTTCAGAAATCTGAAGTTGAGGTTTCTGCATAGCAGCAGTTGTGTGCAGCCCTGTGCTGATAAGAACCAATACTACTATCTAGAAAGAAGCAATGCACCAGGCTGGAGCATTAATTAAAGCATAGGAGACTAAATGTCCACAGAAAAACATTGCTTGCTCAAAAACTCCTCCAGCCCACCCTGCCAAAGTGCACGATGGTCTGAAAATGGTCATTTATAAAACCAGGAGAGAGGAGAGAAGGGAAAAAGGGAAAAAGACACAGGTCACAGCAACAGAGGGACAGAAGTGCTGCGGGGAGCAAAGTGTACAGGGAACGCACCACATATTGCTGCCCACCAGCTCAGGATGGATTTCTTTGAGTATGGCCCTTTGGATTTAAACATACCAGTTGGGCTCAGAGCACAAACAAGTTTCAAAATGCACACGTTATTTCACAGTCTCTTCCAGCTCTAATATTCCTTTGTTTGCAGGATAACAAGGTGTATCTGAATGCGCCTCAGACCAAAGCATCTCTTTACAATACAGTATCAATGCAAGCCCCAGATAAGATTCAGCTTTCCTTATCCATCAGAGCTGTTGGGCCAGAGCAGCGTACCTGGTGTTTCTGTGCTCCTCCCTGCCCAGCTTCCCTGCAGAGCACCAGGGAAGAGTAGACGAGGTGCCAAACAAGGAGGAGCCGGCAGGCTGATGCTGAAAATAAGAAAAGAATGGGTTGTTTACACTGCTGAGAAAGGAGCCTGTTGGTACAGCTTTCTGGGAAAACAATCGCTGCAGAAATTCAGTGTTCAATTCCCCTGCAATTCCTGCTGACCTTGCACACAAGGATGGCATTTGGATTATTCCTCTTGAGTAAGTGGCTCTGTTTGGAGAGGCAGTGCTTCTTCCAGGCGAGTGGCCAGGCTTCAGTCCCTCCTGGCACTGCCCTGCCCAGATGGGGTGACCTCCAGCAGTGCCATTTACCTCTGATGAGAAAGGAGGCTGCAGTCGAGGCAGAGCTGTGAGCCCCATTGCTGAGCCAGAACCAAAGCAGTGCACGTGGCATCCCATGGCAAGGAGTCCGGCATTGCATGGGACACACTGCATACATGCCCCAAGGCAATTCCTTCTGAGAGGGCAAGCATCACACTTTGGACATCTTCCTACTCCTGTGCCCTTCCTGAGATCTGCCGGAGCCAACAGCTCAGCTTTCTGCCCCATTCCTCACTATACAGAAGGCAAAAATCAACAAAATGAGCATCCCAAAGAGCCTCAGCAGAGAGTGGGAGGAGGGAGCAATGAACCCCGGCTCCTGGCACACCAGCATTGTGTGGGAGAGGAGACAGCAAGTCTGTGTCTCAGTCCGGGTCAGGCCTGAAACTGCAAGGGCAGCAAAATGCAGCTTTGTCTCCAAGAAATAGAGGGCACAGATTAGACATAAAGAACAGGAGCAGCACATCCAAGAAAATGAGAGTCTCATTAAGCCAAGAGGAGAAAAAAACAGTGACAAATGCACTAGGCTGCAAAGGAGATAATGGAAAATATAAAGAGAATGTACATTACATGCAGGACTTTATAATTCTTTACACCACTGTGTTTGCACTGTTTGGGTGAAATAAAAGAATCCCTCAATGAGTGCTGCTTTATCCTCACAGCACCGGGAGAAGGTGGCCTCATGAGCACTGACTCCAGGCTCTGAGACTCCAAACTACATAAAACACAAAGGAAATGGAAAAGAAAAGGGGATCAGACTGTGAAATATGACACTACTAAACAATATTATGATACTTCATAGCATAAAAAGAATAAAAAGCCGAATCACTGAAATGTGAAAGTTCTTTCTTCAGACAAATACTGGATATGGCATTACCTGATCTGGGGAGAGAAAGCCCTTGCTTGGATAGTTTTTCTAATTTACTTGATTCCTCCCAGTGGGACTTTGGTTTAGAAGAGGTGGGAGCCGCCATGGTACCGTGCTGAGAATCTGGTCTTTTCTCTCGGGGTATGGAAAAGATGCACCACAGAATGAGGATGAATTGCAATAAATCATCTAAGATAACCCACAAAACATGACTGAAAGATCCTCAGCTAAACATCATAATCACAGTCATGTTTTAAGGGGCACACGTCCTTGGGAGTCACCTTGAATAAGCCTTGAATAACCTCTGTATTTCCACCACTCACCCAAACAGAAGTGAATCTAAATAAATAAACAAAACCTTTTCCTAACAGCTTTTGAAATTTATTTGAAGAAGGTCCCAGCTAAAATAAAACATTCCTAATGGGAAGTAGAAGACCAGAATGCTTAATATTGGAGCAGTCTGAGCACGAGGGAATGACACAGCAGCTCATTAGGAATGGTTCACAGAACAATCTTACCAGCAAAAAAGATTTTCTCACTATATTTTAAGAAAGTATCCATTTAATAGGAAAATTAATTTAGAGTGTTGACTAAATGAAGCCTAGAGATTTTTGGCAGAGCTACAGCAAACTTACTGGGTTCTCAAGCCCCAGTTTCTGCCCCAGACAAGTCTGACACGACTCCCAGTGGAAATATGACCCCACAGCTCTCCCCCATCAGCCCAGCACTGTGCAGGGCTGCCCTGAAGCGCAAGAGCCTGCAGGGGCTGATGTCCACCATAGTCCACAGTGGCTGCCCTGGGTTTCCCATCCAGATTTACAAATTGCTAAATTGAGCAATGGTGCATGATGCCTGTACAGCCTCAGCCTGTGCTCAGCACGCAGCCATGCTGCTGGAGAAGGAGAACCAAGACTCCCCATCTTCATTGGTACTGCCACCATTTTATCCCAGGAAGGTGTGGATGATTTTTGTTTGCCTTGAATAACACACGGAGTTTTGCTGTAAGTCCTCTTTTTGGACAGTGCAGCAGTTTTTAATAATCTACCATCTGATTTTCTAGAACTGAAATAGCCACACTCATTTGAAATTGAAAACTGAAACATTTCATTTTCTCTCTTAAATATGGGCTTTTGTGGTAGTGATGGGAAGGCTCCAAAGGGTTTGCAAGTCAGATTTTCATTTAGATAAACTTGCCTTGGCCAGAGTGGTTATTTCAGCTTATCCACAGCATCACAAGGTCTCAGCTCAGCTGCCCAGGTCTGAAAACCCCCTAAGAGGGCTCTTCTTGTGGGTTTCAGCTTGTCTAAATTTTGTGTCTGTTGGGCTAGAGGAGTAACGAGATTGTCTGCTGTGCCAGAACCACCAGGCATGGAGTAATTCCACTGCCATGACCAGGTTCCTCCGGAACATTAATCATTACAGAAACCGAGGCATTTAGTGTATCACTGTCCCACAAATCGTGTGAGGACACCAAGGCATGCTGCACATAGTCCTAATAACAATAAATTCAAAAGTAAGCACACCAACCAAAATGAAACAACTTTGCGCCAGTTACTCACTTTCCATTGATTTTAAAGTTGCTCCACATGGTGCCTGAGCTCCAGTGCTAAATATCCCACAAGGGCAGAGAGCATTAGAAGCCCACGGCCACATGGGAGATGGTGGTCCTGCTGTGGGCCCACCCATGTGCCATCAGCAAAGGCCAGAGTCTCACTGTAGGCTCACCCATTTCCTGCAGGTATCGAACCAACTTTGCCAAAGAGTTCTTGAAATGCCTGAACCCCATTTTCAGATGCTCTGGTACATTTCAAACACTTGGTTTGGTTCCTTAGTTAGAGTCTTCATCCTGTCTTTCATTAGATCTAGCCAAGAAATAAATATTATACAAAGAAATATGACACACACAACGAGACTGTCATTTCTACACAGAGATGCACTAAGGCACTATAAAATACTTCTCTCTCAATACTTATGAACCCCATTTTAATCCAAAATTGCTCTGACAATAATACTTCCAACCTCGCCCCTCGTGAAAGCTCCTATTTTTAACCAACATAGCAGAATCTCATCCAAAGTTAATTAAAGTGATTGGAAATAGCATAATTCGATCACTACAGTTTATGACAACACTTGAAGGAGCCAAAGTCTCTATCTGCATTTCCATTAGCATCAAAAAGAAGAGTGATCCACTCACTGCACTGATTTTCTATTTCGCACTTGCTTCAGGAACTTACCCAGCTCTTTCATGCATGCCATATGTCCATATGTCTGCCTTCACTGTGACTTCTGCAGGAGAAATGATGTAAATGACTACACCAGTAAAAATTCTGTTGCAGTCCTCTGTTCAGCCAGTTTGCAATGGGGGATCAAGTTGTTAGCCCAGAAAAAGGCAGAAGTTAGGAAGACAAACAAAGCAAAAGCAAAGGAACAAAGAAACCCAAAACAGGGGATCTCCAGTTCCTTCAGCAAGTTCCTGGATGTGCTCTTGTTGGCAATCCAGCTCCTCCGTATCCCTCTGTTTCAAATAACACATAAAGTGTGCAGCCTTGTAGCACTAAGATCCATAATTAAGTACGCTTCGCTAAGCGAACTTCAGTGCTCAAAAACGGAAGGTAAAAATAAGGGGATGGAAACTGGTGAGGCATACAATAAACACATAATAAATCCCAAAGCTGTTTGACAAGCTGGAAGAAAGTCAGTTAATGTTGTGTAAAAGGTACACATTTATTCCTGGATTACCATCAGTCCTTTGGATCGTGGCTCATAGATTACAGAGTGTAAATGGATGTGATTTGGGTAGACGTTTTGCATGGCACTTCCATTCTCTGACCATAGTTGTGCCAGTCCTTGCTACGCTGCTGGTTATCAGCCACTGAGCACAACTGCTGTAGGAAAAGCACTGCAACTCATGACTTTATGACACTGCTACCACTCCCTTTAAAGAACATGACATTTGTGAGGAATTGAAGGAAATTCTGCTCCTTAAACGTCATTCGATTTCTCTATTTGTATATAACAACACCTACTTGTAAAGACTTTCTTAAGAAATAATAATTACTTCTGAAGCATTTTTTCACAGTGTACTCGTTTCTGCACGCATTTTTATTTTAAAATCTTTATCATTATTATTCTAGCATGAAAGGAAGAGTTATTTTGTATTTAAGTGCTTTTATTGCTAAATCTCTAATTTTAGGAAATCATATGTTTTCTGCCTGCAGCTGAGGGTTTGTTCTGTTTCACAATGTATTTTGGAGAAACCTTTGGCTTTAGACCAAACTATACATATCAACATTTGTATAAATCCTATGTATTATCCACTAAATCAATGAAAGCCCTTCTGTAATGGTTTATGGATAAGCTCTTTTGATCAAGAAACTTTCAAGAACTACACATTTATATTCAACCAGTGCATTTACAACAGCTTTGTATTATTCATACAATACCCATTATGAAGTGGGTTTCCACCAGCACCAGTTCTCCACGTAGCAGCTGTGAGGAAAATAAAAACAGAAACAGGCAATTCTAGCCCATGTAACTTTATGCTCCCCCCTATGGAAGCATTATGTGCACTTCTCAGTGGACAGTTCAGCTCATAAGGATGGAAGAGGAGATGGGGTCACAGGGCAGTACTCTTTGCTTTCCTTCTATGTCTGGTCCACCTCTAGACCCCCAGGGCTGAGTCTTCTGCATTCAGTTCACTGGGAGAAATCGGCTTTGTTGTGCCATGTTGGGGTTTTCTGCAAACACAGACCAGAAAGGGGTCAGGAAGCTTACCATGGAACTGGAGTGATCATAAAGGAGACAATTCAAAGAAATTTCCCTAAAATCTTCTTGCACAGGTACTGTTTCTAGTGGGTCAGCTGGGATTACATTATCTCAATTGCTTATTACTGACCTTTTCGAAAATCTCTAGTGATGCTGCTTGGCTTCAACACAGTTTGAGTTATAATCATTGATCGTTTATGGAAATAGCTTCTGTAGCCACAACACATAAACACTTTCAATTCCTGCTAACACCAGAGTTTGCAAGACACATTCTTCCCCCAAAACTATGAAGATAATCCAAATCCCTTCACATCCTGTGGGTCTGAATTCTTACAATTCAGCATTGTTACAACTGCTCCTAACTCACTGCAAAGCCTTCTTTTCTTTTTTTTTTTTTTAGAACTAGATCCAGAACTCAACTAGAATTCATCCACAAGTGTATTAGTTTAAAGAGTATCTCCCTGGGTGGTTAGTGTGGCAGACTGAGAACCAGACAGTTCCAAACAATGGAATAAAACACAGAATAAAACATGTAAAATATCTTTGGGATATTTGTATCAAGAATCAGCAATACTGGAGTCTCATAAAATCCATCTCCAACTTCAGCATCACTGCCAGAGTTAAAGCCAGTAAGAGATTTCCACTCCTAAGGAGAAACATAAGGCTTAAAATATAGGAATGGCTTTGATTCACATCTAGTTTATTATAGACATCGCTGGAGGAAAAGAAAGAAAACAACCTTGAGATAACTAAAAATAGTCTTTAATTAACATGGACACAATGTTGAACTTACAGCATGATGAATGATGGTGTGAACATGGCCCCATGCTCCAGTGTAGAGGCGACAACATAACAGTAATTACAAAAGCACTTCCAATGGATCTGTACCCTGAAAGAATTTCTGAGATAGGACATTTTCCAAAGAAACGTGCTGGGATTCTGAAGCCAGTGAAATTGAATTTGTCTCCAAGAATTAACGTAGTGACAAATTTTCAGTAGTACAGATGGCATTTATTTCTCCTTTCTCTTTCCAACTTATCTGTGCTCTTTCACTTCCATCGTGTTATTGTTGCATATTAAAATGGAAGAAATCTTCAGGCCAGCCTTCCATTTTAATTAAAGTGTGTCAACAACAGCTGTTTGTCACAAAGCTGAAGTTCCTTCAGTGAAGGTGAATTCTACACAGCAAAAACAAAACACAAGTAAACGCGACTCATTCCCCATCTATTGATTTTGGTGCACTGCAAATAGCCAAGCACTCAGGTTAGGGCTGAAGTGCTGAGGCCGCGTGACACATGAGCATAGATGGCACCTAGGAGCTGGTGAAAGAATTAATTGCTTTGGCAGCAGCGTCAGCGACAGGGGTTGGCTCCATCCTTGGTGGCATGGGGTAGCTCAGCAGCTCAGAAGAAACGCTGAAAGTACAATGTTCCCCTCCCAGACATTGGTATATTCAAGATCTTTCCACCAGGTGCTCCTGGAGGAAATGCTCACAGCCCAGTACAGGGCAGGGGAGGATTAAGGGTGCAGTGTTGTTTGTACACTTTTAATCTCCAACTCCACATGAATTAATTACACCCTGACAATAAGCAAGAGTAGTAACCTAATTTTGCAGGAAACTTGGAAGAAAACATCCACAAAATGATAGGGACCTCCCTGAAATGAAATCCTGCTTTTTCCTCCATGTTCAAAACTACATTTCTCTCTTACAGGAGGTCTCAGTGCCCAGCTAAATCAGAGCAATTAGAGCTTGTTCTTAGATGCACATTTCTGTTTTTATTTGCAGGTGCCAATCATTATTTAAAAGTGGCTCTGCCTCGCATCAGCAAAAGTAATGGAAAGTTACCTTTGATGCCATATTTACCATGTGTTCCTATTGTAACAGAAGGTCTGCTTGTGCTTGCTGATTTTTCTTGCAAGGTGACTAGTTTCTGGAAGAAAAAAGAAAAAGATGGATGCAAGACACAGTTACTTCAGAGAGCAAAAAAATTCTCTCTTCATTCCTTTTAATTAAATGTTACAGAAATTAGAGGCCGAGCTCTGGCTACTGCATCTCGTGGGCTGTCAGAGTGAAGCCCACAATCCTAAAGATCAAAAAAATGTATTTATTTAAATAAAAGATGACTGTTTCATGCAACAGGAGTCAGTAGCCTTTGCAGGGAGAAAGAAATGCCTTTATTTCTGCTGCCCCCCCCCCCCCCCCCCCCCGGCTTTCAGAGCCACACAATGCTGTGCGGAACAACTGCTTAAATTGCTCATTGCTCATCCAGCTCCTCCCGCACCCTCCTTTTGGAAAGAGCCCTTTGGAAACAACATCTTTCAGCACAAAAAAAAAAAGAAAAACCCTCAAAACGAAGATGCAGGGAGGAGGTCGTTTTTAAATCTTTTGTGAAAGACAGAGATTTCAAAGTATTGATTTTTCATATTTCTGCTCTTCCCCGTGTTTTTGTCACGAACATCAAATGGAATGGCTCTACGCTTTGCTCATTTGAGCCGTGCTCTGGCCAGATTTCTGTAATCTTCTGAAAGCTTAAGAGCGTGAAAGGAACATCAGAATAAAAATGTACCCCAGAAACTTGTGCCCTGAATTTGCAAACAGTGTCCTACACAGTCAATGTGATCACAGGGAACTGCAAGTTGAGAGTATTCATGAATAATTATGGTGCGGAGAATAACTTCAAGCTGTTAATAAGAAGAAACATTTGTGGTAGTAACTCAAAATCTTCGTGTATACCTACACATTATTCTGTCGGACCCCTGAAGCCAACCAAGCACACACTCATCTATCCAAAGCTGGCACCTCAGAATGCAAAGCCCACAGGTCTCTGCTCCACTTTTACAATTGCAGTAAAATCTGAAACGGAAATATGTAAAGGAGAGTGCAAAAACCTCAACCTGTGATTATTTTATTTGATTTGCTGCATGATTCCAACATTTCCTTTCTACTTCAGCCATTTAGTTTTGCTTGTAAAGGCTTTACACCTTGCTTCTAAGACTAAATGCAGAATGGAGAAAAAGTAAAGAAATAAAGCAAAAAAGGAAAAGAAACACAGCAGAATTTCAGCATAGCGACTGCAGCAAGTCCATCTGGCTGCCAGTGCCACATGCTGTCCTTCATCAGTTCAGCTAAAAGATGCTACTGTGTGGCCAGCAATTGCTGGAAAGGCTGGAGTAATGCACACAGAGCACCCTGGATCCATTCAAACTGCCACAGATGAGGGTACCTCTTACAAAGCCCCAGAATGATGGAAGTGAAGCAGAAATGGACTTCAGTCAGAGCAGATTCGTGACTTCACTGTCGCTGTGGAAATTGCCCAGAGATGAGCTGGTGATGTTCTTCAACCTGCAGTACCCAGAGGATGCATTACTCCCCCAGACAAAACTCCAACTTGGAAACTCACGCAGCCTGAAGAAGAGCAAAGCAATTCTAGAAATTCAGTTTAAACAAGCTCAAATCTGTCCTGTTTGTAGTGCCAATTTCTACTTAAACATTCTTTTTTTTTTTTTTTTCAAAAAGGCAATAAGACCAAAATCTGGACCCAAAATTGCCAGCAGGTCTTTGAATGCTAATTTAAGCTTTTAAAATATCCAAGTTTATCTAGAAGCAAAGCTCAGGTTTGCAAAATATCCAGACTTGGCGTGATATTTATGCATTCTGAGCTCCAGCCCTCCCCCAGGGACTATATCTGCTCCATCACTGGAGAAATCACTATTTGTCAGCAGAGATGGGGCTGGGCTCATGCATGGCATTCAGCATGGAGTATGCTGGACTCAATCCCAAAGATGGAATGCAGTACCTGCATTCAGAAGTTTGGCAAACTGTTTTCTGCCACACCACCAAGTTTTGCCGCATAAAGCAAGTTTTTGGAGATTTTACAGAATAACTAACAGAGCCAACATCTTCAGTAACATATTTGCAGTGTTGGCACTACCGAATGGGAAATCCAATGGCCAGCAAGTTGAAGCAATGCAGACAGTGAGATCAGCACGCAGCTGCCAGCTTCAACAAACTGTGCTGTTTTAGCCACATTCTGCTGCAGTGAGATGGTCAGAATTCCTCCAGCATCATATGAACAACTTCATATTGACTATCTTCTCATGACTTGATTTGGGGATATTATGGGAATTTACATAAGTGACAATGCAAGCAGCCTTTGAGCAATGGCTAGCACCTGTGCTACACAGAAGCTTGGGCAGGACGCGGTAAGTGCAAACAGATTAAGGAAAGGCACAACCAGCGTGCCCATTTGGACTGAATGGGAATAAGGGAAGCCACAACCGGTGTGCCCATTTGGACTGCATACCCTTCATGCTGTGGCTGTTGACATCTCAGACTCTGCCTCTGGTTACTCACTCATGAAAGCAATCCTACTGCCAGAGCCACAGTCAACCCCACAATTAGTTTTCTGGCAGATACATATTTTTATAGCTCGTGTGTGACACACAGAAGCTGACAAAGAACTTAGGATCGCATTTTCCCAGCTAAAAACTATGCAGTGCCCTTCACTGCAAAGCGGCTTAAAATTCTATCAGATATTTGATGGGAAAGACTCGTTTTTCAGAGGTGACTGCTTCAAAAGAAGAGTTTGTCTTGCAGCCTTCTAATTGTTTTTGTTACGTACAGGTCTTATCTCCTAGCACTTCGTATTAGCAGTTATTTTAATTAAGCTTCCCAAAAAACTCATTTCAGGACTTTCATTTCATTCCCTTCATTCACTGAAGCAGTGCCAGATGATGCTTTTAAAAGATTTATGAGCAGCTCTCTGAGATTTGTATGCCAGTGTAAGCTGTGGAGATACCTGAGGTTGCTCACAGTTAACCCAAACACCAGCAAAAATTCAGGACCTTATTTTAGCCACCAAAATCTCCAGGAATCTTATTATACAGGACAGTAACCTGCCTGGCAATCAACCAGCAATTAATTACTTCAAGAGACTCACTTGATCGCTCGAGAATAGGATGACTACTCCATTGGAATGTTAAGCAAAGACCAAATCTTTGAAGTGGAGCAAGGCAATCTCACGAACAGTTCCTGTGGCTTCAGGCCTGGGTCCTCAGCACGGGCACCAATGGGCACAGGGCCATTCCCATTACGCACTGGAAAGACTGCTGTCACTGCTTTGTTGTGGTGGTGCTTGGGAATACCAGTCTTGCATTGCAGTCCCCACATGAGGCATGCTTTACAAACAAAATACAACCCCTGCATTACTATTTTGCAAAGTAAATTACAGGATTCATATTTCCAGACAGACTTTCCTAGGGAGGAATTAACCTTCTGTATTCTGTCTTGTGTCAGCGGTTTTGCACATATAATCGTTTATGAATGAAAAAGCATTGACTTTGGCATTAAGATAAATTTGAGTGGACAGTTTGAAGGCTTTGGTAAGCAGGCAAGAGATACATAAAACAAATATGTCATGTATCTTACTATTACCGAGCTTTTCTCCCTACTTATTTTGCATTTAATTTTCTCAATGGAATCAAATGGGGCCAGAACATTCAATCTCTGGAGGTAAACCAATGTCCTTTTTATCAAGTAGAAAAAATAAGCTTTTAGATGAGCTATTCTCTGTAGAATAGTTCCTCCACGGGCAAATAAAATCACAAGGAAAGGCATGTTATTGAATCATCTTCATGGATGCAATATTCTTCCTTTTATATCTTCTATCTTAAAATATTTCAAAGTAATTTTAGAAATATACAGCGGATTTTTAAAATGATGAGTTAGATACTGACATCTCTATTTAGATTCTGACATTTATATCTATTTTATTAACTCCAAGCATTTAAACTCCGTGTCCTCACCTTATCTGCTTTTGTTAAATAACATAAAAAAGGATTTTCTGGGGTTTAAGAGGAAACATTTGGTGGCAACAGGAATGTCGTACTGACAAATTGTGCAGACTTACAAAATGTCTGCATTTATATTGGAAACCAGAAATTGCTGTTAAAACCCAGGAAAAAGCGTCAGAAGTAATTTTACCTGTGACAAACCAAGGCTCAATTATTAAACAGGTACGCTTAACTTACCTTTTTATACATTCTGACACATTACTCTTTTTCGTTCTTAACATAAGGTGTTCTTGGCCATCACATTCTGCTGTCTTGCTGTCCTTCTGTGGGACAGCATGGGCAATAAAGACATGCTCTGTCCTCCTGTGAGCCACAGAATGGCTCTATCCTGTCTCTTTGCCTTCTGGTCTGAAGAACAGGACTAAAATTACTCCGGTCTTCTGGAGCTGAAACATATGGTCACACCGGCATCAGTAAAACCCGTCAGACCCTCTCCAGCTTTCATGGTAAAAGCTCTCCCTCTCCAAAATACACACCCCTGCTTTACTTCCATTTCCAGCCACTTCTTCTTTGATGGTGGCTACCTGCGTATTTTCATGGTGCCCTCAGCCATGCTAATGTTTGAAGGCCAGGGATGCTCTGAGCCTTGAACGCCACTATTAGCAACTTCCAGTCAGCCAACACAAGCCGTGTGATGATGCCTACACTTGCTATGCTTTCTGACCTGTCTGAAGGTAAATTTGAATTTTGCAATTTTTTTTTTTTAAAGGTATCTGAATATTCATCCTTTGTTTTGAAGCCCCACCAACGTGAACTCTGGCACGTGCATCACTGTGCAGCCCCCACTGCACTGAGCAGATACTAATCACATTTTCAGTAACTATTTTGCCTTTGTAGTCAATTATACAACTTCAACAGCGACAGCAATCCCCAACCAGAGTGAAGGGAATGCAGAAATCAGAGGTCTGCATCTTGCAACTGTAGCAGAGGTGGAAAACAGAGCCCAAGTGTCTCTCAGCCCCCCCCCCCTCCTTCCCCTCCCCTCCAGCCCAGACACTGCCATTGCTGCAGTGCCAGAGCCCCACAGGAGCAGCTCACAGCTCTCCCTGCCCTTGACCACATGGTGCTGGCTCTGCCCGTGGGCACAGCAGCACTAAATTCTCTTTTCAGACTACTTGGCAGAACTAATCTCTTTTAATCTGCCCTCTTTATGGCATCTCTTTGGCCTGACAAAACTCCAATTTATTGACTGTCAGGAAAGACCACGAGGCCTATATCTTTCTTCGGCACTTCACTTTTTTCAGCAGTGCTGAGTGGCGAGGGAATGAAAGGTAAAGGGGATGAAATGTAAAGGGAATGAAAAGTAAAGGGAATGAAATGTAAAGGAAGCATTTTTCCCCCCTTAAGCCTCATAGGGCTGGATAGCATCATGTCAACGCTTAACAATACTCTGAAGCAATAAGACATTCACATCTATCTGATAAATTAAGGACTGTTTCCTTCAAGCAGTATTCATCTTCATAGAATCAAAAGAGAGAACGGCACAGAAGAGAAGAGCTGAAAGAAAACCACTTTTATACCAAAATCAACAGCAGCTTGTCTGCCTGCACCAGTACAGCCCAGGTCAGACTGGGAATGGTTCTGTTTTGCCTCATTTTATATGACACTTATTAGAGTTATCAGGATGTGAGTAGGTTTAGCACCCTCCCATGTTTTCCAGGGAGAAAAGACAGAGACATCACGTCAGGGCTGCGTGACAGCTCCCCGGATTAGTCCCAGGGCTCTGACTGTATTGATTCCCTCCCCAGCGCAATCTCTTGTGAAGAAGTGGCTGGATGGAGAGATCGAAAAGAAGAGGGGCTTGAGAATTCATGGGATAAAAAATAATTACCTTGCAATCTGAAAATCTATTTCTCGTTTGGTTTTTGTTGTAGTAATTTTTTTTTTCTTACCTAATCTGGCAAGACTACATAACTAATTACTATATCAGTAAATAAGATTAGTTCTTAAAGGTCTTCAGTAAGATACGCATTGACATAATATTGTGAGGGGCAGTAGATAAATATTACCTGCTTTGACACAAACAGATGAGGAAATGAAGGCAACTACTGCTGACCCAGTGATGCACTGAAGGTCACAGCCTGCAGCAGGAGCACAAAGGGGCCCCCAATGCTTTGGGCACCGATTTGGAGCTTTAACCACCAAGCTCATCTTTTCTCTCCTAATTCCCCGAACCAATTCTAGCAGTCATCACAGGATAGAAACTGGAATTTGAAAGCAGTTTCATACCATGTTTAACATCTCTCCCTGAAGGACTGGATGGAATTAACCCGAATATAGTTATCCACATGCATCCAAGTATTGCAGAGCCGGTAGCGGAAAGAGCAGTGTTTGAAAGCACATCCCCTGCAATGGGGAAATCTCTGGACCACTCCTGCCTGCTCTGTGTTTCTGTTGCATCCATAAATCGTAAACACGAGGCAAAACGACCGCAAAGCCTCGATGAGGCTGGGAGTCGAAAACGATCTGTTTTGGTCTGCTGGTTTGAAAATGGTTTTCTTGATGAAACTCATGAGTCCACCGGAGACTGAGACACAGATGGATGAGCCGAGCATATGATAAACCTGCTGCAAGAGTTTGTAGTTAATTGCCCATCATCTTTTTTGTCTCACCATAAAAAATTTCACGCCCACCTTGCACAGTAAAGGTAACCGGAATGTCATAAACCATTTGTCTCCTGTGCTTTCTTTTCTGCGTTATCCGATCGGTCTTGTTGTTAGAATGCTGTTGAGACAAGACAAATTTGCTGAGCCTTTTTACCAATGAAGAGCACTGCACCCTTTATCAAATGATCTCCATTCTCTAATGAGAAGAAACACCTTCCAGAATCATTTGCATGTTAATATCTTTATTTCTAAAACAATAAGCTGGCTGCAGCTCAGAGCCCTCCGTCAGAATACTGTGATTTCATTTGCATGAACAGAGCATGGAGAGCTCACAAGGAAGACGAGCCCCTTGCCAGGGAAATGGAGGGTACCCTGTGCTCAGCAGAAATAGCAGCTGGGGTCCAAGGCTGTGAGGGAGCACCCAGCATGGAGGGGTGGGGATCCCACCTAGAGGGATGTCTGGTGGGCAAGCTGCAGAACAAGAGGCCTTGGAAAGGGGACCTGATGCCGCAGATACCATCTGTGCTGCTAAAGTGCATTTATCACTGCCTACATTTCTCCCTCTCTCTCCTGTTTTATTATTACTTGGGCAGAAAACATTGCAGAAACAGGTCATTGCAGGGCAGAGCAGCAGTCCTACTCCAAGCAATAAGAAAGACAAAAGGGTATCTAACAACAGTACTTCCAAACCTGCTTTCAAAAGCCAATATTTTCACTTGGATGCCAGAAAGGCTGCACTTTCCTGCAGAACACAGTGTCAGGGTCTCCTCCTGCCTTCCAGCATTGCTGTGCAACAACAAATATTGCCTTCCTTATACCACATCCATCCAAAGAATGTGGAGACCCTGTCTGGATCTCAGCAGTGTTGGCCAGCTGGCCACCTAGAAGCTGCCAGAAGTTCTGCTGCTGGCAAAGGTCCCCAGAAAACAGCTTTTCTTCAGCAGACAGACCCTTTAAGGAGAAATGGGCAAAGTCTAACAAGCAGCTAAAGGAATTAGCCCTCGTTTCCCAGAGGTGCTTTAGAGCTCACCATTTAAATCTTTGGCAGATGGATTTTTGCCCACTGCTCTCTCAGCACCGATGCACATACCCTCCACAGCAGTGGACAGCAGAGAGGAATGAGGAGCACAGTGCTGAGCACTGGACATCGGAGGTGGCTGAATGGGAGCAGAATGGCAGGAGAGGAGCAAGCTCTTCTGGCAGCCTCCATGCAGCCCATCCTCAGGCACCAACCCCAATGATCAAAGCAGAGCCTGTATTATTCACCCAAGACTGTGCCTATTTTAAGCACTTGGGAATAACTAAAAATAGTCAACTGTTGAAGTAAGGCCTAGGCTTGAAGTAATGCTGTTAGCATTCTTTTACATCAATCTCTTACAGGTTCCTGTGAAAGTGAATTACAGATTACCATTTTTTCCCCATCGAAATAAGAGGAGCCATTCCACATTATGGATATTAGTTTTCTTCTGACTGTATTAAAACAAGCATTAAATTGAAGGTTTTTTTTTTTTTCCCCATACCTTTCAAAAGGCTGCCACCATATGGGGATTGGTTTTAATACAAGGATCATCTTTGTTTTTCTGTGAATAGATCTTACTGCAGCATCTTCTCCTTGCATTAAATGGGGCAGCACAGCAGGCCAGAGAAGGAGCTATGATACCACACAAGGAATAATTACACACAAATTGTTCCATGCCACGAAGATCTTAGGGTTGTAATTACCTTCTTCTTTAAAAATCTGTATTTACTGCGAAAGCATGTATTTTGTTCATTTGAGTTATAAGCAGTTCTGTGCATTATGAACAGTATAATTTGAATTCTGCTGTAACTTGACTAAAACTACCAATGCTCCATCTCCATTCTTTAAAGGATTTCTGCCACCTGACTACGTTTTCTCACCTTGCCCCATTAAAAACTTAAATATCCATAATGTGGTAGCACCTGTTGTACCTGCACACTATGGTTAAGAAGAGGACTTGCAGGTGATACTGCTCTGTGGTTTCCTTCTCCTTGCAGTCAAACTCAAAGGACTAAAAGAGAGAAAGCTGTGCCCTGCCTAGATGATATGTCCCCTCCAGCTCTCCCACTGCCCTGCACATGGGCACTGCCCCACTGAGCAACCCGCAGCTCAGCAGATTCCTCTCTAGTTAAAAACTTCTCTTTCACCCGTGCACTTGTTTTACCATTTGCACAGCTCTAAGAGGGCATCCACCTCATTTGCATGAATTTGAAATGCAAAAAGGGCAATTAGAACACATACAGGACGTGAAAACAAAGTTGGGGAAAGGAGCTCCTACTACAGCCATGGAGTGGAGGGCAGCGGGGCGTGCAGATCCAGGAGGCTGTGGCTGGGCCCACCAGGATGCTGCCAGAGAGCTCGTGTGCACCGGGCAGCCCTGGAACCACGCTGCACAGAGAGCAAGGCCAAGTGCATGGGTCCTGTCAGCAGATACAGCCTCGCTCCAAATGGGATGTGGAAGTACCACAGCCTGTCCTCTGTCCAGATGGTGGCAGAGCACTGCTGAAACCCAACCAAGAGGTGCCCACCTGGCACAGTTCAGTACCAGCAAACATCTCCGTGTCTGTGCCGAGCAAACACCCCCATCTGGACTCTGGGCACCTCTGCTGTTTGCACAGCCCTGCTTCAAAGTAAGACTTGCCAGACTGCCTCACACCAAAAATCCAGATAATCCAGTTACTGGCAGCATCCCAGCGCTAATACATTTTCAAAGCAAAAACTCGTACAGTGGTTTGATACGGAACCCACTCCACGTACACAGCAATTTATGAGGCACAATCTTTAAGAATCAAATTTCTCCCCCTTGTTTTTTTAAAAGCTCTCCCAAAAGAGTCCCAGTAATTTTCATATGATTAGGAAGATGGCTTTTGAACCAGGAACAAGGCTTCATAGTTGAGAAAAAATGTAGGCTTTCCTCTTTGCTGGAGCAATCATGGAGCTTATCCATGGCACCAAGTGGTCAGAGCATCAGAAGAATGAAAATGATGGCTTACTCTGAAAGGTGAATTTCTGATGCCATAAACTTCGGAATGGGAAAGTGGGTTTTCTCCTGGTTCTTTTTTTTTTTCCCCCTCAGGATGTTGTTGAAAATAAGATATTTTTAATCTCACCAAGTATCCACCTCCCTTAAGTATTTTAAATGAATATAGGGGCAGATGTTTACTTGATATATATAAATAAGTACATTCTCTACGCTTCAGCAGATCTATATTGATCCTTGCTGCTGAGAATCTGGCCTATAGATTTTGAGTTAGTCTTCCTCTGGCCCGGGGGATACTTTAAATTCTTTTATCCAAATCAGCCTTTTAGAAGGACTTGACTTTTACACCCTCCATCTTTTCCATTTGTAAGGAAATTTATACTGCTACCCTTTACCGCCTGTAGTCGAGGAAAGCGATAGTGTTGGTATGAGGGTCATTTTTTTGTTTTAACTTTTCATACATTAATAGTTGAGGACTCAAACTGAAACCCCCAGACTGCAATCGTTGTATGAACAGCCAGATTTAGTCCCCAGGGTGGAACGTGACCCCAAAGCTGGATTTACAGCTAGGGTCGTAGGATGCTATTTGGAGCATGGAGTAAATCTTGGTGACAACTTCACACACAGAACAGAACTGGTGTGGCCAAAGAGATAAAAACTAAAAGAGTCGCCAGTTTCAGAACAAAACGGCATCTCTGTAGTTAATGGCAGATAATTTCTTAGTACAGATACGGTGAGTAGTTAAATGAAAACTCAAAATTTCACTAAAACGTGGCCAGGTGCATTCTGCATTCCATATAGACGCACACCTTGGCAGAACTAAACAAAAGGATGCTGTGGGGGTTGTGCATGCTGCCCCAGTCCCCACACAGCCCCACTGCACCTTGGGCAATTCCCACCTTCCCGCAGACATCCTTATTTGCAGCGGGAGAGCATTCTGATCTGAGATTTGCTTTGCCCAACCAATACAGAGAGTCTCCTTGATTAGATGACAGAGCTTCAGATCACTCCAGTTCTAGAAGAGCAGGAGTCAATAGAAGCAATAAATTAAATATATATGTACCACTTTTTTGGTCTGGTTCTACCAGTTCCCCTGAAAGCCTGGCACCATTCAAGTGCACAACCTCCGCCAGACGATGAAGAAGAGGAAAGAAAATGGCTCAAGGAGGGATTACATAGCCTTGAATACTCACCTGGGTGCAGGCAGCTCCATCATACCACTGGAAGTCAGAACGCTGCTGTTCTGTAGCTGAAAAATGTCACAGCACGCATTGCTTCACACATACGAGCAGGGACTCCATCTGTCCACATTCCATGCCTCTTCATCCCATGAAAACCAGAAAGAGATAAAGAGGGTGGAGAAAAAGAATTATTACAATTACAACTAAAAGTTCATCATTAACAACAACAGGTTGAACACATTGAGCAATGGCTCAGCGTGTTCCCTTCGCACAGCCTGGGGAGCGGGCAGAGCTCTCTGCACCTTGATTGCTGCAAAACGACTGGAGCTTAAATGAGGTTTCACCTTTAGCAAAGGTTTCTTTCACTGCCCATAAAATAAAATGCACCGCAGTTTAGAAATAATGTTTTCTCAGCCCCGAATATTATAGTGAGCTGATTATTTTTATTGCCTGCCTTGTAAAAAAACACTCTGCATTTAGGTAACAGCGTTGTTATTGAATAAATAACCTGGTAGGATGCTGCGTGGAACTTCTAGGTGTGAAATACTCACACAATTAAGTGCCCAGACAACATCAGAATACACTGTAACTGCTCACAGAAGTTTTAGAACTGTGAGAAACATCCCTTATTTGCATGTGCAATTACTACAATTGCATAAGCAATTACATCAATTGTCCAATTATAACCACCGTTTTCTGAATCAGCTAAAATTAAAAATAAATAAATAATAATAATAAACATTATTTTTGCTATAATAGAAACGCTATTTGCATGCAGAGAAAAATAAGGTTTCTGTTTCCTGGGATATGCGATTAAATTACCTTTGGGGTATTCAGTTTCTCTGTTCCTGAATGAAGTATAAGAGGTTCTGCAATATAAAAACAAAATGCTGGGGACAGTTTTATAGCTCTGCACTTAGCAGTAATATTTCCTCTTGGCCCACTGCAATTACTGCACAGTTCTTCCATTGCCGTGAGAGAAATCAGTTTGTATTTACAATTAAGACGACATAGTCTCGGG
Source organism: Oreortyx pictus (assembly GCA_036925125.1). NCBI lineage: Eukaryota > Metazoa > Chordata > Aves > Galliformes > Odontophoridae > Oreortyx > Oreortyx pictus. Next base: position 1,053,855 of record JAUPFR010000015.1, read on the forward strand.
GCACCGGGTTGTGTAATGGCATTCCTTTTCCGTATAAGCACTCAGTTATTAGGAATTGCATTCATTTCTCAGAAAACTGAAATACACAAGGAAATGAAGAATTCCATTCTGGATTTATACCCTTGGAATTTACCAACATCTGCTCTTCTTAACAGAACCACAGGTGGGAGGAAATCCCTCAGTCTACTCATCTCCAATTTTAACTTGTGAAGTGATAACATCTGAATGTGCTGCAACAACCAGAAAAACCTAAAGCAGGGCAGGAAATCAGAGCAAAAAAAAAATTCTTCAGACAAAAAGATCTCATTCCAAGACTAAATGAGGCTTAAAATCCCAATATTAAGGATCAAAACTGCAGAGGGTTTCTACTGACCAGGCAGCACGCCATGCTGGCAGATGGAAGCCTGCATGTTCATATGTAACCGAGATGCCACCCGTATGCAGCCCACTATGGGCATCTGGAGCTCCCACTGGGGAACACTGGGATCCCTGGTAGGACCATGCTCGTGGGAGGTATGGTAGCCAGCATTCTGCCTCTAAGCCTCTATTAAATCTCAAATGTTAAAGAAGAAAAGGGTTTCTAAATGCCTGCTGTGAGAGGGGATCACCTATGGTGCAGCAAACCAAGCCTGCTCCCCCCTGCAGCTCCGAGCAGCACAGCAAAGCAGCACCCACTGCACCATCCCCTCCCTCGGGAGCAGATGGAGAAGGGATGCTCACTGTGGGTGGTATCTGTGTGCCAGTTAACTCAGGTTCCAGTTGGATTCCGTTGGCCAGGCAGCAAAAGATGTACTCCCTCTGTCATTTACACTCCTATTTAAGAAGAGAAGAGGGCTTTTGCACTTTTTAGAGGCATAAACAATGCTAATTAAAATGGCTTAAATGTACTGGGTCTGTTTTTGCTTCAATTGCAGCTATTGATTGCTTTTTCTTTTCAAAAAATAGAAAGGCATGTAACTTTAACATAAAGTCCAAATTTAAACATACACAAATACATCTGTCATTGAAAAACACTGAGTGAAAATATTCCATTTGTCTTGCTTCCTTTTTCACCCTCCTCGAAGCTCAGAGAAGCCGAGCCCTCGGTGTCACCGTAGAGATGCTGGGGACATAGCAGCCAGCATCATCACAGTAGTGCCTTCCTCCTGGAGGAGCCAATGGGGACCTCCCTTCCCACCCCTCTCCTCCCAACCCAGCACCACACAGCCCCTCCATCCCCTGCTGCCTCCAGTGCCACACCAGCTTCAGGTGTTACTGATGTCTACTTCCAGTCCTCTTCCAAACCTGGCTACTGCAAAACTACGTGTGCTGGAATCAAACCAAAAAGACCAGAGCATGGTCCATCAGAACTTGGCTGATTTCTAGCCCAAAGCTGCTCCTCCCTTCCCTGCACATACTCACCTGACTTCTCAAGTGGAAGCACTGCATTTTCAAACCACCAAAGCTTTCAGCCAGATCAAAGGCTTTTCTGTTTTTTGAAGGACCTTCTGCTTTACTGTGGCATGATTAAATGGCTGTGACTGTGCACTCCATCCTCCTCTATAGCCCGTCTATGGCTAGTGGAGCTTCTGAGCACCTCAAGGAGGGCACTTCTGCACTGTGGCTGAGGCCAAGAGCTGTCAGAGGAGCAATTTGCTTATGGTGAGAGCCTTCTTGTGCCCTCTTCAGAACAGGATTTGAGCCCCAGCCCACAGCTGGAGCAGTACCCACATGGGCCGACCTCACTGCTGGAACAGGAACAGCACATGAGAGCTGATGCTGGTGCATCAGTCTGCTCTCCTTTTAACTGCTCAGGGCCATACACTTCTGAAAGCCCTTCTACAACGTGGTAATTTTTATTCTTGCCATCAGCCTGTTTTGTTTTCATGTGCATAATTGCATACAGGACTGAGATTTTAAATTGTAACAGCAAAAGTTATAAACAAGTGTCTCCAAAAAATAAATAAATGCAGAAGCAAAATGCTTTAATTTTGTATTTCGTGATTCTTGGGACAATTGCTCCAGGCAGAATGTTTGGCTCCTCTGTCACGGAAAGCTTGCTATAATGTCACTGTGAGCAATGCAACGTCTCAGCACGGCTGCTTAGCACAGTGCTCATTGCAGAGCTCCTCACAAGCAGCTCAGGACATATCACCTTATCTACAAAACATTTTTTGCATGCGAACAGAGCAAAAAAAGAGGACAGAGAACTGAGACCTAAGTGGAGAAAAATGAGAACAAATCTCCACTCCTTAAACCGCAATGGGAATTAAATGCACAAAGGCACATCGGCTGTACAGCCAAAGCAATTGGGATTATCAGAGGTTTGTTTGGGAGCAGCCGGTCACGTGGGGCACATGAGTGCAAACAAACCTCTCAGAAAACCAGCAGCCCATGAGTATAAGCATTTAAACACCTGAAATACATGAAAGCTTAACGCACAGATCAGCTTCCCTTGTGTTCAGAAGGAGCCAAGTTTCCCATGTACTGCTTCAGGTTCCTGAACGCTCCCAGAGTCAGACCTGCAGGAAGCCAAGCAAGGGAACACAGCGAGGAGGACTCAGCCCTCCACACCAGCTTTTGATGTTCTCATTTGAGAACTTTATCCTCCAAATGGAAATGGTACTACCCAGCCCTTCAGATCGCTAAACACATAAACCTGTTGGCATGGAACTACTTCGTAGTGAGCAGGTGAATCACACTGGAGGCACAGAAGGAGCCAGGAGCAGCTTTCACTAAACCCCACCCTGTGATGGATGCTGTGCTGCTGTGTCCCCAGTGGTGGGAGAGCTCTGCCCTGCAGCACGTCACAGGTCCCATAGCTCCCCAGCCTTCCTGTCCTCTTTCCCTTCATATCTCAGCTGCTCGCAGCCGATCTTTGAGTCCCACACCAAGGCTCTGTTAGGGCCATTCAAACAGGTCAGTTAATTATGTTTTAATTGGTTCCCCAGTGTCACAACACTCAAAAGACAGAGGGTCTAGAAACCATTTAGAAGTGCAGGGCAAGATTAAAGTAACTTTTTTTTTTTTTTAATTTTGAATTTGCTTTACATGTAGAAATACAGAAGAGATATCTAATTAAATAACTGAGGTTCTCCAGACTTTAAAACTTTTGCTTTGAGCAAATTGATGGGATTAAGTTATTACTGAAACCTCTTCCAGCATTGTGGCCTTCCACTGTCCACAGAGCAGCTGCAAATTCATAGCTTAGTGGTCTCAAGCAGCACGACCTTATGAGACCCAACCTACACTCCTCCTACTTTGAACGCTTGACTCTAAAACAGATGTCCCTATTTTTCCCCTTGTCTTCATGGCCCTGATTCGAGGGATGCACTGTTTTCCTATGAAGTTTGCATTATTCACCAAATCTAAAGTAAATTCACGCACAACTCATCCAACTCATCGGCCATATATTCAAAGACACAAGACAATAGATGCATTCACCAGTATGCATTCAATACATTTTCCTCATATTTTAGTATTAAAGTCAACTGTTTTCTGCAGTGGGACTGATGACATTTGCAGCCTTATCATATCTTCTGCCGCAGAAAGTAAAGGCAAGAAATGACTATTCCACAGAGCAGCAGGAGCCCAGCAAAACTCCAAAATCATCTCCTTTTGCAGTGGCAGACACAAATACAAACTTCACTGCTAACGGATTCTTCCTCCATCATTTCCAATGCAGTTAGTCTGGAGAAGAAACAGCAGTTTAAAATCCTCGTGGCTCCATTGCTTCATTTCATCCTTGAGATTCTGGAAAGAACCAAGTTTTAAATACACTCAGGAGACACCAACAGTGGTACCATCATCCCAGGGCACAGCACATAGCACGGACCATGCAGAAAATACCCAATATAAAATTACGTTCAATTTTGCCTTGCCAGAGCTAAAACAAAGCACTCCCCCCTTCCAGGCATTGGCAGATCTTAGTTTTAATTTAGATATTTTCTTCTTGGCACAGAATGGAAAATACTTTGTCAGACAAAGATCAACTTTACCCTGCCACAGCTGACTCAGTTCCTGACCCAGCTGTTTCCTGTCCCGCACCGTGCCAGGGTGAACACCTCATTGCACTTCCCCACAGAAAGCACCAGAGGAGCTGAGCCATGCACAGAACAGCTGATCTGAGACATAGGGAAGCAGACCAAGGACTGCTGCCCATTCCTATTCCTTAATCCCCTGAAGGCCTGAGTGACACCTCCATCGCCAGCCAGAGAACCCAGGGAGGTTCTGCTCATGGCTGTGGGTTTTCAGAAACCCATATCCCCATGACAACTTTCCTGTTTCCTTGCAATCCAATATATTTTTACTGTCTATCCCTCGTCCCCTTCCCCCCAAGCAGTCTGCAGTTCAGCTGCTGGAGGAAACACACACACTTCTCACTTGACATATGTGATTTCATACGGCATTTTCTTGCATGGTAGTAAAACCCTCCATGAGACATCCTCCTTAACTTGCTTTTCTCTGCAGAGTTACAGAGGGGAGTTAAGCAGTATGCATTTATAAAACCCTACTAAACCAAGTACTTCATTTTCCTTACTTATTTCTTGATGAAGGGTTGCAGGGATGCTTGCACTGTTAATAATTGTTCTGCATTCCCCATTCCAGCCTAAGGTCAATCTGACATTCAGCATTCCACAAAAAGTGCAAATACAACAAGGGAGTGGTGGGAAATTGTTGTTTATACTCCTTGTATTAAAAACAAAATTGTGCTCTTTCCTCAATGGCTACATCATTCTTCAAGCAAAAAAAGGAACACCACATATAAGTTAAATGCTTTCAGTAACTTACAGAAACCTAACTTAAGTAACCGAAAGGAGCGGATAAACTTTGCTCAAAAATAACCCAGGAAATAAAAGGTTGGCATGAAACTTAGAAGGTTGGGCTGCACTGGAGAGCTCTGATTTAAACACAGAGCAGTTGGATCATTAGCAACTACACGCACCAGCATCCTTGAGAACATGGCCTACAGAATTCCTCCGAGCAGAACCAAACATTACTTCAGTTTGTTATTTGTAAAGAGAAACAAGTTTTAAATGTTATGCATTAAGAAAATTCTGTTGACCATTCCGATCTTATTGTTCTCTGCCTTTTGAGCCCTCTCATGGAAAAAAAAAAAAAAAGCCAACAGATTTCCTTTAATAAAACCAATTTCTTTCACTCTGCCTGTTGAGGAGGAAAAAAGCCTTGTGTGGTTCCCAGCTGTGGCTTTGAGATACTGCCACGTCCTCCTTCTCCTCCCTACTTCTTGGCAACTTTTCCTGTATTAACACGTCTGTTCTTGTAATTTTTCAAGGTTAAATTATCTCAGTTTAACAGTCTCACAGGGATGCATTTGGGTGCTTTGCAAGAGTAATACACTGCTCTACATATTCCAACGGCAAACCCAAGTCATCTTCATTTCAGCACATGGCGATTTTTTATCCTCCTAATTGCTTTAAGCCATCCTTGCACTAAGTGCTGATTGCCAAAATGATCATCAGGAAAACCGAGGAGACATCCAGGTGAGTCTCATGGGTTCATTGAAAGGAAGGAAAAGTCTGCCAGCTTTCACACCCCACAAGGCCAATCACTCCTTCTGCGCAGAAGAATGGCAATGAAACCGTGCCCAATTACTTGTGGAGCAGTTGGTTCTGCCACTGCTGCTAGCCCAGGCAAACAGGTAAAACTCAGCCCGTCTTCATCAATTGTCCCTTTGTCATCCACCACATTCATCCTCTCAGCAAATCCCAACAAAAATGATGAAAAATTGCATAACATAAGGAAAACCCAAAATCCAGGCTGTCCCCTCCAACAGCCCCTAAACACACATCTGATTGTTTCCAATGCTAAAATCAACACTAAGTCTTGAAACAAGAGAGAAAGGAAAAAACATTTGAGCTTTCTTATGCCAGATCTTTATTTTTTTGGGCTTCCAACAGTAACTGCTGCCAACAGAAAAAAGGCACACTGCTTCAGCCCAGGCCAAAATACTCATTTGCAATACGAAATAAAGAGATGCAGAACAAAGCTTTATAATAGATTGTAATGGGATCTAGCCCAAGAGATCTGCTCGCATCTTCTGTCTGAAGAAATGTTCTGTGTAAGTACAAAACACAACATGCACAGAAAGCAAGACAGTGTCCCATAACACTTATTTCTCAGTTGCATCTGAAGAGCAAACGAAAAATAAAAGCAGAACACCTAATAAGTGGGGTTATTAGTGAGCTCATTCTACAGTACAGATCTCCGAATCGGTGCTCATACATACTAATGCTAACTTAGCACCCTGTGCTCTCCAGAAAATTGCCTGAATATTTCATTGCTATTGCTGAACTTCAGCAGGGCAGGGGGGGAGAACTCGTGCTTTGTGGTGGTTTCTTTATGGGCTTGGCCAGAGCACTGAGCTGCACTCATTCGTGCTTTGTAGGACAAACCCAGCAGTCCAAGCCACGTCTGGGGCAGCAGTCACTCTCTGGAAACTTCTTGCAAACAACAGAGAGATCAGAAAACACTCAGAAGTTCATTTGCCTTTTTATGCTGATTTTGTTGTTTTCTTTTCCTTTAAAATTAGCACTTAGCTGCTACAGTCCATGTACTCAAGCAGCACTGCTCAATTTAACTAAGCATACAGAAACTCTTCGTGGTTCACCGTGATTTGCAATTTAACAATACATATGCAAATGAAATTAGTGCTGGCAAAAATAATTATAGTTGCTCTTGGGAGGATTAATAACTAAAGTCTGCCCTGCTTATGGTAGGGTTTAATTTAATTCTGTTGCATATATTAAATGAAGAAACAAATTCTGTGTCCAGTGTTGTGTTTGGCAGCTAATATGTGCTCACATGAATGCTTGTGTATTTAGATGGAATGAAAGGGACCATGCTCACAGACGCACTCATGTCCTGTGGAGAGACAGACAGTGATAATTACCTGGTGGGTGAACAGCACAGGGCCTTTTTGTGGAGACACAAGAAGCCTGCCATCCACGGCCGGGAAGTGGTCGGGGCTGACTAATGTCTATGAGGTGTAATAACCTTGTATAAGCTGTCCCCTACGGCTATGAGTCTTTAATAACAGCACAACCACCACTCTGTACATCATTAACACAGACAAATCAGATTCCAAGCACTGCTATTAACGCCTCCCACCTTTTTGGGCCCAGCACAGCATGAAAATGCTGGACAGAAGGGCGATGTCCCACGCTGTGAGCTCCTCGCCAGAGGAAATCCCTTCTACACTATGACATAACTGTCTGGCTTTTTACAAGGCTCCTATGGGTTGGATTAGCTTTACTGAAGCCAGTGGGTGTAACAGCTGCCTCACATTTGGATTAGCATCCAAATCAATCAACACCCCCTATAGTGCTAGAAGCTGAATTCATAAGAGCTCCAATGACAACAGCAGACAACTGAAAAACAAAAAAGTTCTGCAGAGTTGGGGAGTAAAAAAGGAGGGTTGGACATCACCTGCTGGAAATGAGCCCGTATCTCTTTGATATCTACAATTCTGCACCGAGGTACTTGAAGTCCAAAGTAACGTTATCTCATTAACTTGTAAATACTGTCTTAAAAATGATGTTCACTTTCAGATGCTAAAAGCTTTCCTGTTTTGCTAGAGAAGACCACACATTTCCACAGGAGGTTAGATGTCTGCTACTGGAGATTGTATGAATACTTTAACCAAAACTCTTCTTTGTATTTATCGCATGAAAATGCCCTGAATCCAACACACAGCCTAAATTGGCCAAATCCAGAATCTACTGATTTCACTGAATAAATACACCCCTCAGAGACATATTATCATGCATATATATAAATATATCAACAGAAGTTCTATACTAGCATATAGCTAGCTATAGATATATAGTATATATTAGCACATACAGAAGTATCTGCAGTATGCCTCTGTCATTCACAGTTATGTTGCTAAAGATCACATTGCAAGATCAGATGGTTAGAAATCATACATGATTTAATGGTGTCAATTTAACTTCAGTAAGATTACTTGCTTGAGACATGAACAAGTAGGTTTAATGAGGAAGTTAAAGTAAACTGTAGTATGGATATAATTGAGGACTGTTACCAATAAAAGCATTAGTGTCAGAGGATTATGGTATTTTTTAGTACCTTATTAAAGGATTCAGAATGGATATGAACATTTTTAGGGATGTCTTGCCACATAAATAATTGGACCATTACTTTCATACACTGTACACTATATAAAATGTTAATAAGCTTTCTAAAATAGCACTAAAGTATAGGAACAGATTTTATATTCCATTAAATATTTGGAACTAAGTTATCCACCTTATTTTTGGTATTTTCCATGCTTAAACCTCATAAGAAGAAAGGGACATGGAACCACTGTTATGAATGTTGCGTTTCTGAAGAATTACCCACTGTATTTGTTTCTTAGGATTTCCATTAATGTCATGAGAGATCAGCTGTTCTTGTCCTGAAACGCTCTGAACACACACATCCCACCTTCCATTCCTGATTCTTCTGAAACATCACCTCATACGCTCAGCAGATCTCTACTGCACAACCAATTTTCTCCATCTAACTTCAGAAACACATGCAGATCAACCGCTGAAGTATGGCTATGAACTGATAACTACAATTAAGACCCCCATATTTCATCACAAAGACATGAGCACGGTAAGGAAACACCTAGAAGCCATTTCAAAGACCTGAATTCCTAGTGGTCACGGAAGTGCTCACATGGAGACCAACACATTTTAGACAAAGCTTCAAATGCAGAAGGCAAATGAGTTGTGGCTGTAATGTCCTCTCCTGGCATACAGCCACAAAGTGGTACAAGTAAATGCTAAAAGCAATTAATTGTTTTACTGACAATGGCCAACTTCATCAATACAGATCAAATCAAAAGTACGAGTGATACAATGGTACTGAAGGCTGTGCTGCCTATAGCAGTGGCTCACAAGTGGGCTCAGCCAAAAATTTTCAACAGAATAAAATTTGTTCAAGATCCTTATTTCACAACAGATAGTGTTTATTAGATAAGAGGCACGAGACCCAGACAGGTTTAAAAATGTTTGCCATCACTATCAGAAGCATGCAAAAGAAAACAAAGCAATTCAAAGTTTGGGGTCTCTCTTGTTTGAGAGAGCAAATGAAAGTCACTGAACTTATCTGACTCTTCAGAGAGGGTAAATAAATCAGACAAAGCCCTACAGTAAGAGTTAAGTGTTTCCTCCCGACGATGCTATAACTTACAGAAACCTTTCAAGGTTGTGCAAGTCACTGGGGTTTGATTTAGGAGGATCCATAACCTGTTGAAACCAATGAAAAACTCCAGATGATCTCAACAACCTTTGGAATAATCTGTTCTGAGCTGATTGAAAGCAAACTTTGACTTCCAACACCACGTGGAACAAAACCCAAAGAACGTTTTTTCCTTCAGAGACATTCCCATGGGATCAAAGGGCATATATTTGGGCCACTGACAACCCCACATTCCTATAACCATGGAGTTGGGGATGCATTTATCAATCTCCAGTGATACCCTTTGAGTACTACAGATAACATGGCATGTGCTTGACTTCTGCACAGGCTCGAGGCGGATAAAGTCCTTTAAAGATATAAATGATTATCACAGAATTATGTACTGACCTACTAATAAGGGAAGGGATGAACAGCAAGGAGAAAAAGGCAGATGTCCCTTCACTGAACAGAAACACAGCCATCACTTCTGTCTCATTTGTGTTCAATTTGGAAAGATTTTTGTATCTAGAAGGGTTTTGTCCCATTTTTTAAATCATAAAAATCCCTTTTTATTGTCTTTTAAATCACTCCATCAACACAAAGAAAGCATCTTGCCTGGGTCTGGGAACACACCCAGGCACTGGAGGCATTTCTGCTGTTATTATACACCCCCAGACTTGTTGGTTGAGGTTGCTTATTACAGAAGGCAGTAAAAATCAAGCAGCTAATAACTACACTGTAGTGAAAACATTTTGCAACTGAATTAAGATGAAAGACCTTTTTATGTACGCCACATTTGCATCCTCCTACCAGGCAACTCAAAAATAGAAGACTGGAGGAACAATACCTAACTTCTACTTTACCAGAGGACTAATCAGACTAAACTGTCTTGTACATGTGGTTTTATATAAGGATAGGGAGAAAATAAATGCATTTTTGATAGGATTTTTAAGAGGGTGGAAATGAGGTTTTTAGACACTGAAAAAGCATTATACAATTAGTGCACCATGGAAAGCTTATCTGTATAGTAAAGTTCAAATAATAAATTTAATTAAAGTTTAAAAGCTTAGGTAAAATCCATTAAACACTTGTAGCTTAATAAAATGTTACTTAAATATAAGTGTAGCATTAACATCAACAGTAACGTGGGAGCCATCACCTAAAACGCTCAGACTTCATGAGCGTTCATCACATCTTCACATCAATCACAGCACGTGGTCACAGCAGCACGTTCCTCTGCAGATCAGCACTCAAAATTAATGTGGAACTATTGCTTGGGGACAGAAGAACTCCAGAGATGGCAACTAGTATTTGTTTTCACAAGACATGGTTTAACTAATAGATCCTGGTCACAAACTATCATAATCTTAAATCAGAAGACTGAAAGGGAACTGTGTAGAAATGGGGTTCTCTTTGGCTTGGGTTTGTGTGGTTTGGGCGAGGGAGGGTACCCCCAGATGTGGCTTTGAATCTCATAAGAAAGCAGCAGCCATGGCCCACATGGAAGCAGTGCAGAAAAACTGAACCATCGTTCCTAATTTTTGGGTTTGTTCAGCCACGTGACAGCCTCAGATCTGTTGTACGTGGGAGCAGCCCATTGCTCGAAGGAGCCACTTCATTGCTTCATCACGCGTAGGGGCATCAAGGCTCACGCTTCTGCATGGCACAGGCATACAGCTTCTTTCTGGCTGTGAGGAACAGCAGATTTATTTCATGTCCCGCAGAAGTTAAATAAACGTGGAAACACCACGCAGCCTTACAAGCAGCTCAGTTCATTTATCCAGACTCCTTGTGGCACTGCAGGGATGTCAGAAGCAGCAATTAGCAGCAACAGCAACACCCAGGGACAAAGACAACAGCCCTTGGGATGAACAATCATTGTGCTCATTGAAGGGCAAATAGTCTGTAAGAGATACAGGTTGACAACCTGTTACCAGCTAACAAGTCCCTGAATTTCCACCCCGAGCAAATCTTACTTAACAGCACTGCACAACTACACATCTCGGTAATGGGAAGCTTTTCCCAAAGTGTATTTCTGCCAGTGCAGAAAGACCGTATTACAGAAATAATATGAGATTTCTGTGAATGGTTACTAATTGTAATATTACTGTCAGGAATAATGAGGCCTTCTAAATATAACAGCTTCCCTAGAACACACATGCTGCTTGCTCAGAAAGAAATACTCCTGTGTTGTACAAGAGCTAATACTCACAACTTCAGAGCATGCAAGTGACAAACCTGAAGGAAGACAACAAACTGTGCTCCTTTTTCATGCTTGAACAGGGGAAAGTCATCATCTGAACTACATATTTTGTGAAATGCTCTGTGCTACTCAGAGTATTTATGGCTACGTGCAGTCCCATGCCATACTGTTGTGCAGGGTAAAGGGACAGAAATAAGCTGACAGACTTTTAAAGGAATCTACATATAAATAGAGCAGATATACAGATATGTCACAAAGTCTCTTTGCCATAATACAGAAATTCCCAGAAGAATGACTGGAAGCCAGCAAGCAAAATAGGAAAGTTATTCATGAGTAACGCATTAGAATTTAACTTCATGAAAACGTTACTCCTCTTCACTACAGAAATTGCTTTAAATGTATCTGTGTATCAGGCATCTCATGCCTTAATCGTCTTCTTCACTCAGCAACCACTTAGTATTTGTAATTAATTACATTTTTGTAATTATAAATGTTATAAACATTTGACATGTCTTAGACAGGAGTATTTACTCAGAGAAACACGCTGGGACAGGGTTATGGAGCATCATAGTTTAAGGCTTCAGCCCTTCAAATTGCTTTTTCATGCAGTGCACTGCTGAGGACTTTTTGATTTGTTCATCTAAAATATGTTTTGACACAACATCAGAGCAGAGCTTCCCAGTGATCTGTGAAAATCAGTCAGCATATTTTAAACAGAGAGGTCCAACAGTTTTGAAACTTATACACCAGGTCAAACTGAATTTACAGCTGTGCTTGCAACGCTACGCTGCTAGAAAAGTGGAGTTTGTCTTTTGAATTCTAAATGAAAGGTTCCTAACATGAAGACTACTCACAAAAAAAGAAAAAAAGCTGCTTTAAACCTCCCTTTCCCTTTTCAAAATTACATAGTTGGCTACATACACTGGGGAGAGAGTTTCAGTCAGTCACAGCCACTTCAACACCTACGGACCCATCCAAGCTGCAAGTGGAGCGTGGCACTGAGGTACTGAGGAGCAGCACGAAGCAGAGGTGGAAGGACTTCAGAAAGAGAGGTGTGCAGCCACCTGGGACCACAACATCATGCCACTGCACCCAGCCCACAGCTGGGCTAGGACTAGATGATCTTTAAAGACCCTCCAAATCCACCATTTTATGATTCCACAGCTGCATCCTGAGAATCAACACAAGTCACAGAGGCCAGCCTCTTTCTTTTCCTATCAGCCTTCCCAGAGGAGTCTTGCATTTGATCCTACATGACTGTGCCTTGCTTTTCCCAGCAGGAGCTGACTCCCACACTCAGCACTCTGCCATATCAGTGCGTGGGCTGCTCACCCCTCAGAGGACCCAGCCAGGCCAGTGCCAGCTGGCAGGACCCTCCCACCACCACCAATTCTGTCAGAAGAAGTGATGATAGCAATAGTTTTGCAGTGGGAGGCTAATAGCTGCCTCCTCCAAGAGACAGAAATAAGATATATGAGAGCCTTCGGTCCATCTTTCTGCCACATCAACCCCTAGGCCTGCTCTCCAATGCACAAGGACATGGTTTAGCTTTTCTGTCTCCAGTTCTGTGTTTAGCTGAGACAGAGCAGCACAACAGGAAACACTCACTGCTTCCCTAATCGCCCTCACACTGAGAGCAGGCTGAAGTCCATTTGCTTTTCCATTGCATTTCTTGTAATGACATCCTCAGCACATTTAATGTTGCCCCAAACAAACGCAGTAAGAAACAAAGACTTTCCTTCAGAGTGCTAAGATAAATAAACAAACAAATAAACACATTTGGATGGGAAGGAAAGCAAACCAAACATGAAAACAGATATTTTTGAGAAAAGTTTGTTAACCATGGGAACTTTCGGACTTTGCAACACTGCCAAGGTCAGAGGCAGAAGCGGACACTGGATAATAAATGTTTTTTCTACCCAGAGGTCTCAAAATGACACCATTTAGATACCCTGCACAAACATTTATATAACTGAACGCTTTATTGCCTTTGTCTCTGGTTTCTTTTTCCTTTGCCCTCTTGGATGTATGCAATACTTTCCAAACCATTAAGTATAATACATTTATCTAGATGTTTACCACATTCCTAAAGGGAAAAAAGCTTACAGATCCTTACACTAAATGAGAAATATCTTCTGCAACAGCTTTCATTTATTCAATCTGGTATTTAAATTGTAAAAGTAGTAAGTGTGAATAGCACTAAAACCTGTATCATTTTCTCTGTAAAAAATTCTTGATTTCCTCCATGACCACCTACTGCTTTTTATTTTTCCCCACACAGAAAAGACTCTAAGACAAGCTATGAGGAACTTGGACCTTGCAACAGCAGAAAGGCAGAGCAGTGTGCTGTAGGAAGAACTATGACCCTGAGACAGTCCCTGAAGCAGCTCAGCTGTATGCTCACATCACCTGCACCCATTCAAGTGGGGCACTTACCTTTGTCCTCTGTAAAGGCAAAGGGACCAGTACAAACAAAGAAAAGTTACAAAAGGAAGGAAAAAATGAACACTCACCTGTCTCTAAGGATCTAGGCTTACCGGGGAAGAACTCCAGAAGGAGGGATCTCCCACAAGAGAGCCTTCCTCAGTGGCAGTCAGCACTTAAATGGGATCTCAGAGGGGTTGAGCCTGGCTCTACCCCTTCTGGTCACACAGGTGAATCACCTTCACCTTTTTCCTTCAGGTGCTCAGTCAGTGGTTCAGGCCATGACTTAGCAGTCCCCATACAGGCTTCCCGAAAACATGCGGTGCCAATTGTCCCTGGGTGGGCAGTGTTCATATGGCATGATGCCAGTTTGTGACGTGACAAATTTGAGAAAAATAGATGAGAGATTAAGAGCTTCCTTTTATTCAAATGCATTTTTAATCCCAATGAAATGGCTTCAAGAATGTAAATGTTAAACTGGGTCTTCAGCCATCTCAGCCAGGAGAGCTTTGATCCATTACCTGCGCGTGATAAGACACAATAAGATGAACATCAGAAAGAAGAGCATGAAGGAATTATTTTACAACATTTCAAAGGCAATTTGTGACCGAATTACTGAACACCCAGTGCAGTATGCATGTGGCCACTGGCAACCCCATCTGCAATGTCCACTTCACATCCTTGGGCACGCCAGTGAGCACAGAGAAATTCATTTTGAGTATTTTGCTGTTGCAGCACTCTCTATTCCTCCATGAGATTGAGAGTCAGGTAAAAGAAAGAGCTGCCTGACTTCAGTAGCTTTAAGATGCAGCTTTTCTGTGGGGCAAGCGTTTGAAGTCAACAAGCATAAATCACAGAAAGCAGAAATCCAAATTACCTGGCACAAACTGCTGCTACATCCTTTGCATATCTCAAGTCTCCAAAGGAGCACGCATGTAAAGGCTCTTTGTACATCAGGAGGCATTTCTGATTTGTTAAAGAGAAATCCAAACATGACAGTCCTCCACAGCCATTATCATTTTGATAATGAATGCCAACTATCAGGAGAGAAGTGATGAAACCAGACATCAGGAACTCTAGTCCTCTGCTGATTGTGGCATTTATGGACTACAATGCATATGATTGCTACAAACAAAACAAGATTTTGATGTGTAAAGGAAGGGGAATTGTATTTTTTAACAATAGTTTCTCACTTTACACAAACTCCTTTATCTTTTATAGAAGTATTCTCAAAGACGTACCACCTCTAAAAACACAAATGTCAGTATTCATCCACATTCAATATTAATTCACTTACAATCAGAGTCTTTGTAGCTTTCGGAACAAAATCTGATTCTGAGGTGTATAACAACCTTGGTAGCACAGCTATAACAACTCAGATAAAACACTCACTGTAAATGTACTGCAGGCCATTAAAAAATAAGCCACTTTACCAGCTCCAGTTTCACCTGCACTCCCTCTGCTTGATTCTAGCAGGCTTCCACTGTGCTGCTGCTGCAGGCCAGCACTCCTCTCCTTTCTCCTCGTGGTGCACTGACTTAATTTCAGAAGCTCTTTCTCAAAATCCTTCTCCCCCTGGCTGATGTGCAGCAGCCTAGGACAGCCCTGCTTCATAAGAAACTTTCTATATTCAAAAGCCTCCTCTGCATGCCGTCTCATTGGGCTGTGTCAAACACTTGCCTAAGGGCTGCTTTACAGCTCTGAAACACCCATTCCTTTGCCTTATTCTGTCCTCTCATGTAGAGCAATTTTTAAACTAAATTATTTAGCGGTTAGAGCATTAAATATTGTCTTCTGGGACTAAAAAGGAAGAGAGAAAGGAAAGGAGAGAGGGGGGAAAAGCGTTCCCAGTCTTGGTCACTGTGTGCCAGATTTCTTCTTGGAATAAATGTTTGCAATGGATCGTGTTGAAATGCCGACAGACTTTTAATTGGTGTTCTGCAGAGCCCACACACAGTCATACAGCAATAATTTGGAAATGCCTTGTTTAAAATACATTTAGGCTATTCAAAGCAGATATTGATATTCACTTGTAGCGTGAGCACGCCAACAATGCCTCGAAGGCATCCCTCAGCCACAGAATCTTTTTCAGCAGCAGGTGGGATGAAATGGTGACAAATGGGATGGAAGGCAGCACATATGAATAAACTATATAATATCCTATTTGTTTCCTCAACTTGGCTGCTCGCTTTGTTATTTTTCATAAGCTGGTGGTGCGAAAGCAGCCAAAGCACAAACCCATTCCCACACCTCGGTCTTACTGAAGATTGGAAGCAATTTCTGCTCAATATTCTATCCCCAGGAAAGCACAATGTGTCTCTGGGGACATCATGAGAAAGCAGAGCTACTTTGAGCAGTAAGCACTGATGAATGAAATTCCAGCCTTATTTCAGCCTAGATTTGCAGGGGAGGGGGGGACGTGAGGAGTGGGATGGTATTCATGATGATACAATTGTAGTCTCAGAGGGAAGAAGCCTGCAAGCTGGGGCTCCCTCAAAGCAATCTCACAGCCTCTCCCCAGCAGGTGTGGTGTGTTTGTCAGCACAGAAAGCACAGCCTCCTGCTGCACCCAGACCTGCAGCGCAGATCAGAATGGCTCCTGCAAGGACTGCTTCAAAGCGTGCCTCCTGTGCACACATCCAGTGAAGACTGAGGAGTTTCTTTCTAAAGCAGAGAGGTGCAGTAGCAAAGTGAAAAAAACACCCATTTCCAGAAGCTGCCATTTACAAAACAGTTCCTTTGCTACAAAAATCTCATTTGCAACACTTGCAAAAGTGATTTAAAACATCAAACAACATCAAATTAAGAGAATGAGCCCTGTGCAGAGACCCAGCCCTGCACAGCTCAGCCTGGGTGGGAGCTGTGCCAGTCCCTGCGTTGGCCCCGCTCCTGGCCAGGCACCGCAGCAGCTCTTGTTCATCATTTGTCATTGTGCTGCCTTATCTCATGTTGCTTCAACTCCGAAATGAGACAATAAATAAATATTTACCTCCCTCCACAGATGAGGGAAGGTTTAATTAGCCAACGCCTCTCACCGCCGTGGGAGCTGAGCACGGGGCTGCAGAGACGAGAGCACCGAGCCCACTGGGGGGACCTGCCCAACTCGGTGACCTTGGCGAGGGGCTAGAGCTATGGCTGTACGTCATGCCAAGGGATTCAGTTTCTGAAGAAGACAAAAATGAGATTACCACAACGCATACACTCAGAAAGGCACATAAACTCAAATGTACAACACCTTGGACGTCTTGGATGTGAGGTAAGCCCTATATTTCTGCTCAGTTCAGTAGTACCTAAAGAAATCGAAGCCTGTGTGCTCCCCTGCAAACCACTGCACTGCTTTGGGCACATGAGCACACTTCCACCTCACACCCTCTGGGCAGAAATTACTGATCCTCACTGCTGGTGTGGCCCTGGGGCATGGGGATCTTCCACCCAACTGGAGTGAGCCCTGAACTGTGCAGCCCTTGTGGATTCCCTTCTGCCACCCATTCATAGCTGAAGATTGGCAGAAAACCTTGGTAAAAAGCTTCCAAATGGCAGAAGAGATAATTCAGGGATGCTGATATAAACTTTGGATGCCATTGCATCCAGTGGAGAAAGGCCAGCACATTTGCAGTGCCAGCCTGACTTCCACAACATCCTTCAGGTGTCCTCCTAAAGGGGGTGAGGCTTGTTAATAATCTCTTCATCTTTAGAGATGAAATCAATTGATAATAGAGCTTATATAATCTCAAGGTATTGAGGTTTGCGTCTCATACAAGCAACAATAACAAAGGGACTGGAGTTGAGGAACTATGACAGTCTTTGCAGATACAACTAGATCAGAATTACAGCATTTTGCCTTTCTTCTAAATTTTCCTTTTCCGTTTTTTCTTCAATCTATCTACGTCGTCTTGCTACCCCATATCCCTCCTACCCAAACACAGAGCACACTTTCTCATACAGGTTATCAATGAAAGGAGGCCTCCTGGGGATTCACTCGGTAAGAGTTAATGAATAGCATTTGTTTCAGCTCCTGGAGGAAATGTTCATATTCTCAGACTTTTTTCAGGGTTGGGG
Source organism: Oreortyx pictus (assembly GCA_036925125.1). Classification (NCBI taxonomy): domain Eukaryota; kingdom Metazoa; phylum Chordata; class Aves; order Galliformes; family Odontophoridae; genus Oreortyx; species Oreortyx pictus. The sequence goes on from JAUPFR010000015.1 coordinate 1,071,727, forward strand.
AGAAACAATAGAGGGAGTATTGACATTTTGGCAACCATCTTTATAAATACACTGAAAAAAATTAAGCTGCAAAGAAAATTAAGCATTTCTTTTTGCATTTCCAAAACTAAACTAAAATAAAATAAGAGAGACTATAAATAATGCTCTTTGAATTCCAAGATGAAAAGTGACTGAATACAAGCAGCAGCATTCTCCTGTCAAGCTGATCCTTTCATGAGTAGGAAGGGAAGTAGGGAGCATTCGTCCGCTCTGCAGTGGATGCACCGAACACCTCATCTTTAAGGAAAACATGGATATATTTTCATACTCTTGAAAAATATTAAAGTGAATAGATCCTTGATACCCTCAACAATCTTCATCAAAAAAGCAGGCAGTTGACAGAAAGGAAATTCTCAGCAGTGCAGCACACTGCTGGGTACCCACAGGTTCCAACCCTCCTGTAACCATTTAACGATGAAGCGCATCACTATTACTTTCACTTGCAGAGTAATTAAATTGGAATTTATGACTCAAATATCCAAAAAAAGCTATTTCACAGATGATTTGCAACCGTGCTTAAGCATAGGCATTCATAACATTCACCAATCCTTTGTATTTAGCATTCTGCGGTATAACAGACACAAAATCCAGATTAATGCATTAATGTACATTTAATCTACCCATTACTGAGACATTTCATTTATATCATTAAGGGTTAAAATGCGCACAACCACTACATATGCTGGAAAAAATATCACGCTTGCAGACAGAATATTAATTCTGCCTAAGAGCCGACATCACTTACGTTGTCTTTTGCAGTTATAGCATTTGAGTATCACCATAAGCATTTTATTCCTCTATGTACATATGAAGTTCAGTATAACCTGTGTCTACTGGAAGCAAAATAACATTTTAGTGAGGTTGCTACATATATGAGGTGCTCTTTCTCGTTTCTACTACCTACTGAAGGGAATTTTGCCTGTGATGGGAGAAAGGATGGATTCCTCCCATAAGACAGCATGCCATTATGAAGAGTTCAGCTAACCTGCTGCCCATGTATTTATGGCTCACTTTGGAGAAACATTTTGTACTTTGCAGGGTAATGCAGTTCTTTGCGGTTACAACCATAGATGTAAATGACAAATACAACATAATCAAGTGAAAATCCATTTCAAATGGAAGACAAACAGCCTCAGACCTCAGTTATTATCTCTCTGGGATTCATAATCAACTTTAAATTAATAATTGGTTTAGTATCTCCTCTCTGAAATTTTCAATAATTAAATAACAGTTTCTTAAAAACTGTACTCTTAAGCGCACTTCAGAAATGTTACTTAATAATAAAAGCAAAGTTAGGTAAGCAGTGACTGGAGGAAAAAAAAAAAAGGAGAAAGCACGCATAATGCTCCTGAGAAGGCTCTCACAACACAAAATCACCTCCGGCAAGAGAGGTTCCTCAAGTGGAGTCACAAATGGCCTTTTTGTGCACCCAGTCCATCATGAGGGAAAAAGATATGAGGAGCACAAAGCATTGGGCATCTGAGCACCAGGGACCACGTCTTTCCCTTCATAAAATAGTATTCCTCTCAAGCAGAATGATGTGAAGTGCTTTGGCTTCACATAGCCCTGGAAGCCCTTCTTGTTCCTCTTGCATGGAAAGCTTCCATACTGTTCTGGGGAGACTGCAAGCTCAAGTCTGGCACTTCTCATTCACAAGGTGATGCAAAAGGTGCACAGGGAGGTAGGAACGGCATTAAGTTGCAATAAATGTCTCATACTTACAAAAAGTAATGGCAAATCTCAAAAGCTGAGGTGGCAATGACATGCTGAAACATCACTTGTAGGACTGATTTATCCCCCTCTTCAGCTCTGCAAAATCAGAACAGAAAAATGTATCATGTATGAGATTGACTGTAGAATATTCTCCTGTTCTCAATCCAGAAACCAATAACCAGGAATTATATTTTTAAAACAAGATAAAATAATCCAGCTCTTTGCCTCCCAGGATTTATAGGTAGCTTTAAACCTATAAAACACAGCTTTTCTCCAAGGGAAGCAGACGAAAGGTAGCTCATGTACCTTACCATACCCCTGCAGACTTGTAGCCCTGCTCCTCCAGCTTATCTGTTGGTTACTCTCCTTCCTTCAAGTTAAGTATTTTATTTAAAGAGCCAATCCAAAGCTATGCAGGGCAGGTGCAGCACTTCTGCAGATGTCACAGGCATAACAGACAGCACATGACTGACCCTTATAGAAGCTCTTTTCCAGCCCGCAGCCCCTACTCTCTTCCCTTCTGCCCTGAGCACCACAGCTGAGCTGCTCATGGTAATTTTAGCCAGCACTGTTTTTTCCCCTCTTTTTCCAGTAGATTTGCTGTCTTTCTGTATTCCTTTCCCCTGCACTGAAGGCCAGTCTCACAGGACAGAGAGCATGATGTACTCCTCACCCAGCTGCTCCCTTTCCCCTTCCAGCCCAACACTAATCCTCTTTTTCTTCATGGTGACTCTGAAGCATCTTCAGTTTTCACGGGTCATCTCTCCTACTCTCACTTACAAGAGAAACGAGCATGAAGCAAATTACTGCCAGTGTTAACAGAGGACTCCTTTGTGCAGAATGCCCTTGGGTTTGCTGGGGAGAGATGACCAAGGGAACACTGCCACCACCTTACTGTGTGCCACCAGGCCGTGCACAGGGGGAGCTCAGCACACTGTGCTGCTGGGCACCATAAGGAAAGACCTTGGTTAAACCACATGTTCCATTTTGGAGGCCAAATTCTGTTGTCTTCATCTCTACCAGTACCATCCAGTGCCATTCCACATTACCCAGTTTGATTTTCCACAGCACGTGAGCTCTCTTGGCTTGCTCTACTCCACATCATCCAACCCCTCACAAACGCAAATCACTCCCGTGTAAAACTGCTCATCAGCTATTGCTGTTCCAAAGTCTACTTTAAGCTCTGCTTTCCTATTGAGAGTTGTACATTAAGCAGTGCTCACTTTGTCCAAATACATAGATTTATTCATATTCCAGGACTGTTCATGGCACTAGTTGCTTTTTTGTATTTTTCCCTCATTGTGTTATTTTTCCTCTTCACACACTTCAGCAGTCTCTGAAGGGAAAAGAAGTGGAGAAGAAAGGTGAAAATGTTTTTTTTTTTTAGACCTATAGTAATCAATAAAAGCAATGTTACAGAAGTTAGAGTGTTCCCTACTGCATTGCCTCCCCTTGAAATATTGATACTGTTGTGGTGGAATTTTTTCCCCTTCTGCTTTCTGAAAATAGAGATAATATAAATGTTCCCATTACTAAGAAATATGTCACATCAAAATTAATGATATTCAGCCAATAACAATGCTGCTCTCTGGCTGTCAATTTAAGTCAATTTCAGATTAGCAGAGCAATGCTGCCATTCAAGTTCTATTCAGAGGCAGAGATGAATTAAGGCAATTCTCGCAGGTTATGCACCAATGAATAAGTGTGCCCTGGATCTGAACAATTACCTGTGAGCCCTTTCCTTGCACATTGCCCTCATATTCTGGTGCTGTGCAGGATTCTGACAACAGGAAGAGTTCTGCAGTTCTGCTGCAGCTCAGTGTTCACATCTGGAGAAAGAGAAGTGAAGTGCTTTCCTCTTCTCTATCATCAGAAGTGGTCAGAACCTGCTCCACCAATGCCTGATCATGAAATCTTGCTTTACTACATTTTATGTCTTAAAATGAGAAAGCTATCTCCAAAATAGCCTTTGGCTCCAGTACAAAAAGCTCTTCTTATTGAAATATTCAACAGCAAGTGAAGTACTTGTTAAGGCAACTCCAATAAGAGAACATTTTTTGCTGGCTTTCCTTCTTTCAAATGTGCTAGCAGAAGATCAGAATGTGTTTGCAGTTCTGCTAAACTGAAACAAAGACAAAATGCAGTTATCTGTTACCAACTCCAAAGATGATGTTAAAACTTCATTAGAAAACAAAGGTTACAGAGAGATCAATGTTCGAGGGTGAGTAAGTGACTAAATCATTTCCTATGAGCAATTTCCATTTCACTGACCAGCAGTGGACAAAGGGAATGTGAAATCAGGTTGCAAGTTGAAGCGTCCATAGCGACACTGGCATGAATCTTAAACACGAACATGACTGTTCTCACAAGCGATTACAGTCAGCTGCTCTTGTAATACTGAGATTCAACATTAATGTTCATAAAACTCAGCTATCCGTGCTCCGATCAATTTAAGTGTTTCATAAAGCATGCAGTAGTATTTGGGTGAGTGCCTAGGCTCTTTTCTCCTGTTCATGTACTTCCAACAAATACTTCTGCAGATTACACTGGGTGAAAAAAATGCCTTTAAATACAAGTTTGGTGTACCTGGCCCACATGAAGAATTTGGTCAATTCAGTAACTTTTAGTTCAGTCTAAATCTCCTTCTACAATAAGTTTCTCCCCACTAAGGTTATTCTGGTTTAAATATTACTGTTCAAACTATCTTCTTAAGACAGAAGTTTTCTCTTCCAGTTTTTGCTCCACAGGCACTCTGTCTTAATTTTGGTCAGTGCTTCCTCTAGATGTGATGGGAATTCTTGATGATTCCTTCTCAATTTTGGTTAAAAACTTTGCTTATGCATCTTAGAGTATTGTCAAGGAAAGAGGCTTTCTCAGCCTCATTATGGCCACAAGTTGTGCCGGGGAAGATTTAGATTAGATTTGAGGAAAAAATTTTTCTCTGAGAGAGTGGTCAGGCACTGGAATGGCCTGCCTAGGGAGGTGGTTGAGGCACCGTCCCTAGCGCTGTTCAAGAAGCGTTTAGATGAGGTGCTAAGGGATTTGATTTAGTAGCTTGGTGGGTAGGGATGGTGGTGTGAGGATGGTTGGACTAGATGATCTTGTAGGTCCTTTCCAACCTTATGAATCTATGAATCTATGAATCTATTCAGGATTACCAGTAGAGGTTTCCATCATCCCACCGGGCAGGGCTCATAGGCTGAGTACACCAATCAAAGCCTCAGGAAGGAGGCAGACAGACAGAGCAAATATGGTCAATAATTACATTATGTTTACTTTCTCACAGATGTATTTGACTGAAAATCGTTTAAATTTTGGCTGGTTTTAAAGCAGTACTGATGTAGAGAGGTGTAAAATTATCATTTACCATGACTCATTGCTGTAATGTATTTGGTACTGCAGGTATTTTGTATTTCCCTCTGTGGCAAAGAACTCATCTGCCTTCTTGTGTTTATTGGAACTTAAGAACAATTGCAGTTCTGTGTTAAGAAGGTGAGCATGTGCAGTAACTCCCTTAAATCAGTAACATTACTCCAGGTTCAGACGGCATGAACGAAACCAGTACCTGCGCACGCAGTGGTCATTTCCTGGCCACAGAAAATGTGATGAAGCAACAAAATTAGATATAGAATATCACTATAGTCTTAACAATCTGACATCTACCACTGGAGACTGATCTTCTGAGATAATGGAAATAATAGAACGTGAGGAGTTTGGGTTTTGCTGGAGTTCTGCACTATATCCTCTGCAAGAATTATTTTCCTCCTTCTTCTCTCTTTTTTTAGGTCAAATACACTCCATTCAAAGACTGGCAGTAGCGTCAGAAACAGATTGGAACAGATCTAAATAATAACACACTCCAGTAAAACAATCCCAGAAGCCATTAGGCAATGTGAGAGTTGTGAATGTAAGCCAAATAGCTACTAGTTTTGCACCTATAGCACAGCACGCAGAAAGTCTAAGGGAAATAAAATTATCATTCCACTCTTGTCAAGCTGGTGGGGAGCTACACTTACTTTTCTACAAAGTGGTAAACAAAATGGACATTTGTTTTATGGACCACAGAACAAGGAAGAACAACTGCTTTATACTATAGCCCAAGATTAAAATGGTCAGTTACACGTAGATCTTCTTTACTATGATTATGTTACTGAACCATTATTATTCTTTTAGTAATTACTCACCATTCATGGCCCACTGGCTTGCTTACATTTGACTCCACACAATTAAGCATAAGCTGAAAATCACACTAAGACACCAGTGGGAATGCTCTTGGAACTGAAGCACAGCAATCAGCTCGATGCGTTGGAAAATCAGTACCCTTTGCACCAGGACACTAGGAGATAACAAGAACCTGAGTAGTGCCATCAAGCAATCGTGGCACTGAGGTCACTGTGATATAGTACCACAGGTAACAGCTCAAAACACTGAGACTTCACTGACTGGGGCACTCATGGCAGGGGGTGGCATCTTCAAGGTTCCTTCCAACCCAAACCATCCCACAATTCTGATTTTATACGTCACAGCAGCAGGAAAACAAAGTTGATGCGATGTAGCAGCACAGTATCTCCTGTGTTAGCACTACAGAATCACAACCATTTCCTTTGATTTAAATAAACAGATGAAAGAGTGATAGATTGGTACTTAGAGAAGACACACTGACATTTCAGGAAGGGCCATATATATCTCACTTCCAGCCATATTTACTCTTATGTACATGAACTGACATCCTCAGCATGGTCAGCTGTCAGGAAATTCTCCCAGAGCTCCCCATTCTAAAAATTGACCCAATGTATTTTCAGGTGAAATAATCACAAGCAGAGAATGAGCACTTATTTTGCTTAAAATTGGATGATCTTTGGAATGCCCTCTAATTTCAAAGCAAAAATCAGGGTGAGATTTACTGGAAAAACATTATATTAACCACAGTTTTTGATGCCTTTGAAACAGCTTTGAAAGAGAAGCAGAAGGTTGTCAGAGCAATCTGAATTACACACATTTCTGAACAAATTCATTTCTCTAGTTAAATATTAGCATAAGAGACTGATAAATCTCCCTTAGTTTAATACATCTTTTATTTCAATTAAAGCCTAAGTACATTCTATTACTATGGTGACCATTTCAAACCTTTCTCCATTTCCTGCAGTCCTAGGGCTTTAATGCTCATTACATCTGGATACAGCTGATGGCTGATGGCCAGCTCACTGCGCTTCATTTCCAGCCCCAGAACTAATGTTAACAGCTTACTGCTTTCACAGGAGCTGAAGCAGCATCACAAACCTACATTTCTTTTTGTCTTAAGAGGAAGTAAGTGACAACGTCAGTCCAGAGAGTCAGAAAATGCTTTAAGCTTCACTGCACACAAAAATAGCACAATTAGATATAGGCAAAAGAAGAGTAAAGAAATATTTACTGTCAAAAACCCACCTTCTCCTTGCTGTGTTGTATCAGCTATAACTGCCTTCTTGCAGGCCGGACCAGAGATGTGCAGGAGACAGGCAGCCCTTGGGTTGTTTGTCTGCCCAGAGAATCACTAGAAAACAGGCAGCTTTGGGTTCCTATATATTCTGAGAAGTTAAATGGTTACCTGAGCACATCTCTGTATTTTACACGAGCTGCTACTCCATTCCTCATTTTTCATCGAGAGTGCTTCGTCATACGTTCCCTTTCTAGGTTCAATTTTCATGCAGTTTGGTGGATGCAATGGGAATATTGGGAAACATCAGGTTCAAAACAACGAGGTGGAAGAGAAGCAGGCATGAATATGGGTGAAAGTGTTCCAACACATATTGCCACTCCCAGTGAGTGCCCCTTATGTGCTGTGTAAGTGTGTTTCTGCCTAAACGTGAAGCAGCAACAATCCCACAGCCTCAGCAGATTCACAGCGCAGGTGGTTCCATGGAAGCCAAAGGACTGCCTTTAGCATTACAGCAGGTGCTCTGAGTTGAGTCTACAGTTCCTAAATAGCTTCCGTGGGAATTGTTTCAAGCATCTGCAGCAGAAGGTTTGTTGTCACTGCATCTCGGGAAGCAGCCAAACCCAAAGTGACCCAACACGCAGCTTGCCAGCACTCCAGACCCTCTGGCAATCTCACCGGGGCTGGTGCTGGACTCGACCATAAGTTTGTCACTTTTTCACTAAGTGAAATGCTTTGAATGGGATGAAAGATCCCTTGCCTCTTGCTGAGCTTTGTGAGGGCGAGTTTTAATGCTTTTATGTACTTCTTCTCTCCGCTTCATCTTAAGTGCATCTTTTATCCTGGAGGCATTCAGTAGCAGGCATGGAGCTTAAAGGAAAGACAGAAGGCTAACACCAATTTCATTCCCATCATGAAGTATTCCTTTTTTATGGGTAAGAAGCTTATGCTGCCTTTCCCTCGGTGAATCCTCTGCAGCACAGCTCTCCAAAGAGCAGAGCAGAGCTGTTAGGCTCTGTGTACCCGATGGGCAGCAGGCTGCAGGGCACTGGGGAGCCCTGTTGCCAGGGCAGGGCACTGCTCCTGCTGCCCACGGACACTGCTGCTGGCTCACAGCAGTACAAACAGCTTAATGAACCCAAGAGCAACGTGCCTACTGCATTGTCTTGAAAACCGCAGTGCTGCAGTCCTATCCCTTTCCATTGGGATTTCTCACCCTTTATTCTCCCACTCCTTTTGTTGCATTGCAAGGTAGAAAAAGCAAAGGCCATTCATAATTCAGAGCTGCTGAAAAGACACCATCTTAAAGGCTGCACATCCCAGGCAGACAACAAAACTTAAGCAGTTTGCTCCTCTCTCACTGCTGTGCTTAAGAACCCAAGCGTTTTCAGCTCCTGCTTTTGCACTGGAATCCCTTTGACCCTACTTTGACATCTTTTGCTCAACTTGTGGAAGCGTTTATGTAATCATTTCCATCTCAGGAGTAAGACAAGTCTCGACATCATCCCAGGGCAGTACTGCAACATGGAATTACAAACTCCAGTGGCGGAGAAGGGTCAACCCCACAGCACAACAGCAGTCCCACCGCCCAGCAGTTGCTCTCCCCCAGCCCAGGGAGCCCAGACCAGCTAGGCAAACAGCCAGGGGTGCATGGACTGTGGCTACCTGAGCAGCCAGGACTTGGTACATCTGCAGGTTTGGCTGATTGCAGCTCTCCTAAAATCCTTTTCCAAGGAAAAAAAAAGTCTGAGCTAAACTGGAAAGATATTTTCACTCCTGGCTGAGAAAGTTTACAGAGAAGGTTGTGCTTCTATGACTATATCAGCTGCAATTTATGTTGTAAGGATATGCCAAAAATATTTCCTGAACAAACCAGGTTTTAGTGCAGTTCATAAATGGCTGAAATACTGTGGATATTACAGAAACGGAAGGAGGTCTATAAACGCCCACAGCAATTGATAGGTCCATTTCTCTGTGATACACACAAGCTGCTGAAGTAAAGCACGTAGTACAGGAATGGGGGAATGTGAAGCAACTGGACCGTTCTCTCCATTCAAGCTACAGGCATGATCTTCCCTCCCATTTCCCAATGCCAAACCAGTGATTCACTCCTGAGTTTCAAAAGAATTATCCCCACAAATAGGAGCAGCCAGGGAAGCCACCACCATGGGTTCACCATCACCATTTTCGTTTGTGCCAAACAGCAAGCTTCAGAAGAGTTCAGCTCCCCCCCTCCAAACACTGGAGTTGGGCAGCACACTTAGAATTATAGAACGTCACAAGTTGGAAGGGATCCATAAGGATCGCTGAGTCCAACCCGGGGCAAAGGAACTGCTTCCGCCTGATTCTTTCCATCTGTATCACCATCACAGCCATGATGGCTTTGGAAGGGGTGGGCTGAGGGCAGTTCTTCAGGTATTTCTAGAAGCATTTTTTACCTATTATTATTACGTTATATATTATTAATGCGAGTTTGCAAAAGAAAACGTTGGTCCAAACCAAAGATCCCCAAATTCAACAAACACGAGTAGAACTGAGAAAAACAATCTTGGCAAAAAGTCATACAAATGGTTGGAACAGTTCTGACTTTCAATAAAAATAACATTTTCAAACCCAGAATTCTTAGGATTTTTTTTTTTTTTTTATCATCCAACATTTAAATTCTAAACACTTCGGGCAGGAATCACTATTAGAACTGTGTTATTCATTTCAGCTCTTCATCTAATCTTAAAAGATGGAGAACATCTTGGAAATGCAAGCCCTTTTTATTTCTAAACCTCTGGAAATTCAGTGAGAGCTGTTTAAAACGTTATCAAGATAAACCAGTGAAAATCCATTGTAGGCACCACCCAAGGAGACAATTACAGCAGGAAAGAGATCTCACTGGAGTGCTGGCCAATAACAACTTGTAAAGCACAGGGGCACAGTATTTCTCCTTCACTATATTTTCAGTCAGTTATATTGATTTTTTTCTCTCCACAATATCTTTTATTTATCATTTTTAATCATGTTCTAGTGACCTCCACTGCCTGTAATTGAAGGGCTAGCACAAACACGATTCAAGAACAAGAAAAATAGTAATAAATAAAAACTGGAAGGAAAAAAATCTATATTCAGAATCCTGAGTGCATGGAAGAATTCAGAATATTTTTAAGCGCATTTTCTCATGGGAATCCAGGACTGTGAGAGCAGCTATTTTTTAATTATTTATATAATAGTTTTATAATTTATTTTTTCATACTGACACCATGGGGTACTCACTAATACCCACAGGAAGCCACGCCTGTGTCAGCCTTGTTTGGAAGCAGTTTGGGCCAGAAGGAGCTTCCAGCCCCTCTGCTGTGCTCCAGCCAATGTCTCAAGAAATGCCACAGCAGCGCAGGGGTCTCGATGTAACCCAGCTGTCAGCTCCACACTTTTGTCACTGTTGTGTTAAGAGTCACCAGATTGACTCCAATAAGCCTGAGCTCACCGCTGCTCTTTATCTCATCCATGAAGTGACCGGCACGGATCTGTTCTCACGCAGAAGGCTTGGCCCCTGTATTCCCCACGGGGCCATCAGAGCCTCACACTCAACCTTGAGATGTCACTTGTGAAGAGGCAATGGTAAAGGATGAGCAGTGGTGACATAAATTGGACAGGAAAATAGAAGCGAGTGAATGGTGGCGGAGCCCAAAGGGTTGCAAGGAAGATCAAGTTTCACGTTCATTTGTTTCCAAGACAAAAACCAAAGAAGAGAGCAGCAAAGGGGATTCTTAATATATATACTTCTTAAAATAAAATATATTCCTATCAGTTGCTGCCCTACTATGAGCCAGACTACCATGTTAAAGCTCCAAGGTGTATTACAAGTTGCAGAAACCATAAACTGCATATATAACCCTTTAATTTATAGCTGCCTGGCAGCTTTGTTCTACGGAGCTATTTGCTTGATGTATATCTGACGTCACTGTAAATGAACTGTTCAAAATGGAAACACAATGTAAATGAGGTAAATGTTTTTCTTTAGAAGACTTTCCAAAGTTGGCCTGTGAAATAAGGCAGCTGCAGATGTTGCCTCCTCCACAGCTGCACACAGCCGATCTCAAGCAGCATCTGCTCTGCATCTCCAAAGTTTAATTCCATACACTCTTTGTTTCATGTGTGATCACAAGCATAGGTGGGCACACCACCTTTATTGACCTCATGGACAGAGTGCTGCACTCCTAAATTTTGAAGACTGGTGGGGGATTCCCAGCTAGCTTGCATTCCCAGATCTCTTCCTCTGCCGGGTAATTTATCCTGCACCAGCGTTTGCAAAGCAAATACCAAAGGACAGCTTGGTGCTGTTGGTGTGAGCGCACTGTAGGAACTGCACAGCACCACAATGCACATAATCACACATTTATAAATGCAGAGGCGAGTGAAATGCAAAAAAATTGAGGATGCAGAAAACAAATCTGTAAATCACACTGAAAATCCACTCCTTGGAAATTCATTGCACCCTTGGAGTGAAGAAAAGCACCTCGTATAAGGCTCTTAAATGAACAGCCCAGAAACAGCCTCAGAAACTCAGGATAAATATACGTTTGTGCTGGCCAGAGGAGATTCAAGAGATTCTCACTGAGATTCACTTTGGAAGCTGATAAAAACGACATAAAAGCTGAACGAAAAATGGAGGCTTATCCCAGTCTGGCTCCCGCTGGCCCCAGCTTGACAGAGCACTAGAGCACACACATAATTTTCATCAGACAAATAATTTCACTGTACGCAGCATTACAGTAGCTGATAAGATCCAGGCCAGAATGTCAAAGGTGGAGGTTCTTACAAAGCCTTAAAGCACAAGGAAGTCTCCAAAAGCACTTATTAAGGTAACATCTCAGAGCAGCTGACCTTGAGCCTCTCCTTTCTTAAGAGTGAAGGTTTTTGTCAAAGTGTGTATCAATGGCACAAGAACAGAAATATCAGTCCCATCCTATCTTATGCCTTCAAACTCTGTGACTCCACACAAGATTCCCAGAAACTCATTGAGGACATAAAGCACAATATCCCTGGATATCCTTTAACATGGAAACTGGGAAGTTTCACCAAATACTGCCAGTTAGCAAGCGAAATTTCATTTTGCCCAAAAAGCAGGGATGGTTTTCTACATCTAAACAACCATAAGCTACATTTGCAGTGCCAGGAGGTTTGCAAACCAGCAACAGAGCAGTGCTGCACCCCACACCAGCAGCACTGCAGGGCACAGCTCTGCCCCACTCCACAAGGAGCACACCCATTGAATGGGGGTCTCCGCTCCCAGGTAACAGCAATAAGACAAGAGGTAGTGGCCTCACATTGTGCCAGGGGGAGGTCAGGCTGGGTATAAGGAAGACTTTTTAATGACAGCCATTTGATGAGAGAACATCTAGTGATAAAGCTCCACATTCAGAGTGTGGTCCTTGTCCCACTCAACAACTGAGCGCCGTGTGGTCGGCACTCAGGGAACATTCTGGTAACACTCCTGCTGTCATCATCCCACAGCTGAAGCATCTGATTGCACCACAGCCTGCAAATCACAACGCCACATCTGGTTCTCCTTGTTAGTTCGGTTTTGTTGGAGGTTTTTTTTTTTCTCCCCCTGCAGGTTTAAAAATCACAAATAAATTGCTTTCTGAACTTACCCAGTTACAAGTTCTTCATTTGTTTTGGTTTTTGGAGTTGTTTTTTAATTATTTTCCAATTCTGCCAGTAAACACCTCTCCTTTCAATTAGGGACTCCTGTCAAGGACACACAGCACCCTGACTTTCAAAGCAGAAGAGCCAGAGAAGATTACTCCATAGGATGGGCAGCAATGATTTACCACCTTCCCTCAGAGCCGGGGTCAGGCAGCCCAGGACCATCCATCACAGCCAGCCCTGGCGGTGGCCCCAAGTCACTGAGCACTGCTCCAGGACACCCACAGTATGTGACTCTCGACAAGAGCCTTTATAAAGCACTCCATCCTCGATTTCAAACAGGGCTAGATGAAACTCCAGAGGATGAAAAGGTGATTCAGTGGGGCTCACAACATCAGACAGCTTTGTGGGCTTTTAAGAGCGCCTACAGCTTGACAGTGATGGATCAAACCTTGCCTGCTATGGAATACCTCCAGGCAGAAGCTGTCTGTATTGAAGGGGTGCTCTGCACTCATCTGCAGCAAGGCAGGCTGTGAACCTCCAGCTGCCTCCACCCAGTAAGGCTGTGCTCCAGGTAACCACGGGGACTGAGATGGCGAGCACGACCAAAGCCACAGGACAGCCAATAATAAAAACAGTGATGATCATAAGGGAATCATGTTACACATAACAAGGAATGAAGAAGGTTTTCATTGCCCAAGGTGCTACCCAATGTTAAAAACCATCCCTAGCATCACCTTAATACCAAGTTGCTACAGATGCTCCCTGGAAATGTTTGAGGGACACATTTTGATCTTGAAAACAGCGTCGTGCACTGTGGCTGTGCCAAGTCTCCACTGTAACTCAAGGAGGAGCTAGCAAGTTTGAAACAGACAAAAACCACTTCAGCTTTATCACACCGGTAAATGAGCTGAGTACAGGTGATTTCCCAAGAGATGCACCACTGCAGGTGACACAGCCACAGCCCCTGCTCCTCCCACACAGCCAGGATGTGCAAAGGGGAATTTGAACCAATCACAAATAAGTAAGAAATTCCATAAATGAAAGAGCTGTATTTCTCACAAAAATCCCTCAGCTACCACTACAGCAAATCACCTTGTTGGCAAATCTTAGAACTTCCAGTTCCACCAAAGTAGAATCTTTGTGTTTTGGTTTTTTTTTTACCTGAAATGTGCAGGACTGTGGTGTGAGACTCGTACTACTTTTCCTTTTTAATTGTGACAAGTAACGCTCTTGATAAGTAGGCATGGTTATTTCCTGAGGAATAAATAACATTTATCCTGGCCAATAATTTTCTTCTGGTTACTAAATCATGGGCTGTTTTTGTTAAATATAGAGTTTCATGAATAATTAGATTCAATACTTAATCAGACCAAAATAAACCCACATTAGCACTGACATCTTCATGAGATACGAACCTTCCTCTGGTTTATTTTCCAGTCAGTTTTTATCTCCATTTATGTCTGTACAGAAAACGCCAGTAAAATCAGGCACTGTGCATGATTTCAGATTACAGCTATGTATGTATAGTATGATAATATTTGTGTTAGCAGCAGCTGTCAGGAATGAGTGAAAGTGTTTAAGGGGAAGGTCTGCTTTGCCCTTATTCCTTAGCACTGCCAACCCCAACATTAAGGCATGCTCCAGAGGAAGAGGATACTCAAACACAAGAAAGTCTCCAAGTATGCAGATGCTCTTACAGTGAGATTCTCTTTAAACATTGAGTCAAGTTGCTCTTCCCCCTATTGCTGGAGCTATTTCAGACTAGAGAAAAGCTTTTGGAAGCATTTTAAGCAGGTATTTCCTGAAGTAATCTTCTGTAGGCACTAGAGAAGATTGAAAAAACTAACATACCTCTACTTTTCTTCAACTCAAAACCCATATCTATCAAGAGAACATGGTAAATCATAAAGCTTGTCACAACCAGAGGCAAAGTAATGAGTTGGACTGAGTCAAGTTTAATCAAAAATAATAATCTCACAAAACAGTGATAAATGGGATCCAGTGCTTATTTCTGTAATTCTACCTATTATTTTCCAGTTTCAGGGTTGGGAAAGCAGTTGAAGTCTTTAGAGTTTACAGCTGAGCATATTGACACGGCAGTTTCACAGTGCTCAGGGCAATGGCGGTATTGGGAAACACCATCTTCGGGCACGCTCTGTTCGAGCAGATGCCTTGTGCTGACTGAATGGAGCTCAGGCAATTTCACCTCACTGCCAGTCCAGATGAAGGAGAGATCACAGACAGACAAACCCCAGGACCAAATGAGCCTTCCTCCTCTGCATTCTGGAGATTGCTCTTCTTCAAATAGTAATGATGGGGACTTTTTCTGCTTGTAAGGAGCAATTCCCAATGATCACTGCTGCAGTCTGAAGAAAAGCGTCTTCAGTTCTCACAGACTGAACGTACCGAGCCATTCTGCCAACTTACATCCTTCTTTGTCAGATTTGTCATTTATTTTTCTCTGCTGGCAGAATGCAAAAGGTGCTGTCAACACAGCGCATCTGAACTGGGGATCCCTCCATCTTCAGACTTGGTTGGGACTACATCTCCTCAGGAAAGGCGCAGAGGAAGGAGCCGAGCACGCAGGTCCCCCTCTCCCATCAGCCTTAGAGCTGTGCAAGGGCTTTCCTTCAGCAGGGCAATGAAAGCTTTGGTTAGTTGGCTTGAGTATATGCTCAGCATATTTCAGGATTTCTCTGTTCCCGACAGATTAGATAACGTGGTCAGTGAATTTGAAAAGAATAAATGCAGAACTCATTTGCATCAGTGCTTTCAATTTGCTCAGAATGTTTTCTCATTTAATTATTAGCCCACGGTAAACTAGTTATCAATTAATTGCTAGAAAATTGAAGTATGTGTGTGTGTGTTATTGCTTAGATCTCTAATTGGCTATACTGTTGCTTTCTTGTTAAATACTAATTAAAGTTTCAAAACGGCCAAACATTAGTTAACTTTAAATGGTTTAACAAGATACACTAATGTATAAACACATTTATATTGCACATTACTTTTATGTCAGGTTATGGGAAACCCACCATAAAGATGACAGTCACCTTCCCCCCATACTAATACAACGTTATATATGTAGGTCTTATCTAAATGAACACGATCTCTTTCCTCCTTCCATTTATTTGTCAAATGTCTGTTCAATACTGAAGATAACATGCATGAGTCAGCAGGATAAACCAGCCTGCAAAGTGTCTTCCAGCGCCAGTAATTCTGGCTGTAGTTCACCCAGGGTCTCCCAGAAAAAAGTAAAGGCTCACACTAGCAGCCAATGCTCTAACCAAGGGGTTCTGCCCACAAACAGCATGGCCTTACCTTCCCTCTCTGCTATTCTGCTTCATCTCCAGGAAACAAAGCTCCATCTGCCACTGTGCTCTGCTCATGCACAGCTGTTCCAGGCTCTGCATACCAAGCGAACTGCAGAAGATCTTCTCCATCACTGTTTGCAACTATTTCTTTTTTTCCCCTTCATGGAATCAAAGAATGGCTTTGGGTTGGAAGGGACCTTAAAGATCACCTGCCTCAAGGCATTCTTGTTTTTTAGAACCATGAAAAGCAGCTGAGCAACACTTTCCTGCTTGGGCATGCCAGCTGCAGATCATGAAGCCCTGCTTACCAGCTGGAAGGTTTTCTCCATTATTCCTTCTTCTCAGAGGAATAGGGATTTTTGCATGATTATCATTTCACCCTATCTTTATCAGTAACCATTTGGGTGGAAGAACATCACTAAAGGCTTCCACAGATGTTCTAAACCTAAGGAGCAACTGAAAAATATGCTTGAAAGGAAAAATTTCAAACTACATATTAATGTTAGGTTGAGCTTGTGAAAGACATTAGAAATTGAAGCTACAGGCAAGAAGGCAGCTGTAACAACCCCAGATCTTATTTTTAGGATGGCATTTGAGCCTTCGGATTGAGTTCAGTTCCCAGAACTGGAAGTGTGACACATTAACCTCAGCTTTGCCCCTGGGCATTGTGCTCAGTCAAAAAGGTACAGGAAACAAAACCTCAGAAGGGCACCGTCATCGTCACAGTGCAGTTTTCTACAAAAGAGGGCTGGTGTTTGTATAAAAAAACATGAGATGCAAATATAAGCAGTTTGTAGCAATCAAAAGTACAAACACTGTAACTTCTAATTCTCCTAATTTGAAAGTAATAAATCATTTCATTATAAATCCAGATCTCAATGAAAAAATACCAGCGTTCATTCTTCAGTTCGAGTACATCTGTAATCTTCACATTTAATTAGACACCGGATAAAATAGGCAAATGCTCAGTTATTTGGATCCTGCAGATCAAACAGCGAATTGAATGCTTGACAAAGGGGAATGCCAGAATAGCGCGAGGCCTCATCTCTGCTTTGGCAGGTGTTTTAAAGACATAATCCACAAGTGTCAGCCCTGGTTCTAAGTGCCCTCAGCACAGGCACTTACCATCATCAAGGGAGGAGACTGAGAAGATAACCGGCAGTAAAGCCCAGACAAAGCTGCTAAGCACTTCTGGAAATGAGACGGTAATGAGGAATGTTAAGGATGGGATTTCTGAAGGCGTGGAGGTCCCATGGATGCCCGGTGGAATGTCACCTCCCAGGATGGCTGAAGATCCCACACCAGATGTCAGGCACAGAAGAGTTGCTGGGACTGCCACTGAGTGGCAACCACGTGTGGCTCCAGGGCCCCTCCAGCATTCCAGCTCCTGCATAGACAAACTTCAAAATGCCGCTTTGAAATAGAAATAGATGTGGGAAGGTTCATTAATGTATCCACAGGAGTCTGAGCAGACACTTAGACCATGCAGCTGCTGCTCCAGACCCTCCAGGGCTGAGCAGCTACCCAGAGCTCCTGTCCAGAGCCGAGCGGGTGTGCCAAGGACAGGACCCACATTCCTGTTTCCCTGCCTAACAGAGAGGATTTTTATGGTTCAATTGAAAAGCCAGTCCCCAAGGCTGAATTTTCTAGGAGTCCAAACGTACGCACGAGTAAGTTATCATGCAAGAACAACTCCTCATAAAGCAGCTGGGTTTCAGTGCTTATGCAGAAGTGCAGCCTGGAGCTAATTGCAAGGTAACTCAGGTGAATTTAGAACCCCTTTTGTTGTGCTAATACATGGTAACAAATTAAAACTTAAATTATCCGCGTGTCTAAGATGGAAGAAGCTGTAGAGAATAGAAAGAAGCAGAGAAGCAAATAGTTGACTAAAGTGGTAACCCCTTTTGACGTTAATTGATTTCTTAATTGCAACCGATTTCCATGGCAGCTTGACACTTCTGCTTGCTTCTCCAGCTGCATGCGGACCTTTAAGAACCTGGTTCAGATGGAGCCCTTGGAGCAAACACCACAGCAGGCTACGTGCACAATTGCTGTTGAGTAAGAATATAATACTGCATAAGATCACATCCTCCTGGTGAGACTGAGCACCTCTGCTAAATACGATCTGGCAGTACAGGCACCTACATGGGGTGCAGGCATCTCTGGAATCTTATTTTAATGAGCTGAAGTGGAATTGGGACGTGGAGGAAAGTTGTTTGTTTATACAATTAATTTACTCATTTATGCCTCAGTTAATTACATTAATCTCAGAAAGGAAATTTACACTTTTAAAGGTGCACCCTGCTGTTCTTTGACCCGAGAGCAGATCCTGCACAGCACCTACAGCTCCAACGGTGCGAGACAAGCAGGGGCACGTGCTGGGCAAGGAGAAAGCTGGTGGGAAAGGACTGCATAAAACAAGAGGGGTTCCAACAAATAAATAAATAATAAACAAAAAGCCTGAAGAAATAGCTGCCACCCAGGAATATTGGATTGAGCCTGAGAAAAGACTGTATCTGATCTAAAGCTCATAACACCAAGGCCTGCACTAGAAATTTAATAAGTCAGAGCTCTGTTTCTCCTATTTGCGTACACACTGGCACACATTTTACTGGAACAGGTGGATTGACAGTCTGAATACTTATCTTCTGAGAGACAAAGAGAAATCTCCAGGCATCCAGGTGAATTAGAAACGAAACTTTGCTGAAGATGCTCAGTGGTAATCAACTGTCACGTGGAATGCAGTCGACCGCTGCGCAGCTCACATGAAATAAAAACCTTCTGAACTCTTCCCATGGACACAACACTCGGTAATAATCAAACCCCTGAGCGAATACCTTCATGGAGGCGGCACAGAGCTCAGCCCCAGTGCCACGCTCCTCCTGCAGGGAAAGCACCGGGCACCTCTGTGCACCACCATGCAAGGGGATGCAGGGAAGAGCAACCTAGAGATGCTTCGGGGCAGCTGTGAGACAGGAGAGCTGCCTCAAACACTCAATGAATGTTTCCATCTGCAAAAGCAGAAAAATAAACACTGGGTGCTACAATAGATATCCCATGTAGCTAGAATCCAGGTGAGCAACAGCTTCTCCAAGGGAAGTGGTTAAGAGGCAGCTCAAAGTTCCCTGAAGTACATCATAACAAATAAGTAATGCCTACACAGATACAGTTCTGAACTTAAAAAGCCAGAGCTCCCAAAGTCATTTGAGATGAGCTTCCCAGTCCTTCTCATGTCCTCCTTGGCCACGATCACCCAAGACAAGAAAATCCCGGCTGTGAAAGCGCACAGAAGATGTTGTGTTAGCACGTAGATCTTCCAGATAAAAACACGTGTATGTATATCTTCCAGTTCTTGAGAGTAACAAGGGATTTTTCCCCTTGCTGAGAAGTGAAAAACAGCAATCGCACTGCATCACAGCATAACTATAAAGCAAGCAGATCTGTTTTTGCCTTAAAAGCTTGCAGAAGAAATGTAGGAGAATGGCCACAGAGCAGCATGGAGTGTATATACGCATCAACGTCCAATGGACAGTCAACAAAACTTTGAATATGATTTCATCTGTATATATTAAAGATTCAAAGTGAGGGAGTGTCACCCTCCACTGAAAATTGTGTAAAAAAATGCTAAACCAAAACAAAAAACATTGCTACGTGCTCCAATTCAACAGCTCTCCATTGGACCAGAGACACTGCTCCCAGCCCACCCTCCAGAAAAGCTGCTTCTCTGTGCACAGATCCTCTCCTGCAGCCACGTAACTGGGCAGTGATGGAGTAATTTGCATTTCAAATCCTACAGCGTGGCTTCATTATGCTATAAACGTCACGGCCACAGAAGGGAAATACGCTTCCTGTTCTGAAAAGCATAGAATAAGAAAGCAGGAGTGGCAGCCAAGGGAAAGGCAAGCCCGAGGAAATAGGAGCTGGTGCTGCATGGCACCACAGCAGGGCCCGTGCTGGCTGGGGTAGCTGTGCCTGCACTGATGTTGGGACAGCACTGTGGGCAGGATGGTGTGCCTGCTGCAAACCGAGGTTTACCAAGTTGCTGATTGGTAGCAAAGGAATGCTTGTGTCCTGCATCCCCTCCTCAAGTACTGTTCACTAGGTCTGCCTGCTTTCTCTCTTGACATCCTATCTCCCTCATCGTGATGATTTCAGAAGGGATTCCTGACGTGTGTCAGCATGAGAGCTGAAGTACAGCTGTCAGTGTATGAAATATGTTCCTGATTCCTGGGTGTGCTCAGTAATGTGTTCATAGCCCCACAGCGACGGCAGCGTAATTGTCTTCATTGCTTACGTGTATTTTAGTAATGGGAATATAATTGTTAGTGCTTGTAAGACATATAGCCTCATTATAGCCAGCCCTGTTAGCATACTTTAGCCTCAGCTGATATATTCTATTCCACCTCTCATTGAAACAGAGAAACATTTCCTTCTGTTTCTATCTCTCCAGGAGTAACTCCCACCTCTGCCCATTACCGTGGCTCACCACGGAAGGCGCAATGGCCTCAACTGCCTTGTATTTAATTCACCACTGATGAAACACAACCAGAAAGGAAAAGGTTCAACAGCACGTTGCTATTATCCATAGCATTTCTGACACCGGGTATAACGGAGCAAGGGGAAAAGGCACTCACTGGGCAAACACTGCCTGGAGTCTGACAGCAGTCCCCAGTGTGAGTGGGTGGCTCCTGAGCCCACCAGGCTCCTCCTGGCCTGTGGATGCATGTGCTTTCTTTTTACCATTAGTTACACTGACCATTTTTAATGTCAGCTTTTGGAAGAAGCTGTGAAGGTTCAATGAGTGGATCCATTTCACGACAAAGATATTTTCTTGCTAAGTCAGACCAAATCACCCCGAGCCGCTGCTGCCTACCATCTCAATCCCACCGTGATGCTAACAATCACTGAGCCTTCCCCACTGAGATTCCATACATGGAAATCATTCGGCTAAAGGTATTATAACTTCATTTCTATAAATCATACAACTTCTCAGACACCGCCTCAAGTGAAGGCAAGTCAAACAAAATGGCGTTTTAATGAGTCATTAAAACAGAATTACAAATTCATCCAAAATTAAACTTATTATGCATCAAGTGTCAACCTAAGAAAATTATTTTACCCCTTAAGGAAAAAAGCCCGGGACAGTTCAGGAATCCAAAGATAATCCTAATCTGTAATGGAATTCCCACGCTCCTCTCTAGCAAGA
Organism: Oreortyx pictus; assembly: GCA_036925125.1. Classification (NCBI taxonomy): domain Eukaryota; kingdom Metazoa; phylum Chordata; class Aves; order Galliformes; family Odontophoridae; genus Oreortyx; species Oreortyx pictus. Next base: position 1,093,055 of record JAUPFR010000015.1, read on the forward strand.
AGCCATTGCAAGGGGGACCTCACGGAAACCAGAACGACCCCAAGTGTTCCATGACAGCCATGGTGACTATTAGTCAGAATTATGCTCTTTTTCATCATGAAAAACCCAACACCTTGACGAATATCTCTACTAACAGAATAAGTATCAGGTATAGTATTTTCCTATGACTCCTGATGCTGATGCACAGTAGAAACAAAAACCAAAATAACTGGTTTATGACAGAAATGAGAGAAAACTAAATATTTCTTCTTGTATTTAGACTAACCACTTATGATGTAATAACATTTACCCTACAACTGTACATACAATAATGTACTCATGTAATGTATACTCTGTTGGGAATAAAAAAAATTGAATTATGGTATTTTTAATACAAAAACTCATTTTCATGTGCATTTTTGCACATCTCGAGCAGATGGAACCTTAGGTGGTTAGATTTAATTCATTAGCTACATTATTCATTGATACTGCAGAATAATCTTCTTGTTAGGCTGGCTGCCTTTTTGCAGCACTCCTAGAGGTACTTTGAAATCCAATTTTCCTGTTGAATATAAATCAGCCAATGTTGAGTTGGCCAACAGTGCACAAAATGGAAAATGTGAAGCTCCCCCTGTGCTGCAAGGTGTCAGCGTGCAGCGAGGGCTGCCAAGGGGATGGGTTTGTTTCTCCAGCATCCCACACAAGATCTCATACATAGTGCTCTACTTCTTCTGGGTGTTCTTCCCTTGTTCTCAAAAGGAAGAAAAACCTTATAAAGAGGCATTGCCAGAATTTACCCAGGGCAGATCCTGAGCACAATGGGCTGCCCAGGGGGTGGTGGGTGTTCCAGAACCATGCGGACATGAGCATGGTGGGGGTGGGGTGGGCTCAGGGATCTCAGAGTTCTTTCCCCACCATCTTTTCCTTAACTTTTCTATGATTTTATGATTCTACAAAAGGACTTGCTCAAAGCCACAGAGGAAAACTACTCAAGACCTGTCCTTGCAATACGGGGCTGCCCCTTCTTTTCCACAGCTCATTCCTCTGTCGCAAAAGCAACAGGACCCCAGGGGTTCCCATAAAGAAATCCTTGCTGTGCAGCCAGGTCTCAGCAAGGAGCTGAGCCTCCCTGCTTGTACAGGGACAAACCACCAGTCTGCTGTGAGAAGCACAGCTTCATTTCATTCCTAGCATCATTTCCAATGAAAGATAACTTTTAGAAGAAATGTATTCTCAGTACAAAAAAAAGAAAAAGTTATTTCATAAGCTGTTTCATAAGATTCAGAAGATTAACTTTCCTACACATTATTTCAATGCATATTACTACAATCAAAAGACAATTTTGGTTTTATGACAGTTATGATATTTCTAAGTCAAAAACAAAAATAATTAGGTATGCCATATCACTTTAATTTCCTCCTATTCATAAATCAGATTCTTGCATTTTGCAATACTACTTCCCAACCATTTTAATGTGCTCTGAATCTACCCTGCAAACCCTTCAGGATACGCGCACCTTGGACACAATGTGATAACAGCACTCTGCACTTCACTCCACACTCTCTTATGCCTAGAGATTAGCACCAAGTTAGTTTTAACCTTCTAATCACAAATAAGCATCAAATGCTCAGTGGATCTCCGCTGACAATGATCCAAGCAGGAGTCTAAAGGGAATAACACATTCTTCCTGTAAAAATCTTGCCAAAACTTATATTGCCTTTTTTAGCTCACAAACTAAAATATTGTTTCCATTCACTCGAAGCGTCAGAAGCTGCTGTTACTTTCAAAACCTTCTCCTCAGGACTGTTCTGTTATAATGAATGGATTTAGGGTGAAATTTTGTCTCACCCCATAGGCTGGATGGGGTGCATCAGCTGGGCTTTGTGTGCTTGGAGAGGAATGGATGAACCTCCTCATAAGTTACTTAAACCTGTGCACTATTTAACTGCATTCTTAATCACATATTAAGATCAGTAGCTTCTCACCAAAAGTCACTATTTAAAATAATATTAGAATTCTATTCCAAACACTTCTATAAATATTTTAGGACTGAGAAAATACCACCTCTGGCTTACTAGGTTTGGAAAACATTGCTGGTAAGCAATTATTTCTAAAATTGTTAGTCCCCACTCTGCCCTTCAAGAGCAGTGTACACAGCATCTGATCGCTGCAGTGGCACTTATTTCAATATCCACATGGAATTTGGAAGAGGCACTTCTGTGCAAAGCTGAGGCTGAAGCACAACGAGATCTCTGCTGCAGAAAAGCTCCAGCAGCACGTATCTCACCAGAATACCATGAGTGCTGAACAGCATTCCAAGAAGAGCAAGGTATCAGTAGAAAGGTTATGAAATAATGAATCGAGATCGCATTCCCTTAAATAAGCAGCACGAGAATAAGTGCATCCTGAAACTTGGGACAGAGCACTGTGAGCCTCAGCAGTGCTCTGAAGCACAGAGAATGAGGAAAGAGGCAGAGTCACAACTGACAAATGAGTGTCTGAAAGACTGGGGGAAGGAATAGCAAAGGCAGACACAGCACCACAAAGCCACGTTATCGCCATACACAGAATCTCAAGGCAACAAGCTCACATCTCTCCTGCTGCACCCCCACCAACATCTGCTCATTGCTGCAGCATCACCCAACAAACATTTCTAACCTGGCACTGCTGCAGTTGAGATGAGAAGATGACCACACACCATTCCTAAGAGGAAAAAGAATCCCAGTTTTGAAACTGGTTTAGGATTAAGCATGTTTCCACAGCACTTTTCAAAGCAGAGCTGGAGCCTCAGCCACCTCTGCTGATGGGTTGTTGCGGGAGGAGGGGGTCAGGGAGGGGAACAAGGGTCAGACATTCAGTTCAGCGAGTCCCTGAGATGGAGATCTGAAGAAGGAAACACCCAATTCTTCCACCCCTCCCCAGTCTGCTGCTGCAACCAGCCACAAAATGCCAATAGTAAGCAGTAATTGCCATCCCTAACTCAGGACACATGGCCAAGTACAGCCCAGTTTTAATACGAGCACTGATTGTGATTTCTTTGCACTTGGCAGAGATTACAGTTCCTGCCGCATTCAGTCTTGTACAACCACTCTACATATGCTGACATTTCAGAAACGGTCAACTGCATTTTCAGCATCAAGGGATCGTTTCACACAGCTATCTCAGAAAGCATGCTTTGAGTCCAAAGAACAAGTTTTAGCAGCTCACCTCTAGGAAATACAACTGCAACATATTGCAAGTTCACCGCCACCTTCACATTGTTCAGGTGTGTGTAAGCCAGAACAAAAATATGGAGCTTGGTCCAGTTATTGCACACGTCTATGGGATCCCCAAAATGACATCATTGGAATAATGAGCTCCTGCAGTCTGTGCTCCTTTCGCCCTACAGTACATCAGTGAGGGTAGCTGCCCCTGCTACCTCTATCCAGGATCAGTGAATCTCGTACATTACTGAAGAGAACACCACTGAACCCTACAAGGACTTCTCCATACACGCGCCGTACTTCTCCAGAGGCAGTTTCCACACCACTGCAGAATGCGCTTACAAAACGGATCTTCTAAGGCCAACTGAGGAGCCGCTGAATTGAACTCCAGCAGAGATTTATTCACATAGCTGCACGTTATGTATTATTGATGCTAAAGTTGTTATATCCTCCAGCAACAGCCAAATCATTTCACCACTATCTTGACCCAAAATGCAATTATTTCTCCTGTTCTGTGCTTTCAATTGATCTCAAAGGAACCGATCAAGTGTTAAGTAGCATGTGTGTTCTGCAGCGTAAGTGACAATTTAGGCTTTAAATTACATATTATGTACAATATAAATCCCAAATAGAAAAATAATGCTGGATTTTATAGTAACCATTCACTGAAGATGCAAATGTTATAGTTTCAGATGGAGCAAGCAGTAACTATCATTTAAAATAAAGTTGCAAATTTACAGTAATGTATGTGTTTATCTCTCCACAACTTGGGGGAAAAAAAGCCACGATAAAAAGGCTTGTATCAGCACCATCCAGGCATTTAATGATTATGAGAAGCTGAAGATAGAATAGACACTTCTGTCTGTTAATTAATCACTTAGCAATGTGACAGAAATAGTGACACCTTGAAAAGATCAGAAATTTGCTTCAGAAGAAAAGCACATGCACAGCCACACCTACGTCTCTCTGTCTCCCAGCGTGCTGGGTTTGAAGCAGCATTCCTCAGTACATCCATGAAACTGAGAGGTTTCACTACTAATCAGCTCTCTTCACCTCCAAATTACACATTACACCATCATCTGTACAGTGGATCAGAGAGAACTTCTGGGGCTGAGGTGCTCTATGCAGATCTTAGGGGAGTTAGGGCTTTTCTAACAGGAAAACTGAGCAGCCTTGCTATCTCAGATGTGCCTTAGTGCCACGAGGAGGGCTGCCAGCATCTCACCTTACTGATGGATGACCTTCAAGGCCAGAGTCTGCCAATGATGTCCTATGGCATCACTACAGACATTGTGGGGCCTTCTTGGTTTTATATCTCATAGTAAAATATTGATATCGATAAGTTTGATGTCTCCAGGGGAGACAAGCAGAGATAGGGAAGGAGTCAGATATTTAGTTGTTTGTCATAGAAGCCAGAGCACAGTAACTGCATTTAAAACCTAAAATTAAATCTCATCTAACTATATTCATTCATCTTCCAAGGAAAACATCCATCTTTTTAATGGTAATCAGCCACAATATAAAGCGAAATATAAAGTAGAATAAAGAAGTAGGATAACCCGGTGGGCTCTGACGTGGCAGCTTCAGAGGCAGTGTCAGCACACCTCGCTGCTCTCAATTAGGGCCCCTGGGACGAGCTACGTGCACCACATCCATCAGCCCAAAACAAAGCAGTACCTGTGCCGCGCACAATAGAAGAATAACTTGTATTATGCCAGCGAATTTAATGAGCTATGACTCCAAATCCCCGGCAGGGAATAACTCTGCTTTATTGTTTATCCTCAGCGCTGCGTGAGCCTCTTTCCCCGGCCCCACCGCCCCGTGCCAGAGCCGTGCAAACCACAAATATTTGCCCTGCACTGGGCCTTATGTAAGCAAGTTATCAGCGTCTAGATACTCTTGACTTTATGCAATTAAGCTTCCTTTGAATACCTAGTTTTTATGAAAGCTAATTACCATACTTATTGCTACTTGAGACTAGAAAGGGAATATAGAGAGAAGTTTAACACTGTTGTATCTCTATAACTGAAACAGCTCCAGAAATAAATTAGCAGCGCACAGTTTCTAGCTCATTAAATATAGTCATCTTTTTCGTGCCCACAAATACCTCTATTATTCAGCGTGAAGAATCTCCCCGTCGTTTCCCCGTTATTTATGCCGCAGCAGCGAGTTGTAGACCAGACCTGGGCCACTGTGCTAAACCATGGGCTAACAGAACAAACTGAGAGATGTAACCTTTGCATCGGGACTGGTTATCTCACTGAGATGATGTATTAACGGAATATTTTGTTCAATCCCCGTTAGCTCATGCACACAAATATTTTGCTGGCATAAAGCTGCGTTAATTCGGATGAAAAGCTCCAGCATCATTTTCCCCATTGCTCCTGGGCACTGACCATTCTGGTTTACAAGCTGTAAGTGTCACCTGTCCAGGATATAAAGTTCACATCTCAGCAGCCCGTTCCGTCTTCACCAGCAAAGTGCTTGCAGACTTCCAGCAGGTCGAGATGTTACTCCAGCCCCGGAGGAGCCCCATACCCCAATCCCCCCCTCACCTCATCCCAGCAGCAGACAGCATCGAGCACACCGCCCTGCTGACCACCACGTCCGCATTCCTGAGAGGTTTTCACTCCCCTTTTGCCACCCCAACAGCATTTCAACTAACAGAGCATTCCCGTGGAGAATAAACTCCTGACAGAAGAAAAAAGGTTGCAGGAATTATTTTATGAAGCACCTGGTAACGAGGCGCAAAAGGGATCTTTCCTTTTTATCTTAATGCGGAGTTTTTTTTTCAGGAAGATGTAGATATTATCAATCACGAGAGGTGCAATGTCTGCGATTTCCCTGAAGAAGGAAGAGCAGGTGCTAATCTGACTATGAATACCGTACTAAGCCACGAGAACTCACAGCCAGCCGTGGATTTGCATAGGGCAACTGGGACTATTGGTGAATAACAATGAGAGGAACTGCTTTTAAGAGGCGCGATGAAAAGGGCTCCGTGGTGTCTCAGGATGCAGGAGCTTTAGTTATCCCGTAGCACGGCTAATTTGAAACTCCGCGAACGGCATTAAACCGTATTTTGTAATTATGCATGAAACGAAATCGCAGTTGAATTTAGCTGCCAGCAGTACGTCCAACCTCTGGCATATTAGTAACTCACAGCCACCTCAGCTGCGCCTTTGCTGCAGTTCCACCCCAAGGACTGGGCCCCTCGGGTCCAGATTGCCATCCCCATCTCCAGCCACACACACACCAACTTCCAGATGATGCCGGTTTATGACGAAGAACTGAAGAACTCAAAAAGTTTCAGAACAGCATGAGTTACATTCCTCAGACTTATACAGCACACCAGGAATTTTATGGGCGTGTGTCTCAAACGAGCTAGTGGGGGACAGCCATAAAGACAGCAAGCAGTTTCACTGACACATCAGATACAAAGGAGAATTAACAAGTCGTTGTAAGCTCCACCATGGCACCATCTCTTCCTCCCTGCAATTAGTTTGTCAACAGAACCACTCACAAGAGATACAATTAGTGGATTTTCAATTTGGCAGGATTTGCCACTCCCAGATTTATCTAAAATTGAAAGGTTTCTGTGTCAATTGCCCAGAGGTCCTTTGTGCTTTCACGAGGAATTTGATCAACGATTGCAATAAATCAATGTAAAGGCTGAATATAAACACAGGGAGAGACAGGAAACAGGTGAGCTGTAAAACTCAGGTGCTGAGCTGTTTGTCAGGCATGCATCATCTGAGAACGAGGAGTTACCATTAAATGCAACTCCTGCATCTTCAAAGCCAGAGCCCTCAACTTACTTCAGCAACTGTTCCCAAACACAAACAGTATTTCTCCTCCAAGCTCCCAGTCCAAGCCCACAACACAGGATCATGTGCAAGCAAGAAACCTGCACACTGCACCACCAGCCTTGGGCTTGTTCAGAGCACACAACCACCTGATTTCCTTCTCCAACTTCATATTCTCCTGATGGCTTTTGAGAGCCTCCAGCTTTGCTGGAGATCTCACTTTGCTTTGCCAAGCTCTGCACCCCCAGGCATCAAAGGAAAACGTGCCTGCTGGCTTCAGCCCTGTGCCATCCACGAACCCCATCGGCACAGCAGATCTAAAGAGGTGAAGGAAATCCATTTGATAAACATCAGAAGGAGTCGCTGTTTGCCAAAGATGTTTGGCATCACATTAACTACTTTGTCAGCCCCTCCTAAATGACCGCTTCAGCAGAAAACAAATCTCTCCTTGAAGGCAATCCAGGGGCTGCTCTATTAGTTTGTTTTGATCTGCCTGCAAATACAGAAGCTGGTGAAACTCATAAGTGCTGTGAGGATCTATTACCACAGAAAGCCATGTAAATGAGCACACTCCTGTGCATATATACAGTACTTAAATTATTTTCCTCGCCATCTGTGACAATGGCTTTACGAAGGCGCATTTTAAACAGGTGTAGATTTATATGGGCTTTCTCGTTAACATTTCAGAGATATTCTCTAAACGCAGAGTTTTCTTTCTCCGGTGACAGCAATGCCACGTTGCTCTCACACAGGGTTCCGCTCTTAACATTTATCACTTCTCACGCTCCTTGATGTAAATGAGGACGAGATGGCGAGGATGAGAGAAGGTGGCAACAGGACAATGCCTTCATGTGTGAAGAAGGTCGCCATCTGTCCCCAGATATCTGAAAAAGTTGGAACCGGCTCAGGAGGAGGAAATCTGCAGTAAGATATTTTATTTAAATTTGGGAGCAGAATGGCAGCCCAGGCTTTGAACACCCTTTAATTAAGGACACAGTTTGACTCTATACCTGAAAGAATTTCAAAGACATTTAATCTCCTGGAAAAAAAAAAATAGCCATAATTGCTTCCATTTGAAGAAAATTAAAAATCGTTTGGGGGAAGCGAAGAGTCGATCTGCCATCAGTCTCAGTAATGCTCAGATGGAAGCGATGAGTCCCAGGTGTGCTTTTCAGGGCCACTCTTAGGAAGGAGGTGGGAGCACCTTCTGGGTGCAGTATGCAGCAATGAGACCTCCATGTCTCTGAGCTACCCAAGGAGACCCAACCAACAGCACGGCCACCATTCCTGAGCCTTTTGCATTGCTATTCTGATGTCTCCCATAATAAGTAACCCAGTGTCATACCCTTGGGAGGCTGCTGAAAGTGGATTCCATCAGGTTGTGCCACTTGGGCTGCTTTCAGACCATGCACCACTTGTATACATACATATCAATACTCAACTGTAACCCAAGAGCTCTCTAACCAGTTCTGTTCACTGCCCCCTAACACACTCCCAGCTCTCACAAAGTTGGTAGAGGTTAATAAAGTTACTCGAGTGAAAAGAGAACAATGCAGAGGAGCTACCAAAACCTGACATAGCAGTGCTGGAGAAGGGGACAGCGAATGCTCCAGGCTTCTTCAGCAATTCCCCAAAAACACAGAGGAGCCAACCATGCTCTAGCTACATCTTAAGTGATCTTCTCTTCAGGTCTCCTCCAGCCCAGCTAGCAAACCAACCCATGAGTTCCTACAGTGAGGTCTAAAGGAGCTTGCTGTCTGCTTGTTACTGCTCTGGCAGACAACAGAAGTGACAAATTTGCATGTGGCAGCTGCTCCTTGCACCTCCTCCTGATTGCTGAAATCCTTTTGGAAGCCCCAGAGCTCCAAACATCATTTCCCTGATGCCACTGCCAGAACTGTGTGCATGGCAAAACCCATTCACCTTGATGCATGTACCTTCCCAGGCACATCAGGGGAGCTCACCCGTAACGCAGGAGAGAATTTCCTTTTTCCCCTTACAGATAAAATCCAGAAGAAACACCACTCGATGATCCCTATGGGCCCCCCTTCCAACTGGGGATATTCTGTGATTCCCTCATAGGACACCTGACCGTGTAATCCAAGAGACATTACTCTGTCAGAAGAGATAAGAAGTTCTATTGATCTTGCAAAAGAAACGTTTTTCTAATTGAAGTGGTCAGCGCTCTTATTAAAAGCATTTCTGTTTAAGCCATTCTGCTACGTTCATTGTTTACAGGAAGACATGCAAGGAATGCAGAAACACCTGGCATCATTGCCCTTGCACCCTCACGCATCTCGTTTATGTGCACCCCTTTAATTGCACCAACAGCACTTTGCATGTGCTCTCACCTCCTCACACATAGGATGAACACTTCATTTGCTGAGTATACATTCAGCATTTCCAGTTTGCCACATTTCCAGTGTGTCTGAGGCCTTATCGCCTGCCTCCTGCCCAAACACTGCTCTGAATGAAGTATTTTTCATTTCCTTTGGGCTTTTCTCTACTGTTTGTCACTACCTGAGCACTTCATGACATTAATTACACTGACAAGTTGTGGCAGCTGCATTATCTTCACTTTACATACAAGTAACTGAGGCGGGGAAGGTAAAGTCAGAACCAAAGCTGGCCAGAACCTTCAGAATAGTATTTCAGTTCCAAAAAAAAAGCTAAAACAAAGGAACCAAATGCATCACCTCTGAGTGAAAACACATGAAGAATTGAAAAGAACAGGATCAGAGGGAAGAAGAGCTGGTCACCCCAGGTACTGGAAAGACAGTGTTCCATTTCACAAGGAGATGCAATGTGATTAAAGAGAGTTTGGGTTGGGTTTGAGATTTCCCCACATTTCAACTGCTGAATGTTAATACAAACTATCCAAGGCTGTTACCAAGTATGATTCTGTCCCTTCTTGGTGCAGTGAGCACGTACTCAAAAAGTTCTCAAAACCAATGAATTTCATAGAAGAAAGCATCACCCAAGTGATGGGTAAAAGTAGGTGGCTGTGTGTTTGTGCAAGCAACAGAGATATTTCTGAATGCTTTGCTATCTGAAATCTTTCCTGACAGGGCAGCTTTCCTCGGCTTTGTGCAGGTACGTGTCTGAGTCTGATCTTTAGGAAATACAGACTCTCAGAGTAATTTATAGGCTTAATTATGACAAAATATAAAGGCCAAAGCCTTTAAGAACGCCTGCAGAATATGATGGTTTAAGAACTCATAAATTGCCAAAGGTGTCATAACAATTTTTCCTGTAAATACTTCCATCATATCATCCTTAAACTTCTTCTTTCCCGGCTATAAACCACGATTAAAAAGTAGCAAGATACTGATTACAAAAATACGTCTCACCTAAATCCCTTCACAGCATGTCAAGTGTGCAAATATTTTAACAGCTAATGGCAAATTCCACAGCAATACAAATATATGTATTAATTTCAATCACTCAGGGCAGGAAGGTATGAGTAAGGGCGCTATCATCCGGGGCCGTAATTAATCATCCTGGACATTTCATTGCCAGCCAACATAAATCAAGAAGCAAGAGTTCTTCCTATCTGAGTGATATGTAACCAGCATTAACGCAGTGACAAAATCTAATGCTTGTCAGGAGCCGGTACATATTTTATCTGCCTTTGACACCTGAGATGCAGGGCTGTTTCACATGAGCGCCCTCCATCACTGCATTTATTTTCTGGATGTGGAGCACGTCCTTTAGAAGCATTACCAGGATGTAACAGCAAGGCTCAGGAAGGAGGATGCCAAAAGCCTGGATATAAAGTTTCCGGAAGTAGAAGGCAAAAAAAATAACCTTATAGGGCAATATGATTCAGGAGTGACTGATAAATAAGATAGGACAGCTGCAGGACAGCACAAGGCAATTTCCAAATTGTCAATCAGTGGCTCAGGTCCATGTGTGCCTCTGTTAAATATCCAATCAGAGAAGCTAGCTGACTTTATGTCCCAAACCTTAAGTGCCACAGGATGACAGGGAGTGGAAGCTTTGAGTCTGAGCCCTGCTGGGGAGGAACACAGCTCTCAGCCTCACCCCTCAGCTGTGAGCATTCCCAGAGAGGTCTCTGGCTGGGATACGACGCTCCATCCTGAGGCACAAAGCTGATTTCTACCAGAAAACCACATAATCCAGGACTTCCCTAAGTCCTTCTGCCTAAACCCATATTTCTGATTAAGGACATCTTCAAAAGGATGACAACCCCTCCGTGGTGTTGCAGTTAGGAAGCCATATACCCCAAGACACTGGAGAAGCACAGCTCTGCCTGGAGCCACAGGGCGTACTCCCAGCCCTGAGGGCATTTGGGTCAGCTCTGGAATGACAGGCCACCTCCCATCTGCTGAATGACAGTCACATGAGAAGCATGGAATGTACTCAACACTTCACTCCTTCATAACCTTAGTAAAGGAGCATCTGTCCTTGATATTTGCTCAGACCTACCACAGCCAGACTAGAACATATCTACTCCAGCTGTTTGTGCATGACCAAGCTTACGAGAGACTTGCATCTGAGGGGACATGAGCCCCACAGCTTTTCTTGAAACTCATTCAGAAGCTTAATTACTTTGAAATAGCCTTGTTAGACTGACAATGACTGCCAGGGTCGTGATTCTGGGGACAGCTCTTTGCCTAAGCAGGCATGGTGAGGATGCATACAGGTTGGACTTGGTGATCTTAGAGGTCCTTTCCAACACTCGATGCTCTACAGCTAGGACAGCACACTACAGCGCCTACAAACCAAGCAATAATTCCATTTTTATCAGCACAAGAGTGATTTGGGTATTACTCTGACCAACATCAAGGGCTGGACCAGGCACAGTGGCTTTAAACAGAGCATCAGCAAACAGAACTATGAGCAGGAGCAGGCATCCCAGCAAAACACAGACGTGAGCTTTCGGAAGGACCACGCTGAGCACAGCCAAACCTCTCTGCTCTCAACTTGTAAAACACAGCCGTGAGCGCTGCTCCTCACCTGAGATCAAGAGCTGCCCAGGACTGCTGAAGACAGCACTAATCCTTCAGCCTCAGAGCAATCGAGATCTCTCTGCATTTCAGTGCTGCCGATAACAGCTCAGGCTGTGACAGCTCTTAGCCCACTGCTTCTCCAACTATTTCAAATTTTTTAGTCTAAACTCAAAACTAAATACATTAATCATGATCTCTCCCAGGAAAAAATAAAAAAAGAAATAATATTTCACATTTAATCACGCAGTTATATCAACAACATGTAGAGCAGAAAAATACACAAACAGCTGTGTGACTAACGGGACCATAAGCCCCGAGGTGGAATTTAGCCCATCTGCAGGAACTACAAACCCAGGTCTGAGATAATCCATTTGCAAAACAGTAAGCACGCAACACATGCTCTCAGCTTTCCATGGAAGCATTCTTCTCCAAAAGCACAATTTACATTTAAATTCGCTTTGTGCTGCAGTCAAACACTAAAAATAATCGTCAAGGTTTTTTCTAGGCTGAATTGTTTCTTAATTAGATGGAAGTGCTCAGTCTACCCATTTCAGATTCTCATTGCTTTCTGAAAACAATAAATATATATACATATATATATATACACATATACAAACATACATATATATATATGTATGTATATACACACATCTTTAATTATTCATGGCAGCCAGTCACTGGAAGCACCTTGGATTGCTTCCATTGAGATAACGGCAGCAGAGTGCTTACACCGACCTGCTGGGATGCAGGGGCTGCACGGAGCACGCTGCTCTTCAGAGGAGGCCACAACAGCACCCAGCACAGACACAGCATGGCACACTCGGGATGCCACCCCAGAGCAGCACCCAGCGGAGGGATGGAGGGGTCCCACAGCCGCCTTCCACTGCCCCTGAGCAGGCTGCAGGATCACTGCTGGGAGCAGCAGAGCTGCTCCTCAGGGTGCCAGGCAGTGCTCAGAGCTCTCATCCCTTGGGGAGCTGCTCGTGGTTCAAGCCGCTGGAATTCAGGGCGTTTTTGTGGGGTGAGTGGGGACCAGACGTCAGCTTTAGTCTTTCTTAACACAGTTTGTTGTGTACAAGTCTTGGACAAATAAATACTGTAAGCAATGTAGAAAAGCTTTCAATCTCTAGCATCGCTTTATTTGAGCAAAAGGCAGAGTAGCAACAAAGTTAAGTGACTAACTTCATCGCAGCCGATGTAAAAAAAAAAATGCAGGTAAGTAATAAGATTTCATTCAGGAGCCACACAGCCCCCAACGGCCGCGCTCAGAAATTGCTGAAGTTAACAAAGCATTCAGAAGCACAACCCTAATTCCTTTGTCACCGTCCCCAACAACAGCACAGCCCACGGACAGGAGCAGAGCATTGCACTCACCTGGCTCAGGCACCTCTCCAAGCTATTGCAAACCCATATAGAATCATAGAATCGTGCCTTCCAAGCTGATCAGGTTCATCTTTAATTCAGAAAATAAAGCACCTCCCTGCAGCTGGCTTTTATATCCTGCTATGCTTCTGGAAGAATTTAAGACCACATAGCTTTAGCCAACCTGCCCTGCCAAGCACGGGCTGCTGTAATCCCATTCCAGCTGATACTATTACACAGAGAAATTTGACTCATCACATCTCGTTACAGTTAAATGTGCTGCTAATTTGTGAGATATTTTGCCTGACCTGTCAAATTAACTGGCTTCCATGTTCTTTCTTCTTTTTAGCATAACTAATTCGAAATCATTTATTCCACTTCATTAAAACTAGAAGTTGATCTGAAAAACAGTAACTGGTGTTAGATTGAGCATCACCTTCCCACCGAAGCAGCCAATGCCAGCCCAAGTCAGAGTAACATTCATTTCTAAACAGTCATTGCCTCCGTATGGAAGTATTTTCCATCTGGTTTGCACCCGTCCTCTTCTTGTTCTCATTCCTCGACTGGAAATGCCTCTCTAAATTAAATGCTTGCATTCAGCTTGGTTCAGATAAAACCACCCCACTGGGTACGTGGTGTTGCATCCTCAGCAGTCACCTCTGAAAACCCATGGGGAGTGTTCAAGATGTTCAAGAAAACACAGGGCACTGTTCAGAAAGAACAGGAACCACAGGTGATAGGATGCTTCATATTGGCTCTGGGACATTACATATCAGCCACTCATTCTCTACTCTTCCTCTCTGGGAGCACCCAGCTAAGGAGCCTCCACCAAAAGCAAAGGGATGAGCAGCACCTGACGTGGCTTTGTTAAGAACAAGCTCCATCAGGCCCACCTGGCTTCATCCTGCAGCCAGGCACTGGGATAAGGGGTCAGGGAGGTGATAAGATCCTGTGCTGTGTGCCACTGCTGTGGGTGAGGGCAGAGCCTCTCCCTCAGGATGCATGCACAGCAATTTTGAGCAGCTCACTGCCAGGCTGCATGCACCACCAGAACGAGCCCACCAGGCTGGCACGGCACCTGGTCCTGCTCCAAGTTTTCACTGGTGATTTAGTTGATGGGATAGAGCACATTTATTAAATTTCCTGTTGACAGCAAGCTAAGAGAGACTACAAATACACTGAAAGACAAGATCCGAATTCAAAGTGACCTTGCCAAACATCAAAAACAGCCTAAAGGGAAAGAGGAAAAAAAAAAACAAACCATGAAAAGGACAATATTCCATCAAAACAAGTGCAAAATTCTCCTGTTAGCTTCTCATAAAGTAGAAATACAGAAAAAGGAGTGTAAGAGCAAGGCTCAGCAGCAGAGCTGCTCAGAATGGCCTGGGATCAGCACAGGGCACAAACCAGACAGAAGTCAACAATGCTGTGTGATGGGTTTGGAAGGGATCTCTGGGTATCACTGAGTCTAACCCTCTGCTAAAGCAACATTTAGGTGGGCTTTGAATCTTTCCAGAGGAGGCTCCACCACCGCTCTGTGCAGCCCTCTCCAGTGCTCGGTCACCCCCTCAAGAAGGAAGTTTTCTCATGTTCAGATGGAACTTCCTGGGTTCCAGTTTTTGCCCTCGTGGGGCTCTCTCCAGCAGTCCCCAGTCTGTCTGGAACTGGGGAGCCCAGCACTGGGTGCAGGGTTCCAGATGTGCCTCCCCAGGGCAGAGCAGAAGGGAGGAGCACCTCCCTGCCCTCCTGGCCCCGCTCAGTGCCATCGGCCTTCTTGGACACAGGGACACACTGCTGGCTCCTGGACAACTTGTGGTCAGCTGATAGTCAACCACTGGTCAACTGCTGGTCAACCAAGACCTTTGGGTTCATCTCTGCGCAGCACCTTTTCAGCAGCTCAGCCCCAACCGGTATTGATATATGTGGTTATTTCTCCCCAGATGTAGGACTCAGCACTTGTCGAACCCCACAAGATTCCTCTCCACCCTTTGAGAGCCCTGAGGATGCCACCAGCACATCTCATTCTGAGTGGATTCCTCCTTCCCCACACAGTGTACCAGAATCCATGCAAAAGCAGTTTCAATTTTCCGAGTTTCCACCTCCATCTCAAGAGCTGTTGGTTAAAATAACTTCTGCCTCTCAGGAAATAAGCTGTGCAGCCACTGTCATTAGCATTAATGCAATCTTGATTACCAAGCCCAGTCCTGTGGGATGCCTGCTGTTTCTCAATATTTCTGTCACATAATGCCCTATCAGGAAATGCACGTCTTAATAAACGCTTACGATGGCAGTTAAGAATAAGAGATGATACTTCTCATCTCCCCCGGCCTCACAGATGCACTGACTATAACCTAATGAAGTTTCTAAAAATCAGGAGATGTGGTTTGAGATCCTGTCAGGGAGAACTCTCTGGAGGAACAATAAATCATGCCTCCAGTGTCCTCATTTGCCATTAGTTGGGACAGTTCAAACCCAAAAGTCAAAGCTGCGATAAAAGTCTGCAACTTTTTTGGGTGATGAAATTCTCCACTGCATAACAGTTACCCTGATAAAACCACACTGAACCTCAAGAGAAAGGAATGATTAATAAAGAAGTGATATTCTGTGTTTTTTTTTTTTTTTCCAAGTTGGCCAAATCATTTCTTATTGCCCTAATCCCTGTGTCAGAGAAATAAAATAAAAATAGAATTGCCATCCAATTAAGGCTCTGCTAGGAAGGGAAGGCCTTTCAGATTGAATTTCCTGCATGTGCAGGTAGATGAAATGTGTGCCCTGAGGCAGGTGAGCAGCTGGACCCCGGCTCATTTGAGCAGCCTTGTTAACTCACGCTGGTGACATGATGCTCCTCGATCTCAGTTGGCAATGCCATGAAAAGAGACAGGGAAAAAAAAGTCATCCCAGTTCATAGCACTGCTGGTGCACGGCAGGGCCAGCTCTGTGAGCAGCACTGCTCTGCCTGACCTGCCTGCTCTGCCCCACGGCCTCGGCAGCCCCACGTGCACGGCTGCACCTCCACCTGAAGGTGCAACAAGCCCATTTCCCTCTGTGCTCCTCATGACCCACAGTATATTGCTTCCCCGTTAGTAATAAGAGCAATTCACTTCAGCTGGGCCTCTAAATCATACAGGAATCGTGTTTATAACCATTTCCATTATTTGCATGAAGAATATCGCCGATGAAGAACACCGCGTTCCTTCACAATTCCGCTCTCAGAGAAGCAAACTTTGAAGGCAATCTCTGAAATATGTAATTCACAAAATTACAGTAATTGATGTGACTGTTCTATTGAGAGGTGTATCAGTTCAGGAGCTTCCGATATAATGTATTTCTGTTTTGAAAATGCTATCCTTGCACGAATGGCAGGGCGCAGCTGACGGTCTGTCCGGCACTGCCAGGCATGCAGGCGTGCCTCTGGTTCAGCTTGTCATCTTCTCATCTGACAAGCAAATAGATTTCAATAATTGGCATTAAATACCAATTAGACCAGGCCTTTGTGCAGTCCCAACCCTTCTGGATGAGGGAGGTTTCACTTGCTGTGGAGTACTGTTATGTTTCAGCTGCCTGAGACCGAGCAGCTGCTGCAACCGGGGAGAGATCCTGTGCTCAGGTGATGCACATTTATTTCTCTTACAGAGGAATCTCAGTTCTCTTTCTACTTTACAGAGCACACAGACCATTGCGTCACCCTTAAACAATGAATGCTTAA
Organism: Oreortyx pictus; assembly: GCA_036925125.1. Lineage (NCBI taxonomy): Eukaryota > Metazoa > Chordata > Aves > Galliformes > Odontophoridae > Oreortyx > Oreortyx pictus. Next base: position 1,110,081 of record JAUPFR010000015.1, read on the forward strand.
CCCTTTTTCCTCCATGCTATCAGAGCAGCAGCTGCCATTATGACAAAGGCATTGCCAGACGTGTGGCACTCACACAGCAAACATTGCTGTTTGGTGGGAAGACAATCACAGATTGAGAACCTCAGTGAGAACCGTGCTCCTGCTCTCTGTGCTGTCCTAGAGATTGCTCAGAAATCTCTGCTGTTTGCAATGGCTGTTGCGCATTGACTTGGATAAAATAATTGGCACTATAATTTTATACCTGTCAAAAATCCAATATACACCACTGACTAATTGCTATTTTGTGTGCTCATAAAGGTGTAAAATCAATTTAAGTGCTCTGCAAACCAACAGATTCTTCTGCGAAGCTGCGAATGGTAAACACCGTTATGTTCACCGCCGCCAGCCTTGAGTCTGCGAGGGTAAATTGCTGCATCATATATAATCTTATAACAATTCTGAGGCCAACCTGGCGAAGTGCTCTAACTGCCTTTGTACCGGTGAGACCCTTGAAACCCGTGCACGTTAGTGTGTGCTGGGGCCCATATCTCCCATGGCTCACGTGGAGCAGCCTCCCTCCATCTCAGCAGAGGACAGGCCTGGTGCGGGCAATGGCGTTCTCTCTTCTTCCTGTGGTCTGCAGCATCCCTACACCACTCCCTCCACAACAAGGAACAAAGCTGCTAGGAAAACATTTCCGATTAATGCCACGTTTAGCAGAGCCCGGAATGAAGTGAGTGAAGCTTGAAGTGCTACCATCAAATTTCATGTCTGTGTATTTCAAAAAACAATGCATCCCTCCTAATTTTACAGCGTGTTTGGGCAGAATGTTTTCTGCTGTGAAAATAACATTTCCAGTGCTACTGGCTGCGGGTTTTATTGACAATTGAAGTGGATTCAAGAAGTAAAGGTAAAGAAAAATAGTTACAAACAGAAATAAAAACGTTATTATCAACAGGTAGAACGAGAAAGGATGCCATTCCCTGCAGGAAATGGCTGCACAGTGCAGCTGAGCCAGCACAGATTTCCACAGCTTGCAATAGCTGCTTTGCAATAAAACTAACAAGGAAGGGCACTAATGCTCTAATAGCCGAGGAAAATAAGCATTATGTGCTTTCTTCGGTAGGTTTCTGCTGTAGCGCTGAGTTATCACACGTCCGACAGAAGCTGGATGGTTGGAATGGATGATCTCAGAGGTCTTTTCCAACTTAATGATTCTACAGTTCTATGATTCTAAGTCAGCATCCATCCTAAGAGAAAGTCTCTGAGGACGGGGTTGATGGATCTCATAAGGATAACCCAGAGGTTCAGAAAATCCGCAGCAGTAAAGAACGGACAAATCCCATGGTGATTTATTTTCATTCCATTGTATTCTTACAGACCGCTTGGTTTTCTAAATCATAGCAGAACAAAACCCACCTCAAATTGCAGGGACACTGACAGACCTTGATGATGCAGGCTGCCAGATGAACATATTGCTGCTCTCTCTCGAGCCCAGCACCCAGCTGCAGCATCCCCATCTTCAGGAGGCAAACCTTCCCCATGCCATAGGGGCTGGCCAGTGGAAGGCTGGTCCCAGTGGCACACCCTTGCCTTCTCTGCCCTTTGCCTCAGCACTCCGTAATCTCTTCTTTTTGCATTTGCTGCCTTAAGACATTTAAGCAATTAATTTGTAACGTAACAAAGGCAGCATGAAAACAGACTTACAGCTTAGTTTTAATGAGTGTTAGCACGCTTCTGCTGGTTTTGGCAGGCCGGCCTTCTACTGGCTCTTGGCGTCCCAGAGCACATCCATGGCAGTGAGCGATCTGTCACCGGCCTGGCCCGTGTTCCGACAAAGCTGTAAACATATGAGTACAGCATGGTGTAGGGAGCTGCCTCCTCCCACCTGCAGTGAAGCCTTTCCCCCTATTTTGCTAACAAATTAAATTAGTTGAGAGTAAAAATGTAATTACTGTCATGCACCATCCCTCTATTTGTGATCAAAGGAGTGTGTCTCCCTGAGCTCTGTAGTCCCTTTCTCTCCCAAGATGGGAGAGAAGGAAGATCACCCAAGCTGAGCACCAGAACAGATTTATAATTATCACTGCCTCCAAGCAAAGTGATCCCAGGGGGAAAAAACCAGCAAAGCTCACAGAGGTGCTGCCACATCCCATCCCACATCCCCGGCTCCCCCTGCACCGCACATCTCCCGAAGCACCGAGCCATGCACCGCTGTGCTCAGCACCAGCAGCTCTCCTCCCCACCTGGCTGCCTGCAGACAGCTCGTACGTCAAACCAGCCCCACACCTCCAAGAAGCCTTTCTTTCCATCTGTAACACGAAGACAGCTCTGAAGGCTGGAATAGCAGTTCTGTGGTTCCCTGCGCTTTTCCTCGCTCTTTGGTGTGATGGCTATCATTATGGTAATAATTTCTTTTTTTATTTTTCCCCAGCACTGATACGTTTAACACTTCTCAAATCCTCTCTGCAGGAGAAGCTGTCATTGCACGCAGTGGAGCTGCATCAGTGCACAGCTGAGGAGACACTCAGCACATTCCCTTCCCAAGGCTGAAATTTTAATTTTCCCTCATTCTTCGTCCCAGCAATGAGAAGGCCGATGGAGATCTGTAGGTTCCTCACACTGATGGCAACCCCGGAGTCACAATGCCTGTGTCTTAGTAATTCAAATTAAGATAACAGCCAAGAGCAGCTCTGTCCCTGCTGGGCCATTGGAAGTGGGTGCCGAAGCAGACGTGCCATGCACGCTGTGCCAGCCATGCTGGGAATTGGTGATTTCTCTATGGAATATTTTCTATGGCGCTGATGCTGTTTCACATGCCAGTAATACATCCATTTGTAACAGCATCCAGTTTGATACGATGATGTTATTGTCCCCAGCAAAGTCCAGCATAAAAAGTCAACAAATACCCCAACACTGAGTGAGGTCTTTGCACGTGATATTTTGGAGTATTTGTCACGTCATACTGCACAACACAGGGCAGTCAGAGGGGGAAAGGAGCTCCTGGAGGGCACCAAGGTCAGTGACACGCACAGGACACAGCTGTTGCCCGGGGGGAGGATAGAGGCAAACTCTGCCTGTTGCACGGACTCTTTGTTTTGGCTATTTTCCATTAGAGCCAATAGTAAAAATTACAGAGAACAAACTGAAATCAGATTCCATCTCCCCAGTTCCTAGGGGGAAAATCCAGTCCAAAACACCTGTTTCCGAGAAAGCCTCTCCCACCTTGAGCAAACATTAGCTAATCCCAGCAGGACAGCAAACGCTCTGTGTTTATACAGTGGCAGAAATGAAGCAGTGGGAAAAAATGGGATTTTTAATATTTGCCTCCACCTCCAGCAGCAAACACAGCGGTACATCTCTCAAAACTGCTGCTTTGTGAATATGCATGAAACACTTACAGCGGTGTGGAGCGATCTCTTGTTTCAACGGGTAGCCCATTTTTCGCAGACAAAAGGAAAAACAGCATTATTTTACTCAAATAGCCAAAGCACGTGCCTTTGTATCAGAAATTCAAATGAGATTGCCAAATACCAAATTTTGACACCCTTCAATTCAGACAGCTCTACCAACATTCCAGTACTGTCTGGGGCCATAGCTCCCAAAAGCCAAATGGTAATACAACGAAACGAAAATTCATTCAGACCTAAAAGGGACAGATAATGGTGCAGCATATGCAGCGTTGCACGAGGAAATTTTTTCCCCACAGAAAATTCCCTTTCAGGTTTCAGGTATGCGCATCCCTCCCACCATCATTGTGGATGAGGCACTGCCTCCGACCCCTCCCGCTCCTCAGTGTTCACAGTTCCTTCACCTTTTGACTGTTTCTAGACACAGGACTACAGCTATTCTAAGGTGACCTCAGTTGGGCCCTGCTCAAGCTGCAATCGTGTCACGAGGGTGAGTGACACCACGATAGGTGCCTAGGTGTTGCTTCAAGAAATGCACTTCATCAGCTAGGTAGAGTCAGCAGCTCCATTCCAGGCGTGTGTTGGGGTTAGAAATTGCAGTCTGTGATTTATAACAGCCATTACGTCTAAAGAAAATAGTTGCCTAGATACATAAGAAGAAGAATCACATACCCATCGCAGTTCAATTATCTATTTTGCCTAAAGGACTCCTACTTTGTGGTGCTCCTTCTGCACCTCCCCAGGAGCTCTGCACTTAGGATTCCACACATCGCTTACTCCCTGCACACTGCTGTCCCACACCACAGCCACCTCCCCGCCTCGGGTCTGGCCTTATCCTTACCGTTCACTGTCAAAACTGTTGGTTTTTTTTGTTGTTGCCATTAAACTATTTTAAAACAGAAGCTCGTAAAAAATGGCACCACCAAAATTCCGAAAGTTCAGCCTGACGTCTTTTGCATGGCACAGTGCTGAACTCCCTGAAGCTTCCTCCTCGCCATGAGTCTGTGATTTCATGACAACCCCTACACCAGAGGCACTGTCCTTCCTAAATGCTACGGTGCTGACATCTCAAAGAACAGTGTCCCCACATCCTGGTGTCTGCCACTTTTGCCTTTGCTGCTTCAGCCTCAGAGCAATTCCTGCTGCTATTGCTGCTCCCGGGAACCATGTCAGGGACTCAGAAGGAACTCATACATGACACAAGTGGTCCTTAAACATTCCACTTGACATTCGTGCCGTGGAGTACCTGCCCTTGATTTTTGGCTGGAATTGACAGAACGAGGGCAACGAGCAGCGTCCTTTCAGAAACCATCTCAGGAACTGTGGAAAAGACTTGCTGGAAATACTTCAGTCTCTGTGCTTTGTTATACAAAGAGGCGTCGGTGGGATTTCGAGATCCCCATCTCAGTTAACCCGTGGTGCCAGAACACTGCTCTGCTGTGGCCACCTCTCCCCAGCCAGTGCATGTTGGCTGTACAGGGCAGGGCATGAGCCCACCTGAAGCCTGCCCTGAGCTGGGGCATTGTTCAGGAGCCCAGTGGCCATGGCAAAGCCACTGAGATCCCGTCTGTATGAACCTCCCACACCCACAGGAACCCAGTTATGCCAATGCTATCTTCTACAGCCACCCAAATAATTCAGTTTCTCAGAAGGAAACCACACTAAATGATCACACAGTCCAAGTTAGGGACCAGATATCTTTCAAAAATGCATTTTGTCGTGGTGATTTATGCCATGTTTCTCATTTGTCAAGAAAGTTGTCCCTTTGCTTTGTACATCGTTGAGGACAAATATTCCATCCCTGTTTCTTTCACCCAAGTGGGGAAGTGCCACAGGGGACCCAAAGCTTCAGACCTAAAAGCATACTGGGATCAGGTGGGACCTTCAGCCACGTCTGTTCAGCAGCACTGGGACAAGCCACATGCTGGCAGTGCTGCTCTCCAACCTGCTCAGAGCAATGGGTGCCAGCACAGGAAGAACTGCAGCCCCTGTCCCTGCTGGGAGTGGGTCGGGGCAGCAGGGTACTCACTGACACACAGAGCATTGGGAGGACGGGTTGGGCTGCAGGGATGTCTGAGCATCAGCTGAATCACAGCAGCTGAACAAACAAAAATAAAAATGCCGTCTGTTTCCAGCCCGAACTGATGGTTAGTAAGGAACTGCTGGTTTCACTTCAGCAAAAATTGCATGCTTTTTAATTGAAATATTCATGCCTAAGTGGCCAAATGCTAATATTTTTGTAATCTTTACATAAGTTCCCACCTCCTCTCTGCTTTCTCGAGTCTACGTTGCTATTCATTTGGCCTCTTGTTTTTTCTATTTCTTACCCCAAACACAAGTTGTTCTGAGAGATCACCAGTAATTCCCATAAAATATAGAGCTGTTACTTTTCTTTTCTTAAAAGAAGCATAATAATTGCAAACTGCAACTACTGGAGCTGAAAATAACTCTCCAGACTGTTGCACATGCAGAATTAGATTAAAATGAGTTCATTTTTTTAAATGACCTGATAATTTGTTGGAGAGAAAAAAATTAAGTATCTAACCATTTTCATCAGTAGAGAATGCCACGGTCCTTAAAGCTGCGGGGAAGCACGTCCCTGCATGCAGATGAGCACGCAGCCCACAGCAGCCAGAGCACCACGAGAGAGCAGCTCTATGCAGACCACCTCCACGCTCAGCTCCTGCAGCCTTGCAGACACCACAGCCTCCACGTGTGGGAGGTCCTCAACTCAAAGGTTTGCTCTGACCAAGAGCTTTGATTTCTTGGCCTTCACTCTGCGCCCTCAGAGCTCTGCATGCACCCAGTTTAACAGCTAACCTGCAGTATTGGCAATTTACTGGAATCCCCTCGAGTAGGCCTTGCCCATTTATAAATATATCCAATTATCACATCTTTGATGAGATTTGATTTAAATCTAGCAAAAAAAAAAATACTCCCAAGTGAGTTATTATCTATTATTCATAACTTCAGATGAATTCACCCTCCGTATCACAACTTTTCCTCCTCCTCCTTTTTCAAACTCATTGCTTCCACATAAATTAAATCCATCACTACATATACGCCCAAGTCAAATTTCCTTTTAGCAAGGCGTGTTTTAGAGAAAGCAATTACTTTTGGTCATTGATATATCACCTAAGCTTTCAAAGACCCCCAAAACAGGAGGAGGCTTCAGACGTTAATTTAAACAAACGTCATGCTATGATAATGGCTGCAACATCATCATCGTTTGGAGGTGAGTCAGGGGGCACAGTGGGGTTGGGTTGGCTTTGGACTTGGGAATCTTGGAGGTCTTTTCCAACCTTAGTGATTCTGCGTCTCTGATCAGATGAGGAAATAGAGATCATCACCTGGCACAGCGTGACTCTTCAGTGCTCAGCAATGGACATTTGGGGTCCACGTGCTGCACAGCGTTGAGTTACCAATGGTGCTGGTTGGCACTGCCACCCTACTGCCACCAAAAGCAATGATCTGCAGGAACCTCCAAGTGTGAGCATACCCCAGGGTGAGCAGGTGTAGCTGAGAGGCTTTCAGCTGGACAGCCCAGGTACTCCTCCACTGATCTCGGGGGCTTCATTAAAAGCGCAGCTTGAAAAGACCTCATTTCTCCTTAGAAATCCATGTTTCACTTCCAGCAGTAACTCTCAGACAGAACAGCAATGCGTACAGATAGCTGACAAGAACCCTCATTACAGTACATTCACTGCAATGCTGCGAATTAAACTGTAACACCACAGGAAAGCAGAACCACGTGACTTAATTGAGTTAGAGAGGAACGATTTATCAACCGACTCAGAGGATGCGCAGATCCAAATGAAGATGAAAACATGACTCCTTCCCAGAGCTGCACAAAGCAGAAAGTGCTGCTGATCTATAGCCCACAGTTTGACCACGTTGAACCCGTGCCTTGCTGCAGGGACTGTGTGTGAGCAGAGCCTTGGTGCTCGCAGGCTGCTGCCAGCAGAGGTGGCTGTGGGTGGGCACCTGCCAGTCGCCAGGTCTGACCTCCCTGCAGAGGGGACAAGGAGCACACCAAAAGGTGTTTGCTTGCAGATCAACACCTGAGCAGCCCCCATCTTCCTCCCTGGCCCTTTCTTCCATCTTTTCCCCTTCCGTTTGCTTGTGCTTTGCTCACGCATCTCTCATTTTGCTGTGCCCTCGCAGCCTCCACAGAGACCTTCTCCTAACTTCCTCTGCTTGGCTGAGGGTGTTCTTGATGGAAGATCCCACCTGGCCCAGCACCAGCACAGAGCACGTTAATTAACCCCCGTGCCCTCGCTCGGCCTCTGATAGCGCTCACCTGTGCTGCGGGAGGCTGATGTGTTGCAGGGGTTTATTGTTGTTATTAATTAAACAGTGCCACTAAGGCCCTGGAGAAGAAGAGTCACAGCTGTTCTCCTGCAGCCTGTGGGCACTCTGGATTTAGTGTGGGTACAACGGGGCAGAAGGGCATGGTGCCATGAGGCTGAGGGGTAGCAGCAGGGCAGTGCTGCCACGGGGCTGCTGCACCCCACAGCGCAACGTCTCTTTTCCCATTCATTTTCCCTCCAGATTTCCAAAGGTCCTCATCAGATTTCCAAAAGTTTTTCTCCAAAGCTCCTTGCCAAATTCTCTGCTGCCCCTCTGCAGCAGATGCATCCCCTTGCCCCCCTCCATGCCATGGGCCCCAGGTAGCCGCTCCTGATAGCCCCACATGGTGATCCTCCAGCAGATTGCTAATTAAACAGCACCCAGGCCACCACGTGCCACTCCTGGCGACAGCAGCCCCAGGATTATGCACAAGCTCCACAACCAACATCATCACACACCAACCCCAGGCACCCCACAAGGTCTCACCAGTGCTGATGTAGCCCAGAATGAGTCCCATTTCACAATAGATGATCAGGGATACGTGGATTTAATTAACAGTAAATCAGAAGTCAATTAAATAAAGGCAGAAACCATGTGGTTTTTGATGATCCTGAACCAGAGGCAATGACTCATTCTCAGGACTCTGAGTGAGGATGCTTAATGGCATGGTGGAAAATGAAGTTTTTTTGTACCAGGCTGGAAGTACCGCATTTTTTAGCAGTAGTAACTGAATAATTAACCCTCACCCCTATTATTTCTTAGGAGTATTTGTCATTAACTCCAATGAAAGAGATCATAAGAGGCAAGGAAGTGAGAAGAAAGTGAAATAAGCGTATTGATTAGAGACCATACTAATGATATAATACCCACAATTCTGCCCAAGCTTGATACAGGATGGGCACTCTTAATCATTCACTATGAACAAAGTTATGTTTATTTCAGCTATGATTTTAGAGCCAGCAAGTTTGACGTGATAGCATCACTGCAAAAATCACCTCCAAGAAGGTGACCTTTCCCTTTCCGATCATTAAGTTCAACTCACTCGCTGCACGCTTGACCAGACACATTTCTTTTCTATGCTGCCAAGACTACAAGTTTTTCACAGACAGGAAAGTGGGAGCTAGGCAAGGAATGTCAAAACAGCCCATGATCATCGCTGACACATTGTAATAATGGCCCTTTGGAAGAAATCCTCTGCTCTGCAGTTCTCAAAACACACTTCTGCAGCGCGCCGGCACAGAGGTTGTCTCTCCTCCTGCTGATAAACAAAGCAGCTCACAGTTCCGACCTGGCTGTTACCCACTGCAGCCTCCGTGCTATCACAAGAAGTCTTCATCTCATTCTGCTCAATAGTTTTACTTCCTGGTTAAGAACATTGGTGCTTCTACTTACACGGTGCCTCAGTTTCTAAGAGCTGCAGGGCTCAGCACTGTGACCAATCTGAGAGCTGAATGCTTTCGGTATTTTCAGGATGGAGTGGGTTATTCCAAACAGTTCATCCAACTTACAATTAGCAAATCCCATTGCTACTTACATTTTTATCAAGCACTTCCAAGCCTTTGCTGGGCGCTGTGGCATTCTGCGCAATAAAGCGACCTTAAATCTTCAGCATTGCCACTTAAGGTGGCCAGATGATTATCTGATTACTATTTCATGCACACGAAGAGATAGCTTCCCTAAAATAGTGGATTTTTGATTTCATCCTTATTCGCACGCTGCATGAAACCGTGACATTTCAGAGCCCTCCAGGCTCCTCCACGCTGCCTGCCTCCATTACACACCCAACACTTCTTTCTTCCTAACTCATTTTCTGACCCATTTTTCGTGATTAGCACAGCACCACCTAAGTGCACACAGTCATATGTGGCGCCGCATTAAGTGAGAGAGAATCATCTGGGAAACAGCTGAGCACTTGTAGGGACAGCAAAGCTCCTTGGAACAAGGATGGGAACCTGCTGGACATCCCCATGGAAGAAGGAGGAAATCCCAACCGCCACGCTGTCTCCGAAGCCCTGACATCTCATTTGAGGGGCAGACATAGTCAGGTGAAGTAAAGGTTCACATTTGCTTTTGGTAATTTGGAGAACGTTAGGCTTGGAGAAGCACTGGAAGCACACGGGTCGCTAACCATGGAGACAAAAGCTTTACTCATTGTCCAAGGACCCCAGAACTCCATAGGGAGTTCTGCTTGGGAAGCTGTGTATTTTTCTCTGGGTTATTGGTATTCGCATTTGAATAAGAACTCAAAATCAAAGCTCCAAGGTCAACAATCTTTTTATAGCAGCAAAAGCCCACAGGAGGAACCCGAGCAATTAATCTTAGCCAAAGGAGCAGTCAGCTCAAATAAACGTATCAAAGCCTCCAAATTATCTGCAATAAAATCTTATGTCATCTAATAATGACGATGACGATAATTACTGGGACAGTGATTTAGAGCTTAGCGTTCTTGCGGTGCCCAACGTAACAGGAGCAGGTTGCTGGTCTGTGGGCTCCAGACTGAAGAAGCACTTGTCTGGGTGTGTTAGCTGTGCTCCAGGAGATGGAGGATAGCTGCTGGAAATCTTCGCGCGCGTTCCTGCAGGAGGAGATGCTGACACAGGCACAATGCTAATGGGCAGAAAGTTTGCGGATGTCAGTTCGTGTTTATGGAGAAAACAGCAGAACTGAGAGCAGGGAGCAGCGGACTGGTGGGAGCACGGGGGGATTTAGAAACCAGCTTTGTTTTCTGATCCTCAGCCATCCAAGTGTGTTCCCCACGTGGAAATCGTTCCAACATGTTCCCTGCATCTCTCAGCCAACTGTATCTCCTCTGCCCTAGAGGCAGAAGCCAGGAAGTCTGTCTGCGTGCAAGAAATCCCAATATTCTTTACACTGAAACATTGTGCTCTCTCTCCTAGCAGCACTACTTGCAACCCTCCGAGGCTGCTGGCACAACCCAATGATGTTTTACCCACCAGTTTTTCTCCAGCAAACCATCCCATCAGCCTCTTGCAGTCAGAGGAGTGCACCAACTGCTCGTTCCCTGCAGAGCTGTGCATACCTGATGGCCTCCAATTGTTGGGGGAAGGGGAGTCCATGGGAGAGCTCATATGCAAAGTCCCAGAATATGAAACGCCCCCTCCCAAATGATGGGAGGCATCCATTCACTTCAATAGGCTCTAAATGAGACTTTCTGCCTCTCTAAGTGATAAAAATAGCAAAAGGAATGAATGACACGGTGTTATTTCTTTGAGTCTGGGCACAGTGACTCATGCCCATGCTGTCCCTAATGTCCTGCCAGTGCTATGGACCTCAGCCCGTCCCCCCAGCCCTGTCTCACTGGACCGAACCGTGGGTGCCCTCCTGCCTTGCCTCGTCCTCCCCATGTGATGTGCAAAGACAAAAAGCTCCCCCTGTGCTCTCTGCTCTTGGAGCTGACCTTGCTGACTCCCATCCTCCTTCACCACCCCGGGAACGTCTCAGCCATGTGGGTAGCGTTCACATCGTAATGACCTGCAGGACGAGGCTGAATCTACACACGTGTTCAAAACAGAAAGGCTGGAAAACAGTGCGGCTCCACCAGGAGATTCCTCTTGTCCAAATCGGGGTTGGATTCAAACCATACAAGACTGGGGAATGTTCCCATCTCATGACCTGCCAAAAGAAAGGATTGCTTTCCCTAGCAAAGCTGCAGAGCTGTGTGACCTGCAGAGTCTGTAGGGACAGACTTCCCCATAAAATTCTGTATGAATACTGGATAAAATGTTGATGTATCCCCACAGCACCCACCTGATGGAAGGACGGGGCAGATCCTCCAGCAGCCAACACTGGGTGCTTTGCACTGCTCGGGCTGTGCCCTGTGCCCACATGCTGGCCAACATGCAGTTCCTGTCTGGTACTGAAATAAAGCACTGTGCAGGAGGAAGCTCCCAAGTGCTCCCATTCGCCTTTCCTATTTCAGCAGAGGGGGGGGGAAACATAGAATTAGTTGCAAGGTAACACGTGCATGGGCACTGTTATTGCATGGGGAGGACGTTAAATCACCCTGGAGGAATTCATGTGGTGGCCAGAGCTTCTCCCACGAGAGCTATAGGCAAAGTCAGCTACAGTTAGCTCTGCAAAGCAGCAAACTGCAGCTCCCAGAAGCAGCACGGGTAGTGAGGTGAGCATTTTTCTCAGTGCTCACATTACTACTCACTAACAGGGAAAATTTTAATTTCCATTTGGCAGCAGTACAAGGAATGAAATAGAACTCATGACCACAGGGCTGATAATCTGCTCAGGGCTATCGGTGCAGAGCTTCAGAAACAAGGACAGAAGACCTTAAACGGTACTCAGGAGTGGGGCAGGGACCTCCAGCAGCCTCCCGGTGACTTCCAGCAGAGCACAGCGCAGAGGGGTCAAGGCAGTTTCCATTGCTGATGCTTCCTTCTCATACAGCCCTCTCGAGCTAATCATTTGGCTTCTGCATTCTCGCCCAGTGACTGTCAGAAATAAATTACCATGAAAATGGGATGCTGTACACACACAAGCTGGTGTAACACAGTGTGTTGTGGAGGTGAGTGCAAAAGGGGGAACGATGGAGAGCCAGCCCTCCTCGTGGAGGCATCCAGCACATGGGAGAGAGTAGGGTGGGGGCACCCGGCCCTGTCAGAGCTCTCACCTCGATTTCTTGCAGACTGCTTCAACTATGGAGCTCAATATCCTCTTGGGGATATTTCTTTCTATAGTTTTTCATGCCACACGTACCTGCAATTCTTTTTGAGTACTATGCATTATGCTCTCAGTGTAACAGGAAATTCAGTTATTTGATTACAGGTTGTTCCTAATTAACCTGGAACTCTGGTCTTCTTAATGTGATCGAGGTCTCATGCCTGTATTGGAAAAAGCTCAATCTCTTCACTTTAAATATAGCTTTGGTAGCGAGTTTCCTATTGCCAATTAGAATATGCACATACATTTGCTTTTGCAATCCAAGACAATGTACACAGAAGTTCACCCCCTGCTTCTGGTCGTTTGCCATGTTTCCCTGCAGCTAATAACATTCTGTCTAGAAACAACCAAGCCGATAATTTGCACCCATCAACCTCTTGTAACATAATGTGCCAGCCATTTAGTAATGGAAAATTTATCACTCAACAAGAGTCAAGGATCTTGTACCGAGCAGCACTCCCACTTCCCAGATCCTGTCGTGCTGCTGGCCCTCCGCAATTTGCCGAAGCATCTCACTCCCCGGTCCCTCCAAAGATTTAAGACAACATTTTCCCTGAAGCCTGAAGTGAAACAAAAGGGGAAACACAAAAACAAACAGATTCGTGGAAAAATCATCCATCAATTCATCTTCAAAAGCTCAGCTGTCAGTGGTATGTGCAAATGAACATCAACATGGAGCTTGGAAACCAGAACAGGCACCCAACGTTCCCCCTGCTCCACGGGACCCGGCCATCGTCACTCAGTGGTGCAGCAATAAAGCGTGGGAAACTCACCGTCACCACGACTGACCATGAATCAAATTCCTTCTCATAGCACGTAATAATTGTAGTAATTAACTGCACAGTCGTGCAGCTCCATACCGCGTGCAATCCATCACGATTTCCAGCGGTGAGAGCGCACCAAGCACATGCTCAGCTAAGATGTCCAGCAGCCCAGGCACACACCGAGGGGTGCAGATCTGGATGGTTAAGCTCCACATCTCCCCAGGAACAGCTGAGGTGCAGGCAGGTGCACCTGCTCTGCCAGCACTGTCCCCAGACCCACGGAGCTGCCCAGACCCCCAGCATGGGACAGCCGCCCGCACGCGTGGGTGCAAGGACAGCACGCAAATCATAAATGGTGGTGGAGGACTAATGGGTTTGCCTTAATGGATAGCACATTTCTGTGCTCCTCTGTATCGATACAGATGTATTGCTGCAGGCAACGCGAGCAATTAAGCTGTAATGAGCTGCTTCCTCTGCACACACAAACCGGATCCTGAATCTCCTAAATTAAACTGTAATGAATTATCCGAACTGATATGGGGCTCTGCTGGGTGTGAACCTGCTCCTCCTTCACCACTGCAGGACCATGGGCAGCTGAGGGGACACGTGGCACGGTGCCCTGCCCCATGCACAGGGCAGCATACACCATCCATAGCACACCGGCAGCAGCACGGCAGCGCTCAGCAAAGGGATTTTCTCTACGTAGTGGCAAGAAGGTCAACAGCTCTTCAGCCTCAGAGAAGAGAATGTGATGTCTGCTCTTTTCTGCTGCTGCAGTTGAATCCTCTGCTGTGCTTCCTAAGGAGGGGACCCGGCCGTGCATCCAGCTGCTGCCACGCACAGAGCTCTGCAGCCATAACGCTGCACTCTTCCTCTGCTCCAATCCCACGTACTTCTCATAGAATCACAGTGTCATTCAGGTTGGAAAAAACCTTTAATATCAAGTCTGGCTGCCAACCCACCTCTGCCATACCCACCAAGCACGCCCCTCAGGGCCTCTTCCGTCACACCAGGATCCCGCATTTATTCTGATGAAAGGGTTGGCCTGGGAGAGGAGCCTTAAAATCCTGAGCTCATCACAGCTTGTTTTCCATGGCATGTCATTTCTCTGCGACAGGAGGAGCTCAACCCAGGGAAATAATCCAAGGCAGAGAGAACAGAAGAGCAGGAGCGAGCAGTGAGTGCATAAAGGTGCACACAATGCAGTGCCATGATCGCCAGGAATAAGAAAGGGGCTGGTTGCTGCAGACAAATAAGATTAACACAGCAAGTCGCTGGATAATTAAAACAGTTGTCCTTATGCAAAATTCAGCGGATATTCCCACATGTCAATGCCAGACAAATTGCACCATCTGGTCAGCCAGATAGAGTCTCTTAACAAGAACTTTGTTGGCTGGAGGTTCTCACTCACAAAAACAGGTCAGGCACCCCAGTCTCTCCTCCTTCCTCCCAACTCCACCCCAACACAAACGGTGTGTCCTCAAAGGAGTATTACTCAGGAAAGGAGCCAATCTTAAACCTCTCCTTCCTTACAAGGGCAGTTTGCTATTATTCCGTCATTTCAGACGCAGAAGTAGAAAAACATTTTGTCTGCTTAGGAAGCAAGCTAAATTATTATCATAATATCATATAAAATAATATTATACAGCGACTCTTCACGAATTTCACAGACCACATCTGCAAAACGAGCCTGGAAACCACTGGGATCCCATCCTACGAGACCAGATATGAGAGTTCCGGGAACAAGCAGAGGTAATCTTGCCTTTTATCCCAACACAGCTGGATTGGCTGTTGCTACAACAACCCACCAGCCACATTCAGCATCTGTGCATCGCCCATTACGTTGGCATGCCCACACGGCCGGCGCTCATCAGAGCCAGGCAATTAGCAGAAAGCACGCAATTACCTGGGATGCTGCTATGCTGGGATGCCTTGTGATGGCTGTTTGCTGAATCTTCAGCACTGAAGAGCTGTGGGCTAACACTACATAATGACCTCAAAGACAGGATATCAGAAACACTGCGTCGTATGGGGGGAGTTCCAGGGCAGTATGGGTGCGGGAACTCAGCAGCTTTGACACAAGGTGCCAACTGCCACAGTTGTGCCATGAAACCAAACCTGCTGCTGAAAAGCTTTCCCACCGCCCTCTAAAAAAAAAAAGCCCTCGAAGAAAATAAGTATTCATGCACATCTGCCCACTTGAAAGGAAAGGAGAATGAATCAATAATTTGCACGGCTTAGTAACCTCCCGCCAAGCAGCCCGTTATTTAGATTTGATATCGAGTTTGCCTTTATGAAATTCTATTTAATACAAGTTTAAAAGTCAGACAAGCATAGTGCACTAAATCAAAGCTGTTTTCCGTGCTACATCACACGGCAAAATATCCATCTGTTCCCTTCGCAGCACAGTGCAGACCGGTACTCCAATGCTCACGGCACAAAGCCCTGCACAGACATCCAGAGCACAGAGCCAGCAGCGCCATGCTGCTCAGGCACCAAACGTACTCAGAACCATCCCCCACACGTGGGAAGCCGAGGCAGAGCTCAGCATGGACCAGTGAGTGTGACAAAGCCAGGAGGATCTCTGGGTTCCCAGGGGAATCCTGCTCCATGTCACCGTGCCTCACATCACCTGGACACAGACATCACCTCAAAATGTGGTTGACAATCTGAGCGCTGCCAGCACCCCTGAGTGCAAATGCCAGGGCTTCATCGAGCAGAACTACCAGCTTCACCCCCCGCTGGTGCCCACTGGGAAGAGTCAGCAGCTTCATGCTGAGCTTTATGAAAGCGACGGCATGAGGATCATAGAGCAGCCTGGGTTGGAAGGGACTTCAAGGATCATCAGTGCGCTACGTATAAGCACGCAACATAAAGATCTCAGGAAAAGTCAGTCTCGTTCAGATCCCAATGCCAGATGCATACACATTAAGATGAATAAAGCTGCTTCAGTTACCTCTGTGCCTGGAGGTTGGACACTCAGGCTGACCTGCTTCCCCCTGGCATTGAGGCGCTCCAGTTCTCCCCCAGTGACCCACAATAATTCATATCTCGGTGTCGAGTTGCTCAAGTTGCCTTTGAGATCCTGCTCTTTTGTCTAGATGTTCTCTTGTAACCATCTCCTGAGACCACAGGGAGGTAATGTTACTGGCAGGACTGATTAAACTTTCCTGTGGGGAAATGAAGGGAAGGGAAAGAAGGAAACAACATGGCAAAAGAAAAAGAGAAAACACAAGACAACCAAGCATCGTGAGGACTTTCACCTCCCAGCCCAAGCAAACCTACAGAGTTACAGACACTGCCTGCACCTGGCATGTCTCCAGCCTGGGCAGGGAAAGAGGGAGGTGAAAATCCATCCTTATAGTGCACTGAGGGCAGAGACAGAGCTGCTCTCAGCCACAACTTGGTTTTCCAGGCACCTCTGGAGCATGGAGCCTGGCCCCACCACTGCTCTACTGGGCACATGGATGGGAATGCCAAACTCCTGAGCCAGGTTTCTGGATTTACTACAGAAACGGTGCTTTGAAAACGTCCTCCCTGCTGTGGGCACGATTAGTAGATAATTAGGATTTAGTGAAGCCTGCATCCTTTCTGCTCTTCCTTGTTTTGCTTTCTGTGAAAGGGAGAACATGAGAGGCTGCTCGGTATGCCAAACCCTTCTCCTTGCTTTTGCCATCACCTTGCTAACTACCCTGAGGCTCCCAGAGCAGGCTGCAGGAGGAGCCTCCCCTTCCACCACTCCACCAGATGTGCTCCCACACCCCCCCAAGCCCCAGAGCTCTCCCCAGCTCTGTCATCTCTTTATCCCTTCCTACAATGAGCATGAGCGCAGGGGCCAGAACCCCACAGTGTTCTCTCTGCTGTGGCAGGAGACCCCAAAGGACACATCCAACGCCCCAGGAGTGATGAGCAGCACCCGCTGTGCTGCAGAGGTCTGTTGTTGATTTTTATCATTATTATTATTTGTGCCTCACTAGAGGCAGCCATGGACAGGACATGCAGTGGGATGGCTTTGGTCTCAGCGCATGCCACCACTGACGGGTTTGGCTGGCAAGGTGCTGAGAACAAGTCATCAGCAACCCCACTGCCACCACCCTTGGCCAGCTCTAATGACTGCATCACTACAGCACAAAGAGCAATGCCACCAATGCATGATGTATGAAGTACAAAATCTGTTTTCCCAAACATCTGTGAGGTAGGCAAACAACAAATTAAGTCTGATAATTAAGCCTGATAATGTGATGATTTAAGTGTGACCTTTTTTGCCCTTTTTACAAAGTCTACCATCACTCATTAATGTTAATAAAGCAGTTGAGCACTTTACTAATAGGTGTCCATCAACAGCACACTGGCAAATTGCTACACGGGTAGTTTTAATTAGCGTCTAGCAGGGCACACAAGGTTCGGGCTATGTAGCAGAGTTCGGGCACAGACACTGAGAATGGTATCCACAGTGGAAACGAGAGCAGAACTACATCAGTTTGTGACCCAGATGTAGACAGGTGGGAAATCTAAGGCTGTCTGCTCCCACTGTGCTGCCAGTCACTGCCCCGGGCCGCAGCAGGATGCAGGAGCCCCGTGGGAGTCGGGGGGATGCTCACAACCCCAGTGCAGCTCTGCATGCATAGTTCCTGGCAGAAAGCATGCCCAAATCACCCATCCTGCAGAAAAGATAGGCCTACCCAATTATCTGTCCCTTGCACTGCCAGGCAATCTATATTAAAATGTTTGAATAGAGAATACAGCAGTGAGTCCAGTTTCAATATAGCTTTTGCCTTCCGGAAAGCGTAAAAAATAGAAGTGAATACAATAACTGAAAGAAGATAAAATTCTCATCTTCTTTCATTTAAACTGAAGTTTACCTAAGTTACACAAACGCTGCATTTTAGCGGTGCCTTTTACACTTCAAAGGGTTTCCATGTTTATATTAAAACCTTGATCAGTGGGATTTATTACTGAACTAATCCCACTGAACCCGCCATGCAGCAGGATGCATTTCGGTGGGCTTCTCTTTAACCAGTGGTTGTGTTTGGCAGCAGAAGGGCACTGGGCATTTTGCTGGGCTAAATCCAGAGTTCTGCTGTGCTGCAGACCAGTAACATGGCATTGCCTGAGAAGTACAAACAATAAAAGTACAGAGCCTACCCATAAAGGTATAAATGCATATAAAAAAAAAAAAAAACTTAGACATGCTATGAATACTTGTGAGAAGTATATAATGGTATAAATACATAACAATCCTTACATAAAAAAGAACAAAACCTGCATAAACCAGAAGTTGGATATTAGGAACAATTTCTTCTCCAATGAGCACTCAGGTGCTGGCATGGGCTGCCCAGGGGTGGGGGGGGGGGGGTCACTGTCCCTGGGAGTGCTCCCAGAACTGTGGGGATGTGGCATGGAGGGACGTGGGCAGTGTTGGGGTGGGTTGGGTAGGGATCCTGGAGGTCTGTACCAACCTTCATGTGATAACAGGTAAGCCAACTTCGTGCAATTCATTTTTCTCCCCTTTGCCACGGATACTGCTAACCTTAAGAAAGACTTTCCCAAGCCAAGCTGACCAAATACCCAGGGGAAGCAACTCAGGCCCCTGATTCCCCCTGCCCTGCAGCCAGGTTTGCCCATGGGGACACTGCATGCAGCAGCTCTGCCCAGCCTGCCCAGTGAGCTGTGCTGGCACTCATTGCCTTCCTTAACAAATGTTTCCCTTGTCCTTGAGATCTTCCCATTAAACACACCCCTGCCTCCTGCAGAAAGCAAGCTTGACCTTTTCTATAGAATTAAGAGCCAATTTATTGCATATTTTAAATTCATAATGAGATCAAGAGAGATAGTGCTCAAATGACCTGGAGATCAGCCCAAGACATGAGAGGTAATTGTTCCCCTTGTCGCCATGAATTCAATTACGCATGCGCCCTGAGCCCTGGGATGAGCAGTGAGCCATCCTGGGGGCAGCTCCTGGAGCAGCCACGGAGCTTGGGAGCTGCTCCCTTCCCAGCAGTGAGCCTATTCCTGCTCCAGTAGGAAAATAACCACACAACGAGACATGCTCGGGAAGGATGCTGCACTGGCACTGATCACTGATCTCAAGTTGTAAGTTGTTATCTGCTTTGAGAGTGACACCTAAAGTCACTCAATTTTTGCTTAGGAAACAAAAATGCCCTTCTTTGCTGCTCTGCATCAGCAAGAGCCACATTGCTGGGAGGGGACACTGTGCTCAGCCACAGAGCTACAGGGGAGGGGATGGCGTGGGGCTGTCCACCATGGGAACAAGGGGTTACCCAGCGAGAGGCAGAAAGGGGCACCTTACCAAGAGCTGATAAGTTACATCTGAGCTTCCTTCCTAGAAGGAAGGGGGAAATGCCAGGGCTGTGGGACCTTCCCTGGGCACCAGGACCCAGAAGTGCCTCCGTAGTCAGAAAGCTGTGTCCCCTTTCCAAGTGACAGCAAAAAACAAGAACTGCAGAGAAAGGCCTCCAGCTAATCAAGGCCACGTCTGCCCAAAACACAATGCATCTTCAAAACTCACCAGATTTTGCTGCACGACTTGTCCCGATCCTTACATGGTGTCACTGTACTTGAAATTAAAAAACACTGTGAATGAACCAACAGGTTGCCTCCCAAACCCCACCAGGTCCAGATGTGCACGGAGCAGAGCGACTCTCCTGCTGTTCCAGCAGTGCCACCCCGGCCCAGCAGCACTCAGATCTCCCATGGCATGGATCCCAGGCAGCTCTGGTCATGCCAGCTCATCCTGCTCTCACCCCACTTGCTCCCCACCCTGCAGAACAGCACCCACGCTCTGCCTGGTGCCATTCAGACACTCTCCAGTGTCTGTAGCAAAGTGCAAACTCTGCAGCTGAGGAAAAGTAATTGCCCCAGTTCATCACACCCACCACGGTGTGCAGGGGCCACGCTCACCCCACAGCCCTACAGGCAGCACAGCAGCATCCTCGCCTGCAAGCAGCTGAGGATTGAGGGCCTCTATAAGCACAGGCAAATGCAAACAGCAGTCATTTTACGTAGCTGGTAACAGCTATCAAGTGGGGTTTTATTACAAATAGCTTGCTGATTGTCTAACCTGCAAAAACAATTGATCATTTAATAAAAGCCGTAATGCGAAGTGCAACTGCGAGCTATTAACCTGAATATGAAGAAGAGTTTCAACTGAATAACAGATAAAGGAGTCACACTGGCACGTTGCTACGCTTTCAGTATAGGTTTGAAAGAACGGAGAATTAAAAGGTAAAATTAAAGCAAACTGTGCACTGAGTAACCTCACCCATCAGCAGTGCCTCGCAGCACCCATGCAGCAGCTGCAGGTGCAAACTGGCAGGAAACTGGAAGGCGGTGGAGTCACCGTCTCTGGAAGTGGACACAAAACATTCAGATGTTGTACTGAGGGAGCTGGTTTACTGGGAAATATTGGCGGTAGGTGGATGGTCGGACTGGATGATCTTAGAGGTCTTCTCCAACCTTGGAGATTCTCTGTTACACAAGGTGAGCTCTTTCTGGCTGAAACTGTGTTTCTGTGCATTTTCTCCAGCCAAAAGGCATTTGATACACACACACTATTTCACAACCACACGAGCTAACGAGAAACCATCCACACGGGAACATCAAGCACCCTACAACAAACAGGGTAAGCACAGGTTGCACAGAGCACCAAAGAGCAAAGCCAGGTATAAAGAAGGATGGATATCAGGAAATTAAAGGCTGAAGGGAAGAAAAAGAACTCTGCGACCCTCCCAGATACCAGAGCTACAAGTCCAGCTTCAGCAGGGGAAGGCAAAATCAAAGCACAAGAGGTCGGTGGGCGGAAGGAGAGAAGAAATGTGTTCCAAACTGGGTGAAGAGGTCCTCGTGAGGCTGTTCCCTGCCCACATTACTGCCGTAAGGAGGAAAGAACCTCTTCAGAAGAGAAAAGACTTTTTTTTTTTTTTTTTTCCAGTGGATTTGAATACTGCATTCCTAGCACATATCTCCCATCCCCGTGTGTTCATGCTAAACACACCTCGTGACTGCACAGAGGAGCAGCTCCAGCTGATCCTTCGAAGACATGACCTCTTCCATTGATCTCACTGCCTGATAAATAATTTCCATAGTAACTGGAAATACTCCCTAAACCAGCAGAGGCTCCCTTATTTCCAGCAATTATCTTAAGGTCTGATTTGCATGTTAAATGTCACCTGTATAAATTAACACTGTTTACTGCTAACATTGCCATTGTTCTGAGCCGTTGGGCCATGGCCAGCTGTGGGCTGACTGTGTCCTGCAGAAAACTCTGTCGTGTGCCCCTCAGTACAGGTACAGCCCCAAAATGCCTGCAGAGACCGGGACTGAGCCCTGCACTCAGCCCTCTGGGTGCTGCACAGAGCTCCTGCTGGTCCTGGCAGCACTGTGTGCCAGAACAAAGCATCATAGTCATTAAGGTTAGGAAAACCTCTAAGGTCACCTCGTCCAACCATCAACCCATCACACCATGCCCACTCATTGAGTCATTAAGGTTTGAGAAGACAGCCAAGATCCCCAGGTCCACCCTCAACCCACCCCTTCCGTGCCCACTCACCACGTCCCCAGGTGCCACATCTCCTCAGTTCTGGAATACCACGACACATCACCATCTGTAGCCACAGCTGGGAACATCCTTCACTGGAAGGATGATATGGAAAATGCAGTCTCGGCTACTCTCAGGCACAGGGTTGGCACGAGCTGGGCAGGGAGTCCTCATCCGCAGAGGTGTTCATGGAACACAAAGATGTGGCACTGAGGGCAGTGGGCATGGTGGAGGTGGGCCGGGCTCGGCTTGGATCTCTTTTCCAACTCGAACGATTCAATAATTCTGTGATTCTCTTACTTTCATTTTTGTTAAAAAAGTCATTTTCTTGCTTTTTTTCCCCAATACTGAACAGTAATAACCAGGAGTCTGCAACGCCAGTGAACCAATTCAGAGCCAAAAGACGGTGAGGGGAGAATGGCACACCCAGCCCTTGCCACGCTCAGACCGACTTCAGGAAGGAAAGCAGAGCCCATACAGCACAGGTAAGAACAAGCAGAGGTGAACTTCTGCAGTTATGTGGAACACTTTCACCTGCAGATCTGAAAGAGCTTTGAAGAAATGCAGATCAAAGCCCCTGAAGACAGCAAAAAGGCAAGGAGGGAAGGTCCTGGCTACCTTTCCTTAAACCCAGTGCCCCCATTGCAGGCACTGGAGGGGAGCATGGCCGTCCCCAGCACGGCTCTGAGAATTGTTATTCTGTCACACTCTCCAATTCAGCCCAGCGATCAATCTAGGTGAACTAATTTCTTCTCCCTAATGATTAAATGCTTCATATTAATGTAACCCCAAGGAGGCAGTTCAAGAAGCCTGTGTTTCCATTACCTGGCCTAATTATAGCTTGAGAATTATTTTGTACCTCCTCGGCTTTCTCCAAATTCATTATTTCTCAACAAAGCTTTCCTGCACTTCCCATTCCCACCCGTGCTAACCCAGCCAGAGCAGCGAGCAGGACTGCCTGGGCACAGGGCTGACTGCAGCAGTGCCACGCAGCACACGCATGCACTAAAAGCACCCAGTGGAGGTGGGCATCACTGCTGGGAGGAGCAGATCTTACCTCCCCGCATCCACCAGGGCACAAAATACAGAAGAGCGGTGATGTTTGCATGCAGTCATGAAACTGAAGACACACAGACGTCAGAAGTGATGCAGCAGACGTTGTGCTCTCTGTGTGAAGCACCACGTTCCTCCCTGGACAAAGCCCCCCCAGAGGTCAGTGCCTTCCTGCCTCCGTTCTAAAGCACAACAACCCCTTCCACCTTTCCTCCTCCTCCTCTCCATCCTCTTCTTCCTCTCTTTTCTCGAGCAGTTATCACTCTCTTAAGGCTGTCAGAACCCCGGACTGATCACAGCCACCAATTAGGCCTTGCTGTCAGCTAATTACATTTGCGTTCATCGAGTTTTTACTGAATGATGAATACAAACCCGGCTTTGCTCTGTCTGCAGGGGTTGGAGCAGCACTATGGCTTGCTGACTTGCAGATAAAACACGGCCCCCCAACACCCCAGCAGCCCCACACTACACAACTACGGGGCACAGCTGGTGCAGGGAGCCCTGCTCCCCACGGCAGCCGCAGCAGAGGGAAAACCTCTCTGTTGCAACGTAACATGCACGGACGTGCTTTTGTTTCATTTACCTTTCATTTGGGCTGTTATTACAAGGCAGCGCAACTTTCATAACCGCGCATCCATTATCATCCGAGCTATCCCTCCAGGAAATTACGCTGAAGTATCTGAGAACCAAAGATAAATTACACGTTGTAATTAGAGCGGCGAGCTCGCTGCTGCAATGGCCGGGAAGCAGCAGTGGGGAAGATAGAAAGCAGAAGTGGGTTAGAGCTGCTCGCAGCTGAGGAGAACAGGATCCGGCCCCCAAAGCCTTGCTGCCAGGAGCACGGAAACTACAGCACAGCACCGGCTCAGCAGCAGCCAGAGAACGGCACTGCAAAGGATTACAGCTTTCCTCCCTGTTCAAGGAGGATTTTGCATGAACAGATTTCAACCAAAATGGCTGTGGAGTATCTACCCCAAAGGTGATGCTCATCTGTTTGCACAGTGCCCTTCAGTGCAAGGGAAACAAGTCCCCAGGGCTGGGTTTTACCCTTCTGCCCCGAGGTCTGAGCGTGGTGCGGAGCACTCAGGGACATCCCATTGTATCCAGGTGCTGCAGCCTGCTGCTCCCAGGGCTCCTTGAGATGGACATCTCCATTCCAGGGCACTGCTAATTCATTGTGCCTCCCTGGAGCACACTGCGAGCCCCGAGGCCACGCTGTGGCTCAAACCCAACCACGTGGCCCCTTCTCCCCAGGGACACAGCTCGTGCCCCCAAACCCTTCTGCATGTGCAAGCTGCATCCATAAACATTTCGACATGAGAAGGTGAAAATCCTCCGGATTTTTTCAGCGCTAAAGCCTCAGAATTGCTCCCACAGTGAATTTTGCTGAACTTCCATCACAGCAAATCCAGGCGAAAACCCCGGCCCTGGGAAGCAGGAGAAGGCAATCAGCTGGAAAACAAAGCAGAGCTTTGCTTCGACACATCTCTGCCCAACACGAGGTGCGCTCAGCACCGCTCTGCTGGAAGGCTCCGGGACCAAAGTGATCCCACGCCGGCAGATGTGGGGTTGGGATCAATGTATTCAGACTTAATACACTCTTTATGGCATCTTTGTAGAACCATACAGTCGCTCTGGTTGGAAAAGAGCAGCCCGGCCATATGGTGCACGGGCCTTTCTCCTTCTGCTCCATGAACCTGCACACAGTGCCTCAGATCGGGTTTTTAACAGTCATACGAAGTGCCTGGAACAAATACATTTTGCTGCTCCTGTATTTTTTGTGCAGGAAGAGTTGTCCCTAATTAGATAATACTAGATTTCTTGGCTCACCCAAAGTAATTCAGAAATAAGACTCACATTATTAATGGGATGTACCATACAAAGAAACCAGGCAGGGTTTAATAATGCAGAAAAATATTAAATGGAGAAAGGTTTTAATTCTTAATAAGTAGATCCATGGGTTTCATTAACTGCTGTTCAGGTTTTTTTTTTTTTCGGGGTCGGTTTTATTACCTAATTAATTAAAGCCTGACCAATAAGATACATTAATCTAATGGAGCTGCATCTTGTATTAACAGCAATACTAATTAATCACCCAACTGAAACATTCCTGATTGCTGAAAGCTGCCCAGTGCTAAGCTGGAGACCATGGCAGAGAGGGGGAGGTCGGGCTGCTCGGCCCCACGCTGAGCACTGGGGCAGCTCTGAGGGCAGGAGAAGTGCTGGCCGCAGTGTAGACCCATCCTGACCCCACTGCAGCACTCCAGCTCTGGACACAACAGCCAGCACCGGGTTTGTGTCTTAAAGCCTCCAGAGCTTCTGTTATCAGCACAGAAACAGCCCAGACACATGCATGCACAAAGAGGCAGCAATGTCCCATGGAGCACCCCACTGGTTTTCCATCCCACTCTGACGACCCAACCCCTGCAGAAACCTTCACGTGTTTGCCGGCAGCCACAGCCAACAGGCCGTGTGTGCCCACTCCTGAGCTGCCAGACAGCCCTCTTCCCAACCTATGGGCAGTGGGGGATGGATAAGGGAAAAGCAGAGCCAAGCAGCAGCTGCTGGTGAACGTCTGGGTAGAGCGGTACAAATGGTGACTGGGGAAGTGAAACTTCTCTCCAGAAGAAGCTTTAAGCAAGGAGAAAGGCAACTACCTCTGTGAACTGGAGAGGCAGCTTTGTCAGCGCGATGCTGTTGGGACCGTCTCACAGCATGATACGTTTCTGCTTTTCTATCTCGTTTCTCATTAACACTTTGCAGCTCCACCTATAGGAGAAACAGTGCTCACCGAAACCGCACTTTCAAACGCTCCGCCCAGAAGACATCAGTTTTGTTTTGCTGCCGTGGAACAGCCACGCATCCAAACAGTGGCACAAGAGTGGTCTCTTGTGGAAGCAAATCAGATCTACAGCGACCTGAGGACGCTGGAACCCAAACCTTTCAGCCCCTGTGCCATGCCTCACAAGTCACCTCCTTCTGGCTGTCTCACTGGGTTTGTTTGGTGTACCTGACCCTATGAAACCCTACGAAGCCTCCAGCAGCCAGACACTGCTTCTCCACACCGTTACCTTACCGTGTGCTACTGCTGGGCTGTGGCTGTGAAGGGTCTTCAATCTCCCGCAGGGAAAATAAACGCTATTTCTCGCGCACCTCAATTAGGTGCTCCCGAGCTAAAAAAAAAAGGTCAAAGGCACACATGGAGACAAGTTATCCTCAGAGAAAAACAACTGTCAAGCTCTGGCTTAGACAGCCCCTCCCCTCCTTCCCCCCAGCAGAATGCTCCGACTGAGGCACTCAGGTGGGGATCTACGTCCTCCACTGACACAAGAGTGCCCCAGACACCAACAACAGAACCAGAGTGCTGATTGAGGACTTCTGACATGGTACTGAAGCGATGCCTGGTGCTCTCCAGGCATGCCAAGCCACACAGAACTTCACTAAGAGCCCCAGACCTGCCTGAACAGCCCCCACGTGCTTCCCTCTACTCACTGCATCTCCCAGCCCACCTTCACCTCCTGAAGCTGAAGCTTTCCTGTCTGGTGAACAGCAAAGGTGAGGCACACACGCTCCAGTTCACCTCTCCCCTCCTGTGGGAACGTGATACATAAGCTTTAAGATGGACTGAGAGAACAACACGGTGAGAAGTGGTCAAATACATCATTTTTTAATGCAAAACTTTAAAATTTCAGCTCAGTTTTGAAAACTTCGGACATTTCACAAAAGCGCGTTTGGTCCTTTTAAAAGTTTCCCATCCCCAATTAAATACTCTGTGGAAAAAAACAACAATTAAGCACACATTGTATCTTTAATCAGGAAAAAGAAAAAAAAAAATCGATATTGCACATGATACCAGGAAATACAAAATCTGTTTCAGCAAGTTATTCCAGCAGCGTCACCAATTGCATTCACCACTGATTTTCACAAGGAGCCCTGTATTAGTGCACAGCACGTGCCCCGTCGTCACAGAGGAAACCATCTCAGGGTGCTTTTTCCAAAGGAGCAGAGTTGGCTCCATGAGGAACACAGCCAGAAGCACCCACAGACACACACCCAGGGCCACGGCCACGCCAGCATCTGCTACACTGATTTGAAAAGGGAGCCGTGCTTCCCTTACCGAGCACTTCTCACTTCAGGTCACAACCAGGAGGTCTGACCCCGCGGCACCTCACAGACCCCGGGCACTTCTGCTTTCTCCCTCCTTCTGGAGGCAGAATGTGCTCTCTTTCTGCATCCTCCCACACTCCTGGAGATGCTCACAAACCAAGTGTGCCAGCACGCCCAGCTAACGCTCACTGCTTAAGCAGAACCGCTCCCGACACGTTTGGATATTAACACTCTGAATTTGTGCTTTGCTTTGATTTAGGCAACTGAACAGACATTCCAGTAAGAGGTTGGCAAAGCCAGTTCTAAAGGAGTTGGAACTGCCAGCAGCCTCAGATAGCAAGGCAACTGATCCTACTGCAAAGTTCCAGGAAATCTTCACGTGTTTCCCTCCTCCACCTCCACAAACCCCTGTTAACGCACATACATGAGAACCAGGAAGACAGGAATAGATACATTTTTTGCCTGAATATAAGATCCAGCTATCCTGGAATAAGATATTCTACAACGAGGTCCCTGAGATGCATCTGTACACTAAAAGATTTGAGCAATAACCTCTTAAGCACTGACTTCATATTTATTAGAAATGTTTTGCAATATATGGCTTATGAAAACAGACGTTATCATAAAAAGGTGGAAATACAGCAGATCAAGTTTGCCCTTATGTCAAGCCTGAATTGAAAAACAACGAACCCAACAGTAACGTTCCATCGCTTCGACTGCAGTCAGAAGCAGAGTGTAAGTAGTGTGTAAGCAACGGGGAGCCACTGGAAAAACAAAGCACTCAAGGACTGCGTTGTTTGGCCTCACTGGAATCACAAGGCACAGTTTGCAGGAAGGTTCTAGATCTATGGGCAGCTTCTGAAGGCACGGACCAAACCGCCCCGTGGCAGAAGGAAGCCTGCACGCCCCACACCTCCCACTGCCTCCTGCCCCAGGATGAGGCAGAGATGGCCCCTTCACTAATCACACGGACAGAAAGCAAACCCAGGAGCACTCATCGGGATGGGCACAGCAGCTGCACCATCCATAAGGTTTTTTAAAAGTTATCTCACTCGTAGATTACTTTTCACTGCAGGGCCGACTGCATATTGTAACTAGCTGTTCAGAAACACTTGATCCCTCTTCCCAGGTAAGCTCAGATTTTCCTGCCACCGAAGAAAATGTAAGGCACTGACATATTAATGCTGTAAGGAATGTGAAACAGTTTGTTCTTCACAGACTGTTAGAGCAGCTCCCTGGAAGAGGCACCAGGCGCATGGCACGCAGCGTGACTCTGGAAGTTAGCTGAGTGGCTTTGAAGTTTTACCCGTCCTTCTCCCCCCCCCCCCCCCCCCCCCCGCTCCCGTACAAAAGAAGGCACTTGAATTTGTGTTATTACTGGTTTCTCTAGCTACAGCCCTTGTGACTGCACAGCTCTACTCGGCTGTGCACGTGAGGGATCTCATGACTGCACTGACAGCTTCTTATATGATCAAGAGTTACCTTTTCAAGACACTGTTCTACACAGAGCATTTTTGTTTTAGCCCAAACCCACTGCCAGTGGGTCCCTACCTGAGAAGTACTTCAGATTGTGTATTGCTAGTCTGAACAACTCGATGATTAAATGTGGTGTAAGAAATTGCACTTTCCCATTCCTTCCCCAGTCCCATGATCATCTCAAATTAAATACCCGACCCTTTTCCAAAGGGAAATCTGTGATGCAGCTACAAAGAGGTAGCTAAGTGGCACATGCCAATTTTTTTTTTTCCTTTTTCTACTTTAAGTATCTCCAACCTTCATTTTCAACATTTCTCATAGGAAGTCTTAAAACAAGAAACCTCTTTTCAGATGGCACGTGGAGTTTCCATAGTTCAGAAGACTGAACTTGTAAGGGAATAAATTTCCCTTCATGTCCATAACCGAAAACTAAGCAGCACGGGGGACACCCAAGTGACTCAGCATACACAGCTGTGTAGCTGAAGAGGAATGTCTAGAGCCACATCCCGTGCTCTGCCTGACACGTGACAGAAGTTACCCTGAAGAACCATTCAGATCAAGCCCACCATCCGATCGATCTGTCTCATGTAGTTGCTCTTCAATGGCAGCAAGTATCTCCTCTCATCAGGAACTCTGTTACACTGTGAACAAAATGAGAATGCTTTTAAGAATAAAATCTGCAAACGGCCAAACCCATATCCTCTTCTCATACAGCAGTCATTTCAGCACGGATGGCCTCAGCCTTCTTCCCAGTACAGAAAGTTGTAACCAGCAGCACTTTGAGTGCTTTCTCTCCCTCCCTTTACAAACTTGCAGCACAAACAACACCAGCAAATAGCAAACGTTTCTTTAGAGCAAGCTGCAAGCTTCCAAATACAGCCACAACTACTGCAGCTTGAGATTCAGTCAGTACTTTCTTCACTATGACAACTGTGAACATTTGTTTTAAGATAATGCTCCTTTTCTGCAGGAGTGGGGATAGGGAAGGAGAAGGAACCATGCTAGGAGCTCCCAGCAGAGACCTAAAAACATGCGTATTAAAAACATCACTATTTTTGGTGGTCAACGGGCAATGGAGCCACGCTTCTGTACTCAGTCAATTCCTGCTAAAGAGAAATCACTTTCATTTGCTTAAAAGAGAACAGGATTCACCTTCAGCATCATCTCTCTCATATTACCCAACCTGTTCATTTCACTGCTCAGGGACATTTTCCCCAGAGAGCTGCTTGGCTATTTAACACTTAATAGGAAACACAGCAGAACCCTGAAGTGCTGCCTCCAAGCTGTTCTTCCACTGCCTAGCCCAGTCCAACACACAACCCTCCACAAACAGCACGCTGTGCATTCCTTACATTAGAACTGAAGTTGGCAGCCTTGAATTCGTTTGGTTTAACTTTTTCTGTGCTGTCCTCTTCCCCAGGAAGGATGTCTTGCCACAGCGAGTTCCGAAAGCGTCCATCCACAGACACAATATGGCCCTCAGTAGTAAACATATATTTATTTCCAGACTTATGCACTGGATTGTCTTCATCAAACAACTAAACAAGAGACAGGAGGGGTGGAGCTGAGTTAAGTGTGCACATTTTTTCAGTAGAATTCAGAAGCAAAACTCCTCACACAACTTAAACAGCCCTTATTTCTAAGCTGCCATCCCACTGCTGCTATCAGTCACATTTTTTATAGTAAAGGACACCGAGAACAGTAACTTAAGCCATGATGGCTCAAATGTTTTCTCCCATGACTGCCAAAGCCTCATAGAGAGTAACTGGAGGGCTGCTGCTGTGTATCTAAAATGGCTACCAGCAGCAACTCAGCTGAGCTGCAGCCACCTCCAGCCTTGCTCCCTCTCCTTGCAGCTTCAAACCCTGAAAGAACTGCCAGCTCTTCCATTTCAGGACAGCAGCCCAAACCTCCAGGATTAGAGAGGGGTCAAAGAAAGGAGTGCACACTGCAGCTTCAATACCTCTGGTTCCCAAGCGCCCAGCAGTTTCTAACAGCTGCAGCCTCCTTGCCATGTTTGTGCACAAAACTCACAAGAGAGTAACTGTGAAACGATTACATACCAGGTACAAATATTTACATGTTTCACTGAGAAAAAAGCTCTCCATTCGATCTTCTTTTGTCTTCTCCACAACATGGTGTAACGTAGCATAGCCACACCTGAAAGATTTAAGGTCAGTTTGGGCCTCGAAGAACACCCTGAACACCTCTCAACTTCACACCACCCCACGCACCAGGGGTTAGGTTACAATGAACCAAGCCTGCCATCAGGAAGCACGGACTTCTGGTATCCTGCTAGACTGTAACCAGGCACAGCCTGACCTATTCCATTGTGCAGAGCGATTAACAGCACCTTTCAAAGGAGCAAGCTGCTCTCCAATGACCCAGCATAAGCAGGTCACTTCCCCACAGTGACTACAAGAGAGACACAGCTCTGGAAGCCTGCTCTCAGGAAAAGCTGCTGCTTTTCCAGGTGAAGCTGCAAGGCATCACACAGTACACTTGTCACTCTTTCAGTCACACCCCTACGCAGCACCTGAATCCCACTTAACATCAGAACATCACCGTTTTATAGTGCCTTATGGCTGGGGCAGACTTGTCTATGAAAGCCAACACCAGCAGCAGGACAAAGACCCACCATCCTGCCTTGGACTCCTGCAAGAAGTTCAGATACACAGGATTCTCAGCTGCTGGCTGGAGAAGAAAGCTGATCTGCAGCAGCCTAGCTTACAGGCCATCCTCCCACTTAGTTAAACAACACAGGCCCACGAGGTGAGAATCACTCTTGCAGGAGCCATAGAAAAATAATAATGGCATCAGTCTTTGCCAACTGGTCATCAACGACACGTTTTAAAGAGCAGCTGTAAAATTCTGAAGGCGTATAAATTTGTTACTGGACAATAAACTTCATTTTCAAGTGAGAAACATAACTGTTCAATAAATAAATAATCGCTTGTGGCTCTCGGGGAGGATTGGGTTTTCTGGTTTACCTACATTTAGCAGACTGGGCTCTATAGAGTATTTACATAAAACATATACGCATATAGCAGTGAGAGAAGGCAAAGAACACTGAAGACTGACTTCGCTTTTGTGTATTTTTCCAAACTCTGTAGAATATCCATTCCCACATGAAGGTAAAATGGGTTCTTCGTGGCCTAAAGGAGGAAAAAACACAACGGGCAGAGTCAGAAACGTTGAAATCTTGTAAAAATAACACTTAAAACAAAGGCACAATAGTATCAGACTCTCACGTGTTACAGTATACTGGTCTTTATAGGAACATGAGCTAGATTACTCCGTGCAAGAACGCAGTAAAACTTGCCATGAATTCAAGCTCTGACAGCTTTCCTACAGCCTGAAAGCCATTTCAGTTTACTGCATCTGCTGCCAGAGACTGTGCCTGGACAATACAGCAGAGAAAGCAATTACATTTACTTCAGTGATTTCTATTAAGAAGTCACAAGGTCTCTTCTGTGTAAAAATCTGCCAGCTATTCTTCAACAGGGTGTTTAGTCTCGCTTTTCCTTTATGTATATAAGAGGCTGTTTTCAAAGCAAGCAACGTAGCAACAACATAACATAACAATCAGCTGCCAGAACAGAGACCTCTGCGTGAGAACAGGCACAGAACCAAGGAGCCCTGGCAGTCTGGTGGTGGCTAAGTACACAGCAGGGACTGCAGGGGGAAGAAGTGACTGAGGAAAGGTGTGTTTGCCAGAACACGAGCTGTAAGCTCGGAACAGTCAAGTACCTGGTAAAGGAGATAGGTGGATTCCACTAACTCTGGCCTCAGTGGATAAAAGGGAACATCCGGTGCCTGCAATTGCCAGTTGTATCTCTCTGGGAGAGCTCCATATCGTTTCCATATGGCATAATAAAAAGCATGGAGACAAATAGCATCTTCCACATCTCCTATCAGCACCTGGGTATGATGACAGCCACAAACATGCACGCTTACTACTGGAGGCTGGCAAGCTGCTTTCTGCGTATAAGAACACGTCCTGTAATGAAACACTGCCCTCGCACAGCACACAAACACTGAGGCTACATGAGTAAGTTACAAAGCATCTCGAAGCTGACACAAAGCAGGCCACGCCTTCCAGTACTGTCACACTGGACCAAAGCAGTGATTCCAGCACAGAGCTGCACTGCCCAAGGGCTCTCTCCTACCAGGACAGCCAGTTCAAAGCCACAGGTCAGAGCAGGTGCTCAGACTCACTGACAGGCTAGAATTAGAATGAGTGTCTCCGAACCTGCTCACTGCATCACTCCATCTTTAAAAGAAAGTTTTCTTTACCTGTAGTCCAGGAAAAAAGGCTTGCAAAGAGTCAATCCACGTGTTCATCAGCTGTCCAGTGAACATGTTTACATTAACATACAAAGGCGGGTCACCTTCACCTTCATTGCAAGCTTCTCGACTACCAAGTAACAATAAGCACGTGTAAATGTTCACTGTTTTATGAGAACACAATGTATGTTTCATTTGCAGCACTGCCAACAGCAAAGGGAAAAAGCTGCAGTTCGGCAGCTCTAGGCTCAAAGCCATTCTGAAAAGAACATACAAGTCCACCCAGCTCCCAGAAAATGCACTCATGTGCATCGTATCCTCAGGCTACGTCAGCATGATCCCCACCGAGGAGTCACACTGGGTAAGGCCAGGCCTTAAGAAGTACTGCTCTAGCCAGTTTAATATATTTCCTTCACAGCTCTACAGCCTGCTCTCAGTGAAGGGTTTACTGATTTGGATGGTAACCAGCTCAGCTTATTTGCACCAATAATGCCCTACAGATCATACCTTTCTTTCCAGAGTGACTGCCATGAAAATAAGGGGCTCTTTTTTGAAGAACAGATATTTTCTACAGGGTGACCAAACATTGTATAAGCTCTCATATCTTACTAGAATATCGATGTGTTCAAAGAAACGACACTCATGTGAAGTAACGTACCCCCTCCGTAAGTGGTTCTGAATGTTCTGGTAAGCATCGATGAACATCTCTAAGTCTTCCTTCTCCCCAAAGAGGATGTAAGACTTCAGGAGGTATTCATAAAACGAATCTGATCCCGCTCCCAAGCCACTCTGCTTTCCAACCCAATGGCCAGTTTGAATATTCACAACATTTCCTGACAGAACAGACAGGAGCTTCAGTCCAAAGTGCACCAGAGAAAAAACAACCAGAAACAAGAACTGCGGAATGTTACCCTTTCAAAAAGCCTTAGGAGGAACAAACACAGATTACATTCAATGTAAGTGTTACAGTGCATTCATCCCAGGAGCTGCTATGCAGCTGCACTCCTTTTAGTCACCTGCCAATCTCAATCATATCAGCAGAGGAGAAATGCAAGGCCTTCTGGTTCATTTCCCAGTTTAATGAAAAACTTGTCTTCGGAAACCCATGCCCTAAGGACGCTCACAATCCATTTTTCTAATGAAATGGTAAAGTGCTATTAGGTCAATACAAAGCAGGAGGAGAGAGTGACTGAGCAGCTACAAAGGTAACAGATCAACAAAGTCCTTAATGCATGAATGAAACCTGTGGAGCGACAGCATTCTAATACAGGATGCCGAGGCAGCTTAAAGCATACAGCCAGGCGACACAGCATCACCTCAGACATTACCTAGCAGTCCAGTGTTATTGCTCCTGAGACTCCAGAGCGCTTTGACAGCTCTCCTGGCCACCCATTCAAACGTGGAATCACCAAGCAGCCTGCTCAGAATGCCAAACTCCACCAGCAAGGAACCAGCTCCCGCAGTGCAAGTTTCATTATTGCTGTTTGGAGGAACCCCCTTCTTCAGGTTGACCTGGAAAGCAGAGAGAGTGCTAAGAGCAACGAGGCAGGCTGCACCTCACAGCGCTGTGCTCTGACCCTATGTGCACTGCAAGGATTGTCTTGATTGGGTTTTTTTTGCAGTGCACCAAGAGCCAGCACATTGCTGCTGGGCCAGAAACTTCCCCAAAGAATTCCTGAAATTCACCTTCCAACTTGATAATATCGTTCTTAAGGTGGGAAATCCTCATTTTTGTTACTCTTGGTAACCCTTCTAAATTTCAATCCCCTTCATCATCACTTCTGCTAACAGTTCAGGCTCTCCCAGGGGTGATGCAAGCACTCCTTCTCCTACTTCAGCACTCCTCAAGTCAAAGAGTTTTCAACGCTCCTCAACTTCCCCCTGGCACAAAATGCTGGAGGGAAGTTACACCACCTCCCACTGCCTCAGCCACACTCTGAGCAGAAGCGAAAGCTCACATCCCCAGCACATCTGGAAGAAACACAGTACTGCTGGACCCAGAAATTCAAACCAGACAGGCAAGTGCTAACTAGTTTATAGTTGAGAGCTATTCCACTAGAACTTGTGTCCTTTTCCTTACGCACTGCGTGGCTAAAAGCAGGAGATGCATTGAGGAATGCTGTGTTATTCCGGGGTACTCACGGAGCAGCACTCCAGACAATGACAAAATCCAAGCCCAACACAGCAGTTATTTCAGCCTTGTTTTCTCTGCTCTATTACTTCAGCTCCAAGTCTCCAGCACAGCAATTTTCCTAAGCTATTTGTCTTTACAGTATTTCTCATCAACCTTGTCACTGGCGGTGCTGTTTGTTACCGTGGAAAGCATGGGGCAGGGCACATCCCAGCGTGGAAACAAATGACTACTGACCCACAGGCAGCAACCCCGGCTGCACAAACAGCTGGAGGACAGGAGAGACCCTGCTTCCAGATTCTCTCCACGCTACTCACGTGTAAGTGATGTGCTCACTTACCCGAGGATACGGAATTCCAGTTTTGGTGTTCTCAAACGCTGGGAGCAGCCTCACTGCTAGGTCGTGAGCCATGTGCAGCAGCTCGTTGTCATAATCCTTAATGGTCATGTCACCAAAAGGCTGTTTGGCATCCGTAATAATTATGTGGGCAGAAAGCAGGCTTCCCAAAACCCTATTGGAAGAGGAAGAGATCTCCAGGTCCTAAATCTCATCTGAACCTAGTTCTTGTGCTAAACGCTCACCAGTACATCTCACAGCAGCACTGCGAAGATCACATTCCTCCACCTTTTTTTTTTTTTGCTGCTGCAAATGACATTGTTTGCTACTTAATCTTAGTATTCCCCTCCCCCCCCCGCAAAAAAAAAAAAAAAACAAAAAAAACCCAACAATCCTAACAAAGTTAAATAGAGAGATTAAGGTAGTTATTCAAATAATGAATCCACTCAGTATCAGACACCATCTTAAACCCATCCCTAAGATGGGCAAGTTCTGTTTCTTATCTGAAACAAAAGTGAAAGCAAACAGAAAGTCCAGAAGGGATGATGACGACACAGCCTCACCAGCTGGGCTGTCTGCAGTGCATTGAGCTGAGTCTGCTGCAAGATGAGCAACAAAAAGCAGCAGGCTGGAAGCCACAGACAGCTGGCACTGCCATCACCTCGCAGCATCACGGCACACGTGGCTCATTAAAATTATTTTACATATGGAAAGATGCAACACTTCCATAATACGTTTAAAAAAAAGACCTTAAGCAAGGAACAATTGCATACTACAGACTACTGAAGATGCCCTCATCAAAGGCTTCATTTTGTACCTGTAGCACACACACACCAAGCCTTTATCCTCATTCCTAGCTTAGAGACAGAAGCTCAGAGCTACGTACCTGATGGTTGCCTCAAAAACTTGGACTGTTGAGTCTTTGTCAAATGAAACTGTGTCAATCACCAACTTCACTGCCTTCTGGAATTCAGAGGAATTTCCCATCACCTTGTACGTAAATAAGAAGTATTATTATTATCCTCATCACTGCTCTGAAAGAAGATGGCAAATGAAAAATGGCAAGTACACGTTTTAGAGCAACAGTCACACTACCTGCTTCCCAAAGTCCTTCAAGCTCCTGCCAATAGACTTCCCAGACAGCTGCTCACTGCACAGACATTTGAAAGTGCATGTAAAACAAAGTTACTGTCGTTGGAGAGTGGGGGCTGGTTCGGGTTTGGCCTTTTTTTGTCTGACGGCAGATCAAGTTCAGCCTCAGTTCGGGGACCTAGCAAGACCACCTTCAAGAGGACAGCAAACGAACTGATGCTTTACTGCATCCTCATTTGTCCTCTTCAGTAAAAACCTGCTCTAACATACTGCCTAACAGGAGTCATCCACAACCATAACTCCACCTCAATTCAGATGCCCTGCAGCCAACACCTGCAGCTCCACAAGCCTTCTAAAAGAAGCCCTGTGCTGCTTTTGATTCTCAGTTTCCCACACCCGGGTCCAGAATGAACCAGCAAACAAGCACTGACTCTTGCCTAGCCCCATCTCCACCACCAGCAGCCGAGCAGAACAGAGGACGTGTCCATATTTTCAAGGGCATCTCGAGTTTCTTGCATCCCTCAAAACCCCTCACCCACCGGACTTCAGCCCTTCAGAAAGTCACGGCAGCATCCCATTAAGACGCTGCCTTTAGATTTTAATTAGCAATGCGAATGCTCTTCAGCACTGAACCCCAGTTACATTACCGTACCTTTAAAAGAATCTGCCAAATTCAGTTTGCTCCTTCCAGCTCCTCACGCTAACCTTCTGAACTTCCTTCCTGAGCTTTTGATTAAATTTAGCTTCAGCAGGCTCCGCAGTAATTCTGAAGCTCCACCGTGCAGCAGAGGTACAGTTAACTGAAGCTGAAGAGATTGAGGTCCTTGAAGGACTACGGAAGGTTAGCTCAGGGTTAGGAGGAGATTTCACAGACTCTGTTGCATGCCTTTGCCCTGTGCAGCTGACAGGCAGCCTGTTACTGCTCCTATCTGTGTGTATCTTCCTCCTCACTAATTAACAGTTCTCTCTGGGACGACTCGCCTTACTTCCAAACATGAACGTTGAATACAACGCAAAGCACTGTGGCAGCTCACCGCTAGGGTATCCAGCGCATCTATCAGCGTCAGCGAGTAGTTTCCTAAGACATCGTTGATGTTGAGATTGGAGCTGGAAGAAGAAGGGCTGAGTGTCGGGCACGACGGGCAGCAGAGCCGCGCGGGTGCTGACCGCGATGGGAAGCGCTGCGCTCCGGGCTGAGGGGCGACGGCCTCACGTTGTGCCACGAGGCGCGGGTTGGACGGGACGAACCTGGGAAGAGCGGCCAGGCAACGGCACGGGCTGCACGGGGAGGGGAGCCGCGGCCTCGGGGCGACCCAGGATGGGGGGGAAGGGGGGGGAAGAGGTCCTGAGGGTCTCGGGCAGCGGGGGTGCGGGGGGGTGGCGGTCTTGGAGCTCTTTTCTGACTCCGCGATCCAGCGCTACGCCGGAGGGGCGAGAGCTGCCGGGGGCAAAGCGGGCGGGGCACGGCACGAACCCGACGGGGCGGCCCCGGGAGCGGTCCGTCCGCACGCCTCGACCCAGGGGGGGGGGGGGGGTGAGGGGGTCACGCTAGGGCCGCTTGCCGAACCCGCTCCGTCCCCCGCCCCACTCACGGGTCGTCGCGGTCGGGCCCGCGGCCGCAGCAGTGCAGAGGGTCGAGCTCGTCGCTGGGGAAGGCGTGCCGCATGTAGCTGTCGTAGCCGAAGGCGAACATGCCGCGGGCGGCGTCGCGCAGCCGGGCGCGCAGCTGAGGGGGGAACGCCGCGCTGTAGCGCATCTCGTACTCATCGCGCCCCTCCGCGCCCACAGCGCCGCTCCGCAGCGATCCCCAGTGCGAGGAGCCCCCGCCGGGCAGCGGCCGCGCGGCGCCGGGGGGACCGAGGGCGGCCGAGCGCGGCGGGAACGGGAACGGGAGGCGGAGGCGGAGGCAGAGGCCGGGAGCCAGCGCGGGGAGCAGCGCCAGCAGCGCCTGCAGCCCCAACCTCAGCAGCAGCAGCCCCAGCACCAGCGAGCGCCATTGCATGGTCGCCCGCGCGCCGCGCGCATAGTTCCGACGGGCCGCCCGCCCGCGCCGCTTCTCCTTTGACGGAGGAAGAGAAACAGCGAACTCGGCGGCAATGAACCCGCCCCGCCCCGCCGCCCGTTGGCCGAAGCGGGGACGGCCCGCGCTCATAGGAGCGCTGCGACGTCACTCAGAGCGCGGGGGGGGAAGGGGCGTGGCGGCGGCCGCGGCAGTCGTGGCACGGCGCGGGCCGGGCGCGGCGCTTCCGGACACGTGACGCCGCCGCGGCCCGTGGCCGCTTCCGCACAGCGCCCCCCGGCGGCAGGAGCGCCGCAGCACCGCGGCCCGCGGCGCTCCCGGCGTAACGAAGCGCACGGCTCCAACCACCGCAGATGAACGTGCAAAAAGAACACGGGCTGCTGGGTTGTTTTTTCCAACAGCACTTTTATTGAAACGCTTGAAAGCGATGACAACGAGGCGCTGCCTTTGACAGAAGACAGCCTGCAGTGGCACACGCAAAAGGCACTAATCCCGCCACAAAGCTCTCCTTCCCAACCTCCCGCCGCCGCGGTCCTGCTTCTGCCTTGAGAACACACGCATGCCGCTATCCGCGCCACGCTGCGTGTGATGTTTAACCCCTGCTGTTTCACCAAGGCACGCTTAAACCTTCAGCATCCACAACAGACAACTTTCAGATTTCGTGAGGCGCATCGCCCTGAGCACACAGCTCCGGCACAGACCTGGCTCAGGCGCCGTGTAGTACTGCTACAGCTCTGTGGTGCGCGCTCAGTGCCAAACCAAGCCAGCAGGGAGCAGAGCAGAGGCACGCTGCCCAACTGGAGCAGCTCTTCAGCACTCACCAAGCAAACCATGACACGCCAGCACACCCCGCGCACAGCCAGAGTAAGCCTGCTATCAGAAGTTAACCTGATAATCCAGCTAAGTCATACTCCAGGCGTTCAAGACCCCAGAAGGCTGCTTAAGAACCAGAGAGATTGCTTAAGGTTTTTCCTTCGCCCTCCTTTCTTCTACCGGAGTCAGAATTTTTCTCTTCCCAACCTGATTCCATGAAGAGGTAAACTCAAAACCAAACCACGAGAAAGCTGCTGGGCTCTGCAGCACAGCTTCACCCACACCCGAGCATTTCTCCCGCTGCCGAGTGCTCCAGCAGAACAGCTCCGTGCAGCTGCTGGGATGCTCTGCTGCACCAGCAGCTGTGTGAGCACAAACATCTCCTCCCTTTAGGAGACTTGCTGCCCCACGGTCACTAAGGGTGATCATTCAGTCCTTAAAGCTGACAAGGATTTAGGGTTGAGAGCTATTTCAAACCACGAGGACAATGGACAGGACCACCACCCCACAGAGCCACACAGGTATGGCTGATGTCTGACCTGTGTGCATAGCCATAAGAGCTGTGAAGAGACAAAAAGCAGAGATGAGACCCAGTCTTCTTCATACAATAACAGCCTACTGCAGATATATCAGAAGAGAGGTTGCCCACTTCAGAGCCAGAGTCAAACAATCATCAGCAAGATTGGGTGGGCCCAATAGATTTCTGTAACAGCTACTGAAACCACATTCAGCACAGCTCCTCCTCATTTCCAGACAGAAAGCACTTAGCCCTGGGGTTTAACTACACCAGAAGAGCAAGTCATTGTTTCAGTACAAGGCTGAAAGGTAGAGAGCAGCCTCCCTTCTCTGGAAAGACTTACTACACCTCCATTCCGTATCAAAAGGAGGGTAGTTGACAGGTTCATGGAACCTTCGCTAAACAAAGAGTAATCCTCAGCTCTGGATTCATGTCATCACTTTGAGGTCTACATTTCTGCCACTCAAGTGACCAAAAGCATCCAGAACAGCACAGCAGCTATGAAAACAACCCACGTGGAGTCATTTTGTGACGTAACAAAATACATTCCTCAACAGGTGGCCGCTAGCTTCTGCTATACGCATCCAGAAGTAGCAACTGTTACTGAAATGCCACCCCAAGCAATCAGCCCTTGGCCAAGTCAAAGCTGCAGCTGATTTAAGCGACCAGCCAGGCTGACAGAGCTTGCAACAGCAACACTGTAACAGGGCATTTTTGCTTTGACGGCGAGCCGCCCATAGTTAACACTGCATGCAGGGCACTCCCATCAGCTGAAGAAATAGGCATTTGATCTGTTACTCAACAGCTCCCAGCCCTTCCCACAAGCCCAGTTACAACAGAAGCTAAACGACCTCGACTCAGATCGAGAACCAGCTCACTACAGCTCAGGAAACAAAGGCATTTAATTTGTTGCCATTACTGAGAAGATGGCCTACCATCCTATAGGTTAATCAGTCACTAAAGAGAAATCAATGAAACAGTGCTGGGGAACGACAGTCAGTACAGCTTCAGATATTAAAGAAAAGACATTTTGTTTGAAACCACGGTCAATGAACGCCTCACCTTCCCAGCGAGGTACAAAACACAGTGCTTTAATTGGTAAGCAATGATCAGACACTGCTAGATCTGACGCTCGTGCTAGGAAAGCCGTGACTAGTTCAGATGACAAGAAACAACATTTCAGATACGAGCACTTTCATCTCTAAAAAATAAAACTTCAGAAGGCTGACCTGCTTACCACCCTTCAGCTGATTAAGGAGTCCTTTTCACAGACATGAAGAGCACTGAGGACTGCTGAGACGGGCTCCAGTTAAACCTGTTTATTTAAGCTGAGAAAGCCCCGGGCCTGAAAGGTAGTTTTGTAAGCAATTCACTGTAACAGTGCAACCACAGAAGGTGAGGAAGTTCAGCTATTTTCTGCACCTCTTTGCCCATTCCATTTCAACCAGAGAGGAAACAGCCCGCGATGCCGTGAGTTAAGCCACACCAAATCCAGTCAGCGGTTCAGTGTCAGTACAACCCTCAAAACATAAGTTTATTGAATAAAGCTGAAGAGCGGTAAACCAACATACGCATCCACCTAAATAAAAAAATCCACGTATTTACAAAGTTCAGTAATCGTATAAGTTGTTCACATGCAGAGAGTAATGCACAGGTTAACAGTTGGTAGTGTTTGGATGCCATAAATACTGAAAGCAGTGAAGTATATCAACACCAAACACATCGAGTTTACCTATAGGCCAGTTAGCTAAACAGTGACCTGGTCCCCCACAGAGATCCACACATTCTAGTTTAGTTTCCATATTTTAGGCACAAGCAAGATTGCTAGATAAAAGTAACTGTAGCAGTTCACGGTGAACTCGGGACTACAGTAGCAAGTTAATACACCCTCTCCTCTACAGCACCAGATGATGAATTAATTGAAATCACACTTCAGAGAACTGAAAGGGGACAAGAAGGTAAATGCAAGTTCAGACTGAATGCGGGCAGCATGTAGTGTCTGTGTGACAGTTGGTACGGAACAGTAAGGCCATGGCAGTCTAAATTAAAACTGATTTGTCATTAATGATACAGACAAAACAGCGTTTTCAACCAAAGACTCCAAAGTAATGCGAACTCCACATTTAGGTAAGGAAGAATCACACACAGTGTGAGGCAACGCAAGCAGGTGTACCATATATTTGTATACACTAGCAAGCTACACTGACATTACTGTATGAACAAACCAGTCTTCACAAGTCTGTCCCTTTAAATATATTGAAGTCATTGAGAAAGTAAAGCTACAAAAACATTACAATCTTTAGTTCATATATATACTTCCCTACACTGTAGAAGCTAGTCAAGAAATAGGATCGATTCGTTGGCTCTCTTGTGCTTTGACACAGTTGAACATTTCACCTTGCCACTTACAGACTTTGCACATGGTTACATCAAGAAAGCAGGCAGCTCTAGAGTTGTCACAATAGCTGAGATGTTTCATAGCACCAGGTGAAACCGTGCCCAGCTATTTCATGAGCAGGAGAGACACTAGACAATTACACAGGTATTGTGCTAAAGGTCAACAACTGACTCTATACAAAAAAATATCCGTAATTTAAGTGTCATGCAGCCGCTCAGAACGTGTATTCTGGTTTCAGATAGAGACCACTAGAATCTGGAGATAGAAAAATGTGTTTGAACCAAGCAATTTGTTTTCATGCTGGAATACTCTGATTTTTGAAAGCTTGACAGAACAGTCCATTCCCATTCCCCAAACAAATGTTAAACAGAAGCAACAAAATGAATTGAAGCAGTTGACCCTCCTAATTCATCATAAGTTTTTTCTCTTAAGTGATAGGATAAGACCTCAGCTGTAGATTAGTGATGCTGAGCTATGTCTTGTGCTCCCCTCTGCAAACAGTATCCATTTCTCTGCTAACGTACACACATCACATGCATTTGTGAGATAAATCATCCCACAACTCACGTTTAAATGTTTTCTAACTACTGTATGTGGCATCTTACAGAATCTTAATGCTGTCAAGCATCAGCATCTTCAAGCCACTAAACACTAGAAATAAAACACTTGCTGAAAATCATATAAAAACCTGGCCCTGAAAAACCAGAACAGAGTGTACCATCATAGTTAACACAGTAGATTTGTTTGTTTGTTTTTTTAAAAAGCCCCCCCACAACCCTCCCACCATCGATGGTTGTAAAATAAATATTTGTGCTGACTTTATGACAACTCTAGTTGTTTTGTGACATAATAGGAATACAAGTCTTCAGCAGTGCACATGAGAAATGAACTGTGAAAAGGCAGATTCTTGTTACAGGATTTTTGGGTTATATCTCATGATGGAGGGAAGTGGACAATTGAGATTATGGCCAACTGGTACTGGAGATTCCAGGAAGACTTCAGCTTCTTCTAGACTTTGAATGCTGAATAAGCCACTGAAGCGTGATATCTGAAGAGAAAGAAGAAGTTCCATATTCAAGCGCTGACTTGTACTTACGTAACCAACACCACTTTGGTATGCCTGTGACCTCAAATACACCAGAGGACTGGCCAGCCCTCCTCTACAGGAAGGTCAGATAAACAGAATAACATTCTGAAAGCTTGCTGCTTGTGTTGCAGCCCTGTGAAAGCCCAGAGCCCTGCCAGCAGCATCTGCGGGGACTGCGGATATCTGGGTTCCTCGGTCAACCCACACCTCTAAGAAAGACTTCAAGTGATACCTTGGTCTTGCTCACATCATTACTTCTAGATAAACATCACCATACTTAAGCCAGTCGGACAGCCTTTGCTGGCCCTCCTCACCTGATGGTAGCAAAGTTAGTGTACCCCTACAGTACAGGGCATAACGTATAACGGCTTAATGCATACACTGCCAGGTTGATAGTTACCTATATTATCTTTCTCTTTGCAAGAAATTGAGTAGCAGCAGATTTCTCTGTCCTGAATAGCAGCAAGGTTCCTAGAAAAGAGACAGAGTTGAAACGCACGCTTCCCTCATACCAAGCACTCCACATTGAAAAACCAAACTGTTTCCACTTCATCACGTAACCTGTTCCTGTACAATGTTCCAGCTACTTGTTACTGTGTTTTCTACTTACAAATAGAAGCTTCTTCACCTAACATGCATTAATTCATCTGAGTTAATGTAACCCATCTCCTCAGCAGGGTTAGACTTACATCTTCTCAATTAGCTGTTTCTCATCCAAAGCATTAGGAAGGTCTCTCTTGTTTCCAAGTACTAGAACCTGAAATTCAAAGCGGAAGGAGAACAATTTCAGCTTTGTTGCTGTCATTTTGTTTAATTTTAGGAAAGCAAAAAGCAGCCTACACCAGGCTATTAAATCCAGCAGAGTAAGACATTCAGTAGTAAGCCAAGTTGAAAAGAAAGATTGACCTAGTTACAGGGAAAGAGGGTGTCCAAAAACTCTTATGTACAAAAAGCAAGTCTGAGAACACATCAGCTGATAAAAGTGAGACCAAATACAGCACCTTTTCAACTGAGACTCCCTAAACTTACGGAGTCCATACGCCACTCTGGTTAACATGTACCTTAGC
Source organism: Oreortyx pictus (assembly GCA_036925125.1). Lineage (NCBI taxonomy): Eukaryota > Metazoa > Chordata > Aves > Galliformes > Odontophoridae > Oreortyx > Oreortyx pictus. The sequence goes on from JAUPFR010000015.1 coordinate 1,154,218, forward strand.
AGACCTCAGAAGAGCACAAATGCATGTGGCAGAACAGTCTACTCTTCCACATTTTTTGGGTGGCACCAAGTTAAATACAGTCACTGCTGCTGACGCCAACAACTGGAGTTTAGACACTAGGTTCAGACATTGCTTGGAATGCTCACACTGGAATCGGAGTTCAAACACCCTTCAGCAGCACTAAGATCACATACAATTCTACAGAACATTTAATAATGATATGAGACAAATTACTTACGGGGATTCCTTGTAACTGTGGTTTATCTAGAAGGTTGTGCAGCTCATTCCGAGAGGCTTCTATTTTTTCACGATCTGCAGCATCTACCATGTAGCTTTAAAGAGAATTTCAGGTTAGTCTAGCAAGGCCAAACTACTTCACAAACAGCCATCTTTGTTCTACACAGTCAGTATGGGGCACATCTGAAACAGAGGTAGGTCTCCTGAGCAAAGAATTTGGGGCATTCCTTTGAAAAGAACCATCACGTGAACGGAATAGTCTTCCCCACAGACTGTGCTGCCACCCAAGTCAAATGGGAAATAACGTTAGTACACGGGATTAGACAACAGTGAGAAAACAACCCACTTGAGCCTTGAACTCAAGGGCAAAGAAGTCACTATGGTTGCAGTACAGTTGCAGAACTAAAAGAAGCACTGTCAAGTCCAGCGTGCACTGCTGGGCTGGAAGACAAGCAAATGCACAGCTAAGTATGAGCCAAAGGAAGGTGACACTTACACAATAGCATTGACTCCTCTGCAATATCGTTCCCACATGCTTCGGAACCGTGGCTGCCCTCCTATATCCCAAATCTCAAGTAGAAGAAGGAAAAAAAAAAAAAAAGATAAACTTAGTGAAATTCTATTTTTAAACAAACAATACAAGAAGTCAAAACAGTTTTCTTCCTCGCCTGCACCAGCTACAACACCTTCCACTTATTAGAACAGAAAATCCCTAAGAGCAGTGAAAATACAGCTGCTCAGAGCTTACAGCCCCAACAGTACATGATGAAAACTAGACCATCTTGTACCAAATGCACAAGAACACCCACGTACTAGGTTTTCATGGAAACATACTGTACAATACATGAAAATACACCGATTTAAAACTCTGCTTTTGACTTGAGCCTTGAGCAATACTGAACAGCAGAACAGGAAGTCCGTGCCCTGAACATGTGAAAGTTCACTCATGCTAAAGCCAGACAGCACTACTGCAGCACTGCTTTAACTAGTGCCCATGAATCCAGAAGTCAAACAGTTTCTCATTAAAGAAACCCTATAAATAAGCAAGTGCATTCTTAAGCCATCTGACAGATTGAGCTGGGCCTTTTCAGTTTCCTACACGCGTCCCAGTGCTGGGAACAAAACAGAGCAAACATTTTTAAACATGACTCTGAAGACAACTTTTTCTGGGCTTAAGAAGAGAGCCAATCATGTTCACGTACCTTTATTGTTACGTTGCCCTTTGTAACTTTCCTCATGTTGAAGCCCACAGTAGGAATCATATCTTCACTGAATTGACCTGACTGGAGAAAGAAGAAAAATTAAACCTAGCACTTAAGCAACTAGTTTACATAGTAAAATACTGGATGCTTCTCCAGCTACGTGCCTCCCAGCTGAAGGCTTCAGAGCCAAGGAATCACATACATTACACCGATGTGTTTCAGTTGAAGCTTGTAAGAAACTATGTGACTGACCTCAAACAAGGACCTAAATAATCTTTCAAGCCTTGAGGCAGCCAAGGAAACAAAGCTACTTGAGAGAAGTTCTTCACATAGTTGAACAAATAGTCAGGGCAAGGGCAAAAGCCAAGTTCTGTACTACAGGATCTCCCAGTCACATGGAAGCTAAAATACTCAGATGTCTCTGTGATGCAAGCTACTCTTACAATATTTAGAGTAAGAAACCACTTTGGAGTAAGTCTATATGCCACAGGCACGGACAGGTACCAGAAGAGCTTTGAAAGGCCAGCAGGTGGAAGGACCTGACAGGTCTGCTTCCTGTGAAGCTCTGTGCCCAGCGTGCTCAGCAGTGGAAGAGGCAATCAAAGCACAACTGCAAAGCATTTCAACCTGATTCCACCAGCTCAGCATCACCTTGAGCTCTGAGATAACTGCTGCAAAGCAGTGTAATGCTAGAGAGGCTCTGTAATGGCAGATGTTTCACTCTCAGTTACACTTTCAAGCTGTGCTACAGATAAAAGCCAAGTTCTCAGCTATCTCTGGTAGCTAACCCAGCAGCTACAAGTGTTATCAACAGCTGCACAAATTTCTCCCACGAAGACTTGGCTCTCTGGCAGAAGGTGAACCTCAGCCACAGTGGGCATCATGCATCTCGCTACACCCATTATGCTTAATAGAACCAGACAGTCGCATCAGATTTGGAGAGAAAGATCAACTCAAATGCATCCAATTGCTTAATTAGGGCTCAGTATCACAGCAGTAAAAGCTCTGCCTCTCTCAACTCACGCTGCACACAGAAACCAGTGTGAATGAAAAGCCCTTTGGGATCTATGAAGCAGCTACAGTGAATCACTACACCCAATGGTTTGGATCCAATTGGTCACAAGCTGGAAGTAGCCAAGTCTGCCTGGACATGCTTTAACCGCATGTTTTTCAGAGTCTGCAGCCAGAAGACAACCAGCTTGTCAATACCAATGCTTTGCCATTCACTTGTCACTCAGAAACACATGCTTTCATCTGTTTGTTCCCCTCCACACCGGAACTATGATCTTCCACCAGCAAACTAAAGCCAGAAGCTTCACACAATACACAGACTCCAGTATTACACTCGGAAACAGTATCACCCATACGTTTTCAGTTGACTTCTCATCTCATTTTTGCTTTTTTGGCCAACTCTTTCAGCTAAATGGTACTTTGTTCTTGCTGCTGACCTCCACAACAAATGCATCCAGAGCCCGAACGTGATGCCAGCAAGCAGCTCCTGAACAGGAGGTGATTTTTCACGTTTAAGATCTGCTTCCCAGATGTACAGCTACACAGCTACCAGTCTTAAAAGGCATCTGAAATGACCAAGACCTTGAATCTGAGGAATTATACTGTAAAAAACAGTAATCAAAAAAAAAAAAAAACAGATTAAAACTCATTAGACAGTTGTTTTGCGTTCCCATTTGAAAGAAGTTTCAACTGCTGAAGCAATCTCACACAGCACTGCTTCAGAACTCAACCTTCCTGTGAAGGTTAGCAAAGCGTGCCCACAACCTGGATGGCTGTTGGTAAGCTTCCCAGCACTGCCTTGAGAGCCCGGTGCCCAGCTCACCCGTTCCAACCATCCTCATGATGGCAGGTGGGCAAGCAGCATTTCCCTGTTTGATACAGTTCAGCCTGAAGCCTGCACTGCTTTTGTCTTGCCTTTGAACGGCCACCTTGCTACGGTTGCTCAAGAACCACCACATTCCTGCCTCTGTAGTCACACCCTACGCCCACATCTTCTAACTAGCATCTCCAAACACTCCCTGAGCCTCCATTTACCTGCCGCTCCAGAGAGCTCCACAAGCTGTTAGCTATTCCTACTCAGACACCTTCAGGTCCTCCAGCAGACAGCTGTCTCCTGGACAGCTTATGCTCTCCCACCACCCCTTCAACATACAGCTCCCTTCGCATCACAGCAACTCCTCCTTCACCACGTGCTCACAGCAGCACTGAAACAGCTGCCATGATCCGTCACAGGCTTCTACAAAGTCTTCAGAAGAGCTGCTGCACCTCACGCTACTTTCCAAGTGCTCCGTCCCCACACTGTGCACCCAGGTAGAACAACTTGTTCAGATTTGTAACCACGTGACTGCAGCACAGCAACTCGTGTTCCAGCTTTCTATACCCTGCTTTGTAGGTGAGGCAAACCAGCACTGCTTGAGTGACTTTCGGAGCTGTCAGAAGCAGGATGAAAGGGCAGCAGGTGCTTTTACCGCACCATCTCCAAAACACAAGCAAGTCCTTGCCTCGGAGGAAGCTTCCAGGCTGTGGGTTCTGTGGAGGTGGGCACAATCTCTGCAGCTTTGTGAGGCACATCCCTCTCCGCATTCTGAGCGCCTCAGCGAACTTTACCTTTATTTGAAATACCTTACTCACACGAGTGCAGGTGCTGTGGTTCAGCCAGCACGCCCAAAGCAAGCTACTGGTGGTCACCTCGTCCTACAGTGCAGGTCAAAAGGTGATTAACACAACCATAATGACTTCGCTGCTGCCTGCCAACAATCTCTTTTGATAAATGTTCCCATTTCACCTAATAGTCCAGACCTTCGTTCTCTGAACACACAATTCAGAAGGCTTCGACCTGTTCCATCTAAGCCAAGGCATCTGGCTCTTCCTACACGCAAAAAGCTGTCACTGGACAGAGAGAACAATGTGCTGTCCTTAGCATATAGCTCAGTTTGAGTCAGGCTTCTCCCCTGCTTCCCTTCCTCAAAGCAGATTACTCAGCGCTATTACTTATTTTCACAATATAATGTTTTCCCCTTCTAAAATAGACACTCACTTTAAAACAATTTGAGAGTAGAAAATATTTCTGTTCTTCTCACTCTGAAAATGCCTAGCTGTTGTCACATGCAGCAAGCGTTGCTCAAGCACTCAAGGACAGCAGAGCAGCTGCTTGCAGATCTAGCAATAGCATCTGTTCTCAGCACCCATGAATAGTCCAGGAGGCAGACGCCGTATCTCTGAGGCCTCTCAGATCAGCCTCATGTTCTAGAAGTGATTGTGAACCAGGCCCTCAGCTCTGCAGCCATGCAGACCAGACCGGTAATGGAAGCTGGTCAGTGAAGGTCACAAAGCTAACTCTTGTCCACACGAGAGAGATAAGAGGAAGACTAAACAGAACAGTTCAGAGACCGTACACAGAATGAACCTGCACAACTAGCACGTATGCCTCCTGGTTTAAGAGATACTCCAGGCTCCTGGGGAACCCAAGCACACGATGCGTTAGAGGTTTAGTGCCATCCAATTCCCAAGGTCAGGCACCAACAGGCACTGACCTTCCACTAAACTTGCATTAAGGGAGTTGAAGATTAGAATTAATATTTAAACTGTTTGATAGAAAGCAGTACCAGTCCCTGCTGCTGTGATGAGCTACACTAAAGAGCACAAGTATATCTCTTCTTGGCATGTCCAGATGCTGCAGCGTGCCTTTATGTCCCTACAGCATGGACTAAGGGCAAGCAAGCTGTCTTTCGAAAGCCTCACAACTGACTGCAGCAAAACTCAGTGTGGAACTGCCCAGTTACAGCCACCTTGATCCAACAGGTCTTATATTCCTGATCAGGCAATAAATCACACCGAATAGTAGACCTGAAGTACTACGATGGAGGGGATTCTTCACTAGCCAGAGGCAACAAGCCAGCCTTATCCAAGGGACAGCAAGCTGGCATGCGAGAGATGCAGGTAAGGTTTTGCCACAGGGAAACAGAAACCCTGCCCAAGTATCAGCCCACCTGGGATATGGAACAAAACTGCTTCCAGGCTGGAAGTAATTTAGGAGTACAGGGCAGACACCTACATGCACAAACCAGTTCGGATTCATCTCACCTGCATCCAACATAGTCAGCAGCAATTGCTGCACAGATCATAGCACTTACAAATCGCTCTCTCTATACAACAACCAAGTCCACTCCATCTGCTACACACAAGCTAACACGATCTCCTGTTCAGGGCTACACTACGCTGAACTTCACCCACCAGTTCACTGTCAGAGGAAAGCAACAGCCACCTGAGTGCTTTGCTGGGTGCCAGCCAGCCCAGCCACAGTCAGCATCACATCAGCCCTTGCACCGCACCTCAGCCTTCCACCCTGCTTCCCTGGTCAGTCTGTACCTGCTGCAGCAGAGTCTACTGACAACTGTATGTCAGTACAACCATGTTCACAAGTGCTGCTTTTATCCTGAACTCTGGCAGGCTGGGGCTGTGCTGCTCTCCCAGAGGCTTGTTCTCTGCCTGCTCAGCCCAGCAGGCCTCGCAGCCCTGCCAACCAGCCCCCACTGAAGGTTTCCCCTGAGAATGAGACAGCAGAGTGCCAGTTTTCATTACAGATCATATTCCAGAAGGGTAGGATGAGAGCATTTCAGATGAGGATTTAACCAAGCATCATCTACCACAACAAAAAGCATAGAAAGAATGGGAGGTGAGGGAGGGGTGTGTCTGTCCTACAAATACGCTGTTAACGATGAAACAAGCACTTGTCTCAAGTCCAAACCAAAACAAAAGATCCTGGCTCTGCACCCACCTTCTGTAGCCACAAGCTACAGAGAGAAGACTGCTAACTTCCAGAAGGGTTTGCGTATCAGACCAGCAGCACAAATCCCCAAGCAACCTGAGAAAGTAATTGATCTTAAGACTAGAGCTCCGCATCTCTCCTAGAAACTCTTTTAACCATGAAACAATTACAGGCAGAACTCAAACTGCAGTAGTAAAGCTCGTGTTCCTTCCTCTTCCCCTCTGGCTAGCTCGGCACTGGGCAGCACATCAGCTACAGTGGCTCTCACACACGGTCCCCAGCCAACTCAGAGCTGCAGCAACCTCGCTGCACTACCTGCACGAGGAGATTCTTTACAGCAATAGAAATGCTAGGACAGACTTCAGCTTGCTTCTCTCAGCTACCGCGATTCTCTCCGGTTCATAGGAAAGGTTTCTTCATATAAGCTTTGTTACTGCTAAGGTTTTACCTTTACTCACGGTGCTTTTTATCCACTTAGAATATATCTAATCAGATGAGCTTCCACCTGATAGCATCACAGGAGCATGGACTCAGCTGGGACACTCCCAGACCTACACCAGAACACTACCTTAAGTCCCACTGTTTGCTCCCGAATTTCTTTCTACGCTATGAAAATAGCCACATCTCACAAATCCTTTTCCTGGAAAAGCAGTCGATCCTGCATTACATAAAGTTCCCCCCTACCCCAAGTAACCCATGCAACACTTCTAGCCTCGTCCAAGAAAGGGCATCATATATGGGCAAATCAGCACTCCAGTTTCTGCAGTCAATTTCCTTCTGAAAATACCCAGAGCGTTTCAACTACTGGTTGTGATCATATCAGTTTAGAAGCTTGAATCCTTGAGATTTAAGTCCCTCTAAAGGCTTTACAACAGCACTTCAGTGAATGACTGATGAAAGCAAAAAAACTCAAGTCTACGTGAAAATTCATTTTTGCTTACTTCAACGGCATATTTAAAAGAACATGGAGTGCTACCGTGTAACTACCACACAGAAGTGAAACGAGCTAAAAAGGCATCTTGCTAGCTAGAAGTCAGTTGTATAAGAGCTTGAGACATTTCACACCTCTGTGATAACCATGAAAGTGCTGTCTTCCTCAAGTGTTAACCACTTAAAGTTCTCGTGTCACTTGGAGTGTTATATGGGAACTCAAGACCAACATTCAGATTTCAGTCACCTATTTGAGACCACCTGGAGTACAGCAAGACCTCACAGAAAGCATTAACTGGAGTGTGAGTCACCTCCTATTAGCTTTATTACCTAATGAAGTGAGGCAATCCATTTCAATAGACTTGAGCAATTAAGAAAACCCTTCACTTAAAGATGCACCACACTTCTCACTCAACTGCTACAAATGGACACAGGCAGCAAGGAGGACCCACCTGGGTGCTTCACCAAGCTCTAAACCAGCAGTGAAGCTGTTTGTAGTGATCTTTCTCCATTTTCCTCCAGCGTAACTCTAAATCAAAGTTACAGTCATGAGGACGGAAGGAAGTCACAGCTCTGAGCTGCCTAAAGCGATGTTTCCTTCAGAGGAGTTTCACCTGAAGCTGCCTCTTTCCAAAAACCAAAGGTCTCATTCAGCAGCCTGTCAGATATCCCAAAGTTAAGAATCAGACACATCAATTCAGACTTTGAGAGGGATCACCGCAGACAGAACAGACCAAGTTTAGGGGAAGTCTGTCTCCCTCCTCATCACTGCAGTGCTCCTCTCCTGCCCGCTGAGGACCAGATCGTGAAGTTTCGGCGCTGCAGTGCCAGAGGCCTGGATCAAGGAGCAGCGTGCAATGGGGAATGCTGCTCAACCCTTTCTGAAACTGATTGAGTGTCCTGCCCTTACCGGCACCGCCTGCAGCCTGGAAGCCGTTGGTCTGCTTGAGTCATGTTGTCTGCCTGTCCTACCTCCCCACAGCAGCACAGCTGCAGCCTGCAGCTCTGACGGGCCTGATGAAAGCCTGTTGACAGACACCAGCTGCAAACAACAGCAGACACTGCAGACTCCAGAAAACAACGGCCATCTCAGGCCCTCAGATAAGAACTGAAGAGGTGATAGTGAGACGACAAGCAGTTTCTCTGAAAGGAGCCATGGGCCATCGACATTATGGAAATTAAAACCAGGAGGAAATGATATCCTCCCTCGTGAGCAAGTTTACTCATGCACATGGAAAACTTATGCTAAATCTCTAATTAGAGAGAGTGACTAATATGGAGCCTTAGCAAAGCAGAAGCTGCATCCAGCTACAACTACATTTCACTACTGTGGCTTTTAAACCCACTAGTCAAACTAAGTTTGCTCTAATTATAAACGGAGTGCTCGTTCACACTGGAGGAACAAATACAGTCAAAACCTGCCCCCAGCCTACAAAGAACGTTCTAGAACCAGGCTGTTTGCCCTCCATGGCATTTCCTCCTCAGTGACAGCCAGCAGTTGTTTCAAGCCTCCTAAGTAATGGGATGGAGTTTTTTCCTTCAGTGCCTGATTCGATTGGGTACCCACGCAAGGCAGAAGATTACATTAGAGATTTACATTAGATTAAACTCACTGTTGTCAAGAGACTGGTAACACTCCTTTGTTAAGCAGAGTACAACCCTGAGCCACGGCCTGCCATGCAACCCAGCTTTAAAGCTAGTCTACAGAGCTAGCACCTTGCTGTGTCATTCCTTTCATTTCAGTTTTGTAGAATCCCAGTGCACAACAGCTGCTCCCATCCAAACCATTAACTGGTCTACAGAGAGCAAGTACTCTTCTCCAGCACTGATCTACTAACACACACAGCGAATTAAAGCAGCACAAAACACAAGGTTAGCTCTTTATGCCATGGACTACGCAGCTCTTCCTGTAAGAAGCAATATCATGCTGACAACCACAGTTCATGCTGTTAGATTTTAAACCAATAATAAAGACATGAGCAAGTCCCCTCGCTCTGCTTTGCTCACAGTCACCAGATTTCCTAATTAAAAGCTTCAGAAATGTGACTTGCTACTCCCAAACGTAAAACAGTTAACGATGCTGTGCCTTACACATAATGACTTCCTTATTTCACTCAGTTTTGCAATCCTATTTGAATGACACTTAGTCAGATAAATGTCTGGGTGTGATCCTAATAAGCAGTTGAAACCTTGCAAGCTTCAGCCTCTAGCAAAGCAAGCTGGGCACAGTTGTCAGCTTTGCTTTTAGCAGTTTTGCCACCTGGGACAATCTAGACAGATTAAGTCACCACGCAACTACTCCATAGGGCTCCACATCACCTGCAGTAATCTCACAAATAACACCTCCAAGTGGACATGCTTCAAAATACAAGAAAGTAGCAGTTCAACATGTGCCATCGCCATCCTGGACAGCAGAGGAAGAAAGTAACTCCAGCGCTTGAGTTCAGCTGAAAACCACACCAAGCAGCATCAGGTCAACAACCACACAGTGAGGTTGTACAATGGCCGAGCTCCGTTTTCAGAAATCCAAGAGCAAAGGCAGTGACAGCCAGAAGCACGGGAAAGAAAAGGCTTCTGAAGTTCCCACATTCATCCAGCAGCTTTTGCTTCACGCAGCCAGGCCAAGGAAGAGGTACTTCTTATTTTATGAGATTATTATCCCTATCTGCACAAGAGCTTTGTTGTGTATTGACATGGTAAGCGTAACAAGAATAGTGTGTAAGAGCAAGAGAAGGGCAGTGCCTTTTACTACCCAGTTACCCATTCAACTGACAAACGAATGCATGTATAAAAACACTCAGTAATGTCAACGCGTCCTCGTAGAAGCTGAAAGCACGCTTGGATCTGAAGCTGAAGACATCAGCCTTCAGTGCACCAGACTCAAGCCAGTCACATACCCTGCCAAGCAAAGGGTACCCTGGCCTCCACACTGGCCTCCCTGCAGCACCTGGCAAATCACAGCTCGCCCAGGTGAACGCTCTGCCACATGCACCTGCACAACAGGACACTGAAGAGACCAAAGAATGCATCCAACCAAGCCACTCTGTTCCACATTCAACAACAGCAAAGCTCCGCGTAGGAGAGAGGATTCTCACAGCCCTCCTTCACCTGATGAGCAGACCCAGGCTCAGCACGCTGCGAGGCCTGCAAGCTGCACTTCCCAGCACACGAAGAAAAAAAAAAAAAAAAAAAAAGAAAACAAAAAGAGAGAAAACAGCAGCGTGGGAAACGTTTAAACCATCCACCGGTGAGCACTGGAAAGACGAAGCGGGGAAAGCAGCTGCCGCCAGCCCCGTGCCACGCCAGGGAGAGCGCGGAGGCCGAGGGACGCGCAGCCACCGCGCAGCGCCGCGACGGCGGCCCCGGCCCAGCCCGGCCCAGCACCGGGCCCAGCTCCGGCCGGCCCGGTAGCGGAGGGGGGATCGCGGCCCGCGGCCTGCTTGCTCCCGGCCCGCCCGCTCACCGCGATGACGTTGACGAAGGTGGTCTTGCCGGAGTACTGCAGCCCCACCAGGGTGAGCTCCATCTCCTCCTTCCAGAAGAGAGAGCGGAACCAGTCCAGCAGCCGGGAGAGCAGCGCCAGCATGGCTGCGGCGGGGCGGCGGCGGCGGCCGGGCACTCGCGGGAGGAGCGGGGTCGGCTCCGGCGGCTCTCGGCACCGCGCGCTCCCTCACGGCCCCGCTCGCCCCCGCGCCGCGGTCATATGACGCCGCGGCCGAGCTCGCGCGGTGCACCGGGAGAGGCCGCGCCCCCACAGCGCCCCCTACCGGCGGCCGCGAGAACTGCGCCCGAGGAGGACCAGCGGCGGAGGGCGGGGCGGGGCCGACTCTGTGGGGAGGGAGGGGGAGGGGCGGAGTTGTGCCCAGCTCCTCCCCGTCGTTTAGACTCATATAATCATACAATGATGGAATCGCAAGGATTGTTAGGACCTACAAGATCATCCAGTCCAACCGCCCACCCACTCCCATTGCTACCACAAGCTGCTACTCCACATCTCCTCATCAATGCGCCTCTTAACACTGCCAGGGACGGCAGCTCCACCAGCTCCCTGTGCAGGCCACCGCCGTGCGCGAGCACTCTGAGAGAAAAAGCTTTTCCTCGTGTCCAATCTAAACGTCGTGGCCGTTTCCTCGGGCCCTGTTTGCTGCCTGGGAGAAGAGGCCGAGCCCGTCCCCATCACGTCCTGCCTTCAGGAAGCTGTAGTGAGCAGTGAGGTCTCCCCTGATCCTCTTCTCCAGCCTGAACAACCCCAGCTCCCTGGAGCTGGGAAAAAACGGAGCTTGGAATGATCCAGTTCATTTCACTGAATTAACGGTACGTGTTTGGCACTTACCCCAAAGGACGATGGGGTTTCTCCAAAGCCCCTCGTGCTGCGCCCAGCACGGCAGCTGGGTACAAAACTTTATTGGCTGCTGCACGCGGAGTCTCTCAGGTCTTTAGACTTTGAGCTTTGCAGCTCTGCTGTCAGCTGCGTGCAGAGGCACCCTGGGAGTCTTTGCACTCATTATTGCTGCAGCACAGAGCCCTTAGAGCAATGCCATTACCGCTGCCGTGGATTGCAGGATATTTCTGGCAGCTGAGGAGGACCAGGCTGCAGATGGCCATATTAGAAGAAAGAGCTCATAAGGACAGGACTCGGAGCATCACTTTCTGTGTCTAGACGTTTCCCGGAAAAGCTCTGCAGGCTGCAGACCATGAGGGGAGAGCCTCTGGATGCAGCCACTGACATATATCAGCATTCCTAGTGTATTTAGGATAGGCACTGTGCTTTGGTCATCATTTATCTGAACTGCAAATTGCCACAGTGACCAAATTTGTGTCATAACACAAAATGTTGTATTGCTGTGTCATCAGAGGAAAAAAAAAAATCATAAAGTTTGGATAATTAAAATAGAAAGCTCTGTAATGTCTGCTAAGGGCAAAGGCTTCAGGTTTTTCCGTGCAGGTTCAGGAAATGATTTACATCACAAAAGGTAGATGATTTTCTCCAACCATCAGATAAGAATAAGGGGGAAGAAATCTGCCCTTATCAACCGCTATCAAACAGGTGTACAAAACCAAACAGAACGGGATTGGTATGAAACCACGTGGAATGACAGTCTGGGTATCAGCGATGCCAGCCACACGCAGGGAGGGTTCATGCTACATTTCCTACTGGCACCTTATCTGCCTGGCAGTCCTGCCGACCTTGCTGGGGGATCTGTATTAATTGCTTTCTCTCTGCTCACCGTTACGCAGGAGGAATGCTAAGTGCCACATGCAGAGGAAAAAGCCCTTTTCCATCCATCTCCGCCTCAGCCATCCCGCCAAGCTGGGCTGCACCGCGTGCTGCTGCTGAAGGTGCCTGCGCTGAAATGAGACTGCTCTGCAGCACCAGGAGGGGAAATTTCCCCCTCCCTGGTGTCAGGGAAGGCGGCCACGCATATGCTTTTCCACCCCAACACATGGCTTTTCCTTGCCAACTACTATGCTCCTTCCAATTAAGCTGTGATATGAACTACACTTTGAAAGTTCTTAATCCATTTTATGGTTCATTAACTCCGAAAATTTCCTGCCCATGGTTAGCTGTATCAAAGGGGACGGAATGCCTGGCACCAATTAGTTCTAATAATGAGCTAAATTGTGCACAGATTTCCAAGTCTGTCATTAGCATGAGAAAATAGGACAGCTCGTCTCAAAATAGAATGTCTTACTGGACGGTTCTTTAATTTGTCTTCGGCTGAAGACTACTCCCGCTAGCTGGTGCACACACACAAAACTAATTGATTCGATTAGTTACAGAGCCCGGCTGCGTGGCACTGCCCCTGCTGCTGAACAAGCAGCACGACAAAATAATAGCGTTGGTACTGGTGTGAGATTTCAGGTGTGAGAGGGCAAAAGGAGGAGCTGAGTTTGTGAGCCAGCGGGCCCCGGCTGTGAGCTTTGCTGTGCAGCACCAGCAGGTGGGGTCTGCTTCCACTCTGCGCTTCTCAGTACAACTGAAAGTACTAGCAAAAGAAAAACAGGCAGATAAGAGCGTAGTCAATGCAAAGCGTCATTTCTTGGGAAGGGACAAGGTGTGTGGTCACTGCCAGCCCAACCCAGAGCTGCATGTCCCAACGGCGGCAGCTGGAGCCTGGCACACCATCGTTCTCAGCTCAGTGAATCACATTCACGTCAACAAACTCACTAGATGAAATGCCATCCCTGCCCACATGCCAGTTTGAAACTCTTTCCCCCCCCCCCCCCCCCCCCCTCGAATTGGTGTTACCCCAAGATCTGGCTAAAGCCAAAGCGTAACAAGTCAGGCAGATTTCCCCTCACACAGCAGCCGCTCCATGCTGGGGTCTGTGGCTAACTGCTCCTACAAACAGGAAAGGAGTTATTTCTCTTCCTGTACTACTTCCATTTTCTAAAGAACAACTAGAGCTGAACACGGGGGGACATCGGCAGACCTACAGCCTGCATGCTGCCTGCACAGCTGGAGCAGCCACGCACCTCCTGGGGCAGTGACCTGTGTCTTCCCGCAGCTGTACCAAGGGCTTGCTCTTTTACAAGGCTTTTGGGTATGGGCACAGCACAAAAATTCGCTAAACCACCTCAAAAACTAAAGGAAGGATCGCACTGTGTCCTCCCCACACCTTTTCTCAGCAAGCGGCCTGTTTATTATGCTGTTTTTGTTTGAGCTAAAACAGAAGTATTCCTTTGCCTTTGAAAGTGAGACATGCACTGAAAACTAAACTGTAATTCTTACTGCCTTAGAGATGTTTGTATAATAACAGCACTCCTTCCAGTCCTGCGCAGGATGGCATAACGTGTTCAGCACTCCGGGGAGGACAGGCACTGGAGGGGAGGAGGCACTAAGGCTGCAGCCCTGCAGGAACCTGACTGTACAGCTGTGTCTCATTGCCCAGAGTGCTGATACCTGCATGGGAGATGGGCTGCTGGCTCAGCCAGGTGCCCTCCCTGGCTCCAGGATTCCCAGATCTCTAGGGGACTGCCCCTAGGTGAGCCCTTTTGAAAATCCTCAGGGTGTTGTGCCACCGAGGCAGCGTGGCATTGTGTCCGTGGGGAGGAATTACCTCTCTGCACCTCCTCTGCCTTCTGGTAGCCTAGCAGATTGGAAACGTGGCAGCTAGGAGGTTGGCAGGCTGCAAGCTTTTCCATCGCTGACAAGGAAAATAGAAACGAGCGCAGTTGCTTTAGCATTCTGATTCGGTAGAGGCTGGCAAGCACTTTGCAGCGTGAGCTGCTGCATGCAGGCGATGACCTTCAGGAATGCTGGAGTCTCCCCGCCGCGAGGCAACGGGAGTGTGAATCAGCAGAAGAGAGGGGGGAAAGAATGATGGTTGAAAAAGAGCCTGCTGTTAGCAGTAAGTTAAAAACAAAGTTTCCTCCTGGTTCTCCGGTCAGATTTATTAGCAGAGACCTTGGCACTTGCACAGGGCCCTGCGCAAAAGCCAGGCCCACGCTTGCAGATTTATTGCACAGTCAGAGCCCTCGCCAGCTCAGTCACAGCATTTCACCCCTTCTATAATTTAGTATTAAAATCCAAAAAGAAAGGAAAGCGTTCTTCCAGCACTAAGTCTAAGCACAAAGAGTCTCCAAGCGAGCCTCTGCAAGAAGAGCACGGAGCCCTGGGCCTCCTGGTTCGTGCTGATGTGTGCTACTGAATCTGGAGGAAGCCAGCACCCAGGGGAGACCCACTGCAGCACCGGGGAGGTGCTGGGTGAGGCTCTGGGACCCAAAATGGCATTGTTTCCTCACTCATACACAGCTGCCTGCTTCAGGCCACAGCCTCAGGGCAGTCCCGGAGCCCCCACCTGCTTCTTCCTCCTCCCCAGCACTGAGGTGGCTGTGGGGGTGGGTCAGGAGAGGCATTGCTTCCCCGTTTGTAAAAATAGATTTGAAATAGGGCTCCATTGCAACTGACTGGCACAGAACCATGGATGGCCCTTACTGATGCCTGATAAATTTAGTTGCCTATGGTTCACGTTTCTCGGTACAGAATGAAAAGAGGGGAGATTCCGATTAGATGTGAGGAGGAAATTCTTCACTTGGAGCGGTGAGGCATTGCAGTGCTGCCCAGAGCAGTGGGTGCACCGTCCCTGGAGGAACCCAAGGCCATGGATGGAGTCCTGTGCAGCCTGGGCTGGGGGGGCAACCAGCCCACAGCACGGACTGGGGTCAGGGGACTTGGGTGTCCCTTCCAACCCAACCATTCTCTCATTCTGTGATCTTTAAGGTCCCTTCCAGCCTAAGTCACTCATTAATTCTGTGGCTCTTTGATTCTATACGTTCCAATCCCACCGAGGCCACCGTTCTGCACCTCCTGACTACGGCCTCCGGCATCCCCGGCTCACCCGGCAGCTTCGAGCCCCTTTTCCTCTCCCCTTTCCCTGCCCGTGTCCTTGCTGGGTTCCTCCAGCAGAGGGGAGTGCAGCCTCACCAAAGCGCTCCTCGCCCGGAGCTTCCTCCGCCTCACCCCAGCGTCACCCCAGCATCACCCGGTGCCACCCAGCATCACCCGGTGCCACCCAGCATCACCCCAGCCCTAACCGCAGCCCCCGGCCCCCAGCACCTCTGTCTGTCCACACACAAATGAGACATCGCCGGGAGTGTTTTCACCTGCGATGAGCCACCATCGGATGGATGGATGCGCAGGACTGGAGCACTTGTCTACTTATCGATCCCAACATCTTTCTTTTTTCCACGTTGTCACAGCCAAGGGGAGGTGATCCTGGGGACCGAGTGTCACTTGGAAACAAAGAAAACAG
The DNA here is from genome assembly GCA_036925125.1 of Oreortyx pictus. Classification (NCBI taxonomy): domain Eukaryota; kingdom Metazoa; phylum Chordata; class Aves; order Galliformes; family Odontophoridae; genus Oreortyx; species Oreortyx pictus. The sequence continues at coordinate 1,170,123 of JAUPFR010000015.1, forward strand.
CCTCTGCAGGCTGCTGACCCTGCCATGCGGCGGAGGTGTGGGGATGGCTGCAGGGCTCTGCCCTTCCCCAGGGTGAGCACGGACGTGTATCCGAGCAAACGTGCTTTCTTCCCGCTACCCTGTTGTTTTCTCCTTGGCAAAACCACGTGAAAGCACAAACAGTCCGCAGCCACACTCACTCTCCCTGCTTTGTATGCATGAGCAGCAAAAGGAATTTCAGATCTCGCTGTAATGCCGTGCACAGAAGCCTGCCGGAGAGCACTGCTCTGATTAGCTCTCATCCTACAACCAGGAAAACAAGAAAGAATGAAAATAAGGGAGAGCCCAGCGTGTGGCTCCTGTGCCTCTCCTTCGGTAAGGAGGAAACGCAGTGCTCTGCGCTCTGTGGCGTCAGAAGGCTGTGAGTCAGTGCTGCAATAAACCTGCCCGGTGCTGAAGCCGGGGGCCTCCTGCCCTGGGCTGTGCTGCTGCAGGTGAGTGCCACAGCACTGCGGGCAGTGACGGAGCCGTGGCAGTTTCGTAACCGTGAGCGATGTATCCCAGGTCACCGAAGCTCGAGATGGAAAAATTAGATTTAGACCTGGGAATTGAATTAGCAAAAGGGATGAAAAAGAAGAAGAAGAAAACGCCTCACGTCCAAGCGCTCATCTTTGGCAGAATTCATCTCCAGGGGAAGACATAGAAAAGCATTGGGCTGTGAATGCTGCGGATAGCTCTGGTGCGTGGACTGGGCCGAGCTCCCCGTCCTCAGCTCCCTGAACTTTGAGCAGTTGATGCGGATCCAGGTTTAACATTTCCACCGGGGCCTTGCTCGTTAAACCCAGCAGCAGAAGGCCCTGGCTCCCTGCAGAAGCCACACCAGCTCTCAATTTGCTGCCCACCCCTCTCTTTACCCTTTTGCAGCATACGTTGGCTTCGGACCCCAGTGCTCACACAGCAGAGGCCGCGGGGAGCGGGGCACCCCTACTTCCGATCAGCTGCAGATGGATGCAGAGATCTTGGTCAGGCTGAATCCCACCCCAAGCGGCAGGCACTCCGAGCCCCTCTGAGAGCACTAGAGGCAGAGCCGTGCGGGCAGCACGTGCCTCCTCGCCCTCTCCCACCGGCCCCATCCTGCCTCATTAAGCAAAGCGTCCTCTCCTTCCCGGGGCACTCCCAGGAGCCGATCCACGCACCGGGGCTGCCGCAGCTCCCGGCAACCTGGGAATCCCCATCAGCAGCTCACGGCCCTTTCCCTGGAGGGCTCCCGCAGGAGGCACCCAGACCCACCCATCGCGGCTGACTGCAGCCGATCGGAGCGCCGAACAGCGGGCTCGTTAGCCCCAGCGGTGCTAATTGGAGCGGCTGTTGGCCCCGCGCTGCCCATCGGGCTGCGCTCCGCTGACCCTCCCGTCACCCCACCCCGCAGGGCAGCCCGCAGCCTGACGAAAGAGAAAGGAAGGAAGAGGCAGCGTTCATTTACATGAGATAAGCGCTCGGTGGAGCAACCGGAGCTGAAGGGCGCTTGGCACAGCCGTGCTGCCGTGGCACGAGGTGGGGCGGCCCCGCAGGACCCGGGCAGCGCCCGCAGACTGGAACAGCCGCGGTCCGCATCCTATTTGTCAGGGGGGAGGAAGGAAGGAAGGACACGTGAGAAGAAACCTCGCAGTAAATGATCCCGCTTCGTCTTTTTTTTTTTTTTTTTTTTCCTGTAACCCTCCTGGCCTTACAAACAGGAACTTCGTTTCGAACTAAAAATAAAACCCGCTGCCTATTTAACAGTTGCAGATGGGTGCTTCCAACTGTGCTGCTAGGCTTCAGCCCCTTCTAAGTGCAGCCCGAGCGAGGCACGGCAGGAAAGTGCCTTGCTTTGCATTTGCTATATTTACATCTCTCGGGCTATCGGGAGAACAGGATGTCCCCGCGGAGCTGACACCCGAGACGCAGAGCTCTCCCTCCCGGTCAGTTGAGCACGGCCGTCCCCGTGTGACTGACACCGTCCGCTTGACAGACAGACAGGCAGACAGCTGGGCAGGCAGACAGGCGGACAGATAACTGGACAGGTGGACGGACAGGCGGACTCCCCAGGACGGCTGTGGCACGTGGCCGGGGCGATGCTGCGAGCTCTGCTTCTCTCTGCCACACCTTTTCGTGCCGGGGCACGGGAGATGAACTCTGCCTTCGCCACAGCTCTGCTTTTCCCCCCACACGTTGTTTCCCATAATAACAGTCGGCCGCCACCGGGAGCCCTTCGGTGATGGAGCAAGGCGTTTCCCAGGCAGCAGTGCAGCACCAGGGGCACGAGCCCTGCTGGGTGGGGGGATGCAGGGCGAAGCTGGCCCCAGGGCCCTGCAACACGCCCGCTGCCCACCTCGGTGAGCGCCTTTCTCACGCGCTGGGCGTTGCTGCCCAGCGTTGTGCCTCCTGCACATCACTCCACCTTGATTTCTAACCGCGGCAGCTTGTGCCTGGGAGTGGTTTCCAAGCATTCAGCTCGCTCATATCTTATCCACGCTGGTTTCCTTTATGAGCTGCACCCACGGCAGGTCCAGGGCTTTACATGCAAACCCAAACAAATGCGCAGCGGCGGTGCTTCCCATTCCCACCCGGCCGGCTGCAGTGGGAGAGCAGTGAGTCAGGAGCACCATAAAGGAAAGTGAAATAGATCCGCCCTGCGCAGACGATAGGATCAGGGCAGATTAGCACCCTTGGATCGCATTCAAGGGTCAGCATAAATCTTTAATCTTTGCAAAGTCCCAGAGCCTCCCTCCCCTGCGCTGTCTCACATGCATGCACACCAGGCATGACTAAACAGCTCTGCGGGGATGGCAGACACTTCAGAAACTCCCGGCTGGTTTTGGTTTGCAAACTAAAACAATAAAGCTGCTGTCTGCTCCCAAACGTGAGAACTTCCCCACGCAGCCGCATCGCCCCCGATGTGAGCGCTGCTCCCGGGCTGCCAGGGGTGCGGCACTCCGCTCTGCCCCGCTCCGTCAGCCCACAAACCTGCAGCCCACAAACCTGCAGCCCAGGGCTCAGCACAGTCCCCACGTCAGCTCACCCAAGGGGGATACGAGGGTTTGCTTTGGGAACTGGCCTCGCGGTGCCAGCACGGAGGGGATCCCCATCGCTTGCACCGGCCTGGGAGGGAAAGGAGCAAAAAGCCCTGGCCTAGTTTTTGTTTCACCGGGCTGGGCTCGGGCTCGACGGATGTGGTTTAGCGGTCAGCGCGTAAGACAGCAAAGGAAAAAAAAAAAAAAAAAAAAAGATAGAAGAAAAAAATTCCTTTGATTTAATCCAGCTCGGGTCTGTGCTTGCTCTTCCTGCGGCCATTGGGAAATCACAGCAGAGAGAAAACCCAGCGCACAGCTCCTGCGGCACCCGCAGCTGCTGCTCAGCCCCAGCCCTGCCCCGCACCCGGCTCCGGGTCCTGATGGATTTATGACAGTCTGTGTCCTCTCTGCGTGCAGAGGGCCAGGCGATTTCTGTAGAAATGAATATTTATGTGCTCGCATAAACATCTTTCATAGGAAATTGCCTAATAAGCCCCATAAACCTGCGAGCGCTCGCAGCTGTCCGAGGGAGCGCGGTTCTGCTGACGGCGGCGGTGGCAGCGCTGCACCTCGCATGGCAGTAACGCCAGGAATCCTTTGAGTCATCGCTCTGAGCGCTCCGGGATGTGCGCAGATCTCCATCTCGGCCTCTCCCCAACGCCTTCGCCTCACCGCGACGTCCACACGCGGATGTGGATGGAAAGCCCCTTGGAGCGGCTCTCCCCGCGGGCTCGTGCTGCTCACATGCACTGGAGGGGATCCAAGGATAAGCGGGAAGCGCCGGGCAGAGGCCCCACCATCTGCCCCTGGGACGAGCACCTGGAAGTGAGCGAAGCGAGTAACTGCAGAAAATCGGCGTGGGCTCCGTGCAGGCAGCAGCAGAGGAAGTGGCCCCGTGTTAACAGCTCGCCTCTGCTCCCTGTCACCGGCCCCAGCTGCGTGCCCCTGCCCCTCGCGACACACGAGTGCACACAGCTGTAGTGGCTGCAAGTCCCATACGCCCCACGGGGCAGGTAGCATCCCTTGGGGTGAGCATCCCTCAGGGTAAACATCTGTTTGGGTGAATATCCCTCGAGGCAGCATCGGTTGGGGCAGCATTCCCTGGGGAGAGCATCCCCTGGGGTAAATAGCATCCCTGGGGCAGCATTGATCGGGGCAGCTCATCCCTTGGGGTGAGCATCCCCAGGGCAGCATCCCTGTGGCCCCATTCCCAGCACAGGCACACGCTGCAGGCTCACAGCCCGGCGCTGCCCCACGCTCTGCTCCGCAGCGGGACGGAGCTTTGATTCAGGCTCTGCACACCCACTGCTTATTCACTGGACGACATGAGCCACTGGGCAGGGACTTGAGTTTGCTGTGACCTTTGGACACTCATTTAAACCGTGGAAAGGGTGACGGGCTGCCAGCGAGCAGGGAAAGAAGCAAAGGGCCGCAGTGATGTTTTGCCACCAAAACCCCATCCCAGCACAGTCGCCATGTGGGGAGCATGGGGCCGAGATCCGTGCTGGGACCCGAACCTTAAATCCTCCCCGAGCTGCTCAGAGCCACATTGATTCACACCACGCACATCCTCGGGCCAAGGAGCAGCAGTGCTGCAGGAATCCGCTGCCTTCCACACCGTGCTATGTCTGTACCTTTCCTTCCTTGTTCCTCAGACCCCACTACGGCTGTGCTGAGAGCCCACTGTGCCCCATCCCCACCCCCTCAGCCCCGCACCGAGGGCCGAGCCTTGCTCAACCCTACGCCTTCTCCCACAGCGCAGCGGCTAAAGCAGAAACAGCAATTATCTGGTTCAGTCTGGTGCTGCTGGCCTGAAACATGCCATGACAACGTGGTTCTTGTTTCAAAGCCTCTTTTGTACTAGGACACAGTTCAAGGGATCTTGCAATGCTGCGTTTGTAAACACGCGGCACTTGCAGCTACACGCTGGGAGATGAGAGCGGGGGCAGCACGGGAGGGCACCGCTCCCATCGGGGCTGTGTCCCCGCTCCGTGCCCTGTGCCCGCTGCAATTTGGGGAGCTGGGAGCCCCTGGGGTGCCCGTTCCTGAAAGTCACCAAAAACGGAGTCCTGAAAGAGACAAATCAGACGAGAAACCCCAAAAGCACAACACTGGGGATTATTTTGAACCCTGGTTCGTGCATAATGCAAATCAGTGGCTCCCGCAGCCACCCTCGGCCCTCGGAGGAGCAGGTGGTGAGGAGCTCACAGCATGTGCCCGCATCCCAAGGGGGTCCTCACCTTGGAGCTCCCACCCCACCTGCACGGGGATGGCACAGAGCAGAGCCCGGGCAGCACAATTCCCCACGCAGTGCTGTCCTTTGGAGGCAATCCCCCTCCTGTCCCCCAGACCCTGCACAGCATCGCCCCGCTTCCCTTCGATCTGTTTCTGATGGGGCTGCTTCCTCCTGCTCTCTTTTCTCGTGCTCTGGTTTATTTTCCTTCAAATCATTTTTGTGTTGTTTTTTTTTTTTTTTTCCTTTTTCCTTTTGAAAAATAATCCTCGTGTCTCCCTCCTCACTTTCCTTCAAGGGGGTGCTCGGGAAGCCCTATTTATGGCTTGAAACGCTGCTGAAAGAGTTATTGCCATGTTATTCAGCTGCTGTGCCAAGCCTGCATGGGGATCGGGTTGCTGCTGAAAGGGTGCCAGGCACGTCTTTTTCCAGGAACCAGCCGCCGCATTTAGCCTCCGGCTGCACATGAAAGGCTGCAGTCGGAAACGTGACATTGTGTCAACATTTGAGGCAGGTCAGAGCTGGGTGAGACCATGAAAACAAGGCAGGGAACGCGGCACGCCCGGCGGGGCTGGGGTCACCCCATGGCCCCACCATCACCCCACGTCCCCACCGTCCCACGTCCCCATCCCCCTGCAGCCCCGTCACCCCACGTCCCTGCCCTCTGTTGCACATCCCTGCTGCATCCTCTGGCACGCAGCGGTGGCACTGAGGGGACCCCACTGCCCCGTCCCACCCCCTGCCCCATCGCACCCCCTGCCCTGCCCTCCTGCCCGTTCCCCACCCAGGAGCGATGGGGATGGAGTCGGTCCTGACGTGGGCTGAGCACCGTGGGGCTCATGCGCAACCACAGCAGCATTAAGGAGCTGAGATGTGACGGTGCTGAGCACCACGTGCTGTCCCCGAAGGCGGTTACATGGGGTTGCCTTCAGCGAGATCAATATTTAGTGCTCATTAAACCAAACACCTGCACCAGGATGCTCGGAGCGCCCGAGTCACACACGGGTGTGTGTGTGTGTGTGTGTGTGTGTGTGTGTGTGCAGTGGGGTCCCAGGGCTGCAGCAGCCCCGTTCTGCACAGTGCTTCGCTGTCAGCAGATTATGAGACTCCTCCACGCTGTAAAAACACCCAACACCCATCAGGGCCTAAAGTACCGCCCACGTGCACGGGGTAACTGATTGCAGATCCAGCACCCGAGCAGCACAGGGCAGCGGAGCACTGGGATTGACCCCATCCCACCACGAGGGCAGGAGGAGCTCCCCCATACCTGGGTCCTTGGGAGGCGGCATCCCAGCCCTGGAGTCGAGGGGGGGTGGTGAGCAGAGCGAGGTGTCCCGGCGTGCAGTGGGATCCAAGGCATGGGGAGAAGGCATCAGCTTGAGCAGGTTCACCCGGAGCTGGAAGCGGTGAGGGGAGCCATGCCCGGACGTGCAGATGGGGAAGAGATGAGTGAACATCCCTGAAATCAACCAAGGAGCATCCCCAAGAATCAAGCAGTCAGTGAGCACCCCCAAAATCAACGAGCACCACCCCAGCACGTGGCCAAGAGCCCCATCCCTGTGTGGGGCTGTGCCCCCAGCCCAGGCCCTACAGAGGGACCCAGCACAGCTAGTGGAAAGCATGGAAGCCGACCCTTATCTTCCACAGGAAAAGTATTATTTTATTAAGTATTTTTAAACAACTACTTAACATTTACTCGAGATAAAAATATGTACAATATCCCACCTTGAAGAAGGCTCCAAAATATAAACACTGTACCTCTCCCTAGAGAATAAAACAAAGCTCTTCTCTTCAAAAAACAAAGGACAACCCAGGAACAAAGATACATTCATATTTCACACTTCTTTGATGCTCAAGTAGTTATACAAATAATAGACATCTGAAACGCTTTACCTTTTAATATATTTATATAATATATATTTATAACAGGATTTTTACAAATAAAGGCAACAACTGTATACCAAAAAAAAACCAAAAAACAAAAAAACAAAACAAAACCCCAATGAAATAAAGGTCAGAACACGATCCGCAATGAAGCATAGTGCATCTCAACAGCTGGGGCAACAGGAAGGCGGAATGGGGATCCAGACCGGAGTTGTGCTGGACACCGGTCCTCAAAACCAGCGAGGAAAAACACAGAAGCGAAAAGTTTGTTCAAAACAAAACAAAACAAAAAACAAAAAGAGAAGCCAAACTGGGCACGGTGTCATGGTGTCATGGCCTTTACCTGCAGCGAAGGGCACCGCAGCACTGGGATCTATGGGACGTGCCCAAACCCTCCCCTGGGTTGAGCACAACTGTGCCACGCTCACCTTGCAGGACTGGGCCCGGCCCCCACCAGCAGCTCGTTACAGCACAGGGCACAGGTTCGTTATTCGTTAGGTGTACTCCACGTAAAGCCTCCAAGCAGCATCTACCTTTTATTTATTAAAGCACGTATCAGCAAAGGTGTGGGGAGAAACCCATCTCCGGTCTGCCTCAACCACTGACTACACGTGGCTGGGCTGCGAGCGCTGAGCCCCCAAAGTATCAACAGGGACAGCCAGACCCTACAGCCCAAGGCACCACGGGGGCAGCCAGACCCTCCACCGGGGACCTCCATACCTCACAGCTCAGAGTCCCCACAGTACCATCACGGTCACCCAGACCCTACAGCTCAGAGCCCCCGACGTACCACAGAGGGCATGCGTGCCCCGCAGCAGGGCCATCCATACCTTCCACTGGGGACATCCAGACCCTACACCCCCACATCTGCCTCTCGGGGTACTTTTTCACAGCTTTGACACGCGGCAGCTGACTGAGCCAACCCGTTCTGTGGGTGCAGAGAGGGGGGGGGTGGAAAGCATCGAGCTCTTTGCTCGTCCTTTCGGAAGCAGCTCAGCACGGCCAAGCCTCCTTCATCCTCCTGCACGCTCCCTGGCACAGAGGGCAGGGATGTGGCTCCCTGCACGCCGCGAGCCGTGGCCCGCACCTCCCTCCAGCCAAGGCATAAAAGTGAAACGGTCTCAAACTGGAAAAAAAAAAAAAAAGAAAAAAGAAAAAAAAAAAGAAAAAAAAAAAGAAGACAAAAAACCAAAAGCCACGCCGCGCTTAGTCTTTGGTTTCCAAGTTCAACGGGGGGATCTGCTTCAGCGCCTGCAGCAGGGCCGAGGAGTCGATGGGGGAACGGGTGGGCCCCGGGGAGGGCAGTCTTTGGGGCAGCAGCAGTGGGGGGGACAGCTTGTCGGGGCCCACGAAGCCGGTGAGCGCGGCAGCGGCGGGCGTGGGCAGCCCGGGGTACAGCACGGGGACGGAGGCCGGGTACCAGCACTTCTCCAGCATGGGCAGGTAGGCGGTGGCGGATGGCGGGATCAGGTAGAAGGGCAGGCACAGGGGGGGCTGGTGGGCGTGGGGGGGCAGGAAGCCGCCCGCGGCGCCCATCACCTCGCCGCCAAAGGGGCTGTCGTCATCGGGCACCTCCAGCCTGCTCCTCTTGGCCGGAGGGTCCTCGCTCTCCTGCTTGATGGAGCTGATCCTCTCCTGGACGGCGTATTTCAGTTCGGTATCCTTTGGGAAATAGGGCTGCTCCGGTTTGGAGTCGCTTTTCTCCAGCTCCCCCCCGTAGCCGCTGTCCGTGTCCGTGTCGCTGCCGCTCTGCTCCCCGCTGGAGGCAGCGAATGTCCTCTGGATGACGGGGACGCAGTTCTGCCCGCGCCCCTCGCCCGCTTTGCCCCCCGGCACCGCCTTCTCCTTCAGGTCCTTGGGGCCGGCCGGCAGCAGCTCGGCCGCCACGCGGTGCAGGTGCCCCACCAGCTGCGCTGCCTTCAGCTCCTTGTTGTCGTGCTTGGCCACGTACTGCAGCAGCTCCTTGGCGCACAGCTGGAAGCCGGAGCGGAACATCTCCTGGCTGGAGTCGAGGCTCCTCGCTGACAGGTCACCTGAGGAAACATTAACAGGGGGAAATTAAAAATTAACAGCACGCCAAATGCTCCCACTGCCACCTCCAGGGTGACAGCACGCCTCGGGTCCGGCGCGGCCAGCCCGAATCGCCGGGAGTTACACGCCAGAAGCCAACCTGCCACTCTCACATCCCTCCGTGCCCCTCTGCCCGTGCCCTTCGTCTTTCAATTCTGCATTTACTGCATTCCACGCTTCCGCAGCCAGCACACAGCACAGCCCGGAGCTGGGGGGGGGGCAGGACCCGACCCCCCCCCCCCCCCCCCCCGCTGCCGCCCCCACCGCCAACAGGTGTCCCCTGGTGCCGTCCCTGCAGGGCAGCGGGACCTCCCCGGCCAAACTCGGTCTGACTTTATCACACCCACGTGAGTGCCACATGTGCGAGCAGCAGGAGGAAGCAGCAGCCGCTGCGCCGGGCTCCCTCTGCCTGCGGAGCGCAGAGATGCGCGCACAGACAGCGGCGTTTGCGCGCTCCGGGGCAAAAGGGAAAGAGCAGAAGCGGCACCCAAAATCTCGCGGTCACGGACGGAGAGAGCCGAACGGCTTTGGAGAGAGCGCGGCAGCAAAGCCGGGCTTGAAATAAAACTTTAAGACCCACTTTAAAAATCAAAGCGACCGCACGGCGCGCTCGGCACTGACCCCGCGGGGAGCTGCACCCGAAGGGCAGAGGCACAGCCACTCCCCGCGCCCCACGCAGGGTCCCCGCAGCCCCGCCGCGCCCCGTGTCCCCGCACGCCGTGCCCACGCACCCGCCTGCAGCCCGCTCTGCAGCGCCAGGATCTTCTGCTGCTGCTGCTCGATGAGCGCCGTCAGCGCCTTCACGTGCTTCAGCGTGAGCTCCAGCACCACCGCCTTCTCCAGGTGGCCCAGCGTCTGCGGGCAGAGGACACAGCGCGTTGGCGGCTGCGGGAGGAGGGGTTGGGGGGGGGGGGGGGGGGGGGTTGGGGGGCATTCCCACGGCAGAGGCGATTTGGGGAAAGGGGCTCGGGTGAGTCCCGAATATGGGCGGAACACACGGAGCGCAGCCCCCGGCCCTGCACCCCGGGGTGCCCGGGGACGCCCATCCCCGAGCGGAGCTCCGCGCTGCTGCCCCCGCCGGTACCGGGAGCTCGGCGCAGGGCCGGGCCTGGAGCCGCGGAGCGCTGCGGCCGTACCGTGAGCTTGAGGTGCTCGGGCAGCAGGTCCTTGAGCTGGGCGATGCACTCGTTGATCCTGTCGCGCCGCTTCTTCTCTATCAGCCTGTGGGGCAGCTTGTAGGTGTCCTGCAAGGAGCGGCGGGTCAGCGCTCCGCACGCACCCTGCGTCCTTTTCGCTTCTTTTCTTTACCCCCCCCCCCCCAAAACAATCGCTATACCCACTCCGCATTCCACCGCCGGTCCTTTCTTCCCCTTTTTTTTTTTTTTTTCTCCCCCCCCCCCCCCCCCCCAAATACTCTCGAGCTTCGCAGCACGCAGCTTTTCTTCTTCATCCCCCCCCTCCAGCCCCGAATTACCGCTGAGCGGAGGCCCCCTCCCCCCATCCCCGCACCCCACAGGATCTCACCTCTCCCCCCGCCCCCCTCCCCTTACCCGGCGCCGCGGACCCCCCTCCCGCACCCCCCTCCCCGTTACCTTGTTATCCTCGCTCCTCTTTAACCCCCTCCTGGGCTTGTACACTTGGTACATGTGCGCGAAGTCCAGCCTGCACGGGCGAAACGAAAGCAGCGAGGTTACCCCCGTCCCCGGGGCCGCGGTTGGGGGGACGCTGTCCTCGTCCTGTCCCCCCCGCAGCCTTACCCCGGCACATCGGCGCTCTCCAGGGCGGGCAGCTTGCCCAGGCACACGGGCGGGGGCTGCGCGCTGGGGATGCGCTCCATGGGGTCGCGGAGCGATGCGGTGCCGCGGGAGCCGGGCAGGGAGCGGAGCGCTGCGGAGCGGTGCGGAGCTCAACGCGGACAGCTCATGCCGCGTCCCCGCCTCGCCGGCTGAGGAGCGGAGGGAGGCGGAGGGCCGGGTTAAATGCGGCCGAGTGGGTGGACGGCGGCGACGTGCGTTACCCTGTGACTCCCGGCACGTCTGGCCGGGCTCCCCCCCCAACCCCCCCCCCCCCCCCCCTCGCTCCCTCCCTCCATCGCCGTCACATGAGGCTCACGTGTCGGCGAGCGGCGGCCTTCCTCCCCCCGCCCGCTCCGCCGTGCAACGTGCCGTGGGGGGAGGCGGGGCTGCCGGCCCGTGGCCCCGCGTGGCCCCGGCCCTGCTCGCTTCCCGGCCGCCCCTCGGGCGCTGCCCCGACGTCCCGGAGCCGGGCGGGAGCTCTGCGCCCTGCTCCGCACTCCGGCATTCCCGCAGCCCGCCGGTAATCCCCGCTGCCGGAGCCCTTTGGCTGCTGCCGTGCTCGCGGAGCCGTCCCGCGGCTCGGGGCTTACTCATGACCTTAAGGGACGTTGCCAAGGATTTAGGAGTCCCCCTAAAAAGAGGATCCGAGAGGAGCGATCGCATTCCAGGGCGGCATGTGGGATGGCGGAGAGTTGGGTTACACTGTCCCTGCGATCGGCTTTCATAAGCTGGGGCTGATGCAATCGGCGGTTTGTCTTCGAGATTTTGTTTGCTGGATTGTTTCTGCGCGGAAATGCGTACGGACGAGGTGTATGCAATGTAGCACCCTGCGTACATTCGGGCAGCGGCAAAAGGTTTGCAAAAGGCCAAACTTCCTGCAGCCACCAACCGTCCCCGGAGAGCCCAGCGGTGATCCGCACCTACCTGCGCACCCCCAAAGCCAAGGGCTCTCGGTTCGGGCTGTGCTGAGGGCTCGGAGATGGTGATTTGGGGGCAGGACGCTCTGAAATCCCGACAGCAGCTTCGGATGGAGCCCGTGTGGGCAGCACGGCGTTAGCAGCTGGGCTGCGGCTTCGGCCTCACGATAAGGTTACTGCGGGTGGTTTTGTTTTAAAATGTCCCTTACTTAATATATCCACGAAGGCCAGGCATGTGCCCGTGGCCTGGAATCAGATAGCTGACTCCTCTGCTCTCTCGTTTCCAGCAATCTCGTTTCGGGTTACCGGCACCGGAGGTGAAAGGACGGCCGCAGGCGAAGGTTACGCCGGGCAGCAGCGCTCCGGCCCAGCACGCAGCGGGCACACGACGGGCATCCCCGGAGCCCCCCCTCCCCAGCAGCCTGCAGGTGGTGACCAAAGCTCGGACTGAGCTTTGAAAACACGCTGCCCGCAGCTCGGTGCTGCATCCCTGGAGGTGCCCAAGGCCACTGGGGGGGACAGCCAGCCCATGGCCGGGGTGGGGCTGCGTGGTGACCTCCAGGGTTCCATCCAACCCCACCGCTCTGCCAATCTGTGATGGTGTTGGGGTAATGTGCGATGGGAAAAGCACTGAGGGGCCGTGGCCCTGGGGGGCTGCAGGCTGTGTGCTGGCACCGCGTGGTGAAAGCCTGCAGCCCATCAGCCACGAGCTGACCTCCGACAGAGCACGGGGACGTTTGCCAGCCCCGAGCGCGGCAGTGGGAGGAACACGTGGGCGGAAACTATTTGGAAGTGGCAAAATTTGTGGACATTACAATTCGTAATAAGAGACCTTAGCCCGCTTTAAGGCTCTGTTTAATGAAACCTCCCCGCCGTGCCGTGCCAGCCGCCCTGCCCGCGCGCTCGCTGCTAACCAGGTCCCTGCTGGCACCAACCATCCCGTGGGAAACCACCCCCAGCTCCACACTGACAGCAAGACCTGCTGTGTCCCTGTGTGAGGGAGTTCTGGGGCTGCCCCCCATCCCATGCCCGTGCTTTGGGGGCCGCCGAGCGCTGCTCCCGAGTGCCCTCGAGGGTTTTTGTGCAAAGGTATCAGATCCCCGCTCTGCTCTGCCCAACATCAAGCAGTGAGTCAGCTCCGGGCCGTCAGATGTCTGCGCTTCAGCTCTCAGATGTGCGGAGCGGGGAGCGCGGCACTGTGCAGGTATGCAAAGCAGAGCGAGGTGCCTTCAGATCTCCGGCTCAGAGAGCGCCGCACCTCCCAACTGCAGCACTGTTTATTTTCCCCTGGTATCTGAGTACCCGAGTGAGAATCAATACCGGGGAGGTCTGTTCTGCCCGCAGGGCGCAGGGAGAAGCGGCTGCAGTATCCTTCCTATCTGGATATAAATAATTCTTCCTCATACCAATAAAACCCTAAACGGAGTGGGCACGATAAGGGAACGGGAACACATTTCACGTGGTTGGTCTGAGGGCACAGCATGGTCAGAGGGCCCCCCCAGCCCCCTGCTGAGGACAGAGGGCTGCGCTGAGCTGGGAGGTGATGTCTGGCCCCTTGGAATAAAGAGGATGCAAAGAAATGTAGGAGGTGGGGTAGGGCAGGAGCGCGGTGCCGTTGTCCCCTGCACACGGGGATCCCTGCGCATCACGAGCCGGATGCACAGCAGACGTTCACGTGAAAGAAGCACGGGCAGGAATTCAGTGCCAGGAAACATTCGCAGCAGACCTGTGCCCAAGGAAGGTCACACACGTTTGCCCTACCCCAGCCCTACCCCAGGACCCCCACAGCCCTGCTGACAGCCCACGGGGCCGGGCAGTGCCGGCAGAGGTGAGCGCAGCTCCCTGCCCAACGTATCGCAGCCATCTGCCCGAGAAGCGCTGGAGCAAACCACAACTGAGGATGTTGCTGCCTTCCCCCAAATACTTTCTCTAATGAGGTTTTTAAATAGTCCTGCCCCACCCACGCGGGCACCCAGGGCACTTTCATCTCAGGTGTTTGGGAGCTGGGTGGGACCCTGCCGGCACAGGGCAGGGGAGAGCTGCTCCTTCCCCGGCTCCCGGAGATGCTCTTGGGGCCGATGGGAGCCCAGCAGCAGTGAGCAGCTCGGCCGTGCCCAGAACACGCCTCACTCACAGGCGGCAGGGCCCCGCTGGCTGTGACCCATAGCTGCCTCTGACCCTAATGGCCACACAAGAAAATCACAGTCATCCCTCCCGATGTTGTAAACTCTATGACCACATAATGAAAATAAAGTCCTGCCCAGAGGGGCCGAGCGTGTCCGCAGCTGCTGCCCAGATGTGCTGCCCGGACCCCACGGCCCCTCAACCCGCTCACGGGGACCCAGCCAGGGGAGGGCTGTGCTCTACAGACCCCGAGCAGCGAGCCGCCGGGTGCCTTCGGTCTCCGGATAGAGAGCTGAGCCTCTGATTCGAGATGATGAAAATGAATAACCATCTGCTCAGCAGCAGCCACGGACCCACGTTGTATTGGGGCCATATGGTGGCCAGGGCTCCTACGTACGGATTCAATTAGCTGCCGGCGCCTGCGTCAGCAATGCTGGATCCACCCAGTCATGCTTTTGGAACAAATATTAGAATATTCCCATGGATCCTCCAGACAGTGGGAGGTGTTTCCTTCTCTGTGGAGGTTTTGGGAAGCGATGACTTAGGCTCATTCTCTCACATTCCCATCTCCCAGCTTCCTGGGGCTGTTCCCGGGATCGCTGCGCCCCGGGGAGCGGGGAAGCCCCGGGTGCAGCTGCAGGAGCGGGGGGGGGGGGGGGGGAGGATGGGGGGGGTTGGAGAGCGGGGGCAGAGGGCCCCGCTGGGACGGGGTCAGGGCAAGCAGCACTTCCCAGAACACTGCCTGCTCCCAGCCCTGCTCCAGTCCTCTCTTCCCGGCGCTTAATGCGGGGTTGCTGTGCTCAGCCCCTGCCAGCAGCCAACCCGCTGCCCCCGCCTCAGCCCCGCGCCAGCAGGTTCCAGCTGCAGCCCTGCAATGGGACGCGGAAAGGAGAAAGCAGTTCCCCGACTGCTCCCAGCCCTGCAGACAGACGGGCGGTGTTCCTGCCTTAGGGAGCCAGATCATGCACAGTCTAACCAGCTGCCACCAGCTTCCCAGTCTAGCAACGTGGAAGCTCCTTTTCTCCTGCACAGGTGCAGCTCTGCACCCTGCTTTCCACGAGCTGTGCGCTGGCCCTATATTGCTTTTCCACTGTGGCTGCAGTGGGAAAAGCCCTGCCAGGAGCTGGAGCCCCACGTGCAGAGGGATGTGGGCATGGGCTGAGCACACCCCTGTGCTCCCTCTGGCACCAGGGGACCGCAGCATCCTCTCCCTCATTTGGGAATGTGCAGAGGCAGCAATCAGCTCACCCTGAGCAACCAGAGCTGCTGCTCCTCCCGGGGGCTGCGGGGTCTGACAGGCGCCCAGCTGCAAGCCAGCCCTGTAAGGAGAGCTCTGAGAGTGAGCAGCAGAGCACAGGGATGGGCAAATGGAGCAAGTTCTCATTAGAGTGCATAATGGTGATGGAGGAAGCAGCGGGATGGCAGGGCTCATTGCATCCCAGGTCCCACTGCAACTGCAGTGTGATGGCATGTGCATCTGCTGGAAGGCTGGGAATGTCTGATGGCTACATGGAAGGAAACGCCTCTGGCCCTGCCTGCAGGAGCCAGCGTGCCACTTCCTGCTCTTCTTCCCCTCCGTGCTGAGTTGCTTTCTGCTAGAACACGGGATTTCAGGCAGCTGGTTCAGCCCACAGTGCCAAACTCCACACCAGCACACCCACATCACCCTGGGGGGACCCCTGGCCAGACCCCACCATCTGCTGGTATGTCCCCATGTCTCCCTGTGCAGGTGGCAGCTCCCAGCTGGGGGCCCTGGTGCAGTTTGGGGAGATGAGGAGTTGGCTGCTGGGAGCCCAAGCGGTGACTGATGTCTTCTGGGGAAAGTACTTGATGTCCAAACATGTGAATAGCAATGCCCGGGCATGTGGTCGAGTGATGTGTGGAGGTAGGGAGGGGCTTTTTTGTGCCAAATTTCCCTTTTCCCAAAATGGACACGCCAAGACGCCTTATTTCTTAATCTGCATTGAGACAGAGGAGGAAAACTTCCTTCTTTGCTTCTTTTAGGTCCCAGCATTTCTAGAAAGCTGCTGAATCACGCACACACATGGCCCTGGCCGCTGTCACGGCCCAGTGACACCCCACAGATGACTGTGACCACACGGTCCCCCCATCCCCTGACCCAGCGCCCGGGGTCACCCTCACCCCAACGCTTCCTCCGCTTCTCCCACTGCTCGGGGCTGCAGGGCTCTGTCTGCCCACGTCTGCTCCAGGGAGTGCCTGGAAGGGAGCCTTGCTGGGACAGCACATGCACCCAGCAGACGATTGCAACATGTTCAGTCCTTGCAAGCTGCAAAGACAGTGAGCTGGAGCCAGGTGAGTTATGTGGAAACGGGGAGGCACGGAACCCAGCTAGGGGAAGTAGACTTGCGTCTTTTTAAAGCAGCAAAGGACTCAGCCCTACAACTGTTTTGCTTCCCAGAGATATTCAGGCCCCATGGAGCCACATATATTTGCCTATTAACGATGTCGCTGCAATAGCAAAGCCTCCTTCCTCTCTCCCAGGCTCAAATGTGGTATGTAAAATGGCAGTGCCTTTCGCAGCCCTGTGCCCACAGAGGCTCAGCTGCAGAGCTCATTTCCTATTTACATCAGAAGAAAAAAATAAAAATAAAAAAATAAAGCAGCTCAGCGAGGCCGGCCGTGGGTGCAGGCAGCACGGTGCTCTCTTCAGGTGTGGGAGTGGCCCAGCCCACAGCTCCACGCACCGCAGCCACCGCTTCCCTGCAGCTCCTGGGGCTTCCCCAGCACCGTGCTGCCAAGCACACCCAGCAGCCCTGGACCAGCCCTGTCTGGCCTCACCCCGCTGCTCTGCACAGCCTGGATCCCCACAGCTCCCTTCCCTTCCTCCCGCAGGAAGCCCTCCCCAGGAGCACCCCCTGAACACCTCCACCTGGCACCACGCTGGCGGCTTTGGCTCACGCCTGAGATGTCATCAAACCTCCCCCACATCCTCTGCTCCACCTGAGGACACGGCCCTGCCGCCCCTTCACACATCTGCTGGCACAGAGGAGGGTCAGACTGGGTCTCAACGGAAGTTTCTTCACCAAAATAGCACTCAGTTGCCGGCACGGGCAGCCCAGGGGGTGGAGGGGTCACCGTCCCTGGGGGTGCTCCAGGGCCGTGGAGATGCAGCCCTGAGGGACGTGGGCAGTGGGCACTGGGGGGGTGGGCCGGGTTGGGCTTGGAGATCTTTTCCAGCCCTCGTGATTCTGTGGTTCCATGGTTCTATGATTCTGTCCCTGGCAGAGCCAAGCAGTGGCATCACTGCCCTGCAGCCGCCGCTCATCCCTCTGTGCTTTGGATACGGAGCCGTTTTCATCTGAAAGTTCACTTCCTCAGAAACTCAGTGGGAGAGTTTTTTAGCTTTCGGTTTGTCACGGGCTTTTTAGAATTGAATAATTTCTCTTTCTGTTCACAAAGAAAGCTCCAAAACCTCCTTCCACCGGAGAGCAGCCGGGAGAGCCGCGCCGCAGCGCTCGCATCTCTGCACGGACACGCTCTGCTGTCACTTCCTTCATCTCTTAGCAACGTTGGTGCAGAGCCGGGGTCACCACACCCCGACCACATCGCACTCAGCACGGCCAACTTCCAGAACAAACAACATCAGCTCAGCCCTTCTGGCATCTCGTTCGCACGACTCAAACGGGAGCGGTTCGGGTGGAAATTCCCTGGCCTGGGCTCCCACGGCCACTCTGCACGGCCCCGAGGAGAGCAGTGAGGAAGGAGCAGGAGGGAGCAGTGCTGTAGGGCTGGCAGCTCAGCCCAGCCCCGCTCAGCTCCTAAATGCAGCCCCGAGCGTTAAATGGGGATAACTGGGGCTCTCCTGACTGCTGTGGGCAGCGATGCACTCCGACTGTGGCACAGGAGACTGTGGGGCTTCTCAGGATGAAAAACGCCACGCAAGTTTAACACTCCATGTCTCGGAGTCATTAAAGTTAGCTGCAAATAACAACCCCCTCAGTTCTGAGAGCTCCGTGTGACGCGGGCTTGGTTAATGAGAAGGAAAGGAGGGAAACGGTGAAGTGGACTGAAGTGAAAGCAGCGGTTCCACCGCGAGCACGGCTCCTCCAGGAGAGCTGCACGGCCCGGGACCAAGCATGGCAGCGCCTCGTCAGCACAACCCACCAGCAGCACAAACCCCGTGCTGCTGCCCGGGGCAAAGAGCTGGGAACGGCGAAAACAAAGTCACGGGACTGAAATAAGAAGAGTTAAAAAATAAAGAAAGAAATCAATCACAAGACCCGAGGCTGGGAGCGGCGTGGGTTTCCCATGGGCTCCTGAAACGCTGCCCAGTGCCGCTGCGGTGCAGGCAGAGCCGTGGCACTGAGCTTTGGCCACCACAGCCCTCCAAGGGCCGCAGTCGAGGGCTTGTACCTGTCGAGGCCGGGTCTTCTCACGGGAGCTCGTTTTGCCACCCATCTCTTTTCACCTCCTCGATTTTGCCCTGGAAAGAAGGCACAGAAGAGACAACTCAATTACTTCTTCTTATAAGGAAACAGCCCTTTCGCCCCCCCCCCCCCCATGAAATTTTCAAAATATGTGTGTTCGAGGATAGAAGCTCCTCTCCCTGCCTCCAGCTCCAGGGACGCTGGCTTCCCCCCATTGCAGCAGGAGCAAGCTGGCTCCCATTTCCTGGGAGACAGCTCCACCAGATTCAGGAGAACGGAGCAGCCTCCGTGCCAGGACCCGCGGCAGATGCTGGCAGGAAGGCGGGGATCCAGCTGGAGCTCTGAGCTCAGTGCTGCAGCTCGCTGCCAAGTGCTGCGGCTGAGGGCCCGCACACAAACGTGGGGTGCTGCTCTCCCAGGGGATCTGCACCCAAATCCATCAGCTGCTCTCCCCGGGGCGTTCGATATCGCCCACAGTACCAATGTGGGGACGTCAGCAGCCCTTCTCCCAGCCCACTGTGGCAGATGCAGAAGCTCAGTCAGATATGCTGCGCACTGTGCCCAGAGCCAGGGAAATCCCCGGGGGGAGGGGGGGGGGAAGGGAAGGGATGGGCAGTGACATGTGGCACCGGGGACACAGTGCCACGTGGTGAGGATGTGGGCTTTAGGAAGGAGGTCGGTGACCTTCAGGACAGAGTTTCACCGCCTCCAGCACAGAGATTTACGGTGGGACCAGCACTCTGCGGGTGCCCTCTCACTTGGGTGCATGCGGATACCACCACCCACTGATTTCCCCATCTGCCCCTTGTTCCTCCATCCCACGCTATCCTTGTTCCTCCATCTGTAGAAACTTCAGGCCAAGGCCACCAAACGTTCCTCGTCTCCATCCCTGGTACGTTAGTGTGCTAACCCCACCGAGCAGTTCTTCATTCAACAAGAACTGCAAAAAAGAACCCCAAAATGCTCTGTGCGTGGCAACAAACTGTTCCCTGAGATCCCCCCGCGTTCGGCGGTGCCACAGCTGCAAACCAACGTTGGCAAATCCAAGTGCGCAGCGATCCGGGTCGTCTGACTGCCGGTCTTGTGCTCCGATCACAAGACGATCTCTCCCTCTGCAGGAGCACTGAGCGCGGGATGAAGCAGACTCGTGTTCCCAACACCTCCCCCACGGACACGCTCCGCTCAGACCTCGGTACACGTGGGGCAGAGCCAGAAGGCACTGCAATAACGAGAGCAGACTGAGGTGGGGCCTGGCATGGGGCTCTTCCATAAGCTGTGCTCAGAAGCTCTGAGCTATCAAGGTTTTCTCACTCCTGTCTTGGTAATCCCTGATTTTTACAGCACAGCTTTAGGAGTGAATCACAGAATCACAGCATCACAGAATATCCCCACCTGGAAGGGACCCACAAGGATGGCTGAGCCCAACTCCCAGCTCCGCACAGAACTGCCTAAAAATTAACCCATACGTGTCAGAGCATTGCCCAAGCATGGGGTGGGCCTGGGGCAGGCAAGCCTACACATTGCGTGATACCATGTTTGGCTCTGTGCAGCCTTTCTTTATTCTTTCTGTTTCTGAAGAGGCCAGCAAGGCCACCGCACCGCCACAAATAGAAGAGTGCAATGGTACAGCAGCTGTCTCCAGGCTGCAGAAAGAGCCGTGCTGCAGGGCGAGCTCCGCTGGACAGAGCATCTCCACAATGGAGGAACCGATGGCTGAGCCACGCACTGCAGCTCCCATCCCTCCCTGCCCAGCCCACACCACGGGCTGAAGTCCACGTGCATCACCAAGTGCTCCTCGCGTGTCTGTGGCTCCAAAATGTCTCAACCCAAAACAAGGACCCATCCAGGCAGAGGCAGAGCCGAGGGACGCGTTGCTCCTGATAACCCAGCCTGGTGGAGGGCAGGTTTTGCCTTCGGGAGGCATTCCCTCTTTGCTCTGCACTCCTCGAGCACCCTGGAGCTCACCGCTCTCACGTGCCCATTAATCAAGTGATTTTTTTCTTTCTGTAATCACTGATGACCCTCTCCAGAATGAGCTGATTTGGAAATGTTGGACTGATCACATTTTCACTGATACAAACGGAACTGTCTTTTTGCAGGAGACAGCTGATGTGGCTCCGCATTGCCCTCCTCTCTCCCCCTTGGCTTGACCCATTTCGTTCCTTCTTTCCCCCCTTGCCAACAGAACCAAATCCCGCAGCTAACCTTTAAGGGTTCCTTCGTCTCTATTTTGTTCCTATTAACCTTCTGCTTCACTGGATAATTCTGCAGCCAAGAGTAGGTGTGACTCCCACGTTACAAGTCTAGCTGTGCCGTTGACTCATGTGCTGTGCTCACAAAGCCAGATCCTTTAATGGGAAGGCTTATGCAATGTAGCGAGGTCTCCCAGAGCATATGCTCTTACTCGAGTTGTGTGATTTCTGCTTGTTCTCTCCACTAAACGAGACGGAGCGTGGTGGTGGGCTGCACAGAAGGTGCACGCTGCTCCACGAGCCCTACTCTGCCCCGAGTGTGCACATGAATCCCCACACCGCCCTTGTTAAAGCTCGTTCGGGCAGGTCACCGTGCTCTGCACCACGCTGCGAACCCAGCACCATGCTCTGCAGCCCAGCCCCACGCTGCGAACCCAGCACCACACTGGGGGAACGCAGTGCTGCTCCGGGTGCTGTGCTGCCCTGTGTCCCCACTCCCAGCCCGCACCATTGCTGGGCTCCGTGGCACGCCGCTTACATAAAGCACCCGTAACAGACAGTCAGATTTGGCCTGTCATGTTCGAGGGCTCTCACACAGCTTTTTTTTTTCTCCTTTTTTTCAGGAGGGAAACCAGCAACACATGGTGAAAAACACCCTATAGCTTCTAACTACTGTCTTTGAGATCTCGCCATCTGTTCCCATGAACTTCAAGCGAGAAGCAGCCCCATTTTGAAGGCGGGCGCTTAAAAAAGCCCTCCGTTCCTCGGGCAGAACCCACCCTGTGCCAGCTGGGGGAGGGCAGTCGGGCCCATCCCTGGTGCAGCACTGTGATGCTGCAGGGGCACGAGGCACGGCGCGACGCTCCATCCCACCTCTGTCCTTCCCTGCGTGGGCACACAGCCACCCTAGCCTCAGAGCTACAGCTCAAAACGCGGCCCCAGGACCCCTCCAGAGCCACACTTGTGGGGAAGCACTGTCAGCTCTTTTCCCAGGGCACGGCGTCGCTGGGAACGCGGGACGGCGGAGCATGGGCACGCTGCAGGCTCCCTCCTCGTGGCACCTTTCCCAAAAGGAGACGAAGCCGAGCAGCTGCTGATATGGAAACCAACTGTTTGAACTGCAGTGCACTTACATATGCTAATGGCACCAAGCTACTGACTCCTGCAAACGTGATGCAGGAAATGACTAAACATTTAGTGCTTGTTATTTAGCAGTATTCCTGGAGACACGTAGGTGGTGTGGACAGCATGGTATGTGCATTAAAGTGCAATTTAGGTCAATGATTCTTTGAAAGGACCATTCTCTCTTTTTTTCCCCCCCCCCTCTCCCTTCAGGGAGAAGGAGTGTTCAAAGATTAACTCTGCCAGCGATCTCTTCCAACCAGTTACCCTCAGCTCTAAAGGAAATAAAAAAGGGGTAAGACTGTAGGAATTACCCCGGGATAGCAACATCGAAATGCCTCTGCAACACCGTTCTCATTTTATCTGTTTTCGGTGCTTAGAAAAAGGATTCGAAAGAAGCTGAACAGGGCAGAGCGTGCGTTTAGGCAAAAGCAATAACATCTAACGAGGTGCTGGAGCCTAACTTCGTAAGGACAGCCCCAAATGGGAGCAGAGATCCCCCTGGTGGGCAGAGGGGCTGCAGGGGCACAGCTGGAGCCAGCCACGCTCCTGCAGAGGGGCTGGGGGCATTGCTGGTTTTGCTGGGATGATGACCCCTCCAGCACAGGAGGCAGAAAGTTACAGTCCTTGCTAAAGAAAAGGTAATCAGCGATGGCAGTGTTGCTTCTTGCCAGAGCAGCAGCAATGAAATATTCAGAAATTCACTCCTTTTCCAGAAGGAATGGGACTGGGCGGAGCACCGCTCCAGCTGAGCTGCCTCCTTCCCCAACCCTCACCAAGGCCCAGCAAAACAAAGGAAAGTTCCTTTGTGCACATTTAAATACGTATTCAGCAGTGCTGCCTTCAGCCCTCCTCACCCACACTGGTGTCCCTCGTTGCCCAGCGGTGGCAGCTCCTGAGTCACGCTGCTCACCTGAGGCTGTCACCGGGCAGTGGCACACCGCAGCAAGCTTTCACTGCGGCCCAATTTCCAGCACTAACTGCCTTCCAACACCATTCATTCTTAGGCATGAAGCCCAATTTGTTTATTTATTTCGTCCCAAGGGAATCGATACCGCAACTGCTGCTGGGGAAGGAGCGTCCCTATTGCTCTCCCAGTGCTGGCAGCTCTCTGTCATTTGGATGCTGTGCCCAAGAGCGAGCACTCTCCAAACACAGGGAACCCTCTCTGGATGAAGGCTGAGGGACAGTCACGGGGGAGCTGGGGTTGTCAGCCCAGCCCTCGGGGGGGGGGGGGGGACGGACCGTGAAAGATGCGTAACTGGAGAAAAGAGACACGCACAGACTGAGGACTGAGCTCACGGCAACACAGCTACTGCTCCTCGCAGAGAAAGGAGACAGTGCTGGCAGTCAGAGTCCCTCCTCGCTGCTCCTCGCCTCTGTTTGTTGATAGAGGAGCAGACCTGCTCTCTCATTTGCTCTATCACCACCCTGACATTCCCTGAGTCACTGCATGTTATCTTGCCTGTCACTGCCATATACTTTTCACTCCAGACACTCTCTCTGGAGCGTTTATTACTCAGAGACATAATTACTTAGTGCTTCCTTAATCAGCCCAAATGCAAGGCACTGGCCACAGAAGACATCTAAGAGCTCTGCTTCTTGGAGACCCCGAAGTGTGAAGACAGATGATGTCTTCTCCCAGGAAAACTAAAGGGAAAATCACAGCGATGCTGCTTCGAGTTGAGATGGCTCCACAAAGCCATCTCACAGCCATCACCTTCAGCAAGAACGACGTTGCATTAAGCATCACACTGCCCTTCTGTAATGCCTGAGCTAAAGGCCACAACCTTGGGGTGGTGGTCGGGGCAGTGAGGTGGATGTGGAGCTCACACACACCGATATTGGCACACATCTCACGTTCTCTGCTCAGCATTTCAGGCACAGCTCCTGACTTTCGCCTGAAAAACACGGCATGGGTGGGCTTTGTTTACAATGGCTGGGGAAGCCAACCACAAGCTGTTAGAAACGGGCAGAAAGGGCAACAGCTGCGAGGATGCACCAGGAGGTATTTGCTTGAAGACTCTAGCATCGGAGGAATCCAGAGTGATTCACGTGCACCCTCCTGCATGGCTCCCAGCTCTGCTGCAGGAGCCCCAGCACGGTGTGACCCAGGGGCAGGGAGCAGCACTGGGACTCAGCGTGGCCACACTACCAGGGCTGCTCCAGTCCTTCCCCTCCCCACACTGCAGACGTAACACGGCACTGCTTTGAAGAGGAATTTCCTTGATATCGTTAGATAGATCGCTCTTTAATCAAAGTGCTGCAGTTAAGTAAGTTATTAAACTGTGGCATCAACAGGTGAATCATAACTGCTGATGGAGCAGCAGACGGGCTGTGGCCCTGCGGTGCCTGGGAAGCCCCGGGGAGGTCAGGGAACCAGATGAACACCAGGAAAACCAGGCAGGGGTGTGCAGCCTCGAACACCTGCACTGCAACACCCACCTGGAGGCAGTCCCACGCCGGGGCTGGGGAGCAAATATCCCCATGCTCCGTGGTTGTATCTGCATGCTGCAGGAAAATGGCCTTTTCAGCCTCACCTGTGCCATTAATGCAGAACGCATCTGCTTGTTCTGGCGACAAAGATGAGGGACGTTGTTGGAGAAGTTGCTCTTTCAGCCGTGAAAAGCGAAACGTGGGCTGAAGTCCGCACCGTGGGAAGCCCTTCGGGTGCAGGCTCCACACCGAGCTCACAGTTTAAGCACACTTCTCCCCACTTACCTCTTGGAGGATCAGAAAAAGACAGAGGGGCACTTATTTGAGGGAGAGTCTTGAGCTTTCAGTTCGGAGTTCTGTGTTTTGTGAGTAATATTAAACTAAGTACTTGATTGCAGCGTCATTTCTGTGTCTCTCCTGTCTATATCCAGCAGTATTTTCAGGATCAAGTCCCAATCCTAGCTCTAACAGTATCATTCCACAATACTCCTCCACACCCAGAGGGCTCGACATGTGCCCTGCAAGGGCTTTCAGTGCATGCAGGGCAGGGAGGGGACATGTCAGCCCCATCCACGTGATATTACTGCAGATCATGGTCACCACGGTCAGACCTCAGCTCCTGGGTGAGTAAGCATCCTCACAGAGGTGAGCAATGCTCCAGTTACTGTAACAGGGAACAAATGGGCTACTCAAAATAACAGCAAACCCCCAAGAGTGCCATTAGAGCAAATGCAAGCCCTCTCTTAAAGGAACAAATGAAGGCTTGGATGCGGCTTCAAGAAATCTTACGTAGTGAGAGATGTCTCAGCACACAGCAGCAGTTGGACCGGATGACCTTTAAGGTCCCCTCCAACCCAAACCATTCAATGATTTTACAATTCTAAGGCTTCTTGTGAACCCTAATTTTGAGAAAAAAAATCTGAGTCAGAGTGCTTTGTTTCGCTCTGCTGACACGAGGATGAGCTCAGGAGTTGGGTACGTGAGCACTGTGGAAGAGCAGCGCTGTGAGCAAGGCCACGCTGTGCACACAGATGGGTGTTGCACCCCCGAGATGCTCAGGTGATGGCTCAGGTGCCCTCTGAGTGGAGCCTGGGGGATTTGTCTGCTATTTTTGGGGGGTGTTAGCCCATTTTCATCCCAGTCCCTAATAAAAAGATCTCTAAGCACAACACTGCCTGCCCAGCCTGGAGAAAACGCCTGAGCACGTTGCCAGCCACAGGCAGCAGAGCCATCAGCTGACAATCCCCAGACCTCGCAGCAGGATGGGAGAGAGCCAGACACCATCCCATCAACAGACCAACCACTTGGCAGCGGCAAGGCCGCCCCATCCGACAGGCTGTGCCCGCAGAGGTCACACAGATCCCACACGTGTGCACGTGCCCCATGCCCAGCATCAGCAGTGGTCCCTGGGGGCCCATTTCTGCCCTCACTTTCCACTTCCATCACATGTTATTTGGGTGAATTGCATCAAGGAGCCCACCACATGACTAACAAACGCTAGAATTTCCCTGCTTTTCTCTCCCTGCTCTTTCTCCAGTGCTCTGCCTTTTTTTTTTTTCCCTTGCGTTAACATCAAACCCTCTCCCTTAGGCTGTGATTACTGCACAGGAACCCCCCAGCAACGCAGCCATCCCTTTGGGCTCTCCAGCTTGAGAAGCTGGCTGCCCACACTGGGTTTATTTGGTGTTTGTTTGTTTAATGCTCAGTTAGGAAACCAGGAGTGGAGGATGGAGGAGATGAATGCACACCATGGTGACCCCTGGCTATAGCCTGGGAGCTCTGCAGCATAAACCAGGCAGCGTCAGGCCATGCTGCTACCACATCCTTCACCATGAAAATGTGGGAATATCACTCCATTCCTCCCTGAGAAATCCAGCCTGATTTGGGGGAAGCACTGAGCCAAACCTCAGACTGGGACAGCAGTGCAGCTCCCAGCCTTGGTTCCTACACAGGAGCCCACACAACAGGCTGCAGCATCAGAAGCTAGCTTTGCTGCCTGGATTTCCACCTGCCTCCTTCCTGCAGCATCAGAGGTGTCAGCCCAACATCCACAACCTTCGTAAAGCCATCCATGGTTAATCACAACAAACTCGCAGACTTCGCCCCAGCACGGACGCTCCTGCTCCTCCATCTCCTGTGGATGATGTAGGGATCAGCGATGCCATTTCTCAGTTTTATGTAAACAGAAACTCTCCTGAGGGACACCCTGGCTGGTTTAGGTTTGTGTTACACTGCACACAGCAGTGCAATCAACACAGAATACAGAACCTGGCCTACAGCAAGCACGAGGAGCAGACACAAAGGAGAGCGTCTCTGTCAACTTCCCCTGCTTAGCTTTCAGATCATGGCAGAGCAAGCAGAGCCAGAGACAGATTTCTCTTCCAGCCACAGACAGCATTAAAGAAATGACAGAGCAAAGCACCTGGCTCCCAGCACACTGCTGTGTGTTCTGCTCCCATCTCCAAGGCCAGGACTTACTTTTATGTTATCCAGAAATCTCCCTTTCCCAGCTCCAAACCAAGACTTGAGATCATTAGAGGGAGTACTGCTTGTCAGAGCAGAATGCAAATTTAAAACACTTGTCCCAAATAACAGGAGGTAGTAATTAGGCTCCAGTACTTCCTCCTGCACCCTTTCCTGCACTTCTGCAGTGATGTAGGACATGTATCACCAACATGCCAGGAAAATAATAAAAAACAGAACAAATTCTGTTTCACAGACTGCTCCTCTCTACTGTTGCTCCATCCTTAACTTTGTTCCCCGTGTGCTGCCATATTCAACTGTTTTGCCTTTTTTCTTGTTGCTGCACCTTGTTCTGGTCCTCACACCCATCCTGCTGGCACCAGCACCTCCTGCCACATCCATTCACAAAACACCACTGAGCTCTCCTTCTGCAACAAAACCCCAGGACGAGTGGCATGTAGACAACTTCCCAGCACAAAGTCTTGGCCAGGTTCGTGGGACCATCAGCCAGGATGAGCTCCTGGAGGTCCTGGAGCCACGTACCACAGATGTGAGAAGCCGAAGCAACGCCCATCCTCTGCACCTAATGAGCAGAGGGAGTGCAGACTCACCTTGCCATGCACTGAAGTCTGCATGAGGAGCTGCCATCGAGGCTGGGCAGACCTGAAGACGTGAGAACTGACACAGGCTGCAGACCCCATAGCGCTGCAGGACATGGGCTGCATGGCAAGCACAGAAAACCAGGAGCAAAACCGGGCACAGCAACCTGCCCTGGGAGTGTCTGTGCCCTTGCAGAGAAGTGGGAAGGCAAAGAAGACAAGTCTTTACACGGCTTGGAGAAAGTAGATACATTACTTATAATCTGATTAAAATTCCTTACAAATACTCTGTAAAGTTAGCTCTGGAATCAATGAATGGTCACGCATCTCCCTAAGCACAAGATTTATGTTTAAGAAACTCTGTCATTGTGGTAAAGCTACGGCGAGCGTGTCTGATCAGCTCAATGGGGGCAGCTCTGTGCCCGCACGCTGTCCCAGGTGAAACAGGCCAATTTGGAAAGAGGCAGTGCTTCCAAAAAGGCAGCTCGAAGCAAAACCACGGATGTTTTATGTATCACTTGGCCACTCTTGGTGTCGGTGGGACAGGAGGCGTAGGGATGCATGTCCCTGAGCGCTGCTGAGCCCAAGCACTGACCGCCGGCTCGGAGCTGCTCCAGGCAGCCAGGATGGCCACCAGCCACACATCAGCTGCTGCAGGTTTCGTGTGTTCCAGTTCATCTGGGAGTTCCCTGCCGTCCAGCTTTGCAGACCACAGGCTGCACACTGCGACGAGGGCCAGGAGCCGCTTTGTTGCAGGGGGAGAGCGGCCCTGCGGAGGAGCACGTGAGGAGCGGGTGGGACGAGGCACACGCACACCCCGTGGGCAGCAGAGGGGACGAGGAGCTGTGCCAGGCATGGCACACCATGGGAGCGGGCATTCCTGTCTGCTTCCTTCCTTCCTCGGTGTCTGCAGTGCTCAGCACGGCTGCAGTCGGCGTTGGCTGCTCCTGCTTGCACTGCAGCCACCTCGCTCCTGCGTGCTGGAGATGCAGAACGAAGCTGTCAGCAAAATGAAGCGGCTCTCCCTGCTCCCCCCCATGTGGGGCCGGCAATCCTCTCTCTCCAGCTCCAGGGCTGAGCATCCGTGCCACCTGAGGTCCCTTCCTCAGGCTGCAGGGCAGCACTTTCACAGCCCCTCTGCCGCCTGCGGATCCGCAGCGCCGTGCCCACCTCGGAGAGCACCCAACACGCCTGCTGCACCCCCAGACAAACAAGCAGCAGTTGTGCAAGGGTGCGGGGCAGGCATCTCCGGCAGGAAACAAAGCGCAGGACTTGCTCTATTTTAATCCTGCCAAGGGTCTTCTTGGAAGCGAGGCAGAGCCCGGCTGCGCAGAGTTAAGAATGAAACCCTATTTTTAGCCTGTCCCCGGTGAGGTAAGAGCGCGTGAGTCAGCCCCGGCGTGGGACGTTGCATAACGTGGGGCCGCCGGCACACGGGGGTGAGGATGGAGGATGGAGGATGGAGGATGGAGGATGGAGGGAGCTGTCCCTCTGCCTTTCCTGGCATTGTCACCGTGAGACAGACCCTTCGCATTATTTAAATGCAGGGCTCTTCTCTCCACCTCCCCTCCCCTGAAAATTTTAATTAGAAACAGCAGTAGGCTGGTTATGTAATGCGATTAATTGCAGCATTAGAGTGAAGAAATATAGGGCATACAGGTCTTAAAGATTCACATGCAAAGTCATGTGTGGGAGTGAGAGAGACAGGGTGAAACGCAAGACTTATCTGTTTGATTATGTACTGCTCACGGGGCAGTGATTTATTCCCCGACTAACTTAATCACAGCGATCTGCGGATAGCAAAGGCAAAAAGAGGAGAAAACACCCAGAAGACGAGGGAAGAAAAGTGCCTTCACAGCATCTGTAAAGGTTAGGTGTGCACCTCGTGAACAGGATGTCACCCGTGGCTGCAGACCTGCCCCTCAGCAGCACTCACTCACTCCAATAAAAGTGAGATTTTCCATTGAGTCATGATTAATGAACTGCAGACGCATGCTGGCGGGGAGGGCTGCAGCTAACTTTCACTGTGCTGCAGCTTTGTTTGGGAGAGCAGCTGAAGCATCGTGGTTTTCTCTCCTCCTATCTCTTGTAAACCTATCTCCAGGGAAAAGCTGAAGACCAGATCGGTGCGGGCTCCTGATGGTGACCTCCGAGCACCCACCAGGGAAGGGAGGGGTTTTGGTAATTGAGTGCTGTTGGTTAAACTCAGCCCAGTTCAGTAGTGGCGAGGAGCTGTCGGTGCACCCGACCACCCCAGTGTTCTATAGGTGGAAGGGCTGAGCGAGGCTTGTCCTCACTGCAGAACCACAGAGCATCTGGGGCTGAGTCTGAGCAGCCTCACTGCAAAACCCAACTGGGAGAGAAGGAGTGAGCGCGGCGGGGACTTGGGGAGGGATGTCTGCAGGTATCTGAGCACTGCTGCTTCTCAAAGCAGAAGGGCTGCCGTTAATATTCATGGAGAGGAAGATGAAAAGGCACTGGA
This sequence comes from Oreortyx pictus, assembly GCA_036925125.1. Taxonomy (NCBI): domain Eukaryota; kingdom Metazoa; phylum Chordata; class Aves; order Galliformes; family Odontophoridae; genus Oreortyx; species Oreortyx pictus. Next base: position 1,199,861 of record JAUPFR010000015.1, read on the forward strand.
GAAGGGAGTGCGTGGCGGGGTACCGAGGAAGTCCCAGCATGTTTGATGCTGTGCTTGCAGCCGAGAGAGGAAGGCTCGCAGTCCGAGTGCAGCTGCTCCGCGCTATAGATTGCACTCCCAGATTGTCCTCCTGCCAGCTG